>OX382324.1:18856314-20124981 GCA_947507615.1 Hemithea aestivaria | reverse complement strand
GACTTCTGTGACATGTCTCCTTCGGGAGGACACTTAAGTGATTGTGCCAGTGTTTGTTGTGACCGAATAACAAAAAGGGAAATACTCCCCTATTACAGTGTTGTCATGAGTGAGTTCTCACCGGATTGCAGTGTACGGATTACAGTGCCCATGTATTGTGGACGTCACTCCCAGGACATTATAACTTCTCCTCGGTAAGCAGCTTATTTCCCTTCCTTAAATGTGACATTTACCCGTGCTTTCGGCGTGATCTTCCTGCATTAACCTCATGACACACCTCGGCGAACACTCATGTGGCCACACTTTCATCTGTAAATATTTAATTTAAGAAGTAATCTAAGTACTTAATAATAAGATCTAGACTGTACCTATGTGTCATCATTAAGTGTCTGCTCATTACCTGATACTCAATCGTATTAACCAATAACAATCCAACAAATACTTATAACCATTTATACAAACTTAATATCATTCTCCATCATCAATTCACTCCACAATCAAAATTATTCAGTCATACACCATATACAAACCAGAAATTTATCATATCTCTCACCATCTACACTCCATTAACCATATACTTATTACCATTTAACTCAATACACTATATTAACCAATAACAATCCATCAACTACACACAACCATTTATACTAACTTAATATTATTCCCTATCATCAATTCATAACCAATAACAATCTAACAACTACTCACAACCATTTATACTAACTTAATATTATTCTCTATCATCAATTCATAACCAATAACAATCTAACAACTACTCACAACCATTTATACTAACTTAATATTATTCTCTATCATCAATTCATACCACAATTAAATCTCTTAAATTATTCAGTCTTACACCATTTTCAAACCAGCAATTTATTATATCTCGCACCATCCACACTCCATTAACCATATACTTACGCATCATCATTACCATTTAACTCAATACATTATATTAACCAATAACAATCCAACAACTACTCACAACCATTTATACTAACTTAATATTATTCTCTATCATCAATTAATACCACAATTAAATCTCTTAAAATATTCAGTCTTACACCACTTATAAACCAGCAATTTATTATATCTCGCACCATCCACACTCCATTAACCATATACTTACGCATCATCATTACCATTTAACTCAATACATTATATTAACCAATAACAATCCTACAACTACTCACAACCATATATACTAACTTAATATTATTCTCTATCATCAATTCATACCACAATTAAATCTCTGAAAATATCCAGTCTTACACCATTTACAAACCAGCAATTTATTATATTTCGCGCCATCTACACTCCACTAACTATAAACTTATGCATCATCTTACCTTAAAACTCAATACACTATCTACATTCAAGCAACTTATCATATTTCACGCCAGACTCTAGTACTGACTACTGTATTCTCTATATTCCTTTACTCAACTTATGTACCACCAATATGCTTTAATTTTAGTACTACTATATATGGCACTAATGTATTAATTTTTGTCACCGGATTTGTCAGACTTTGGTCACCGGTTGGTGGCTTTGGTCGCCGACTGGTGACATTGGTTGCCGGTTGGTGATTTTGGTCACCGGCTGGTGACTTCGGTCGCCGGCTGGTGACTTCGGTCGCCGGCTGGTGACTTTGGTCACCGGCTGGTGCCTTTGGTCACCGGTTGGTGACTTTGGTCGCCGGCTGGTGGCTTTGGTCACCGATTGGTGACTTTGGTCACCGGCTGTTTATATGTATAATTTATGTTAATAGGTTTAATAATAGTTTAATTAGATTAAGACTTAGAGACTTGTATATATGTAAATATGCTAGGATTAAGGTATTGTTAAGTTTAGGATAAGACAACAGCCTCTCCCATAATATCCTGGGTAGCTGTCCCCTGCCTTGAGTGCTTCAGTGGGGTGGCACCAATGCGGGGGGAGTCATCTTGGAATGGGGGACGCCAAAATAGGCTTCAACTTGGGAGATTTTACTCTCCCAGGTATGTATATAATATATTGTAAGATAGGTTAAGACTCAATAGTAGTAGGTTCCATCTTGAGGGGCGGGGCCATTTCACTAGCAACCTTCGGTTTTGTGTCTTGACGAGGGCCTGGTGAGGTGGCCCGGACCCTCGAGATGGCTGTAAATAATTATAGGTTAAGACAACAGTCCCTCTCATAATCTCCTAGTAACTGTCCCTCCTGCCTTGAGTACTTCGGGAGATGGTGCCATTGCGGGGGGCTGAGACTGGGAACGAGAGTCGACAAAAACATCTCAGCTTGGGGGTTCACCCTCCCAAGCATGTATATATTAAAACTGTATAAAAGGTTAGGATATTAATAAGTCCCTTTTTGGGGAGCCGGGTCACTTGACCGGTAACCCTCGTTTTCGGGGTTCGCGAGGGCCTGGTTTGGTGGCTTGGACCCTCAAAATGGTGGTCAACATGTATATATTGTACAGACCTTTTAAATATAAGAATTTAGATTTAAGTTAAATAATAAGTTTATACATTCTGCTCATTCTGTAAGAGAACACAATGAAAAAAAAAAAAAAAAAAAAAAAAAAAAAAAAAAAAAACCCATGTAAAAACTAGATAATATAGGGGAAAAAAAAAAAAAAAAAAAAAAAAAAAAAAAAAAAAAAAAAAAAAAAAAAAAAATTGTGTTCTCCAATATCTTATATTTGTAATCTGAACCTGTGCATAAGTGTATTTATCCCTATATATGTATACAAATATTTATTACACATCTTATATTTATACATACCTATTTATTTATATTTATATATTTATAGAAACTTATGTACAGGTTCCTTATCAATTACCAAAGTGCTTTGTAATCTCCCCTGGCGTGGGGATGGGAGGGGAGCTGTTGGGGGGCCTGCGGGGTGGCTCGGGTGGACTGAACGATGGACAATATCCAATCCAAACCAGCTCTACCAACTCTCATTGGCCAGCGTTCAGTCCATTGGAGTTGCCCTGTGGAGTCCGCCACTGGCTCTTCTTTTTGTCTCGGCGTCAGGCGGCGGTCCGGTCGTTATCACTTCATTTACTTATATACACTTGTACCAATAACTCATTATACCACACCAAAAAGCAACTTATAACACATTATATCTTATCAAATACAAACACTCTTTATACCCACTTACATCAACTGATTTAAATCACTGCATACACCAACACACTATGTCCCCTTATTCAAATACATTATTTGTTAAAGCAACTTAAAATTTACTGTACCTTCTCAATCACACTACATAAACATCACTCTTGAAACATACACATACATCAAATAACTTCTCAAACTACACCACTACAATCACTTATTTACACTCCCACTAATACTCACCATAACTATTATTATAAGTATTATATTCTTTTCCATTTTCGTATTAATATCTATTCTTCTTCCTCCAATCCTATCCACATCCCTTTCCTTCCCAACCCTTATAAATTATATACCTATATATATATTTAAGTATTTATCGCCTCCACCCTTTCCACAAATCTCTCCTCCCTTACCCAATCATCTAATTCCTTCTCTAATCATAAATTCCTCTTCCTTTATCCTCCCCTACATCCTTCCTATTTCCTAACACTCAAAGCATCTCAGCCCAAACCATCTTAACCATACTCCTATCCATTTAGCACGGGAAGGGTAAGAAGTATACCGATAGCATCGAGCCCTTCCCAAATGTGCCAATCCAAACCCTCTTCCTTTCAAAAAAAAAAAAAAAAAAAACCTAACCTAACCTAACCTAACCTAACCTAACCTAACCTAACCTAACCTAACCTAACCTAACCTAACCTAACCTAACCTAACCTAACCTAACCTAACCTAACCTAACCTAACCTAACCTAACCTAACCTAACCTAACCTAACCTAACCTAACCTAACCTAACCTAACCTAACCTAACCTAACCTAACCTAACCTAACCTAACCTAACCTAACCTAACCTAACCTAACCTAACCTAACCTAACCTAACCTAACCTAACCTAACCTAACCTAACCTAACCTAACCTAACCTAACCTAACCTAACCTAACCTAACCTAACCTAACCTAACCTAACCTAACCTAACCTAACCTAACCTAACCTAACCTAACCTAACCTAACCTAACCTAACCTAACCTAACCTAACCTAACCTAACCTAACCTAACCTAACCTAACCTAACCTAACCTAACCTAACCTAACCTAACCTAACCTAACCTAACCTAACCTAACCTAACCTAACCTAACCTAACCTAACCTAACCTAACCTAACCTAACCTAACCTAACCTAACCTAACCTAACCTAACCTAACCTAACCTAACCTAACCTAACCTAACCTAACCTAACCTAACCTAACCTAACCTAACCTAACCTAACCTAACCTAACCTAACCTAACCTAACCTAACCTAACCTAACCTAACCTAACCTAACCTAACCGTCGCGGAATATCTCCGCGTGTAATAAAATAGAGAAACACCGATATCTCCGCGTGTAATAAAATAGAGAAACACCGATATCTCCGCGTGTAATAAAATAGAGAAACACCGATATCTCCGCGTGTAATAAAATAGAGAAACACCGATATCTCCGCGTGTAATAAAATAGAGAAACACCGATATCTCCGCGTGTAATAAAATAGAGAAACACCGGTGAGTGCCACCAATATTTCACTTTTTTCAAAAATTACCCCTCAAACTGCATTATTTTCGCGCGTGATACGAGAGGCGGCCGACCCGGCATCCATTGTTTACATCACACACGCCGCACGCTGTACAAGCACCTCATTCGACGTTCGAATTTTAAACGAATGTAACGCGTTACTCTAATTTTAATTTTGACATAATTTAAATATTATAATATTAACCGACCGAGAGTGCTGTCATAGTGAAATCACAATAATATTCCATTGACTTATAAAAACTAGGACTCACAGTGTGTATATTTTAAACTGTAAGTTATTATTATTTTTAATAATTTATTTTATCGACCTTTTTGGATTTTTATTGGGTCCTGTTTGTTGTGCTAGGTCGTGTGTCCGTGTGTAGTTCGATTTTGACGAGGGTTCCTGCTAATATTTTATATTTTTTCACTATTTACATAAAATATCACGTTTTTCAGCGATAGTGAAAAATTTTGTTCATGATTGTTTGCCAATATCACTTTTGTCGTAATACTGGTCACTTTCCGCGTCGTTTGACGGGTCGCACGTCGAAATCCGACGCACCAAAAATTTATTTTATGCCCGTCCCACCCTATCCCATTTGTCGATGATATTGTTTGAGGAGAAAGTATAAACAAAGCGCCTGCGAGTTCTAACTCGACGCCAGCGCCATCTAGCTCCACTTCGGAACTACAGTCCATAGGACTAAACTATATGCGATTTTAACAAAAAAGCCATACGCTTAAATTAGGTGCGACACTTCTTAATACATTTAACATCGTTAAATCGTACTCCATTCCATCTTGCACCCGCTTCGTGATATTTACAACGTACAGCATTTCTTCGTGTCGAGTCGATTCGCGTTTTAAAAATTTTAGGATAACTTTGTTCTCACTTATTTTAGTATAGTAAGAATAAAAATAGACCCTGTTACCTACCTGGGGGCGAACGTGGTAGCGGACGCCGTAAGCGCTAGAGTGACTACTTACCATCTGTAGCTGTAGACCGCCGTCTTTGACTCCGCCGTCTGGCGACCGACGCGACGCGCTGCACCTGTAACATAAAACAGCACTTACTTGACGCCGGACGACCGCCGCCACGCTTGAACCTACAGTAGGACTTAAACATAAAATAATTTAACATTACAAAATAATTACTTAAGATAACAACGGACTTGTAGAGCTTATTCTACAAACTTTATTTAACTCTCCTATTGAATATTTTGTTTTTAAACGTGTTACAAACGAATTTAAATTGTACTGAGCCGGTACACGCGTGATAGCGGGCGCCATAGAGCTTGAGTGACTACTTACCACCTGCAGCTGCGGACCCCCGCCCTACACGGGACTCTGCTCCTGCAACAAATAAACAAAGGTTAACACAAACCATAACGAAATAACTCTTACCTGTCGCTCGACCGCCACCACGCCTGGACCTGGAAAAAGACTGAACTAGCACATACGCATTTTATACAATAATCACTGACAAATATATACAAAGTATATTCATTATATTTTAGAGCAAAAATATATTATATCGACCTCTGCAGGAACCTTTACAACTTGCAGAGAATAACACATATTATATACACCTAACGTACATAAATTTGTAACTTCTCTCTCCTCTTGTCTTCTCTCATGTTACTGACATCATAAATTTAGTTAAGCTTACAAACGACACTCAGCTGGGTATTGTAACCAAGTCCAATTATAAAATCGTTAAATAACAGCAGAAATGGCACAATTCTTCCGCACTCGTACCGCGTTTCTTAGATCACCGGACTCACAAGAAAAAACCAACCAGCCGATAACCACCGCACCGACAGACGTGAGAAGGAGCGTTGGGGAGTGGGAAGCCGGCATACCGGAGAAAACCCCCTCACCCCCCCAGACCATCAGACTTGACCCAAAGCTAACGGCGCCCACTAAGCCGAAGA
Source organism: Hemithea aestivaria (assembly GCA_947507615.1). Classification (NCBI taxonomy): domain Eukaryota; kingdom Metazoa; phylum Arthropoda; class Insecta; order Lepidoptera; family Geometridae; genus Hemithea; species Hemithea aestivaria. The sequence goes on along the minus strand of OX382324.1, from coordinate 20,118,383 downwards.
AAATTGCGCGATCGCAAGAGACACGGTTTGACGTGGCCTGGAGTCCACCGGCGACAAAAACATACGCCAGCAGAGTAGAAGAAGCGAAGGCATGCCTGACGAGGGCCAAGACAAGCCTCACTTCTTCACGTAACCTCCGAACGGATGTGAAGAGGCAAGTAGAGACGGCTCTAGACCGCCTCTACCAAATCGTAAAAGAGGGAGAAAAGGACAAGAATCAGGAGGGCGGACCGAGAGTGGAACAAGAGGTGAAGAGGACAGAAGAAGAGAAGACTGAAAACAAAATAAACCAGGACGACAAAAACAGTGTCACCCAAAAAATAGACGAGCTTGTGGGGGAACTGAAGGAGCATAAGAAAGCATTGGCTGAGTGCGAACGCTTTACACTCGCGCTCACCCAAAAGTTGGAAAATGCGTCCACCGCGCTGCCACCACCACCACCTGCGAGCGTAGAAACCACGTACGCGACGATAACAGCCAATCGAGCAGTGACCGCGCGCCCTCCCATCCACTCCATCATAGTGTCTTCAGAAGATGACGATGACACTAGCACCACAGTCGTAGACAAGATACGGGTAGCAGTGGATGCGAGGGAGACCGGTATACGGGTCGATAAGCTGAGAAAGGTGCGAAACCAAAAGGTCGTAATAGGGTGCCGATCCAAGGGAGAAATAGAGGAGGTGGCAAAAAGGCTGAGAGGAGCTAAGGCTCAACTGAAAGTCGAAGAAGCCGTGACCAGGGATCCCTTGGTGGTGTTGATGAACGTGCTGAGTTACAACACGGACAGCGACATCACCAAGGCGATCCAAAGTCAAAATTCCCACCTCCTCAGAGAACTCCAACCAGAGGACATCAGAGTTGCAGTGAAGTACCGCAAACGAGCAAGGAACCCCCACGAGAGCCATGTCGTCATGCAGGTCTCTCCCAAAGTGTGGCAGCGGCTGACCGAAGCGGGCATTGCACACGTAGATCTACAGCGCATCAGAGTGTATGATCAGACACCGCTCATCCAATGCACTAAATGCCTCCGCTTCGGACACGGCCGGAAGCTGTGCACCGAGGAAAAGGACCTGTGCTCACACTGCGGTGGCCATCATCTCCGCGCAGACTGCGAATCGCGACGCGCCGGAGAGCCCCCGAAGTGCCGAAACTGCTGTTCTGCCAAGCATGCTGACACAAAACATGACGCATTCAGCACAGACTGTCCCGTCCAGATGAGATGGGACACCATAGCGCGATCATCTGTAGCTTACTGCTAAAGGCACCTCAGTGGACATAGGCACTCAGATCGGCGACCCAGCACCTGAGCCCCCACGGGATAATATCGGAGCCTACACCATCCTTCAAGCCAACTTGCAGCGGAAGCAACTAGCAACCTCGGAGCTAATGATAGAGGCAAGCAAGAGGAAGGCAACCGCAGCGCTGCTCCAGGAGCCCTATGTAGGTAAAGCTCGAAATATGAAACAATATAGAGGGGTCAGGATTTTCCAAAACACTCAACAAGGGGAGGGCACTGTTAAAGCGGCAATAGCCGTATTCGACAATAACATTGACGTTATACAGTGCCCAGAACTCACGACAAACAACATCGTTGTCGTGAGGATCCGTACGAGTGCTTGGGAAATCACCCTGACCTCATACTATTTCGAGCCAGACAAACCAATAGAGCCATACCTGGACCAACTTAGGCAAATTGATACTGACAGGGGCTCCAATAGAATTATCTTAGGTGGGGACTCGAACGCAAAGAGTGCATGGTGGGGCGACAAGGTAACAGATCGAAGAGGAGAAGAAATGATGGGAGCCTTGGACCAACTAGGGATGCAAGTCTTGAACACTGGAGACACGCCCACTTTCGACACAGTGAGGGGCTCCAGAACTCTATCTAGTTGCATCGACGTCACGGCCTGCACGGAGGACATGCTCGACCTGGTGGAGAACTGGAGAGTGGAAGCAGGCATGACGAGTTCGGACCACAATGGCATCAGTTTTAAAATTAGATTATGTAAAAGTACCGGGACAAAAATTAAAAGGACAACCAGAAAATACAACACAAAAAAAGCGAATTGGAGCCAGTTTCATGAGAAACTGACCCAATTACATCAGGAAAATAAATTAAATACAACAGATATACAACAAATAACAGATATAGACACATTAGAGCAGAAAGTACAACAATACATTAATACAATAGAACAAACATGCAAAGAACACATACCAACTATAAAAGACAAAAATGTACATACCATGCCATGGTGGTCCGAAGAACTCGCCCAGCTGAAGAGAGAAGTTACCACCAGGAAGAGACGGATCCGATGTGCCGCGCCGAAACGTAGAGCTGGAGTCGTCGACAAGTATCTAAAGAAAAAAGAAAAATATGAGATGAAGGCACTAGAAGCATATACGAAAAGCTGGAAGGAATTTTGTGGAAAGCAGGACAGAGAAGGGGTCTGGGAAGGGATCTATAGGGTGATAGGAAGAACAACAAATCGTCAAGAAGACGAACCGCTCACAAAAGACGGTAAGGCCCTAAACCCTAAAGATTCAGCAGGACTCCTCGCTGAAACCTTCTACCCGGAGGACCTAGATGAAGAAGATAATGCAGATCATAGAGCCACCCGAGAACTAGCTGATAGGGTGAACGAGAGAGACGATACACCCGTGGACCCTCCGTTTACCCTACAAGAACTAAAGACGGTAATGAGCAGCTTCAACCCTAAAAAAGCTCCGGGTGCAGATGGCTTCACAGCAGACATCTGCCAGCAAGCTATCTTTACCGACCCAAAAACCTTCCTAGCAATCGTGAACAAGTGCCTCGAGCTGGGTCACTTTCCCAAACCGTGGAAGCAGGCCACAGTTATAGTACTGCGAAAACCCGACAAGGCAGACTACACCCAGCCCAAGTCCTATAGACCAATAGGCCTGCTTCCCGTGTTGGGAAAGATCCTGGAGAAGCTCCTCGTAGGTAGACTAAAGTGGCACCTCTTCCCAAGACTGAGTACATGCCAGTTTGGATTCATGCCCCAGCGCAGCACCGAGGACTCGCTCTATGTCCTTATGAACCATATTAAATGTAAACTAGAAGAAAAGAAACTCATAGTCATGGTTTCACTGGACATAGAGGGAGCCTTCGATAGCGCCTGGTGGCCAGCGATCAGAGTCCGACTGGCAGAAGAAAAGTGTCCGGTGAACGTGCGCAGAACTTTTGATAGCTACCTACGAGAAAGAAAGGTCGACATAAGATACGCCGGAGAGATACACTCCCGAAGTACTCAAAAGGGCTGCGTCCAAGGCTCCATAGGAGGCCCAATACTGTGGAACCTGCTCCTTGATCCACTACTCAAAGGGATGGCAGATCAACATATCTACTGTCAGGCGTTTGCGGACGACGTAGTGCTCGTGTTTGACGGAGATACCGCGCTGGAGGTCCAACGACATGCCAACGCCGCCCTCGCCTACGTTCGGGACTGGGGTGTCAAAAATAAATTAAAATTTGCGCCACATAAAACCCAGGCAATGACTATCACCCGCAAATTAAAATTTGACACCCCGATCCTGAGTATGGGCGGGGTCGCCATTGGAATGTCGAAGGAGATCAAAATTCTTGGCGTCGTCATCGACAGCGCCTTAACTTTTAACAACCATATAATGACTATATGCAAAAAAGTTACCAATATGTATAAGCAGCTGTCGAGGGCGGCAAGAATAAGTTGGGGCCTCAACCCCGAAGTGATTCGGCTGATATACACTGCCGTCATAGAGCCCACAATTCTATACGCCGCGAGTGCGTGGGCCCCAGCAGCAAATAAACGGTGCATGCAAAAACAACTTAACATGGTGCAGAGGAGTTTCGCGCAAAAGATCTGCAAATCCTACCGCACAGTTTCCCTACACTCGGCCCTGCTACTCGCCGGGATACTGCCTCTCGACCTCAGGATACAGGAGGCAGCCGCCCTGTACGAGGCTCGAAAAGGGTCGTCCCGGCTGGTGCTAGGGGACCGGGAAGTGGAGCGTGTGGTGGGATTTGCAGAGATCCCCCATCCGGCCCTACTTAACGACTGGAAGTTCGGAGTGCTGGAGAACCCGACCCAGGTGGAGGAGAACAACACGCAAGAGGTCAGGTTCTTTACGGATGGAAGCAAAATCGAAGGTAAAGTCGGGGCGGCCATTTCCATCTGGAATGAAGAGGCCGAGACAAAATCCGTTCAATTGAGCCTGCCTAAATACTGTACCGTATACCAGGCCGAACTCTTAGCCATTAGCAGAGCCACGAGCGAAGTTCTAAAAAGGAGTGAAAATAGCTTCGGGATCTACAGCAACTCGAGGTCGGCGCTCCAAACAGTTGTAAGTAACGAAGCTCTTCACCCGCTGGCCATGGAAGCCCGCAGAAACCTCGACGGGGCCTTGACCCAAGGCAAAGATATCTCTTTGTTTTGGATCAAGGCACACGCCGGGCTAGCGGGGAATGAGCGCGCGGACTGTTTGGCGAAGAAGGCAGCATTGGCGAGTCGGAGGCGGCCTGACTACGACTAACCTAACCTAACCTAACCTAACCTAACCTAAAAAACTCAAATCATCTCATTCACACACAAAGCCTTGTCATCAAAAATCTTCATGCACGGACACCAACTCATCTTCAGCAATCATATCAAATACCTAGGCATTATCATTGACAGACACCTCAAATTCACTCACCATGTAGAATACATCATCGAAAAAGCCAAATCATTATTCCACAAACTCATCACATACACCAAACCAACCTGGGGGGTCCACTCTGATAACATTAAAATCATTTACACTCAAGTCCAATCAATCATTTGTTATGCCTCCAGCATTTGGTCCGGATCATTAAAATACAAATATATAATCAAAAGACTGCTCTCCATTCAACGCCTCTTCGCAATCAAAATCATTCGGGGATTCCGCACCGTCAGCACCGCCGCTTCCATTTCCATCGCTCAACTCACTCCACTACCTGACAAAATCCTCGAAATCGCCGACATCGAATCATCCAAAATCAACAACTCATCGCGCTTCATCCCCCATGTCCCCCTCCAGCTACCTGTCAAGCCCTTGCATATGCCCCATCCTTCGGTCAGGGTGGGAATCTCGTTCCGCGAGATTAACACCTTGACTGAATATGAGGCCCTGGGCGAGGAGCTTGACGGGTACTGGCAAATATTCACTGATGGCAGTAAGAGCGACACCGACCAAGTCGGTGCTGCTTTCATTGCCATCAATCCATCCGGCCACCACACTCACACAAAACATCTAAAACTAACTAATCACTGCTCTGTTTTTCAGTCCGAACTTTTAGCCATCAAAGAGTCATTATCATGGATCATCCGCAATAACATTCACAAATCATTCATATTCTCTGATTCACACTCCGGCCTCACCGAACTGAAAAACTCCAACAGTCATAACCATTTCGCCCACTCCATTCACACATCTATTCGTCACATTCATAGCTCAAATCACATCATTAAATTCGCATGGGTCAGAGGTCACATTGGCATCACCGGCAACGAACTCGCCGACCTAGCCGCCAAGTCCGCTGCCGCCATGATCACTCCTCCAGATTACATACACATTCCAATCAGCTACATCAAACTCCAAAATTCAAAAATAGCGAATGAAAAAGCTGCACAATTATATTCTCAGTGCAGCGATCACATCAAAACAATTTTACCGACCTTCCAGGACCTCACCACATACCTCTCATTAGTCAAACCATCATTTATCATCACTCAATTTCTCACAAACCACGGCTACCATAAATCATACCTTCATCGTTTCAAAATCACTGCCGACGACCTCTGCCCATGCGACGACTCATCTCCACAAACATTGGATCACCTCATCAGACACTGCCCCCGATTCATGTACACCCGCATCAAACACACCTCCAACTGCCATCATAACATTAACCCATTCTCGCTCATAGACATCATGAAACACCCATCCACACTAGCCACATTTCACGACCATATCATCTACATTATCAGAAACCTCAAATCATTTAATAATACATAGCACACCATTTCATTATCAACAGCATGTAAATAATTTATTTTCTTGATTTCTTCTGTAAATTATTCATTTCCATTTATTTTCTTGTTAATATTTTCTCGTTACTCTTACTTTCTCCGCTGTAAATACTTTGTTTATTTTTTAATTATTATCATTATCTATTGTAAATATCTCATGTAAAATGCTGGCCAGGTGTATGCCATTAGCACCTGGCCTCCATTATCACCCCTTGTAATTAAAAGCATCAATAAAAAAAAAAAAAAAAAAAAAACCTAACCTAACCTAACCTTTTTTTTTTTTTTTTTTTTTTTTTGACCCAGGAAAAATGCGTTGCGCATCATCACCCCACGCCGGGGGGCGCGAGGTGGTATGTGGGACTCCCCCGCCAAAGATGGTAGCGGCGGGGATACCCACTAAAAAACCTGGGGGTGTCCTGCTGGACGCCATAATGCCGGGGCAACGGGTACGCCGAAGCATTCATCCGCTGCCCCGACGGCGTTTGGTCCTCACTGATAGGAGGACCCCTCCGCGGTGGGGTGAAGAGGAGTTTCACCCCACCCTCTCAAGGGGCGCGCGGAAACACCGCGCGCGCCACCTCGTGGGTCAACCTAACCTAACCTTTTTTTTTTTTTTTTTTTTTTTTTTAACCCAGGAAAAATGCGTTACGCATCATCACCCCACGCCGGGGGGCGCGGGGCGGTATGTGGGACTCCCCCGCCAAAGATGGTAGCGGCGGGGATACCCACTAAAAAACCTGGGGGTGTCCTGCGGGACGCCATAATGCCGGGGCAACGGGTACGCCGAAGCATTCATCCGCTGCCCCGACGGCGTTTGGTCCTCACTTACAGGAGGACCCCTCCGCGGTGGGGTGAAGAGGAGTTTCACCCCACCCTCTCAAGGGGCGCGCGGAAACACCGCGCGCGCCGCCTCGTGGGTCTGTTCTTGCGGCGACGAATACCCCCGTACTCGCCGCCTAGACCCAGGTTATGGGGGCTGGAGAAGGGCGTGGAAGATACGCCTCCGACGCCCCCTTCTCCGGGCACGCATCGGGAGGTCGGTGGTGACCTCCCGTTCGCGTTCCGCGATCTCCTTCTGCGAGATGACACTCTCGCAGAACGAAACCGCGGCCTGCCACGACTCCTCGCTCGCAACCATGGCTCTTACCATGGTTGCCAGCGAGAGTTCGCCCCCCATAACAGCGACGAGGGTACGACGCTCACTGACCCAAGCTGGGCACTCCTCCAGTGTGTGCTGCGCCGTATCCACGTCGCTACCACAGTGGTGGCAAGCAGGGGTCGGTTCCCTGCCGGCTACGTGGTGCAAGTACTTTCCGAAGCATCCGTGCCCGGAAAGCACCTGCACGAGCCGGAAGGTCAAGGACCCGTGCTCTCTGTCCGTCCACTGCTGGAGTAGTGGACGGACTGCCACCACTGTCCAGCTGCCTGCTCGAGGGTGGGCCAGACGCGTACTCCACCTCTCGAGCAGTGCCTCGTTGGCTTCCTCCTTCCACCTCTCTACCTCCCTGGGAGACGCGGTGAGCCCGCGGAGGCGGAGCGCGGCGCGCCACTCGTAGCGCGCCGCATACAGCTCCGCCTCCAGGTCCCAGGGGGGAGATCCTGCCAAGAGGCACGCCGCCTCGTAGGAGACCGTGCGGTAACCCCGTATTACCCCGACGGCCATCACCCTCTGAGGACGTCTCAGATGGGCGATGGTTTGCTCCGTCAGGGCATCCACCCATACGGGGGCTCCATACAGAGCCATGGACCGCACGACTCCCGCGTACAGGCGACGGCAGCTGGTCCGAGGTCCGCCTAGGTTCGGCAGCAGCCGCTTGAGAGCGGCCGCCGCACCCATCAGGCGGGGAGCCAACCGGGCAAAGTGCTCCCGGAAGTTCCACCGCCCGTCGAGGACGAGTCCAAGATATTTCATCGAGGGCTCGACCCCGATGCAGACCTCCCCGATAGGGATAGTGGAACCCCTACTCGGGGCCCTCCGAGGCCCGTGAAAACACAGGGCCTCAGTTTTATCGAGGGCCACCCGGAGTCCCAATCTCCCTATCCGTGCCACCACCTCCCCCACCGCCACGGTGGCAAGGCGGGCAGCCTCCTGGAATGTCCCCCCCGGGGCCATGACGAGCGTGTCGTCCGCGTAACACGTCACGCTGGCCCCCGGGGGAAGATCCCCGCGCAGCACCCAGTCGTATCCGATGTTCCACAGGAGCGGTCCTAAGACCGAGCCCTGTGGAACACCGCACGACATCTCTCTCCGCAGCGTCCGCCCATCGTCGCCCGGATAGGTGATACACCTATCCGAGAGGTAGGCCCCGACAATCCGGCTCAGGTAGGGAGGCACATCATGGTACTTCAGTGCCTCCCTGATGACGGCCCACGGCATGGTGTTGAACGCGTTGGCAATGTCCAGGGACACCGCCAACAGAACACCGCCGCGGGCGACCACCATGTCCGAGTGGGCCTTGACGCGCTCGATCGCGTCAATCGTCGACCGGCCCACCCGGAAGCCGAATTGTCGATCGGACAAATCCGGGCCTACCTCGGCGATATGCTTGACGAGGCGGCAAGCCACCACCCGTTCAAACAACTTGTCCGCCTCGTCAAGCAAGACGATGGGACGGTACGCTGCGGGAGAGTCTGCTGCGCGCCCCTCCTTTCGGAGGAGCACAAGGCTGCCCGCCTTCCACCTCGAGGGGAACCGCCCCGACTCCAGACAGGCATCCATGAGCCTTCGGAAGCGGTCCCCGAGGGCGTCCAACGCCAGGACCCAGGCGACGCCGGGAATACCATCCGGCCCCGGAGCCTTGCGCTTACCGCGCATCCGGGACACGGCATATCCCAGCTCGCCCGCCGACACTGGTGGCACCGCAGTGTCCTCCTAGCGCGCCCTCTCGGGAGGCGCCATCTCCGGGGGCTCGTACTCCACCCCGGAGGGAAAGAGCGAGCTAACCACCTCCTCCAGAAGGCGGGGCTCCAGAGTCTCCGTCAGTGGGGGGGCCCATGGTCGGAGTTTTCCCCTGACCATTTTGTAGGGCCGCCCCCACGGATCGCGGTTCAGAGACTCTAGGAGCTCCGCCTTAGCCCGCTCTTTGGAGTCGCCAATCAGCCGCTGCAGAGCCTTCTTGCGCTCCGTATACGCGTCGTGCAGCTGCTGACTGGCGAGTCTGCGCCTCCCCCGAAAACGTCGTGTGGCCTGGCGTCTCGCTTCCACGCAGCGGGAGCGCTCGGCTGCGATCTCCTGAGACCACCAGTACACACACGTTTTCTGAGGATGAGGTCTGGCCCGGGACATGCCAGCGTCGCATATTTGCGACATCGCTTCCCGGAACCACTCGGCCTCATCCTCCACATCCACCGGCCCCTCTGGGGGGGCCAGCCACGCCTGGACAATGGATGCCTCTATGATGGCCTCCCTGTCCAGGCTCCTTATGGCCCACCTCGGCGACGACGGCGTCGTCCTCGGGCGACGGGGACCGGAATTTGTGGAGACACTGAATCGGATATACAGATGATCCGACAGTGTCTCCACATCCTCCACCACCTTCCAGTCCCGAACACGGCGTGCGATGGCTGGGGCGGCAAATGAGAGGTCCACGATGGACCCCCCGTTCCGCCGCACGCACGTGTTCACCGACCCGCGGTTGAGTACCGACAGGCCGGCTATCGTCGCCCACTCCTCCAGAGTCTCGCCGCGCGCATCAGTCCTGGGGGATCCCCACGCCACGGACTTGGCGTTGAAATCCCCCAGAACGAGCGCGGGACGAGGCAGAGTCTGCCCAATGAGGGTCCCTACCCCGTCCAGGAGCGACTCAAACTCGGCGAGACTCCTGTTGGGCGAGAAGTACACCCCGATGAGGAGGTACTCTCGCCAGAGGACCGCAGCGTACCCACTCCCCCTCGCGACAAACGAAGGGGGTGGGGCGCCGAACGCCGTCGAGGCGACGATGGCCACCGAACCATCAACATCTCCAACCCAGTTATCCTGGGGAGGGATGAAGTATGGTTCGGAGACCACCGCGACCTCTATCGACCACTGTGCCATGCTCTGCAGGAGTAAATCCTGCGCTGCTGCACAGTGGTTGATGTTCGCCTGCAGAACCTGGTGGGCCATACTAATCCCCCGCGGTTTCCATGTCCTCCACTACCCGCGGGGGAGACCGGGCGGCCGGGATGTGAGCGGCCGCTCCGGTGCTCCTCTTTGGTTTGGGTGGGTGGCATTGCTTGCCACCCATCCGATGCGCCGATGGTTTTCCCGCCGCCGCGCACAGAGAGCACTTGGGCGCGGGGGCGGGGCACTTGGCCGCTACGTGGCCTTTTTGACCGCAGCGGTAACACTCGTCGCTGCGGTCCGCCGTGCAGGAGCACTGCACACGGACGTGCCCCGTGTGCAGGCACTTGTAGCACCTCATCGGCCGGGACTCGAGCACAGTGACCTGCGCTGAGACCCAACCGACGAGCAGCCTTCCTCCAGCTGCCAGCTGCTTGGCCGCCACCACTGGGCAGCGCACGAAGGCGGTACCCTGGCCCCGGAAGCCCTGCTTCACCTCCCCGACCTGCACCGACAGTTCGGAGCAGCCGGTGCGCTTCGCCACCGCAGCCCTGATGTCCGCGGGGACGACAGAGTCGTCCAGACCCGACACTCGCAATTCTGCGGTTTTGACGGGCCTGGAGATCCTCACAACCTCCGGGTCCAGGACCTCCCGGAGTTTGGCGGCGAGGGTATCCGCCTTATCACCGCTCGTAGTGCCGGATACCTCAAGTATCCGGGCACCTGTTGCCGCCTTACGGCTCCGAAGTCCCTGGTCGATCCCGATGCTGGCGAGATCGACCGCCCTCCTTGCTTGGCCCAGAATGTCGGCGTAAGTAACGCCGCTCTCCACGGCCGCCGGCTGCAGTGAGATCACCACAGCCGACGAGCGCGGAGTCTGCAGCCGCACCTGCGGTTTGACTGGCGCCGCGGCGGCAGCACGTTTGCCGCCGCGCTTACCCACGACCATCCAACCAGCCTCCGGCACAGGTGCCGACGCAGGCTGTGAGGTGGCTTTGGGTACGCCAGGTTGAGCCACCGCTGAAAACGACACAGTCATGTCCCGCGGGGCTGGAGGAAGGGGGCGAGGCGTAGGTTTGGGAGAAGCGGCACCTGCCGCCTTACCCTTGCCCTTCCCCTTGCCCTTCCCCTTGCCCTTCCCCTTACCCTTCCCTTTGCCCTGTTTGGTAGGGGCAGTTACCAAAGCAGGGGCGGTGGATGGCCCGGGCTTCGGCTGTTTAGCTGCAGCTGCAGCCGCAACCCTCTCTCTGGCCGCGAGTGGAGGCGCCACTCGCTGCGCCGGAAGGAGACGACTCTCCACCTCCCCGAGCCGGGCGTTGACCATGGTCCCGACCTGGACCATGATACCCCTTTTTTTTTTTTTTTTTTTTTTTTTTTGACCCAGGAAAAATGCGTTACGCATCATCACCCCACGCCGGGGGGCGCGAGGCGGTATGTGGGACTCCCCCGCCAAAGATGGTAGCGGCGGGGATACCCACTAAAAAACCTGGGGGTGTTCCTGCGGGACGCCATAATGCCGGGGCAACGGGTACGCCGAAGCATTCATCCGCGGCCCCGGCGGCGTTTGGTCCTCACTGACAGGAGGACCCCTCCGCGGTGGGGTGAAGAGGAGTTTCACCCCACCCTCTCAAGGGGCGCGCGGAAACACCGCGCGCGCCACCTCGTGGGTCTGTTCTTGCGGCGACGAATACCCCCGTACTCGCCGCCTAGACCCAGGTTATGGGGGCTGGAGAAGGGCGTGGAAGATACGCCTCCGACGCCCCCTTCTCCGGGCACGCATCGGGAGGTCGGTGGTGACCTCCCGTTCGCGTTCCGCGATCTCCTTCTGCGAGATGACACTCTCGCAGAACGAAACCGCGGCCTGCCACGACTCCTCGCTTGCAACCATGGCTCTTACCATGGTTGCCAGCGAGAGTTCGCCCCCCATAACAGCGACGAGGGTACGGCGCTCACTGACCCATGCTGGGCACTCCTCCAGTGTGTGCTGCGCCGTATCCACGTCGCTACCACAGTGGTGGCAAGCAGGGGTCGGTTCCCTGCCGGCTACGTGGTGCAAGTACTTTCCGAAGCATCCGTGCCCGGAAAGCACCTGCACGAGCCGGAAGGTCAAGGACCCGTGCTCTCTGTCCGTCCACTGCTGGAGTAGTGGACGGACTGCCACCACTGTCCAGCTGCCTGCTCGAGGGTGGGCCAGACGCGTACTCCACCTCTCGAGCAGTGCCTCCTTGGCTTCCTCCTTCCACCTCTCTACCTCCCTGGGAGACGCGGTGAGCCCGCGGAGGCGGAGCGCGGCGCGCTACGAGTGGCGCGCCGCATACAGCTCCGCCTCCAGGTCCCAGGGGGGAGATCCTGCCAAGAGGCACGCCGCCTCGTAGGAGACCGTGCTGTAACCCCAACCTAACCTAACCTAACCTTTTTTTTTTTTTTTTTTTTTTTTTTTTTGGTTACCCAGAAGAATCTGCCAACAGATACCAGCCCTGCGGGGACAAGGTGGTTATGTGAGGTTGGGAAGTCCCTGAAGGGGATAATTCGTCCCGACTCACTAAACTTCTGGGGTGTTCCTCGATCGCCCGAAAAGGGCGGACTACGGGATCGAAACGCACCGCGGCCCGCCGGCGAGTGTCCGCTGATGGACCTAACACTACTGTGTATGTGGAGCTTTCCGAGGGGGTATTAGCCCGTTGGAAAACCCCACATGTGTCGCCTCCGAAACACGGTGGAGGCGCTCACCTCTCGAGGCCAGACTGTGCAGATGACTGAACTCCCCGTCCGCCATCTACAGACCTCCTACGTACTCACCAGTACACTTTCCTCTAAATCTGTTGGAGGAAGGCGCGCCGGCGGCGACCAGGTCGCCGTCGACGCATCGGAAGCGACGCTGGGTCGACTTCCCGCTCCCTCTCCGCAGCCTCCTTGGCGGTCATTACCTCCTCCGCGAAACTCTGTACGGCTTGCCAGGCCTCTTCGCTGCGGCACATGGCAACGACAATGGCAGGCAGTGAGAGGTCTGACCCGACGACAGCGACCAACGTGTCGCGGTGCTCCAACCACGCCGGGCACACAGCACGGGTGTGCTGCGCTGTGTCCTCATCGCCAGCCGGGCAATGGTGGCAGGAAGCGAAAGGCTCCCTCTGCACGACCCGGCATAAGTACCGTCCGAAACAGCCGTGACCAGTCAGCAGCTGTGTCAGACGGAACGTAAGCGGTCCGTGAGTGCGATCGACCCAATCCCTGAGGACGGGCCGAATCGCCTCCACCAGCTCCCGGCCAACAATTGGATCCTCTAGGCGCAGGGTCCACTTACGGAGAACCTCTGAGCGCGCTTCCTCCTGCCAGTGGGCGATCTCCCGCTGGGGTGGGTCCACACCATCTGCTTGTCTCGCCGCAATACGCCGCCAGTACACCTGCGCTACGGCCTCCGCGTCGAGGTCCCACGGTGGCACACCTGCTAATAAACACGCCGCAGTGCATGACACGGTGCGGTACGCCCGGGCAACTCTGAGCGCCATGACTCGCTGCGGACGTCGCAGCAGGGTCACGGCGTTACGGCTCAGAGAACCCGCCCATATGGGCGCACCGTACAGTGCCATACACCTCACCACGCCAGTATACAGCCGCCTACACCTGGCCGTAGGCCCCCCTATATTTGGCAGCAACTTACTGAGACCCCCGGCTGCAGCCACCAGTCTTGGGGCCAAGCGCCGGAAGTGCTCTTCGTACTTCCATCGACTGTCGAGAACGAGGCCAAGGTACTTGAGCGCGTTCCCGACAGCAATGGAAGTACCTCCTACGATGATGCTGCTGGCCTCTGGAGGACGATTTCGGGGACCGTGAAACGCGATAGCCTCCGACTTGTGGAGCGCCACCTCAAGCCCTAGGGACCTGATGCGACGCACCACTTCCGCCACTGCCGCCGTTGCGAGCACAGCTGCCTCGCGATGATTGGGGCCACGGGCTGTCACCAGAGTGTCGTCCGCGTAGCAGAGCACGCTGACACCTGGGAGAGTGGAGCCACGCAACACCCAATCATAGCCTATGTCCCAGAGGAGCGGTCCAAGGACCGACCCCTGAGGAACACCGCAGGCCATGTCCCACGAACGCCATTGGCCATCACGCGCAGGATACCTCACACACCGAGCCACGAAATAGTCCTCCAGGACCCGTCGGAGGTACAGCGGGACGTTGTGGTACCTCAGTGCGGCCTTGATGGTCTCCCAGGGGAGAGAGTTAAAGGCATTGGAGATATCCAAGGATACCGCCAGCAACACTCCCCCCTGCGACACCACCTCCTCCGCAAGCTCCTTCACGCGGGTGATGGCGTCCAAAGTGGACCGACCAGCACGAAAGCCATACTGAGCATCGTCCAGCCCAGGCTCCATTGACCCGATGATGCGGACTGCGAGCACCCGCTCAAAGAGCTTGCTCAGGTCGCTCAACAGGACAATGGGCCGGTAAGCTGAAGGATCCTCCGTAGGGCGGCCACTCTTCCGCAAAAGGACTAATTTTCCCACCTTCCACTGCGTGGGGAAACGACCGTGGGTGAGACACAACGTGAAGAGCGATCTTGCCCACTCTTCCAAAGGCTTCAGGGCCACCCGGATCGCTCTTCCTGGAATGCCATCCAAACCAGGGGCGGTCCTTTTGGAGCGAAGTCGCAAAAGAACCGCTCCTAACTCGGCTGCGGTCACAGGCGGAATCTCCACCTCGACCCCGTCATCGTCAACATCATTGCTCGCCATGACCGGAGGCACCCACACACCCCTATGGGGAAATAAAGCACCAACCACACGCTCCACGAACTCGGGTTCGAGACTGGACGTGATGGGTGGAGCCCAGGGCCGAAGCTTTGCTCTGACGAGCTTGTACGGCTTCCCCCACGGGTCTCTGTTGAGTGACTCTAGCCACTCCTTCCAGCAGGAGTCCTTGGCGTTGGCGATGCCCTGCTGCAACGCCAGACACGCACTGCGATAATCCGCGTACAGTACGTCCTCACGATCTCTGTCCCGGATCCTTCGCCTCCGAGCGCGGGCATAAGCACGGCGTGTACGAAGGCAGCTTCTACGCAACTCGCGGAGCTCAGCCTTCCACCAATACACCCAGCGCCGGGGGGCGAAGGGTCCGGCACGCGGCATAGACGCGTCACATATACGCGTGAGCGCATCCGTCAGCCTCGCAGCCTCCTCGTCCACATCTGTGGGCTCTGGATGACCACGAGACCATGCCTCGACAATCGCGGCCTCCGTGGCCAGCTCACTGTCAAAGCGACCTAACAGCCACCGACGATCATCTCCGCTAGTGGGAGTCCGGATTCTCGCTGTGCCAGATGGGCTCGACAGCGTAAAACGGATGTATCGGTGATCAGAGAGAGTCTCCGCGTCCACAACCACTCTCCACCCTTGCACACGATGGGCAAGGGGAGCGGAGGCAAAGGAGAGGTCAACGATCGACCCACCCTCACGTCGAACGCAAGTATTCTCACGGCCTCTATTGAGAACGGCTAGGCCCATACTAACCGCCCAATCTTCAAGCACCTCACCCCGCAGGTCGGTTGTCGGCGATCCCCACACCGTAGACTTGGCGTTGAAATCGCCGGCAACTAGCACAGGGCGAGGGTATGCGCGCCCAATGAAAGTCCCAGCTTCATCGAGCATGCGCTCAAATTCGGCCAGACCAACATTGGGCGAGCAATACACGCCTATGATCGCGGTACCGCCTACGATGGCTTGAACGCATCCGCTCCCCCTGACAATGCTCTCAACAGGCGACACATCCGCACCACACACAACTATGGCGACAGAGCCCTCACGATCGATCGATCCAGTTGTCCCTGGGAGGGATAGCGTAGGGCTCAGAAACTACCGCGATGTCTATCCTCCACTGTGCAAGGGTCTGAATCAAAAGATCCTGAGCCCTTGCGCAGTGGTTGATATTGGCCTGCAGAAACTGAAGGGCCATCTACTTGCCGGTCCTGCGTGCTCCTCTCGTAAACTTACCTCGGGGCGTCGCTTCACCGACACACCCCCTGTCACCGACAATGTGAGCGGCCGTCTTGCCTGCGGCAGCACAGACCGCACAGTGCGGCTCGTGGTCGCACGCGCGGAAGACGTGACCTACTTGTCCGCACTTGAAACACCGACCTGCCATGTCCATGTCACATTTACATGCGCCGGAATAGTGCCCCGGCCTCATGCACTTAAAACAGCGCAGAGGCTTTGGGGCAATCGCCGACACACGTGCAGATGTCCAACCTATGATAAGGCGGCCTGCTTCCACCACGCTCCTGGCAGCAGCTACAGGGCAGCCGACAATGACGCTCCCGGAAGGGCCGATCCGTCCCACCCTTAAGAGGGCCACATCACACGCACCAGCCTTGGCTACAGCCGAAGCGACCTCCTCGACAGTGACCGCATCATCGAGGCCAACGACCCGAATGTCTGTGCGCATTACGGGCCGCTGGATCTTAACACTGTCTGGGCAGACCTCCCTTAGTTTGGCCACTAATTTATCGGCTTTAGCAGCTCCATCCTCACCGCCAATCTCGAGCAGCCGGGCACCGGTCGCCGCCCTCCGGAAGCGTACACTATCGATGCCGAGAGCACTGAGATCTACGCGCTTCTTCGCCTCGGCGAGCACCGACTCGTAAGTGACACCAGTCCTCTCCGCCTCAGGCTGCAGCGTGAGCGTCACCGCCGCTGTCTTAGGCGCAGGAGGAACCCTCACCTTTAATTTACCAAGTGGTGGAGCTTGCGCCTTAGCGCCGCGCTTCACCACCGTACTCCACGACATTGGAACCGGAGCCACAGCCACACCAGGAAGTGAGAGAGGCACCATTTGCGAAGCCTCTCTAGCAGCCATGGACTGCTTCTTCTTCTTCTTCTTTTTCTTCTTTCCTACGCTAGCTAAAGCCTGAGTAGAGGGCGGCACACAAGAACTGACAACAGCAGCAGACGGCCGTGAAGGGGCTGTAGCAGTCGCCACAACCCTCTCCTCAACCGCAAACCGCTGCTCAAGGCACTGCAGGCGGCCCTCCACTCCGGCAAGAACTTTGCGGGTTATAACGCCCGCCCAATCCTGCAAATTCGGCTGTGCGTCTACAGTTGACGCCCGATGCCGCAACTGCTCCATCTCGTGCCGAAGTTCCTCCACCTGTTTCTGAAGGCCGCTGTTTTCAGCCTTAAGGATTGCTAGCTCCTCTGGAACTGAGCGCATGCCCAGCTCCAGAGCAGCCCCCCTTATGGTTTCCACAGCGACCTTCAGGCTTTTGACCATTGTGCCCTTTAGGTTCTTCGACCTTAGGGCCACCTCGTTCACTATATTTAGCGAACTGAACACCAAATTGCGCAAGGTCTCTTCCGAGCGAGGCTCCGAACTGGAAGCTCGCACATCGAGATCCTTGCGCATCTCTTGGACCGACCGCATCCTCACCAACATCTCCTCCTCCAAACGGTCGTCAGAAAGCTCCCGCTTCCTGGAACACTCACCTGAGGGGCCTCGTCCACGTTTGCTCTTATGAGCCGCCCCTTTCACTGGTGCCATGGGCACACCTAAAGATGCACCGTCTGAGTCGGTGTCCGGAGAACTAGTAAAGTCCACCGCCGGCTCCTCCGCTCCGCGCTTGCGCCAGAATCTTGCCGAAGCGCTCGGGCTGGCGGCCGAATTGGACGCCACCGTACGAAAGCTGCCGTCTGACAGCTCCGTATCCGACAACCGCGCCACGCTAACTCTAAGCTCCCTACGCGCCTGCTGTCCCACCGCGTCCGAAGACGCAACTACGTCATTTTTATTTATGCTATTTAAACTATCCATTACTTATCCCACGAGTGTGGGGGATCTACACAGTCCACCCAGGGAGTGCCCCCTGTCCCTGGGTAACCCTACTTACACACGGAGGTCGGGAGATGTCCGTGGGTGACCTCTAGCGGGCCGGATGCTGTCCGACCACCTCCGAAGAGGCGCTGTGGGCGGATAGGTCGACGCACCACAGCTTTCAGGTTTTTTAAGGTGGTTGTCTCCACTAGGCCAGCCAACTAAGGCAAGCCCCTTCTCACTGGCGTCCGCACTACGAAACGTAGCCCGGAACGCTGCGGCGGTTTACTACACAGGAGCCCACTCGCTTGTGAGGTGTCCCCCACATCCCTCTCCACTATACCTACTCTAGCCTACACCTATCCCTACCCTACCTAACCCTACAGCCCGCCTACGCTACCCTAAGCCCCAACCCTCCCTCCAGGTATAGGTTTAGATTCTGGATAAAGGAGCAGAAGACGGAAGCCTCGCTCCCCGATCCCAAATCTAAACCCAACCCATCCCCGAACGACCCCTCCTACACTACACCACCTACATCTACCTAGCCTACACCTAGCACCCCGCCTAATCTAACCTAAGCCCCAACCCAGCCCCCCGCCCCTGCAGGTGTTGGCCGCACGGATCCCAAGACCCCGAAGGGAGTTACAATCCGTCCGTTACCAGGGTGCACCGGGAACCACTGCTAACCATAACCCCGCAGGGAGATGATTAGCAGTCGGACACACAAGGAGGTACCTGCGCGCACCCCAACCTAACCTTTTTTTTTTTTTTTTTTTTGGTTACCCAGAAGAATCTGCCAACAGATACCAGCCCTGCGGGGACAAGGTGGTTATGTGAGGTTGGGAAGTCCCTGAAGGGGATAATTCGTCCCGACTCACTAAACTTCTGGGGTGTTCCTCGATCACCCGAAAAGGGCGGACTACGGGATCGAAACGCACCGCGGCCCGCCGGCGAGTGTCCGCTGATGGACCTAACACTACTGTGTATGTGGAACTTTCCGAGGGGGTATTAGCCCGTCGGAAAACCCCACATGTGTCGCCTCCGAAACACGGTGGAGGCGCTCACCTCTCGAGGCCAGACTGTGCAGATGACTGAACTCCCCGTCCGCCATCTACAGACCTCCTACGTACTCACCTATACACTTTCCTCTAAATCTGTTGGAGGAAGGCGCGCCGGCGGCGACCAGGTCGCCGTCGACGCATCGGAAGCGACGCTGGGTCGACTTCCCGCTCCCTCTCTGCAGCCTCCTTGGCGGTCATTACCTCCTCCGCGAAACTCTGTACGGCTTGCCAGGCCTCCTCGCTGCGGCACATGGCAGCGACCATGGCAGGCAGCGAGAGGTCTGACCCGACGACAGCGACCAACGTGTCGCGGTGCTCCAACCACGCTGGACACACAGCGCGGGTGTGCTGCGCTGTATCCTCATCGCCAGCCGGGCAATGGTGGCAGGAAGCAAAAGGCTCCCTCTGCACGACCCGGCATAGGTACCGTCCGAAACAGCCGTGACCAGTCAGCAGCTGCGTCAGACGGAACGTAAGCGGTCCGTGAGTGCGATCGACCCAATCCCTGAGGACTGGCCGAATCGCCTCCACCAGCTCCCGGCTAACAATTGGATCCTCCAGGCGCAGGGTCCACTTACGGAGAACCTCTGCGCGCGATTCCTCCTGCCAGTGGGCGATCTCCCGCTGGGGTGGGTCCACTCCATCCGCTTGTCTCGCCGAAATACGTCGCCAGTACACTTGAGCGAGAGCCTCAGCATCGAGGTCCCACGGGGGCACACCTGCTAATACACACGCCGCAGTGCATGACACGGTGCGGTACGCCCGGGCAACTCTGAGCGCCATGACTCGCTGCGGACGTCGCAGCAGGGTCAAGGCGTTACGGCTCAGAGAACCCGCCCATATGGGCGCACCGTACAGTGCCATACACCTCACCACGCCAGTATACAGCCGCCTACACCTGGCCGTAGGCCCCCCTATATTTGGCAGCAACTTACTGAGACCCCCGGCTGCAGCCACCAGTCTTGGGGCCAAGCGCCGGAAGTGCTCTTCGTACTTCCACCGACTGTCGAGAACGAGGCCAAGATACTTGAGCGCGTTCCCGACAGCAATGGAAGTACCTCCTACGATAATGCTGCTGGCCTCTGGAGGACGGTTTCGGGGACCGTGAAACGCGATAGCCTCCGACTTGTGGAGCGCCACCTCAAGCCCTAGGGACCTGATGCGACGCACCACTTCCGCCACTGCCGCCGTAGCGAGCACAGCCGCTTCGCGATGATTGGGGCCGCGGGCTGTCACCAGAGTGTCATCCGCGTAGCAGAGCACGCTGACACCTGGGAGAGTCGAGCCACGCAACACCCAATCATAGCCTATGTCCCAGAGGAGCGGTCCAAGGACCGACCCCTGAGGAACACCGCAGGCCATGTCCCACGAACGCCATTGGCCATCACGCGCCGGATACCTCACACACCGAGCCACGAAATAGTCCTCCAGGACCCGTCGGAGGTACAGCGGGACGTTGTGGTACCTCAGTGCGGCCTTAATGGTCTCCCAGGGGAGAGAGTTAAAGGCATTGGAGATATCCAAGGATACCGCCAGCAACACTCCCCCCTGCGACACCACCTCCTCCGCAAGCTCCTTCACGCGGGTGATGGCGTCCAAAGTGGACCGACCAGCACGAAAGCCATACTGAGCATCGTCCAGCCCAGGCTCCATTGACCCGATGATGCGGACTGCGAGCACCCGCTCAAAGAGCTTGCTCAGGTCGCTCAACAGGACAATGGGCCGGTAAGCTGAAGGATCCTCCGTAGGGCGGCCACTCTTCCGCAAAAGAACCAATTTCCCCACCTTCCACTGCGTGGGGAAACGACCGCAGGTGAGACACAACGTGAAGAGCGATCTTGCCCACTCTTCCAAAGGCTTCAAGGCCACTCGGATCGCTCTCCCCGGAATGCCATCCAAACCAGGAGCGGTTCTTTTGGAGCGAAGTCGCAAAAGAACCGCTCCTAGCTCGGCTGCAGTTACAGGCGGAATCTCCACCTCGGCCGCATCATCGTCAACATCATTGCTCGCCATGACCGGAGGCACCCACACACCCCTATGGGGAAATAAAGCACCAACCACACGCTCCACGAACTCGGGCTCGAGACTGGACGTGATAGGAGGAGCCCAGGGCCGTAGCTTAGCTCTGACGAGCTTGTACGGCTTTCCCCACGGGTCCCTGTTGAGCGACTCCAGCCACTCCTTCCAACAGGAGTCCTTACCCCAACCTAACCTAACCTAACCTAACCAGTCGCGCTCCAGCCGTCGTACGGAGCAGTCGCATTTCGGAGTCGCTCCGCTGGTGACTTCGGTCGGCGGGAGGTCACCAACCACCGGTGACCGCCGGTGACCACTGGTGACCACTGGTGACCTCCTGAAGTGGAAGTGTCCCCTGACGAAGTCCCTGGAGCCGGGAGCGGCGCCCTACCACCTGAGCGCCCCTAGCACTGGCCCTGGGACCCCAGCACCGTGACTCCGGACGGCCTCCGATGGAATTTTTCCGAAGATTCCTGGTGACATGTCACCGATTTGCGGTGATTTCGGTGACACACAAGTCACCATCTCCGGTGATTTCGGTGACACAAGTCACTGAATCTGGGGACCAATGTCACCGCCTCTGGTGACTTACGCGGCCGAGCTTCTGTGGCGGAGCGCCCGGTGCCGGGAGCGGCGCCCTACTACCTGAGCGCCCCTTGCACTGGCGCTGCGACTCCCGCCGCGTGCCTCCCGAGGACCTCCGATGGAGTTCTTCACAAGAACCCGGGTGACATGTCACCAATCTTTGGTGACATGTCACCAATCTTTGGTGACATAGTCACCATCTGGGGACCTGTCACCACCTCTGGTGACTTCAGTCACCTTCTTCGGTGACATTGGTGACATTGGTCACTTATGAAGCGTCGGCAGCTGGAGATACACCAAATCGTCATCCACGTGCGTCCAGTACTGGAGACCTTGAGACTCAAGAACACCATCGAGTCACCCACCCAGCGTCATCGTCGAGGGACTTCAGTGACATGTCTCCTTCGGGAGGACACTTAAGTGATTGTGCCAGTGTTTGTTGTGACCGAATAACAAAAAGGGAAATACTCCCCTATTACAGTGTTGTCATGAGTGAGTTCTCACCGGATTGCAGTGTACGGATTACAGTGCCCATGTATTGTGGACGTCACTCCCAGGACATTATAACTTCTCCTCGGTAAGCAGCTTATTTCCCTTCCTTAAATGTGACATTTACCCGTGCTTTCGGCGTGATCTTCCTGCAATAACCTCATGACACACCTCGGCGAACACTCATGTGGCCACACTTTCATCTGTAAATATTTAATTTAAGAAGTAATCTAAGTACTTAATAATAAGATCTAGACTGTACCTATGTGTCATCATTAAGTGTCTGCTCTTTACCTGATACTCAATATACTCATAACAGCTAGGGATGCTCATGAGATGGAATTGCAAACAACTGCATTAATATCAACTACAACTTCATATTAGCCCATGTACAATCATTCTAACAATTTTCACATCTTCCATTATGCTTACATACTTCATTACAATCTTGAATCATATACTAACACATCATCATTACTTCAAAAACTCCATATAATAACCATATTACACTTCTCATCATCCAAACATATCTTATTAATATTATAAATGTGAAAGTTTGTGTGTATGTGTGTGAGTGTGTGAGTGCGTGAGTGTGTGAGTGTGTAAGTGTGTGAGTGTGTGTGTGTGTATGTTTGTTACTTCTTCACGCTTAAACGGATGTACCGATTGACTTAAAATTTGGTATGAAGATAGCTGAGACTCTGGAATAACACATAGGCTACTTTTTATCCTGATAAATGAAACAGTTTCTGTAAAAAATCTAATATATTAAAAAATGACACTGAAATTTGACAATTAATTGTCATTTTGACATTTTCGATTTTCAATTGTTTTTGAAAAATTTGACAATTAATTGTCATTTTGACGTATTCGATTGTCTTTTTTTTTGAGAAATTTGACATATATTATTTTCAATTTTTTTAAACAAATTTGACATAAGAGATTTTTAATTTTTTTTCGAGAAATTTGACATATTGGATTTTCAATTTTTTTTTGAGAAATTTGACAAATTCGATTTTCAATTTTTTTTTTGCCAAATTCGACATGATATTTTAAAGTTTTTTCGAGAAATTTGACATATTAGATTTTTAATTTTAGAAAAATGCTAGAAATTTTAATGATAGTTTTAGTACAATTTTTTTTATGAGTGCTTCATTTTTGTTTTATCAAATGGGCTTACTATGGGAGCTTCATTTGGGGTTTATCAAATGGGCTTACTGTGGGTGCTTCATTTGAAAATTAAATGGGCTTACTATGAGTGCTCCATTTGTGGTTTATCAAATGGGCTTACTATGGGAGCTTCATTTGAAAACTTAATGGACTAACTATGAGTGCTTCATTTGTGATTTATCGAATGGGCTTACTATGGGTGCTTCATTTGAAAACTAAATGGGCTTACTATGAGTGCTTCATTTGTGGTTTATCAAATGGGCTTACTATGGGTGCTTCATTTGGGGTTTATCAAATGGGCTTACTGTGGGTGCTTCATTTGAAAACTAAATGGGCTTACTATGAGTGCTTCATTTGTGGTTTATCAAATGGGCTTACTCTGTGTGCTTTATTTGAAAACTAAATGGGCTTACTATGAGTTCTTCATTTGTAGTTTATCAAATGGGCTTACTGTGGGTGCTTCATTTGAAAACTAAATGGGCTTACTATGGGTGCTTCATTTAAAAACTTAATGGGCTTACTATGAGTGCTTGATTAATGGTTTATCAAATGGGCTTACTATGGGTGCTTCATTTGAAAATTAAATGGGCTTACTATGAGTGCTTCATTTGTGGTTTATCAAAAAGGCTTACTATGGGTGCTCCATTTGAAAACTAAATGGGCTTACTATGAGTGCTTTATTTGTGGTTTATCAAATGGGCTTACTATGAGTGCTTCATTTGTAGTTTATCAAATGGGCTTACTATGGGTGCTTCTTTTGAAAACTAAATGGCCTTACTATGGTTGCTTCATTTGTAGTTTATCAAATGGGCTTACTATGGGTGCTTCATTTGTGGTTTATCAAATGGGCTTACTATGAGTGCTTCATTTGTGGTTTATCAAATGGGCTTACTATGGGTGCTTCATTTGTGGTTTATCAAATGGGCTTACTATGGGTGCTTCATTTGAAAACTAAATGGGCTTACTATGAGTGCTTCAACTGTGGTTTATCTAATGGGTTTACTATGGGTGCTTCATTTGTGGTTTATCAAATGGGCTTACTATGGGTGCTTCATTTGGGGTTTATCAAATGGGCTTACTGTGGGTGCTTCATTTGAAAACTAAATGGGCTTACTATGAGTGCTTCATTTGTGGTTTATCAAATGGGCTTACTATGGGTGCTTCATTTGTAGTTTATCAAATGGGCTTGCTATGGGTGCTTCATTTGAAAACTAAATGGGCTTACTATGAGTGCTTCATTTGTGGTTTATCAAATGGGCTTACTCTGTGTGCTTTATTTGAAAACTAAATGGGCTTACTATGGGTGCTTCATTTAAAAACTTAATGAGCTTACTATGAGTGCTTGATTAATGGTTTATCAAATGGGCTTACTATGGGTGCTTCATTTGAAAATTAAATGGGCTTACTATGAGTGCTTCATTTGTAGTTAATCAAATGGGCTTGCTATGGGTGCTTCATTTGAAAACTAAATGGGCTTACTATGAGTGCTTCATTTGTGGTTTATCAAATGGGCTTTCTACGGGTGCTTTATTTGAAAACTAAATGGGCTTACTATGAGTGCTTCAATTGTGGTTTATCAAATGGGTTTACTATGGGTGCTTCATTTGTGGTTTATCAAATGGGCTTACTATGAGTGCTTCATTTGTTGTTTATCAAATGGGCTTACTATGGGTGCTTCATTTGAAAACTAAATGGGCTTACTATGAGTGCTTCATTTGTGGTTTATCAAATGGGCTTACTATGAGTGCTTCATTTGAAAACTAAATGGGCTTACTATGAGTGCTTCAATTGTGGTTTATCAAATGGGTTTACTATGGTGCTTCATTTGTGGTTTATCAAATGGGCTTACTATGAATGCTTCATTTGTGGTTTATCAAATTGGCTTACTATGAGTGCTTCATTTGTGGTTTATCAAATGGGCTTACTATGAGTGCTTCATTTAAAAACTTAATGGGTTTACTATGAGTGCTTCATTTGTGGTTCATCAAAAGGGCTTACTATGGGCGCTTCATTTGAAAACTAAATGAGCTTTCTATGAGTACTTCATTTGTGGTTTATCAAATGGGCTTACTATGAGTGCTTCATTTGTGGTTTATCAAATAGGCTTACTATGTGTGATTTATTTGAAAACTAAATGGGCTTACTATGAGTGCTTCATTTGTAGTTTATCAATTGGGCTTACTGTGGGTGCTTCATTTGAAAACTAAATGGGCTTACTATGAGTGCTTCATTTGTGGTTGATCAAATGGACTTACTATGGGTGCTTCATTTGAAAACTAAATGGGCTTACTATGAGTGCTTCATTTGTGGTTTATCAAATGGGCTTACTATGAGTGCTTCATTTGAAAACTAAATGGGCTTACTATGAGTGCTTCAATTGTGGTTTATCAAATGGGTTTACTATGGTGCTTCATTTGTGGTTTATCAAATGGGCTTACTATGGGTGCTTCATTTGAAAACTAAATGGGATTACTATGAGTGCTTCGTTTGTGTTTTATCAAATGGGCTTATTATGGGTAGAAATTAGACTTATTACTTATTCGACCAGAAACATGTAGAAGATGTTCGGCTCATTTCGTGAAATTCCGGTGAAGTTCGGATTTGACAAATGATAAATTTGACGTGTTCAATTTACATTTTTTTTTTAATTCGATTTCATTTAATGACGCAATTGTCAAATCCGAACTTAACTGGAATCTCACGAAATGAGCCGAACATCTCCTACATGTTTCTGGTCTCCTGGTACTTCGTAAAAGTTTCAATAGTCATAACTCAAGAACTGCTGTACTGATTTTGATAATCTATGATTTGAAATGATTTCTTCGATTGGTCGCCTTCTCTACTATATGCATGTTAAAAATATCAACCAAATAATTTACAATTTTTTTTTTATCAAAATAAATTTGTCAAATCCTTACTTTACCGAAAACCGAG
Source organism: Hemithea aestivaria (assembly GCA_947507615.1). Classification (NCBI taxonomy): domain Eukaryota; kingdom Metazoa; phylum Arthropoda; class Insecta; order Lepidoptera; family Geometridae; genus Hemithea; species Hemithea aestivaria. The sequence goes on along the minus strand of OX382324.1, from coordinate 20,092,227 downwards.
CCGAAACGAATCCGCATTCAAATTAAAAAATATCAACCAAATTAACTACGAAAAAAATGTTAAAATCGAAATAAATTTGTCAAATACTGACTTCACCGAAAACCAAACCGAATAAGAAACCGTTTCACAAAATGAGCCGAACATTTCCTACATGTTTCTGGTGTTAGGGTACCTAATACAGTCAGCTTAAATATATAAGTGAATTTAGTTTTTAAAAGTTAGTTAAAATTAGAGCAATTATTATAAACAAGTTTTATCGGTAATAACTGTGCCGCGGGTAACACCGCGGGTCGCAGCTAGTTAACCATATACTTACGCATCATCATTACCATTTAACTCAATACATTATATTAACCAATAACAATCCAACAACTACTCACAACCATTTATACTAACTTAATATTATTCTCTATCATCAATTCATACCACAATTAAATCTCTGAAATTATTCAGTCTTACACCATTTACAAACCAGCAATTTATTATATTTCGCGCCATCCACACTCCACTAACTATAAACTTATGCATCATCTTACCTTAAAACTCAATACACTATCTACATTCAAGCAACTTATCATATTTCACGCCAGACTCTAGTACTGACTACTGCATTCTCTATATTCCTTTACTCAACTTATGTACCACCAATATGCTCTAATATTAGTACTACTATATATGGCACTAATGTATTAATTTTTGTCACCGGATTTGTCAGACTTTGGTCACCGGTTGGTGGCTTTGGTCACCGACTGGTGACATTGGTTGCCGGTTGGTGATTTTGGTCACCGGCTGGTGACTTCGGTCGCCGGCTGGTGACTTTGGTCACCGGCTGGTGCCTTTGGTCACCGGTTGGTGACTTTGGTCGCCGGCTGGTGGCTTTGGTCACCGATTGGTGACTTTGGTCACCGGCTGTTTATATGTATAATTTATGTTAATAGGTTTAATAATAGTTTAATTAGATTAATACTTAGAGACTTGTATATATGTAAATATGCTAGGATTAAGGTATTGTTAAGTTTAGAATAAGACAACAGCCTCTCCCATAATATCCTGGGTAGCTGTCCCCTGCCTTGAGTGCTTCAGTGGGGTGGCACCATTGCGGGGGGAGTCATCTTGGAATGGGGGACGCCAAAATAGGCTTCAACTTGGGAGATTTTACTCTCCCAGGTATGTATATAATATATTGTAAGATAGGTTAAGACTCAATAGTAGTAGGTTCCATCTTGAGGGGCGGGGCCATTTCACTAGCAACCTTCGGTTTTGTGTCTTGACGAGGGCCTGGTGAGGTGGCCCGGACCCTCGAGATGGCTGTAAATAATTATAGGTTAAGACAACAGTCCCTCTCATAATCTCCTAGTAACTGTCCCTCCCGCCTTGAGTACTTCGGGAGGTGGTGCCATTGCGGGGGGCTGAGACCGGGAACGAGAGTCGACAAAAACATCTCAGCTTGGGGGTTCACCCTCCCAAGCATGTATATATTAAAACTGTATAAAAGGTTAGGATATTAATAAGTCCCTTTTTGGGGAGCCGGGTCACTTGACCGGTAACCCTCGTTTTCGGGGTTCGCGAGGGCCTGGTTTGGTGGCTTGGACCCTCAGGAATGGTTGTTAATATGTATATTTTGTAAATAGTCTCTCATTTAAGTAGGTCTCTAAGGATTTAGAATTAAGTTTAATCATAAGTTTATAACTCAAACTGTAAGAGGACACACAAAAAAAAAAATTAAAAAAAAAAAAAATACGATGTACAAAAATAGACATTTAAGAGGAAAAAAAAAAAAAAAAAAAAGTGTGTCCTCCAATATAAAATAATCTTGTAATCTGTACCTGTACATAAGAGTATGTATCCTTATATATGTATACAAATATTTATTACACATATTTATATATACCTATTTATTTATTATATATATTTGTAAAATACTTATGTACAGGTCCCTTATAAATCCATACATATAATAAGAATGGAAATTTCTCCCCATTCATTGTGATCCTTTACTAAGGTGAACTGTGAAAATACGCATATGAACAAAACGACGCGAAAAAGTCGCTTGCGCGATCTAGATCGTAAAACATTTTGTCAATTTTTCCTAGGGAAACGTAAAATAAAATAATAAAATAAATAATAATTTAGACACGCGGCAGCGAGTCAAGCCAAGTTCAAGCAAAGGAACTGGCGACTGCGCCGTGTGTTATATTACACGAACCGTCCAAAGCGGGTTTTGACGACTTTTTACACCCTCGTTACACAAAAACTATTACACATAGTCAAGTCAAATTTGGCACATATACTTAAATATACGAACTATACCTTTGTTCCAAATTCCAATAACACAGCTCAAACGGTTATTTAGATGTAAACATCCAGTAATCGGTGAAGTTAATACATACTGAGGGATAGATCAAAAGTAATTTCCCAGTTCCAGATGACCTAGAAAGCTGAAATTTGGCATCTCGATAGGTAATGTCGTAGTAACAAAGGGAAAAATCAGAAACTAGTATTTTTTTATCATTTTAAATTATTATTAATTTTTAAAAAATGTATGATATTAAAGTTTGGGACGCCTAGGAACGCATAAAGCAATACATGCTGCATGTTGCTATAATTTTTGTGTAGGCGGCTATTTTCTGTTAGATACTACGAAGTGCGCGCGAGTCCACTATTCCTACTAATATAATTATAAATATAAACTTTATACCTACTGTACGTATGGATATATGTTTTTTACCTTTTCACGGCTAAACGGGTGGGCCGATTGACTTTAAATTTGGTATAATAAAAAATATAGCTTAGACCCCTGGAATAACATAATATACACTACTGTACCAAACTGTATAGCGGGTAAAACAGCTAGGCACAGCTAGTCACTAATAAAAATAGATTCCTGGTACCTACGTAACAATTGTATATATATATCCTATGTAAATACCTATCAATATGTCGACTCACCAGCACAAGGCGGCTCAGTAACACCGCCTGAGCAGTGATGTGTAAACATTACTGTGCTCCGGTAGAAGGGGACTGTAGCTAGTGAAATTACTGGGCTAAAGAGTCTTAACATCTTATGACTCTTGAGTGAGAAGCGTTGGTGCAGTGCTCCTAGAATTTCACATAATTGTGAAATCCTAGGTAACACTGTACTGATTATGGGCAGCCGTTATCTCTTAACATCAGGAGAGCGTCTTGCTCGTCTTCTACTTCATCACATAAAAAAAAAAACATAGAGGTAATAATATTAACATTGTTTACAATAAAAATAATGTATGTATATCGCCTTAGGTGCTAGTTGGTGTAAACATTTTAGATACCTACGTACCTGTAACGTATAGTCATAATATTATAGGTATGTGGCGGTATCTGGGGGCACGGCAGTGCCCCCGCCAAGTCGTCGTCATAACAAGTCTTGTCGGCTTAGGTTTCTTTTGATCGAAATTCTAATCCAGTTCCAGATGATCTAAAAAGTTAAATTTCCATCTAGGTAGGCGATAGGTATAAGATAGCTGGGTGAATATAGATAAATTTATCAGTAACTAGTATTGTTTAAAAATCAATTGATTAGGTACAATATTCATATCAATAGTGCACATAAATGCTATATATAAATCCCATCAAAAACATAAATGTGAAAAGAGAGCCAAGTTCAATATTACGATGTATGTACTCATAGTTACCTATGATTTGATAGTTGACTTCAACGACAAAAGAAGTGAGATCTAAATGGGTGCCAAGTTCAATAGTCAGTCCTGAAAAATATTTACAACAACATAAAATATTTTATTACAACTTAAAAGATTATTTCTTCTGATCACTTAGAATTAATATTATTTTGAAGCCTAAAGACTGACTTGACCAGTTCTCATAATATACTAGGTAGGTACTCTCTTAACTTTAGCTTGATCACTATTAAACGCACTTAATGCTAATTAGTGCGCCACCGTCTTTTATCGTGTAAATTAGTCCCCTCCATCCATTGGTTGTCTGGAAGAAATCGCTCTTTAACGATAAGACCGCCACTTGTACATTGTAATTTTTAATTTTAATTATGTACTTATGTATTTTCTGTAACATTATGTGGTGTACAATAAAGTATCTATTGTCTTATCTTAATGATACTTCGTCGTATGGTACCCATGAGAACTAGCCAAGTCAAACTTTGGGCTTCAAAATAATATTAATTCTAAGTGATCAGAAGAAATAATCTTTTAAGTTGTAATAAAATATTTTATGTTGTTGTAAATATTTTTCAGGACTGACTATTGAACTTGGCACCCATTTAGATCTCACTTCTTTTGTCGTTGAAGTCAACTATCAAATCATAGGTAACTATGAGTACATACATCGTAATATTGAACTTGGCTCTCTTTTCACATTTATGTTTTTGATGGGATTAATCTTATTATGACTGGGTGTCTTAAACCTATTACATACTAAAAAGTACTGTACAAAAAGCAATGATATCCCATCAAAAACATAAATGTGAAAAGAGAGCCAAGTTCAATATTACGATGTATGTACTCATAGTTACCTATGATTTGATAGTTGACTTCAACGACAAAAGAAGTGAGATCTAAATGGGTGCCAAGTTCAATAGTCAGTCCTGAAAAATATTTACAACAACATAAAATATTTTATTACAACTTAAAAGATTATTTCTTCTGATCACTTAGAATTAATATTATTTTGAAGCCCAAAGTTTGACTTGGCTAGTTCTCATGGGTACCATACGACGAAGTATCATTAAGATAAGACAATAGATACTTTATTGTACACCACATAATGTTACAGAAAATACATAAGTACATAATTAAAATTAAAAATTACAATGTACAAGTGGCGGTCTTATCGTTAAAGAGCGATTTCTTCCAGACAACCAATGGATGGAGGGGACTAATTTACACGATAAAAGACGGTGGCGCACTAATTAGCATTAAGTGCGTTTAATAGTGATCAAGCTAAAGTTAAGAGAGTACCTACCTAGTATATTATGAGAACTGGTCAAGTCAGTCTTTAGGCTTCAAAATAATATTAATTCTAAGTGATCAGAAGAAATAATCTTTTAAGTTGTAATAAAATATTTTATGTTGTTGTAAATATTTTTCAGGACTGACTATTGAACTTGGCACCCATTTAGATCTCACTTCTTTTGTCGTTGAAGTCAACTATCAAATCATAGGTAACTATGAGTACATACATCGTAATATTGAACTTGGCTCTCTTTTCACATTTATGTTTTTGATGGGATCATTTATATCGGACACATCGCCCCTAATTTACATCAAAATTTCGAAGTAAAAGTAATAGAATATAAAGTAAATTCAATTCAAAAAAATCAAAAAGCAAAAAGTGCGACAAACTAAAAATACGCCATCTATCGATGTGGCCATAAACGAAAATTTACCAGAGTAGTTTTATTAGGCTTAATTTGTAAAAAGGTTATTACTTATGTGTGATAAAACGGCACAACCGAATTGTATGCAGTTTTCGCTAAAACGTTGCAAATTTCTCTAATTTGTAAATAGTATTGGTTTTATTTAAATCGGTATTTAAATAAAAGAGTTATATCTATCTAAAGATTTACTTATCTATTATATAAAATCGTTCGTACACTTTTGTTCTATCAACGCACAGCCCAAACGGCTGGACGGATTGAGCTGAAATTTGGACAGCGTATTCGTAAGAAGATTTCATCGTGCAATAAGAAGCGATTTTTTAAAATTCCCTCAGGAACAGGAATTATTCCCGAAAAACGAATGTATGCAAATCCGTAACCGCTGAACCGATTAAGCCGAAATTTTGTAAAACGATAGTTGGGATTGTGATTAGAAACATCAAATAGTTTTTTTGTCAGAAATTTACTTTTAAGGGGGGTAAAGGGGGGTCGAAGTTTGTATGGAAAATTTAGAACCGCTGACCCTATTGAGCTGAAATTTGGTACAGAGATAGATTGAGTCCTAAAAAATTGAATGGTATACTTTTTATTCCAAAAATCAACCTCTAAGGCGGGATAAAGGAGGTCAAAGTTAGAATAGGAAATCGGTAACCGCTTCTTTGTTTAAGCTGAAATTTAAACCAGCGTGTTCTTTAGGTAACGAAGGCGACGTATAAAAAGGGATTTTTGCAAAATTCTTCCGGGAACGGGAATTATTCCCGAAAAACGTTTGTATGCAAATCCGTAACCGCTGAACCGATTAAGCTGAAATTTTGTAAAACGATTGTTTAGATTGTGTTTAGGAACATTAATTTTTTTTTTTGACGAAAATTAACATTTAAGGGGGGGTAAAGGGGGGTCGAAATTTGTATGGAAAATTTAAAACCGCTGACCCTATTGAGCTGAAATTTGGTACAGAGGTAGATTGAGTCCTAAAAAATTGTATGGTATACTTTTTATTCCAAAAATCAACCTCTAAGGCGGGATAAAGGAGGTCAAAGTTAGAATAGGAAATCGGTAACCGCTTCTTTGTTTAAGCTGAAATTTAAACCAGCGTGTTCTTTAGGTAACGAAGGCGACCTATAAAAAGGGATTTTTGCAAAATTCCTCCGGGAACGGGAATTATTCCCGAAAAATGTTTGTATGCAAATCCGTAACCGCTGAACCGATTGAGCTGAAATTTTGTAAAACGTTTGTTTAGATCGTGTTTAGGAACATTAATTTTTTTTTGACGAAAATTAACTTTTAAGGGGGGGTAAAGGGGGGTCGAAATGGGTCGAAATTTGTATGGAAAATTTAAAACCGCTGACCCCATTGAGCTGAAATTTGGTACAGTGGGAGATTGAGTCCTAAAAAATGATATGGGATACTTTTTATCCCAGAAATCAACCTTGAAGGGGGAAGGGGGGGGGGGTGTAGAAGTTTGAGTAGAAAATCAGTAACCGGCCATCTTTTAAAGCTCAAATTTGAACAGCGTATTTTTTATGTAACGTAGATGACCAATAAAAAGGGATTTTGCAAAATTTCCACGGGAACGGGAATTAATTCTAAAAAACGTTTGTATCCAAATCTGTAACCGCTGAACTGATTGAGCTGATATTTTGTAAAACGATTGTCTGAAGTGTGTTTAGGAACATTGAATAGTTTTTATGTCAGAAATTAACTTTTAAGGGGGTAAAGGGGGGGTCAAAGTTTGTATGGGAAATTTAGAACCGCTGACCCTATTGAGCTTAAATTTGGTACAGCGGTAGATCTAATCCTAAAAAATGATATGCAATACTTTTTTCCCAGAAATCAACTTTTAAGGGAAAAAAGGGGGGTGCAAGTTTGTGTAAAAAATCGTTAGCCGCTTCTTTGTTTTTGCTGAAATTTGGACAGCGTGTTCTTAGTTACATAAACTAAGACGACCGATAAAAAGGGATTTTGTGAAATTCTTACAGGAACGGGAATTATTCCCAAAAAACTTTTGTGTGCAAATCCGTAACCGCTAAACCAATTAAGCTGAAATTTTGTAAAATGATGGTTTGAGTTTTGTTAAGGAAATTTTTAATAGTTTTTATATCAGAAATTAACTTATAAGGGGGGTCAAAGTTTGTATGGGAAATTTAGAACCGCTGCGCTGACCCTATTCAGCTTAAATTAATTTAGTGCAGAGGTTGATTGAGTCCTAAAAAATGGGATACTTTTTATCCCAGAAATCTACATTAAAGAGGAGGAAAGGGGGGGGGGGGGCGCAAGTTTGCGTAAGAAATCGTTAACCGCTTCTTTATTTGAGCTGAAATTTGGATAGCGTGTTTTTAGGTGGTTTTGGCGACTCACGAGAAGGGCTTTTGCTAAATTCCCACTGGAACGGGATTTATTTACAAAAAACAATTGTATGCAAATCCGTAACAACTAAACCGATTGAATCGAAATTTTGTAAAATCATGGTTTGAGTTGTGTTTAGGAACATTAAATATTTATTTTGACAGAAATTAATGGGAAATTTAGAACCGCTGACCCTATTGCGCTTAAATTTGATACAAAGGTAGATTAAGTCTTAAAAAAAGATATGGGATACTTTTTATCCCAGAAATCAACCTTTGAGGGGAGGAAAGAGGGATCCAGTTTGTGTAGGAAAGGTAACCGCTTCTTCGTTTTAGCTAAAATTTGGACAACGTATTCTTTATGTAACGTAGGCGACCGATAAGAAGGGATTTTGTGAAATTCTCACCAGAACAGGATTTTTTTCACAAAAACGTTTGCATGGAAATTAGTAACCGCTGAACCGAAAATGAGCTGATATTTTGTTAAGTTCTGTTAATGAATAGTTTTTTTTATGTCAGAAATTAACTTTAAGGAGACTAAGTATTAAAGGAGGGGGAAGGAGGATCAGAGATTTAATGGGAATTCAGGAACCATGGAATTGATTTGAGTCGCGGGAAGGATGGTGTGAGAAATTAGTAACGAATAATAATTTAGCTGAGGTACATTACAGTAGAGATAAGTTAAAGAGTTACCGGGAAAGGACCACAAATAGTTTTAATTCCTGAAAAGAGGCGTGAAAATTTATGAAGGCGATAAACTACCGCTCAACTGAGATAATTTGACCTCTGGGAAAGGACATAGGATTGGTTTCTACGGTAGCGAACAAAACTGCATAGAAATACCCAACCCGATATTCTTCGCTACCCACAGCGGGAGCAAATAATATATAGCCATGCCTTATTTTACGCTTACAAAGTCACGGGGATGGAAATACTATCATAGTGAACATAGCAGCACCAAATTCGCTTTATTAATTGACTCTCACGCGCAACGAAGTGCGCGCGGGTCAGCTAGTTACCAATATGTTATGTAATCTCCCCTGGCGTGAGGATGGGAGGGGAGCTGTGGGGGGGCCTGCGGGGTGGCTCTGGTGGACTGAACGATGGACAATATCCAATCCAAACCAGCTCAACCAACTCTCATTGGCCAGCGTTCAGTCCATTGGAGTTGCCCTGTGGAGTCCGCCACTGGCTCTTCTTTTTGTCTCGGCGTCAGGCGGCGGTCCGGTCGTTATCACTTCATTTACTTATATACACTTGTACCAATAACTCATTATACCACACCAAAAAGCAACTTATAACACATTATATCCTATCAAATACAAACACTCTTTATACCCACTTACATCAACTGATTTAAATCACTGCATACACCAACACACTATGTCCCCTTATTCAAATACAATATTTGTTAAAGCAACTTAAAATTTACTGTACCTTCTCAATCACACTACATAAACATCACTCTTGAAACATACACATACATCAAATAACTTCTCAAACTACACCACTACAATCACTTATTTACACTCCCACTAATACTCACCATAACTATTATTATAAGTATTATATTCTTTTCCATTTTCGTATTAATATCTATGCTTCTTCCTCCAATCCTATCCACATCCCTTTCCTTCCCAACCCTTATAAATTATATATCTATATACATATCTAAGTATTTATCGTCTCCCACCCCCTCCACAACATCTCTCCTCCTTAACCCAATCATCTAATTCCTTCTCTAATCATAAATTCCTCTTCCTTTATCCTCCCCTACATCCTTCCTATTTCCTAACACTCAAAGCATCTCAGCCCAAACCATCTTAACCATACTCCTATCCATTTAGCACGGGAAGGGTAAGAAGTATACCGATAGCATCGAGCCCTTTCCAAATGTGCCAATCCAAACCCTCTTCCTTTCAAAAAAAAAAAAAAAACCTAACCTAACCTAACAATTTTTACCCACCCCCACGCCACCCAATATACTTTAGTACTAGATTAAAAGAGTGGGTGAACATATCGCTTGCGCGATCTAATTTGACGGAAGCGCCATCTAGTTTATAATACAGTAACACTTATCTCGGTGTACTTACCGTGGATCTTGACGTGGTGTAGACTTCTCGCGGCTGCTATCTCCTGGTGACCGTTGCGTTGCTCTGCACCTGTAACATTAAAAATTTTATTAGAGAGGAACTGTAAGTTTTTATTAGATTCTTTATTAGATTGTTTTGATATTGGACCCTACAGGCCAATTTACAGCCTGTAGAGTAATTAAATATTTTAACCCATTTGGACCCTCTGCAAGACCTTTACACTTGCAGAGCTTTTAACTTTAATTTATTGTATATAAATTATTAAAAAAATACAATTGTTATAATAACTATTTAATTGATTGTGGGCTAGGTTAGGCAGTCATGTTTTCAACACCTCCCCAGAAACGTGCCATGAGTGAAGGACCGTCAAAACCAACTGATTTATCCACGGCAGCCCCGGCGAAAGCTCCTCCGGCCAAGGACGGCTTCGTGCGGCGGAGGTCCGGGGAGCTTGAGTCGCTGAGTACAGCGGCTCATTCATTCCGGACAACCGCCGCCGATGCCGGACGGCTGGAGAAACCAGTCGCCAAGACAAATGCCAATCTCGCCTTTACTATTCCGCTTACTAGTGTCGCCACCCTTAGCAAGAAGACCTTGTTTGCTGAAACCAAGCGAATAGTAGAAGCAAAAGAAATAATAAAAATAACACGTAAGAAGATGGATGAAAACTTGAACATGAAGCGAGATGTAAAGGCGGCGATACACGAGTGTCTGGCCACGATGCTTAGACTTTTGAAAGAGTCGGAGGAGGAGAACGAGACGGGACAAAAGACAGAGGTGACAAAGAGAACGGATACAATTAGTGGGATGGATTTGAGTGAGGAGAGGAGAAAAGAGGAAAGAAAAATGATGGAAATAATTGAGGGACACAACAAACTATTGGAAGACAGTAGAAAGGAGATAAAAGAGTTAAAGGAAGTGATGGAAAAACACAAAGAGCTGGCCAAGGAGAGCTACGCGAGTGTGGCGGCTGGTTCTCCCAAGGTCAGGCCGGTGGGAGGGACAGCCGTCCACTCAGTAGTGGTCAGCTCGAATATTGACGAGGATACGGGAGAGCAAGTGTTGGAGAAAGTGAGGGAGGCGGTGAAAGCCAGGGAAGAAGGTGTTAGAATAGAAAAGGTTAGAAAAGCAAAAGACGGAAAGGTGATTATTGGGTGTAAAACGAGAGAGGAAATAGGAAGGGTGAAAGAACGTTTGAAGACAGCGGGAAAGGATCTAAAAGTGGAAGAAATGGAGAATAAAGACCCCCTTGTTATTCTGAGGGACGTCTTGAAATTCAATACCGACCAGCAGATCATCGATGGGATCAGAGTTCAGAACGGGCACCTTTTCCATGATATTCCGGACAAAGAAAATAGAATGGAGGTGAAGTTCAGGAAAAGGGCCCGAAACATCCTAACTGAACATATTGTGCTCAGGACGTCCCCCAGAATATGGAGTCGACTCACGGAGGCCGGCGCGGTGTACGTCGACCTGCAAAAGGTGCGAGTGGCAGACCAATCGCCACTAATCCAGTGTGCGCGGTGTCTGGGATACGGCCACGGCAAGCGATTTTGTCGCGACGCCGTGGACGTATGCAGTCACTGTGGGGGGCCGCACCTCAGGTCGGAGTGTACTGCGCTGGCGGAGGGTTCGCTGCCAAAGTGTGTAAACTGCGTGGGTGCCAAGCTCGAGCGGGTGGATCACAACGCCTTCAGTGACGATTGTCCTGTCAGGAGGCGTTGGGATACACTCGCCCGCTCTACAGTGCAGTACTGCTAAGGGCACCCACGAGGACACTACGGCAGCAAACACGTACAGGAAGAGGACAAGAAAACGGAGTGATACGGGCGAATGGAAGGAGTCGAGGAAGAAGAACAGGGCAGACGTGGCAATCTCACTCGATTTAAAATTAATAAGGTGTGGAAAAAGGAAAGAAAAAATTACTTTGAGTAAATTTAAAACAGAGCAGGCAAATTGGGACCGGTTTCATTGGAAACCGGCCAAAATTTGGAGGAACGAGAAAACAAAACGGAACAAAACTTTAGGACAACGAGTGAGACTGCCATGTCGGACCGCGATCGATCGGAGAGGAAACGATGCGACATCTCTAGCAAAAGTGAAAAAAGCCCTTCTCCGCCGCTCCGGTGCGAGTAGGAATACAACACCAGCACTAATTCCGGCCAAAAAGCTGACGTTATTTTGGAGTGAAACACGCACTGGGGCGGAGGGACAGGTGAGAGTAAACATTCTTGCTGGAAATGCCGCAAAAGCTCGCACAACATCCGATAGAAAAGAAATGAAGGATAGAGGAAAGAACATGAAGGATGAAAGTTTATATTATAAGAAAAGACATGATGGTGAAATGGAAGGATATATAAGAAAATATAGGAATTGTTTTAAAGAGAATGGATATATATTATAGAAAATTTAAAAGTAAATAAATATGAGTAAATAAAAATATGATAACATAAAACAGGTTGTATGAGGTAACATTTTTCACAGATATTAAGATAAAGGCATTAAAGTAAATAAAATAATAGAGAAGGAAAAGACGCAACAAAATATTATACCAGTTAAGCGCAAAGCAGCGCATCTCCTCAAAAAACTTTTAAACACAAGATAAGAAAGGAAAGAAAGAACAAAAACGACTTATCCCACCCTCAATAAGGTCCGGAGCAAAAAAAAAAAAAAAAAAAAAAAAAAAAACCTAACCCAACCCAAACCTTTTTTTTTTTTTTTTTTTTTTTTTTGTATCCCGGGTAAAAATGCTTTACGCATACCACCCGCGCCCGGGGGGACGCGAGAGGTTATGTGGGACTCCCCCGCCGGCACTACCAAACCATCCAATCCCGACCGACAGGGTATACCCACTAAAAAACCCGGGGTGTTTCCACCTCGCGCCTTAGTGCCGGGGCAACGGGTACGCCGAAGCACTCGTCCGCGGCCCCAGCGGCGTTGGTCCTATGGGACCCCACCCCTCACCGAAATGGCGCACGGAAACACCGCGCGCGCCACCTCCCGGACCTGTTCAATGACAGCGAACGCCCCCGCGTCCCCCGTCCAGGTCCTGGGATTTAGAATTGGACTCTTCTGACCCCCCCAATGCATACCACCCTGCAAAAGGGAAATCAGAGAGTCCTCTTCTTCCTCCCCTCCTCCTACGGAGCGCCGGAGATGTCCGGAAAACGACATCCCTCTTGTCGCCACCAGACACCTCCCGCGATCCAGCGCCACCCTGCTCGCCGCCTAACGGCCGAGCCCTTTCGACCAGCCTCCCGGGCCTGGTCCCACCCGACAAGGGGCAGTGGTGTGGCCCATCACTACGCGAGGGATACGTAGGTACGGTCTACCGGTCCACTGCCACCTTCCGCCACGGCGACGCTCGCGATGAGCCCGCTCGCGCCATCCACTGTGCCCTATGCTGCCTTCATAGGGACACGCGGAGGCGCAACACCTACAACACACATCGGCCGCAGAGGATAGGGAGAACGGCGCACCGTAATACCGGCACTCCTCTTCCCCTGCGGCCCCACCGCGTCCGCCATCAAACGGTGGCGACCCCGTTTGGGCCGCGGAAGGCAGGGAGAGTGGCGCATCGTGATACCAACACTCCTCTCCCGCCGCGGCCCCCGCCATAGACCCACGGTGCGATGGTCGACGCACCGCGGTCCACCTCGGTTGGGATGCCCCTGAGGGAGGCACCGCAACCTACTCGGCCACTCGCACATGGGCTGCTGGAGGTCAGCCCGGCGTGGAGCGGCCGACCGCCTCGGGTTCCTCTTAGTTTCACCGTGGTCTCCTCTACCACGGCTACTTATCCCCACCGCCACGCAAAGGCGAGAACCCACCGGGGGGCCACCGCCACGCAAAGGCGAGAACCCACCGGGGGGAACCCAACCCAAACCTAACCCAACCCAAACCTAACCCAACCCAAACCTAACCCAACCCAAACCTAACCCAACCCAAACCTAACCCAACCCAAACCTTTTTTTTTTTACCCAGGAAAAATGCGTTGCGCATCATCACCCCACGCCGGGGGGCACGGGGCGGTATGTGGGACTCCCCCGCCAAAGATGGAAGCGGCGGGGATACCCACTAAAAAACCTGGGGGTGTTCCTGCGGGACGCCATAGTGCCGGGGCAACGGGTACGCCGAAGCATTCATCCGCGGCCCCGACGGCGTTTGGTCCTCACTGACAGGAGGACCCCTCCGCGGTGGGGTGAAGAGGAGTTTCACCCCACCCTCTCAAGGGGCGCGCGGAAACACCGCGCGCGCCACCTCGTGGGTCTGTTCTTGCGGCGACGAATACCCCCGTATTCGCCGCCTAGACCCAGGTTATGGGGGCTGGAGAAGGGCGTGGAAGATACGCCTCCGACGCCCCCTTCTCCGGGCACGCATCGGGAGGTCGGTGGTGACCTCCCGTTCGCGTTCCGCGATCTCCTTCTGCGAGATGACACTCTCGCAGAACGAAACCGCGGCCTGCCACGACTCCTCGCTTGCAACCATGGCTCTTACCATGGTTGCCAGCGAGAGTTCGCCCCCCATAACAGCGACGAGGGTACGGCGCTCACTGACCCATGCTGGGCACTCCTCCAGTGTGTGCTGCGCCGTATCCACGTCGCTACCACAGTGGTGGCAAGCAGGGGTCGGTTCCCTGCCGGCTACTTGGTGCAAGTACTTTCCGAAGCATCCGTGCCCGGAAAGCACCTGCACGAGCCGGAAGGTCAAGGACCCGTGCTCTCTGTCCGTCCACTGCTGGAGTAGTGGACGGACTGCCACAACCCAACCCAAACCTAACCTAACAAAAATGGCAATTCAGAAATTTAACAATTAATTGTCATTTTGACGTATTCGATTTTCAATTTTTTTTTTAGAAATTTTACATATTATTTCGATTAAAGGTCGTCGACTTGGTTAGTAACGTTTCGTATGTGAATGAAATTGGGAAGAAATTATTTTAATGGTAATTTTTGATAGAAATTTCAATGGTAGTTTTTAGTAGAAAATTTTAATGGTTGAAATAATAAACAAAATGAGTATCAATCAATATACAAAAGAACACATTATGAAATAAAATTGGTAGAAAATGGAATGGTAGACTTTAAATAAAATTATATTATGTTTTATTTCGTATCTTTTGCATTGGATGTGTAAAAATTGTTAGTTGTGGTGTATGATCTTACTAATATTATAAAAGCGAAAGTTTGTGTGTGTGAGTGTGTGTATGTTTGTTACTTCTTCATGCTTAAACGGATGAACCGATTGACTTAAAATTTGGTATGAAGAAAGCTAAAACTCTGGAATAACACATAGGCTAGTTTTTATCCTGATAAAAGAAACAGTTTTAGTAAAAAATCCAATAAATAAAAAAAATGACAGTTCTGAAATTTGACAATTAATTGTAATTTTGACATTTTCGATTTTCAATTGTTTTTGAGAAATTTGACAATTAATTGTCATTTTGACGTATTCGGTTTGGTTTTCGGTGAAGTTAGGATTTAACAAATTTATTTCGATTTAACATTTTTTTCCAAATTCGGTTTCTAATTCGGTTCGGTTTTTTTCCACAGTCGGTTTCTTATTCGGTTCGGTTTTCGTTGAAGTAAGGATTTGACAAATTTATTTCGATTTTACATTTTTTCCAAATTCGGTTTATAATTCGGTTCGGTTTTTTTTCCAAATTCGGTTTCTTATTCGGTTCGGTTTTCGGTGAAGTTAGGATTTGACAAATTTATTTCGATTTTCCATTTTTTCCAAATTCGGTTTCTTATTTGGTTCGGTTTTCGGTGAAGTTAGCATTTGACAAATTTATTTCGATTTAATTTTTTTCCATATTCGGTTTCTAATTCGGTTCGGTTTTTTTTCCAAAGTCGGTTTCTTATTTGGTTCGGTTTTCGGTGAAGTAAGGATTTGACAAATTTATTTCGAATTTCCATTTTTTCCAAATTCGGTTTCTAATTCGGTTCGGTTTTTTTTCCAAATTCGGTGTCTTATTCGGTTCAGTTTTCGGTGAAGTAAGGATTTGACAAATTTATTTCGGTTTCCCATTTTTTCCAAATTTGGCTTCTAATTCGGTTCGGTTTTTTTTCCAAATTCGGTTTCTTATTCGGTTCGGTTTTCGGTGAAGTTACGATTTGACAAATTTATTTCGATTTTCCATTTTTTCAAAATTCGTTTTCTTATTCGGTTAGGTTTTCGGTGAAGTTACGATTTGACAAATTTATTTCGATTTTCCATTTTTTCCTAATTCGTTTTCTTATTCGGTTCGGTTTTCGGTGAAGTTAGGATATGACAAATTTATTTCGATTTTCCATTTTTTCCAAATTCGGTTTCATATTCGGTTCGGTTTTCAGTGAAGTAAGGATTTGACAAATTTATTTCTATTATCCAGTTTTTCCAAATTCGATTTCTTATTCGTTTCGGTTTTCGGTGAAGTAAGGATTTGACAAATTTATTTCGATTTCCATTTTTTCCAAATTCGGTTTCTTATTCGATTTGGTTTTCAGTGAAGTAAGGATTTGACAAATTTATTTCGATTTCCATTTTTTCCAAATTCGGTTTCTTATTCGGTTCGGTTTTCAGTGAAGTTAGGATTTTACAAATTTTTTTCGATTTTCCTTTTTTTCAAAATTCGGTTTGTTATTCGGTTCGGTTTTCGGTGAAGTTAGGATTTGACAAATTTATTTCGATTTTAAAATGATTTTTCGTACATAAATTGGTTGGTATTTTATAACATGCATATAGTAGAGAAGAAGACAAATCGAAAAAACCATAGATCATCGAAATCGGTCCAGGCGTTCTTGAGTTATGAGTATTGAAACTTTTACGAAGTACCAGGACACCAGAAACATGTAGGAGATGTTCGGCTCATTTTGTGAAATTCGGTTTCTTATTCGGTTCGGTTTTCGATGAAGTTAGGATTTGACAAATGTCTTTCGATTTTCAAATTTTAGTACTTATTTATATATAGCATTAATGTGCACTATTGATTTGAATATTGTACCTAATCAATTGATTTTTTAACAATACTAGTTACTGATAAATTTATCTATATTCACCCAGCTATCTTATACCTTTTTAGATCATCTGGAACTGGATTAGAATTTCGATCAAAAGAAACCTAAGCCGACAAGACTTGTAATGACGACGACTTGGCGGGGGCACTGCCGTGCCCCCAGATACCGCCACATACCTATAATATTATGACTATACGTTACAGGTACGTAGGTATCTAAAATGTTTACACCAACTAGCACCTAAGGCGATATAAGTACATACATTATTTTAATTATAAACAATGTTGATATTATTACCTCTATGTTACTGAGCCGCCTTGTGCTGGTGAGTCGATATATTGATAGGTATTTACATAGGATATACAATTGTTACGTAATAAAACGTAAAAAATAGGTTCCTGGTACCTACGCGTAGGTACCAGGAACCTATTTTTATTAGTGACTAGCTGTGCCTAGCTGTTTTACCCGCTATACAGTTTGGTACAGTAGTGTATATTATGTTATTCCAGGGGTCTAAGCTATATTTTTTATTATACCAAATTTAAAGTCAATCGGCCCACCCGTTTAGGCGTGAAAAAGTAAAAAACATTTATCCATACGTACAGTAGGTATAAAGTTTGTATTTATAATTATATTAGTAGGAATAGTGGACTCGCGCGCACTTCGTAGTATCTAACAGAAAATAGCCGCCTACACAAAAATTATAGCAACATGCTACATGTATTGCTTTATGCGTTCCTAGGCGTCCCAAACTTTAATATCATACATTTTTTAAAAATTAATAATAATTTAAAATGATAAAAAAATACTAGTTTCTGATTTTTCCCTTTGTTACTACGACATTACCTATCGGGATGCCAAATTTCAGCTTTCTAGGTCATCTGGAACTGGGATATTACTTTTGATCTATCCCTCAGTATGTATTAACTTCACCGATTACTGGATGTTTATATCTAAATAACCGTTTGAGCTGTGTTACTGGAATTTAGAACAGAGATATAGTTCGTATATTTAAGTATATGTGCCAAATTTGACTTGTCTATGTGTAATAGTTTTTGTATAACGAGGGTGTAAAAAGTCAAAACGCGCTTTGGACGGTTCGTGTAATATAACACACGGCGCGGTCGCCAGTTCCTTTGCTTGAACTTGGCTTGACTCGCTGCCGCGTGTCTAGATTTTGAAGCCCAAAGTTTGACTTGGCTAGTTCTCATGGGTACCATACGACGAAGTATCATTAAGATAAGACAATAGATACTTTATTGTACACCATATAATGTCACAGAAAATAAATAAGTACATAATTAAAATTAAAAATTACAATGTACACGTGGCGGTCTTATCGTTAAAGAGCGTTTTCTTCCAGACAACCAATGGATGGAGGGGACTAATATACACGATAAAAGACGGTGGCGCACTAATTAGCATTAAGTGCGTTTAATAGTGATCAAGCTAAAGTTAAGAGAGTACCTACCTAGTATATTATGAGAACTGGCCAAGTCAGTCTTTAGGCTTCAAAATAATATTAATTCTAAGTGATAAGAAGAAATAATCTTTTAAGTTGTAATAAAATATTTTATGTTGTTGTAAATATTTTTCAGGACTGACCATTGAACTTGGCACCCATTTAGATCTCACTTCTTTTGTCGTTGAAGTCAACTACCAAATCATAGGTAACTATGAGTACATACATCGTAATATTGAACTTGGCTCTCTTTTCACATTTATGTTTTTGATGGGATTAACTTCACCGATTACTGGATGTTTATATCTAAATAACCGTTTGAGCTGTGTTTATGAAATTTTGAACACAGATGTAGTTCGTATATTGGAGTATATGTGCCAAATTTGACTATAGACCATTCACAGTTATTTTACCTCTGACAGATGTCAAAATTATTTTCTTTATGTTGCATTTTTGTCAAATTGTTGCCAGATCGTTACTTTTGTAACGTTTTATGTTACTTTTTGACCCTTTGCGTTACTTTTGCATTCTAGTATATACAGATAACTTTAACATTACTTTTCAAGATCTTTATTTTAAATGGAACCCTATAATAAATGAATCTTCTTCCTTGTAATGATATAGAAAATAATAGTTTATTTATTGATTTAGCAGAGATAAATGAATAAGGCAATTTCTTAAAACTTTATCTGGTTTAGTAAAAGGATTTAATTTTTTTGTTGATTAGCAAGTTCTTATTTAAATAAACTGAAAAATTAGGAAATAATCACCGAATATGTAAGCGTATTTCAATTCAACTGTGTATATTGTGTAAAAATATAAAAATTTAAAAAATGCGTTACTTTTCTTGTTAAAACGTTACTTTTTGTACTTGATAAGGTCCACCAATGCCCATAAACTCAATTTCCTATGAGGAAAATGAATTTATCTATAACAATATCGGATGGTTAACACATGAACAAGTGGTAAATCCGAACTATCAATATGATATAAAATATTAGGTGCCTAGGTTCGAAACAGGAAATTCATGTAAGTACCTACCTACAGCACTGTAAAATAATACTTACAAGTGAATTAAATTAAAAATTTAAAAAACCCCCGCCCCAAACGTAATACGCAATTCACCATTTTTAATGGCGGCGATCTTGGATTTTAAATTTTATATGGTAGGCTGTATTTTACTTATTAAGCCCGAGATTAAGCCCTTTCATTTAGTATCCATATTGAGAGTTGTGGAAGAAAAGAGTAATCCGCCATTTTGTAGCGGCGGGCATCTTGGACCGATTTCCACCAAACACACACACAGACTACAGACACGTCAAACTTATAACACCTCGTCGTTTTTGCGTTGGGGGTTAAAAATGGGGCAGTCAATACTAACGTGACATTGCGGGCGCGCGCGGCCGTAGCACACAAACAAATTGACATAAGAATAAGTGGTGAAGCGCAAATGCCTTCTTAATCTATTTCATTTGTCTAGGAGATATAAATTCTTATATAGTCAAATAACATATACCCCTCCTAATTTACTAGTAATGCCATCTATGCAATTTATGCGGTAAACTGGAAAGTTACGGAGCGACGCTTGACTGACACTTCAAGGAGTGTCTCTGTGACGCTGCTTGATCGACGTAGTAGTGGCACTGGCCAAGTGCACGCGCCGCCCGCCGCCACTCTCTCGCCGCACGCGCTCGCGGCTACACGCAACAAAAAAATAACCTCACCTTTACGCTACCGGCGCGGACGCCGCTCTTAAAAAATCGCGCCTTGTGCAAATTATTTTTTCTATCATCGCCTGTTTATCACAATATTTTTCGCAATCTTATTTTAACGCCGCGCCGTGTACGGCTTGCCTGAATACTCTCTCTCGGGATACCTGTGCCGTGGTTTGTGGACTTCTGGACTGCAGTGCGTGCAAAGTGCTTTCTACTGGTCGGCCTGAAGCCTAGCTGGATACCCTGGAGAGTGAAGGTAAGCGCCTGCTTCGTGACTTTTCTTGTTCACCGCAATTTAGATACATAATTTGTTTTCTTTAAACAACGCATAAAAAATAAATAACCCTTACCCGCCCGCGTGTTTCGGCTATTTACACGCCGAGACACCATAATTTTGGTCCTTCTTAGCCCGGATATATACCTATTATATACCGAACAATAATTTAATTTGTATTTGTGTTATTTGACTATAGAATCTACGTAATTTTGGTAGGTAATTCTCGTTCTAGTAATGCAATACAACGCCTTGGGTTTTTTTACGTAATATTGGTAGAATCCCATCTAAATTTCGCATATTCCTATATTTTATTATTCGTGTAACTTCATTTACACGATAATAACGCTCAAATATACTTAGTTTTCATCGAAATAGCTAAAATAGTTTGTGTGTGAAACATTTTTGTCTACCTTCGAAATTTCACAAAAAAAGAAAACGCTCATAAATCGCTCAAATTATACTATTTCTGCATAATTTTACTTGTTTTACATTAATAATATTAAATACCAGTGAATTATTGCATCATTATTTAGTAAACAATTTGTATTTTACGTAATTATTGGTAAAATATCGCAACATAAAATTTTCTATAAGTCGGTAGCCATTTTTTATTCATTTGCGTCTTGTGTCAAATTAGGTAGCCATTGTTCTCGGAACTCGCTCAAGCATTTTTTGTAAACAACGTTATCTTAACTTTGCATTATTTGTTTACATTGTTATCTTAACTTGGCATTTGTTTTTATTGGTGATTGTTTTTTAGTAAATAGTAAACATGTCTACTAAAACGAGCCCAGAAACAATGCTAACTATTTTATTACAAAAACGCGAACTTTTATTCGGACGTATTAATAAATTATATGATATGTCTCGAAAAATATCTACCTTTGACAAAACAATGAGATCGAACGAAGACTTTATGGCCGACTCAGAAACTATAGACAGTATACGGGATAGATACGAATCGCTTGTAGATGAAATAAATAAACTTAACCTTTTAATAAATCCCGACGCAACTCTCGACTACGCTTGTTTAGATTCTTTTGAAGATTTATATAATCGAGTTAAACGAGTAAGAAATAAAGTTGATGCCTCGCCGAGTCACACAGATTCGCGAACGCGCTCCGAATCGACGCCTATAGTGAAGTTACAACCGTTAATAATTCCGAGTTTTGACGGCAGGCCCGAAAATTGGAACATATTCTATCAGAGTTTTAAGGCCAATATTCACTCTAACGAACAGCTGACTGACTCGCAGCGTGTACAATATTTAATAAGCAAACTTACTCACGACGCTCGCAAATTCACTGATGGTATTGTACCTACAGGTGAAACTTACCATGTTATATGGGATAGCTTAATTAAAAAATTTCAAGATGAGCGTGCCTTAGGTATTCATTACCTTAATAATATCTTAGACGCAAAGGCATGTACTCATACCGCCCACAGTTTAGATTCCTTTATAAGTAAATATTCCGCTTCGATCTCCGCGCTAAAACAATTACAAATTCCTGACCTGACTGATTTTATAACATTACATTGTGCGTTGCGTAAAATTGATACTCAAACTTTGCAAGCCTTTGAGTTGTCGGTCAGAGATGTTAAAATACCTACGTCCAAGGATTTGATATCATTTGTTCAGGATCAAGCAAAGGTTTTAGAGCGATCGAACCCGCGTAGTTCTGTTAACTACTCCAACACCAAACCGCCCGCGCCCGCAGCGACCTCTCGCGCTCATCAATCGAAATCGTTCGTCGCTAGTGAGGTACCTATACCTACTCGCTCCGCGTCTGCGGCGCCCGCGTCTGCGTGTGTGTGTTGCGCAAGTAGTGATCACACGCATTTATATAACTGCGCGAAATTTAAAAATCTTAATAATGCTAAAGCGCGCTTTGATTTTATAAAATCTAAACACGGATGTGTAAATTGTTTAAGCACCGTGCATAACCTTTTAACTTGTCGCTCGACCTCTGTCTGCGACACATGTAAAAAACGCCATCATACGCTCTTGCACTTTAGTGATGAGTGTAAAAATGATAAAACCCGCTCGCATACAGTAATTGCAAATACTGAGGTACATTCGACACGTCCCGTGGTGTCGAGCGTTCCTTCAGTTACTCCCGCCCCGCTCGCCGCGTCTTCCCCTTCGCTGGACGTACCTCCGCTCGCCGCGGACACAACTTCGCTCGCCGGTCAGAGCGTACCACCGCCGTCGGTGACGTCACCACATACTCCCGCGGTATTGCTCGCTTCTGATACACAGGCTAAGTCGACTATATTGTTGTCCACTGCACAAGTATATGCGCGTCCTAAAAATAGTGCTGGGAATAAGAACGTGATTAGATGCCTAATTGATAATGGCTCGCAAAATAATTTGATTACAACAGATTGTTGTCGCTCCTTGAATCTACACATTATACCTCTGAGTAATTCTTTTGTCAAGGGTGTAGGTTCCAGTTCACGTCCAATAATCGGGTATGTTTATTTGGACATTGAATCCCGCGTTTACCCCGAACACAAGTACACTATCCACGCGTTGGTAGTGGATTGTATTACGGATCAATTGCCATCTCATTTTATTGAGTGGAATCGCAACTTAGATTTTCATGACTTACCGCTCGCTGATTTAACCTGGAATATCCCCGGAGATATCGATGTTGTACTGGGTGCTCAACTCTTCCCGTATATTTACTTGGGGAATAAAGTCGAACGTGGCCCACGTGTCCCACCCGCTTTGTTGACGACATTCGGATATGTACTAATGGGTGATTATCCGCGCAGTGACGTTGTACCTACTGCGTCCTTTACTGCACTCGCTCTTAATGATATGGTTCAAAAGTTCTGGGAACTTGAGGAAGTACCCACCAAGCGCTATTTGGCTCCCGAAGAGACTGAATGCGAAAATATTTTTATGTCCACTGTGACGCGCGATGATTCTGGACGTTACACTGTTTCGTTGCCTTTTTGTAGGGATCCATCGGAACTTGGTAACTCTCATGCTGTCGCTCTTCGTCGCTTCACATCTTTGGAAAGGAAATTTCGCCAGTCACCTGATTTAAGGGAAAATTACAACAAAGTAATTCAAGATTACATAGATAACGGTTACCTCAGTACTGTTGATGACTCAGAATCATTCGCTAATGGTTATTTTATACCACACCACGCTGTAGTTCGCCCTGACAAACCTATGCCGCGTATCGTTTTAGACGCTAGTGCGAAAACGCACACTGGCTTGTCTCTCAATGACGTGTTGCACATAGGTCCCAACCTGCAAGCAGATTTATTCTTGCTGCTTTTGTCGTTCCGTTTATTTCCAATCGCTTTGAACGCTGATATAAAGTCGATGTACTTACGCGTAGGTGTCCCTGATGATCAGCGTAAATACCTACAAATTTTATTCCGCTTCAATAACGCTGAGAATATTCGCGCTTTCGCCTTCAATAGGCAACCTTTCGGCTTGAAATCAAGTCCATATGTAGCTATGCGCACTGTGCGACAGCTCGCGTCTGACATGGGTTCGCATTACCCAGAAGCCGCTAAAGTTGCTGAAACCAGACTTTACATGGATGACTTAGTTCATTCCGTCCCTGATGTAGAAACCGCACAACGCTTGTCACAGGATCTGATAGCTTTGTTCAAGCTGGGTGATTTTGACTTGGTAAAATGGACTAGCAACTCACTTGACGTATTAGACAATCTACCAGATTCACATCGCAAATCGCTCGAGTTTGATGTCGGGAACGACTCCTCGAAAGTATTAGGTCTTTCATGGGATCCATGTCGAGATGATTTTTTCTTCACCCGCATGGAGATTCCCGAAATATGCACCAAGAGAAATATTCTCTCGGTTGTCGCTAGATTGTTCGATGTTCTTGGATTGGTCGCTCCAGTAATACTCTATGCCAAATTGCTGATTAAAGAGTTGTGGCTCAGTAAGAGTGACTGGGATGATCCCGCTCCTGAACACATTCGCATCCGCTTCGCAGCCTTAGTGCAACAATTTCCTCTGCTTGACACTTTGCGTATTCCGCGCCATGTTGGAGTCGAGTTAGACTGTGTCGTACGCCTTGTTGCATTCTGTGACGCCAGTATGAATGGCTTAGGTTGCGTGATCTGTGTACACTGCACCTACTCATCTGGAGTTCAGACACGTCTGCTTTGCGCAAAGTCAAAGGTCTCGCCTACTAAAATAACGACTCTAGCTCGTCTAGAACTATGCGCCGCTTTGCTTATGTCAAAGCTAGTAAAAACTGTTTATGACAATTACGCCGAACGCATTCCAATTGCTGGAATATACGCTTTCTCTGACTCCACGGTTGCGCTCTCATGGATTCATTCTTCCCCACATCGTTGGTCGATATTCGTGAGCAATCGTGTCGCTCAATGTCAAGAGAATCTTGCCGCTAAAAATTTCTACCATGTGGCTGGTGTTGAGAATCCCAGCGATTGTGTATCACGTGGTATGCTACTTGCGCAACTTGTATCGCACGATCTTTGGTGGAATGGCCCCTCGTGGATGCGTAGTGCTCCCGAAGATTGGCCAATCAAACCGTTCGCTCCCACCAATTGTAGTGAACTTCCTGAGCTTAAGACTAACGTACTCGCTACCACCGCTCGCTTAGATCAACCAGTTCTGTACGAGTTGGCTCTTCGCACCTCGTCTTGGGAAAAGTTACTACACATCGTAGCTTACGTGCTTAAATTCACGCGACCGAAGCTTAACTTCGAACCTCGCTCTGTTCAAGGACTGACAGCTGCGGAACACTTGTTGTTGCTTGCTGTTCAAACTGTACACTTCGCTGATGATATTAAGCTCATCAAATCGAGCAAACCCCCCTCAAATAAGCTTCGAAACTTGGCCGTCTTCTTAGACGAAGAAGGTCTCTTGAGGATTGGAGGAAGGCTTTCTAAAGCTGATCTTCCCTTTGATGTAAAACACCCGATTCTTCTCCTCAAACATGATCATGTTGTTGACTTGATTATACAGCATTATCACGTTGTCAATTGTCACACTGGTCCTGGACTTCTTATGTCCATTTTACGCCAACGCTTCTGGATATTAGATGCCAGAACTGTCATCCGCTCTAAATTACGCAAGTGCAACACTTGTTTTAGGGTTAATCCCACGCATCCAACGCTAATGATGGCTGATCTCCCTGCGTACCGTGTGTCGGAGGCAGGAGCTTTTCAGCACACCGGTGTAGATTACGCCGGCCCAATTCGCATAACGCTCTCACGACGTAGAGGCCAACGCTCTCAGAAGGCCTATATCTGCTTGTTCGTGTGCCTTGTCACGAAAGCTGTCCATATCGAGTTAGTTTCTGATTTGACTTCGGACATGTTTTTAGCAACTTTCAAACGTTTTATATCCAGACGTGGTCCAGTGTCCTGTCTCTACTCGGACAATGGTACCGCATTTATTGGAGCAAAGGCTCAGTTAGATGAACTGTATAGTTTTCTGTTGAGTTCGAATTTCAAATCCGCGCTCTCTAATGAGCTTTTATCGCGACGCATCGAGTGGAAGACGATTCCGCCTCGAGCTCCCCATTTCGGTGGAATATGGGAGTCAAATATTAAGAGTCTGAAGACGCACCTATACCGTGTGGTCGGTACTCAACTTCTCACTTATGAGGAGCTTCAGACTGTATTAGCACAGATTGAATGCATCATGAATTCGCGCCCTCTGTGTGTTCTGTCTTCGGATCCACACCCAGAGGTGCTTACGCCCGCTCACTTTCTGATGTCTGCGCCGCTGCAGTATCTCCCTGCCCCTGACTTGTCTCAACAGCGTCTCAATCTCGTAGACCGCAAACACTTGTTGGACAGCATGGTCCAATCATTCTGGACTAAGTGGAGAGTAGAATACTTGCACACTTTGCAAGTGCGTCAGAAATGGGCAACCGCTGATAAACCCGTTGAAGTTGGAAACGTGGTGCTCGTGGAGCAAGAGAATTCTATCCCTCTCAATTGGCCCTTAGGCATTATTACCGAGGTCTTGAAGGGTACCGATAACATTGCTCGTATCGCGATGGTTAAAACCAATTCCGGTCTTTACAAACGCCCCATCATTAAGTTGTATCCAATTCCTACGCAATAATTACTCGTATTTTCTATAATATTTAGTTAGGTTTAGGATCAATCTTATTTCATACGCAAATTATAATCGCTATTTCGCTTAGTTTCTTTATTTTATTCCGCGTAACATTACAATAAGTTAGCCTACTTATGTTAGTTAACTTTCGCATTGTGTTGAAAGTTCCGTGCGACCTTTCAAGGCGGGGAGCATGGTGAAGCGCAAATGCCTTCTTAATCTATTTCATTTGTCTAGGAGATATAAATTCTTATATAGTCAAATAACATATACCCCTCCTAATTTACTAGTAATGCCATTTATGCAATTTATGCGGTAAACTGGAAAGTTACGGAGCGACGCTTGACTGACACTTCAAGGAGTGTCTCTGTGACGCTGCTTGATCGACGTAGTAGTGGCACTGGCCAAGTGCACGCGCCGCCCGCCGCCACTCTCTCGCCGCACGCGCTCGCGGCTACACGCAACAAAAAAATAACCTCACCTTTACGCTACCGGCGCGGACGCCGCTCTTAAAAAATCGCGCCTTGTGCAAATTATTTTTTCTATCATCGCCTGTTTATCACAATATTTTTCGCAATCTTATTTTAACGCCGCGCCGTGTACGGCTTGCCTGAATACTCTCTCTCGGGATACCTGTGCCGTGGTTTGTGGACTTCTGGACTGCAGTGCGTGCAAAGTGCTTTCTACTGGTCGGCCTGAAGCCTAGCTGGATACCCTGGAGAGTGAAGGTAAGCGCCTGCTTCGTGACTTTTCTTGTTCACCGCAATTTAGATACATAATTTGTTTTCTTTAAACAACGCATAAAAAATAAATAACCCTTACCCGCCCGCGTGTTTCGGCTATTTACACGCCGAGACACCAATAAGACTCCCATTCCACTGTCACCGCTATTCTAAGAGTAGCGTTGACGAGTTTTGGCGGCAAGCCTTGATCATATCATTAGCTCCACGTCTTTTGCTTAATAATCGTGTAGAATTTGATTGTTAGCGTGTAATAATGGTGGAATATTGCGTGTTAAGTGTTTTTGAATGTGCACAGATGTAGGCAAGTGATATGGTGCTGAAATATGAATTTTGGTGCCCCCTCCAAAACTCCTCCGAACTTTCAGTAAAATTCCACCCATTTTACTGGAAGACTCACGTGACTAGACGAGCTATTAAGCTCACTCTGACTCTGACCTGACTAACTAACTTATTACTTAAAAAATAACATTTAACTTGACACTAGCAAAACACGAAAGTGGAGACCATATAATTTAATATTCCGTGAACATTCACGAATTTTACTCGACACTGGCAAAATGCACATGTTGCCATATTATTAAAAAGAAAAAAAAAAAAAAAAAAAACGTCAAATATGCTTGACAGTGGAATGGGAGTCTTATTCTTATGTCAATTTGTTTGTGTGCTACAGTGCTACGGCCGCTACGGCCGATGATGGCAACATAATTTTCAGGCTAGCCAACTTAACCCCTTCCTGCATGATTTTTTATATCTGAGTAAAAAAAATATATGTTGTGTAAAAATATAAATAAAAAGACACGTATTTTTTGAAATTTTAATATTTTCATATTTTCTGCAGATAATCAAGTTTTTCCACTTTGGTCCAATTATGGCACAGCATGCAGGAAACATACTTTATTTACATACATTTTAATTAAATTGTGTGAAATAACAGAAAACAGATTCAGGTATTATAACAGGAGGATGATTTCCCACTAATGTTGCATTGTTATTATCGTCAGATAGGTCGTCATCAGTGCTATAATCACCAACAGAGGAGCATCAGAAATTGTATTTATAATTCTAATGCATGATGTGCCAAAAAAAGACCAAGGGTAAAATTTATATCTGCATGCTGGTTCATATTTAGTCCATACCTAAATATCATGTTTTATGTAAAAAATACTACGAAAATCGAGAAGACTTACCTTCATCTAATAAATATCAGAGTCTTCCATCCAATAAGTATTTTTTCCTGAAGAAATTCGTGCAAAAACTATTTTTTTGGGAATTTTGAAATAGCTGTTGAGGCGCGCACTTGTTGAAACCGGTTCGACGAACTTCCAACTGAGTTTTAGTTAAGGAACGCAATCAGAGATGGCGTGGTTAGTGTTTTGTATGGACATGTACGTTCCAAATGTAAGCCACCATGCACAAAATGCTATTACCCGGCGAAGTTTAGGAAATATGGATCAAAATACGATTTGGTTCATATATAGGCCAATATGCAGGAAAGGGTTAAGGGCTAGAGGTAAAATAACTGTGAATGATCTATAGTCTATGTGTAATAGTTTTTGTGTAACGAGGGTGTAAAAAGTCGTCAAAACGCGCTTCAAACGATTCCTGTAATATAACACACGGTGCGGTCGCCAGTTCTTTTGCTTGAACTTGGTTTGACACGCTCCCGCGTGTCTAGATTTCTTCTACTGCTTTGAAGCCTTTTCGGCACGATATCAGATAATTTAATCCTGAAAACTTTTAAGTAGTTAAATTTTCTTAATTTTTTTATTTATATAATCTGTGCCCCAGCCCAGGTGCATATATATAATCTGTGCGCTCGGGCGAACGTTTGGCCAACGACTCGCCGAATCATTGGCCGGTATATGTGGACGAGCCACAAGTTTTTTTTTCAAAATTTTGACGGTGGACGTTGCGCAAAAAGAGAAGCGATTTTGTCCGGAATAACCCGCCGGTCGACTGTCAACTGTCAGTCGCTGACGTCTGCCGACATTCTGACACGAGTGGAAATAATGAGTGTTTTATTTTTTCTATTGAATAAGTGCCAAAAGCCAAAAACAAAAATTGAAGTTGAAGTTTTTTCTATTGAAGGTTTTAATCGTAGCGCCAGGCTAAAGATTAGAGCCACAAACCACAGATCACTATACTAGTACTACGTACAGATGCGACAGTGGCGCGGAATCGCTTGTTTTCGCAGTGTTCCGTTCGGCGCTGGCATCGGATATATTTTTTATGACATTGACATTTTAAACGACAACTAGTGATGTAACAAGTAAACCACTAAGTATCGATAACTAGTGATGCTCCTCTTATCGAAATGTTTCGACGTTCGGTTCCTGTATTAATTTTTAAATAATTTTAAAGAAAAAATAAAACAAACAAAAAAGTATTATCAACACTTTATTTCACCAAAAACTTTCTTTCTAATTTCACACTTAAAAATCATTATTGTGGGAAAGTTTCCGGGCTTCATTTATTCTCTCCATAGCAGATTTTCGTAAGCTTTCAGTTGCAATGGATTCTGCTTCTCGCAAAAACTTTCGATTCTTTGAACAAACTCTTTTTGTTATAGATGCAACTGGAATAAAAAATAGCATTTGAATTGATCTCTGCTAAGTAAAAGATGAAATACTCGTCATTCGCCATATTTATGACTTCCCCTTGTGGCAATTTTTTTACGAGTAAAAAATAAAAATATTCAAACCTGTTTTCTTTGCTGGATTTACTAAAAACATATAACATTCCTTCCTCTCCATTCCTTTGGAAGTACTAGTACTCTTTTTTCTTTCAGTTCTGCAACAAAAAAATTGCATAATTAATTATTTAATTGGATTTTTTTTCTTCAAAAATATAACTAATATTCAACTATATTGTCTTGGTTTATTATTAACTAGCAGTCTGTTTAGCTCTTCTAATGTAAATTTGTAGCAAGCATCCAAACTTTTACATATTTTATTAAGTAGGTAATTGTAATTCTTGGTCACAAATAAAATGCACTGACAAACCTTCAGACATTAAAGCTGGGGTCAGTTTTTGTATTTTCAGAAAAAATGGTGGAAACACAAATTGTGCAGATTTGTTTCCAATTTTTCTGATTCTAGGGTCCATGGATACAAACCCATACTAAGCAGTAGAAATTTCATTCAAGATGAAATTATGTAGAATTGTATGATCGCAAAGAGAAATAGGTTATATTATTGTTTAAATACCTTCTGTCCCGACAACCAGTAACATTTCATCATTGTCACCACTGACACTGTTCACTTAAGGTGTTATATTCTGAAACCATACAAAAATATTAATCTTAATAATATTATGATATTATTATAATACTAGAGACGCCCAGCGGTTTTACCCGCTGTACTCTACAATGCTAAGGTCTGTATGAATGTCTGTATGTATGTTAGTTACTCTTTCACACCTAAACACGTGGACCAATTGAGCTGAAATTTGGTATAGAGATAGCTCAGACCCTGGAATAACACATAGTACACATAGTAGTTGTTGTACTGTTGTGTGAACAATAAAGAGTTTTCTATTCTATTCTATTCATAGTACAGCTGGTCTGGTAAAACCACTGGGCGCAGCTAGTTATATATCACAGCAACATGTTGCAATGTTTGCTCTATTGGTGGACTATTTATTGCTTGATATTACTCAGGTTAGGTATTGATTTATGATGACTGGAATTGGTAGAGATCATCACACATTTTAAACATAAAAATTGTGTAACTGTTCCACCAATGGAATATTGACTCGTTAATAATACATATAGAAAAAGACACATTTATTCGACGGCTTATAAAACACAAATAAAAAAGCAAGACAACAATAATAGTAATAATGCACATGAGCATTCATTATGCTGCCAAATGGGAACTGCCTCAGCATTGTGCTGCGTGTCAACAGTTAAACACACAGCGCTGGTATTCTGGCAGTCCCCATTGGTAAAGTTAAAAGAAAAGATATTCTATAGGTAGGTAATTAATATCTAACAGAAAAATAACAAAATATTAAACTAAGAACATTTTACAATTTGCATTATATATGTAAACCATAATAATGTGATCTGTGTAGTATGGCCAGATACACTGGCGGATCCAGGATTAGGTTCTGGGGGGCCAAGGTGCAGACGGGCAAAAATATTATAATTTTTACTACGAAAAGTGTGTGTTTAGCTCGCTCTGAACAGTTAGAAAGTTCAAATATCCTTAATAATGAGTGTGTGATAGTAAGCCGAGAATAAAATTATAATCTTGACCATGAAATATGTGCAAAATTTGTATCTCTACAATGCTTCTGGGAGGGGCCTTGGCCCCCTGCCCCCCCCCCCTAAATCCGCCTATGGCCAGATATAAATAGATTTATTTATTATTATTACCCACCTTCGGAATTTAGGGGCATGCCGTGTTCTATTTCTTTAGCTGTAAACAGGCAGGGGTAAGAATAGCGTGTCCTTCTTCCTTGTCCATCCAACTGACGAGATTCGAAGTGTTTGTGACACACACGTTTTCTCAGCAGTTGCTCCTTAGAAAGTCCAATGAGCAGGGGATTAGTTATTGGCACTAAGAAAGTCTGAACTTATCGTCCTTTGGCAAGTTAAAAAGGCGATGAGTAGCGCTTGTTGCATCACAAACACCAACACAACATTTTAACGTCACCATGGCGAAAAACAGTGCACGAACAGTTTAGAGTTCAGAATTATTCAAGCAATGAATTACGGGAATTAGTTAAAGCTGATCAGGGATCTACAACTCAAGCAAAAAGCGAGGAGATCACAGGATTCAGATAAAGTAAAACCGACGCTCGTTTCAAAGTTGAATGACAGTCACAGATCTAGAATCTAGGATGACAGTCGAGATGTAAGATTCAAGATGGCGCATTTTTTTTTTTAATTTTTAGTGCACAGTAGCGCCAAACGGAACATTGAGAAAACCAGCTGTCCCAGGCCTCAAGAAAGAAAGAAAGAAAAAACTGTATTTGCTTTTTTGGTAGATTTCGATTCGGATAAAGCGCAGGGACCACACGGAGAGTCGTCGAGCACACAGACACAGACGGGTTTCACGTCGACGTAGGTCAGCGCGCGAGAGAACAGTGAAATGCACACAATGAAGAGAGCGTGGAGCGTCGGCGCGCGGGCGCGGGCTCGCTGCGCGTCGGAGGCGCGCGAGTCGCCGCTGCGGCGGCTGCTGGCGGAGGGCGCGGGCCGGGCGGAGGCGGATGGGCCGGCGCGGGAGCCGGCCGGGGCGCCGGCCACCGTGCTGCTGTTCCCGGGGCAGGGCTCGCAGCGCGTGGGCATGGGGCTGGCGCTGCAGCGGCTGCCGGCGGCGCGCGACCTGTACGCGCTGGCCTCCTCCGTGGTGGGGTGAGTGTCGCCCATCGAGGACATTGTATCCACATTATCGTACGGCTCCCCGTACCATCAGGTGTCTGATTTTTTGAGCTGTCTGTTTTAGACCTTGTATTATTATTTTATTTGGAAAACAAACAGCTTCTGCACTTATATAAAAAATGTGAAAGTGATGAACAGTTTTCTGCCTGAATAGTTTTCAGTGATAGAATTGTTAGATTGTGTCAAACGTGAGGTCCGATGTTGATCGTTGAAGGAATCTGTGAGCAGTTATTGGTTTTCCGTACGACCCTCTCCTGCCCTTAAACGCTGAAGTGTCAAGTTGCTCAGCTCGGGGTTCACTGGTGCTGTGTGAAATGTCCTGAAATATTTATTTTGAGATATAAACTATCTCATATCCTGTCTCGGTACTTAAGCTACACATATTTAAACCAAATTAGGTACATCTAAATAGGAGAAGTGGTTCCTGATTTCCCACACAAACTATGACCTCCCCCTTAAATGCAGAATTCTGGGATGAAAACTATCCCGTGTCCTTTCTTGAAACTTAAGCTACCTCCGTATCAAATTTTAGCTCTGTAGGACCAGCGGTTGTAAATTTCCTATACAAACTTGGAACCCCTTTTCGCCCCTAAAAAGTTAATTCCTGACATAAAACCTATTCAATGTTCACAAATGGTACTCAAACTATTGTTATTTTAATTAAAACTTGTGACCTCAATATTTCTGTAACTCCTTATCTGATTCTTAATTTTGATATCTCCGAATATAGCCACTGACACGAAAATGTTTTTCAAAAAATCTCCCTGTAATTTTATTCACTGATTTTTTTGAGAAATATTGCAATGGTGCGACGGATTCATAAATTTGCCAAAATTTGTTACTTCTCTTCTATTCTTTCATCTTGATAAATAAGATTTAATTTGATTAATTAAAATAACATTCTGATATTTTTTCCACGGAATGAGATAATAAAAAAAAATACCCAAGGTTAATTAAAACACGGTCAACGACCTCCCCGACAAGGCCCCACACACTACACACCGACGTATTGAACGACCGAACACCTCGTATACACATTTATATATTTTATAATTGTATAGTAGATATAGATGAAAAAAGGTAGGTATTAAAATTTTTTTTTAAACAAAAAAGGTAAGGTAATGTAGGTATTAAATTATAATATATATCAGGTCGACCGTTTTATCACAACGTGACCTCTGAAGTTTTCGAGTGCTCGAGGTGAAAAGCCGGACGTTCGACTCGTGAGATTTTTTTTGAGGCGACGTCGTCGCACGTTCACATCGCCCCTCGCTGACCGGCGCGCGTCGCAGGTGGGACGTGTGGCGCGTGTGCACGGACGGGCCCGCCGCCGAGCTCGACGCGCGCTGTCAGGTCTGCGTGCTCGTCACCGCGCTGGCGGCGCTCGAGCGCGTGCGCGACGAGCGGCCCGCGGCGCTCGAGCGCGTGCGCGCCGTCGCCGGCTTCTCGCTGGGCGAGGTCGCCGCGCTCACGTACGCCGGCGCGCTGCCGCTCGAGGGCGCGCTGCGGCTGGTCGAGGTGCGCGCGGCGGCCATGCGCGCCGCCTCCTCCGCGCGCGCCGGCGGCATGCTCACCGTGTGGCTCGCGCCGGGCGCGGAGCTGGCGCGCGGGCTGGCGGCGGCGCGCGACGCGGCCGCGGCGGCCGGCGTGCG
Source organism: Hemithea aestivaria (assembly GCA_947507615.1). Taxonomy (NCBI): domain Eukaryota; kingdom Metazoa; phylum Arthropoda; class Insecta; order Lepidoptera; family Geometridae; genus Hemithea; species Hemithea aestivaria. The sequence goes on along the minus strand of OX382324.1, from coordinate 20,058,076 downwards.
CGCGCCCGTGTGCCGCGTCGCCAACCAGCTGTACCCGGGGTGCCGCGTGCTCGCCGGCGACGAGGCGGCGCTGGCGCACGTGGAGGCGCACGGGCGCGAGTGGGGCGTGCGGCGCGCGGCGCGCGTGCGCGTCGCCGGCGCGTACCACACGGAACTGATGGCGGGCGCGGAGGAGGCGGTGCGCGCGGCGGCGGCGGCGCTCGGGGACGCGGTGGGCGCGCCGCGGGTGCGCGTGGTGCTCGGCGCGGACGGACGCTCGCCGCGGTCGGGCGACGCGGTGGCGGCGGCGCTGGCGCGCGCGGTGACGCGGCCGGTGCGGTGGGAGCGCGCGCTGGCGGCGCTGTACGCGCGGCCGCGGGGCGCCGCGTTCCCGCTGACGCTGGCGCTGGGCCCGGGCGGGGCGCTGCGCGCGACGCTGCGCCAGTGCAACGCGCGCGCGTGGGACGCCTCGCTGCAGGTGGACGTGTAGCGGCGGCGCCGAGCCCCGAGGGACCGCCGGTGACGGTCCGCCGGTGTTGCGGGGAGATCGACGCGCGAGCGCCGCGAACGGATCGTCGACAGAGTCCGTTCCGTGTGTTTCCGAGTCACGCTCGACGACGGGTGTGAACGCTGCCGCGTCACGACGACGGATGACCCGGATCGGCGTTGGATATTTATTTATTTAAATAGAACACCTGCGAGATGGGCACGGTCGCCGAGATCGCCACTTTAGTTTAAACATAAATAAAAAAACTATGAAGGAACATAATATGTTTTTTAATGTTCTTTTTTTGGAACTCGACCGTGACGCACATCCATCCGCAGCGACCGCGCCGAACGAATCGAATTTGACCTGTAGTCTTACCGCGTAATCTTACCAGTTGGACTACTGGGAATTCCCCGCTACTTTTATGGGTCGTCCACATATACCGGCCAATGATTCGCCGAGTGTGTGTTTTGTCTATAGACGAATGTGCCGAATACAACAATATCTCTTTACCGAGCCGTAGCTAACGACTTTAATTATATTTTGAATATTAATCAATCATGGATCATTTGAAGCCATTTTGTGTGAATAATCACTTGAAACTAGTTAAATTTTCTTTATTTTTTTGATTTATATAATCTGTACCCCAAGTGCATATATATAATCTGTGCGCTCGGGCCAACGACTCGCCGAGTTATTGGCCAGTATATGTGGACGAGCCATATGATAAAATCGACACCATAGAGTGTCGCGCTTATTGTTATGGAAGACAATAAAAAGCAAATTAAAATAAGTGAAATTGTATATTAAAAATATGTGAATTCAGAACTAGGTGAAAAGTAATTAAGTAGGGCGTCGGCGTGGGTGAAAAATCACCAAGTCTGCGAGCGAGAACTATCTAAGTACGAGTCTGGGAATTACTTGGTCCGTTTCATTAGGAGTACCACTCTCCTCGGCAGCAGGCTCCGGTAGGCGGTAGACACACGGGGAAACTCTTTCTCCAGGGCCTCGAACTCAACACCCGATCGTGGAAACCGTGGAAGTAAATAGGTTCAATTATGTTTTTGACACACAAACTCGGTGCACACGATGTTCTAAATTCAAATTTACTTTACCCTCTAGAGGACAAAATGGACTTTTCCAGTCAGATATCGAAGAGTAAAAATACACTTTCCGAGATAAAGCTATGAAAAAGTAATATTTTCGTTCTTAATTAATAGGGCCACCATTTTCTATTTAGTTTATTTTTCTTTTGGTGCTGCGTTCTGACGTTCGGACGGAAACATGCATTTGCGACACGATACGTGAGACATGATATTACAGATATTTTAAACGTTTATTTTATTGTTTATTTTAATCGTCAGACCTTCTAAAATATCAGTTCACGTACCTACTTAAATCACTACAAATAACCCACCGGACAAACCACGCGGGAAAAATGAGTTTCTGAAGACGTGCCGTTCTCCTTTATTTTCTACGAAAATCGTGTTCGAAGGCGAGCGGAGGTTTCGACCAGGGATGTTGCGGATGCGTATTTTTCACATCGCGGATGCGGATATTTTAGGGCTCACATCCGCGGATGCGGATGCGGATCTCAAGAAATTTAATAAAAAAAACTGATTTTCTAGGGTAACAATTGTATCTAAAGGTTTTAACTCAATGATTGAAGTAGCGTGAGTGATGTACTTTCAGACAAACAAGTAAATATTTGTTTTGACAAGTAAATATGTGATGACTAAACAGCTATTGGGTGGAGAAATAAAATAATTAAATATAGATATTTTAACATAAATTTATTTAATTAATTAAATAAATATATGTTACTTTAAACACACACATTTATTACACTTGTGGAGCCCTGTTAATGAACCCTAACTAGGTCAACACCGTTGCGATTGTAATTACTGACTAAATTATAATATTTATTAAATCAGTAATTACTGCTCACATGTGTACGTCAGGACGGATGCAGTCAAAAAGCCTCTCACCCCACCTTATGAAGGCCCATATAAAGTCTTAGAAATACATGAAAAATATTTCAAGCTCCAAATGCCGAACAAAACATCTACCATAACAATAGACAGATTGAAACCGGCCTATATTTTAAACGAAGAAGAGGTGAATGCACCTTTAGAACACCTGAAAGGCAGCAGTGACCAGCAGGCGCGGATCCTTGGGGTCAAGGGGGTCATGACCCCCCCCAAAATCCTAGTCGGAAAAAAAATCCGATCATATCAACTGGTTTTACGCTACTTTCACAGTTAGAAATTAGGATTTTTTTTCTTAGCTGCAAGCTTTACGTACAAGTTCATAAAACTGTTTCGCTGTTTTAATTATTTTTTTACCAAGCTACTTTTTTTTCGGTCCTCGCCTACGAATTATCCGTAGGTTCTCGTAGCAAACTGCACAGTATTTTTCATATTTGGGATTAGTTGGATTATATTAACTGCTGCAAACTCTTCGCGCTTTATGTCTTCTTTGCAGCTAAGTCTTTGCGCTTGCAGCAAGCTGCTCGCATGTATAATAGTATTTTTTTTGGCTTGCAGCGAGCTGCTCCCGCTCTGTAAATATTAATATTTAATTTTCATACTGCTCAGAGCGAGCAAAACTCGGATCATTCTTCCTGAGATTCAAAATTTTCTCGAGCTGCTCGCGCATCATTCGTGCTGAAAATTTCAAGTTTTTCTCGGCGCTCGCAGCGAGCTGCTCGCGCTCTATAAATAAAAATATTTAGTTTCCTTGCCACTCGGAGCAAGCTAAACGCACATCATTCGTGCTAAAAAATTTCAAATTTTTCTTGGCGCTCGCAGCGAGCTGCTCGCGCTCTATAAATAAGAAAATAAGAATATTTAGTTTCCTTGCCACTCGGAGCAAGTTAAACGCACGTCATTCGTGCTGATAAATTCAAAATTTTCTCGGCGCTCGCAGCGAGCTGCTCGCGCTTTTATTGATAAGTTTCCTTGACACTCGGAGTAAGCTAAATGCACGTCATTTGTACTGAAAAATACCAAATTTTCTCGGCGCTCGCAGCGAGCTGCTCGCACTCTATAAATAAGAATAGTTTCCTTGCCACTTGGAGCAAGATAAACGCACATCATTCGTGCTGAAAAAGTCAAAATTTTCTCGGCGCTCACAGCGAGCTGCTCGCGCTTTTATAAATAAGAATATTTAGTTTCTTTGCCTCTCGGAGCAAGCTGAACGCACATCATTCGTGCTGAAAATACCAAATTTTCTCGGCGCTCGCAGCGAGCTGCTCGCACTCTATAAATAAGAATAGTTTCCTTGCCACTTGGAGCAAGATAAACGCACATCATTCGTGCTGAAAAAGTCAAAATTTTCTCGGCGCTCACAGCGAGCTGCTCGCGCTTTTATAAATAAGAATATTTAGTTTCTTTGCCTCTCGGAGCAAGCTGAACGCACATCATTCGTGCTGAAAATACCAAATTTTCTCGGCGCTCGCAGCGAGCTGCTCGCACTCTATAAATAAGAATATTTAGTTTCCTTGCCACTTGGAGCAAGATAAACGCACATCATTCGTGCTGAAAAATTCAAAATTTTCTCGGCGCTCGCAGCGACCTGCTCGCGCTTTAATATTAAATATGAATATTTAGTTTCCTTGCCTAGTAGAGTATATCTATGATTCTTGGAATTCATATAAAGACGCAGTCGGGGTGTTTTGTGATTTATCGAAGGCCTTCGACTGCGTTAATCATGATTTACTTTTGGCAAAACTAAATCATTATGGGATAAGGGATAATGCACTAAAACTTTTGAATTCATATCTCAGTACTCGAACACAGACTGTAGACATAAATGGAGTGCTTTCAAATGACCTACCAGTGTCAATAGGAGTGCCACAAGGCTCTATTTTAGGCCCATTTCTCTTCTTAATTTATATGAATGATCTTCCCTTGTACGCGAGTAAATTTTGTAATATTATACTGTTTGCTGATGACACGTCCCTTCTTTTTAATTTAAAGAGAAAGGACGTGGCTGATGCCACAAAAGATATAAACGAATCCCTAGGTAAGATACATGAATGGTTCAATGTCAATCGCCTTTTGCTAAACACAAAGAAGACTAAATGTGTAAAATTCTCCTTAGTTAATGCTCTATATAATCGCGATACCCCTGAGATCTGTATTTCAAATAATAAACTTGACATATCAAAAAACACAACATTCTTGGGTTTGACATTGGACTCTAAACTAACTTGGACTGATCATATAGGGGAGCTTGCTGGTAAACTAAGTTCAGCTGCATATGCAGTGCGTAAAATAAGAGAGTTAACAGACGTTAAAACAGCCAGAATTGTCTATTTTAGTTACTTCCATTCATTAATGTCCTATGGAATCCTCTTATGGGGCAATGCAGCCAATGCAAACAGCATTTTCATCTTACAAAAAAGAGCAGTGAGATCCATATATGGTTTGGGTCCAAGAGAGTCTTTAAGAGAACGTTTTAAATCAGTGGGTATTTTGACTATGCCATGTCTTTATATATTTTTGAATATCATGTATGTACGGAAAAATAAACATAAATTCAAGTGTCATAACAATAAAATTGAAACTAGATCTAAATTTAAATTAGTAATACCAGCCCATAGATTAGCAAAAATTAATAAATCTTTTGTTATTAACAGTATAAGATTCTATAATGTGTTGCCTGATTGTATTTTAAATCTTAATGAAAAACATTTCAAACTCAAAGTGAAAAAAATACTTATGGAAAAAGCTTACTATTGTATCCAAGATTTTATTGCTGACAAAGCCTATTGGCTGAAATTACAATTGTAATATTATATCTATGTAACTGACGCACATAAGTGCATTTTGTATGCCTATATGGAAATAAAGAACTTGAACTTGAACTTGCCACTCAGAGCAAGCTAAACGCACATCATTCGTGTTGATCTGATGCGGATGCGGATTTCCAAAATGATGCGGAAGCTCCGCAATCACGGATGCGGATCCGAATATCCGCAACATCCCTGGTTTCGACGTCGTCGATTCAAAGACACATCACGGTTCGTTAACATTTTTAATACACACGGATCGCCCACCGGGCGTACACTCGTTCGATCGATCGACGTCAGAGGACGTCACACGGTCGAACCGGACTCTGGTCACCGGTCACTAGAGGGAGACGGACGGACGGGAGAGTCGGGCGCGGGTCACAGGCGCAGCGTGCCCGGCGCCACCTGGCCGCCCGCCGCCGCCACCTCCGCGCCCAGCTGCGCCGCCCGCGCCCGCCGCGCGCCCGCCGCGCCCGACCGCACCTCCGCCAGCAGCCGCGGCGCGCGCCCCAGCGCCTCGTCCGCCCACGCCGCCGCCAGCCGCACCTCCGCCTCGTCCGCGCCCGGCCGCGACGCGCGCGCCAGCGCCGCACCCGCCGTGTACGCGTCCACGGCCGCGTCCGCCAGCCGCGTCAGCAGCTGCTGCTCCTCCACCACGCGGCGCCCGTGCCGCGCCAGCGCGCCCTCCACCGCGCGCCCGCTCTCCGCCACCACGCGCGCCAGCTCGCCCGCGTGCGCGCGCAGCGGCGCCGCCACCAGCGCCGTCAGCGAGCCGTCGCCGCGCCCGAGACCGACCGCGGCGCCGGCGCGCCGCCCGGCCTCGCCGAAGATGAGGCCGAGGTTCGCCGCGGGGTTCTTGAACGCGCGCTGCAGCTCCTGCAGGTGCGAGCCGGCGTGCTGCACGCCTGCGGACGGGAGGAGACGGGTGAGTCGCGGCCGGGCCGGGGCCGGGGCGGGGCCGGGGCGGGCCGGGGCCGGCGGACTCACCGGTGAGCGCGACGAACAGCCGCAGGATGTCGTTGGTGCCCTCGAAGATGCGGAAGATGCGCAGGTCGCGCAGCACGCGCTCGAGGCCGGTGGCGCGCATGAAGCCCATGCCGCCGAGGATCTGGATCGCCTCGTCGACGACGTACCAGGCGGCCTCGGAGGCGAACACCTTGGAGATGGCCGCCTCGAGATGGTAGTCGGTGGCGCCCGAGTCCATGTTGCCGGAGACCATGTAGGCGACGCTCTCGGTGGCGTACTGCAGCGCGGCCATGCGCGCGAGCTTCTCTCGCACGGCGGAGAAGTCGGCGAGGCGGCGGCCGAACTGCACGCGCGTGGCCGCGTGCTCGGCCGCCACGCGCAGCGCCGCCCGCTGCGTGCCCGCCATCGCCGCGCCCATGCCGAAGCGCCCGTTGTTGAGGATGTTCATGGCGACCTTGAATCCGTTCCCGACGCCGCCGAGCACGTTCGCGACCGGCACGCGCACGTCCTCGAAGTACACCTCGGTCGTGTTGGAGCACTTGATGCCCATCTTGTTCTCGGGCGGGCCGGACGTGACGCCGCCGAACGCGCGCTCGACGATGAACGCGGTCACCTTGTCGACGGTGCGGCCGTCCTTCTCGACCGGCGTCTGCGCGAACACCGTCATGATCTCGGCGATGCCGCCGTTGCTGATCCAGATCTTGGAGCCGTTGAGCACGTAGTGGTCGCCGCCCGGCGCGAGCACGGCGCGCGTCCTGCGCACGCGGCGGGTGAGCGAGGGCCGGGGGCCGGGGGCCGGGGGGCGGGGGGCGGGGGAGGGAGACACTACACTCACTTGATGGAGCCGGCGTCGGAGCCGGAGGAGGGCTCGGTGAGCGCGAAGGCGGCGTACTCGCCGGAGGAGACGCGCGGCAGGTAGTGGGCTCGCTGGCGCTCGTCGCCGAACAGCAGGATGCCCTTGAAGCCGATGGACTGGTGCGCGCCCAGCGTGATGCCCACGCCCAGGTCGTGCGCGCCCACGATCTCCACGAGGCGCGCGTACTGCGTGTTGTTGAGGCCGAGGCCGCCGTGCTCGGCCGGCACCTGCAGCGCGAACGCTCCCAGCTCCCACAGGCCGGCCGCCGTGCGCGCCTCCACCGCCGCGCCCGCGTCGTTCTTGTCCGGGTCGTTGACCTGCGCACGCACGCACGCGCGGTGAGCGGCGCCCGCGCCTCACCCGCCGCCGCCGCCGCCGCCGCCGACCACTCACCTCCTCGAAGAACTTCTCGACGGGCGGCACGAGCTCGCGCAGCGTCTGCAGGCGCTCCTCGGACAGCGGCTCGGGGAAGGGGAACACCTGCGCGGGCTCGACGCGGCCGCGGAACAGGTTCAGCACGAAGGAGGCGCTGTCCCGCGGGCGCGCCGCGCCGGCGCCGCCGCCGCCGCCCGCGCCGCGCCGCGCCGACCTGCGGTCCGTCCCGACTCGTTTTATTGAGCCGATGCGTGATTTCCGATCGCGTCCGTGTCACGTGCTCCGGGAACATAAGTTTTTTTTGAGTAGGTACAGAGCCGACCGGCGGTTTTTTTTTGACGTGACAACGTCTTATAATTCGATAGAGCCGGCTGCACGCACGAAAAAACATGAGTCATGCGGCGTTACCTCGCTCTGAGGCGTTCCATGTAAGGCTTGAAGTGCAAGCGAGAGCGCGGAACGAGCGACAAAGAAGCACAATCGGCCTTTGCGTTCGGCAGCGTTCGACATCCGTCTCTCTCCTACTTGAGTGAGCGATGCGTCTGCGTCCTGCGTGGACAGCTGCTATACTATAGTACATTTACCTTAAGACGTTGTCACGTTCAACTATCGTCAGTAAACCGACTTTACAGACAACCAATTTTTTTTTTACAAGCTTTTAATTACTTTCACCTGTCTGTTGTCTGTCTGTAATCAAATCTTGCAAGTTTAATTTGACCCACTTCTCGATTTCCAATTGAGCTGAAAATTTGCATGCGTGTGTAAATTGGATGACAACGCAATATTATTATGACATCGAGCTGATCTGATGATGGAGCTGGAAGGTGGCTATAGGAACTCCGTCATAAAACAACGCAACCCCATCGATTTTGGGCTCATTTGATTCGTCTTGACGAGTACTTTATGATGCAAGATGGTAATAATAATAAAAGCTTGTTTTTATTTGTATTACAGTTATTGAGTTATCTTAGAGAATTCATGACGAATTTAAAAAAAAACCGGTCAAGTACGAGGGTTTACGTTTTACGAGAAGTACCCTATAAGTTTTGATTTCGTTGGGAATGTCTAAATTTCGGAAATTTGCGGCATATTCGTCTAGGTAGGTATATCTTTTGATTGCATCTGCCTAGAAGTTTAATTTTTTCACAGCTCCAAGAAGCAGAAGATCTAAGTATTTCTTATAAATTTCAGCTTGATATCACCACGCGTTGCAGAGAAAAGTCTTGTGACAGACAGAAAGACGGCGGACAACAAAGTGATCCTATAAAGGTTCCGTTTTTTTCCTTTGAAGGCGTTTTTTTCGTTTGAGGGACCCTAAAAATCATAAGAAAACTAAATCATGGTAAATATTATTTTGTCGCTCTTAAACTCGAGTTAAACGGGCCTTTTTTAGGCGTAGTTGATTTTATTAGTTACAGGGGGAGTAATACAAATTTTCTAAAGTCCTTTTTGCGAAGGTCGTTTATGCGAAAATATTCAAGTGGTACGTTTTTGCGAAGGTTGTTTTTGCGAAAACAAAACATGTGGTACGGTTTTGCGAAGAGGTCATTTTAGCACTCACACACACGCACACTCACGCAAACACACACATGCACACACACACACACAAACGCATAAACACACATGCATACACACACACGACTACACACACACCCTCACTCACACACACACACGCACACACACACACACCCTCACTCACACACACACACCCTCACACACACACACCCTCACACACACACACCCTCACTCACACACACACACACACACCCTCACTCACACACACACACACCCTCACACACACACCCTCACACACCCTCACACACACATACACACTCACACACACACACACCCTCACTCACACACACACACGCACAAACACACACAAACACGCGCGCGCGCACATTCACAAAAACACGCGCGCGCGCACACTCAAAAACACGCGAGCGCGCGCGCTTATGCTCCTACGCACACACACTCTTACACAGACGGACGCACTCACACAGGCACACGTACATACGATGATAATCACTGAACTATATAGATTTATCTCGCTGATGATAATTGAGTTTGAGGCATTCTGACATCAGTTGGTTACGTTGGTTTTGAAGTGTCCACAACACACGATCCTATAACTTGTTATTAAGGAGTGGGTTTCAAGTTCTCCACACCGGGTACTAAGAACAAGCATCTAATAGAACTGCCAACTGTCCGTGTGACTTTTGATAAAGGGAAAAGCACATAATATAGGTACATTATTCCCAATGACAGAGCTAGATGTACAGATTGTTGTCCAGCTCAGAGTTCCACTTTTTTTATTTGACCACATTCACTTTTCTATGAAACTGGGTCACTCAGGCATGCAATGTTAGTTTCATTATAACCTTTATTCCCTTCTTAAATACTTTGTTTCGTCCCTTTAGGCTGTCACATAATAGTGGGGGACTTTAGTGCAAAACCTGTTTTTTTCTTGCAGAAGCATGAAACTTGGCACATTGATTACTTATGTCAAAATAAGCTGATTTCGATCGGTAGCATCCCTCTGGTAGCGGGGAGGGGGGGCTGAAGGTGCCCTCCACCCAGTACCCAGCATAATTTTAAAAATTCTGGGATCCCACGTATAGCTAATAGGTCAAGTTAGCATAAAAAATAATTTAGTGTCCCGGGCCGCAATATTCTTTTTACCGCCATAAGGGTCGTTAGTAAATAAGTTAAATTTTTAAAAACAAGCTTTTATTACCATCTAGCATCAAAGTACTCGTCAAGACGAATCAAACGAGCCCAAACTCGATAAGGTTTCGTCGTTAAATTACGGAGTGAATATGGCCACCTTCCAGACTTCCAGCTCCATCATGAGACCAGCTCCATGTCATAATAATATTGCATTGTCATAGGATTTATATGGATGAATCGTTATTCTGTTGAAAAGACAAGTCAGTTTAGACGGCATGTATGCGTGATACGTGAGATACTTAGTTTCGCCTCGTCCCAGTTAGCAGGTTAAATAAGAGTACAAAGTCCAAGGTCCGCGACCGAGTGCCTCACCACAGCGGTTGGCGCGCGCCGCGGCTCGCCGCCGGCGCCAGCAGCGACGCGCACTTCATCATCGGACCGCTCTTCATCATCTTAATGATTCCAACGCTAGGTACTCCGCACACGCGCACCTATTTATATTTATACACTTATTATATTATTAATACCAATTATTGTTCATTCACATGCTAAATACTCCAATTCCAATATCACACAGCAAAATCTCTAAATAAGTTATCACAGTTCGAGTGTAAATATTAAATATTATAATAAATTTTAATAAATAAAAATATATCTAAGGCACAACACTGAATACTGCTGACCCGTGGCCCCGAACGAACCACAGATCAGTGTTGCCAGCGCCCTATCTTCAAAAGTAACCTAGACGGGTTCGAAAAGTAACGCATTTTCAATAAAAGTAACGCATTTAAAAAAAATACGATTTTTAAGTTTTTAATACAATTTATATACAATGTAATATACTTACTCAATTTAAATATAGGTACTTATATTTTTTTATTCATAGATTTCAGTAGGTAATAATATTATTTCCTCATGTTTGAACTGGCATAATAAGTATTTTAATAAGCAGTTGTAATTTTGCAAACAAACAAAATAAAATATATATATATCTTTAGTCTTATGGCTCGTCCACATATACCGGCCAATGACTCGGCGAGTCGTTGGTCCTATGGCTCGTCCACATAATATACCGGCCAATGATTTGCCGAGTATGTGTTTTGTCTATGGATGAACAGTTTTTGTCTATAGACGAATGTGTTCGGATATTAACGGTTTTTTCCGGTAAATTTCTGGTATACATTTTGGGCTCCATAGCTGACGACTTAAATTATATTTTGAATATTAATCAATCATGGACCATTTGAAGCCATTTTGTGTGAATAATTACTTTAAACTAGTTAAATTTTCTTTATTTTTTGATTTATATAATCTATGCCCCGAGTGCATAAATATAATCGATTGCGTTTCGATTGCGTTCCGTTTCACTAAGTTATTATTTTATATTCTTCCATTGTTAGTTCATTTAAAAAAAAAATAATTACCCCAAAACGTAACGCAAAAGTAACATTTTAGGTCAAGTAACGTAAAGGTAACGCAAAGGGTCAAAAAGTAACGCAAAATGTTACAAAAGTAACGCACTGGCAACGCTGCCACAGATCCATGGAACAAAATACTCTATTCATACCATTGCATTCACAGTTATTTTACCTCTGACAGATGTCAAAATTATTTTCTTTATGTTGCATTTTGTCAAATTGTTGCCAGATCGTTACTTTTGTAATGTTTTATGTTACTTTTTAACCCTTTGTGTTACTTTTGCATTCTTGTATAGATGACTTTTACGTTACTTTTCAAGATCTTTATTTTAAATTGAACCTTATAATAAATAAATATTCTTCCTTGTAATGGTATAGAAAATAATAGTTAATTTATTAACTTTATGTAAAAGGATTTAATTTTGTTTATTGATTAGCAATTTCTTTTTTAAATAAACTGAAAAATTAGGAAATAATCACCGAAATGTTAGAATGTGTAAGCGTATTTCAATTCAACTGTGTATTATTTTTTATTTTTATTTTATTTTATTAGGAAAACAAACAGCTTCTTATCTTAGATACAAAATGGGAATACAGTAAACATTTAGCCTAAATAGTTTTCACCGATAAGAACATATACCTAATATTAAAGTAATTAACTTTTCAATTAAAAAGAAAAAACTCAAAGCCATGCTATATTATGTCACTAAAATTGAATAGATAAGCACAACACAGTGGTTTGAAGGTGGAAAGCCATTAATGAGGTAATTTGAAATAACTGGAATATTCAAGTAAATATAAGACAGAATTAATATGATAATGCAACATACACAAAAAGTAATAAACATATATATATATATATATATATATATATATATATATATATATATATATATATATATATATATATATATATATATATATATATATATATATATATAATTATAATAATATAATTAATACATATATGATTTAATAAAAATATATCATAAATAAAAATTGTAGTTAGTTAAAGAAATTGTTACTGATTAAAACTTTAAAATAATTTTGTTTCATCATAAATAGATCTATATCTTTAGAATATTTACTATTAAATAGGTCCGCAGAGCGTATAAAAAACAAGTGAAATTTAAAAATACTTTTTAAAAACAAGCTTTAATTATTATTATCGTCTTGTATCATAAAGTACTCGTCAAGACGAATCAAATGAGCCCAAACTCGATGGGGTTGCGTTGTTTTATGACGGAGTTCCTATGACCACCTTCCAGCTCCATCATCAGATCAGCTCGATGTTATAAAAATATTGCATTGTCATCCGATTTACACACGCATGCAAATTTTTAGCTCAATTGGAAACCGGGAAGTGGGTCAAATTAAACTTGCAAGATTTGATTACAGACAGACAGACAGACAGACAGACAGACAGACAGACAGACAGACAACAGACAGGTGAAAGTAATATAAAGCTTGTAATGAGTTGTGACGATAGTTAGTAGAACAAGAAGGGAAATGTAATTTTAGATAGTTTCTACGCGAGATTGTTCTATAGGGCACTGTAAAATAGATCTCTGACAGAAGGGTAGAAGAATCTATTACGTTAATAATAATATTATGCAGGAAGGTGAGGTCGGCTGCTTCACGTCTCAGCGTTAATGGCAACATATGGTGATGTTTGCAACTTGAAACATAGTCACTACGCTTGATTTTGAATTTATAGTTAATAAATCGTAGAATTTTTTTTTGAGGTTTTTCTAATATATCAATGTATTTCTGATAGTGGGGATTCCAGACTTGGGACGCATATTCGAGATGACTACGAACAAGAGAGCAATAAAGAATTTTCAACGTTTTAGACGATTGAAAATCCTTCGTGACTCGTATTAGGAAACCGAGACTTTTCATAGCTTTTGCCGAGACGCTTTCAACATGTTTATCAAAAAGTAGCTTAGAGTCTAGTATAACACCGAGATCAGTTACACTGTCGTTTATAATGAGAGAATGATCGTCTAACCTGTAACTAAATATAATAGGTGCCGGAGATCTGGTAAAAGTTGTGCAAAAACATTTCGTAACATTCAAATTTATTGTGTTAAAATATAAAAATTTCAAAAATGCGTTACTTTTCTTGTTAAAACGTTACTTTTTGTACTTGATAAGGTCACTTACTTGTACTCGTTGTTTTAATAATTATTATTATCATCCCAAGCTTTACCAATGCCCATAAACTCAATTTCATATGAAGAAAATGAATTTATCTATAACAATATCGGATGGTTAACACATGAACAAGTGGTAACTGCGAACTATCAATATGATATAAAATATTAGGTAGGTTCGAAACAGGAAATTCATGTAAGTACCTACCTACAGCACTGTAAAATAATACTTACAAGTGAATTAAATTAAAAAAATAAAAAACCCCCACCCCAAACGTAATACGCAATTCACCATTTTTAATGGCGGCCATCTTGGATTTTAAATTTTATATAGTGGGCTGTATGTTACTTATTAAGCCCTTTCATTTAGTATCCATATTGAGGGGGTTGTGGAAGAAAAAAGTAATCCGCCATTTTGTAGCGGCGGCCATCTTGGACCGATTTCCACCAAATACACACACACAGACAGACAGACACGTCAAACTTATAACACCTCGTCGTTTTTGCGTTGGGGGTTAAAAATGGGGCAGTCAATACTAACGTGACATGGCAACATAATTTTCAGGCTAGCCAACGTAAAGGCTAGAGGCACGGTAAAGAGATATACAGTAGTTTGACTGAGCGTGATTTTTGAACATAAATACCTACAGTCTCGCGGTACATGCGCAAGTCATAGGGCTGCCGGGCAGCCGCTGCCCGCATACAGTAGGTACCTACCTATTTCATATCATCTACTTACTTAAGCTACTATCTAGACAAGACAAGACAAGACTTGGACTCTTACTCGAACTCTTACTCGAACTCTTACTCAAACTCTTACTCGAACTCTTACTCAGAATCTTACTCTTATTCGCACTCTTACTCGGTCTCTTACTCGCACTCTTACTCGGAATCTTAATCGCACTCTTACTCGGACTATTACTCGGACACTTACACGCATCCTTACTCAGTTTCTTACTTGCACTCTTATCGGACTCTTACTCGCACTCTTACTCGGTCTCTTACTCGCACTCTTACTTCAGCAGAATACTTTTAAAAATAAAAAATAAATATTATAATAACTTCATACTAACTTACTTTAAAAACAGCATAATATCGAATGCTATTTTTTGCCATTTTATATAATTTATTATATTATGTATACATACGTCCAAAGTAAATAACGTAAATTACACTTAATACTTGCAAAAAACTATCGCGACGTCCGCCCGTCGCTGCGTGGCACCCGCTTCTGGATTATATACCCACTTCTACCCACATCTGCCCACATCTACTCACTCCCAAATTCCGGCCGTTTCTATGGAGTCAAACTACTGTATATCTCTTTACCGTGCTAGAGGTAAAATAACTGTGAATGATCTATATAGATCGAGAAATCACGTGACTAAAATTTAAAAAACGAATCTTATCAAAATATGGTCTTGATTGGTTAAAAAATTAATTGTGCGGCATTTTAATTGGGAACTGTAGTACGCATGCTCTGCATTTGTCAACACTCCATTTTGATTTTGACAATTATCCATTTTGACAAGTTTTAAGGGTTAATGACGTTTTTGAACATTTATGTAACAATATTATATTTTTTTATATTTTTGCGCTTATTTAACAGCAAAAAGTGATCCCTTAACACACTTCAGTTATGTGTGGCTCCTGCACCATATCATAACACATCCTGGTATGATCAATAAGACATAAAACGAAAATATTTTCACATAGATTTGACGTTTTCACTTGAAAGGTAAATAACAAACTGAAGCCCGAAATTATAACATTTTAAGCTACCACCTTCTCCGGCAACATTTTTATATGTCTTATATGGATCGCAGTTACTTTTTCCGACTTATTATTTATTCGTAGTTTAGCAGAGATAAAAGAATAAGGCAATTTCATATCTGGGGGCACGGTAGTGCCCCCGCCAAGTCGAGCGCGAAGCAAGCACTGCCGTACCAGCTTGTAAAATAGGCCTACAGCGCGATTATGTAAGGAGAACATCGAGCAGAAATCCTTCTCGGAGGTTTTAAGTAAAAATAATGATAATGGCTGGACTAAAGTAGTACATAAGAAAAAATCAGACAAAAATCGTTTTACTGGACAAATGGGAACGGCGACACAGGACGAGAACTGTTGTTTGAAAGCGGCAGTTAATAAGATCCCGTTCTATATCTATAACATAGATAACAGTGTTTCAACAACAGACGTTACGGATTATATTATGAAAAGGGCACAAATAAGTGTGGTACCGTTAAAGATACATATGACTCAACCAAAGCAGTATCAGGCCTTTAAGTTTTTTATTCCTAAGAATAAATTACCTACCTTTATGGATGCGAATATGTGGCCGGAGGGAGTACGTTTCCGAAGGTTTATTTTTGTTAAATCGGAGTCCGACCAAGTGAAGGGTGGGCTCTCCAGTAGAAGTTACTATAGACATAATAATGGATAGTGACCCTAAATTTGATAGTAATGCCACTATAAAACTTCTGAGTTTTAATTGCAAGTCTGTTATGAGGTCTGTTGAAGGGATACGCGGACTCTGCAAATACGCGGATGTAATTGCTTTGCAGGAGACATGGTTACTTCCACACGATGTCTCGTACATAGGCACTATAGACAAGGACTTCGACTTCACAAGCAAATCGGCCGTTGATACTTCGAGCGGGATACTACGTGGGAGACCATACGGTGGTGTAGCTATTATGTGGAGGAAGGGCATATTTTCGTCAGTGTCAGTAATTGAGTGTAGTAATGTGCGCATAGCCGGGATTAAAGTCACTGTATTTTTTTATTTTATTTTATTATTCAGCACAACGCTAGGACTAACTTAATGCTAAAATAGAATTTTCTACCAGTTGACCTGTAACTGGAGAAAATTTACAAGAAAATGGGAGGAGTGCAGACAATGTTATGGACAATTTTGAAAGACGTAACTTAATATACTCGTAAATACTTAAAATCTGGGGGCACGGTAGTGCCCCCGCCAAGTCGAGCGCGAAGCAAGCACTGCCGTACCATCTTTACAGGAACCATTTCGTCGCATTTTCAGGCCCCTATTTGAGAACCTCTGGATAAGACCAGAACACAGAAATTTTCGTCATCCAGTAAGCTATAGTTACATACTTAAAATCCAAAATTTCAAGTCTGCAGGTCATTAAGTTCCGAAGTTAAGCGAAAGCAAAGTTTCGCATTTTCGACACTCACTCACTCATGATCATCAAAATAGAACTAGTACTTCCCATAAACTCAGAGAGCTGAAATTTGGTACAAACTTAGAATTTATTGTATAAGCCATAGGAAAACTAAAAAAACATGCAATTTCGGTCTCGTTTTCGAGATAATTCATCTGCATAAATAACTTTGTAATCTCATATAAATGTATAGGATTACAAAGTTACATTTGCAGTCAATGGTTAAAATTGTGTAATATCCAACTTATTAATTCAAAATATATTGAAGGCATAGTATATGTATATGTGAGTGTGTATATGTGTCGTAAATCGTCAGTTATGATCAGGCGATATCTAGCGTGGCCAACTAAAATAAGAGCCCAACCAAACTATTAGAAGAGATCGACATACCGCCTTTACTAGAAGCTTTTATTTACTTTCACCTGTCGGTCTGTTTGTCTGTAATTAAATCTTGCAAGTTTAATTAGGCCCACTTCCCGGTATAATATTATGATGCATTGGACTAAGAGTGAACGCACACGTATCTAAATGGCGCTGACTGTATTTTAAAACGCGCTTACGATTTGTATTTCTGATAACCTTATAATATAGCGTTTCTACAAAAATAAGTGAAATCCCACCAAAAACATTCTGTAAAAAACTAGCCAAGTCTCGATGGAGCTGCTTGTTTATCTCTAAAAAGTAATGAAATCTAGACAAAGTCGTGCCAAGTATAAGGTTCCTTACTGCGATTTCTTTATTATTATAGTTAATGTTGTGTGACTTGGCCGTTGAAGGGTACACAAGGGTATTATACCAGGTGCTCCATGACACTATTGCACCAATCTGTCCGCTACCCATTCACGATAGAAAATTTCCACTTGGAAAACGTTGATTGGATAACCAGTTAATTGTAGGCTTGATAAAGCTGCGTATTTCAATAATACTTATGTTTAGGCGATCCAAGTGTCATGGAGCATCTGGTTTTGTACCCTTGTGTACCCTTCAACGGCCAAGTCACACAACATTAACTATAATAATAAAGAAATCGCAGTAAGGAACCTTATACTTGGCACGACTTTGTCTAGATTTCATTACTTTTTAGAGATAAACAAGCAGCTCCATCGAGACTTGGCTAGTTTTTTACAGAATGTTTTTGGTGGGATAACTTTATCTGGTTTAATAAAAGGATTTTTTTTTTTTGTTAATTAACAATTTCTTATTTTAATAAACTGAAAAATTAGGAAATAATCACCGAATTGTTAGAATATGTAAGCGTATTTCAATTCAACTGTGTATATTGTGTAAAAATATGAAAATTTACAAAATGCGTTACTTTTCTTGTTAAAACGTTGCTTTTTGTACTTGATAAGGTTACTTTTGTAGAAAAGGCAACACTGCCCTGTTCAGACCTCCTGGAGATTTTTAAAGTTTTCAGGATTAAATTATCTGATAACTGCAAACTATCAATATGATATAAAATATTAGGTAGGTTGGAAACAGGAAATTCATGTAAGTACCTACCTACAGCACTGTAAAATAATACTCACAAGTGAATTAAATTAAAAATTTAAAAAACCCCCAACGCAATATGTAATTCACCATTTTTTCATGGCGGCCATCTTGGATTTTAAATTTTATATAGTGGGCTGTAGGTAGATAGATAGATAACTCTTTATTGCAACAAAGAAAACAATGAACACTCAATAAGTACATTTCAGTTAAGCAATGTTACAATTGGCTGCATAGGCGGATTTAGGGGGGGGGGGGCCCCAAGAAGCATTGTGGAGTTACGAATTTTGAACATATTGCATGGTCAAGATGATTTTTTTTCTCAGCGCTCGCAGCAAGCTGCTTGCGCACTTATTATTAAGGGTATTTAAACTTTCTAACTGTTCAGAGCGAGCTAAACACACACTTTTTGGAGTAAAAATTATAATATTTTTGCCCGTCTGCATCTTGGCCCCCACCAGAACCAAATCCTGGATCCGCCAGTGATTGGCTGTATTCTACTTGTTAAGTCCTTTCATTTGATACCCATATTGAGGGGGTCGTGGTCATGGCTACTAAGAACTTTCTCGACTAACTCTACTTTCAAACAAAAAAAAACTAATTTTGCACTAAACGATTCGTGAGTACTTAGAACACATTCGCAGCCTTAAGAACCGAGATTACAATGCGTCGGCAATCACAGAGCATGTGTTGGATTCGGACCACTTTATACGCTTCGATAAAGCAACCGTATTAGCGAGAGAAAAATTTTTCGTTCCGCGAAAAATACGCGAAGCTATAGAGATAAGTCGTCGGCCGAATTTCAATAGAGATGGCGGTTGGTTGCTGCCACAGGCATGGAATCCCGTTTGCAAGCGGTATCTACCACTACGAACCGTGGTATTCGGGCTGACGATGTGGTGAGCGTTGTGTGTGCGAGTCATCAAGATCAGTCGCAAGAGCAAGAACAAGTGACAGCCCCGCCCTCCCCGCGGCCCGTAGAGTTGTGAGCGCGCGCGCGACGCGCGGCTGCGCGCAGTGCGGCGCGGGACGCGGACGTCGGCGCGCAACCGCAGCAACGCCCTGAAGAAGATCCTCGTACAGGATCGAAACGGTCGGCACGAAGCCGAAGTAAATACAAGTGAGTTTATTCCGTTAATTTACAATTATGAAAAAAAACTAAATCAAAATCCGTTGGGAGCTACGATGCCACAGACACACACACACACACACAGAGAGAGACAGACAGCAGTCACGTCAAACTTATAACACCCCGTCGTTTTTGCGTCGGGGGTTAAAAATGAGGAAGTCAATACTCACGTGACATGGCAACATAATTCTCAGGCTAGCCAATGTAAAGGCTAGAGGTAAAATAACTGTGAACGGTCTTATACGAGCACAGATCAGATGTTAAATAGTTAAGAACGAACGAGTCGCTCATAGCACAGATTATAGTGCGTTCAAAGCAGGGGGGTCATATCATCATGGCCACCTGTGAGACAAAAAACAGCTTACGGATTTACATTATTTTATGAAAATACGCGATATATTGATATTTTAGGTCATAAACTAGTTGAATAACATTGTATTGTCTCAAATTGCTTTAAAATTTTGGAAAAAAACGAAACACAGGTATTATTGTCACAGTGAAGCAGTTTGACAGAGTTTGACAAACAACATAAACCGGCCACGCTGAAAGGGACGGAAAACATAGGTTCTCCTTTTTCTTCACACAGAATTTTCCCTATTGCCATCACACTTAGACATAAAATGGGTACTTCTAGTTGTATTACTTCTGTGGTTTAAAGTTATTTTACCTCTAACAGATGCAGTGTTGCCAGTGCCTTATCTTCAAAAGTAACCTTATCAAGTACAAAAAGTAACGTTTTAACAAAAAATACGAAAATTAAAAAAATGCGTAACGCATTTTTTTTATTTTCGTATTTTTATACAATATAGACACTTATTCGAATTTATACGCTTACTTATTCAAACATTTCAGTTATTATTTCCTAATTTTTCAGTTTGTTGGAACGAAGTTCCTTATCGCGCGTTGTGAAAGGGGGCTAGACGGAAAAAAATCTTACGAAAAGTTGTAACGACACTTTTTGCTATAGTAAGCTATTCGGCGTGCGCATGTTTCTCTGTCTGTCTCTCTCTCTCTCTCTCTCTCTCTTATAGAAAGCAAGCCAGATATTTTCATTAATCGAACTTCGTTCCAACCGGGTGTCCCTTGACACCTCTCAAGTTTTTTATTTTATTAAGAAGTTGCTATTCAACTCTAAAATCTAAACCAGATAAAGTTATACGAAATTGCCTTATTCTTTTATTTCTGCTATATCAAATTAACTATTTACCATAACAAGAAAAAGGTGTTCTCATATAAATTAGTTCAATTTAAAATATAGATCATTGTCCCGAAAAGTAACGTAAAATTAACTTATCTAAACAAGTAACGCAAGGGGTCAAAAAGTAACGTAAAACGTTACAAAAGTAACGTTTTGGCAACGCTGGACAGATGTGACAATTATTTTCTTTAAGTTGCATTACTGTCAAACTTCTGTTCCAGTGTTGACAGAACGTTACTTTTGTAACGTTTTACGTTACTTTTTGACCCTTTGCGTTACTTTCTTGTATAGATAACTTTTACGTTACTTTTCAAGATCTTTATTTAAAATTGAAGCTTATAATAAATGAATCTTCTTCCTTGTAATGGTAAAAAAAAAAAAGTTAATTTATTGATTTAGCAGAGATAAAAGAATAAGGCAATTTCGTATAACTTTATCTGGTTTATAGTCGGGCCGGCCTAAAAGGCCACATTTGACATTTCATCAAAATTCCCTTACAGGTGATCTAAAAAATTTACTTATTTTTTCTGTAAATAATATATGTCAACACTTAGCTGAACAATAAATAATATGACAACACTTAGCTGAATACTATCCTCGAATTTACAATTAACAATTAAAAAAAATTCAAACTCAAATAAAATTATGGTTAATTGGAAAAACATACTACTCAATTAAGGAATATTTTGACGATTAGTAGTAATAAACAAAAACACCTAGTTAGTATGTGAACGGGCTGGTGTTATTTTTTACTTAAATACCTATTTAGTTATTAAATTCTTAAATTATAATATAAGGCTCTTAGTCTTCAAATTATTGTACGTCCGTACGAGGGCAAACTGTCGTTCTTTAATATGTAAGTACCATAACATCTGTACCTAATTTTAAGCACAGTTTTACAATAAATATTATTCTTATTTACGCATTACCATTAAAATTTCTACCATTTGGTAGATTTTTTTGCCTACCATTTAACTTTCTACCATTTGGTAGATTTTTCTGCCATTAAAAATTCTACCAAAAACTACTTAGTAGATTTTTCAACTATGCTTTTTTGAAAACTAACGTGAGAGTTATCCATATTACTATGTAAACAAAACGACTAAAAACTCACGGAAATAATGGTCGAAGCTAGGCTCGACCCTGGGTTTCGAACAATTACGATGTCCTTCATCAGGAGCTCACGCATTTTTCTACCATAAAAAAGTCTACCAAAAACTACAATTGAAATTCCTACCAGAAGAAGCGTGAAGAAGGAACAAACATACTTACACACATACACACACACACATTATTAAAAGAATTAAAAGTCCTCAACGGTTTCAAAATGTGTAATTAAAAATTAATCGGCCATTTTGTAGCGGCAGCAGTCTTGGACTAATTTCCACCAAATGTGTATTTGCTCAAAATAAGCTGATTAAGATCGGAAAACCCCCCTTGTACCCCTTCTGGCAGTAAGGAAGGGGGGTAAAAGGGGCCGCTCCACCCTGCTTCACTTAATCAACTCTGGGAGATCATGTAGAGCCACGAGGAAAATTTCGGTGTCAATTTTGGATAAGCTGATGTTCATTTCTGATATAAAACAACGGTATTTGTGGCATTATGTTTAACTAAAAATAAAAAAAATACTCAATTTTTGCTTCAAGTCATTGTTTATTTTTAAACTATAAAAAATATGTTATACACCATTTCGTGGCGGCGCGTGGCGATTTTAGGTTCAAACATAGCTAAGAACATTCCCGACTAATATTATTAATCTTATAAACGAAAAAAATAAACAAAGTTCATTAATCCGTTCGGCTACGATGCCACAGACAGATACACAAACAGACAAACAATCACGTCAAACTTATAACACCCCGCCGTTTTTGCGTTGGGGGTTAAAAACAGATGAATAAATAGGACACCCTATACAAGGTCACGTCAATCAGTTTTTGTTTTTAAAACAATAAGGATGCTACCCAATAAAATCGTGAAATCGACATTTGAAATGTAGAATCGAATGCAATTATAACTTGGATTGAATATTTGATCTTAAATAAATAACTATATTACGATTAAAATATAATATATTGTAAATATTGTGATTATATTATAGTAAAATATAATGTAATTAAAATAAAACTGTGTAATGTACAGAGAATAAACATATTTTTTTATTACAGGTTTTTTTTATAACTCGTGAGATGTTTCTGGCAAAACTAGCCCATGACGCCATTACATGTTTACAACAAAAATATTAGAATTAAAATTAATTAGACTTTATGAATGTTTTCATAAAACTGTATTCGATTCCAACGTGTTTGAAGATCGTATCGATTCATATCCTGTAATCGAAATAAACAAACAATGTCCCAACACTAGTTAGCTATGACTGACATCTGTCAAATGTGGCCTTTTAGGCCGGCCCGAGAGTTTTGGCGGCAAGCCTTGATCATATCATTAGCTCCACGTCTTTTGCTTAATAATCGTGTAGAATTTGATTGTTAGCGTGTAATAATGGTGGAATATTGCGTGTTAAGTGTTTTTGAATGTGCACAGATGTAGGCAAGTGCTATGGTGCTGAAATATGAATTTTGGTGCCCCCTCCAAAACTCCTCCGAACTTTCAGTAAAATTCCACCCATTTTACTGGAAGACTCACGTGACTAGACGAGCTATTAAGCTCACTCTGACTCTGACCTGACTAACTTATTACTTAAAAAATAACATTTAACTTGACACTGGCAAAACACGAAAGTGGAGACCATAATTTAATATCCCGTGAACATTCACGAATTTTACTCGACACTGGCAAAATGCACATGTTGCCATATAATTAAAAAGAAAAAAAAAAAAAAAAGGCCGGCCCGACGTTTTTTGGCGGCAAGCCTTGATCATATCATTAGCTCCACGTCTTTTGCTTAATAATCGTGTAGAATTTGATTGTTAGCCTGTAATAATGGTGGAATATTGCGTGTTAAGTGTTTTTGAATGTGCACAGATGTAGGCAAGTGATATGGTGCTGAAATATGAATTTTGGTGCCCCCTCCAAAACTCCTCCGAACTTTCAGTAAAATTCCACCCATTTTATTGAAAGACTCACGTGACTAGACGAGCTATTAAGCTCACTCTGACTCTGACCTGACTAACTAACTTATTACTTAAAAAATAACATTTAACTTGACACTGGCAAAACACGAAAGTGGAGACCATAATTTAATATCCCGTGAACATTCAAGAATTTTACTCGACACTGGCAAAATGCACATGTTGCCATATTATTAAAAAGAAAAAAAAAAAAAAAAGGCCGGCCCGACTATAGTAAAAGGATTTAATTTTTTTGTTGATTAGCAATTTCTTATTTAAATAAACTGAAAAATTACGAAATAATCACCGAAATGTTAGAATATGTAAGCGTATTTCAATTCAACTGTGTATAATGTGTAAAATATGAAAATTTCATAAATGCGTTACTTGTTAAAACGTAACTTTTTGTACTTGATAAGGTTACTTTTGAAGATAAGGCACTGGCAACTGGCAACACATCTGTGGTCGCCGCAAATTCAATGTGATCTGTGGTCTGTGACTAATGTTTCTTTTTCAACTCAAGTGCAATTGCCATATAATTTTATTGAGTTATTTCCGCAAAGTTTAGCTAGTAAATATCATAATATTACTTATAACTTTTTATCCCAAGTTAACATTGAGGTAAAATTGAGAGCAACTATTTCGTTACGGTAGACATTAAGGTCCAAGCAGCGAGCTCTACTTGTTATATTGTGTAGTCTTTGGAACGTAAACGTAACATATTGAAACACACATTATGATGGCTAATCACTAAATTAAAAAGGTGTGGATATTTTCCTAACCAATACATGAAACAAGATCAGTAAAAACAATAATAAGTACTCCCTCATACTGCATACTTCCCAGGTAGTGAATCGAAAGGTATCTAGTAATAAATGATTAATAACATTGTACTAATTTGGCAGTTCTCATCGTGGCATTAATGTTTTTTATATGATTTGCAGCGCGATGGCTCGTGGACAACAGAAACTTCAATCTCAGGCAAAAGCTGCGGAAAAACAGTCCAAATTAAAAAAGCAACAGGGCCACAGTGCAACAGATCAAAAAAAAGCTGCTCAAAAAGCACTCGTCCACGTTTGTGTAGTGTGCAAGGTGAGGTTCTTTTTTGTTATAATGTATTTTTGTTATGCTGTGGTCATGAAGGTAGATACATATTATAGTTCAGTGGCTGTGATACTTTTTTTTATTGGTACACACCATTTTTAACTCCCTACTCAAAAACTACGGGGTGTTATAAGTTTGATGTGTCTGTCTGTGGCATCATAGCTCCTGAACAGATTTTGATCTAGATTTTTTTGTTTGACAGTCTCTACTAAGTCTTTAGTGGAGTGTTCTTAGCCACGTTTGGTGGAATTCAACATCCAAGATGGCTGCCGCTACAAAATGGTGGATTATTTTTTTCTTATACAACCCCCTCAATGTGGATTTCAAATGGCTCAACTCGTAGAATACAACCCACTGTGATAAATTTAAAATCTAACACAGCCGCACCACAAAATGCCACCGGGTGCAGCTAGTAAACGAGTCTGTCTCGTTTCCAAAAAATTGAACATCCTTTTGAGCCGCCGTCGACTCGCATTACAGGCGCAGATGCCGGACCCCAAGACGTACAAACAACATTTCGAAAACAAACATCCCAAGAACGACCTGCCGGAGGACCTCAAGTCGACATAATGACGGAGCGGACGCGACGCGGGGCGTCCGCTCCGAGCTCGCGCGCCCTCGTGACGCGCCGCCGCCGCCCGCCCGGGGAACGTTTCCAATAATACACGATCGTGCGTCGCACAACTTCGCCTCATTTATTCCAAAACCGTCCTCCGTCCTCCGCCCTCGCACGCGCTACATCTTCTCGTAGGTTTCGGTGTGTCCGCAGGCGCACGCGCGCGAGTACACGTCCGCCGCCGCGTCGTACGTCTCCGGCGCGTACTCGTGCTCGTGCGCCGCGCGACCCGGCGCCGCCAGGCTCGAGCGCACCGCCAGCCGCAGCGCGCGCAGCCGCCGCGCGCCCGCCCGCGCCCGCGCGCCCTCCCGCCGCGCCTCGCGCGCCGCCACCTCCGCCTCGAGGCGCGCCTCCGAGCCCCACACGGCGAGCGCGCGCGCCTCCACCTGCGCGCGCAGGTACAGGCGCATGTCCGTGCGCGGCGCGTGCGGGTTGCGGCGGCGCACGCAGCGCAGCGCGCCGCCGCGCTCGTCCAGGTCCGCGTCGCGCAGCAGGTACCGCGCCTTGGCCTCGGTGCGCGTGAGGAGCGCGTGCGCGCCCTCGTCGTCGCGGCACTCGTCGCACGCCGCGTGCGAGAACGTGTCGAACAGGTGCGAGTGCGCGAACCGGCGCCCGCACTCGACGCACTCGGGCCGCTCGGCGGGGTCGGCGACGGGCGCGGGCGGCGCGGGCGCGCGCGGCACGCCCGCCGCCGGCTCGGGCAGGAAGCCGCCGGGCGCGGGCGCGGGCGCGGGCGCGGGCTCGGGCTCGGGCTCGGGAGGCGGGGCTCGCGCGGCGCGGAGGTCGCGGGCGCGCTGGCGGCTGGCGGCGGCGCGCGCGCGCTGCGACCCGGAGAGCGCGGCGCCGGACATGCCGCCGCCGCCGCCGCCCGAACTAAATAGAATATATAAAACTACATAGAATATGAGTATTTCTATGCAGTTTCGCTACCTCAGTAAACAATCCTGTGTCCTTTTCTGGAATTCAAAATATCTCGATACTAAATCATAGCTACTTCAATTTAGCGTATATTGATTGCCTTCACAAACTTCCACGTTCCTTTTTCCGGAATCAAAAGTATTTGTTGCGATTTTGTGTCTAAATTCAGTCAGAGGTTACTGATTTCCTACTTAAACTTCCACCCCCCTCCCTACCATAAATGTTGATTCCTGAGATAAAAAGTACCTATTTCATATCGTTTTTGAGCAAGCTACCTTCATACCAATTTTAGCTCAATAAGATCAGCGGTTCTAAATTTCCTATACAAATATTTACCCCCTAACCCCCTTAAAAGCTATTTTTTGACATAAAACTATTTATTGTTCCTCAATCAAGTGGGAATCTCGCAAAATCCCTTCTTATGAGTCGCCAAAGTCACCTAAAAACACGCTGTATAAATATCAGCAAAAACAAAGCGGTTCTAAATTTCCCATACAAACTTTGACGCAATTAAAAGTTTTCTACACAAACTTGAACCCCCTTTTCTCCCTTCTTACCTTCCCCTTTTAACGTTGATTTTGGGAATAAAAACTAATCATATCCCTTTTAAAGACTCAAACTAACTCTATACCAAATTTTAGCTCAAAAGAGTCAGCGGTTTCAAATTACCCATAAAACTTGGACTCCCCCTCTTCCCCCCTTTAAAAGTAAATTTCTGACATAAAAACTATTCAATGTTCCTAAACACAATCCAAACAATCGTTTTACAAAATTCAGCTCAATCGGTTCAGCGGTTACGGATTTGCATACAAACGTTTTTGGGAATAATTCCCGTTCCGGTGGGAATTTCGCCAAATCACTTCTTATCGGTCGTCTACGCGATCTAAAAAACACATGGTCCAAATTTCAGCTAAAACAAAGAAGCGGTTAACAATTTCATATACAAAACTTGCACCCCCCTTTCCTTCCTCTTACAGGTTGATTTCTGGGATAAAAAGTATCCCATATCATTTTTTAGGACTCAATCTACCTCTGTACCAAATTTTAGCTCAATAGGGTCAGCAGGTCAAAATTTCCCATACAAACTTTGACTCCCCCTTTACCCCCCTTAAAAGTTAATTTCTGACATAAAAACTATTCAATGTTCCTAAACACAATCCAAACAATCGTTTTACAAAATTTCAGCTCAATCGGTTCAGCGGTTACAGATTTGCATACCATTTTATTTTATTGGAAAACAAACAGCATAATACATTAAGTACAAAACAGGAGAATAAAATTCCGTAGCCTAATTAGTTTTCACTATTTGCAATACTAATCAGGAAGTAATAATAATACCTCCAAAAACATAACTTGTAAAAAATACCAAGTCTCGCAACTGCAGTTCTTCTACCGTAAAAAGTTGTGAGATCCATGTATTACCAAGTCGGCAACATCTTTTGTGTTTTAAATTAATAGATTGACTTGGCCATCGCATGAAAACACAACAATGTATCTCCCAAGTAATATACCGACATAATAGTGCGATTGCCAAGTCAATCTATTAATTTAAAACACAAAAGATGTTACTGACTTGGTAATACACGGATCTCACAAATTTTTACGGTAGAAGAACTGCAGTTGCGAGACTTGGTATTTTTTACAAGTTATGTTTTTGGAGGTATCTCACTACTTTTTGTTTTTTTTTATTCGTTATAAGTTAGCCTTTGCCCACGATATCGCCTGATCTTAAGTGACGATGCGCCCGTAGATGGGAGCAGACTAAACCTAGAAGGCGGGATAATCCCTCCCTGGCTTTATACATTATTACGGCATTATATATATTATGGCATTATTATTTGGATTTTATGCTATTTTTACCGTTGACTGCAAATGTAACTTTGTAATCCTATACATTTATATGTGATTACAAAGTTATTTATGCAGTTTATGTATCTCGAAAACTAGACCGAAATTGCATGTTTTTTTAGTTTTCCTATGGTTTATACAATAAACTCTAAGTATGTACCAAGTTTGAACCTTCTATGTTTGCTAAAAGTGCCTTAGACTTTTGATGATCGGTCAGTGAGTGAGTGAGTGACAAAATTACAAAACTTTGACTAGTTATAATTTTTAAACGACTAGTTTAAATTGAATAAAATTTGGAATAAATTGTGTTTATACAAAGCATACTCGATTGTTAAAAATTGAAGCTTCTAGTTTTTTCTACAACGAAGTTATTGGGGGTCGAAAATGGTCTGAACTGCTTCCAGAAAAGGATGGTACGGCTGTGCCGCTTTTTTTGCTCGACTTGGCGGGGGCACTGCCGTGCCCCCAGATATAAAACCAAGGGTAAATTTTTACATGCTAATGACGAATATACAAGTAGTTTGAATACAAGTCTATATACAATTCGAAATTCATACATTATGATACAATATAAGAATTGTGATAATGTAAACAAAATCAAAACCCTAATAGGTACATGATAGATGCATTATATATTGATTAATAAATTACTGGACTAAAGGATAGCTTAAATGAAAAATGTGTTATTAATTAAGATTTTAAAACTGTTTCGTTTCATCATGAAGAGATCAGCACCATCAGAATATTTATTATTAAAAAGATGTTTTGTACGGATGAAAAATGAATTTTGACAATAATTGGTTGAAATAGAGGGAGAGTATAATTTTAAGTAGTTTCTACGCGAACCGGCCTATAGGGTACAGATAAATATATTTCAGACAAAAGTAAGGGGGAATCAATTATTTTATAAGTTTTTCAGGAATAATTATTCCCGTTCCAGTGGGAATTTCGTAAAATCGCTGCTATTGGTCGCTTACACCATCTAAAAAACACGTCCAAATTTCAGCTCAATCGGTCCAGCAGTTTCGTCTACGATGATGAGTCAGTCAGTCAGATTACCTCTTTATATAATAGTATAGATTTATAACCATTGATTACAATGTTGAAATATTATTCCATAAACAAAGCACTCAATTATAAAACACTAGTTTTATGACATTTTACATCCTGGGGACTGTCACACCCCATCTAGTACAGGACAGGCTTTTTAGTTACCTGGTACACGAAGGGTTAATAAATTTGGTTTTTTTTGTGCTACATCTGCATACATAGGGACCTATTATAGTTTGTGATGAGTTCAAGTTCAAGTTCTTTATTTCCATATAGGCATACAAAATGCACTTATGTGCGTCAGTTACATAGATATAATATTACAGTTGAGTTTTGGCGGCAAGCCTTGATCATATTATCATTAGCTCCACGTCTTTTGCTTAATAATCGTGTAGAATTTGAATGTTAGCGTGTAATAATGGTGGAATATTGCGTGTTAAGTGTTTTTGAATGTGCACAGATGTAGGCAAGTGATATGGTGCTGAAATATGAATTTTGGTGCCCCCTCCAAAACTCCTCCGAACTTTCAGTAAAATTCCACCCATTTTACTGGAAGACTCACGTGACTAGACGAGCTATTAAGCTCACTCTGACTCTGACCTGACTAACTAACTTATTACTTAAAAAATAACATTTAACTTGACACTGGCAAAACACGAAAGTGGAGACCATAATTTAATATCCCGTGAACATTCACGAATTTTACTCGACACTGGCAAAATGCACATGTTGCCATATTATTAACAAGTGAAATTTAAAAAATACTTTTTAAAAACAAGCTTTAATTATTGTTATCATCTTGCCATCATAAAGTACTCGTCAAGACGAATCAAATGAGCCCAAACTCGATGGGGTTGCGTTGTTTTATCACAGAGTTCCTTTGGCCACCTTCCAGCTCCATCATCAGATCAGCTCGATGTCATAAAAATATTGCATTGTCATCCGATTTACACACGCATGCAAATTTTCAGCTCAATTGGAAACCGGGAAGTGGGTCAAATTAAACTTGCAAGATTTGATTACAGACAGACAGACAGACAGACAGACAGACAGACAACAGACAGGTGAAAGTAATATAAAGCTTGTAAAAAGAAAAAAAAATATTACAGTTGTAATTTCAGCCAATAGGCTTTGTCAGCAATATCATCTTCTATAATAATAATTGCACATGAGAGGCGCTAAAATATTATTCAATGTGAAATACAAGTAAATTTCCAATGTACCTAAGTTTGCAGTCGAACTTGGCTTTGTTGATTCGTGTTTTTTTTATTACAGGTGCTCAGGCAGGCAGGCACATGAACGATTATTTATTATTATATTCAAATTGTCGGCACGCGTAAATCACAACACGTTTTCTTCTGTTATTCACTGCCATTAATTAGCAACAGTAAAAACCGCACACTTTTAAATTCAAATTTAAAACTTTAAAAACCAAAAACTGATGAATGAAACACCAATGCATAGCATAGACCACAGATTATTTATCCTACTCAGATAAAAATCTTCTATGGTTATCTATGGGGCGTCAGCGGCGAACCACAGAGTATATGTGGCGAACGGGATAAACTATATTTTACAGATAATTTATAAATAGATAATGGTAACACCACCGCTGCCGACTTCCGGCACAAGATTTGATAATAAGTCTGTGGATTTATTACTTCCGGGCATTTCAGTGCTACCAGGCTGAGGGTATTTTCTTTAATTTTGGGGAATTTTTAACATCATTGGTAATTTTTGAGGACAAATCATTTGTTTGGGTTTGGATAATTAGAAGGTATGTTTGCTTGTTAAATTTTCTACAATAATGTCCTTGGACATATGTTGCTAGCACTTATGGTTTGAAAAATGTATTGAAAGCTATAGGTGCACGAAAAGCATTCACGCAGTCAACTTTGATGCGTACTCCAAAAGCTGACAAATTAGGTGGGTGGATGTCATAATATTAATTGTTGGCATTAATGTCAGCTACAATGAAGTACAATGTACTGAGCTTCAATGAAGTCAATACAATCATGCCAATTCATACAATTTCGAAATATGTAAGTATCGATTCGCGCGTTTGACGGGTTCTCCACTCTTAAAACTTCGATACTCTTTTTTTATAATAACATGGCAACTGTTGCATTTTGCTTGTGTCGAGTAAAACAGGAGACAACAGTTTACGCGAAAAAATGCCTACCAAAACGAAATTTTGTTAAATAGGATCAAATCAATAATAGAAAGAACTTATAAAAAAAAAAAAAAAAAAAACATTTATTTCGGACCCTCGGCCCATATGTCCACAAAATAGTAGATACAAATTTAGAAATCATTATTAAAGAATTAAATTAGTCTAAAAATGGAGGACAATTAATAAATTTAAATGGATGAAAAGAAAATTGAGAATTACAAATGTCAAAGAATATAAATTGTAAACAATAAAATGATACCAAAATAAAAATGTCAAGAGATTAAATTAATAAAAACGATCACAACTAAATTAACATATCCAATAGGTACAATATAATTAACACAAAAACAAAAATTACACAAATCACGTAACAGGAGCAACGGGTCGATAACCGGAACCACTCTCAACCTTTCATTCGGTTCACATGCAGCTCCATCCAGTGTTTCCAAATGGGAGACTCTAATTTTCCTCCTATCACGCTTACCAGGCTATTTGAGCTTCCCCGGATGCGACGCATAAGGGATGCTGCTCTTTTACGGAGAATCGCTCCAAATGAGTCCGTATTCCCGTCAGCAAACATCCCCGATGCGCTACAATACCTTGGAAGCCCAAACATAACTCTAAAGCCGTTGTTATACTGGACACGAAGAGAGTTGAGTGCCTTTTGTGTATAGTTGGCCCACAGACTGCATGAGTAAAAAGTTTGGCAGTATGCCTTGAATAAGGTGATCTTAACTGAGTCAGAGCTGCGTGCAAATCTACGGGCCACCATGTTACACCTGACAGCCAACGCTCTTCGCTCCCTGTCAACATCAGCGTCATCCCTCAGGCTGTCCGTTACCCAGTGCCCCAAATATTTAAAAGTGAAGGTGCGCTGTAATGCTACTCCATTCAGCATTACTGGAGGAGTCTCTGGATAGCTTCTACCCTGGGCTTTAAAAACCATAAACTCACTCTTCTTCACATTGTATTTAAGACCATGGGACTCAGCGTACTCACCACAGATGGCCAACAATTTTCTCAGTCCACTGATGGAAGGACTCAGCAGCACCATGTCGTCCACATAGCTGATATTGTTAAAGGCAACACCATCAACTGAGCATCCAACATTGGCGCCACTGAGTCCCTCAATCAGCCCGTTCATGTAACAGTTGAACAGCCTTGGGGATGACATCCCCCCCTGCCTCACCCCGCAATTCATGCTATAGGAACTAGATAGGGAGCCATTCCACTTCACCTGATTGATTTGATTGCCATACCAATGCTTTAGTATGGCAATCAACTCAGCCGGCGTGTCCGTATCCGCCCTCAGCTTCTCCCATAAGATGTCATAAGAGACCAGGTCGAAAGCCTTCGACAGGTCCAGGAAACACGCAAACACAGGCGTCTTCCGATCTGTGTAATACTTCACCGTGTGCTTTAGACATAAGATCGCCGACTCAGTTGATAGTCCGGGTCTAAAACCGAACTGGGCATCATGTAGTTTTATGTGTTGTGCCAGTCGACGATCTATCAAACTATCCAATACCTTAGCAATTACCGTTGCCAGAGAGATAGGGCGATAATTATTTTTGTCGGAGGCATCCCCAGTCTTGTTCTTAAGAATGGGAACCACCACCGTACGCATAAGGTCCACAGGGAGGTATGAGTGTCCTATACAAAGGTTGAATAGCATCGACAACACTCTTGGTAAGTGAACTCCAGCATACTGCATATGTTCTACGCTAAGGCTATCATGTCCAGGTGATTTACCCCTTGACATATTTTTGATCACCTGCCCTACGTCCTTCGCTGTAAACGTGACACGACCTCCCTTATTACTCAGTGGCTCACTTTCCCCTATGGCCTCACACCATCGCGACGGTTCGACTGTGAAATGCTCCCTAAATATCTCCGCAATCCCATTCACGCTACACACCCCTTCCACACTACCGGGCAAGCTCACACCACTATTCAACCTTTTTGTTTCCTTCCAGAAGCCTTTAAAATCCTTACTTCCATGCTTAGATGCCAAGATATCCATTTTAATTTGGTTCTGGTTGTCCTGGCACCACTTCAACTTCCTTTTAAACACTCTTCTACTCTCGCTCATTCGCTCATACAGTTGACCATCCTTAGGCTTACCACACTCCACCCATTCCAAGAAGCTCACTCGTGCTGCCCGATGAGCCTCCCCGACATACTTATTCCATCCAGCTACTCCCCGCTTCTTCCCGCCGCTCCTGCTACAGGTCAACATAGCCGCTTCGCTTAATGAAATTACAATTTTGTCATACAAGTCATTAATAATATTCCTATGATCTACAATGTCACAAAAACCATCACAACATGCAGTGAATTGCTCGGGAAAATCAATTTTAGCGAGCCTCTCACTACACAGTGATGCATACAATGTACTCTGACGCGCATCCCTCTCTCCCCACACTATTTTATTAATAGTGTTACTCTTACTATTTATTTCACTTACTAACCTTTTAAAATTAAAAAGCACTTGTAGTGGCAGATGATCTGACCAGTAACAATCGTACACAATACTTATGTGCGAGATAGCTTGCATAGCAGCAGCCGTGACTATAGAGTGGTCTAGCCATCGTCTACAACCATGTGATTCACTTAAAAAGGTATACGCGTCAGAGTCAAGGCCTAAGAGGTACGTATCCGCACAAACCCATATCTCCTCGCTACAAAAATTACAAAGTTCTTTATAAAAACATTCACCAGGGTGTGCATTAAAATCCCCTAAAATTATTGATGCACTTACTCCACTACTCTCAACAATTGCACTAATCTCACTTAAACAGTTAATAAATTCAGTCAGGTTCTCCGCACTATCCGTTGGCATATATATAGTAAAAAGCAACACAGACCTATCATCTACAGTAGGCCTCCGCGACAAGATCTGGTCAGGCAAAACATCTCTTAAGGGCTCTGGCATCACGGTCTCCGAATTCCTCACCAAAACCCGTCACGACGCTTTCCTGGCGGCCCGCCAACGTTTTGGTGTGACCGGTGCTTGGACTCGGGAGGGAGTCGTATCTGTACTCGGTCAGGACGGTGAGCGTCATCGAGTATATTGCATGGCGGATCTCGATGCCATTTCGCCAAAGGAAAAGGTGTTGGCGCCCGCAGCTAAAGACACAACACCGAAGGCAACCACTGTGAAGTCGACCGGAGCTGCCGCTGCCGGCCCCGCCAAGGTTAAAAGAATCCCTGCATCCAAGAAGTAGTGGTACCTATGATAGTGTAACATTTTGCATGTTTTCTTGATGTCTTTCGCTTTGAATTTGCTGCCTGTCTATCGAGTGTTCGCTCAATAGTAGGGGATATAGATGCTTGTTTCTTTTTTACAAGCTTTATATTACTTTCACCTGTCTGTTGTCTGTCTGTCTGTCTGTCTGTCTGTCTGTCTGTCTGTCTGTCTGTCTGTCTGTAATCAAATCTTGCGAGTTTAATTTGACCCACTTCCCGGTTTCCAATTGAGCTGAAAATTTGCATGCGTGTGTAAATCGGATGACAATGCAATATTTTTATGACATCGAGCTGATCTGATGATGGAGCTGGAAGGTGGCCATAGGAACTTTGTCATAAAACAACGCAACCCCATCGAGTTTGGGCTCATTTGATTCGTCTTGACTAGTACTTTATGATGCAAGATAATAATAATAATAAATAAAGCTTGTTTTTAAAAAGTATTTTTAAAATTTCACTTGTTCTTATTGAAATTGTTTTTTATAGTGTAGGTAGCTGATATTTGGGCACTTTTATAAATTTTATTTCACACTAGCTGCGACCCGCGGTGTTACCCGCGGCTCAGTTGTTGCCGATAAAACTTGTTTATAACTATAATTTTAACTAACTTTTAAAAACTAAATCCACTTTATATAAGCTTACTACTCGTACATTAGGTACCCTAACACCAGAAACATGTAGAAGATGTTCGGCTCATTTTGTGAAATTCGGTTTCTTATTCGGTTCGGTTTTCGGTGAAGTTATGATTTGAAAAATTTATTTCGATTTTTTTTTTTTCGTACATAATTTCGTTGATATTTTTTAACATGCATATAGTCGAGAAGAAGACGAATCAAAAAAACCATAGATCATCAAAATCGGTCCAGGCGTTCTTGAGTTATGAGTATTGAAACTTTTACGAAGTACCAGGACACCAGAAATGTTGGAGATGTTCGGCTCGTGAAATTCGGATACGGTTAGATTCGGTTTTCGGTGAAGTTCAGATTTGACAAATGTCTTTCGATTTTAAAAAATTTTTTCGTACTATTGGTTTATATTTTTTAACATGCATATTAGTAGAGATGGCGACCAATCGAAGAAATCATAGATTATTAAAATCAGTACAGCAGTTCTTGAGTTATGAGTATTGAAACTTTTACGAAGTACTAGGAGACCAGAAACATGTAGGAGATGTTCGGCTCATTTCGTGAGATTCCGGTTAAGTTCGGATTTGACAATTGCGTCATTAGACGTATTCGAATTTCAAAAAAAAAATTAAAATCGAACGCATCAAATTTGTCATTTGTCAAATCTGAACTTCGCCGGAATTTCACGAAATGAGCCGAACATCTACATGTTTCTGGTCTCCTGGTACTTCAAAATTTCTCCATTTGTTAGATTTTTCAAATTTTCTACCATTTGGTAGCTTTTTTAAAATTTCTACCATTTGGTAGCTTTTTCTACCATGAAAATATTTTACCAAAAACTACCATTAAATTATCTACCATTTGGTAGATTTTTCAAAATTTCTACCATTTGGTAGATTTTTCAAAATTTCTACCATTTGGTATATTTTTCAAAATTTCTACCATTTGGTAGATTTTTCGAAATTTCTACCATTTGGTAGATTTTTCAAAATTTCTACCATTTGGTAGATTTTTCAAAATTTCTACCATTTGGTAGATTTATTAAAATTTCTACCATTTGGTAGATTTTTCAAAATATCTACCATTTGTTAGCTTTTTCTACCATATAAATATTCTAGCAAAAACAAATTTTTTCTAATTTTCTACCATTTGGCAGCTTTTTTTACCATATAAATATTCTACCAAAAAGTACGATTTAATTTTCTAACATTTGGTAGATTTTCCAAAATTTCTACCATTTGATATATTTATTAAAATTTCTACCATTCAGTAGCTTTTTCTACCATAAAAATATTTTACCAAAAACTACCAAATAATTTTCTGCCATTTGGAAGATTTTTCAAAAATTCTACCATTTGGTAGATTTTTCAAAATTTCTACCATATTGAAGATTTTTTAAAATTTCTACCATTTGGTAGCTTTTTCTACCATGAAGATATTTTACGAAAAACTACCATTAAATTTTCTACCAATTGGTAGATTTTTCAAAATTTCTACCATTTGGTAGATTTTTCGAAATTTCTACCATTTGGTAGATTTTTCAAAATTTCTACCATTTGGTAGATTTTTCAAAATTTCTACCATTTGTTAGCTTTTTCTACCATATAAATATTCTACCAAAAAGTACGATTTAATTTTCTAACATTTGGTAGATTTTCCAAAATTTCTACCATTTGATATATTTATTAAAATTTCTACCATTCAGTAGCTTTTTCTACCATAAAAATATTTTACCAAAAACTACCAAATAATTTTCTGCCATTTGGAAGATTTTTCAAAAATTCTACCATATTGAAGATTTTTTAAAATTTCTACTATTTGGTAGCTTTTTCTACCATGAAAATATTTTACGAAAAACTACCATTAAATTTTCTACCAATTGGTAGATTTTTCAAAATTGCTACCATTTGGTAGATTTTTCAAAATCTCTACCATTTGGTAGCTTTTTCTACCATGAAAATATTTTACCAAAAACTATAATTAAATTTTATACAATTTGGTAGATTTTTCAAAATTTCTACTATTTAGTAGATTTTTTTAAATTTCTACCATTTGGTAGCTTTTTCCACCATGAAAATATTTTACCAAAAACTACCATTAAATTTTCTACCAATTGGTAAAATTTTCGAAATTTCTACCATTTGGTAGCTTTTTCTACCATATAAATAAATATTCTACCAAAAACTACCATTTAATTTTCTACCATTTGGAACATTTTTCAAAAATTCTACCTTTTGGTAGATTTTTTAAATAAATTATTTTCCTACTTAATTTGTTTAATATTTTTTAACATGCATATAATATATAGTCGAGAAGAAGACGAATCTAAGAAACCATAGATCATCAAAATCGGCCCAGGCGTTGTTGAGTTATGAGTATTGAAACTTTTATGAACTACCAGGAGACCAGAAACATGTAGGAGATGTTCGGCTCATTTCGTGAGATTCCGGTTAAGTTCGGATTTGACAATTACGTCATTACACGTATTCGAATTTTAAAAAAAATTGAAAATCGAACGCGTCAATTTTGTCATTTGTCAAATCCGAACTTAACCGGAATCTCACGAAATGAGCCGAACATCTCCTACATGTTTCTGGTCTCCTGGTACTTCGTAAAAGTTTCAATACTCATAACTCAAGAACGCCTGGGCCGATTTTGATGATCAATTGTTTCTTAGATTCGTCTTCTTCTCGACTATATGCATGTTAAAAAATATCAAACAAAATAAGTAGAAAAAAAAATTGAAAATCGAAATAAATTTGTCAAATCCTAACTTCACCTAAAACAGAACCGAACCTAATCCGCATCCGAATTAAAAAATATCAACCAAATTAACTACGAAAAAAAAATTGGAAATCGAAATAAATTAGTCAAATCCTAACTTCATCGAAAACCGAACCGAATAAGAAACCGAATTTCACATAATGAGCCGAACATCTCCTACATGTTCCTGGTGTCCTGGTACTTCGTAAAAGTTTCAATACTCATAACTCAAGAACGCCTGGACCGATTTTGATGATCTATGGTTTCTTAGATTTGTCTTCTTCTCGACTATAGACCTCCTTAAAGTTTCTGGTATCCTGGTACCTGGAGGTAAGAGGAGCCACCATTGAGACGCCAAAAATAAAGTTGTTTTTTTCATTTGACATCAATTCTCTCAGATACTGTTTTATTTATCAGGATAAAAAGTAGCCTATGTGTTATTCCAGAGTCCAAGCTACCTTCATACCAAATTTCAAGTCAATAGGTACATCCGTTTAAGCGTGAAGAAGTAACAAACATACACACACACACACTCACACACTTACACACTCACACACTCACGCACTCACACACTCACACACATACACACAAACTTTCGCTTTTATAATATTAGTAAGATTACCTACTAATTTCACTTTTCACTGTACTGAGTGGTGTCACCTGTCATTTTTAATATTGACTTTGACATTAATTTTTTTTTTTTTTCTCATATTTCACTTGGGATTAATGTCATTCCTTTCATGTATTTGCCAAAGTTTTACATGAAAATTATTTTTGGTATACTACTTGTTTCCATTACGTCTAATTAATAATTATTAGTTAACTCATTGTATTATATAATATTTTTGTTTACAAGTTAGCTTCTATGAGAATATTATGTAGTTGAATATTTTATTATAAGTAAAACTATTGTGTTTATTTAGTGACATTTTTTTGCCTTATGCAGTATCTTTGAAAAAAGTGTTTATTAATTTTTCTATGTACCTACTTACATTTAGTATATCCCTTTTTTTGTTTTTGATAATTATTATGCAGTGGAAATTTTACAAACTTTACAAAATCATAATATATCGAATATTAAATAATAGCATTGCTCTATTGCTCAGTTGTAATAATCCTAGTATCCACTTTGTAGCAGTTTCGGTGGGAGTATGTAATTTGTGTTTGTTTATTTTTATCACTTTTTACTAATAATTTTAAGTATTTTTATTATTTTCATATTTTATATTTATTACAATATTTATTTTACATTATATAATATTTATTTCTCTAATAATTAGCCTAATTAGATTATGGACTTGAGTCATAGTGATAATGACTCTTTTATAACTGCTGAATCTGGCAGTTCTTCTTTTAACTGCATCAACGATAATGAAACGTTATCTTTGGGGGAAATTTTACAAAACAACTTGTCTAATTATAAAAAAAACTTTAATGTATGTCACATAAATGCTCAAAGCGTCCCGTCTCATTTTTATGACATTCACGAAACTTTTGATTCTCCACTTGTTCACGCTGTGCTTATTTCCGAAAGTTGGCTCAAGCCTACACTTCCCTCGATATCTTACCCTCTGCCCGGGTCTATTTTGTTCAGGAATGATCGTACTGGAAAACAGGGTGGCGGGGTAGCCATCTACATCAAGAGCCACTTAAAGTCAAAAATTGTTGCTCAATCGCCCTCTTTATACCATGCGGGTATAGAGTATCTATTTGTGGAGGTGGATTTTGGGGTGAAGCTCATATTGGGGGCAATTTACTGCCCCCCTAACATAAATTATTTTTCGTCCTTAGAGTCCGCCCTTGAATCCCTTCTAGCAAACTACACCCATTTTTTAATAATGGGCGATTTTAATACCTGCATGTTACGCTCGAACTCTCGATCTCGAAAACTTCGTGATTTGTTAGATTATGTAAATCTTTCCATTCTAGACCTTGGGCCTACCCATCATACCTCTACATCTAATACTCTCCTTGACCTCATTGTCACTTCACACGTGGATATGGTTGCTGCTCATGGTCAACTTCCTGCCCCTGCTTTCTCACATCACGACCTTATCTTTACATCTTTTAAGATCAGAATTCCCAAACCTAGGCCGGTCATTCGGAATCAACGGAGTTTCTCTCGAATAAATTTTGACGCACTCGAATCAGACGCTTCTTCGGTAAATTGGTCGGACGTTGAATCGCTTGCTTCTCTGGATGAAAAAGTGGAGTTTCTTAATAATAATATTCTCACCCTTTTTGATAAACACGCGCCTATCCGGCCTGTTAAAATTAAGAGACCTCCAGCTCCATGGTTTAGCAACGTGATCCGTCGAGCCATGGGCAAACGAGATCGGGCGTTCCGTCGATTTAAAAGTGACAGAACTGATCTCAATTGGTGTACTTATAAAAAATTACGGAATATCTGCAATAAGCTAGTACGTAATGCTAAACGCCGTCACATCGTAGAACAAATTGAATTAGCTACACCTGCTGGCCTCTGGAATTTTTTACGTTCATTAGGTCTGGCTAAATCTAAGTGCAATGACTCCAACATTAATTTAGATCTAAATGTTCTTAACAAACATTTCACTGCCACTACTAAAGTCTCTCCATCGGTTAAACAAACCACGCTTCGTCATATTGCCACAATTCCTGTACCGAAGAGCGATCCTTTTGTTTTCTGCCTAGTAAGCCAGGACCGTGTAAGGAAAATTTTGGGTTCGCTGGGGTCCAAAGCTGTTGGAGCTGATGACATTGGGCGTATAATGATCATGCACATTATTAACCACATTATTCCTGTAATTACTCACATTATCAATGCTTCATTGTCCAGTGGCGTTTTCCCAGATCAATGGCGAAAGGCATATGTTATACCACTTCCCAAAATTTCTAATCCTGTCCTCCCTCACCATTTTCGTCCCATTTCTATTTTGCCATTCATTTCAAAGGTCCTTGAAGCTGTAGTTCACAAGCAAGTAACAGACTACCTCAGCGATGCTAAACTGAATAATACATTTCAATCCGGTTTTAGGGCAGGACACAGTACGACTACGGCATTACTAAAGGTCACGGAAGATCTACGTTCTAACATGGAAAAAACTCTTGTAACCGTGCTTGTTTTAATTGACTTTAGCAATGCCTTCAATGCAGTTGACCACGATCTTCTTCTTGCTGTTCTTCCACGCTTACATTTCTCTACGTCTGCAATTTCTTGGTTTTCTTCTTACTTGACAAACCGCTGTCAAGTCATTCGTAATGGCCATAATTTATCTGACTGTCTTGAAGTGTCCACTGGTGTACCTCAAGGTGGTATTCTCTCACCTCTTCTTTTTTCTCTTTTTATAAATCTTCTCTCTGACCATCTTGTTTGTAGCTATCACTTGTACGCCGATGACCTCCAACTATATTTCGCCGCTCCTGCAACTGATATCAGCCGTGCAATCACTACACTAAATAACGATCTTTCTCGACTTCTTTCCTGGTCCAACAGTTTTGGTATTTTCGTGAATCCTAATAAATGCCAAGCTATTGTGATTGGTAGTTCTCGCCAATTAGCTAAAGTCGACTTGTCAAATTTACCCAATCTCTTTTTTAACAGTGTTCCTATTCCTTTCTCTTCTAATGTCAAAGACTTGGGTATTATCATTGACTCCAACCTTTGCTGGGCAGACCACATGAAAGAAATCTCCCGCAAATTTTATGCTTCTTTTCATTCAATTGTTCGTCTTAAGAATTTTCTCCCTTCAAAAACAAAACTCAGCCTCGTCAATTCCTTGTTACTCCCAATAATAGATTATGCAGATGTGTGCTTTTTGGATTTAAACTCTGATCACCTAAACAAACTAGATCGATTACTTAATACCTGCATTAAGTTTATTTTTGGTCTCAAAAAATACGATCACGTGTCTGAGTATCGTGCTCAGCTTAAGTGGCTCCCCATCCGCGAACGTAGAGATGTCCGTATCCTATGTCTGCTGTACTCCATTCTCAATGATCCTCACACCCCTTCCTATCTAAAAGAACGCTTCTGCTATAGTAAAGAAAAGAGTAATCGGCAACTCAGGTCCTGCTATGAACTTTTCCTCTATATGCCCCCCCATACGACCTGTTTTACTGATAACTCTTTCACGGTTGAAGCTGTCAGGCTATGGAATGCGTTACCGCTGGAGATAAAAGGCGCTACGTCCAAGGATATATTTAAGCGAAAGTTACGTGACTACTACACAAAGAAAGTTCACCAATAGGTTTTGCTGGTCGTAAGTAGTAAGTAGCATTGCACCTACTCATCTTCCCATTCTCATTGTTCGGGCTAATTATTTTATTTATCGTGTTCATTCTCTTTTTATTTTTTTATTTATTTATGTATGTATTTATTTATCTTTTATATATTTATATGTCGGGACAGGATACCGGGCGCGTAGCGTAGTAACCTATATGTGTCACTGTCACCATATTGTCGCTCATTCTGGAGCCCCTCAGGCATGGTTTACAGCGTGGATATAACGGGCGAGAAGAATAAGACATCACACCACAAGATGATTAGTTTTATTACACTTGCAAACAGTTACATTACAATGTGATTAGGGATGATATTACACTACTCTGTATTACACAATATTAATGGGGACCGAGTGTTCCGCAAAGCTACGAACGCTTCGATAACTAATTCGATACCCAAACCGTATAGTGACCGTCCGTCACCCTTCGGACATAACGTCCGTCCGAGGTGCCGTCCCGAAGTAAAGTGACCGTCCCAGCCGCCAGCCAAACGTAAAGTGAGCCTCCGTCGTCTACACAGCTCAATATAATACCTCACGCCCGTCCGCCCTACCGCTCGCTCACAACAGCGCCCCTAGCGGACGACCGTGCAACTACTCGACTCTCATTGGCTAACGTCACTTCCCGTCACTCCCCTTTACTTGTCAACCGATCATGAAAATGCGATGTTGCCTGCGTTACACAAGAGATGGCGCCACTTCCGTCTCTGATCCACCGAATTTAACTATGTGGCGTCTAAACTAAGTAGCTATAATCTAAGCTGCCGATACGGCCTTCCTGACGCTCGCACGTCCTCGGGCGATCTTCTTGCAGAGCGAACTCCCGCAGGGTGAGCTCTCCCAGCGCGATCTTACTGCACATCTATAACAAAAGGACACCATGTTAATTGATTCCACATTACACCGCTCGTTCATCCTGACATAATTATCCTGACATAATATCCTGACATAATTCTTTCAAGAGTGACAGATAATTGAGGCTCTCATTAGAAAATATACCCCAGCGACTTAGTATGCCATCAAGTTCGGTTGTGACACGCGACAGCTCAAAACTCAAGATGCACCAGCAGTACAGACCGGATAAGAGTGTCTCTTCGATCTACAGCCACCGCAGCAGCTAGTAGGGTTCGACCCAGATCACAAAATCCTTTCGACTGACTCTGGACTCACTGCACCAACAATAGCCCGGATAACAGAGTCCCTTCGATCTACGGCAACCGCAGCAGCCAGTAGGGTTCGACCCGGACCTCTGCATCCTTTCGACTACTCACTATGCGCTCACCGCATCAACAATAGCCCGGATAACAGAATCCCTTCGATCTACGGCAACCGCAGCAGCCAGTAGGGTTCGACCCGGATCTCTGCATCCCCTCGACTATTCACTATGCACTCACCGCATCAACAGTAGCCCGGATAACAGAATCCCTTCGATCTACGCCAACCGCAGCGGCCAGTAGGGTTCGA
Organism: Hemithea aestivaria; assembly: GCA_947507615.1. Taxonomy (NCBI): domain Eukaryota; kingdom Metazoa; phylum Arthropoda; class Insecta; order Lepidoptera; family Geometridae; genus Hemithea; species Hemithea aestivaria. The sequence goes on along the minus strand of OX382324.1, from coordinate 20,014,230 downwards.
CCCGGATCTCTGCATCCCCACGACTACTCACTATGCACTCACAGCATAACAATAGCCCGGATAACAGAGTCTCTTCGATCTATAGCTCCCGCAGTAGCCCATAGGGTTCGACCCAGACATCTGAATCCTTTCGACTATCTCACAACACACATCGAACAGCCGTGTCACCTCCAACCGCAACTGATCACACCACTTTGTCTAGGTAATTTCACTTCAAGAGTTGGAAACTATTATAACTCGAAATAAAAACCCGCATGAACTACACAAACTCTCCCTTACGACATGGGAACAAGATAATTTGCTATCGACTACCGTGAAAAAAAGGCTACCAATTCAAAATTTTTTTTTTTTTTTTTTTTGGTTTGGTTGGTTTGGTTTGGTTTGGACCTCTATCTCTCGTGGTGACTGGCAACTAAACAAAAGGCGATACAAATCCTTTCTCTCTCCTCCCCCCCCTTTTTTTTTCTCTCTCCTCCCCCCTTTTTTTTCTCTCTCCTCTGCACACTCGGAACGACCGCGCGTCGCACGACCACACGCGCTGATGCTCAGGATAGCGCGCCATGTGACCGCACACGCACCGATGCTCAGGCCAGCACGCCAAGTGACCGCACACACGCGCCGATGCTCAGGATAGCACATCGCTCGACCGTACGCGCTGCTGCACGTCACTCATCTGTAATAAAGATAACCACAGCACAGAATTGCGTTTGCTTAACCTGACTCAATCCTAACCTCAATTGTAATGTAAGCCTAAGATCTCTGAATATCGTATTATATCGGTACACAAACCGGTGGCATTAAAATTGCAATTTTCAATAGTGCACCTAACCTAACTCAAACCTAACCTCATTTATTGTAATGAGTCTAAGACTAAAATCTCAGAATTTCTTATTTTACTTCCATTAACACAACGCGAGGGCCTTATTAATTATCAGATAACACTTCTAAGCTTTGTTCTAAGCTGACTACACTGCGAGCCATGTTCAACTATTTACAACAAAAGTGAGGGTAGGTAATTAGCATTGAGCGAAATTAAAACTTAGCTCAGGAATCAAATTCTCTACTACCGCTCATCGCACACTAACATGCTACTACAAGAGTAGACAAAACAAGCTACGGTTACGTAGTCTGCAGTAGGCATGAACAAAAAAATCATGGAATCGACTCACCAAATAATGTTCATCGCTGATACGGCTCGATCTCTCAGATCGTCTCATAGCTCACAGTCACACCAAGGTCGACTCGTTGCTCGACCAGCAGCGTCGCAGGTCACAGCGCAGCAGACTCAGCACGCACGCATACACACACGTATGCACGCACGCAAGCAGGAACAGACGAGCACACACGAGCGCCACCAAAGCGCTCCACTGCATGTCACCCGCGTGGACATCTGCGCAAACACACAGCACGCAGATCGCGCACTCAGCACTCGCCACAGGAAAAGACGGGTGCGGTGAACAAGGCAGGCAAACTGAAACATTGAAAAAACACGTTAAATTCTTTCACCGTTCTTTATCCCACTTCTGATGTCGGGACAGGATACCGGGCGCGTAGCGTAGTAACCTATATGTGTCACTGTCACCATATTGTCGCTCATTCTGGAGCCCCTCAGGCATGGTTTACAGCGTGGATATAACGGGCGAGAAGAATAAGACATCACACCACAAGATGATTAGTTTTATTACACTTGCAAACAGTTACATTACAATGTGATTAGGGATGATATTACACTACTCTGTATTACACAATATTAATGGGGACCGAGTGTTCCGCAAAGCTACGAACGCTTCGATAACTAATTCGATACCCAAACCGTATAGTGACCGTCCGTCACCCTTCGGACATAACGTCCGTCCGAGGTGCCGTCCCGAAGTAAAGTGACCGTCCCAGCCGCCAGCCAAACGTAAAGTGAGCCTCCGTCGTCTACACAGCTCAATATAATACCTCACGCCCGTCCGCCCTACCGCTCGCTCACAACAGCGCCCCTAGCGGACGACCGTGCAACTACTCGACTCTCATTGGCTAACGTCACTTCCCGTCACTCCCCTTTACTTGTCAACCGATCATGAAAATGCGATGTTGCCTGCGTTACACAAGAGATGGCGCCACTTCCGTCTCTGATCCACCGAATTTAACTATGTGGCGTCTAAACTAAGTAGCTATAATCTAAGCTGCCGATATATAGTTAATATATCATTTTTATATTTTATGGCTTGATGTTATATATATATTTTATCAAATTTATTATTTGTTTAAATGATCTTCATTTGGTTTTATATGTGTATTCTATTTTATGTGAATATGTATATTAGTTTGTAAATGTTAATCCCACCAAAAACATTCTGTAAAAAACTAGCCAAGTCTCGATGGAGCTGCTTGTTTATCTCTAAAAAGTAATGAAATCTAGACAAAGTCGTGCCAAGTATAAGGTTCCTTACTGCGATTTCTTTATTATTATAGTTAATGTTGTGTGACTTGGCCGTTGAAGGGTACACAAGGGTACAAAACCAGATGCTCCATGACACTTGGATCGCCTAAACATAAGTATTATTGAAATACGCAGCTTTATCAAGCCTACAATTAACTGGTTATCCAATCAACGTTTTCCAAGTGGAAATTTTCTATCGTGAATGGGTAGCGGACAGATTGGTGCAATAGTGTCATGGAGCACCTGGTATAATACCCTTGTGTACCCTTCAACGGCCAAGTCACACAACATTAACTATAATAATAAAGAAATCGCAGTAAGGAACCTTATACTTGGCACGACTTTGTCTAGATTTCATTACTTTTTAGAGATAAACAAGCAGCTCCATCGAGACTTGGCTAGTTTTTTACAGAATGTTTTTGGTGGGATTTCACTTATTTTTGTAGAAACGCTATATTATAAGGTTATCAGAAATACAAATCGTAAGCGCGTTTTAAAATACAGTCAGCGCCATTTAGATACGTGTGCGTTCACTCTTAGTCCAATGCATCATAATATTATACCGGGAAGTGGGCCTAATTAAACTTGCAAGATTTAATTACAGACAAACAGACCGACAGGTGAAAGTAAATAAAAGCTTGTAGTAAAGGCGGTATGTCGATCTCTTCTAATAGTTTGGTTGGGCTCTTATTTTAGTTGGCCACGCTAGATATCGCCTGATCATAACTGACGATTTACGACACATATACACACTCACATATACATATACTATGCCTTCAATATATTTTGAATTAATAAGTTGGATATTACACAATTTTAACCATTGACTGCAAATGTAACTTTGTAATCCTATACATTTATATGAGATTACAAAGTTATTTATGCAGATGAATTATCTCGAAAACGAGACCGAAATTGCATGTTTTTTTAGTTTTCCTATGGCTTATACAATAAATTCTAAGTTTGTACCAAATTTCAGCTCTCTGAGTTTATGGGAAGTACTAGTTCTATTTTGATGATCATGAGTGAGTGAGTGTCGAAAATGCGAAACTTTGCTTTCGCTTAACTTCGGAACTTAATGACCTGCAGACTTGAAATTTTGGATTTTAAGTATGTAACTATAGCTTACTGGATGACGAAAATTTCTGTGTTCTGGTCTTATCCAGAGGTTCTCAAATAGGGGCCTGAAAATGCGACGAAATGGTTCCTGTAAAGATGGTACGGCAGTGCTTGCTTCGCGCTCGACTTGGCGGGGGCACTACCGTGCCCCCAGATTTTAAGTATTTACGAGTATATTAAGTTACGTCTTTCAAAATTGTCCATAACATTGTCTGCACTCCTCCCATTTTCTTGTAAATTTTCTCCAGTTACAGGTCAACTGGTAGAAAATTCTATTTTAGCATTAAGTTAGTCCTAGCGTTGTGCTGAATAATAAAATAAAATAAAAAAATACAGTGACTTTAATCCCGGCTATGCGCACATTACTACACTCAATTACTGACACTGACGAAAATATGCCCTTCCTCCACATAATAGCTACACCACCGTATGGTCTCCCACGTAGTATCCCGCTCGAAGTATCAACGGCCGATTTGCTTGTGAAGTCGAAGTCCTTGTCTATAGTGCCTATGTACGAGACATCGTGTGGAAGTAACCATGTCTCCTGCAAAGCAATTACATCCGCGTATTTGCAGAGTCCGCGTATCCCTTCAACAGACCTCATAACAGACTTGCAATTAAAACTCAGAAGTTTTATAGTGGCATTACTATCAAATTTAGGGTCACTATCCATTATTATGTCTATAGTAACTTCTACTGGAGAGCCCACCCTTCACTTGGTCGGACTCCGATTTAACAAAAATAAACCTTCGGAAACGTACTCCCTCCGGCCACATATTCGCATCCATAAAGGTAGGTAATTTATTCTTAGGAATAAAAAACTTAAAGGCCTGATACTGCTTTGGTTGAGTCATATGTATCTTTAACGGTACCACACTTATTTGTGCCCTTTTCATAATATAATCCGTAACGTCTGTTGTTGAAACACTGTTATCTATGTTATAGATATAGAACGGGATCTTATTAACTGCCGCTTTCAAACAACAGTTCTCGTCCTGTGTCGCCGTTCCCATTTGTCCAGTAAAACGATTTTTGTCTGATTTTTTCTTATGTACTACTTTAGTCCAGCCATTATCATTATTTTTACTTAAAACCTCCGAGAAGGATTTCTGCTCGATGTTCTCCTTACATAATCGCGCTGTAGGCCTATTTTACAAGCTTTATATTACTTTCACCTGTCTGTTGTCTGTCTGTCTGTCTGTCTGTCTGTCTGTCTGTCTGTCTGTCGGTCTGTCTGTAATCAAATCTTGCAAGTTTAATTTGACCCACTTCCCGGTTTCCAATTGAGCTGAAAATTTGCATACGTGTGTAAATCGGATGACAATGCAATATTTTTATGACATCGAGCTGATCTGATGATGGAGCTGGAAGGTGGCCATAGGAACTCCGTCATAAAACGACGCAACCCCATCGAGTTTGGGCTCATTTGATTCGTCTTGACGAGTACTTTATGATACAAGACGATAATAATAATCGACCGAGCGAAGCGAGGTCTTAGAGTCGAAAGCCGCGAAATGCCTGCGTTTGGACCAGTTTAACGCTTGACCTCTGGTGCTTAAGTTTGGTCGACGTTTACTTGAAAACGGTTAATCCAAATTAAATGAAATTTTACACACAAGTTAAGAAGGTTAATTGGATAATTTAAGTGAAAAAATTAGCTAAATAGGTTCCAGGGTTGCAGAGATATAGGTGACTTAAAGTCTTTACGATAGGTCTGACGATTATTTCAAAACTGAAGCGCTGATAATTTTTTTTCTAACATATACACATTTTTTATAAGCGACACAAATATATTAGCCAATGTGTATGTTTGTATGTATGTTTGTTACGCGATAACTGGAAAACCAATGGTCCAATCTGCATGAAACTTTGCAAACGCGTAATATAAATCCATAGAATTTTTAAGTTCGAACATGAGCCAAATCGGTCGAAGGGTTCAAGAGTTAAAGAGATTGCTGTATTACAATGAAACCGATGATCCAGTCTTGATAAAATCTTTTTAAACAGGTAGTACAAACTAAAAGAATTCTCACGTCCAAAAATGAGCCAAATCGGTGCAAGGGTTGTAGAGTTATAGAGAATATAAAATTACAATGTTTTTCGATTTATAATATTATGAGAACTGCAGGGATATTCAGTTATCCGTCAGGGAACCGAACCAAAGACCGAATTGTCAAAAATCGATACGACGTAATACGTCATTTCATACATTTTTGATAATTCGGTTCTAGGTTCGGTTCCCTAACGGATAGGTAAGTGAATAGCCATGTTGACTTACTCAAAATATTATGAATTTAAATGATCGTGCGGGTGAAACTTAAACCCATTTTTTTATTCAAATAGTAGTCCAGTCAATGAGTGCCCAAAAGAGGCATGTGGATCGAAAAGTCGAAAGCAGAAAAACTAACTTAGGAACTTTGTTTGGACTATTCAGGAGATTAACATACTAAAAGTCCCCACCCCTCCGAGGTGGTTCTGAGGGGTGGGGGGGCCGAAGAAGGTCCCATTTTTAGGTTTTTTGCCTATATTGTCAAAAACTGGGCGTAGTACGATATTTTGTTGTACTACATTATAGAAGCTTTAAAATTTCCTACAACTTTGGCTTTAACACTTTTTATCTATATCCAATCGTTGTCCAGCTATGAGCTTCCAAACATGGTCTATTTTTAAGATGCTGAAATTAGTTTTCCATACAAAGTCGGTAAAAAAATCTCATATAAGTAATATTTGACCAACTTATGGTTGTCGTACCATAATGAAACTTTGCAAATGTCTAGAAATATGATGACAGTTCAATAATTTGGTACCACTGAGCTGATCTGATGATGGAGCCAGGAGGTGTTTACTGAACCTCTTCAATGGCTATTAGTAAACCCGTCGAGTTTGGGCACACGGCACATTACACTCGAATTGGCATAAGCAAAAAACCTAAAAATGGAAACTTCTTCCTGCCTTCCCCCCCCCCCCCCCCCCCTCGGGCTCACTACGGAGGGGTGGGGACTTTTAGTATGTTTATGTACTGAATAGTCCAAACAAAGTTCCTAAGTTAGTTTTTCTGCTTTCGACTTTTTCGACTACAGTGCTTCACTTTTAAAAGTAAATTTTTCAATTATTTAGATCTAAGCATTTTAAGACTACTGTTCGTTCGAAAAGCATATCTATGAGAAGAACGAGCAAGAAACTTATTGGGATTGTTATTTATGTATTTATCACATATCATTATGCCATTAAAACCATCATTCACTCTAATATCTGCAAACATCCCTGACGCTCTGTAGTATCGAGACAGCGCCAAAAGCATCCTGAAAGCATTGTTGTACTGGATCCGTTTTTTGTAAAGTTCATCCACAAGTCTTTTGTTTAAAAAAATAATTAATAATTAGGCCTACGTTTGATCACATCCCACCTGATGGAAAGTGCAAATGTGATCGACGAGCTGCACGTTTAAAAAGTCTGATAATGTCTTGAACAAGGACACTTTGTCTTGCTCAGTAGCTGTAGATACATCTTGAAAACCTGCGAGCCTAGATGTTACGCGTGACTGTCATAGCTCTGCGTTCTCGCTCCAAGTCTAAGTCATCATCGGCTGCTACGACAAAAATGTTATAGAATTAGCTACAATATCAATATAATAACTGTTGTAAATTTGCTATATAACACAAGTAAAGCTAAATATTTTTTTCCAATTTAAATTCTTCTAATGTCCACTGCATCGGCAACTTCTTCGTAAACAAGTGCTACAAACTATGAAGATTTTTTGAGATTTTTTTAAAAAACTATAGTTATATTTATTACTAGCTGACCCGCGCGCACTTCGTAGCGCGTGACAGTAAATTATTCATATATTAATGAATTTTATACAGACCATTGAATTCGATTTCCAATTCCACGGAAAAGAGGGATTCAATTCACGGGTTTTCTGCGACTTAATGGGCGTAGAATTAGTAAAGGCTGGCAAACCTTGCCAATATGTAACTACGATCGAATCACCTACTATTCAAAATGTCTATTGGACGTTTCGCCTACGTTCATAATAACTATTGGTTGAAATCAATATTGGACGATTCGCCTACGGTTAACTCAGCTACGGTCGATTGAGCTATGGTTGATTAAACTATTGGACGATTTGCCTATTTTTGACCGAACTAACGGACGGTTCACGTATTTTTAGACCACGTTTCCGGCTGCTAGTCAGGTATGACAGCTAAAAAATACTTGTTTATAGTACAGAATTCAGAAACGTGTTGTTTTTGATACCTGAATGATTTCTATCTGTAGGTGCGCAGACAGCTTATTATGCCACTTTGCCATGATGAGGTAGATGAAAGAAGATGCCAAAATGCCTGAAGATGCCATGACACAGGATAAATAATTCAGTAATAAGAAAAATATCTGGCGCTTCGCCGGCCGCTGCCGCGGCACGCTCGCTTCGCTCGCTCGGCTCGCGCATTGTGGTCACTGTTCAAACCTAACCTAACCAACAGATTTCGGTTTGCCCTGAATACTGTACTAAAAACACGCGTAGCAAAGAATTTATAAACCGTAGGTGAGTCGTCCATAGTTGAATTAACCAATATATCAAATGAACATTGGCCGAATCGCCCATTAGTTCACATGCCCATAGTTTAATCAACCGCAGGCGAGTTGCACTGTAAGCGAGTCGTCCAATATGTGAAATGAACTTATGCGAATCGACCGTAGTTATATCGACCGTAGTTGAAACGACCGTAGGTATTATGAAACGTAACCCGTCCATGCGGGCAAAGCCATGAGAATAAGCTAGTGACTGATGTATCTGTATAACGTACAGCCTCAACCGCTAGATGGATTGGGTTGAAATTTGGAACATAGAAAGGTTTCATGACGTAGACCACTGCTAAGAAAGGATTTTGCCGTGCGGGCAAAGCCGCGAGCATAAGCTAGTAAATAATATTATGAAACATTTTTTGTGAATAATACTTAGATTTCAGAGACGTCCTGGTATAAGTCCCAGAACTATCGTTATACCTATACCACAGTACAAATTAGAACGGCAATAAATTACCACTTACACATATAGTACATCAAGATTAAATACAGTAAACAAAAATATATCAAATTATCATTTAAATCAGAAAAACTAATAAAAATACGGAATAATAACAGCTTGATTCCGTACAGTTACTCTTGACTTTTTTCCGTGTCATTTAATGGTGATCTCTTTACCGTGGGTAGACTTCCTCTGCAGGAGATCGGCTAGTACCCCAACAGTGTCAGTTATTCTGCCGCCTGAACAGTGATGTGCAGACATTACTGTGCTTCGGTAGGAGGGCACTGTGGCTAGTGAAATTACTGGGCTGAAGAATCTTAACATTTTATGACTCAGCAGTGCACCCAGAATTTAACCTTCGTTAAATCCCAGCGTTATCTCTTACCATCAGGAGAGCATCTTGCTCATCTTCTTACATCGTTGTATAAAAAAAACTAAAATGAAATTTTCTGAAATGAAACTATCATATACCTACGTACTCAAACTATTTATTATAATATATCTATCTAATTTCACCTTTCAGCTCCATCATCAGACTTCAGATCACTTCCATGTCATAAAATTATTGCATTGTCATCCGATTCCCGGTATGCAAAATTTCTGCTCAATCGGGAACTGTGACTGATAGGTAGAGTGCTTTTCACAAAAGGAGTTCTTTTTGCGGGGCGCCACTATCGCAAATTTTAAAAGTTAGCATATTAAATAACTTTAGAATCTTCGATGTATCCTTCTGCAATCTTGTTACACTTCTAGCCACCATGGCGATTAAGAACTGTAATATCAGCGCCTGAGTCAGCTAAGAGTGTTGCTGACGTCCGCCTCAGGCAATGCCCAGTGTAAAGATGGGAGTCCGGAAGCTGAAGAAATTTAGCAATCGTTTTTGGCATATCACCGATTTTATTCATGCCTATGGGCTGTTTTTTACTTTTTCCATTATCATAATGTAAGAAAAATCTTGAAGTTTTTGTATTAGCGGGTCGTAATGCCGTATACTTGTCCACCACATTCACATATTCTTCACTAATGACGAATGATCTGTCGATTTTAGTCTTTGTATTCAATAATTTTACTAATATTAATTTGTCCGAATGCTTTTCAACGTCGTTTACCTTAAGATTCAACAATTCATTTGAGCGGCACGCACCATTTATGCCAATAATTAATACAACCTGTAAAAAATAACAATAATTTAGTTTACTTATTTTTAGATAGGTACAGTTAGATAGGTTTTCTTTGAAATAAATTAGCTTTTGTATCAATTTACTTACTTTTAAAGCGAGGTATTTACTGTCTGGTGCTTCATTCAGAAATTTTTCTATTTCAAGGTCACGTTTCGTTTTCAAGACAGCTTTTATCATAGAAAAAATGCTCCATAATGTACTGGATTTTCTTGTTTTAGATAGTTCCATGAAATATGATAGTATCACGGTCTCGGAATATGTTTTTGCATTTTTTGAGAGGCGCCAATTATTGAAGGATTCGTACGCCTTTACATATTTCACTTTAGATTTTTCAGGCAAATAGCTGAACTCGGCATTCGAAACTTGTTCTTTCACCTTTTTTGGCGTAAGACAACTACCTTCATCACTGGGGTCACTCATTTCTTTGTAATTAAACAGACTATTAGATCACAAATAGAAATTTGCAAAAGTTTACAACTTAAGTTGAAAATATTTAGTTGAATCTTTACCAAGAGGTTTAGAACCAAATGGAAAATGTGTTGTGAACACCACTGTCGCAAGAAAAATGACAACTATAAGTGCCATCTCACTTACCTCATACAAAAGAGAGAGACAAAGATGGCATTTATCGATGACGTCACAACGCATTCTCCATTTGACTGTATAAACTTCTACATCCCGCCATTTTGTATTTTTTTTTTTTATTAAAAGAGTTGCGTTCGAAATTTGTGTGTGTGACATATTTATGAAAAACAAATTGTAATAATATTTAAAAAAAAAAAAAACTCACTTACGACTTATTATTCTATAATAGTATTTTATTTAAAATATTATTGAAAAAATACAATTTATAAAGTTAAAATTCAATAAATAACATTAAAAATTATGTGCATCTCAGTTAAATAAAAATTGTACACAAATAAGTTTCAGAACACACCAACTTCTTCATAGCCAATAAAATTGTGTTCGAAATTCAAATCACTTTGCCTCTCTACTCTCTAGAGAGCAAAAACGGCTTTTGCTCACTGAAATCGATGACCAAAGACACTATTTTCGTGCGAGAGTGGTGAAAAATTATTTATGGCATGAAGTCCAGAATTTATCGAAAAAATGTAATTTAGTTCCGCAAAATTCCGCGGGACCTCATTCGTGAGAAGGACTCTACCACTGAGGTGTATACCTAAAATCATAGGCGGATCCAGGATTTGGTTTGGGGGGGGGGCAAGGTGCAGACGGGCAAAAATATTATAATTTTTATTACGAAAAGTGTATGTTTAGCTCGCTCTGAGCGGTTAGGAAGTTTAAACATCCATTACAATAAGTGCGCGAGCAGCTAGCTGCGAGCGCCGAAAAAAAAATTTTATTTCAGAAATATGTGCGAAATTCGTAACTCTACAATGCTTCTGGGGGTACCTTGGCCCCCTGCCCCCCCCCCCCTAAAGCTTAAACATCCTTTATAATATGTGCGCGAGCAGCTTTCTTAATGACTCGGGGGGGGGGGGGGCGGCTTGGCCCCTTGCCCCCCCTCCCTAAATCCGCCTATGATTATCTATAACACAGATAAAAGGTTCTATAATAATCATTGCAAAATTTTACTAACATTATAAACGTGACAGTTTGTGTCTGGATGTATGCCTAAATGCAGGTGGTTCACTACTGCGTGCCCGCCTATGCGACAGCAATAGTTTCTCCTAATGTTGTTCACTACGGCTTTTACAGCCCAAAACTGCACATCCTACCATTTCACTACCACTATGAGTACACATAAACCATTAATTATTCCCTGAAAGCACTTAAAATCTTAAAAAATAAAAGATAATGATGGTATATTTGTCACAAAGAAATCATTTGAACCATAGTTTGAACTTGTGACAAACAAATAAACCAGCCACGCTGAAAGGGACGGAAGAAAAATAGGTTCTCCTTTTTCTTCACATAGAATTTTCCCTATTGCCGTCACGCTCACACATAATATGGGTACTTCTAGTTGTATTAGTTCTCAGCCTAAATGGGTGTGAACAGATTTTATGTCTGTGTGTCTCCGGATAACCAGTGATTTTTACAAAAGATCCCCCTAGATGGAGCGCCACAATCGCGTGATTTTAAGTTAAAATATCTACAGATTTTTAACAATTCATAATTTCTCATATTTAATTTCTCAATTAAATAGGTACATAATATTTAATTAATCTAACAAATAAAAAATATATAATAAATGAAGTATTCACAGTAATTATAAATCTATTATTTAGTTCCGCTAGGTTACGCGGGACTTCTTTTCTAAAACTGTTTGCAGAATAAACGATATTTCTTTTTCTTAGGACATTAGTTCCATTATTTTCCGTGGCGCTAGCTTGTATGAAAAATAATTTACTTTTACAATGAACTGTAAATGAATTTTTCTATTTATCTTCAGATGATTTTACATGTTTTAGAAATTAAAAATAAGCAGCAAAAAGATATTTATTACTGATATTTACACGCATCATGCGCACATTAGATTATTTTCCGCTGGCGCTGATTCATTTGAGAAATAAGTTACATTTACTAATTTAAATGAATTCTAATTTGTTTGGCTACTATATAGCATCAAAGTACTCGTCAAGACGAATCAAATGAGCCCAAACTCGATGGGGTTTTTTCTTTTAATCACGGAGTTCCTATGGCCACCTTCCAGCTCCGTTTCGGACCCTGGTTACTATATAGTATCAAAGTACTCGTCAAGACGAATCAAATGAGCCCAAACTCGATGAGGTTTTGTCTTTTGATTACGCGGTTCCTATGACTACCTTTCTTGTTTATTAGCATTTTATATGCGAATCTTTAGATTGATATAACTCTTTTATTTATGAACCGATTTGACTAAAACCAAGACTAAGGTTCAAGTAGAGAAAACTGCAACGTATTAGTGAAAATTTTATTCAAATCGGTGGTGTTGTTTAACCACACCAGTGACACAAACTATTTACAAATTTAGCCCAAATTAAACTAAAGGTCAACCACAAGTTTACAGCCATACCGATAGATGGCGTCTGTAGCGTTTTTGGCACTATTTTTTTTTTAATTGAATTTACTTTATATTCTATTACTTTTATTTCGAATTTTTGATGTAAATTAGGGGCGATGTGTCTGATATAAATGATTATTATTTATTTTATTATTTTATTTTACGTTTCCCTAGGAAAAATTGACAAAATGTTTTACGAATTAGATCGCGCAAGCGACTTTTTCGCGTCGTTTTGTTCATATGCGTATTTTCACAGTTCACCTTAGTAAAGGATCACAATGAATGGGGAGAAATTTCCATTCTTATTATATGTATGGATTTTATTCTATTATTTTCTGCAAGTGAATACACACATAACCTTTCATATTTTATTATTATTGAAATTTTGATCACAACAATAAAATAGTCACAGCGATAAAGATTTTTTTTTAATGTATATCCGTTACGTATTTTGAGTTATAACATTACTTTCAATTTTGGCATTTTCCTTTCCTTTTACGAATATTATAGGTTAAAGTTTCCATACATTTATATGTCGGAGATACTTATAACTTTTACCCATGCATACCTATTTTGAGGGAAATTGGGTCTGCGAGGTCCCAGTTCGCGGCGAACTACTAGTTAAAGCTTGTTTTTAAAAAGTATTTTTAAAATTTCACTTGTTTACTATCACTTGTCCGTCGCTTATCGCTAGAGTCAATGACCTCAGCACACCCCTCCATTCCAGCCGGACTATGCAACAAACGGGACAGACTATCCTCGAGCCTTTCACTCCGATTCAGCGCGATAGCATTATCCCCAAGCTCGCCTTGTCCGAGCGGGATAGATGCATTCTCCACAACTGCACTTCCCAATGACGTAGCACTGCATTCAGTTAGCTCCGCCCCCTTTTGTGTGCGACAGAGATCCTCATGAGATGTGTGGCGTACTATATACGCCACACTTACAAGAGCCGTCCAAAATCACTTGCCTAATTGTTTGGACCCACACCTTACAATTTGCTTAAATCGCTTCCGCTTATGCACCTTGGGCCAGCTCCTTAGGCAACCGGTTTTGGACCTCCGCTCCGCCCGCTCGCTTGCCGCGGCTCATGCATACAAGCAACACACCGCTACTTGCCTCGCTACCGATCGCTCGCGCTTTTATTATATTCTTGCCTTAATTTTAATTTAACCAGTTTGTTTGTAATTATTTCTTTATTCTAAATTATATAACTTTCATTTTCGTTAACTGTTTCTTTTGCTTCCTCGTATCTATTAATAATCTAGTCGCTTCACGACACCGCTACTACGCACGTAGTTCCAAGTAAGTTCTGGATGGTACGGGTGGCGGCCCATATCACCACCCGTCCACAGATGCATTGCTGTGTCTGAGCGGGATGGATAACTGCGCTTGCGCCGCCTCCGTTATTGAAAGTTGACCAGCTGTCTCACGGCCAAGGTCGGTCGTTGACCCGAGCCCTACTGACACATTTTTTGAATGATTAACGGTTCCAACGTAATCAATAAAACCCATCGGCCCACTAGCACATTCTAAACTGCTCATGTTCATAAGGTTTGCACCTCTCCTCGTATTAATATAGGTCATTCCAGGTTCACATGACGCCTTTTCGTTAGCTAATGATAATTCACGCCTAAGGGCTTCCATAGACTCTTTTGTTGCGTATTGTTCTTTAACTTCGTTGACTTCCTTCTGCAGAACTAACAGATCCTTTAATAATCTGGTCACATCCACATGATCAAAGCTAACTGGCGGCAATTTGTATAGGTCGCGAGCCACAAAAATGGGTATCAACTCAGGGTCCGTGGATTGAAATAAATCAATAATATCGTCGAAATCCCTGGAAATCTTCCCTTTATTTTTCCTGATCGTTATCTTCTTCTTCTTGCTCGGAATCGCTTCAAAAAGCAGATGTTTAGCACACTCGACATCCTTTTCATTGAAAGATGAGAGACACACTTGCGCCAAACTAACATTGTCCATAACTTCAATTTTGTTTTGCACAAACGCTAACAATTCGTTAATCACAATATTACACGAGTTACACTTTACAAAATTGCTCGACATTTTATCTTCGATATTCGTAGTATTTTAACTAGGACATCCGTACGCACAACGCACAGTGTACGCACCGTGCGGCGAGCGCACGAAGACTGACTTATATATTATGTAAATATGCAGAAACTTTGATACTCGCTGACAACCACGTGACATTTTGATGTGAATTAACATCGCTCCGCTTAGTAGTATTAGTGGTTGTTTAAGTACATTTCGGAATAACACAATTTTTTGGTAATTAAATTAGAATTAAGGTACCTATTTACTATTTTTGATGAAACGTAAGACGACACCGTGCAAAGTGCGCGAATAAACTAAGAAAGTTTTAGTAGTATGACGTCATCATACATGACGTCATACTATCCCACGCATCGTGAATTGCACGTATTCTATAAATCGGAAATTTATATACTTTTACCACAGTAAAGAGATATGCAGTAGTTTGACTGAGCGCGATTTTTGAACATAAATACCTACAGTCTCGCGGTACATGCGCAAGTCATAGGGCTCCGGCTACAGTAACTATTTAATTTCGTCTACTTATTTTAGTTACTATCTAGATTCGTTATTTTAAATTAATTATATTTATTGTATATTAATATTCTTTGTAACAAGCTTTTATTAATCTTGCAAAGCACCTGTGTACTTATATCATTATGTAGGAGTCTATAAAAACTTATAAAACATTTTTTTAGTAATCGGCCATCTTGAATTTTAAATTTATCATAGTGCGTTGTATTCTACTAGTAAAGGCCCCCCCACCCCCCTCCCCCATCCCTCATTCTCCTCATACCTCCTATTTCCCCTTTATCCCCTTCCCCTTCCCCCTCCCCTTCCCCACCCCCTCCTCCTCTTCCACTCTCACTCCTCCCCTGCCCCTCCTCCCCTCCTCGCTCCCCTTCCTCCCTTCTTACCTTTTTAATTTTATTACCTTTCCATGTTGCTTGATAAACAAGTGAATTAAATTTAAAAAAACCCCAACGCAATGTTTAATTCACCATTTTGTAGCGGCGGCCATCTTGGACCGATTTTCACCAAACATGTCTGAGAACACTCTCGACTAACCCTACTTTCAAACAAAAAAAAACTAAATCAAAATCCGTTCACCCGTTCGGGAGCTACGGTGCCACAGACAGACAGACAGACACGCCAAACTTATAACACCCCGTCGATTTTGCGTCGGGGGTTAATAATATTATTTCTGGATTTCCTGATAAGTTCAATGATAAGTTCAAGCTACCAAAAACAGCATAATATCGTATGCTATTTTTTTTGCCATTTTATATAATTTATTATATTATGTATACATAAGTCAAAAGTAAATAACGTAAATTACACTAAATACCTACTTGCAAAAAAAAACTATCGCGACGTCCGCCGTCGCTGCGTGGCACCCGCTTCTGGATTAACTACCCACTTCTACCCACATCTACCGACATCTATTCACTTCCATTTTCCGACCGTTTCTATGGAGTCAAACTACTGTATATCTCTTTACCGTGCTTTTATATAAATTAATAACAAAAAAGGATTTTTGTCTGCCCTGGATTTTTTTCTAAAAACTATCAGAATAATGGGGCTATTTTTGCGACAGCTGGCAACACAATACGTCTGTCTAATTTAGCTGAGGATTCATTTTGCCGCGCTTTTGGAAAGCGGATGAAATTTTCTGCGTTCTTGGATAATAATTCTGCAATAAGTGCTAAACGCGTATTAATAGTGGGTTTAATAAACGCTGAGTGTTTGTGAATGTGATTTACTGTCGAAGAATGGAAAAAAGTTCAACAGTCTGCTATTTTCAAGAATCGTCACAAAATGAATCGATGTGATTCGATAAACGCCCACTCTTTATCGAATATTGGAGGGAATATCCTCTCCAATAAACAATGAACTTAAAATTATAACAAGTGAAATTTTAAAAATACTTTTTAAAAACAAGCTTTAATTATCATTACCATCTTGCATCATATAGTACTCGTCAAGACGAATCAAATGAGCCCAAACTCGATGGGGTTGCGTTGTTTAATGACAGAGTTCCTATAGCCACCTTCCAGCTCCATCATCAGATCAGCTCCATGTCATAATAATATTGCATTGTCATCCGATTTACACACGCATCCAAATTTTCAGCTCAATTGGAAACCGGGAAGTGGGTCAAATCAAACTTGCAAGATTTGATTACAGACAGACAGACAGACAGACAGACAGACAGACAGACAGACAGACAACAGACAGGTGAAAGTAATATAAAGCTTGTAATAAAGATTTCGACTGAAGGACTTGTGTCCATGGTCAGAATAATTAAAAAAAAAAAAAAAAGTCTAATTTAGCTTGATAATTTTGACAGCTCGCGCCTATGAAGTTTCGTGTTTTTTTAGTTTTTCTCTCATACAGTTAATGTTGTACTTCATGGATGGTTACCGCCCACTTAGTGATGTGCCATGAATAACGAACAAACCACAGACTATAAAAAATCGGTTTTAAATTGAATCGAATATTTAAAATCGCGTAAATTATGTATTGGAATTAGCTTTTCATTGGCAATATAATATATTCTATTAATGGCACTAATTGCGTGTCACCCTTATATTGACAGGTGTTATTCTTAAAATAAAAATGGAAATCAAAAATAGTATAACTCTAAGATTGTGGCAACACTACAGCCTGTCATCCTTTTGTCAGCCAGCCATTTTGTAAATCAGTACGAGTTCTGACGTCGCGCCGTTAGTGCCTTGTATACGCTTTTGTTCAGTTTTTGTTACTTTCTGCTATTTTCTGTTTTTGTTGAGTTTTTGTTTTTGTTCTGCTAGGTACCTACTGTTTTTGTTATTTTCTGCTGTTTATTGTTTTTGTTGAGTTTTTGTTATTTTCTGCTTTCTACTGTTTTTGTTGAGTATTTGTCGTTAGTTTTTGTTATTTTTGGTTTCTCAATGCCGAAAAGAACTAAAAAGACTGTTTTGAACAGCGAATGTCGCGAGTTTGTGGTTCGCTTGCAAGATTATTTTGAACGTGAGTGTCAAAATGGCGGACCGTTGTTGCCTTTAACCCAAGTTGGCAACAGAGTTGCGGACGCTCTTGGCATCGGTCGTGCAACTGTATATCGTATATTGCAAGAAAAGCATGGCAAGCCCTCATCAACTCAAGCGACAGAGGAAGACACGGAAAAAAAATTGTCGACGCCGAATAAAAAACGAAGGAGACTCTCAAGTGTCACTGCGATTGACGACTTTGATGCCGCCGCAATACGCAATCATGTTTACGCGTATTATAGACGTGATGAATATCCGACATTAAGAAAATTATTAGTGTCCCTTAAAGACTCAGATTTATTTAAGGGCAGTTTACAGTCATTGGCCATCATACTACATAAAATTGGTTACGCTTATAAAAAATGCGATAAAAGAAAAATAATAATGGAACGCACAGATATTGCCTTGGCACGGATAGACTTTTTGAAAAAAGCCAAACATATTTCAAATTGGGATAAAGTCGTATTTCTAGACGAGACGTGGCTTAATGCAAACCGCACTGTGCCGAAAGCGTGGACTGCTGACACAGCACAGTCAGTCACCAAAGTGCCCGAAGGCAAAGGTCAACGGCTGATAATTGCTCACGCAGGGACGGCAAACGGTTTCGTACCTAATTGTTTGTTGGCTTTCAAATCAACAAAAACAACGGAATATCACGAAGAAATGAATTTTGATAAGTTTAAAGAGTGGTTTTTAGCATTACTGAAAAATCTAAATGAACCACATATAATTATAATGGATAATGCACCATATCATTCCGTACAAAAGGACAAAGCTCCAACATCCAGCAGTAGAAAACTGGAGCTAATATCCTGGCTGCAGAGCAAAGGCATTGAAGCCAATGAAAATATGTTGAAACACGAATTAGTCCGATTAGTGAAGGAAAACAAACCCAGAAAGCCAACCTACATATTGGATGAAATCGCTGAACAACACGGCCATACTGTGCTTAGATTGCCACCATATCATTGTCATTACAATGCCATCGAACGGATTTGGGCTTATGTCAAAGGTTTTTTAAATTAAATTATTACCTACTTACTATTTACCTACTTACAATACAATACAAAAACTCTTTATTGAGACTAGTAAAACATACAAGAAGACTTATTATTACCTATGATACTTATCATACCTACTTAATTTTTACTTATTTTTTTAGGTCATGCAGCCAAACATAACACATCTTCACCGTTTACGGCTAAGAAAATGTTGACTTTATTGCAAAATGCCTGTGATTACGTTACTGCGGATGACTGGAGAAGAGTCGTGGAACACACGAAAAAATATATATTAGAAGACTGGGAGCGAGATGTCCACTTTGACAGCGTTTGTGATCAAGAATTGATAATCAACTTAGGGGAGAGTTCCAGTAGTGGGCCTAGTGATGATGATGACGAAGATGAATTTAATTTAGGATGTACCCCATTATTTTAATAATAAATAACTCTATGTTCCATTTTTTTTTATTTCACCCAAGAGATTTTTCTCAAAAATTATTTTGGCACGTACCTATTCCACTAAATATTCTGACTGACCAAATAAAAATATGCACTAGGTGATATTGTGGGAGAGCTTTTATTAACATACCCACCTATTAATAATTTATAATTAATAGATAAGATAAGAAATTTTTCAATATTCGATGAATATAAAAATCGAATCGAGTCTTTAACGATTATACACTACCCCATCCCTATAGTGAGCTGTCAAAATTATCAAGCTAAATTAGACAGACGGAGTTTTGGCGGCAAGCCTTGATCATATCATTAGCTCCACGTCTTTTGCTTAATAATCGTGTAGAATTTGATTATTAGCGTGTAATAATGGTGGAATATTGCGTGTTAAGTGTTTTTGAATGTGCACAGATGTAGGCAAGTGATATGGTGCTGAAATATGAATTTTGGTGCCCCCTCCAAAACTCCTCCGAACTTTCAGTAAAATTCCACCCATTTTACTGGAAGACTCACGTGACTAGACGAGCTATTAAGCTCACTCTGACTCTGACCTGACTAACTAACTTATTACTTAAAAAATAACATTTAACTTGACACTGGCAAAACACGAAAGTGGAGACCATAATTTAATATCCCGTGAACATTCACGAATTTTACTCGACACTGGCAAAATGCACATGTTGCCATATTATTAAAAAGAAAAAAAAAAAAAATTAGACAGACGGTTTTTGGCGGCAAGCCTTGATCATATCATTAGCTCCACGTCTTTTGCTTAATAATCGTGTAGAATTTGATTGTTAGCGTGTAATAATGGTGGAATATTGCGTGTTAAGTGTTTTTGAATGTGCACAGATGTAGGCAAGTGATATGGTGCTGAAATATGAATTTTGGTGCCCCCTCCAAAACTCCTCCGAACTTTCAGTAAAATTCCACCCATTTTACTGGAAGACTCGCGTGACTAGACGAGCTATTAAGCTCACTCTGACTCTGACCTGACTAACTTATTACTTAAAAAATAACATTTAACTTGACACTGGCAAAACACGAAAGTGGAGACCATAATTTAATATCCCGTGAACATTCACGAATTTTACTCGACACTGGCAAAATGCACATGTTGCCATATTATTAAAAAGAAAAAAAAAAAAAAAAATTAGACAGACCATACATATCAGCGAAGATTATGGAGGATTTTTTTTCATGTTTTTATTTAGTATTAAGTAGTTTGTGTTCTTCCAATGTTTTTCAATTAACTCTAACTACAAAATGAAAACGTGGATATCGATTGAAAGCAGGAAAATTATGGATATTTTCAGAATGAAAAAAAAAACAATAATAATCATGGAAAAGTAAGTTTTTTTATAATTATTACCTCAATTAGCACATGATGTGCAATCATTTTTTGTAATCTAACTTGAATAATACTAAAATCACTTCAGAAGTTCCACATGATTTTCGAAAACAAACTTTTAGAGGTTATGTTAAGGAGGATATGTTATAGGTCGCGTCACATAAAAAGAACGCTGGAAGAAAGTGGCGGGGGTGAGCTTGCGCATGGGTACACTCACGCATAAAACTTCTAGGCCTATTTAATTTTAACTAGCTTTTCGATCGTGGTTTTTTATATTAGATATTTATTGGTAACCACATCGCTCTCCTCATACCATTAAATAGATCGATAAATCGTTTACTGCGCAGCTTACGCGCCAGCGTTCTTTTTATGTGACGCGACCTGTACTTTATTATTCTCGACTAAAATTTTTATACCTAATAGATATTTTCAACTAGACCAAATCAAAAAACAAGATTTTGTCTATAATGCTGTAGTTCATTAACAATGAATAAAACAAATAAAAGAGTTAGTAGGTACTTTGCCGATGATTTTTGATCATTTTGTTAGAATATACAGATTACAATTGGTTTATAATGTAATGTACCTATTTGTTTATGACATCATCAACAATCATCAGTTAAAAGCAAAAAAAAAACAAAATATCTGTAATATTAATTGTTCTGTTTCAGTTTTTAAGAGCGTCACTGGAGGAATGATGATTCCTAAATCTTCTTCCAAGGATAGATATTGCCAAATTACATTCAGACTGTAAGTTTTCTATATCTGTAATTTATGTGCAAATATAGTGTTTTCATTTATTTAGTCTGCTCATTAGAAATATACAATAATTAGGTGTATCTTATAACAGAGGAGAATTGTCTAAATGTAACAAGATTGCTTTGAAATTTTGGCACTCAAGAAATGAATGCAATAAAAAATAATTCCTAGACCTTAGCGTGTTAGTACTTTTAGTTATTCTGTGGTCTTAGGTCACTTATATTCTTACAAAATAAATTTTATATGAAATAATTTTATGTTTCAGATGCTACAGAGCAGAATATAGTACAAATCCATTCAGAACAGCGGGGTTCTGTCATAAAACCAAACCAGTTCAATCTGCACATATTATTTAAAGTTTGTATTTTAATAATATATATAAAAGTTGCTCATGATGCCGTGAAAGAAGATTTAAAAAAAGAGGACTGAGAAAAAAATCAATTACCTACTCCTAAAGGTATGTTGTCAATTTTATAAATTTGTATAATTAGCTGACATTTTTTACAAGCTTTTAATTACTTTCACCTATCTGTTGTCTGTCTGCCTGTCGGTCTGTCTGTCTGTCTGTCTGTCTGTAATCAAATCTTGCAAGTTTAATTTGACCCACTTCCCGATTTCCAATTGAGCTGAAAATTTGCATGCGTGTGTAAATCGGATGACAACGCAATATTTTTATGACATCGAGCTGATCTGATGATGGAGCTGGAAGGTGGCCATAGGAACTCCGTCATAAAACATCCCAACCCCATTGAGTTATGGCTCATTTGATTCGTCTTGACGAGTACTTTATGATGCAAGATGGTAATAATAATTAAAGCTTGTTTTTAAAAAGTATTTTTAAAATTTCACTTGTTTAAATTTAAATACCATTTGCCCATATTATTTTTAATACAATTTATGAACAAGCATGTACGGCCATGCTTCTAAAGCATGGCCTGATATGTAAAGAAAGAAAGAAACATGTTTATTCGAGCATTAACAATGATTACATTCATAACAGAAAATAATACATAAGTCCACAAAAAATATTATTAAATATGTATATTTGATTGTGTGCGTATGTTGATGATTGTGGTTCATTCACACACTCACAAAGCCAATTTGACTCCAATGAAACTTGGTATGACCACGTGGCTAGCTCTGCATAATTAGTGGTTACACTAGCACATGGAAGTCATATTATATGTCGCGGCGAAGTAAAGGCCGCGCTTCAAATTAATAATAATAATTGTGTCAAAGTTAGATTTTAGACTTAAAGTTATCTTATAGCACTTCTATCGGAATGATTTGAGGATAGTTAGTAATAATATTGAGATAGACGCCTTAATTTATTGGAGAACTCAAAACGTCTATTGTTATAGATCTAATTACTTATTATATTGCGATCTTATAAGTAAATCATTTTGTAATATCTGGCTACAGTTAGAACTCTCAATGTTCCGAAACTGCTAACTTAGGTTTTAAGTGTACCTATCTCAAATGATCAAAGTAAACACTTTGATCATTTAAACTAAATTTACTGTGCTTTCGATTTATTTTATTATTAATAGGAATTCGTAACAAAAGTATTACTATCATCAAACATGTTGTAGTATTCGACCATTGTTTACACTCGTGTTATTGTGATATCGCCGACCTGTGGTTTACAGAGTGTCTTAACCAATTGGAATGCTCTTATTTACTTCCCTTTAGATTCATTCGTTATTAATGCTTTAATTGTCATTCTGATTATCTTTAAATCAACCTTTTAATATTTGAACGTGTTGGCGACACACACTGTCACGATGTCTTCATTGACTATTGCTCTCGAGTGTTTAATTTTGTAGGAAACGTAATGTGATGCAATGTCCGAGTCAATCGACATCTAGATGTCCTTATTTGATTGAAAGTAGTCCCTATACAGTGGTCTATGAATGTTATTCCGCACACTTAAATGTGTGCGTAATAATGTAATGATGAACAGTCGTATTAAGTCAAGATGTGAGTAAATTGTATTGATTTGAGTAAATTGAAACACTAGCTTTTGATTTTGAGCATTGGCGGGAATATGGTGATTGTCTAGTGGCGCCATCTGCAATTGTTTTGGTTGAACTTGACGTTGACTGCGAGATGGCGGCGGATGAACTCACTTTAGTGCGGAATTTCAACCAAAAAACATGTGAGTGCAAACCTATGTAAATTTGTGTGTTCCACTCGGGCAGGTTCCAGTCTTAGTCTCTAAATTTAAGTAAATATAGTGCCAGTTTAGTTTCTATAGCTAAGAATAATAATTGTAACAGCGTGGAATCTTGTCAAGTCAACAACACACGTCAAGTTTGTTCTCTGTATTTATTATTGCCTTCTTGTTTGTCTTAGATCTAAATTTTACTTAGTAAGTAACTTAAATTGTTAAATGAATATTGAAAAGAAAGTAACCCTATGAGTTTCTTGTCTGTTCTTCTCATAGAGGTGTCTCTTGTGAACAGACAATAGTTTTACCCACCCATTAAAAGAGTTGAACCTATGGTGTCGTGTTTAATTCCCAATCCAACTTGCTCACTAGAAATTAGGCATCTCCCAATCATAAAAATAAATAGAAGGTAGGTCTATGGTTAGGTTAATGATTGAAACTAATGATCCTGGCAAGGGTCAGGGGTTTATCTTATTTCTTGGGCTCCGGTCGATGCGACATCAGAAGTGGGATCGCTACGCGATCCTTTTTCTGCCCCGGTTTCAAACTGTTTTCAGAGAATCCTGACTACGAACATTCATTATGGATGATGACCCGGTGTGGCCTTCGAGGGCTGGCGGTCTAAGCAGTGTGGAATAGAGCTTGATCTGTGTGACTACGCTCCTAAAGACCCGGATCCAATCCTTCCAAGGCTCATGTGGTATTCCAACAAAAACGGTAATGTACCATCCATATTTTTGTTCGAGTGATTTCAATGAAGCCGATCATTATTCCTTTTGTCATTTATTGTCAGTCGTCAGATCTAATCACTCTTATTTTGTATCACACATCGTAGATGTTGGTACTCGTAGGTAATGCTTATATTTACCGCTAATATGGCGTTAGAATTCTTGATTAAAATCATTGCGAAGTTTATGAAGTGTCTTGGTTGCTTAACTTTTACATCTTTGATTATTAATAAAGTTATCTATGTCAAAGGGGGTCAAAGGGTATCAAATAATTATTCGTTTTTATGAGACATATCGGTAGACTTAGCTTACCTACCTATTGTCAGGTGCTATTTTCAATGGCAATTTTCTTAACGTACGTACCTTCATTACTGTTTGTGCGTCCTTGAAATGATAATTATTTAAATAGAATTTTTAAATTAATTTGATTTAATAACAATTTAATTAAGAATACTTAATTGTGGGGTGTGCTAGTTTATTCTTAGTTTAATAATTATTATTGACGTTGAGGTTAGCGCAATTGATTTACCCTCCATACATTAAACAACTTTGGAACTACTACTGCAATCACTCTTTTGGATTATAATTAATTAACACCACTTTAATTACTATAATAAAATAGGGTCAATTATTTCTAGTGCAATGTTTATCTTGACGTGAAATATTTGACTGGTTTCACATATTAGTGGATTATTTTTGCTTGCTTTTGGGGCTCATCCTCATTCATTATTTAATTTAATGGTAAATGTCACATTTTATAGGAGAGCATCTATCCCAAATAAGAGTAAAAAAAAAATAGTTATTATTGACAATAGTTAGCGGCTTTGCTTTTGATAATGTCTTACCCTCTTTATTTTTGATAGCTTACGCTTCTGACGCTAGATTAACAGTGGGTAGTCTAGGATAGGTATTAGGTATTGCTTAGAGTTATCAATCGCATAATGGATGCTTTATCGCGTACAAAATTAGCGTCTATCTGATACGATCCAAAAGCGCTTTAACTTTACATCATCGCTAAGAGTTTTGATAGCCTTACTATCCTACTGTGGTATACTGGTATACTTGATAGTCGTTACCGATTCATAGTGGTTAAAAAAATAGCTCAGAGAAACCAATGTTTCAATGACCTATTAAAAAGCGTTAGTTACACATAGTCGATTTTTTTTTAAATTTGCTTTGAGCTGTCCCTATTATGGAATTATGAGTCACATAATTTTTAATTTAAGCAAAGATCTAAATAAGTACACGCTAATATAACGCGCGAAATTTTTCTACAGTAACGGTAAGCAACTGTGTTGAGTGTTGCCGATAATAAACTGTTTTAATAAAATTAATGAATTTGCTATTGATTATTACAGTTAGTTTTAACATGCTTACATGATTATGTAATGATTTATTGATCGTGATGGTTGTTTTGATGATGTTGTTTTGGTGGGTAGGTTTTCTCATCTATAGGAATTTGAAACATTACAGGAAGGTACATTTATAACAACCAGTACCTATTGTCATTGTTTTAAAATTGAAAGTGTGCCATTTAATCTCTTCGTAGCATGCCTTATCGTTAGTTATGGCTCAAGACCTTACCTTAGGACCATTTTACTTAGGATTCATTATGTAGGTAAATTAAAAAGAAAAGTAATTGCAGGTCGCCTAGGGTTCTTACTACATAATAGTTGATTTTTTTTAACATAGAAGGATGGACGAGCGGATTTATGATATTTTTGAGACACGATGGGTAATATCTTCCAATATTTGTTTTTATCGAACTTAACCATAACTTTCAACTGTTTTCGAAACTACTAGTTGTTAACCTTTTCAATGGATACCTGACCAAAGTCTGCACCTATTATAATTTCTTGTTTAACCTGCGTTTTATACCGATGTTTCACAATAGAGAATATCAGTAGTCATGTATTGTTGATCTGCCTAGTCTTTAACAACAAAAATTATAATTAATCAATTACGAAGAATATATTCTGAGCATCGACTGGTTAATCTTAGATTTTGTCTTAAATATCACGATAAATTCTTCGAAAAGGTGCATAGTTTTTGTAGCCCGGTAATAAGGTCGTAAATCCCTATAGACATTCATGTCAGATCAATATGGTTGGCGGACATGACTTCGTGGGTAGTTTTAAAAATATAATCATAATAAATCATTTATTCCTCAGATTTAAGGTACAGATATAGTTCTAAATTATAAACAAAGCTCAGCTCAAATCTGCCTTTTCAGGCGTAGGACAATTAAATTACAATTAGATTACTATTAATTTTAGGAATTAGAATAATTTTATGCAAATATTAAATTAAATTCATTAATTACATTTGATGGATTCAATCATATATTGACAGCTACTGCTTTAGTAGGCATTTGTTATTATTATTTCTCTCTCTGCAAGCTTCTAGATGAAATCGCGTTTGGCGGTGGGTTCACCAATTGTTAAACTGGGTTGCGAAATTGTTATAGTTTTCTGTGTATTTGTGATTTTTCAATATGGACTGTTCTAGCCTATGAGTTTTGTGCCAGCAAAAATAAGCAGATGTAATGACGTAGAAAAACTAGCAAGACTGTGTACTTATGGTAAGAGATAACGCTGCCTTTAATCAGCGCAGAGCCACCCGAAATTTCACAATGCAATGTTGCGAAATCCTTGATTCGCTGCGCCGGCGCTTCCTAATGAAGAGCCATAAGGTGTTAATTTTTTGTCCGGTGGTTTCACTGGCTGCAGTGCCCTCCTACTAAGGCAGTGGTGTTTGCACATCATTGCTCGGGCGGTAAAATTACTGCACTGTTGGGGTTAACGCCTGGTCTACATCCTACAAAGAAAGTCTACCCCCGGTGATTAATAAGTAAAACCAAATTATGTTTTATTTGAAATAAAGCGTGCCTTTTTAAGTTACAGTGTAGTACAGTCTACCGCTGCATGGCCTGCGGCTCACTGGCGCTCAGGAGGCCGTGTCACCTATGATGCAGCCCCGTGTAGACATCTGCTGTCACTCCCGTGTTTGGAAGCCGGCGGCACCATCTCCATAAGTCTTATTCTCCCGGTGAGAAGTTTTCATTTTGTTGTGCTTAGCAAGCACACATTTTTAGTGCCCAAAATTCATGTCATGATTCGGCCAATGCATTGCGTTGTTCAGTCATATGCATCTACGTTATCTACACTCACTCACACCTCTACACGTACTCGCATATTCCTATACACTCAAATCCATACACGCATACACTTCACGCATCTACTACACGTATACACATACAGAGTTCACACAATACGCGCTTGACTATGCGGTATTTTAGACTTAGACTTTATGACTTTGACTTTTGACACTAAAAATGTGAGTCAAAAGATGCTATTGGCGTGTGGAGCCGACCAATAAGCCACCAAACAATCAAATTGCTACTTGAGCGCGCCGCGTGGAGCCGCCGTTCTTGAGCAATATCCTCTCCCCCGTTATGTCTTCGGCGGGTCCCCTGTGTCCACGGTTCTCAGTGAGCGTCAATCATATTAAGTTGTCGCTTAATGGGTTCCCAGAGCACAGCATCGGCCTTTCTTAATATCCTTTAGGACCCCTGTTTTATACAGCATCAACCTATAACCGACCTCTCCTGTCCAAGAGAAAATCCAAAAAAAAAAAACTTGACATCATGCGTTAACATGAGCAAGGTATGACCGTCCCCACACCCTCACTACACGTGGGGCACGGTGTTTTCACACAGATCTATCGGATCAGTTGATTATAAAACTCACATTTACATTTTATATCTCTGCTGTGGTCACGTGGAGTGAACAGTTGTAGATCAATACATAAACACACACACTGTCACGCACATACTCTCTCGCACACACTCTCTCACATACACACTGTCTCACAGCCACACTTTCACAGCCAAACTCTCTCATACACTCTCACATTGCACACCAACCACACGTAAATCTGAATATCTATCTGTCCTTTGTAAAGAACAGAATATTCTTTATTACAACTGTTGTCACGTGAGGTGAACAGTTGCCTACAAGAGCCTACAAGTTGTATTGTCGAATACTATTTGGACTCAGCTCACATACAGTAGGTACACACACAATCCTGTACGTCTGTCCTCCGTTGGGAGTGGCGATCCTTTTAATAACTATTTAACTGCTGTCAATGAGTTGCTATGCTGTCAGTTTGTTAATAGTGTTCATATTATTTTCATATTTTGTTTATGAATCTAACAACTTAGATACGCATGTTCAAACATTTATCTAAAGCTAGCTAGCATTCATAAAGTAATTATTTAATTTGGTAAAGCTGTTGAGCTTTTACTGATAATTATTATTTCTCTTCTATCAGAAATGAATGTCGTAACAATATCTAGGTATACTGTGGAAGTAAACCTAGCTTCAAAAGAATTTATTTCCATTTTCAGATTCAAGCGATCCAGGGCACGTCTCGCCTTGCAGTATGGCCGTGTCGCGGCGAAGTAAAGGCCGCGCTTCAAATTAATAATAATAATTGTGTCAAAGTTAGATTTTAGACTTAAAGTTATCTTATAGCACTTCTATCGGAATGATTTGAGGATAGTTAGTAATAATATTGAGATAGACGCCTTAATTTATTGGAGAACTCAAAACGTCTATTGTTATAGATCTAATTACTTATTATATTGCGATCTTATAAGTAAATCATTTTGTAATATCTGGCTACAGTTAGAACTCTCAATGTTCCGAAACTGCTAACTTAGGTTTTAAGTGTACCTATCTCAAATGATCAAAGTAAACACTTTGATCATTTAAACTAAATTTACTGTGCTTTCGATTTATTTTATTATTAATAGGAATTCGTAACAAAAGTATTACTATCATCAAACATGTTGTAGTATTCGACCATTGTTTACACTCGTGTTATTGTGATATCGCCGACCTGTGGTTTACAGAGTGTCTTAACCAATTGGAATGCTCTTATTTACTTCCCTTTAGATTCATTCGTTATTAATGCTTTAATTGTCATTCTGATTATCTTTAAATCGACCTTTTAATATTTGAACGTGTTGGCGACACACACTGTCACGATGTCTTCATTGACTATTGCTCTCGAGTGTTTAATTTTGTAGGAAACGTAATGTGATGCAATGTCCGAGTCAATCGACATCTAGATGTCCTTATTTGATTGAAAGTAGTCCCTATACAGTGGTCTATGAATGTTATTCCGCACACTTAAATGTGTGCGTAATAATGTAATGATGAACAGTCGTATTAAGTCAAGATGTGAGTAAATTGTATTGATTTGAGTAAATTGAAACACTAGCTTTTGATTTTGAGCATTGGCGGGAATATGGTGATTGTCTAGTGGCGCCATCTGCAATTGTTTTGGTTGAACTTGACGTTGACTGCGAGATGGCGGCGGATGAACTCACTTTAGTGCGGAATTTCAACCAAAAAACATGTGAGTGCAAACCTATGTAAATTTGTGTGTTCCACTCGGGCAGGTTCCAGTCTTAGTCTCTAAATTTAAGTAAATATAGTGCCAGTTTAGTTTCTATAGCTAAGAATAATAATTGTAACAGCGTGGAATCTTGTCAAGTCAACAACACACGTCAAGTTTGTTCTCTGTATTTATTATTGCCTTCTTGTTTGTCTTAGATCTAAATTTTACTTAGTAAGTAACTTAAATTGTTAAATGAATATTGAAAAGAAAGTAACCCTATGAGTTTCTTGTCTGTTCTTCTCATAGAGGTGTCTCTTGTGAACAGACAATAGTTTTACCCACCCATTAAAAGAGTTGAACCTATGGTGTCGTGTTTAATTCCCAATCCAACTTGCTCACTAGAAATTAGGCATCTCCCAATCATAAAAATAAATAGAAGGTAGGTCTATGGTTAGGTTAATGATTGAAACTAATGATCCTGGCAAGGGTCAGGGGTTTATCTTATTTCTTGGGCTCCGGTCGATGCGACATATATATGTTATTTAAAATCCATAAAACTTTTTTGTCTCTATAAAACACTATAAAATGTTATATACATATTATGTTTAAAATAAAATAAAAAAAATGTTATTCAATTATTAGTTATTATTTAATATTAAGTGTTAATTCTGCTCTTTCATTTCATTATAATTTTATTGTTTCAGTTACCAAGCACATGGATTAGGTCTGCTGGGGATATCACGAGAAATGAAAACCAGCCGTTTACCATCATCAATGATCACAATTTTTATATTATGTAATATTTAGTTTTGAGCCCCTGACATAAAATTACGATGTGCTAAGTTTGACGTGATTGTCTATGGCTGTGTGTGTCTATGTGGTATCATAGCTCCTGAACAGATGAACTGATTTTGATCTAGTTCTTTTTGTTTGAAAGTAGAGTTAATCGATAGTGTTTTTTATCATGTTTGGTGGAAATAGATCCGAGATGGCCGCCGCTACATAATGGCGGAATACTTGTTTTCCACAACTTCGTCATTATGGGTATCAAATGTATGGGCTCGCGGCTCGACTATTAGAATACTATATGGTATATATATAATAAAATGCCTTCACGTACGTGACGTTGCGGATAAGCTCCAGGAGAGTCGCCTGAGATGGTACGGTCATGTCTTATGTAGACCAGCGGAGAATGTGGGAAACAGGTGCTTTGACCTTAATGTCACAGGAGCAAGACCTCGCGGTAGGCCGAAACGGCGCTGGCTTGACCTCGTAAGGGACGACATGAGAGCCAATGAACTCAACGTGGAAGATGCAGAAGACTGAGCAAAGTGGAGAAAAAGAAGTCGGAAAGCGGACCCTGGCTATTAGCTGGGATATACGCTAAGAAGAAGAAGAAGATGGTATATATATAAAATCCAAGACACCCGCCGCCACAAAATGGTGAACTGCTTGTTATATTTTTATTTTTTTTATTTTACTTTTATATTTTTAATTCACTTGTGTACAATGATTAATTATATGATTTCTGTAATAGTTCAATTTAAAGTACATATTTTGTGAAACATTTAAAGTCGTTAATCATGAGAAGTCTGCAATACTTCTTTATTACTACTGAATTTCTGTATACAGTTGTTAATAATTATGTTTGGTAATTATTTTGTAAATATGTAATTATTTATTGTTGTAACTAATGTGATTATTAATCTCATTCATAACGCGTATGAGACAATTGTGTACTTGGTTTGAATTATATATGTGTTGTATAAATAGTATGTTTTTATTTTATAATAAGATAATTAGATAAAGTAAGGGCAAAAGGTTATTGGATAAAGTAAGGCCGCACGGCGCTTACAATTTATTTAAAAAAAAAAAAATTGCCAAATAATGTGACGCACCCCCCGCACCCCTAACCGTAGAGCTACAGACGATACAGCGCAAGACTTCCATCTATATTTATCTCTAATCTGTGGCATAGACTAAAAAAACCGGTCAAGTACGAGTCGGACTCGAGCACCGAGGGTTCCGTACAAACCTACGGGTTTGTACCCTTAAACCCTAAGAAAAAGTGAGTATAATATTATATAGTGTAGGTTTTGACTCCCTTGCGAGTACTTGCGAGTTTGAAAATATGCGGCTAAAATTGCTGTTTCTTTTAAATGCATTTACATAGAGGTTTGATTTTTTTACAGCTTAAAGTAATTTAAAGGTGAGTATTTGATATGAATTTCAATTTAATACCTGTACGCTTTCTTGAGGAAAGGGACAGTAAATACAAAGATAAGATAAGATAATCATTTATTAAATAAAGTGCGTTTACAGTCTTAACATAAAAAATACATTAAGTCGTGCACTGCACAAAATTTTCGTCAATATTTTTCCTGAGAAAAATAAAACATACATTAATAATTATAATAATATTAACTTATAGCTGTAAAGGGGCTAGTATATAGTATTAGCTTCTTGTAGGTAGGTATAGACACTAGGTATCCAGTATAAATGTCTGATTGTAATCAAAGTCTAAATATTCTTTGATGTTATATAGTGTATTTTGAAGTAAAAGTTGTTTAACATGTTTCAAGAATTTATTATTTTTCTCTATTGATTTAATGGATTCTGGTAGGTGATTATATAGTTTTTGACCCATAACTATTGGAAGTTTTTGTGATAGACGTAGTTTATGGTATGTTGGCTCTAGGAGTATTTTTTGTCTTGTATGTCTTTTGTTGCTTGTTGGTCTTAATTTATATACATTCATATTATTTCTAACATATTTAATGATTTCAAAAATATATGTAGACACTGAAGTTAATATTTGTTGTTCTTTAAAGTGCTCTCTACATGTCTCTCTATATCTTCCTCCTACCAGAACCCTAATTGCACGTTTCTGCATTTTTAAAACTCTTTCGTAGTCTGTGGAACATCCCCACAATATTATTCCGTAAGACATTAATGAACGTATATATGCATAATAAATTTCTTTTAAGTTGTTGATAAATTTCTTTTGTTGTTGTTGTTTTGAGTTGGTGAGTCCTCTCATTTGTTTCAAAGCATAAATTCCTTTTGCCATTTTTAGGGTTCCGTAGTCAACAAGGAACCCTTATAGTTTCGCTTTGTCCGTCCGTCCGTCCGTCTGTCTGTCCGCGGCATTGCGGAGAAACTATAAGTCCTAGAAAAGTGTAATTTTGTATACAGGTAAGTAATAATAAGGGTAAGAGAACGGTGACAAAAAATATTTTTTAATTAATTAATTTAGGCTACCTCCCGTACACGTAAGATGGGGATGATTTTTTTTTTCTGGCTGATACCATCGTGTGGGGTATCGTTGAATAGGTATTTTAAAATGAAGGACGGTTTGCTAAGAATCTTTTTCGATTTCATGTTCTGTTTGAAAGATATTCATGTTTTAAAAAAAAAATTGAGCGTCCCCCCCCTCTAAAATCTGAACTACTAGCTTTAAAATTCTGAAAAAAATCAGAGGTATGCTTTCAACCATGAACTTTCCAGGAAAACTATAGCGATTAAGATAAAATTATTAGTTACGGTAAAATCAGCGCTGAAAAAAAGAGATGTTGGCAAGGTCAGCAAATTCAAAATATAATTATAGTCGGGCCGGCCTAAAAGGCCACATTTGACACATCATCAAAATTCCCTTACAGGGAATACCTTAATTTTACTTATTTTTTCTGTAAATAATATATGTCAACACTTAGCTGAACAATAAATAATATGACAACACTTAGCTGAACACTGAACACTATACTCGAATTTACAATTAACAATTTACGCATTACCATTAAAATTTCTACCATTTGGTAGATTTTTTGCCTACCATTTAACTTATTACCAAATTCTTATATCATAATTTCTGCCAAAACTACCATTAAATTTTTCTACCAAAAACAACAATTGAAATTTCTACCAGAAGAAACGTAAAGAAAGAACAAACATACTCACACACACACACGCACGCACGCACGCACACACACACACGCGCACACATTATTAAAAAAATTGAAAGTCATCAACGGTGTCAAAATGTGTAATTAAAAAAGTAATCGGCCATTTTGTAGCGGCCGTAGCCGTCTTGGACGGATTTCCACCAAATGTGTATTTGCTCAAAATAAGCTGATTAAGATCGGAAAACCCCCCTTGTACCCCTTCTGGCAGTAAGGAAGGGGGGTAAAAGGGGCCGCTCCACCCTGCTTCACTTAATCAACTCTGGGAGACCATGTAGAGCCATGAGGAAAATGTCGGTGTCAATTTCGGATAAGCCGATGGTATAGATTTTATTTCTAATATAAAACAACGGTTTTTGTGGCATTATGTTAACCAAAAAAAACTAAAAATAAAAAATACTCAATTTTTGTTTCAAGTCATTGTTGTGTTTATTTTTAAACTATAAAGAATATGTTATACACATAGCTAAGAACATTGCCGAGTAATATTATTAATCTTATAAACGAAAAAATAAACAAACTTCATTAATCCGTTCGGCTACGATGGCACAGACAGATACACAAACAGACAGACAAACAAACACGTCAAACTTATAACACCCCACCTTTCTTGCGTTGGGGGTTAAAAACATTAGATGAATAAATAGGACATCTACAAGGTCACGTCAATCAGTTTTTGTTTTTAAAACAATAAGGATGCTACCCAATAAAATCGCGAAATCGAAATTTGAAATGTAGAATCGAATGCAATTATAACTTGGATTGAATATTTGATCATAAATAAATAACTATATTGCGATTAAAATAAAATATGTTGTTAATATTGTGATTATATTATAGTAAAATATAATGTAATTAAAATAAAACCGCCTGAGCAGTGATGTGCAAACATTACTGTGCTCCGGTAGGAGGGCACTGTAGCTAGCGAAATTACTGGGCTAAAGAGTCTTAACATCTTATGACTCTTGAGTAAGAAGCGTTGGTGCAGTGCTCCTAGAATTTCACATCATTGTGAAATCCTAGGTTACACTGTACTGATTATGGGCAGCCGTTATCTCTTAACATCAGGAGAGCGTCTTGCTCGTCTTCTACTTCATCACATAAAAAAAAAAAAAAAAAATTGTGTAATGTATAGAGAATAAACATATTTTTTTATTACTGGTTTTTTTATAACTCGTGAGATGTTTCTGGCAAAACTAGCCCATGACGCCATTACATGTTTACAAAAAAAACCTATTAGAATTAAAATTAATTAGACTTTAAGAATGTTTTCATAAAACTGTATTCGATTCCAACGTGTTTGAAGATCGTATCGATTCATATCCTGTAATCGAAATAAACAAACAATGTCCCAACACTTGTTTGCTATGACTGACATCTGTCAAATGTGGCCTTTTAGGCCGGCCCGACTATAGTCCATGTTTTAAATAATAAAAAAATATTAGACACGTATTTCTTTGTTTGTGAATAAAATAAAAAGTGGCTGAGTAACGACGATTATAAGTTTTCGCATCCGGTACAAAATGTACAAAATCTGGTATATTGACGTCACGACTAAGCCATTGTTTTTTATCAAATTTACAAAAAAAAAATACGTGTCAACAATTTTTAATAATCTACAATATCGACTAAACAATTTGTCAACAACCGTGTTGTTCCAACTCAATAAATAAGAATACCTAAAGCTAACCTAGCCTATAGTTTATTAATGCATAACTAGATGGCGCTAGTAGTAAAATTAGATCGCGCAAGCGAATTGTTCATGGTTGTATTGTTTACGAGTTATAGCTATCACAAATAAATCCCCATATTACAGTGTTACTTTGCTCATAATTTCTAACTTGTTAAGTTTTTTATTATAATTTGATATAGCATGGTCAAGGCTACTTGTGTGAATGATCCGGATATATATTTTTTTAATTTGCGGAGAATATTATGCTCAAAGAATTCCGTTTGAATGTGACAACGTTCATAATTTAGGCTTACAAAAATTACTTTGGATACTCCCTGGAAATTAACGACAAGCCTTGGATTCCCCAAAAGTTATGCAAAACGTGTGTTGAGTATCTACGTTTGTGGACAAATAAGAAAATAAATAGATTTTGGTACGAAACCGCTATAATGTGGAAAGGACTCGAGAACCATCACGATGACTGTTATTTTTGCTTAGTGTAAAAATAAAACTATTGTTTTGATTTTATTAAAAATTAAGTACTGGCTCATAATGTGTTCATTTAAAAATGGTAAACTTTGTTTTAGGCCAATGGTGGTTATAATTTTTTTTGTAAAGTAAGAATTATTTGGACTTTTCTCAACACGTCCAAAAACTAATGCGTCACTTTCAAAGGCTCGAATGTGACATTGACATAACCATCAAGTTACACTCTCTCCACGACCACCTAGACTATATTCATGACAATCTTGGGGTACTAAGTGAAGAATTGGGCAAGCAATTCCACCCGAACTTTTGTTTGATGAAGTAACGCTATCAAGGCTTCTGGAACGCACATATGATGGCTGAATATTGTTAGAGCATTTAGAATACCCCTTCAGTTTCAGCAAGAAAATCAAATAACATAAAGAGTTTTTCAACTTAAACTTAAATTAATTAGGATCATCTCTACATTTATAGCGTTTTATTACGAAAACAACATAATATGTGTCATATCTTTTTAACTAGAGCTGATACAGAAATTTCAGTCACAAATTTGAAATCGTCGTCAAAAATTGGACTAATATCATGTATCATAACCCAATCATCCAAAATGCTGTTGTGCAGTGTATTCAATCTACTAGAACTACGGAACCCTACATTGTGCGTGGCCCGACTCGCGCTTGGCCTATTTATTTACATGTGGTATCTACATGCTGCTTCCAAGACAGAGTAGGGTTCAGTTCGAAACCTAGCAGTTTTACCCAGTTTGAGCTGACACATTCAGTATTGTCACACAAGTCTATAGAAAATAATTGTTGTTTAGGCGTAAAGTTGTTAAAAAACATTATTTTGGTTTTATCTGAATTTAATTATTAGTCCATTTAAGTCCATTTATTTTAAACCATTCGCTTAATTTAAACATTGTGTCTCTAATTTCCATTTTTAGATCTAAGATTGTGTCAGCTGACAATATAACTGTAGTGTCATCCGCATATTGTAAAAATTCGCCATTGATTTCTAATTTATCTAATATCTATGTCATTAATAAAAATCAAGAATAAAACATTTCCTAGCGACGAGCCTTGTGGTATACCTACTTTAGTAATTTTAGCTTTAGATCGTAGTGGTTTTTTATTCATTTTTATTTCTACCGTCTGTTCTCTGTTTTCTAAAAACGATGCAATTAGTTTAAGACTATCATTATTGATTCCGTAAACCTCGAGCTTCTTTAAAAGGAGCTCGTGGTTCACGGAATCAAAGGCTTTGGAAAGGTCTATAAACACTCCTGCCACTTTCTTTTTGTTTTCCAGATATTCCGCGATTTTTTCCGTAAGCTTCTGAGTGGCTGAAGTTGTAGACCTACCCTTTCTATAATATGCAAATTGAGAGCTTGATAGTATTTTGTTTAAATTCATATGTAACATCAAACTATCTGCCATAATAGATTCAATAATTTTTGACATCGTGGGTACAATGGTTATCGGTCTATATTTATCTACACAGTCAGTATCTCCTGTGTGATGTTTTTAAAAATGACATAGGTTTTTCATTGTTTGGTTGGTTATTAGTATATAAATCTGTGCCAATTGATATAAAGTAGTTATTTAGGTAGTCTGGAATTTGTTCTTCGTTTAAAGCCATATTACTAGAATTATCTTTTAGTTCCCATATCCATTCTTTAATATCTTTATTTGTTTCCTCTTTAAACACGTCCCATACCTCTTTTTTATATTTTATGAATTTAATACTCTATTGACTATGTACTCTTTTTTACTGTTGTCTATACATTTATTTCTGTGTTTTATTTTATTCTTTATTAGAAAATTATTACAATTATTATATATTACATTATTATATATAACAAAATTATTAAAAATATTTTTTTATAATATGATGTTACTAAAAATTTACAGTTTTCGTAATTTTTTCTGTGTCTATAATCTAAGACGTTGCTGCGTACCAAATTTCAAGATTAAGAGTTAGCGGGAAGTGCCCTGTAGGTTTGATTCCCTTGAGAGTAGTCGCGAGTTTCAAAATGTGGCTAAAATGGCTGTTTCTTTTGAATCCTAGAGGTTTGATTTAATTACAATTTAAAGGTATTATAAACCGTATGGCTCGTCCACATATACCGGCCAATGACTCGGCGAGTCGTTGGCCCAACGTTGGCCCGAGCGCACAGATTATATAAATAAAAAAATAAAGAAAATTTAACTAGTTTCAAGTAATTATTCACACAAAATAGCTTCAAATGATCCATGATTGATTAATATTCAAAATATAATTAAAGTCGTTAGCTACGGAGCCCAAAATGTATACCGGAAATTTACCGGAAAAAAAAAACCGTAAATATCCGAAGACATTCGTCTATAGACAAAAATTGTTCGTCCATAGACAAAACACACACTCGGCGAATCATTAACCGGTATATGTGAAAAGGCGGGGAAATTTCGAACCTGAAGGACGTGGTTTTTCTTGCTCTAATTTTAATATTAAGATTTTGGAGATTATTCAGTCTTAATTTGTGTAAATATAGTTGTATTTATTGTATTTTTTATAACTTATTAGTGTGTATAGTCTAAACTGCTTAGGGTAAGTTTTTAATTACTTTTTCTTGATGGGCGACCCGCCGGATGACCCGGGTGGGACTATGATGGCTTCCATCATAGTTCCACCGGCTGTTAATTTTGTAACTATTGCCTCTAGTGAATCTGGGATGGACACGGATGGGTCCCTGGTTCACAAATCTGTAAAAAGAACCCGTTCGCACAAATGCAAGAATAAAAAAAAGAAGCGCCATACTTTGGACAGGACGACATCAGAGTCTCATTGCTCTTGCTCTGATCATGAAATAATTAAAGAGAATGAATTTGCGATACCATCTGTCATGCCAAAATCTACTACAAAACCATCTGATCAGAACAAGAGCAATAATTCTAAGGATGTGGATGCGTCTTCTCCCCTGGGTCACGGTGCACAGGTTTTTTCATCAGTTGCTAGGACTCAATTTGACTCAACGGATGTGGCGCCTTATGTCGTCCACGTTCAACGCACCCAGCTGAATCCTAATGATTCCACAATTTTACACCCTTTGGCTTTTGGAAGATTTCTGAAAAGTGGCTCTTTTAATAACGTTATTAACGGTAGTTTGAAACGACTGGGTCGGAATAGGGTATCCATTGCTTTCTCCAATTATATAGATGCAAATGCATTCATCAGTCACAAGATCCTTGCTGAGAACAACTTTAAAGCATTCATCCCTTCTTTTGCTGTGACCCGTATGGGCATAGTCAGAGGTGTTCCAACTGAATGGTCTTTAGAAGAAGTAATTGAGAATATATCTGTCCCATTTGGTTGTGGCAAAATTCTTAAGGCGCGTAGATTAAATTTCAAAGTTATGATTGATGGTACACCAACCTGGAAGCCGACCCAAACTATAGTTTTAACGTTCGATGGACATATTCTGCCGAAAAGAATTTTCATGTGTTTCAATGCTCTGCCTGTGGACATTTATACATTTCCAACTATACAGTGCTTTAACTGTTGTAGATATGGTCATACTAAGATTCAGTGTAGATCAAAGCCTCGATGCTACAAATGTGGTAAAGAGCACACAGGAGAATCTTGCGGGGTTGATGAGGATTGTGTCTCATGCTGCCTATGTGGTGGAGTACACTATGCCATCAGCAAAACATGCCCTGAGATGTCTAGACAAAAACAAATTAAAACAACAATGGCCCATAACTGCATCTCATATGCTGAGGCAATAAAATTGCACCCCACAGTGTCTCGTCCTTATTCAGAGGTTGCAGCTACTCCAATTGACCAAACCCCTAAGGTAAACTTTTCCCCCCATCACCCGACTACATCATACAGGAAAACTGTAATAAGTAAACCTAAGCCTCTGCCTAAATTAGGTAAAGGTTATGACCATGTTGCTCATAGATCATTAACTAAGGATTATGACCCTCCTTCTCCATCAAATGGCTGTGCTTTCAGCACTGATAATGATTCCTCAACTCAATCAATTTCTCAAATAATTTCAATGTTACTGAATTTATTACTTCAATCTAATATTATTAAACCGAACTACGCTGCCTCAATACTTGATATAATTACAAAAACTTTAACTTTTAATAATGGCTCACCAAACTGCAATCCAGTGGAATTGTCGCAGTGTCCGGAGCAAG
The DNA here is from genome assembly GCA_947507615.1 of Hemithea aestivaria. Classification (NCBI taxonomy): domain Eukaryota; kingdom Metazoa; phylum Arthropoda; class Insecta; order Lepidoptera; family Geometridae; genus Hemithea; species Hemithea aestivaria. The sequence goes on along the minus strand of OX382324.1, from coordinate 19,974,207 downwards.
AAAAGTGATCTGATACACATTATAAATCAATATAAACCTTTCATATTAGCATTGGCAGAAACCTGGCTTTTACCAGGCTCTGTCTTTAATATCCGTGGCTTCTCCTGCCTCCGTGATGATCGTCCGGATGGGCATGGAGGAGCTGCCCTTTTTGTAAATAATTCTTGTATATATATACCCTTCTTCCTTTGCCTTCCTATGATAATTTTTCTATAGTAGCTGTTAAAATAAGTAATATATCTTATATTTCTGTATATATTCCTCATCCAAATTATATAGTTTTACAGGAAATTAAATCTATCCTATCTAATCTTCCAAAACCATTTGTAGTAATGGGAGATTTTAATATTCAACATTGTTCCTGGGGTAGCTCTATTTCCAGCTCATATGGAGAGGAGTTATTAGATATTTTGGATAATTTAAACCTTTGCATGCTCAATACAGGTACATCCACTCGTAGGACAGATCCATCTCAGAATATCAGTGCTATAGACCTCACAATTTGTTCACCTCAATTAGCTTCCTCTTTTACCTGGCAGGTTCTTAATTCTACATATGGTAGTGATCATTTCCCTATACTCATAAATTTTTCAGAAATGAACACACCATTTAGGCCTTCTCGCACTCCAAGATTTAAATTTATTATTAAAGAAAAAAAGTGGAGCTCTTTTATGGCAGCTGTTGAAGACAAAGTTGATTCTCTTCCCCCTGCTTCTCAGGAGGTTTCCATTCGGGCGAATGCTTTTACTAAAATTATTGATGAAGTTGCATGTAATACATTTCCCATAAAAAATTCAATGTCTGGTAAGATTCCTTCTCCACCATGGTGGGATGAGGACTGTAGTTTAGCTATTAGAAAGAGAAAAGAGGCTGAAATAAAGTACAATTCTGATATGAGCGATGAAAATTTTGATTCTTTAATAAATATTATAAAGGAAACAAAAAAGCTTCTTAAAAATAAGAGATTCAATGGCTGGAAACAATACTGTGGTTCTCTTTCTCCAAACACTAAACCGTCTGTAGTTTGGCGTAATATTAGAAGGTTTAGATCGGCTATGGTATCTTCATCTGACTCTCCATCACTAGATCCGTCATTATCTGAAATTTTTTTAGATCAACTAGCTCCACCCACTGTTCCACACAAAGATTTAGTCACTAATTATATTCCTCCATCAGTTCCCTCCTGTGAGCATGGTCTTGGTGCTCTGTTTTCTATGGACGAGTTAAAAGGAGTTTTATCTGTAATCAAAGATACTGCACCCGGCGAGGACGGTTTACCTTATTGTTTCTTTTCGAATCTTGGAGAAAAAGCACTTTCATATTATCTGTCAGTTGTCAATAGTGTTTTAATGACAGGTGACATTCCGATTAATTGGAAATGTCAAATAGTGTTGCCAATTAAAAAACCCAATAAACCAGCTAGCGAAATCTCTTCATATCGACCAATAGCCTTGTCACCAGTCATTATGAAAATAAGGGTCAACGCTCACTACACCCACCCGGGACCCACTCAGCACCGCCTCGCCTCGCGCGGTTAGTATTCTTTATATGGATTTGTATGAGCTAACGCTCACTACATCAACTCCGGAACGCCGCCGCATCGCCTCGGCCGCGAGGCGTCCGCGCGCGGACGGCGGGTGGGCCACCCGTTGACAACTCGCGGTTCGCATGCTTGCCTTGCGTCGGTCCCGAGTTGATGAGCAGGGTCGGATTGAGAGCATCACAAAATTATTGTCTTGGAAATGAAAATTATACAAATTTTCCAATATTATACTACGATTTCTTTTTTTTGCATTTTTTAGAATAGAAAAAAATGCGTGGAATATTTCTATGATTTTATTAAATTATACGTACAAAAACAAGCCTACGAAACAAAACACAACAAAATGATTTTTTTTGCCATGGGAAAAAGCAGGATAAAGGTAAACTAAATTATAATTTACTTCATCTTACTAATATTATAAAAGCGAAAGTTTGTGTGTATGTGTGTGTGTGTGAGTGTGTGTGTGTGTGTGTGTGTGTGTGTGTATATGTTTGTTACTTTTTCACGCTTAAACGGATGAACCGATTGACTTAAAAATTGGTATGAAGATAGCTGAGACTCTGGAATAACACATAGGCTACTTTTTATCCTGATAAATGAAACAGTTTCGGTAAAAAATCAAATATATATTTAAAAAATGACAGTTCTGAAATTTGACAATTAATTGTCATTTTGACATTTGCGATTTTCCATTGTTTTTGAAAAAATTGACAATTAATTGTCATTTTGACGTATTCGATTGTCTTTTTTTTTGTTGAGAAATTTGACATATTCGTTTTTCAATATTTTTTTGAGAAATTTGACATTTGAGATTTTTAATTTTTTTTCGCGAAATTTGACATAGGTATTCGATTTTCATTTTTTTTTTTGAGAAATTCGACATTAGATTATTAATTTTTTTAGAGAAATTTGACATATTCGATTTTTAATTTTAGAAAAATGCTGGAAATTTTAATGATAGTTTATGGTAGATTTTTTTTAATGAGTGCTTCATTTGTAGTTTATCAAATGGGCTTACTATGGGTGCTTCATTTGTGGTTTATCCAATGGGCTTACTATGAGTGCTTCAATTGCGGATTATCAAATGGGCTTACTATGGGTGCTTTATTTGAAAACTAAATGGGCTCACTATGGGTGCTTCATTTGTAGTTTATCAAATGGGCTTACTAAGGGTGTTTCATTTATGGTTTATCAAATGGGCTTACTATGGGTGCTTCATTTGAAAACTAAATGGGCTTACTATGAGTGCTTCATTTGTGGTTTATCAAATGGGCTTACTATGGGTGCTTCATTTAAAAACTAAATGGGCTTACTATGAGTGCTTAATTTGTGGTTTATCAAATGGGCTTACTATGGGTCCTTCATTTGAAAACTAAATGGGCTTACTATGAGTGCTTCATTTGTGGTTTCTCGAATGGGCTTACTATGGGTGCTTCATTTGTGGTTTATCAAATGGGCTTACTATGGGTGCTTCATTTGTGGTTTATCAAATGGGCTTACTATGGGTGCTTCATTTGAATACTAAATGGGCTTACTATGAGTGCTTCATTTGTGGTTTATCGAATGGGCTAACTATGGGTGCTTAATATGTGGTTTATCAAATGGGCTTACTATGGGTCCTTCATTTGAAAACTAAATGGGCTTACTATGGTTGCTTCATTTGTGGTTTCTCGAATGGGCTTACTATGGGTGCTTCATTTGTAGTTTCTCGAATGGGCTTACTATGGGTGCTTCATTTGTGGTTTATCAAATGGGCTTACTATGGGTGCTTCATTTGAATACTAAATGGGCTTACTATGAGTGCTTCATTTGTGGTTTATCGAATGGGCTAACTATGGGTGCTTCATTTAAAAAACTAAATAGGCTTACTATGAGTGCTTCATTTGTGGTTTCTCAAATGGGCTTACTATGGGTGCTTCATTTAAAAAACTAAATAGGCTTACTATGAGTGCTTCATTTGTGGTTTCTCAAATGGGCTTACTATGACTGCTTAATTTGTGGTTTATCAAATGGGCTTACTATGGGTGCTTCATTTGTGGTTTCTCGAATGGGCTTACTATGGGTGCTTCATTTTGTGGTTTATCAAATGGGCTTACTATGGGTGCTTCATTTGAATACTAAATGGGCTTACTATGAGTGCTTCATTTGTGGTTTATCGAATGGGCTAACTATGGGTGCTTCATTTAAAAAACTAAATAGGCTTACTATGAGTGCTTCATTTGTGGTTTCTCTAATGGGCTTACTATGAGTGCTTTATTTGTGGTTTCTCAAATGGGCTAACTATGGGTGCCTCATTTAAAAAACTAAATGGGCTTACTATAAGTGCTTCATTTGTGGTTTCTCAAATGGGCTTACTATCAGTGCTTCATTTGAATACTAAATGGGCTTACTATGAGTGCTTCATTTGTGGTTTATCAAATGGGCTTACTATGAGTGTTTTATTTGTGGTTTATCAAATGGGCTAACTATGGGTGCTTCATTTAAAAAACTAATTGGGCTTACTATGAGTGCTTCATTTGTGGTTTCTCAAATGGGCTATGGGTGCTTTATTTAAAAAACTAAATGGGCTTACTATAAGTGCTTCATTTGTGGTTTCTCAAATAGGCTTACTATGGGTGCTTCATTTGTGGTTTATCAAATGGGCTTACTATGGGTGCTTCTTTTGAAAACTAATTGGGCTTAGTATGGGTGCTTCATTTGTAGTTTATCAAATGGGCTTACTATGGGTGCTTCATTTGAAAACTAAATGGGCTTACTATGAGTGCTTCATTTGTGGTTTATAAAATAGGTTTACTATGGCTGCTTCATTTGTGGTTTATCAAATGGGCTTACTAAGAGTGCTTCATTTGTGGTTTATCAAAAGGGCTTACTATGGGTGCTTCTTTTGAAAACTAAATGGGCTTACTATGGGTGCTTCATTTGAAAACTAAATGGGCTTACTATGAGTGCATTATTTGAAAACTAAATGGGCTTACTATGAGTGCTTCATTTATATTTTATCAAATGGGCTTACTATGGGTGCTTCATTTGAATACTTAATGGGCTTACTATGAGTGCTTCATTTGTGGTTTATCGAATGGGCTAACTATGGGTGCTTCATTTAAAAAACTAAATAGGCTTACTATGAGTGCTTCATTTGTGGTTTCTCAAATGGGCTTACTATGAGTGCTTAATTTGTGGTTTATCAAATGGGCTTACTATGGGTCCTTCATTTGAAAACTAAATGGGCTTACTATGAGTGCTTCATTTGTAGTTTATCAAATGGGCTTACTATGGGTGCTTCTTTTGAAAACTAAATGGGCTTACTATGGGTGCCTTATTTGAAAAATAAATGGTTTCATGGTTGAAAAATAAATGTCAAATTTCAGAACTGTCATTTTTTTAATATATTTTTGATTTTTACAGAAACTGTTTCATTTATCAGGATAAAATGTAGCCTATGTGTTATTCCAGAGTCTCAGCTATCTTCATACCAAATTTTAAGTCAATCGGTTCATCCGTTTAAGCGTGAAAAGTAACAAACATACACACACACACACACTTACACACATACACACAAACTTTCGCTTTTATAATATTAGTAAGATTATGTACTTAGTAATAGTTTTTTATACGAAATATTAAATTTAATTACGATTTTTTTCTTATAACGAAAGTTTTATTTAAATTACGCAATTTGCCATAAAAAAAAGCAGGATAAAGGTAAATTAAATTGATAAATTATTATTTACTTCATGACTAATATTATTTTCAATAGTTAGATTCACTCACTCATACGCTCACTGGGCGTCGTACGAAGCAGTCGTGTTACAAATTTTTTACCATGTGATTAAAACAAAGTCAACTTTAAAACCATCATAATTAGACTCAAAATTACTTTGTGCCGGTTACACCATTTAATCTCGCAAAACAAGTCAAACGAAGGAGACGACAAGTATACATCGTGCCTGCTCTACTGTCAAAATGAGTGACCACGGATCAACAAATCAACTTATTGGATGCGGTATGTCGCGCAGTGACTCGCAAAGTTCTCTAAGCCCAGATATCAGAGACATGCGCACCTGTTTATCACAGATGATGAAGATGATGGAAGTAATGATCGCTGGTCAGAAGGAATTCGCAGAAAATCTAAGAATTGATGTTGCTTCGATTAAAGATCAAGTGAGTGAAATAAAAGCTTTAACACATCACCTAACTCAAGAGCAAATTACTATAAAATCAGAAATACAAGACCTAAAAATAAAGAACGAAAATACAGAAAAACAAATACAATCTCTCAAGACAGAAATGGTGAAGCTTAAACTCGATGACTCGAAACGGACTCCTTCATCCATTACCCTAGAATCCGTTGTAAATGAAGTGAAGGAGCGAGAAGATAGAAGCAAAAATATTATAGTGATCGGCGTTCCAGAATTATTCTCACGAAATAAGTTTGATAGAAAAACTAATGACACCAATGAAGTTTTAAAAATCACAAGAATGGCGAACAAACAGTGCCCAGAACCAAAAAAAATCATGCGTATCGGAAAATATGATCCGAACAAAAATCCTATCAAAATATATTATAAAACCCAGGGCACTGTTATTAATCTTTTACGTAACAGAAATAACATAAATTTGACAAATGTTAAAACATATTCTGATCAAACGCCTCAACAACAGTAAAACTCTGCAGAATGAAATGTTACGTCGGTGTGATGATGGAGAGAAAGACCTTATCATACGTTACAGAAAAGGCGTACCTGAGATTATAAAGTTGTGAAATGTAACACAAATAACCGAAACATTTAACAAATAAGTAATATTAACACCCCTTACCAAATACCTTCAAAATTTACTTCAATTTTCATTTATAAAAAATATTACATACATATTATGTATTATACAAAAAGGCAGAAGAAAGGAACTAAAGAATATAAAAACACATATAACAGAAACATTTACAAATAATAGAAATACACCAACAACCTTCAAAACTTGCTTCAATATTCTTACATATATAAAAGTATTACATACATATTATGTATTATACAAAAAGGCAGAAGAAAGGAACTAAAGAATATATAAAAACACAAATAATATTATAGAAATACACCAGAACCTTCAAAACTTACTTCAATATTCATATAAAAATACTATATACATATACATATTATAGAAAAAAAGGCAGAAGAAATGAATTAAAGATGAATAAATAAATAAATATTATCAAAGAAGATAAATTAAACAAAGAGAAAAAATAAAGGAATACAATGATGTAATAACAATAAATTACATTGAAATTGAATATTTTGCCATATCCAGATTTGATGCGCTTACTTTATGACTCCGTGGTTTACTGCATGTCAACAAAACAATGCAATCGACGCGATGCGGCGTTGGACCTGTTTAAGTGTTTTTTGCAATATTTGCCTATAACTTTTTCTTAGACTACCTACATTTTATATTTTATAAGTTCATTGCAAAATTTTGTACGACTAGCCCTATTATAACTTATGCTTAGTTTTAGTATGTGTCTCATAGTAAGTGAATGTAAATTCTTTTATGAGAAATAAAGATCTTTAACCCGAAGTTAATATTAAAAATTAAGTTAATTATAAATTCAACTATTTATTAAACATTTAAAAGGTTATTGTGGAATTAAATTCGTGGATAAGTGGCGTCCACTCGTTGGTCACGCGGCGTTCACGGGTTGACCGCGCGGCGTCCACCCGGCGTCAACGCGGCGTCCACCCGTGGACGCCGGGTGGACGCCGGGTGGACGCCGAGGCGAGGCGGTGCTGAGTGGGTCCCGGGTGGGTGTAATGAGCGTTGACCCTAATGGAGCATCTCGTGAAAAATAGACTCGAGTGGTATATTGAAACCCAAGGGAAATTATCGCATAGTCAATTTGGTTTCCGTAAGAATAAAAGTACCCTTGATAGCATAGCTGTGTTTACAACTGACATAAGAATAGCATTTTCACTCAATCAATCGGTTGTAGCAGCCTTCTTAGATATACATGCCGCCTATGATAATGTTTTAATAGAAACTTTAAAAGAAAAGTTAATAAACCTTAATATTCCCCACATAATAGTTAATTTTATTTCTAACATGTTAGCTGGCAGAAAAATAAAGCTAGACGCCTCCGATTGTCACAGAATAGCCTGGAAAGGACTTCCTCAAGGCTCAGTGCTCAGCCCGCTACTATATAATATATACACCCACGACTTAGAGCCATCATTATTTGCGGAAGTCAATGTACTTCAGTATGCGGATGACCTTCTTTTATATACTACTGATACCTCATTTGAATTAGCCTCCAGAAGAATCACATCCGGTCTAGGTAATTTAAAAGTGTGGCTGGATAAAAACGGTCTGGAACTTTCTGCTATCAAAAGTTGTATTGTGCCATTTTCCAGGAAACGATTGATACCTACGTTCGAAATAAAATATGATAATATTATAATCCCTGTCTTATCACAAACAAAATTCTTAGGGGTAGTTTTAGATAGCAAACTTTCCGGACTTCCACATTGTGAATATGTGGTAGAAAAATGCGAAAAATCACTAAATATTATGCGATGCCTATCGGGTGTTTGGTGGGGAGCTCATCCTTTTTCTATGAAGCTTCTATACAATGCTTTAATAAGGAGTAATCTGGATTATGGAAGTTTTTTGCTAGAGCCTGGTAACGTGTCAGGATTTAAGAAATTAGATGGTATTCAATCTAAGGCTCTTCGAATTGTTACCGGTGCTATGAGATCCAGCCCGATCAATGCCCTGCAGGTTGAATGTGTTGATCCTCCACTGAATCTTAGACGGCAATTCTTAGCAGATAGGCTCTTTTATCGTATCTTCCAAACATCAAACCATCCTCTCACTTATAAGCTTACTCATTTGTCTCAGTTAATACCAATGTCAAATTATTGGTTACACAAGAATCCTCCGTGCCTAGTAATAAGTTTACAAAAACACAATACGTTGTTAGCTCCTACTTATCAATCTTCTAATCTCTCCCTGTTTTCTTGTAAATTCCAGGCTTTAACTTTGTCTCCGGAAATTTATTTTAATTTAAGTATTACTAAAAATATTAATAGTTCCAATTCAGAATTTAATTCTATAGTGGGCATTAAGTGGCCGGGTTGGCATTATTTATATACTGATGCTTCTAAACATTCTCAGCTTGGATGCGTAGGCGTTGGGGTATATCACCACAATTTTCGAATAACTCAACAAATCAAATGTCCTCCTGAAACTTCAGTTTACACTGGTGAAAGCATTGGCTTATTGAAAGCTTTAGAATATGTTAAGATTGCTAAACTTAATAAAGTGGTAATATTTACTGACTCGTTGAGTTCTTTGCAAGGTCTAAAAAGATATCCTTTTAGAGCAAAACCTTTTACTCCTCTCATTGCCAAAATGAGAGAAATTCTTTTTGAATATTGGTTAAAAAATATTACTATTGTTTTTGCCTGGGTCCCGAGTCATTGTGGTATCATAGGGAATGAAAAGGCAGATGTTCTGGCTAATGGGGCGATTGAATGTGGCGACATATTTCCATACGTAAATTACTGTCATGATTTGGCTGCTATTCCAAGGTTCCGGCTCATGGACTCGTGGAGTGCGGCTTGGGAGGCAATAAGCAATGTAAAAGGCAGATTCTACTATAGTTTACAACCAGACATACCTAAGAAACCGTGGTTCTTCGGTTTGAAGCTTGGAAAGATGGTAACATCCATTATTATCAGAATGAGGCTGGGCCATGTTTGTACACCAGCTCATCTTTCCAGGCTTCGGATTGTAAACAGCCCGGAATGCCAGTGTGGGTGTGACTTTGCGGATTTGAACCATCTATTTTTCTCCTGTCCAAATTACAATTCTGCCGCTTTCCTTTCTGACCTCCAATCATCTGACATCCCGTTTCCTGTAAATATTTCCTATCTGTTAAGTGATTTTAAAACATATCATATTTTAGCATTATATATTATTAATAATAATATTAATATATAAGTTTATTTCAAATATTATATATTTCTTAAATTTTAAATAATAATGTATTTATTTTTTTTAATAATCTAAAGATAAGTTTTAATAATTGTATAATATAATTAAAAGTGATGTGAATATTTTATGTATTAATGGCATTTTATGAAATATTTAACTGAATCCTCTCCTGATCCCTTTTCCAAATTCCGATCCTAAATCTTATATAATATTTTTCGCGTGTATACTTTTCCCGTTTTTACTAAAAACCAGTTACATAATTATCACACAAGTTAACATGAGAAAATCGCATCGACTTGATAGTGGCAAATGCATAAGTCGTGTGGCGCCAGACTCCTGTGGAGTAGAAGAGGAAAAAAAAAAAAAAAAAAAAAACCGGTATATGTGGACGAGCCATTAGCATTTGATATGAATTTCAGTTTTATACCTGCACGTGTTCATGAGAAATGAGGAAGTCAGTATGAAATTATTAAAAATATTTTTTTTATATGATCTAACAAAAAATTTACAGTTTTCGCAATTTTTCCTTTATCTGTGCTCTAAGGAATTGCTTTTTACCAAATGACAAGATTCTAAGTTCACTGGAAGTACCCTGTAAGTTTTGATTCCCTTGCGAGTAGTCGCGAGTTTAAAAATGCGGCTAAAATTGGTGTTTCTTTTGAATGCGTTGACATAGAGGTTTGATTTTATTATAGTTTAAAGGTATCATAGATTTGAGTATTTGATATGAATTTCAATTTAATACGTCTACGCGTTCATGAGAAAAGGGGTAGTAGGTATAAAATTATTCAAAATATTTTTTTCATATTATGATCCAATTAAAAATGTATAGTTTTCGCAATTTTTCCTTTATCTGTGCTCTAAGGAGTTTAGTTGCTTCGTGCCAAATTTCAAGATTCTGAGTTTACGAGAACTACCCCGTAGGTTTTGATTTCTTTGGGAATGTCAAAAATTTGCGACAAATTCGACTATATATTTTGATGGTGTTGGCCTAGAACTTTGAATTTTTCACAGCTCCAAGAGGCAATGGACCTTAGTATTTATTATAAATTTCAGCTTGTTACCTCCACGCCTTCTTGAGAAAAAGGGTCTTGACAGTCAGACAGACGCACGGACGGATGGACAACAAAGTGATCCTTTAAGGGTTCCGTTTTTTCCTTTTGAGGTACGGAACCCTAAAAAAGACATCAAAGTCAAAATCACTCAAAATGACAGTTGACACTGTCATGGGTCATAGAGTCATAGACTTTAATGTATTACGGGGTTATTCCGGTCCAAAACTGCTTCTCGTTTTGCTAACGTCCAATATCAAAATTTAGAAAATCTTGAAAATTTTAAAAAAGCCGCGTCTCCAGTTACTGTTTTGGTCTACACTCTCAACAAAAACACAACACACAGCAAAATTCCCCTACACAAAAAAATAATAATGTCTATGCTTCAAGCTTCAACAAATGTTTTTGCTTTGTTTATTCATTTATTTATTTACTACCTGAGCCCAGCGGTAAGCTTCAACAAATGTTTTTGCTTTCCATAGCCGATGGAAAGCAAAAATATTTGTTGAAACTGAAGCATAGACTTTTTTTTTGTGTAGGGGAATTTTGTTGTGTGTTGGCGTGTTTTTGTTTAGAGTGTAGACCAAAAAAAGTAGCTGGAGACGCGGCTTTGAAAGCCGCGTCTCCAGCTCTCATGGGTCGTCCATATATTATGTCCATATGTGGCATAATGTGGACGACCAATTATTATTTTGGTCTACACAATCAATAAAAACACAACAACACACAACAAAATTCCCATACACAAAAAAAAATGTCTACACTTCAAGCTTCAACAAATGTTTTTGCTTTCCATGCCCGATGGAAAGCACGCACGCGTACGCACGGTTTTTTAGCGGCGATACGGGCGAAAAAAATATGTGTACCTCCGGTGGGTAGTTTTTTCTTAAAAACCTTATTTTTGGGGGATTTTCGAGATAATTTGGGGAGAAACTAAGATGACCATCTGGCAACACCGCTGACAGCTGACACACCCAGCGTTGCCAATTTAGCATTTTTTATGCTAAATTTGGCAGAGTTTCTTTCTGCACATTATTTTGACGTTTAGCATATAGCATATTTTTTTAGCATGAAATTCAATCAAAAAATATATCGAACAAAACAGGTAATATAAAACAGAATAATCAATATCGGAGTGATGGTCAAAAAATACTCCGTACACGCGTCCACTTGTAAACCTATCCTCCGTTTTCTCGTTACAATATTATTTATAAACATGAATCGACCAAGCTGCACGCTCTTTTGTTCTAACCAGTGCTGCTGTCGTAAGAATCTGATTTGCCATATTTTAAGGAAAAAATAAACGAATTGCTGAATTCAATTATTTATTACTTTGAAAATATTTATTTCTCATTTATTCCTTCATAAATTCTGGAACGAAGTCATAGAAATTAAAGATGCAGCTGGCAATGACCCCTATGCAGATTTATCACAGTTTGCTAAAATATATTGACGTATTGAGTATTGACGTGTTCTGTTGACGTTACCTCATTCTAACGCAGAGATTGAACTTGTTTTCAGTTAAATGAACTTAGCTTCGAAATCGTTTGGCGCAATTTCGTTTTTTTTCCTTTTTTATATACCCTTTTTTAAATTAAAACTATTCGAAAATAATTTGGCATATTATTTTAGCACTTTTTTTCTCAAAAGTAGCATATTTTTGGCATTATTTTTACATCACTTTAGCACATTTCGTGTTACAATAGTTGGCAACACTGGACACACCACCGGTCACCGCAGTCACGCAGTCACCGGAGCGGCGAGATAACGAGTCGAAGCTGTAGCCGAAGGTGTTTTTATCGATAATTTGAGATTTCGAAGGGATCTCGGACGCGTTTCGAGTCAATTTATATCTATTTATCGAATACCTTCGTTCACCCGCAGCCGAACGACGAAATGATACCGTCGTACCTCTCAACGTTCGAAATAAACAAGGAGATCCTGATAGGTTTGACGATAACAATTCTGTACATAGCCTACTACCTGGTGGAGGCGGTGCAGGTGAGTGCGGCGAGGCTGGCGGGGCCGGGTGAGGGCGCGGGCAGTGACCGGGCGCGTGTGTTGCAGCGGCCGGAGGTGGTGGTGGGTGGCGGCGCGGGCATGCGCGGCGCGCTGGCGGCGGTGCCGCTGCTGCAGGAGCGCTACTGGCCGCCGCCGTGGTGCGTGGAGGCGCGCCTGCAGACGGTGCTGGGCTCGGTGCTGCGCTCGCTGCTGCTGCCGCCCGTCACCTACACCAGGTGCGCCGTGCCGCCGGTCCCCTCTCCACCTGTTTTTTAGGCTTCCCTTTCCCGGCCGAGGTATTTACGAAAGAAAAGTGGGTATATGATCGGCTCGGATGGCTCCGGTCCGGTGTCCCGCTGTACGGAGAGCCGGCGGGAGGCCCGGCCGAGCTGACCTACTCTGTGATCACTACACCTATTAATGTCAGATAAATTATATCTCACTTAACCTCAATAATGACACGTATCGACCGTTAGGTGTTTTTATTTTTTTAAAGATCAAATTTAAATAATTCAATATTATTTTATTTTATTTGGAAAACATTACAGTGTAAATATCATAGTGGGTAAAATATATAAATTTCTAATCACCATTTACAAGTTTTATGTATTACTAGCTGCACCCTGCGGTTTTACCCACTGTACTGTAGCCTATGTATTATTCCGGGGTCTGAGCTATCTCTATACGGAGTTTAAACTCGATCGGTCCACATTTTTAGGTGTGAAAAAGTTAAATTTCTACCAAAAATTACCATTAAAATTTCTATTAATTTCTTACCATTGAAATCTCTACCAAAAACTACCATTAAAAATTCTACCAAAAACGCAATTTCCTACCTTTCCTTTTTTAAATTAAAATTTCTACCAAAAACTACCATTAAAATTACTACCAAAAACTATGATTTGAATAATTTCTCCAAGTTTCATTCACATTCAAAAAGTTAAGTTGAGGATCTAACCGAGTCGACGACCTTATTTAATCGATTCTATCGTGTGGGGTGTCGTCAAATAGGTATTTAAAAAATAAGGGACGGGTTTTTGATAAAGTTTTTTGATCGAGCGATCCATTTTAAAGATATTCAAGTTTCAGCCGCATATTTTTATTGGGGGTTCACACGGAACCTTTGGTGCTGGAGTTGGAGACGATGGTGAGGTTGTGAGGTTGTGTGGTGTCGGGCGGCAGGCAGGTGCTGCGGCTGTCGGACGGCGGGCAGGTGGCGCTGGACTGGGTGGACACGGGCGCGTGCGGGGGCGCCGCCGTGCTGCTCGTGGTGCCCGGCCTCACGGGCGCCACGCACGCCGAGTACGTGCGCTGCCTGGCCGGCGCCGCGGCCGCGCTCGGCGCGCGCTGCGTCGTCTGCAACTACCGCGGGCTGGCCGGCGTGCCGCTCGCCACGCCGCGCATGTACAGCGCCGTCTCGCACCCGGACCTGGCCGAGGCGCTGGCGGGCGTCGCGGCGGCGGCCGGCGGCGCGCCGCTGCTCGCCGTCGGCGTGTCGCTCGGCGGGCTCGTGCTCGCGCAGTACCTGGCGGCGGCGGGGCGGCGCGCGCGCGTCGCGGCCGCGCTGCTCGTGTCCTCGCCGCTGGACGTGGAGCGCGCCGCGGCCGCCATAGCCGGCGCCGGGAACGCGCCGCTCGCGTGGCACATGGCGCGCAACCTGCGGGCGTGCGTGCGCGGGCACGCGGCGCTGGCGGCGCACCACGCGGCCGTGGCGCGCGCGCGGACCGTGCGAGAGTTCGACGCGGCGTTCACGGCGGCGCACTTCGGGTTCCGGTCGGCGGAGGAGTACTACGCGGCGGCGACGCTGCGCGGCAAGCTCGGCCGCGTGGGCGTGCCGCTGCTGTGCCTGTGCGCCGCGGACGACCCGTTCCAGCCGCGGGGCGCGCTGCCGGCGGCGGAGGCGGCGGCGGCGCGCCGCGTGGCGCTGGCGGTGACGGCGCGCGGCGGCCACATCGGGTGGCTGGAGGGCGTGCGCGGGGTGTCGGCGCGGCCGGGGGACGCGTACGTGGCGCGGCTGGCGCGGCAGTGGTTCGCGGCGGTGCTGGCGCGCCCGCACCTGCTGCACACGCCGCCGCCGGACGCGCTCTAGTGCCGCCCGCGGACGCCGGGATCCGGTCGACCGTCTCGAGGACATTTCGATTCGTGAGAGGACCTGCAGGGCTATTCACTTATCGGTTAGTGAACCGAACCGAATACCGAATTGTCAAAAATGTATGAAATGACGTGACGTGACATGTCAAGTTGTATCTACATAATACGTCATTACATACATTTTTGACTATTCGGTATTCGGTTCGGTTCTTTCAGGGATAAGTGAATAACCCTGCTGGACGCGATTCGTCCCGAGGGCAGTCGGACGACCGCCGCGCGAATCGTCAACTGCGCGTTCGGTCGCAAGTCGCACGAAAAAGAGTGATAGGACATTTTTAAAGACTACCCTGTTGTACCGCTTCGCGCACCCGATCGGAGTGTCGGCTGCCGACACGTGCAGAACACGGTCCGTCCGGTGCGCGTGCGCACGTGAACGGAGGACGAACGCGACCACCTGACCCGTCGCCGTCTTCCCTTGCGGCGAATGAAGCAGAATAAATTCAAAATTTGTCCTATTGCGCTTTTACGATTTAGACGATTTGTTCTTTTAAAGAAATGCGCTATCGAAGTGATGCTCTTTTGACCGTTTGCGCTCAGTCCGATTCAGCTCGTGACGAATGGCGGGCTCACCGATCCTGACTCCTGACAATGAGAGAGTGGTTAGTGCGCGGCACTCGGTACTCGGTACCTCGTGATAACACTAGTATTACTCGCAGTCACCTGCCCGCTGCAGGTACCTTATATTATTAAGATTAGATAGTTCACTTTATGACTCGGGTATTTATCGACGGGACGAGGTCGCGCGGTGGCGGCCGCTAGCGACCGCTGTCGACAAGCTACGATGCGATGCGACAATAATGGAGGTGTGATATTGACGAACATCGTTCCGAAGTTTAAGTACATAATGTGTATCGTTACTTATTTTTAAAAGCGTTTTTGTCGCATCGTCCCACCGGTCGGGTGACGTCACACACGGCCACCCGCGCGCCCTCGTCACGTGATACGACTCAGCGGTGCTCACGTTGCTTGTAACGATGCCTTATTATATGAACGAGTGTAAGTAGGTGTATATAGTATATTAGGAGCGTGTAACGAGCCCACTGTGTGGTGTAAATATATTGATAAGTCGGTGTAAGAGCGCGGTTTTATTGAGTATATAATGAGAAGTGGAGCGGGCGCGCGCCTGGACTCTGGACAGGGACAGGGGCACCCGTCACCCGTCGCCGGTGGATACATCGCTGTACACCCGGTATACAGCCAGGCCCGTGGAGCCGGTATACAGGCCCGTGGAGCTTACTACAATCAGCGGCCAGTAATAGCCTACCACTACTACTGCATGGAACTCAAAACGTGCATATTACGTCATAGACAAAACTGAAATGTACGAGTTCGTATGCAGGGCTGCTTCATCCCACTTGCAGCGAGTGTACGGGGCTGTGTCGACTGGACGGCGCACGCGTCACTTAAACTTTATGAGAGCGTCCAAATTCATGTTTAACTTATTTTTTATTGGCATGACAAGGTAACTTTATTTATTAGTGTTTAAATAAAACACTGATCATATTTAAGTTAGTTTTTATTGAAGGTATGTAATAATAATAATCGTTTAAATAATATCTATGTACATATTAATTGGCGAAAACTTCTCTCAGATTTATTATATTTTTTTAAAGATCAGTCCGATAAATAACACTTTGAATGCGACTCGATAGCAGACATCTATTATAATTATTATATCTACTGTGTAAATGAAACGCACAAAGTGATTCAAATAAATGTATTTACAAACGTTTAAAGTTATATTTCGTCAGTTTATTTATTACTGCAAACGAACGGCATTACAAGATTACGTCGTACCATCCTAATTCGGAAGTTTGTTTACATAATGTGGTTTTTGAATGAGTGTACGTATAAAAAAACAACTGAAACTGGTACGATGTTACGATTCATAAAAATAAAATATTGTAACTGTAGGGACACATAGTAGCGGGCAGCGCGAATATGTAGTCATCAGCAATTTCATAGAACGCAGTCAGTTGCCAACCGTGTGCCCCTGCGCAGCCCCCTCTCTTTCTGTTTAAATTATTTTGGATTTTTATTTATACGCTTAACTATACCTAGTACATATATATACAGACTATAATAGATATCGTAACATTAGACTTACATAACCAAAACACTACATACAAGTCCACAATAAGTGACAATGTGTAAATTATTTATTATATTAAATAATATTAGGTGTCTGGAAGATCTTTTTAAAATGTATTGTAAACAAAGTTATCGAGTCTAAATCTTATAAGGAACGTACAGGTAAGTTTAGTACCTCGTGAATAAACAAGCATTTTAATGTATTTTTATATGAGCGTGTCTTGCCTTTTTTCATCAGAAGGAAATCCAAAATATGACAATTATATATCTTTTTAAGCAACCGTACACCGAGGCCGAGCAATAACGCAGACTTTTTCATTGATAACTTTTCACGAAACTAATGGCTCCACCTCACTATCGCCGGATACAGACGAATACACGCGGATACGATAATTTAGAGGGCATATTCGGCTCTATCCGCCGGGGTTCGTCTATGTCCGCCTCTGATCCGTGAATTGTCGGTTTTTCGAGCACGCATGAAAGGGAATCGCCGGATGGTTGCGTTGAGGTGCCCACACTATCGCCGATTATTCATTCGCCGTCGGACAGTGAAGCGTTGCACTCGTGTTTAAACAAATAGTGCAAGCTTCTATAACTATCCCCAGCCCCAGTAGCCAAAAATTTTAAAGTGATGGCAAGTTGTATTTTAACTGGTATGGAGTCCCTGAAAATCGCGTCTTGTTTTGATACTAATGGGGATATTTTTCGCACCAAATAGGTAAAATCGCTTGATGACATGCGTACAAAGTTTTCGAATTCTCCAGAAGACTCGCCCAATAACTCAGATTAAATAAATTGTCGCAGCAGCAACACACTCCACGTCCATCTTGTACGGTGGACGATCAACAAAGTGATACCCTCACGTATACCGCCGATAATGTGGATGCTTGCACGATGTACGTGCCGTATATAGACAGACACACGGATAACGAGCATCGGCGATAGTGTAGTGGCTGCATTACGTAGTAATAGTAGCTATTCTTTGGGACGGGGCCTTGTTGGGAGGGCATTCGGCATTAGTCATAAATGTACTGTTTTAGAGTTATTATAATTTATTGGAAAAATTTGCGATAATCCCGTATGATAATATTTAATTACTATTGTCCCGTTTACTGTTTACCTTCGTGCCTTTTAACGGTTCCGCAGTTCGAACCGTTTCTATGGTGTCAAATTACCGTATATATCTTTTTATCGTGACGGTAGTGGCGGGAGCCACTAAAATCACACATACGTATCTATAATAGGGTGCTTTTTATACGAAAAGAGTCCCGCGGAAACTAGCGGAACCAAATTTAATCGATAGTCAATTTCGTCGTTAATTGAAGCGCTTCTCCGCCCGGTCCTCTCCTCAAACTGCCGCCGGGAGCCGAGCCGGGCCCCGGACACGAGCCGGGCCCCGGACACGAGCCGGGCCCCGGACACGAGCCGGGCCCCGGACACGAGGCGGGCCCCGGACACGAGGCGGGCCCCGGACACGAGCCGGGCCCCGGACACGAGCCGGGCCCCGGACACGAGCCGGGCCCCGGACACGAGCCGGGCCCCGGACACGAGGCGGGCCCCGGACACGAGCCGGGCCCCGGACACGAGCCGGGCCCCGGACACGAGCCGGGCCCCGGACACGAGCCGGGCCCCGGACACGAGCCGGGCCCCGGACACGAGCCGGGCCCCGGACACGAGCCGGGCCCCGGACACGAGCCGGGCCCCGGACACGAGCCGGGCCCCGGACACGAGGCGGACGTACGAACACGACTCGCCTACGCAGCGCCCGCGTGCCGACACATAATGTGGACCACCCGAGGTGGGGGGCTCGCGGCTCGTCCGGCGCGCCGAACGTTCCACCGCGATCCCGGAACGAAACGCATCGGAACGGAACGACGTATCGACCGCGCCGCACACTGTCAGTTTTCAAAACGAAACGTCGTATATTTTTTTTACATTTAGAGAAGTTTTTTATCGATAAAATCGACCGCCCCGGACGGACCCGAATCGCGACGTCGACGGTCGGCGGCGCGCTGACTCGCCGCCGCCGCCGCCGCCTCCCGCGAGTGCGTCGCGCGTCACAGGTCGTCCGCGTCCGCGCCCAGCGCCGCCAGCAGCAGCGCCTCCGCCGCCGCGCGCCGCTCCGCCCCGTGCGCCGGCAGCGCGCGCACACCCGCTGCGCCCGCCGCCAGCGCCTCCAGCCCGCGCGCCCACCGCTCCTCCTCCGCCCCGCCGCCGGGGGCCTCCGCGGGCGGGCGGCGCGCCAGCCCTGGCCACGCGTGCGCGTGCAGCGCCGCGCGCAGGGCCGCCGCGCCGCCCGGCTCGCCGGCGCGCGCGTCCGCCGCCGCCAGCAGCGGCACGGGCTCGTAGCGCGCGCGCGCCGCCCACGCCAGCAGCGCGGCGGGCAGACTGGCGGCGCGCGCGCACACCACGCGCACCTCGGCGGCGGGCGCGCGCGCCGCCCGCCGCTCGGCCGCGCCCGCCGTCAGCTCGTCCGCGCCCAGGTACACGACGTGTCCGAGCGCGTCCGCCGCGTCCCCCGCGCCCGCCTCGTCCGCGTCGGCCGCGAGCCGCACGTCCGCGCCGTAGTATTTGTTGCGCACGCGCCAGACGCGCGCCGCACCACCCGCCACCGCCTCCTCCTCGGTTATCTCTGCGGGGATGCGGCTGATTTGAACGTCGACCGAGATAAAGAGACGCGCGACCGCCCGAGTTTCGTCCCTCGTCGCATGTGTGCGTGCGCGAGTGTCCGCTTCCGTATGCAAAAGTGCTATTGACTGGTGTTATTGGAACGAAGTTCCTTATCGCGCGTTGTGAAAGGGGGCTAGACAGAAAAAATTCTTACGAAAAGTTGTTTTTGCTACAGTAAGCTGTGCGGCGTGAGCATGTTTCTCTGTCTGTCTCTCTCTCTTATAAAAAGCAAGCCAGATATTTTCATTTCTATTTCGCATTGAACAGTGTGGTGTCACAACGATTATTTTTGTTGAGTGTATACAGGTTTTTTGTAAATAATAAATCGTGGGAACTTCGCTCCATCCGGGTGTCCCTTGACACCTCTCAAGTTTTTTCATAATATAGCTATGTTACTTCACTAGCTGAACTGTGGAAATTTAGCCAATGAAAAATGAACAAACTCTTACTGACCTGACATGATATATGCTGCATCAGCCATTGTCCGGGCACTTATTAATATTGTTGGAAGAGAATCCATTATTACCACTGGTATGTTTTCCTTGTGCAACTAATAACCTTCCTTCACCAGGATGAGTGCTTTTGATTGGACCTATAACATTAGGAAAACTGATTACAATCTTTGCTTATTGCTATTTGATAAAGATAGGATTTTATTTTATACTTACTGCTTACCTAATAATATAAAGTATAAACTTGTTCAAGTCTGGACTGTTTAGATTAAAATGTTAATCACAGTTACATGATATCTAATAATTATTATACTCGAGCATTTGTCCTGAATAATAAAATTTATGTAACATCTGTATCTATTGATTATAATAGATATTATTTATCGGTTTTCTTAAGCAAATCTAATTATATTCTTGATTCTGTGGCTTGTGAACGTGCGACGTGCGATAGCACCACAACTTTGCTATAATTGTAATGACTCGTGGAAAGATAAACCACCAAACGATGGTATACAGATTTTAATATGCACTGAGCATATAAAGTTTATATGAAATTTTAGAATTTTGAGCACAAACACCATTCAAATTGATTCAAATGCAAATATTCGTACTTTGAAAAAGGATGACAATATTTTGTTATGTGTGTATGTCAAAATCAAAACAAACATGTAGATTCTGTAATAAGACAAGACGAATACGCAGCAAAGCGATACGCGTTTTATAACCTATGCCACAGACCTATGCCACAGCATTTTGTTTCTGCCCATGCACGAAAAAGAGACGACGCGATGGCGCAGCAAAACGTACCTATTGCCTATAAATCTTATGGCTCGTCCACATTATGCAGGCCAATGATTCGGCGAGTCGTTGGCCGAACGTTCGCCCGAGTGCACAGTTTATATATATGCACTTGGGGCACAGATTATATAAATAAAAAATAAAGAAAATTTAACTAATTTCAAGTAATTATTCACACAAAATGGCTTCAAATGATCCATGATTGATTAATATTCAAAATATTATTAAAGTCGTTAGCTACGGGGCCCAAAATGTATACCGGAAATTAACCGGAAAAGAACCGTAAATATCCGAAGACATTCGTCTATAGACAAATATTGTTCGTCCATAGCCAAAACACACACTCGGCGAATCATTGGCCGGTATATGTGGACGAGCCATTGTGTTTTTTTGTACATATCGAAGAGCCCTTGATCACGATCTCGCGAAATGTTTAGCGACGATATGGACGAAAAAAAAAAAGTGTGTGCGTGTAACCTTTACGCGCGATTGAAGTAAAACTTCAATTCAATATCCCGTGAACATTCACGAATTTTACTCGACACTGGCAAAATGCACATGTTGCCATATTATTAAAAAAAAAAAAAGAAATTAGACAGACCATAGTATATGACATATACTTACAACCAATCAGAATTATTATTTTTAAATGGCGGAAACTACACAGACTATAGTAAGCGTTACTTCCGTCAGAAAAAAAAAAGTAAGCGTTACTTCCGTCAGAAAAAAAATCTGAGTTACTCCCTAGTCGCGCCTAAAGAAGTTTTACTTAAAAAAAAAAAAGAAATTAGACAGACCATAGTATATGACATATACTTACAACCAATCAGAATTATTATTTTTAAATGGCGGAAACTACACAGACTATAGTAAGCGTTACTTCCGTCAGAAAAAAAAAAGTAAGCGTTACTTCCGTCAGAAAAAAATCTGAGTTACTCCCTAGTCGCGAGTCGCGCCTAAAGAAGTTTTACTTCAAAAAGTAAGCGTTACTTCCGTCAGAAAAAAATCTGAGTTACTCCCTAGTCGCGCCTAAAGAAGTTTTACTTCAAAATGTTCTGACTCCGGATTTTTCTTAAAAACCTGAATTTTGGGGGTTTTCGAGATAATTTGGGGGGAAACTAAGACGACCATCTGGCAACACTGTCTACTGTCTTATGATTGAGATTCATTTTGCCGCGCTTTTGGAAAGCGGATGAAATGTTTTGCTTTCTTGGTTAATAATTTTGCAATAAGTGCTAAACGCAAACGCGTATTAATAGTGGGTTTAATAAACGTTGAGTGTTTGTGAATGTGATTTACTGTCGAAGAATGGAAAAAAGTTCCACAGTCTGCTGTTTTCAAGAATCGTCACAAAATGAATCCATGTAATTCGATAAACGCCCACTCTTTATCGAATATTGGAGGGAATATCCTCTCCAATAAACAATGAACTTAAAATTATAATAAAGATTTCGACTGAAGGACTTGTATCCATGGTCAGAATAAATTTAAAAAAAAAAAAATCTTATGATTGATTCATTTTTCCGCGCTTTTGGAAAGCGGATGAAATTTCTGCGTTCTTGGATAATAATTTTGCAATAAGTGCTAAACGCGTATTAATAGTGGGTTTAATAAACGTTGAGTGTTTGTGAATGTGATTTACTGTCGAAGAATGGAAAAAAGTTCAACAGTCTGCTATTTTCAAGAATCGTCACAAAATGAATCGATGTGATTCGATAAACGCCCACTCTTTATCGAATACTGGAGGGAATATCCTCTCCAATAAACAATGAACTTATAATTATAATAAAGATTTCGACTGAAGGACTTGTATCCATGGTCAGAATAAATTAAAAAAAAAAAAAAATATTATGATTATGTCAATGTCGCGATGTGCTATGCCCTTTGCTATATTTAATATTTATAATCGATGCTGTCGCTGTCATTTGTCATGCTGTTAGTGCTGTTATATACATTATTTACAATGCCTTGATTTGCGATCTAGATTTTGTAATAAATACTAAATAGGTACATAGAATGCCTACAAACATTTCGTACATAAATACCTTCCTATCTGCTCTGCAGCTACACCTTAATAATATATAAAGTACTTAATCTGTGAGCTATTTACGTATTCTAATAGGTACTTTTTCTTCGCTGTCTTCAAACGTATATTTATTATTGTGCGTATATTATTATGATGAGTCAGCGGATGAGTAGGTACAGGTATTTGAATTAATTACGTACCTAGATAAATCTGCAGCAAAAGTACGTAGTGAGTGTAGATATTGTTCGAGCTACGTACCTACAAGAGCTACGTGTACACCCGAGTGTCGGATCGGGGCGACGCAATGGATAACATAACATCGTGGAAGGCGGAGGACGAGGCCATCATCGCCACCAACACGGACGCGACGGAGTGCAAGCGGTGCGCCGTGGAGCTGGGCTACTGGAAGGACGACTACATCGCGCTGTTCGCCAAGCACGTGGACCGCAAGGCGCCCGAGATCAACCGCGGGTACTACGCGCGCGTTCGCGCCATGGAGATGTTCATCAATCAGTTCCTAGAGGTGCGTGAGGGGGCGCCGGGCCGGGCCGCGCGGAGAGTGTTGATTGTCGCATGTGTTGCAGAGATGCGACACCAAGTGCCAGATCATCAACCTCGGCTGCGGCTACGACACGCTGTACTGGCGCCTCAAGGACTCCACGCGGGCCGTGGCCAACTTCATCGAGCTGGACTTCCCCACTGTCACCGCCAAGAAGTGTCACATCATCAAGCGCAACAAGAGACTGTTGGAAAAGCTCAGCAATGAAGGTGAGTTTTTTTCTATTGATATTCTCACCACTGAAATTTTTAGTCATGTGGTGACAAATTTTACCACTTCGGAAGTGTTTCGCGCAAACTATTCTGTTTAGAAAAAATTATATTAGAAACCTCAATATCATTTTTGAAGACCTATCCCTATGGATAGGTATCTATATTACTATATACCCCACACAGGGGGAAAGCTGAAAAATAAAAATTTTGAGTATCAGTTCTAAAAATGACTTGAATGAATGGGGAAATTTTTTTTGTATTTTTTTGTGTGAAAATCTTAATGCAGTTCACAGAATTCATCTAGTTACCAAGTTTCAACAGTATAGTTTTTTTTTTTTTTTTTTTTTAATAGGTCCGCCAAACCGGCCGTATCACATTATGACATAGTGTATAACAACAGAGGTACAGTCATCTTGGGTAACTTTGAATATTGGTCTAACTTTGAACGAGGTTGTAAAAATGGTTTAGTAGTTGAGTTTTAGTTAAAGTATTTGGAAAATAGTTTAAGGATCCGTTATACACATATGTTTTTATCAAAACATATATATGTCTTCATGCAATAAATTACTAAATCACATAAAAAACCTTGTTCAAAGTTAGACCAAAAAGTTCAAAGTTACCCAAGATGACTGTACATAATAAATAAGTCCATGGTGATCGGCCTTCTGGAGGCGAACACAGCATGCAAATTTTTATGTTACAATGTTAAATTTGAGTACTATTTATCCTTTAAAGTAACAGTTTCTTAAAAGAATGTAACCTCTCTCCGAAAATGTCCAAGTTGGTACAAATGTTATTGTATGATGAAGTCATACGGTGCATGGGCGAATGCTGACCGTACTTGGTGCGTCTTCGGGGGAGGGAGAACGTCACTCTGTTATGAAGACGGCTAAGAGTGCGAGGAATTTTAAAGTTGAGTTTGGCTAATAGATTGGGGCTGTCAATCTTGCCACTCACTAGTTTGTGAAGAAATACAAGATCAGCTAATTTCCGCCTATGTTCCAGAGAGGATATTTTAAAGTGTGTCATTCTAGAATCGTAAGTTTGCAAGGTTCGACACAGATTATTCGCAAAAGTCAAGTGGTAAAGAAATTGTTTTTGAATTCTTTCCAATCTTTGAATGTGCACAGCGTAGAAAGGGTTCCAAACGGGGGAGCAATATTCGAGGAGAGAACGTACGAAGCAGTTGAAAAGTAAGGACGAAATTTCGGAATCTTTAAAGAATTTGGTTTGACGCAAAACGAAACCAGATAGGCGTGCTCCTTTTTTCGCTAAGTAATCAATATGCTCTCTAAAGTCCAGCTTAGTATCGACAATAACACCCAAGTCCCGTATACTCGAAACTTCATTGATTTGAACATTGTCAATTTTGTAAGATGCTAGTATAGGGGCCTTTTTCCGCGAGAACTTTAAATGAACGCACTTTGACGAGTTCATAGACATTCTATTGACGTGGCACCAACTACTGATTGTGTCAATGTCTCGTTGAAGAATCTGGACGTCTTGAAGACTGTCAATGACTTTGTAAAGTTTAAGATCGTCTGCGAATAATTGGTACCTGGATGTTATGGCCGAGCATAAGTCGTTTATAAAGATAACAAAGAAGAGCGGGCCGAGGTGTGAGCCCTGAGGCACTCCTGAGGTGACGGCTTTAGTACTGGACAAGAAACCTCTGATCTTCACCAGTTGCGAGCGATTACTGAGGTAAGAATCGCACCAACGAAGCAACGAACCGCAGATACCAGCATGGCCCAGCTTCTGAATCAGAATTTTATGGTCGACTACATCAAACGCCTCGGAGAAGTCGGTGTATATAGCATGTACTTCACCGTGGTGTTCCATGGCTTCGTGTATGTCATCCACATAGTCTAAGAGATTTGATGTAGTTGATCTGCAAGGTAGAAAACCATGCTGGTGAGGGTTTAAGAGGGACTTCACTTGGTGAAGGATTCTTCCATGCACTAGGAGTTCTAGCAATTTACCGAAAGAACATAGCATAGAGATCGGCCTGTAATTTGTGACATCACATTGGTCTCCCTTTTTACAAGCTTTATATTACTTTCACCTGTCTGTTGTCTGTCTGTCTGTCTGTCTGTAATCAAATCTTGCAAGTTTAATTTGACCCACTTCCCGGTTTCCAATTGAGCTGAAAATTAGCATACGTGTGTTAATCGGATGATAATGCAATATTTTTATGACATCGAGCTGATCTGATGATGGAGCTGGAAGGTGGCCAAAGGAACTCTGTCATAAAACAACGCAACCCCATCGAGTTTGGGCTCATTTGATTCGTCTTGACGAGTACTTCATGATGCAAGATGATAACAATAATTAAAGCTTGTTTTTAAAAAGTATTTTTTAAATTTCACTTGTTTAGAATGGGGATGATGTGTGCTATTTTCATCTGTTTGGAAAAACGCCATCAGCTAGTGATTTGTTAAAAATAAAGTGTAAAGGTCTAGAGAGTTGAGACGAACAGGTTTTAAGAAAAATTGGCGGGATGGAATCTGGGCCTGCACCTTTATTAGAGTTTACTTGTTGTAGAGATTTAAGAATTTCTGATTCAGACAGCGTAAGTGAGCCGAGTGAGCCATGTACATAGGGGTATCCTCCAGAGACAGATGCTGTGGTTGGTTCATCGGACACTTGGTAGACAGAATGGAAATACTCTGAGAAAAGATCACTAATATCTAACCCACCCTTGGCAGTCGCACTGTTGTAAAACATTTCGTCTGGGATATCGCTACTATTTGATCTTGCGGATTTCACAAATGACCAGAAATAATGTGGATTATTTTTTAAGTGAACTTTTGCATTAGATTTAAACTGATTTAAACATTCTGAAATCATAATATTACAACGATCTCTAAGTAATTGATATGTCAGATTATCGCGGGGATTTGAGTACATTTTGTATTTATAATGAAATTTTGCTTTCTCCTTAAGAGCTTTAATCAGGGGGCGACAGAACCAAAAAGGGTAGGAGGAGTTCCTTGAATGACGCGTTGGTGTATGTTTTGAGATGATTGGTGATATAATATTGTAGAAACTTTCCACGATCTGATCAACTGTAAGGTTAGAACTAAAATGATCAGCCCAATTTATAACATCTAACTCTGCTTTGATACTTGTGTAATCAGCTTTATTAAAGTTAAGTGTAGGCGTCTTGTTGATTTTAGGAGGCTTATGTGTCTTTAATTTCATATGGATACACAACGCAGGATGGTGGGAATCTTCAGCAACAAGAGGTAATGTGCTAGAGTTTACTTTCAAACAATGTTGAGAATTAGTTATTACGGTGTATTTACTAAGTCAAGAATTCTGCCTTTGGCATTTCGGATATGATTTATTTGATGGAGGCAGTTAAACGAGATAGAGTCTGTAAAAAGGCTTTCCGTTTGGCTCGGTGAGCTCACAGGGATCATGGAATTTAAACTGTCGTCCAAACTCCACTGTATGTTCGGGAGATTAAAATCGCCTACTAGAAGCAATAGCGAGTCGCTAGGCATTTTATGCTGGAATACATTTGTGAAGTTAGATGTGAACTTGTCAATTTGTACGTGCGTAATTGGGGGTGGTAGGTATGCAGTGCAGATGCAAAGATAGGTGGTTAAGTTGCCATTTTGTAGTTTGATTGTAATCCAAAGGTCTTCACCTGAATACTCCCACTTGAGTTTGCGAACCGGCATAAAAGTTTTAAGAACTGCTATTAAAACACCTCCGCCATCACTTTTACAAGAGACAGAGGAGCTGCGATCGCGTCTAAATATTATGTATCTACTATCAAGTATTTCGTGATCATAAACCGTATCGTTGAGCCATGTTTCAGTTAACAGAAGTCAGAAGTAGTTCTTATAGTTTCGGAAAAAAAGTGGCTGTGACATATGGACGGACAGACAGACATGACAAATCTATAAGGGTTCTGTTTTTTGCCATTTGGCCATTTTTTTGATGGCGGCCATCTTGGATTTTAAATTTTATATAGTGGGCTGTTCTACTCGTTAAGCCCTTTCATTTGATACCCATATTGAGGGGGTTGTGGAAGAAAAAAATAATCCGCCATTTTGTAGCGGCGGCCATCTTGGACCGATTTCCACCAAACATAGCTAAGAACACTCTCGACTAACTCTACTTTCAAACAAAAAAAATTAAATCAAAATCCGTTCATCCGTTTGGGAGCTACGATGCCACAGACAGACACATACACACACACACACACACAGAGACAGACAGACAGACAGACAGACACGTCAAACTTATAACACCCCGTCGTTTTTGCGTCGGGGTTTAATAAATTATGTAACCAAGATAATAATTGTAAACACATATTTAAAAAAAGCAATCCCTATGAGTTTCTTGCTCATTCTTCTCATAGAGGTGCCTTGCGAATGAGCGGTAGAATATTAAAATAAAATGTAAAATTGACTTGCAAAAGTGCTCCATTGTAGCCTATTTGAATAAATGAATTTTGAGTTTGAGTTTGGCTACGAAACCCTAAGAATGGTTATTGTGGCTTATCCCAATGAGACAGGGTTGGTAATGTTTTAAACAATTATTAAGTGTTTATTGAATATAGAAACTACTTAAAATTATACTCTCCTTCTATTTCAACCAATTATAGTCAAAAATCATTTTTCATCCAAAACATTCGTACAAAACATCTTTTTAATAATAAATATTCTGATGGTGCTGATGTCTTTATGATGAAACGAAATAGTTTTAAAATCTTAATTAATAACGCATTCTTCATTTAAGAGCCTGTAACGAACCCAAGAGCAAATATGTGATGTTCAAACATGGATTATTTTGAAAATACTTATTTAAGAACGGTACTTTTACTCACAACTTTTAAAAGAACTTGTATTCTAATCATTTTCTACAGAAAAACCTTTTTAGTTTTGACCGTTTTTAAATTACGTCAAGGTAAATGGATAAAGGTTTTATAGATTTACTTCTGAAGCAATGTTTGGACATGGGTATATTCAAATATACATGTCTTTATTAGAATCTAAAAAATTACTATTACTGGAAAGATCCTAAACTAGTATACTTGTTAAGGAAAAGTTTGAATTATAGGTATTTCTTATTAAAATAAAATCATAAAGATGTGAAATTATCACGAAATTACTGTTTACAAAACATTTTTTTTATACATGACTATTTTATATTTACTCAAAATAATTACTTACCATTAAATAATAACATTTTTTTGATCCAATCGTATTTTTAAATTTACTTAAAATGTAATATTTATATTTTTTCCGAATTTTTCAAAATCACTATAAAACGAGGCCCGCGTCGGTTCACGCTTCACTTGGCCCTGAGCCCTCTCAGAGAGTGGACGTATCGCTCTGCGCTCCAAATTATTCTCGTCGCTAACCCACACATATAGTGCGATTATAGTTGGACCGCAAAAATTGATACTCTATATAATAATAACGGAATTTTTTTTTTGGTCACATAATGTTATAGTACTATTTTGCTGATATTAAAGTCCGTTTTATTACAAGCTTTTATTTACTTTCACCTGTCTGTTGTCTGTCTGTCCGTCTGTAATCAAATTTTGCAACTTTAATTTGACCCACTTCCCGGTGTCCGATTAAGCTGAAATTTTGTATGCATGTATAAATCGAATGACAATGCAATATTTTGACATGGAGCTGATCTGATGATGGAACTGGAAGATGGCCATAGGATCTCCGTAATTAATGACGCAAACCCATCGAGTTTGGGCTCAAACGATTCGCCTTGACAAGTACTTTATGATGCTGGGTAGTAATAATAATAAAAGCATGTTTTTAAAAAGTTTTTTTTTTTAAATTTCACATGTTTTACTTACATCTGTCTGTTGTCTGTCTGTCTGTAATCAAATCTTGCAAGTTAAATTTGATCCACTTCCCGGATTCTGATTGAGCTGAAATTTTGCATGCATATTTGAATCGGATGACAATGCAATATTATTATGATATGGAGCTGATCTGATGATGGAGCTGAAAGGTGGCCATAGGAATTCCGTAATTAAACAACGCAATTACATCGAGTTTGGGCTCATTTGATTCGTATTGACGAGTACTTTGATACTATATTATAATAACCTAGACACAGAGACAGACACGTCAAACTTATAACACCTTGTCGTTTTTGCGTCGGGGGTTAAACACTTATAACACCCCGTCGTTTTTGCGTCGGGGGTTAAAAACTTATAACACCCCGTCGTTTTTGCGTCGGGGGTTAAAAACTTATAACCCCCCGTCATTTTTGCGTCGGGGGTTAAAAACTTATAACACCCCATCGTTTGGACCATTCCCACTAGTTCCCCTTTTAGTTCCCTAGTGGATCTAGTAGGAACTTTTTTCTCAGTAGTTCCCCTTTTTTGAAAAGGGGATCTAGTGGGAATGATCACTTCTCAGTAGTTCCCCCTTTTTGGAACGAAGTTCCTTATCGCGCGTTATGAGGGGGAGAAGGGAGGGGGAGGGGAAGGGTGAAGGGGAGGGGAAGAAAGGAAGGGAGGGGGAGGGGGAAAGTGGAGGGGGAAGGGGGAAAGGGAGGGCGAAGGGGGAAGTGGAGGGGGAAGGGTAGGGGCGAAGGGGGAAGGGAGAGGGAGTGGTGGGTATAGGGGGAGAAGGGAGGGGGAAGGGTAGGGGGAGAAGGGAGGGGAAAGGGGGGAGGTGGAAGGGGAGGGGGAGGGGTGAGGGGGGGGAGAAGGGTCGGGGGGAGGGGGAGAAGGGTCGGAGGGAGGGGGAGAAGGGTCGGGGGGAGGGGGAGAAGGGACGGTGGGTGGAGGAAGGGAGAAGGGAGGGGGAAGGGGAGGAGGGAAAGGGAGGGGGAGAAGGGAGGGGTGGGGGAGAAGGGAGGGGGGAGGGGGAAGTGGAGGGGAGAGGGAAGGTGGAAGGGGGAGAAGGGGGGGAAGAGGGAGAAGGCAGGGGGAGGGATGATAGGGGAGGAGGAGAAGGGAGGGGGTTACATATTTTGAAAGCGCTGCGTTGAGGTTTTTTTTTTAATTTTTAATTTAATACACTTGTTGCTATAGTAAGCTAGCTGTGCGGCGTGCGCATGTTTCTCTGTCTGTCTCTCTCTCTATTATAGAAAGCAAGCCAGATATTTTCATTTCTATTTCGCATTGAACAGTGTGGTGTCGCGACGATTATTTTTGTTGAGTGTATACAGGTTTTTTGTAAATAATAAATCGTGTAAATCGTGGGAACTTCGTTCCATCCTGGTGTCTCTTGACACCTCTCAAGTTTTTTAAAAATGTATGTGTTCTCCTATCTACTACAATATGTATCAGATAAATAAATACTCGTATTTGTACATCGAGTACCAGGACACCATGAACATGGAGATCTATTTATTATTATACTAGCTGCGACCCGCACTGTTACCCGCGGCACAGTTATTGCCGATAAAACTTGATTATAATAATTTTGGCCAAGTGGGGTTACGGCGTAGATTTTGGCCAAGTGTGATAACGGCGAAGATTTTTGCCAAGTGGGGTCGATGGCGAAGATAAGTACATGATAAGTACGCTGTCATGGAAGAGACTTTCTGAGATATTGACATATCAAGTTTGACAGCTGTCATCTGAAGTTAGAAGTAGATTTCCTCAAGATCTTTCATTTCTTCCATGACAGCGTACTTATCATGTACTTATCTTCGCCATCGACCCTACTTGGCAAAAATCTTCGCCGTTATCACACTTGGCCAAAATCTACGCCGTAACCCCACTTGGCCAAAATTATTATAATCAAGTCTTATCGGCAATAACTGTGCCGCGGGTAACAGCGCGGGTCGCAGCTAGTATAATAATAAAAAACTTGAGAGGTGTCAAGAGACACCCGGATGGAACGAAGTTCCCACGATTTACACGATTTATTATTTACAAAAAACCTGTATACACTCAAAATAATCGTCGCGACACCACACTGTTCAATGCGAAATAGAAATGAAAATATCTGGCTTGCTTTCTATAAGAGAGAGAGAGACAGAGAAACATGCGCACGCCGCACAGCTAGCTTACTATAGCAACAAGTGAATTAAATTAAAAATTTAAAAACAACCCCCAACGCAGCGCTTTCAAAATATGTAATTAGCGGTTTTTTGGTGGCGGCCATCTAAAATTTTAAATTTATCATAGTGCGTTGTATTCTACTAGTTAAGCCCCTTCATCCCCATCCCCCTCCCCTTCCCTCACCCCTCCCCTTTCCCATCCCCTTACCCTCCCCTCCCCCTTCTCCCCTCCCATTCCCTCCCATCCCCTCCCCTTTACTCTCCAATTCCCCCTCTCCCTTCCCCTTCCCCCTCACCATCCCTCCTCCCCTCTCCCTTTCCACTTCCCCCTTTCCCCTCCCTCTTTACCCCTCCCCACCCTTCCCCCTGCCCCCCTCACTCCCCCCTTCCCCCTCACCTCCCTCCCTGCCCCTACCCCTTCACCCCTCCCCCGCTCTTCCCCCTGCCCCCTCCCCTCCCCCTCCCCCCTTTTCAAAAAAGGGGAACTACTGAGAAAAGAAGTTCCCACTAGATCCACTAGGGAACTAAAAGGGAATGATCCGTCGTTTTTGCGTCGGGGGTTAAACACTTATAACACCCCGTCGTTTTTGCGTCGGGGGTTAAACACTTATAACACCCCGTCGTTTTTGCGTCGGGGGTTAAAAACTTATAACTTCCCGTAATTTTTGCGTCGGGGGTTAAAAACTTATAACACTCCGTCGTTTTTGCAATTCGTGCCATCTATGAGATGCGCCCAAGAGACTCTTTAAAGGAGCTCTTTAAAGAAATAAATATACTGACCCTACCATCTTTGTACATTTACGAAAATATTATGTATGTCAGAAAAAATTTAGATAAATTCAAGTTAAATAGTGACACTCATAGCTTTAATACTAGAAATAAGAATAAGTTAGCTGTACCTCGATTCAGATTGTCCAAAACGAGCCATAAATCATTTTTAGGGAATTGTGTACGTTTTTATAATAAAATCCCTGATGAAATAACGGGGCTCACAGAAGGTAAATTCAAAAGCCGTGTTAAAGACATATTACAAAAGAAAGCCTATTATAAAATTAGCCAATACATAGAAGACAAAGATGCCTGGAAACCTCTGCAACCACCTGTAAATAAATTACACTGGTCAACAAAATCATACTTTTTTTTTGTTTTATGAAGTTTCTTAACTGTTTCTTACTAATTTGACGTCGC
The DNA here is from genome assembly GCA_947507615.1 of Hemithea aestivaria. NCBI lineage: Eukaryota > Metazoa > Arthropoda > Insecta > Lepidoptera > Geometridae > Hemithea > Hemithea aestivaria. The sequence continues at coordinate 19,941,471 of OX382324.1, read as the reverse complement.
TGATTCCAAATCTACCCTCAGTTTCTTTCTAGCAGCTCTAGTTTTAGCGATACAGCTGCTTCTTGAAATATCGTTACTCTGCTTACTTGAATTAATTTATAGTGCAAAAAATTACAAAAAATCTTAGATAAACCGCTATGTCTACGTAAAGGAGAACTTGTTTAAATGATCCGGATAGTTTTTGTGCTCTTTGGTGTGCTTATAATATGTTAAGAAAATGCGTTTAAGTGCGTTTAATTCTGTGAAAAAAGCCTATTTTGACAACTTTGGGAAGCCATTACAAATGTTTAGTAAGCCTTGGATGCCAAATTTTGTATGTAGTAGTTACATAACATCATTACGTTTAAGGCCTAATAAAAAAAGATTCACCTTAAAGTTTGAAAGTCCTGGGATCTGGCAAAAACCGACTTTTGTTGTTGTGAATATTACCGCAATAAACCGCAAAAATCGTTCCGAATGGACTTACCCTAATTTAAAACCAGTTTTTAGACCAATCCTAAATATCATTACCCCCTCTTCATATAAATTTAGGTCTGATAAAACAGTTTGTAAAAGTTCTATGCTAAGCTTTCCCCAGTTTTAAATGTTTCCGAAATTGAAAGCACAGAAAAAATTAAAGCTGGTCTTTTTGATGGTTTACAAATCAGTGAACTAATAAAGGACCAATTTTTTACTGACTCTATGACAGATGAGGAGAAATTTGCATGGATTTAATTTATTTGGGTTGTACAACATTTTTTATGAAATATAAAGTTTCCAGGCTACATTCAACACATTGAGCAGCTCATGTTGCAATTCCAGATGCTAGAATGTAACATGAGCATCTAGATACACTTCTTCTTTAACCATTTAGACCACTTCCCAGAAAAATTTGGCGATTTAAGCGAAGAACAAGGACAATCCGTTCATCAGGATATTCGCACTATGGAAAAGAGATACCAGGGTCGTTGGAATGCAAATATGATGACTGATAATTGCTGGAGCATTCGTAATAAGACTGATCTTTCTACTTATTCAAGAAAAGCTCATAAAATAAAGTTTTTTTCATGTTAAGTAAGAGCAATATATATTTCAATTCTAAAATTTTGGTATTTTTGGCTAAAAATGAAATATGCTCATATTTCAAAAAACTAGAGCTGCTAGACAAAAACTGACTACAGATTTGGAATCAGCAAGGCAAAATCATACAAGATCCGTTAAAAAACTTCATAAAACAAAACTACTGTTTACCAGTGTTATGTAACCAAGATAATAATTGTAAACACATATTTAAAAAAAGCAATCCCTATGAGTTTCTTGCTCATTCTTCTCATAGAGGTGCCTTGCGAATGAGCGGTAGAATATTAAAATAAAATGTAAAATTGACTTGCAAAAGTGCTCCATTGTAGCCTATTTGAATAAATGAATTTTGAGTTTGAGTTTGAGTTTGGGGGTTAAAACTTTAATACCTACATATTGACTTAATGATTTCAACAAATAACTTGCATTGCATAGGATCAAGACATTTTATTCCAAGCGACTACATGTTATATTACTCGGCCGCGTAAGTGATGCATTGGTGTGCGTCGCGCTCAGCTAATATACCTAAACTTGAGCGGGCTTCCCTCACTATAAATCCTCTTAAGCTATCCTTTAGTCCAGTAATTTATTAATCTACATATTATGCATCTGATCATTTATTACTTGTTAAGTATTAGGGCTTTGATTTTGATTACATTATCACAATTCTTATATATATCATCAATATATGAATTTCGAATTGTATTTAAATTTGTATTCAAACTACTCGTATATTCGTCAATAGCACGTAAACATTTACTTAACTGGTGATTGTTTGGTGGTTGCACCGTACACTTGGTTTTATATTATTATTACTTTCTGATGTATTAGTATTGAAAATAGTGAAAACTAATTTAGGCTACGCATTTTTATTCTCCTGTTTTGTACTTAATGTATTAAGCTGTTTTCCAATAAAATAAAATAACACGGGAAAAAACCAAGCCCCTTTAAAACATGTTTAAAAACATTTTAAACATGCATAAAAACCTATATAGTGCGGCTCCTTAGCTCGATTTTGTATGGAGGTATGACCCGGAGCGGCAGAAAGCATGAAACTTGGCATGCGTATAGCTTTACCGTTCATAAGAAGAAATTTTAGTAGAAACACCCCCCCACGACAATGTTTCCACCTCCCCCCCACTTTTATGTCCCTATTTTTAGTTTTTTGAGTTTTTCTTGAAAACTGTGAGAGCTAGAATAAAAATGTCAAGGCGAAGTTTATTCTCCGTAAAATTTTCTACAATAATGTCCTTTATAGCATCGCCAGAATTTATAGTTTCAAAAATATGATTTATTTCTTTTTTGAATATTTTCCAAAATTCCATATAAGACGTTCTCTGGGCGCAAAACATGTCGTTTTCATGCAGAGGTTTGAAACTTGGCACAATGATTTCTTATCTCCAAATAAGCTGATTAAGATCGAAAACCCGGGGCAAAAGGGGCCGCGCCACCTTTCTCCATTTAATTAACTCTGGGAGACGATGTAGAGCCACGAGGAAATATTCTATAAATAGGTATTTTGCATCATCTGCCTGAGGGACTGGCTCGTTATATAGTAGGACAGGTGGACATGTTTCTCGCCTAAGTGTAAAAGTCACGTGAATGGATTTGTCCTTATTGGCCTTGATCCGCCATTTGTTGAACCATTTCTCGACTAGGGACATATGTATTTGTAGGTTATCTGATGCTAACTGCGGGTTCTCATGCACAGAGAGTAGTGCTGTATCATCTGCGTATGTAGCAGTTGTGGTAATATTGTCTAGCGTTGGTAAGTCCGCTGTAAATATTAAATATAGGACTGGTCCCAAAATGCTGCTATGAGGCATTCCTGACTTAATCTCATGCATTTTCGATAATTTGTCGTTATATTTAACCTCAAAGCATCTTTTTTCCAGGTATGATCTGATAATTTTAAAAAAGCAGTGCGGGAGGTTCCGCTTGATTTTGAAGAGCAGACCATCATGCCAGACTGTCGAACGCCTGGCTGATATCGAGGAAAATTGCAGAACAGTATTGTTTGTTTTCCAGGGTTCTATTTATTATATCAACCAGGCGGTGAACTTGTTCGATCGTGCCATGACTCTCTCTGAATCCAAATTGGTGTTGCGGTAAGATCTCTTGAAGGTGATTTGCCATTCGAGATAATATTATTTTTTCAAATACTAGAGGTAACAAGCTGATGGGTATATAGGAGGGAAGATCTTGAGCCGGCTTCCCTGGTTTTAAAAAATCATGACAACTTGCACTATCTTCCATTGGCTTGGGAAGGAAAGTCAGTAGTCTTAAGCATGCATTGAAAATTAAAACTAAAAATAGAATTCCTTTCTGCGGAAGTTTTTTCAGAAGAGTGGCGTCTATTTGATCGTAACCAGGCGCTTTTTTGTCTTCCAGAAGATGGATTTCCCTCATAAGTTTTTGAGGTGATGCACTCTTTAATGGTGGGCACATTTGATTTACCGATTCAAGGTAGCTGTATATTTCATTGTCGTGATCCCCACATGTGCTTGGTAATGGTTGGAACACTTTCTCCAGGTGATATTAAAAGCACATTTATCATAACTGGAGGGTGGTCAGATGAAAGGTCTATGATATGCTCTGTGGTCATATTGTTTAATGGTAGATTTTTTGTTAGAGTGCTTTTCACGAAAGGAGTCCTTTTTGCGGGGTGCCAATATCGCCCTTTTCGGGTGCACCCTTGCGTGTATGTACCTACTATGTTTTACTTTAAGAACAAATATATTGTTAAATATTTTATTATTAGCACTATAAACCCTATAACTTAAACTAAATTTAAAATACTGTTTCTCATATAAGTGAATTGTAAATTCTTTTTGAGAAAATAAATGATCTTTCACCCGAAATTTTAAAAGTTGGCATATTTATAACTTTTTAACGCCTCATAATTTCTCATATTTAATTTCTTAATTAAATATGTATTTATTTTATCTAACAAATAAAAAATATTTAGAATATAAAGTCCAGTAATTATCGAAAAAAATAAATTTAGATCCACAAATAGTCCAGTAAAAGAAGAAATGTGGATCGAAAAGTCGAAAGCAGAAAAACTAACTTAGTAACTTTGTTTAGACTAGTTAGGAGATAAACATACTAAAAGTCCCCACCCCTCCGAGGTGAGCCCGAGGGGGGGGAGGCCGAAGAAGGTCCCATTTTTAGGTTTTTTGCTTATATGTCAAAAACTGTGCGTTGTACGATATTTTGTTGTACTACATTATTAAACTTCATAAAATTTTCTACAACTTCTGCTTTGACACTTTTTATCTATCTCCAATCGTTGTCCAGCTATGAGCTTCCAAACATGGTCTATTTTGAAGACGCTTAAATTAGTTTTCCATACAAAGTCGTTAAAAAAATCTTATAAATAAAATTTGACCAACTTCTAGTTGTCGTATCATAATGAAACTTTGCAAATGTTTAGAAATGTGAAGACAGTTTAATAATCTGGTACCATTGAGCTGATCTGATAATGGAGCCAGGAGGTGTCTACTGAAACTCTTCAATGGCTATTAGTAAAACCGGCGAGTTTAGGCTCATTACATTCGAAATGATGAGACGTAGGCACCTCCTGGTCCATTATCAGACCCTCAACAGCAAGTATTATGAAAAAGTCTCATCGATTCGAATGTAATGTGCCCAAATTCGACGGGTTTACTAATAGCCATTGAAGAGTTTCATAAGACACCTCCTGGCTCCATCATCAGATCAGCTCAGTGGTACTAGATTATTAAACTATCATCAGATATCTAGATATTTGCAAAGTTTCATTATGATACGACAACCAGAAGTTGGTCAAATTTTATTTGTAAGATTTTTTTACCGACTTTGTATGGAAAACTAATTTAAGCGTCTTCAAAATAGACCATGTTTGGAAGCTCATAGCTGGACAACGACTGGAGATAGATAAAAAGTGTCAAGGCAGAAGTTGTAGAAAATTTTATGAAGTTTAATAATGTAGTACAACAAAATATCGTACAACGCACAGTTTTTGACATATGAGCAAAAAACCTAAAAATGGGACCTTCTTCGGCCTCCCCCCCCTCGGGCTCACCTCGGAGGGGTGGGGACTTTTAGTATATTTATCTCCTAACTAGTCCAAACAAAGTCCTTAAGTTAGTTTTTCTGCTTTCGACTTTTCGATCCACATACCCTTTTTGAGCACTCATTGACTGGGCTAAAAATTCCGCGGGACCTCTTTCGTGAAAAGGACTACAAAGAAATCCATCCATAAACATTGTAATTTAGTAATCTCTATAGCTCTACAACCCTTGCAGCAATTTGGCTCATATTTGGACTTGAGAATTATTTTATTTTGTTCTACTTGTTTGCAAAGTTCAATCAAGATTGGATTTACGGTAACGTTGTAATCAAGCAATCTCTATAACTCTAGAACCCTTCGACCGATTTGGCTCATGTTCGAACTTAAAAATTCTATTGTTTCATACTACGTGTTTGCAAAGTTTCATAAAGATTGGTGTATCCATTTTCAAGTAATCGCGAAACAAACATACATACAAACACTTTTGATAATATATTTATGTCGGTTATAAAAAATGCGTATCTACCATATATTAGAAAAAAATTATCAGCGCACCAGTTTTGAAATTATCGTCAGACCTATCGTAAAGTCACCTATACTCTGCAACCCTGGAGCCTATTTGGCTATTTTTTTCACTAAAATTATCTGATTGTCCTACTTGTGTGAAAAATTTCATTTAATTTGGATCAACTGTTTTTGAGTAAATGTCATATCAAACTCAATCCCCAGAGGTCAACCGTTAAACTGGTCAAAACGCAGGCTTTTCGCGGCTCTCGACTCTGAGACCTCGCTTCGCTCGGTCGATTATAATTTAAAAATATTCCGCCACCTTGAAGATTAAAAGAAACTTTTCACATCTAAACGGAAGGCTTTTTGTAGTTTATTTGCGGATGAATAATTTTTTTTTTCGGTTCACAAAGTGGGTGTAGCCCAGAACACGATTTACAATAATTATTACCACACATAAAGGCTCATCCCGAGTGTAGTGAACAGTATTTAGTGCCTTTTTGGCACCAAATATTTACACTACACTGGCTCGTGCCTGTGAATTTGTCCACTTGGTTTTTTTTTCATTCCCCACAGAAACTTCCAACTTTCATTTCGCATCATTATCAGTACGATTTCTGTGATAAAAACCACCGTGAACCGTACCGACGTTCTCGGCGTCGAGTGAAAACAACACACGTCTCGCGTGAAGTCATTTAATTCACAAATCGTTCGAGCTCACAATTCGACGGGGACGATCGTCGTCCCTCGAAGGGCGATCGGACGTCGCCGTCGTCCACTTGACGATCCCCCCCCCGCGGTGTGTCGGCAGACGGCGAGGTGACGATCCGCGGCGGCGCCGAGCTACACGCGGACGACTACCACCTGGTGGGGTGCGACCTGCGCTGCGCGGACGAGGTGGCGCGCAAGCTGGCCGCCGCCGGCGCGAGACCCGACCCGCCCACGCTGCTGCTCGCCGAGTGTGTCCTCGTCTACCTGCGCCCCGCCGCCGCCGACGCGCTGCTGCGCTCGCTCGCCGCCGCCTTCCCGCGCGCCGCGCTGCTCGTCTACGAGCAGTGCAACCTGGCCGACCGCTTCGGCGAGGTGATGGTGCGCAACCTGGCCGCGCGCGGCTGCGGCGCCACCGCGGCGGACGCGGCGCACGCCGGACCCCCGCCGGACGCGGCGCGCCGCCTCACCGCGCTCGGGTGGGGGAGCGCGCGCGCCTGGGACATGGACGCGGTGTGGCGCCGCCTGCCCACAGAGGACCGCGCGCGCCTCGACAAGATCGAGATGCTCGACGAGCGCGAGCTGCTGCACCAGCTCAACTCGCACTACGCGATCTCGCTCGCGACCAACGGCGACGCGTTCGCGGACATGGACCTGGAGGGCTAGCGCGCCGCGTCCGGCTCGAGCGCGGCCCGCAGCGCGCGCCGGAGCGCCGCGCGCACGCCCGCGCCCGCCTCCGCCTCGCAGAACACGTGCGTCGCGTGCCGCTCCACGTGCAGCAGCGCGTCGTGCCGCGGCAGGTGCACCACGGCGCCGTCCGGGCCGCGCTCCACGCGCGCCGCGCCCGCGCCCGCGCGCGCCAGCTCGCGCACCAGCGCGTCCACGTCGGGCGCGCCCGCCGGCAGCGCCGCCTCGGCCGCGCCCTCGCCGCGCGCGCCGCACGCCGGCGCCGCCGACAGCGACAGGCGGTTGTCGCGCACGTCGAGCGCGGCCCGCAGCGGCGCGGCGCGCAGGCCGGGGCGCAGCGCGCGCGGCCGCAGCTCGGCCGCCAGCGCCGGGTCGAGGTCGGCGCGCGCGGCGGCGCGGCGCACGGCGGCGCGGCGCGCGCACCCGCGGCGCAGCGTGAGCGCGGGCGCGTCGGGCGCGATGTGCGGCCGCGGCGGCGCGCCCGGCGCCGGCGCCGCGTACTGCTCCGGCAGCGCGACCTGCCGCGGCCGCAGCTCGCGCACGAGCTTGTTCGCCTGGCTGTAGTTGAGCGACGTGTCGATCGGGCAGTGGAACGCCTTCATCGCGAGCGGCTGGAACGGCGCGAGCGCCTCCGCGTGCGGGAAGTCCGGCTCTGCGGACACGGGACGGCGTCAGGCGCGCGGCGGGGGCGGCGGGGGCGGCGCGCGGGCCGGCGGGCGCACACTCACCGGTGAAGATGACCGCGTGGTGCGGGCTCGCCGCCCACAGCTCGAGCAGGTGCACGGCGGCGCCGAAGCGCAGGCTCGGGTGGCCGGCGAACACGACGGCCGGCTGGCGGAAGTCGGCGGCGAGGTCGTGCAGGTGCGCGGCGACGCGCAGGCGGCCGGCGCGCGCGAGCGCCGCGTGCGGGAAGGGCTCGTCGGGCACGCGCGCCGCCTTGCCGGCGGACACCCACTCGGCGAGGATGTTGCTGTAGGCGAGCGCCGCGTCCGCCGCGACGCCGACGCAGTAGAGCGGCACGTGCGCGAGGCCGGCGCCCTCGAGGTGCGCCGACAGGCACTCGAGCAGGTCGTACACGACGCCGCTCGGGTAGACGGGCAGCAGCACGCAGCCGCCGGCGCGCACGGTGGCCGCGGCGTGCACGCACAGGTCGCCCAGCATGTGGTCCGGGTTGTGCGCGGGCGTCTGCGTGAGCGCCGCGAGCACGAGCAGGTCGGCGCCGCGCAGCGCCGCCTGGTTGACGGGCCGCGGGTGCGTCGTGAGCGTGCTCGAGCCGCTCACGTACGCGAGCTTCTCGTGCGCCGACCGCAGCACCCAGTTGGCCGAGCCGAGGCAGAAGCCGGAGCTGACGGGCGTCGCGTCGAGCGCGCCGTATATGTCGACGCGCTCGTCGTAGCCGACGACGCGCACGCGGGCGAGCGCGCGCGCGACCGCCGCGCCCGAGAAGAGGCGGCGCCAGGCGCGCGGGCGCTGCGCGAGCGCCAGCGGCGGCGGCAGCACGTGCAGCAGCTCCTTCCAGCGGCGCGCCTCGCCGCGCGCCTCGCCGCCGCGCGCGACCCACTCGACGAGCTCCTCGAGGTAAAGCCGCCCGATCTGCAGCGTCGGCTCGGTGGCGTACACGCGCCCCTTGAAGCCGGTCTCCTCGGTGACGAACGGCAGCGCGAGCATGCACGTGTAGTTGGAGATGAGGATGACGTCGAGGCGCGCGAAGTCGACCACCTTGTCGAGCGGCGGACAGAACTCGGGCTCGCTGTCGACGAACACGCGGCCGCAGCACTCCTTGAGCTCGCCCTCGAGCTGTGCGTCGGCGACGTGCGGCGGGCGGTAGGGCGGCAGCGCGGCCAGGCGCGGCCCGGGCACGGGCGGCAGCGGCAGGAAGTTGAGCACGGACTGCACCGACAGCCCGCAGTCCAGCATGATGAGCAGCTCCTTGAACGACACGACGAAGCACGGCTTGGCCGCGTCGCTGCTCAGGCAGTACTGTGGACGTCGCTCCCGTGAGACACATCGTTCGCCAGAAAAATCGTCACGACACGTTCGCGAAAGTGTCGAGGAGCCGAGATGACGCGTGAGACGTTACGAATGAACGACGACCGGTCACTCCGACGCCTCGACTTTGACGATTCTCACGTCCGGCCCGATTGAGATTTTCAGATGAATGTGAAATTGATTCGACCTGCGATTTGTGGTTATCATCATTTCAAGTTCACTTCGGGGTTTATCATGTTGTTTAAGATTTTCTCTTCCCTCTCAATGTAATTTAGGCACACGTTTTAACATGAGTAATGAGTGTGTATAACTGACAAAGGGTACTGAATGTGCTAGAATATATGTTATTAGCATAGAGTGTTTAAAATTAAAACTCAGTCCTGATAATATTTATTAAATAAATGAGAACTTTGCATGTACCCAATAATATTTGTCAATAGAGAGAAGACTGTCACATGTTGATTAGAATGTAACTGGGCTTGTGAATGAGAGCTTTACATTTTGCTTGTTAACCTAGGTATTATATTGATTAATATTTGTGCAGTTTGTCATTGCATGAGCTTGTATATACAATACTCCTACCACACTGGTAGGATAATGGCCACAGCCCTACTACTTAACACATTCGGTGCCACCGTCTCGCCAGGCGAGTTCACATTAATTTTGTTGGAGTCATAGTGGCACCGAATGTGTTAATACAAGCAAAGGTAATATTGAAGTAATAGCACATTGTGAGCATTACAAGTTGAACCCACGCAAACAATACCAATGCAAATCAGTAGATATTAAGTGCTTACCATTTATTGATATGCAACAAAACACGTTGACCTCGGACCCGTGTAGTGTGTTCCTCGTGATGATGATTACTTTGTTATTTTGCCTTACAACACTTAATTTTTATTTATGAGAGGAAAATATGTTGATATGTATAATACACTACCTATAATCACGGTAAAGAGATATACAGTAGTTTGACTGAGCGTGATTTTTGAACATAAATACCTACAGTCTCGCGGTACATACCTATTTCATATCATCTACTTACTTAAGCTACTATCTAGACAAGACAAGAGACACGACAAGACAAGAGACAAGACAAGACAAGAGACAAGACAAGACAAGAGACAAGACTTGGACTCTTACTCGAACTCTTACTCGGACTCTTACTCAAACTCTTACTCGAACTCTTACTCAGAATCTTACTCTTATTCGCACTCTTACTCGGTCTCTTACTCGCACTCTTACTCGGAATCTTAATCGCACTCTTACTCGGACTATTACTCGCACTCTTACTCGGACACTTACACGCATCCTTACTCAGTTTCTTACTTGCACTCTTATCGGACTCTTACTCGCACTCTTACTTCAGCAGAATACTTTTAAAAATAAAAAATAAATATTATAATAACTTCATACTAACTTACCTCAAAAACAGCATAATATCGAATGCTATTTTTTGCCATTTTATATACGAGGGGTGATCCAAAAGTAATGATAATCAGATATTTCTAGAGCACATAAAAATCTGAAAAAAATTTTTTTTGCTGCCTCATATATCCACTAGTTCATCATAAAAAAATCATATAAATAGGACACGATTACCGGGAGGTACATTCATTTGAATACGAACAGTCGGAGAATAAACATGAAAATGTAGAAAAACGAAATCAGAGCTGTCATCAAGTACCTCTGTTTGAAAAAAATGTCTACCAAAGACATACACAGCGACCTAGTGGAAACATTGGGAGACTCTGCTCCTCCATATTCCACGGTTTCGCGCTGGGCAAAGGAGTTCAAGCTGGGTAGAACAGCCACAGAAGATGAACATCTCGAGGGCCGCCCATCCACGTCCCTCACTGCAGAAAACGTCAAAAAAGTCGAAGATATCGTATTGGCAGATCAAAGAGTGGCCATAAGGCATGTGGCTGAGGTCACAGGGATCTCATATGGTAGTGTTCAAAGAATCTTTGTGAACAAATTGCATATGAAAAAGGTCTCTGCGCGTTGGGTACCGAGAATGTTAACCGACAAGCAAAAGAAAAAACGAGTCGACATTTCGAGGGCGAATCTCGAAAAGTTCCAGACAGATCGGGAACTTTTTTTGTCTCGTTTCGTGACCATGAAGGAGACTTGGATCCACCATTTTGATCCGGAAACCAAACAGCAATCAATGACTTGGAAACGAGCCTCTTCTGCGACGCCGAAGCAATTCAAATGTCAAGTTCGGCAGGAAAGGTTATGGCGTCCGTTTTTTGGGATGCTGAAGGAATTATTATGGTGGAATACCTAGAAAAGGGAGCCACTATTACGGGCCCTTATTACGCAGACCAAATAAGAAGATTTCGGGAAGCCATTAACGAAAAAAGACGAGGCAAACTCCGAGCTGGAGTGTTGTTTCACCAAGACAACGCACCGGCTCACAAAGCCGCCGTCGCAATGGCTGCCATTCAAGAAACGGGATTAGAATTGCTCGAATACCCACTCTATTCGCCAGACCTGGCTCCCAGTGACTTCTATCTCTTTCCTCGACTCGAAGAACATCTCCGGGGCAAAAAATTTGAGGACGAAAGCGAGGTGATGACTGCTGTAGAGGCGTTTTTGGAGGGTCAAGTTGAAATGAATGTACCTCCCGGTAATCGTGTCCTATTTATATGATTTTTTTATGATGAACTAGTGGATATATGAGGCAGCAAAAAAAAAATTTTCATATTTTTATGTGCTCTAGAAATATCTGATTATCATTACTTTTGGATCACCCCTCGTAATTTATTATATTATGTATACATACGTCCAAAGTAAATAACGTAAATTACACTAAATACTTGCCAAAAACTATCGCGACGTCTGCCCGTCGCTGTGTGGCACCCGCTTCTGGATTATATACCCACTTCTACCCACATCTGCCCACATCTACTCACTCCCAAATTCCGGCCGTTTCTATGGAGTCAAACTACTGTATATCTCTTTACCATGCTATAATTTTATTAATGTTTCAATAATTAATTATAAATGAATGATTTATTTGTTAAATTTTGTTATAATTGTTAAACTGAAATAAAAATACCATGGGTATATGTAAAATAACTTACCAGTTTCATTGTTTTCTTCTTCTCACAATAAATATAATAGTATTAGTGAAGCCTGTGTGTTAAGCTAGAACTTCCCTTATTCTAAAATTATTATGTAAAATGTTTTCATTTTTGTCGAGTAAGTAATATTACTATAACATTATGAGTTTCTTGAATATAATAAGTAGGCTTCAATGGCTTGTTCAAGGTACTTCAGTCTGTGTTTCTACTTTCTAGGTTATTCCGGTTTTTCATCCTGATTCCGCTCTATCTATTCATTATAATTAAACGCCTGAATGCACATTTTTATCGTACACAGACTAGATATTTTAAATTATTATTAAAGACTTCGTAATCCGGCGTCTCAAATTGAAGGTATATTATTATGGTAAAGTTAACTGTAAACCAATGCAATATAATATCCGAAAGCCGAAATGGTTCCGAGTTTCAGTGTTGCCAGCGCCTTATCTTCAAAAGTAACCTCATCATGTACGAAAAGTAACGTTTAAATAACAAAAGTAACGCATTTTTTTAAATTTTCGTATTTTTTTATACATTATACACACTTAAGCCGTGTATCCAGCTCCTTTTTTGGTCTACACTCTCAACAAAAACACGCCAACACACAACAAAATTCCCCTACACAAAAAAATAATAATAATATCTATGCTTCAAGCGTCAACAAATGTTTTTGCTTTCCATCGGCTATGGAAAGCAAAAACATTTGTGGAAGCTTACCGCCGGGCTCAGCTAGTAATTAAATAAATAAAGCAAAAACATTTCTTGAAGCTTGAAGCATAGACATTATTTTTTTTTGTATAGGGGAATTTTGCTGTGTGTTGACGTGTTTTTGTTGAGAGTGTAGACCAAAAAAGAAGCTGGAGACACGGCTTTACTCAATTTTATACGCTTACTTTCAAACATTTCAGTAAATAATTCCTAATTTTTCAGTTTTTAATCCCCGACGCAAAAACGACGTGTCTGTGTGTGTGTGTGTGTGTGTGTGTGTGTGTGTGTGTGTGTCTGTGGCATCGTAGCTCCCGAACGGATAAACTGATTTTGATTTAGTTTTTTTTGCTTGAAAGTAAAGTTAGTCGAGAATGTTCTTAGCCATGTTTGGTGGAAATCGGTCCAAGATGGCCGCTTCTACTAAATGGCGCATAACTTTTTTCTTCCACGACCCTATCAATATGGGTATCAAATAAAAGGGCTTGATTAGTAGAATACAATGCACTATAACAAATTTAAAATCCAAGATGGCCGCCACCACATAACTGCAAATTATATATTTTGAAAGCGTTGCGTTGGGGTTTTTTAAATTTTAAATTTAATTCACTTGTATTTTATTAAGAAGTTGCTATTCAAAATGAAATTAAATATATTTATAAATAATCTTCTCTAAACCCTATAATGTTATTCAAAATTGCCTTATTCTATTACCTCTGCTCAGTGGCGGATTTACAGTCTAGGCCGCTCTAGGCCCCAGTCCATGTAATACCTGCACCTACGTCGTATATAACATGTCTACTCCTACTTACTCCTTAAAACATTTGGTGCCACCGACTCGCGAACAAAATGAACGTGAACTCGCATGGCGAGTCGGTGGCACCGAATGTGTTAAACAGTGGCGGATCCAGAATTTTTTTTCTTGTGAACAAGGTAGGTTTGTACATTTCAACGTTTACCTACAATTTGAATCTCTAAAATAGGAAATGTTATATATCTCTGACAAGAACGTGTGCGTTAAACTCGTTCCGAATAGAATAAAATTTTAAAAACCTTGTAATGCGCGAGCAGCTTGCTGCGAGCGCCGAGAAAATTTTACGTTTCAGACTACAAAAGATGTGCAATCAGAGCCGGTTTTAACATTACCAGCGCCTTGGGCGAGATTTCTACGGCGCCCCCTAAAAAACAATTCAAACCCATACTAAAAAGGAAAAACTTCCAGGATTTTTTTCTGGGCCGATTCCGATGGGCAAAATCATGGGCGTATCTAGAAAAAAATCCACCTTTCCAGCTTGCTGCGAGTTTCGAGAAAATTTTAAATTTTTCAGCACGAATGATGTGCGTTAAGCTTGCTTCGAGTGGCAAAGAAAGTAAATGTTCTCATTTATAAAAGCGCGAGCAGCTCGCTGCGAGCGCCGAGAAAATTTTGAATTTTTCAGCACGAATGTTGTGCGTTTAGCTTGCTCCAAGCGGCAAAGAAACTAAATAAGTATTCTTATTTATAAAAGCGCGAGCAGCTCGCTGCGAGCCCCGAGAAAATTTTGAATTTTTCAGCACGAATGTTGTGCGTTTAGCTTGCTCCAAGCGGCAAAGAAACTAAATAAGTATTCTTATTTATAAAAGCGCGAGCAGCTCGCTGCGAGCCCCGAGAAAATTTTGAATTTTTCTGCACGAATAATGTGCGTTAAGCTTGCTTCGAGTGGCAAAGAAAGTAAATGTTCTCATTTATAAAAGCGCGAGCAGCTCGCTGCGAGCGCCGAGAAAATTTTGAATTTTTCAGCACGAATGTTGTGCGTTTAGCTTGCTCCAAGCGGCAAAGAAACTAAATAAGTATTCTTATTTATAAAAGCGCGAGCAGCTCGCTGCGAGCCCCGAGAAAATTTTGAATTTTTCTGCACGAATAATGTGCGTTTATCTTCCTTCGAGTGGCAAAGAAACTAAATGTTCTTATAAAAGCGCGAGCAGCTTGCTACTAGCACCGAGAATATTGAATTTTTCAGAACGAATGGGGCGCCCGTGGCGCCCCATTCGTTCCATTATAGAGCCTGTGGCGCCCCTTTTATCCGGCGCCCTGGGCGGTCGCCCAACCGCGCCCCACCCTAACGCCGGTACTGTGTGCAATGAGCTCGTTCTGAGTGGTAAGCAAAATACATAATATTCTATTTATAATTGCGCGAGCAGCTAGCTGCGAGTGCCGAGAAAATTTTATATTTCAGGCTACAAAAAATGTGTCCTGAGCGGTGAGAAAATAAATACTTTTAGTTATTTCTTGTCATCAGTGATTTTTTTGTCACGATTGGCCGCCCCTAATATCTGGCCGCTCTAGGCCCGGGCCTACTGGGCCTTAGGGCAAATCCGCCACTGCCTCTGCTAAATCAAATTTACTATTATTTACCGTTACAAGGAAGATTCGTTCGTATTTAGTTTATTTTAAAATAAAGATCATTGTTTCGAAAAGTAACGTAAAAGTAACTTATCCAATCAAGTAACGCAAAGGTAACGTAAAAGGTCAAAAAGTACCGCAAAATGTTACAAAAGTAACGTTCTGGCAACGCTGCCGAGTTCATTCAAATATGACATAGACAATGTCAAATGTAATTTTTTTTATAGTTTTTTTTTTTTTTTTTTTTTTAAATAATATGGCAACATGTGCATTTTGCCAGTGTCGAGTAAAATTCGTGAATGTTCACGGGATATTAAATTATGGTCTCCACTTTCGTGTTTTGCCAGTGTCAAGTTAAATTTTTTATAGATCATTCACAGTTATTTTACCTCTGACAGATGTCAAAATTATTTTCTTTATGTTGCATTATTGTCAAAATGTTGCCAGATCGCTACTTTTGTTACGTTTTACGTTACTTTTTCACCCTTTGAGTTACTTTTGTATTCGTGTCTAGATGACTTTTACGATACTTTTCAAGGTCTTTATTTTAAATTGAACCTTATAATTAATGAATCTTTTTCCTTGTAATGGTATAGAAAATAATAGTTACTTTATTGATTTAGCAGAGACAAAAAAATAAGGCAATTATGTATAACTTTATCTGGTTTAGAAAAGGTTTTTTTTTGTTGATTAGCAATTTCTTATTTAAATAAACTGAAAAATTAGTAATTATCACCGAATTGTTAGAATATGTAAGCGTATTTCTATTCAACTGTGTATATTGTGTAAAATTTTCAAAAATGCGTTACTTTTCTTGTTCAAACGTTACTTTTTGTACTTGATAAGGTTACTTGTACTCGTTGTTTTAATAATTATTATTATAATCAAAAGCTTTACAAATGCCCATAAACTCAATTTCCTTTGAAGAAAAAGAATTTATCTATAACAATATCGGATGCTTAACATAATATGAACAAGTGGTTACTGCGAACTATCAATATGATATAAAATATTAGGTATGTTCGAAACAGGAAATTCATGTAAGTACACACATCACTGTAAAATAATACTTACATGTGAATTTAATTAAAAAATTAAAAAACCCCCGCCCCCAACGCAAAACGTAATTCACCGTTTTGAATGGCGGCCATCTTGGATTTTAAATTTTATACAGTGCCCTTTCATTTGATTTCTATATTGAGGGGGTCGTGGAAGAAAAAAGTAATTCGCCATTTTGTAGTTGGTTAAAAATGGGGAAGTCAATACTCACCTGACATGGCAACATTATTTTCAGGCTAGCCAATGTAAGGGCTAGAGGTAAAATAACTGTGAATGATCTATATCATAGCTTTCACAGACTTTTTTTTTTTTTTTTTTTAATTTATTCTGACCATGGATACAAGTCCTTCAGTCGAAATCTTTATTATAATTTTAAGTTCATTGTTTATTGGAGGATATTCCCTCCAATATTCGATAAAGAGTGGGCGTTTATCGAATCACATCGATTCATTTTGTGACGATTCTTGAAAATAGCAGACTGTTGAACTTTTTTCCATTCTTCGACAGTAAATCACATTCACAAACACTCAACGTTTATTAAATCCACTATTAATACGCGTTTAACACTTATTGCAAAATTATTATCCAAGAACGCAGAAAATTTCATCCGCTTTCCAAAAGCGCGGCAAAATGAATCAGCTTTCACAGACTTAGAAGCAGTGTTGCCAGATGCGAAAGTTAACAATGCGGTGGCGGTATTCCATTATAAACGCAGATTTTCAAGGTGCATCCACACTACACTATCGCCGAATGACTCGCCGATGCGTATATTGAAACCCTACCTCTATTCAGCACCGCGACCGAACTGAGATGCGGGAGCCTTTCCATACGTGAATTCTCAAAATGCGACTTTAATCCCTTCCGCTATTCAGCACCGCGACCGATCTGAGCTACGGGAGCCTTTACGTGCATTCATTCTCTGATTGCGACTTTAATCCCTTCCGCTATTCAGATCGATCGATCTGAACTCGGGGATTGTTTTCAGAGTAATATTTAAATCTGTTTGATGAAAACGCATGTCTGTATAGTACTGTAGACTGTAGACAGTGATTCAAGAGGAAAGTTTACGTATAACTAGTGGACCCGCGCGCTCTCGACTTTTACTCTCGACTCTTACTCGCGACTTTGACTCTTACTCTTGACTCTTACCTCTTATTCTTGACTCTTACTCTTGACTCTGGATTCTTACTCTAACTCTTACTCTTGACTCTGGATTCTTACTCTGATTCTTACTTCAACTCTAACTCTGACTCTTACTCATACTCCTATTACCCACCAACTACCGTCATCATCAGATCAACTCGGTGGTACCATAATAACGTATACACAACTCACACCTCTTTCAAATTTATCGATCTGAACTCGGGGATTGTTTCCAGAGTAATATTTAAATCTGTTTGACTAAAACGCTTGTTTGACGTATATTTGCTTAGATCTTTAAAACTACACAACGGAATTTGATGCGGTTTTTTTAAAAGAAAGAGTGATTCAAGAGGAAAGTTTATGTGTAACTAGTGGACCCGCGCGCACTTCGTGGCGCGTAAAACAGTCAACAAATACTACCTACCTTTAGTCATTCATTTATTACGCTAGTTATACCTAGCTGCTGCTTTTTTATTTTATTTTATTCAATTCATTTCAATTACATTTAATTTTAGAAATAAATGAATGACTAAATGTAGGTAGTATTTGTAGACTGTTTTACGCGCCACGAAGTGCGCGCGGGTCCAAACCAACTACCCACCTAATATCCACTCACCAATAACTACCGTCATCATCTGATCAACTCTATGGTACCATAATATGATATACCCCAAATATGAGTGTGAAACTCAAACTGAGTCAAAACTAGTTAAAAATTGTATTGCAAGATCTGTACTAGATATATACGATTATACCATATTTCATATTTAGTATCAATAATAAAAACAAATAAAAGTTTATAGAATAATTATATTATTGTCGTATTTTTTTATTACATTTCCTTAACAATGCCGTCTCATTCAGTATTCAGAACTACAAGAATAGTAGCAAAAAAACACTAAACATTCAATATCAAAAGTTTCCGCAGATCGAAAATACTTGAGTGCTGAATACTGGAAGGATTTCCAATCTATAATGGTAATATTGCGTACGTAAACCCTCCCGCATGTCAGAACTAAAAGTAGGGTAGCATTTAAACTCTCAAACTGCATGTTTTGTCGTTTAAAAGCTCCCGCATCCCAGATCCATACTGGCGCTGAATAGAGGAAGGGTTTCCATATACGCCTCGCCGATATAATATTTAATAAAGTACTTAAATAGAAAGAAGTAGATAATAAATAGAAAATCATCATCATTAAATTTGTATTTTGACGATAAATTAGAAATATTTTTTACAACCTGTGATTTTTTATGTGATTTAATCTTAAATAATTATTAAATAACTATCATAAACCAGTTTTAGATCACCCCTAATAACACCATTGGCCGGTATATGTGGACGAGCCATTAGTTCAGTCTGAATCGAGTCGATATTGCCGGTGCACAAGTTTGTCTCTTAAACGCTTATTTTCGTTATCTTTATAATGTTATATCAGTTGAATAGCTTATGCTCGCGGCTTTGCCCTAAAACCTACCTGTATGCCAAATTTCAACTCAATCCGTCCAGTGGTTTGGTCTGTGCGCATATACTACGATAGATCAGTCAGTCAGTCACCCTTTCCTTTTATATATATTTAGAAGAAGAACGCGAGTGTTTTTGGATATTTTTTGATTGGAAGTGTAATTTGATCCACTTCCTGATTTCTGATTGAGCTAAAATTTGGCATGCATGTATAAATCGGATGACAATGCAATATTATTATGACATGGAGCTGATCCGATGATGGAACCATAAGAACTTCGTAATTAAACCACGCAACCCTATCGAGTTTGGGCTCATTTGATTCGTCTTGACGAGTACTTTGGTACTAGAAGGTAATAATAATAAGACCGCAGGGCAGCTTATGGCGAGCTGTTGGGGAGTAGCGACCCCACGGACCCGAGCCACCGCAGGGCAGCTTATGGAGCTTATGGCGAGCTGTTGGGGAGTAGCGACCCCACGGACCCGAGTGCTCCCGGGGGAGGATTCTGTTCCTCATTTCCGGCTTGCCTTCACCGGCCGGTCGGAGTGAACACTGACGAGGAACAGTCCCCCACCTCTGTGCTTGCCTTGATTGGCCGGCCAGAGTGGAGTCGCGAGAGCTGCACACTCGGAGGGAGGATGTGAAGCATAAGTGGCGAGTTGGCCTACGTGTTTAAAGTCCAGGGACACCTCTCCCATTCCAGCCACTTGCACCAACGTTGCCCTTCTCGTCGGCTATGTAATGCCGGCCTTTATGGGGGCCTGTTTAGTGAGTGGCGAGTCATCACCTGCCTACATATTTCCTAATGGGACGGAAGTGGCAGGTGCCGTAGTCCTAGCAATAGGCTCAAAGACAGTCTCCGCCAAGTGACAGGACTATTGCGCACAGCAATGTGTTTCGCTCATGAACATCGGCAGGGCGGCATTTTCTTCAGTGCCCAGGGAAGCAAAGGAAAAAAATCGGCCCTGTTCTTATTTGAGAACGAGACCTGTCCCGCTTTGACGAAAATTATAAATGATAATCGTAAGCTCTTTGATGGTCACGTTAGTTATGTGTTATTTTCTGTTTTTGAATGTAATCATTGTTGATGATCGAATAAACATACCTACTTACTTATTTTCTTTCTTTCTTGCCGCTGGCGCTGTTGGGGCTATCTATAGGTAGGTACAGAAACTTTAAGCCTTTATAAATAAATGTCGAAGTCTGCTGATCGCTGGCTCTTACTCTACCTATAGGGTGCACACATGTAGTAATTATTATAAAAACGATAGCTTGTCAGAGTGTATGTTTGTTACTTGTTCACGCCTAAACGGGTGGACCGATAGAGCTGAAATTTGGTATAGAGATAGCTTAGAGGGGTGTGTGTTCCAGGGGAACACACATACTACAGCACAGCGGGTAAAACAGCTGGGCGTAGCTAGTTGGATAATATTTGGTATAGTGATAGACGTATTTTATCGTTAAACTTCTACATGAACGTAACATTTGTTTGGTGGAGAGAGGAGCGACGAAAGAGGACTAAATCAAAGAGCTTGTCAGAGTATTCTACCATTAAGGTAGGTACGGTATAAGTAGTCTGTAAAAAAATCAATATCTTTTGTATGATAACTGGAGAACTTGGCATCGACGATTCCGGCAGCCCTTCATAACGAAGAGGGGGCGCTAGAGGGAGTCGAGGGTTTATTAAATAGGTCAGTACCTACATACTTTGTCCGTCGTTCTGCAGGTAAACAATCAGCCAAGGATTTGACTGTGCTTTATACCAATATAGGTACTTAACAAATGTCGTGACGTAGGTATAGTAGGCACTTATCGTTTTGCATCGTCTAAAATGTGTCCGCGGCCGACACTGGCACCGGCAAGTGGTAGGTACCTCCGGCCTCGGCCTCGCACCCGCGCCACCGGTGACCCACGTCGGTGGCACAGTGGTGGCGGGGACACCGGTCGCCGCCAGCGCCCAGTACCCACGCGGTCGTCACTCGAGCGAGACGCGTGCGCTTCCTCGTCATGGACTCCGAAAGGATATTCACCCGCAAAGAGATCGAAGGGTGCAACACGAAAGAGAACACGATGATCATCATCGACAACGTCGTCTACGACGTGACGGATTTCCTGGAGGAGCACCCCGGCGGCGCCGAGAGGCTCCTCGACAACGGCGGGCGGGACGCGTCGCGGTGCTTCCGCGAGGTGGGGCACAGCGAGACGGCGCTGGAGTGGCGGCGGCAGTTCCGCGCCGGCCGCGTGGCGCCGTCGGACGAGTGGCCCGAGGAGCCGGCGCCGGCCGCCGAGCGCGCCGAGCCGCCCGCGCCGCTCACGCCGGCCGCGCTGCTCGACGTGTGGGGCCCGCCGCTGGCGCTCGCCGCGCTCGCTTCGCTGCTTTATTTGTATTTGTTTTGATCGTGCCCGCTCACTATTGTTGAATGGTTTGATTGTTTAACTAGTTATTGTAGTGACTAGTCGGTGACAGTGGGTGGGAGTGCCGGAGGGTGGTAGTGCTGGGCAGGGACTGGAGGCAGCCGCCCGGGCGCGGCTGAGGGTGCCGCGATCTCGACTCTCGACGCGCCGCGGACGTGTGCATTTTTCTTCGGATCGAATGTTACGAAGTCTTTATAAATTATTACGTACGAAAAATTAATATGCCGAAGTGATGTCATTTCAATTAAATACCGGAATTTGAGTCATACTAGTTTACTTACATACTCGAAATAATAATAGGACCTTAATATTTTAAAGAGGTAGGTAATAATTAGGTACCTAATGTTTGTATGTGGGTACAAGGCTTATTACATTTGGCTGAAATTAGTTCCTTAATTCAGAATCTAAATTCAGACTTAGTCAGCAAGCAACGATACTTGCTTCTGAATTTAGGATGGTAACTTCCTAAATGTTTACACTTGACTTAATTCAGTAACGACTGAATTTAGGCTTCTGAATTCAGCCAAGTGTAATAAGTCCTCACGTCAGCTTGTACCTACGCTACGTTTCGTAGAAAACAAACGAAGTGCGCTACAAAGCAACCAAAGCAATAAATAAAGTCGAGGTGTGTATGTCTATGTACCTACAGCGCGCGGCTAGAGCCGGGCACTGGGCCCTGGGCACTGGGCCCTGGGCACTGGGCAGTGGGCACTGGGCACTGGGCGGCAGTGGGTCAGTGGAGGCCGCGCCGCGTCAAGGTGAGTGAGCCGGCATCGTTAGCAGTTAGCGGCGTGCCACCACGCGCCGACCTTGCTCGGGTCGACCCACGCGACCGACGCCTCTACCTCGGCTTGTGTCTCGGCTGTACGATGCTGTGTTTTTATTGGATTTATTCAAAGTGATTCGACGAATCATTTTAAGTGGAGGTTAACATATCCTAGGTTACTACTGATTACATATACTATTCCGAAACAAGAAGTTACTGTAATAAGAATTTTATGATGATAATTAGATAGGGACTAGGGCTTGCCGTATCGATACCTGGGTTCAATGTTACCACTAGCCTGGAAAAATCCCGGGAATTCCCGGGACTGCAGTAGGGCCCTATATAATACCTCCTCGGGTGTATTTATGGAAGCGACTTGTGACGTGGCGTCATGACAATATATCCGTCCGCTGTAGAAGTGAGTAGTGTTGGGAGTAGAACGTTTAGTGTATTGTAGCATGGTAGAGGTGATCGCAGTGG
This sequence comes from Hemithea aestivaria, assembly GCA_947507615.1. Lineage (NCBI taxonomy): Eukaryota > Metazoa > Arthropoda > Insecta > Lepidoptera > Geometridae > Hemithea > Hemithea aestivaria. The sequence continues at coordinate 19,918,964 of OX382324.1, read as the reverse complement.
AGAGATAAGGGGCGCCGAGATAGCGCGGCGCCGAGAGGAGGGGGCTCGAGCGAGCGGCGGCCGCGGCGGCAGTCAGCAGCCGGCCACGCCGCGGGCACCACGCGTCGCACCCCAGCACGCACCAGCTCGCACCAGCACGCACTAGCACACGGCAGCATGGCCGACAGCGCATCCACACTCGCGCAGTTCACGCGGCGCGACCTCGCCGAGAGGAACTCCAAGCGGGACTGCGTGTTCGTCATCGACAACGTGGTGTACGACGTCACCAAGTTCCTGGACGAGCATCCCGGCGGACACGAGGTGCTCATCAACGTCGCCGGCCAGGACGCCTCCGAGGACTTTGACGACGTCGGCCACAGCTTCGACGCCAAGGAGCTGATGGCCAAGTACGTGATCGGCGAGGTGGTGGAGGAGGACCGGCGGCCGGTGAAGAAGCGCACCGTCACGTGGGAGCAGACGCAGGCGGAGGACTCTCCCTCGCCGCTGTCCTCGTGGAAGCTGCCGCTGGTGCTGGGCGTGCTGCTCACGCTGCTCTACTCCTACCTGTTCGGCTAGCACTCGCTCGCGCCGCGCCGCTGTTTACTATTTATTGTATGATAATGACGACGTGCCTCTGCCCACCGTCACGGTCGGGTTATGGCATAATGAACGCTGGACAATGTTTTAATAATGTGATATTAGTCGGTAGGTAGGTTCCTACTCGAGTTTAGTACAGTGTTTGAAGGGGTCCCGAAGTGTCGGTGAAGCCGGTGCGGTGTGGGCCCACGGTGCCCCGGCTCCAGGATCTAACAGACGACTCGTCCGCGGCGCACACGCAGCCGCGACTCGTTGCTCCATATAACGACGCGCGCTATATATAATTTCATAATCATTGTACGAGTAGCTGGAAGTATTGTAGGTTTTATTAGTGCCATTTGATGTCATTCCATGAATGTATCGAGTGTGTCTGCAGTGATCTAGACACGCAGTGCGCAGTGTTGAGTGTGACACTATAAATCCACTTGAATACGAATTGTACCATGCAATCAATATAATTTAGAGGTACATATTATAATGTTAATGAAACGTTGCTTTTGTTACGAGTAGGTATATAGTGAGTGTATAATGCATAGGTAATTATGAACGTTTCTAGAAAAAATATATAGGTAATACAATGATTACATCGTGTTCTTTTGATAAAACATAGCTCTTCACTGACTGTCAGTGTGTGTGTGTGTGTCGATATGTTGTACTGATACAAAACATAGTTGTTATCGATAGATAACTTCAGTGGGTATCTCAGCGTCTTGTCTAATGTTTCTGTATATAATATTTGCCTTTTATATACATAGGTACACACGCAACACAATATGAGCGTTGCATAATAATTTAAAAATATAAAATGTGGACAATCATGTTTTGTAGATTATTTTAAAATTGGTCAATACGTTGTGTACATAGTATACCTAGGTACCTATATTATGACGAGCGCTGCGGCGAGTTGTTTGACCCTGGACTTTGGACATGGCTCAATAAGTGATGATATAATATTATTATGTACATTAATTTATCGCATACCTAATCAAATACTAGCTTAACTAAAAAGTAAGTTTTTACAATCACAAATTTATCTCTAAATACTTATTTAGGTTTGTAATAATTATAAAAAGATATACATTTTTGAGTTATGCCAGTATTTCATTAGGTTTATTTAGATAGGTAGAGTCGTTCTGTAGTGGTCGTCAGTCGTCACCTTGTGCAAAATGTAGTTGAAGGATGTTATTTGTTATGTTAAGATATGCATAATATTATAATGTAGTATAGAAGGTGCAGGACGCGTGCGCAGGGCACAGGGCACAGGGTCTGCAGTGTACAGGTGCGAGGGAGAGCGCGCTTCTGTGCGACTGAGAGGACCGGCCCAGTGCAGCTACGCGCGCGCTCACTCTCGGGAACATTGGGATTTTTAATTATATATTTTTTTATTGATACAATTTTATTGGCAATAAACTATTAAAATCTAAATCTTTATACTAAATTTGACACGTTCAACAGGTCTTTGCGTTTAACCCTCAAACATACAAAGTACCACAGCCTGTTTAATATTGTTTATATATTATGAATGTGAAATGACGGTATATCATGCAAAATGTATTAAGTTAGTACGTTCCTAACAGCTTATCTTTGTAATAGGTATTCCTGTTATAATCCACCACAAATATAATTGGTGGACAGCAGATGTACGTAATAGGTACCAAGTACCAGTTCAACGATCAAGGCGAAAAACCTGTACTTACCTTCTAATAGGCATACAACTACATAATACGTACGAGTAATCAAATGTATGTATTTTACCTGAACTTGACTCTAGAACTTGGCGTTCAATAGTAGTAGGAATTGAAGATCAAAATATAAGTTGAAGGTGTCTCCACGGCCGACATTGGTCGCATCATGAATCATGATATCTCAGGCGCTATACGGTGTTTCGGAAGGTACTTACTTTAAAAAGGACCCAGTTGAACCCTAAGAGATATGTATGGAACAATTAATCGTTAGGTCCTATGTTCTGTGAAAAGGTTGGCCGCACAACTGGACACAGCATAACCTGTTATATACCTATACCTTTAATTGTGATTTGAATCTAGTTTTGAAATTTGGATTTAGGATAATACGTTTTGTTGGATTTAAAAGACCAATTATTATAATAATAAATCAATACATTGCAAGCGTATTGATGCCCATATTGAAGCAGGACAAGAGTTTCGTCACCAGATAGAATATTTTCATCACAACAACATCAGCCATAAAGTGCAGCGTCACCGTGAATCATATTATTCTTATATCCTGATGCGAATATAAGAATAATGTGAAGCGAAATGTATCTACAATCATTCTACGAATAAATTATTATTATTCAAATATATGATGACAACTTTTGATACCGAGGTCCAAGGTATCAATATAAACAGGTAAAATAAATAAATATATAGGAGTAAGTACATACAAAATTATCACGATATTCTTTAAGTCTTCATAGCTTTTAACCGATTCAAAAGAAGGATAGGTTTTTAAGGTGACAAACAAGCAGACGGTTCACCTGATGGTGAGTGGCTACCGTCGCCTATGGATACCTGCAATACCAGGGGTACCACTGGTACGTTACCTACCTTTCAACACTCTGTTCACTTGCCTTTTGAAGAGTCCCATGGTGAAGCTCAACGGAAATACCGCAGGCGGAAGCTCATTCCACATTACAAAAAATAATCGATTTCTTCAAGACTCGATTGACTCGACAAGACAAGAACCAATTTATTTTTTCATGTTTTTTAGATTTTTCAGTTATTAGGACTAAAATCAGGTGGAATTGAGTTTTATAGAAATCAATCGCGTGGTTTTTAACAATCTCAGTAAATTAAGATGTTCGTCTCCATTATAGAAAGCGAGCTTGAAAAGTAAGTTTATTTTTATTTGTTTTACTATTTAGTAAAACAAATAAAAATAACCTGTTGTTTATTGGGAAGATTATTTAATATTCCCAATAAACAACAGGTTATTACAACAATGTGTATGTAATGCAAATTTTTACAATAAGCTTCTTTACAATTTATTGATAAAAAATTTTTAGAACCAGACCTCGTTCTAATCACTAATCGGATAATTAAGTAGGTACATAGTTAGGTAAAGTGTTGTGTAGCAGCGTAATAGACTACCTAACAGTATCTAGATTTTCTACTTTGTTGATGAAATTATGGTTAATAGATGAGGTAATTATAATTAATGAAATTAAACTGCAGCGTTAAGGTAAAGCAATATGGCGAGTCTGTATTCGTATTTTTTTACAAAGCTGAGGGAAGTGGGTATAGGAACAATATTTTAACCAATAGTTAAAAGGTATCGCGTTATCTTCGTGCGCTCGGATTGGCTGATCCTGTATGACGCGATTTCTGGATGCGAGTAGATAGATGTGCGATATATGTATATAGGTAGGTGCTCCAACATGCCCGCGGCCTTGAAAGCATCAGCTTACAACAGCTTCATTCATCTTCCATCAGTGGGCAGATTTTTGCGTATGCTCGTCTCACGATGCCTGATGACGTCTGAATATCGGCGACCCTGGAGATTCCATCTTTGCCTGGTATAGTCTTCACAATACGCCCCAGTGGCCATTTCAATGGTGGAAGGTTCATGTCCTTGATGAGAACTAGCGTATCAGGTTTTAGATCAGAGGTATGTACCTTCCATTTGGTTCTGGTTTGTAATTCTGATACATACTCCTTGGCCCATCGCATCCAGAACTGCTGGCGAAGCTGCTCCACTCTGGTGTAGCGTGTCAAACGGTGAGAAGGCAGGTCCCGCAGGTCATCTTCAAATACTGGTGCGGTGAGAGGTCGTCCGATCAGGAAGTGTCCCGGGCTGAGAGGAAGATAGTCTCGAGGATCCGAAGACATGGGTGCTAAGGGTCTGGAATTGAGTATAGCTTCAATTTGTGTAAGCAGCGTCGTGTATTCCTCGAAGGTGAGATGCGCGTTTCCCATCACTCTCCGCAGGTGGTACTTACACGATTTGACCCCAGCCTCCCACAAGCCACCAAAATGAGGGGAATATGGCGGTATAAACGAGAATTCTATCGTTTGACTCTTTGCGTATTCAACAATATCTTTCTTACATTTCGACAAAAACTGAGCAAATTCATTATTTAAACCAACAAAATTACGACCATTGTCAGAAAATATTTTAGACGGCTTACCGCGCCGTGAAATAAAGCGTTTTAGCGCGAGTAAGTAAGCATCAGAAGATAGGTCACTAACGAGTTCCAGATGGATAGCGCGTGTGTTAAAACATACAAATAAGCACATATACGATTTTATTAATTTCGCGCCTCGACCCTTTCGGTTGAGTATGAACACTGGCCCCGTGTAATCTACCCCTGCGTTATAGAAAGCAAAGCTAGGAGCTAGTCGCTCTTCAGGTAGGTTGCCCATCAGTGGGCTTAAAGTTTTTCCTCTAAAGCGCGTGCAAACAACACACTGATGAGTCACCTTCCTAGCTAGGTTCCTACCTGACAACGGCCACCATTCCTCGCGTAATTGGTACAATAATGATTGTGGCCCACAGTGCATAGACTGATTGTGCGTGTGTCTAAACAACAAAAGTGTGAAATGATGTTCAGAAGATAATAATATTGGGTGTTTTTTATTATAATTAAAATCAGGAGAATTATTTATTCTACCACCCACGCGTAAAATATCATCGTTATCTATAAATAGATTTAAACTTGCGATTCTATTGTTTGATTTAACATTCTTTCCGTTTTTTAATAAATTATATTCATTTGCAAACGACTCCATTTGAGATAACTTAGCAAGTAAATAAACAGCTCGGTTAAGCTCAGTAACGGTAATCATCCCGGTCAGCTGATGCATTTTATTGCGTGCATTGTGAATAAACCGGAGTATGAATGCAGCAGCATGACTCATGCGGCAAAAATTCGAGAACCTATGAAACGGAAAGATAGTTAAAACTGGTTTGTTATTGTTTGTATTTAATGCGTTTAAGGCGACGTTTGATTTAAGTTCCGGTAAATCATTAGGAATAATATCATTGCATTGCGATACAGGTCGTGAGATAGATTTATCAAAATAAATACTATCTTTAAGAAATGTGGGTCCTTCCCACCACAAAACCGACGAAGACAATTCTTCAATATGGACACCACGGGATACCAGGTCAGCTGGATTGTCCTTGCTACCTACGTGACGCCAGGGGCAGTCATTTGTCAATTCATGAATTTCCGCGACACGATTCTGCACGAAAGTTTTCAATAAGTTCGGTGCCATCCGTAACCACCCTAAAACAATCGTTGAATCGGTCCAAAACATGACGTCATCAAATTCGCGAGTAAGTGCACTTCGAACCTTATCATAAAGTTTAGCGCCTAGGAGCGCACCACATAACTCTAACCTGGGTATGCTCACTGGTTTTATTGGAGCTACTTTGCCCTTCGAAATTAACAACCTTACTACCACCTTATCATTACACATAGTGCGTACGTACGCACAAGCGCCGTATGCAGTTTGTGAAGCATCTGTGAATATGTGTAGCTCGACGCGCGTAGCATTAGATTGAAAGACATGGCGCGGAACTTTAATAGTGCGAAGATAAGACAGGCTGTTAACAAACCGGTTCCATGTAAGTGCAACGTCAGTAGGTATCGGGTCATTCCAGTCGAGTTTTAATAACCAAAGCCTTTGTAATAAAACCTTGCCTATCATAACAAGCGGACTCAACAATCCTAGCGGATCGAATATCTGCGAGATTGTTGACAATATTGTGCGTTTAGTTACTGGGTTTACTGGGTCGATTTCAATCTCCGTATTAAAGTTGAACTCGTCAGAGACATTAGACCAGCTCAGCCCTAAAGTTTTGCACTGATTATTATCGCCTAAATTTAAATCTCGGAACGTGCTATCATGTGACGTTGATGACTCATCATCGAGTTCAAAGTTAAAAACCCACTTGCGGAGTGGAAAGCACCCAGACTTGAGTACGTCGGCCGTGCTTTTACAAATGTTTGTGAGTTCTGATTTGTCCTCATGTGAGGTCAATAGGTCGTCTACGTAAAAATCATCGCGTATAACTCTTTGTACCTCAGGGTCAGTACATTCATCGGCTAATTGTTTTAAACATCTGACACTAAGGAAAGGTGCCGAAGCGGTGCCGTATGTGACAGTGTTTAGTCTATAGTACTCGAGCGGACCAGATGGGTCATCACGCCATATGATGAGTTGTAAATCGCGCTGAGACGGGTCTACTAGTACTTGACGGTACATTTTTTCGCAATCCGCAATAGCCGTGAATTTAAACTGCCTAAATCGTAATAGGATCCCGAGCAAGTCTCCTTGAATAGGAGGCCCTACTAGTTGAATATCATTAAATGATTTCCCACTACTAGTCGCAGCACTGGCGTCGAACACGACACGAAGTTTCGTAGTTGTGCTGTGCTCGCGAAATACACCATGGTGCGGCATAAAATAGTGAGAGTCCGTGTATGAACTAACCTTGGTCATGTGACCTAGATCAATATATTCGCGTATAAAATCAGAGTATAGTTTTCTATAACTTTCTGGTGCGTGTGATAATCTTTTTTCTAAAGACAGAAAACGGCGCTCCGCTTGAGGGAAGGATGCACCAAGTACATCGGGCGATTCCTTGAGTGGGATCCGAACGCTGAACCTTCCATCACTATCGCACGTAGTATTTGTGATGAAAGACTCCTCGCAGGCCCGCTCTTCAATTGTGCGCATATCCCGAGGCTTGGGCAACTCCTCCAACTCCCAGAACGAACGAAGTTGGTTGTCAATAGATTGTGTGAAGTTACATTGGACACGTCTATCATTGTGCGTATTATAGATAGGACCCGAAATAATCCAACCTAACTTCGTATTTTGTAGGTGCGGACCGCTTGGTAAACGCATCTTGCCATCGATAAGCAAGTCCCAAAATAAATCCGCGCCTATTAAAATATCTATATTTTGTGGTTTTGAAAATTGCGTATTAGCTAGCTGCAAATTATCAGGAATGCCAAGATGTGCGCTTTGTATTTGCATAACCGGCAGCGTAGCCGTTATCTGCGGTAACACGAAACATTTAACGTGCGTTGAGTAGGTGTTTATGCGTGATTTAATGACGATGTCACACGTCTGCGTTGAGTGTGACACTACATTACCTACCCCTCGAATTTCATGAGTGGACTGTATTAATGGAATGTCTAGCGTTTCACATAAAGATCGCGTAACAAAACATGTTTGGCTGCCGCTGTCGAGCAGCGCGCAAACGACATGATAATTGTTATGTTTGTCGGGAATCTCGACCAACGCGGTGGACAGCAAAACCGAATTCACATCTAAACTTTGCGTATTCGAGTACGTGTGAACATTGCCTACTTGAACGACTTTACTCTTATCACTTTGGTCACAAGCTGTGCCCGGCTTCGGCGCCGGCGCCGACTGGGAGGCGATTTCCTCAGTGACCGCGGCCGTCATAGTAGTGCGATTATTATTATTATGAATTAACGAATTATGTTTTAAATTGCACTGCTTACAAGGCCCGAACAAACAGTTCTCAACAGCATGTCCAGTACGCAAACAATTTTCACATAAGTTGTTATCACTAACAATTTTTAGTTTTGATTGTAAGTCCATATTAATGAATTTATAGCATGTGTAAATTGGATGCTTCCCTTTGCATACCACGCATAGAAACCTGTTTGTTTGTTTACGATCGGAAGACTGCGGTGACTTGTTGGAGATATTACATTGCAAAGTATTTACCGAATTGGATTTTTTACTTTGTGTGCTTTGAGTTTGATTAATGTTCGTCTTATCTTTATTGTGCGATAAAGACAATGTCTCCAACAGATCAGCCCTATCTTTGAGAAATTTAATCAAATCGCTGACTTTCAAACTAGATTTCGAATCTGACAACAACGTACCCTTGTGCTCTTCCCACTCCCTTTCTGTCGTTTTATCTAACTTGCCAACAACAATATAGATGATAAGCGTATCCCAGGAGTCTGTGGGCTCACCAAGAATTGTTAACGCGCGTAAATTATTTATTATCACATCTATAAGTGACCTAATTAGTGAAGATGACTCTTTCGACAGTGGCTGTATCGAAAATAATGCCTTTACATGACTATGTACTAGAAGTCTTGTATTGTTATACCTGTTTAAGAGAAGCTCCCAAGCAACCAAATAGTTATCTGAAGAAATCTCTATTGAATTTATCACCTGCTGTGCACTTCCTTTTAGTGAAGATTTTAGATAGTGCATTTTTTGAATATTGCTTATAGCAGTGGAGTTGTGTACTAAAGATAAATAGGTATCCCTATACTCGAGCCAGTGTTCATAATCACCGTCGAATGTCGGCAACGAAATTGTAGGCAACTTGACTGATACGGCTTTATTAGAATGATGGCATGTCGTGGAACAATTAGTGACCTCTTCACCTGTGCTGAGAGTAGATTCAGCTCGCGCTAAAATACCATAATAACTATCTTCGAACAGCTGACGCTGGTCAAGCTGTTCGTCGATTTTAGATTCAGGCACAATTTCCTCAATTTTAGATTGAATATCATTAAATTCGGAAAATAAAAGCTCTGCACCCTTAATGCGTAATTTTAAATCTACTCTTATCTCACTGGTTAAAGGTTTTAGATTATTTAAATGCTGATCGAATTTGGTCAATCTGCCTTTAACTATGCCGCGTTTTCTAACTAAATCACGCATCGTTTGCTCAGTTTTTTCGTCACTTGAATATTTATAAGGAGATTTATCGCGTTTTTTACTAATTCCCTCACTATCTAACGACATGATGGCTTGTGAAAATAGAGGTACTCACGTTGCAAGTTCCGACTGCGTGTGACGACTGCTGGTGCTAAATATGGCACATCCAGCTGAAGTGTCGATCTGCTCCGTGAAGAATAACTCCTTAGCACACCACTTAGACCAGTATTTGCGTGTATAACTGTTCCAAATCACCAATTCGAAGAAAGTCCAAAGGTCGCTCACGTACGATGGAATGTTTGTATATCCAAAACTCGTAGAATCCGGCGTAGAATGGATCAAATTATGTAGCAGCGTAATAGACTACCTAACAGTATCTAGATTTTCTACTTTGTTGATGAAATTATGGTTAATAGATGAGGTAATTATAATTAATGAAATTAAACTGCAGCGTTAAGGTAAAGCAATATGGCGAGTCTGTATTCGTATTTTTTTACAAAGCTGAGGGAAGTGGGTATAGGAACAATATTTTAACCAATAGTTAAAAGGTATCGCGTTATCTTCGTGCGCTCGGATTGGCTGATCCTGTATGACGCGATTTCTGGATGCGAGTAGATAGATGTGCGATATATGTATATAGGTAGGTGCTCCAACATGTTGTTTTCCTTATTTTGATGTTAACAATTTTTTTTACATAAAATGTCAAAGACTGTCCAAGTACAAGGTTATAGGTATATCTGAATAAATGTATCGATAAGCGAGCTCATTATCATTATCGTCAATATTGTTATGCTCGGATCGGTAGGTACCACGCGATCGTACGCAGTTTCGTATTTCGATAATAATTAGGTAAGTAATGATGATAGCATAATATTATTATAAATACCTATCATTTAAAAACAACAAAATATTTAACAATCATTCCAGATAATTCGCTTTGATATAATATATGGGTAGGTGCCTACTTATTTAGTTTATAGAATGTGGTGTGCGTCAGCAACCATAGTGTACACAGACCTACATTTGTTTGTTTGACTGGTCTGCAGGTTAGCCTACCACTGCACTCCAAGAACAAACACGCAAGGATTCACAACACAAACACACTCATGGACACGAGGGGTTCCAGCAGACGTAGAGAATTCGGTAGGTTTGAAAACGACGCGACTCGCGACACACAGACACACAGAATACAGAGGCGACGTTCCGAGAAAATCGGGAGCAAAGTGAACGTGTCTTCCCAGCTGCGTTATGTACACACACTCGCACCGACTGCGCTTGCGATAAAACGTAGTATTTCAGATGTTGGTAGAGCAGTTTTCAAACTACCCTCCATTATGATTGCAAATACCGAACAAACTTAGTCATAGTTTTTAATATAAGATTACTAACAATTTAGAATAATTATTACTGACTTTTATGTTATTTTTTATGTTCTGCAACAAACGAATTATTATTAATGAAGAAGGAGTTTATGGATTTGCCTACAGCCTACAAGTAACATGACGCAGCGATTGAATTGAAAAGATGACGAGTTCTGTCCTACAGCTACAGCCGGCAGGTTCTCTCAATGGCTCGAGCTACATTTGTTACACGTTTGACACAAATGATACCGGATCACCGCGGCCCACTCCTAAGTCGTAAGGCATCGATAGGTAACGCAGAGTCTCAAATATATTGGCTTTAGAGAGTAATTCGCCTGAAAATGTCGTCTCGGGTGAAAAATAAGCACTTTCAGTCGATTTATGGTAAAATAAAGTTCAGGAATGGAATGATTGCGCCATATTGTAACCTACACGCTAGAGGTTGTGGAGGGTACAGCGAACGGTTATTGCCTCCATATGATACACCTAGCCTCGCGAGCAGATTGATGGTGATAGATTCTTATTATTTTTTATAGCTAGGTACCTATATTATAATATCAATGAGCACTGCGGTACTGGTAGGTAAATATTAACATTACTCATATATTTTATTTTAGTATTGAAACACGTACCTAATATTAAATATTTTATTTGAAAACAAACTTATATAGTTTATGTATACATATTATAGTTTTATGTTTTACATACATAATAATATAGTCTCCGTATGATACATTTATACTATAATAATATCCTCCGACTACTTCGTCCAATTTTATTTAAAAATTCTTCTATAATTATATTTACATTTTTATCTCTATACAAAAACGCGTCGTTTCGAATGTTTTATATTACAATAACCTACGAGTTATACTTATCGACTACTTAACATTATTTATGTACCTAATTAATAACATGTGAGAGGTTTCAACGTCTGAACAGTTCTGAGCGGGACACATCGGTCCCTTGCGTGTATAATGTATATGGTAGTACAACAACGTGTGTCATTCATTGTCCGGGGACAAGAGGATGCTATTCATATGAATTGTATAAAGTATCGATTAAACACAAAAGTGACAAATATGCGGCGGCCGCCGTTCCCCAAACAAAACGAATGGATATTGATGTGCTCCGCGGCCAGCAAACAAATAAATCGGGCCTAACGTCCGCCACATGTGCCCCTGCCCTCCTGCCCTCCTGCCTGCTGCCCTGCTCTGGACGGGGCTATGTGCTAGAACGTGGACGCTGACACGTACATATTATTTATTTCTTTGCACGGTTGTGATTTGTCCAAGATTTTTGAAAGTTTAGTTCCTCTTCAAGTTGATTCCGGAATTAGAATGAATACGCACTGTATTGTTTATAGGCGATTCATTCGGGTGTCCCGTGGCAAAGCAACAGCAGAGCCGCTACATAGCCGCGTACTGACTGGGCGATGCAACATGTGAGCATCTTCGCTAGGCGGGTGTTCGGTCAGTCAGCACGTGGCTTAGCCGCCGAGTGCGAGCCACGTGCTGACCGACCGAGCTCCCGTTGGCGAGGATGCTTACTCGTTGCCTCACCTACTCAGTATCTGGCTATTAGCCGTATGTGTGCGCTTAGTGAAGGCATAATACACACTTAGGTAGGTAGTAGTCACCCAACATTTACCATCGAAGGTCTGTGAACACGACCAGGTTACCCATGCCTTTAATAAGTGCTGATGGTTTGTAATCCTGCATCGACACTCGACACTACACATATTGTCACACGAGTCATGAAATCATTGTATAGCGATGTTTGCCTGGATGACTGGATGGTGTGTTCAACATGAGGCCGATGTCCCATCTTATTTAAATGCGCAATGCTCTGGAAGGCATTGATCTCACTTTAAATTTATAACAGCCAGTCATATACGACTCTTGGAAGATACACTATTTACAATACGAGATAATTCTCGTGTTGTAAATTTACATGAAGCCTTTAACTGTTTTCTGCGGTACGAGCGGTGTTGTATATACGACCTCAATTTGTCGTTAGTGCTGCGCGTCTTTCAATAGGTACCTATTGTATTAAACTGTTTTAATATTGTGTGTTTGACATTGAAACATAGGTACTAAGAGTAGATATAATAGTATTTTGTAGATCTTATTATACTTAATTTATATAACGAAAACGCTATTCACAAATATATACTTAAAAGACGTAGTGAGAGGTTGTCCAGTGTGAGAATTCACCTCTCAGCCATATGTTTATTGTTGACGTTATGTGCAACAGCATGCATTTAAAGATTGGACCATCGCTACGAGGACATTGTTACATAACATTACGACGTCATGTCGACGTGGAGGGCTCCGGTCCTGGGTAGGTGCTGTTACACCGGCACTGAGCACTGAGCTCCCGGGGACAACACTCATGTCATGTATCATTAACTCAATGGTCCGACTGCCATGCGGATACGAGTTCATTCAAATAATGTTCTAATAAATGGATAGTGTTTGAAGACCTATGTCATAGACCATAGTTATAATATTGTCTAACCATCACTACTCGTGTACAGTAGTGAAAGATTACGATGTGTGGATGTTAGTACCCTCTCAAGCAAAAACTATTGAATACACGGAGCGGACGTTCAGTGAGCCTACGAGACATCTCTCAAGGGATGAGGCTGCGGCGCTGCGAATACGTTATATATAACCTATACCTACTATATACAGTTTGTGCAACGGTTTCAATGAGTAGACATTTTAAATGTTCCAAACTAACATATCAATTTACTTAATAAAATATAAAAGTTTTCTAACAGTAATAAAGTTTAATTTATCATTAAACGCACCCACTTCAGTGAGAAGTTTATTTACTTACAGTGAACCAACGTCATAATATAATATATCTATATATATATATACAAGTGTCGCGGAACAACCGACCGGCGACCCCACCGTGCGAGCGGACCCCGATTCCCGATATAGAGTCATGATTCATCGTCTCAACTACAAGCAGGTACTCATGGACCATGGAGGATGTTAATTCGTTCAATCTACTGACACATAAAACAACATCAGCGGCTCGATCGCACGAGGTTTTCGCCATCTCATACAATTAGATTTTTGTTCTCGGCCTCCGATATTACAATATCGTCGAAATAAAAAATATTTATTTAAAATTATCGATTTAGCTCTTTAGAAGTTTACATTTAGATGAATTCGATTTCCATCGGTCGAGGAGTCAGCGCTACGTAGCGCAGAAGGAAGACGGTGAGGTCGCGAGCCCTCGCACCGCCCTCGAGCCCGGCGTCCGTCGCCGTCCACTCGACACTTCACATCGCGTCCTACTCACGATCACGTTTCAAATTCAAGTAACAGAGAAACACGTTCAACATGGATCACAGCGCGAGTCGTGCGGCGCGGTCGCGGCTGGCGCGGGGGGCGCTCGTGGCGCTGGCGGGCGCACGCGGCATCAGCTGGCGAGCAGCGCGCGCAGCACGTGCGCGTGCAGCGCGGCGGCCGCCAGCAGCGCCAGCACGCAGCGCGAGCTGTCGCTGAGCCCCGCCGAGCCCGTCTGCATGGCCGCCGGCCGCTCGCCTGCAACACACACGGCACACGTGACTCGGCTGCGTGCGTGCGTGCGTGCGGCACACGCGGCACACGAGGTGGATACGTACCGTTGAGCACGTGCACGCGCACGGTGGCCACCTCGGCGTTGGAGGGCGAGCACGAGTAGCGGCCGGAGTCGGCGGCCGTGGCGTCCTGCACCAGCAGGTACGAGGTGGTGGCCGCTCCCTTCTCCGTCACCACGGACACGCCGCCGCGCGACGAGTCGTACGATATCACCTGCTTCACACACCACGCACGGTTGTCGCACGTACCACACGCACGCACGCGCGCACACACACACACACACACACACACAGCCCTCCGAACTGACACGCTAGTTGTGAGCGTTTATGTAAACGCACCAAAACTTCATTAGGTACTTGTGATACGAATAATTATGCCTTTTTGCAATCAGTCTGGAGTCTGGAGTGACAGTGTGTGCAGCTGCGGGCGAGGACTCGTCGACGGTTATTTACATAATACTAGTAGTTCGCCTCAAACTGGGACCTCGCGGCCCAATTTCCGTTAAACCTTATACTTTAGACCTTAGACTTTTTTTAAAATATCCTAATACAAGAACTTTAACTTTAAGTCGAAAAAATACACCCGTTTATCCTTCAAAAAATGTTTTGACCCTCTGAATAAATCAATATTCATAGAGAACTTGCCGTTACCCTATATTTATGAAATTTGGCATACCTTAACATATATTTTAAATACGGGAAAAAATCTGAAAACTTTTAATCTACTATATAAAAATAAGTCGGGTTTTCCTCCCTGACGCTATAACTCCAGAACGCACGAACCGATTTCCACGGTTTTGCATTCGTTGGAAAGGTCTCGGGCTCTGTGAGGTTTATAGCAAAGAAAATTCAGGAATTTTTCAGGACACCATCTGGTGGCGAAACGGAGTTCGCCGGGATTGCTAGTTTTTAATAAAATTAATTCATTTAAAAATAGCGCTATTTAAAGAACGTAATCATCGAAGTTAAGCAATGTTATCCGTGTACGTATTTGGATGGGCGCGTACGTAGTGATCTCAACTTTTTGCTGACTTTTTTGGAGAGAGCCACCAGTGGCTTGCGCTGCACTACGGTGTGCTCGTGCACCTTTATTGTTGAATGTGCCGCACAAACTATTCTAAGTTTTAAAAAGTTTTGCAGATAGGCTACACAAATAATAATATATCTTACTGCCAGCGAAAAAGCTAATATGCCCAAGATTAAATTGTGTATTTAATAATTAAAAAGGCTGCTGCCTTATTAAATGGTCTTATAATGGTCTTTTCAAAATACTGAACCATTTTAAAATTGCGACTATCAACCTAACAAAATGTTACTGTCTTTTATGGGAGTGAATCGCAAATCTATAATGATCATCTCTAAATTATGAACCATTTTGAAATTGCGTCTATCAACCTAACAAAATGTTACTGTCTTTTATGGGAGTGAATCGCAAATCTATAATGATCATCTCTAAATTATGAACCATTTTGCAATTGTGTCTATCAACCTAACAAAATGTAAGTGTTTTTATAGAAATGAATCGCAAAACTATAATGGTCAACCCTAATTTCTGTACCAATTTGAAATTGCGATTATCATCCTTACATAATGTTTTTATCTTCTTAGAAAATGAATTGCAAATCTATAATGGTCAACTCTAATATCTGTACTAATTTGAAATTGCGTTTATCAACCTACCGAAATGCCCCATCTTCAACGACAGTGAATCGCAATTACATAACGGTCCGTACTATTCGAACTAATTTCAAACTGCGTTTATCTACCTACCAAAATGTTCCCATCTCCTAAGACAGTGAATCGCAATTATATCCCGGTTACATTATTAATAAAAGATTTAACTGCAACTCTTGGGCCGATTTGGCTCATTTCTGAACATGAGAATTCTTTGCGTTTGTACTACCCGTTCGCAAAGTTCCGTCAAGATTGGAACTTCGGTAACGTGGTAATCAAGGAATCTCTTTAACTCTAGAACCCTTCGACCGATTTGGCTCATGTTCGAACTTAAAAATTCTATGGATATGTACTACGCGTTTGCAAAGTTTCATCAAGATTGGACCATCGGTTTTCAAGTTATCGCGTAACAAACATACATAAAAACATACACTTTTGATAAAATATTTAGGTAGGTTATAAAAAATGTTAATAGCTCAGAAAAAAAATTATCGGCGTACCAGTTTTGAAATTATCGTCAGACCTATCTTAAAGACTTTAAGTCACTTATATCTCTGCAATACTGAAGCCTATTTGGCTTTTTTTTACTATAAGTATTCTATTAACCTATTTAACTGGTGTGCAAAATTTCATTTAATTTGGATTTACCGTTTTTGAGTAAATGTCGATCAAAGTTAGGCACCAGAGGTCAACCGTTAAACTGGTCAAAACGCAGGCTTTTCGCGGCTCTCGACTCTAAGACCTCGCTTCGCTCGGTCGATTATATACGCTAATACGTATATAATTTTATGTATTAATTTAGGTACATAATATTATTATATAAATCGACTCTGACTGTAAAGCCGTTAAACGTTATTTAAATTTTTATTCATTTAGATACTACATGTATTATGTATTACCTATATTTTTCTTTGATCGTTTCCCTCCAAATAATACATAAGAAAAAAAGGTTTTTAAAAACAAGCTTTTATTATGATTACCATCTAGTACCTACCAAAGTAAGTACTCGCCGACACGAATCAAATGAGCCTAAACTCGATGAGGTTACGTCCTTTAATTACGGAGTCTTATGGCCACCTTCCAGCTCCATCATCAGATCAGCTCGATGTCATAATAATATAGCATTGTCATCAGATTTAAACATACATGCTAAATTTCAACTCAATCGGAACCTCGTAAGTGGTTCTAATTAACTTGCAAGATTTGATTACAGACAGACAGACAACGGACAATTGAAAGTAAATTCAAGCTTGTAATGAAGGGTGAACTGTGAAGCGATATTAATTTACACGGCGATATTGCTTTATGGCCGCCGTACCTACTCGGCTAATTAAGTAAATTGCTTTATTTTACATAATACCGTTACTGCTTATTATAATTACTGCCTATTTTGAGTTTAATTTGGCGTGTAATGAACGTTTTCGGCTATAATAGTCCGGAGTCCGGTAGCGCCATACGAACACAAACGTAGCATAAACTGTGAGATGAGATCCGAGCTGGTAATGTACCAATAATGGACCTTTGACAATAATCAATGGGTCAAAATGTGATCATGTGTGATTGCGAGCCAATCATGTCGGTATATTATAATTAATGCATCATGGAGTTGCATATTATTGCGTATTTCAGCTCATATTATTTGTAGTGGAATACATATTAGATATTCAAAATATGTTCATACAACACTCAATGTCCAACATGTGCCTTTGAATGAATAATAATATGTAATGACGCCATGACACTATATTAATTTGTCTGTAAAATGGAAAACTGCGTACAAAAGAAGATTGCTCTTGTGCTATTTTAAGTGTCATGTTTTGCATATTTTGTGACAAAACCAAACGATCAAGAAACTTAATGTAACATTAGAATCCATTATAAATGCGACGCCGTTTCTGTTTTGGCGCAGATCATTTTTTTTGTTTTTTTTTTTTTATTTTGTGTGTCGTGCGGCGTGCGGTGTTCATTAAATACTTATTAGTAAACACAGTATTGTTAAGTAAACTATTATAATTATGGTCGAAGTTGCCAGATACATGACGTCCCTCGAGAACTTAGTCAGCATGACGAATATATTTCTCATCGAATAACCTTGTGGTGGGTGTTCCGCGATTGTGCAGTAGGTATATGCAAGTATAGTGTACTCGTATAGTAATGATGACTGGCGATCATATACTGGGTACATTATATCAGTACATGATATACGCTATATTATATAGAACTAAAAGGAAAGAGCGACTGATTGAATGACTGATTGATCTATCAACGCTTTTGGACGGATTGGGTTGAAATTTGGAACAAGGATAGGTTTTATGACATAGACCTCCGCTTGGATAGGATTTTACTACGCGGGCAAAGCCGTGAGCACAAGTTAATTAAGTATATAAAAGGAAAGGGTGACTGATCTATCAACGCACAGCTCAAACCGCTGAGCGGATTAGATGAAAATTTGGAATACAGATAGGTTTTATGACCTCCGCTAAGAAAGGATTCGCACCCGGGCGAGGCCGGGAGCACGAGCACATTAGTGAAGATTTAATGAATCTGGCATCACCGACACACATAATAAATCTAAATAGATAAGTATATGAAATGAATAATTACTTTTCTGCCGCTCACCTGCTCCTCATGGTACCAGAAGATGTAGGCGGGCGGCTCCGGGCTGAACTGGATGAGGCAGGTCAGGTTGATGGTGGAGCCGATGTCCACGTGCAGGTCGGGCCCGCCCAGGATGCGCGCTGATGGCACTGGAACACCGCGTCATCACATTGTTAGCCTACATCTCATTATAGTATGTTTCATATGTATTGATGTCGTGTTGTGTGGGGCTTTGTATCTCTTTCAAATTGGGACGTTGCGTTGTCTTGTTTTTTTGTCCACTAAGTAGATTATTAAAAATATTGGTCATGTATTTTTTCTTTGAAAATTTGATAAAAACGTTTGAGATACAACAGACTACAGATTAAAGTTGCATGGTCTAATTTTGTAAATTGCTAATTTTGTAAATTGACGTAGCGCTTCTCTAAAAACTTATAAGCGTTATCTCTCATTATTTAATATTCATAACTCATTATATTAATATACTAAAAAATATGTTTCTAATATTTTTTATTATTTAAATTATGGACTATTAGCTTATATTTTGGTATGAAGGTAGTTTAAGATATAGAGGTACATAGAATCTATTGAATAAGTGCTATAGCATGTGTTAATCGATTATAAATATTAATTATTCTTTTATTGTTTAAAATCGATCTAAGCTAATCATTGTCAAATATGCGGCGTAGGTTATGAGGTACAACTACGTATACTATATTATCTGTTCTAATAGTAATAGATTGAGCGTCAGCTTGTGCCCGCCATGTCGGTATAGGACGCTCACCGAGCCATGGAGCGCCAGTTTAATTCACTAGAAGCGTTTATTATTCAGGCGAGAGGGGAGCCGACGGCGACGCACTTGTGGTGCACTGGCCTCATTACCGCGACGCGTGCACGCTCATACCGCCGCGCCTCTTGACCCTCCATGCTGATCCATGCTCCATGCTGATGGGACACCCGCTCCCATTAGCATCGAGTGCTGGCAAACCAAGCGATACACTCACTCTTACTGGGACGTAAACAATATACATAAACGTAGTTTCATTGAATCAGAATTGCGTGCAAGCGTGGCCCCTTACTACCCTTGGTACTTGTACCTCTACACCGTATGCGTAAACACGTGCCTGCACACAAACAAGTAATGCCAATAAGACAATCGTAGGTACTATGCCTCATTGTTGTAAGTCAGGAAGCTCAATCCATCGGTTGTCGTCGTCCATGGTGCGTTGTAAGAATGTAAACAGAGTGGGTTTACGAGCGCGGCGGAGACTCGAGTGTACATTTGTTTATGGCCGCCATCGCCGCGGTAATGGGACCTCATCATCGTGTTGTCGAACATTTTGCGCGCCACGCGGCACCAACTCAAAAATATGATATCACAGAAAAAAACAAAATACTTTAACAGCACAAAAAAACGTCAAGTCACATCGTATCGTAGGAATATTCATTTCACGATGAGTGTGTATATTTCATAAAACAGATCATGTTTTTAAGAAATGATCAACTCCGTAATTTGACGAAGTAGTTTTAGTGCAATATTGTTGTTTCCTGCGACTACTTCCACCATTTGATCAGTTCAGCCTACGTAGTTGGACCTGTGTAGTTAATTTCCATTGCTCTACGCACATTTTGCTATATATGAAAGGAGTCATTAAATAGAAATGAAATGTCATTAAGAGCATCATCTTCAGCAGGACATAAATGTCGATAGGTTCAATTTCCTCGTGTGCGGTGTCGCGGGGTGAGGGCGGGGGCGGGGGCGGGGGCGGAGGCTCGCGCGCGCTGCATACGGGATGAGGTCTGTCGAGGACTGGCGCTGGCCCTCGCCTCGCCTCGTGTGCTCACGCTGTACCGGGACGGTTCCACTGTCACCGGCACGACAGACACTGCCACTTGATTGTTGCGTGAGTTGGTATCCTTTCCATTGACAATGTTACCAATTAACACTAATTCATAATTGACATAACGTGTGCAGTGTGCATGTTTTGTTCACCGCTCACATGAAACTTTACTCTGAAGCTGCATACTATTCTCATCCCATTCACACCAGAACCCCTCATTTTTGTCCCATTTGATAAGTGTGTGTGATTCTCAGCGCGTGAGTGATTACACATTACACAAGCAGCTCGCGGCTCTCAGCCTGTTAAAGTTAAACCGAACGGAAGAGACACACCGTCAGCGTTCTCTTCATTGTGTGACAATATGCACCTTGAGGCTTGGTGATAAGGGCGAGAGTGGCTCGGCACGGCCGTGTTTACGTTCCCTCCGCCGCAGAGGGTACGTAACAAGAACAATGATGACTCGGAGCACTAAACACTATACACATTATGCTAACCGTGTATATACGTATCATATCAAGGATCAAATAACTTGACATAATCTGGTGTCTGGTGGTGTAACATAGTAGTAGTTTGTAGTGATGTGCAAACATTACTGTGCTTCGGTAGGAGGGCACTGTAGTTAGTGAAATTACTGGGCTGAAGAGTCTCAACATCTCTTTACTCTCAAGTAAGAAGCGTTGGCGCAGTGCACCCAGAATTTTACCTTTGTAAAATACTGGGTAGCATTGTACTAATTATGGGCAGCGTTATCTCTTACCATCATGAGAGCATCTTGCTCGTCTTCTTACTTCGTTGTGTAAAAAGAAGTTAGCAGCGTAGTAAGCGCTACGTCGTGGCGTAGCGGAGCGTAGCACGTGCTACGCCATCGCATTACGGTAACATTTATTATCATATTGTTAAAATTTCAGGTTTAATTGAATGATACAAAGTGTAGTGGATACCGGTATGAGGAAGATACATCGATATCGCTTATACATGTAGAGTTGTATATGTAAAGCATGAACGCATGCTTCACGTGGAGTAAGTAGTGAGTGCGGACGGTTGAAGCCGCGGTGTGATGTGACCCGTCGGTGCGGGTGCAGAGCGGGTGCAGAGCGGGTGCGCGGGTGCGTGTTGTTCGCTAAATGTGACTAATGTACTCGTCCGTCGCCTCGCCCGACCCACGTCGTATTATGTCACCTTACTGCTACGGTGATACAGCCTACAATTTACAATATAATGCCTTATCGTGCATTTTTATGTTGCAATAATCGCAAATGCGATAAGAACTAAGTAATTTAGATAAAGCGTATAAAGTGATTCGTGGCTGGAAAGTAGGTACCTACACCGAATATGACAGGTTGAAATAAAAATATAGAACTCTATCATACGTACAATAAAAGTCTACAATTAATTAACCAATATTAATTTAGTTTTAAGTCTATTTTGTTATTTTTTGTCCCAATAAAGAGTATTGTATTGTATTATTAATAGAGTATCAACCAATATTATTTGCGGTCTAGTCGCTCAGAGCTAGTGAACCATGTGGAACCATTAATTTATGATTGTGCTAGGTATTCCGTATAAAAGAGTGCAAGTTATTTCCCAGTGTGTCGCTGCGTGGTGAGAGTGTGAACTAGTTATTATAGTTGTATGTACGTCGCGGCGCCGCTTTCAATTCAATATAGAATGATTTCCGATTTCCGTGGCGCGGTGCCTCCCGGGAGGGGGGAGGGGAGGGTGGTGGCTGGTGCACGGTATAACGGTGAGACCATCGTTGTCTTTCATTCCGTAACAACACTTGCAACACGATGTGATCGGGCTTACATTGTAGCGATTGTATCCGCGGTAATATGGTCGGAGATGCGGTAGGTGTGAACACGCGCCGCGGGTGTGGGGGGGAAGGGGGGGCTGCGTCAGCGAGGACAAATGGTCCGCGAGACGTCGCATTTGTAAAGATTGCGCCGCTTACTCTGCCCGGAGATGCCCGCGCTTGATACTACTGATCGTTCGTTACAAACGTTCGTGCCTGCACTGGTTCCATGTAAACGTTTCCCTCGCGGAGGCTGTGGCGCTAACTGTACGTTAATTTGTTATACTTCCGCATTCATTAGCCGCCGGGACAATAACTGCCTTGTCTAATAATTAATCAATATCCTTCGCCTATCGTTATCGAAACATTTACACTACTTATCTACTGATGACGTTGACAATTCTTTTCCTCGTTTCAGTTTTGTACTACATATTTGTTCACAACAAATTCAATATTAGTTTTCCTCAATTATTATACCTATCTCTAAATATTTATAAGAAAAGCGTGACTAATTGACTGATCTTGGGTTTGTTATTTTTTTTTTTCATTTGATAAAATACAACTTAGATGTGTGAAGGTATGAACCAATAAATGTAGCAATTAGTGAAAACACAAAATTTGCGCAAGTATCGGCCGGGGTGGAGGCACTGGCGACCTGTTCACAGGTCGGGTAGGCACCTGCGGTAGGTAGCTATGGTAGGTAGCTACAGTTCAGGTACTAAGTACCGAAGTACCAACGAACAATAAAATTTCGCCGGAGTTCCGAACAACAACAACACTTACTGCTAAATGCGTTGCACCGACACCCGCCATTATGGGAAAAATGTACGCGCGAGAGCTTACGTAACCTCGTCCAAATGTTGCGCCACTGAACAAAACAACTTGCGTTACAGAGAGAGGTCTGCGGTGAGCAGGTAACGCCGCGCCGCGCCTCCTGTCGTGGCTGACTCGCCAATTCTTCACGAAATATGGTTCAAGTTATTTTAATATGCGAGGTTCTTCCTTCCATTCCAGCCAATTAAACCTTTCTTGTCAAACACAACAAAACCTAACGCTATTCTGTCGAGTTCTTTTACACGTACAATGTAATCTTGTTGTTTTTGTAACAGCGGTAGATACGATATTTCATGTGCATTATAAACTACACGGGCTTGGGCTCTGGAAGAGGATAGGTACGTACAATGTCCTTATGGGTCACAAGTCACAGCCAGTGTAGAGTGTAGAGTAGGACACCGGCAGGGGCACCTCCGAGGCGGTGACGTCACAACACGCGCAAATCCAATAACGGCTGCACTCAGCACGTTTGCTTCTTCGCACCTTCCTCTACCCGACACCTCCCTCCTCCGACCCTCCTCTAAAACAGCCGACTCGAATAACAACCTACATATTACAACTACGCGCGTACATTATTTTGAAAGAGATCGTCGATATCACTCGACCGGCGCCGTGCGTGTTTCCTCAGGTCTAGCCTTATTTATAGTCGTAGAAGTAAAGGTCGTTCCCAATAAACAGGCCACGGAACAAAGTCTCGTAAAACCTAAACGTTAACTCGGAATCCAATGAGTAGGCAGTAGGCAGTGGATTTAGCGCGCTATAAATAACCTGCGAGTCTGAAGGCGGGAGTCGGGAGCCACTCGAGCCCCGCGGACGCACGCGCTAATCCGCAGGCTCCGGCCCTCCTGGTACCTCACCTTACCTACTGGAAAACAAATAATGTGTTTTTCATACATCTGGGAAATATATTTTGCAGTTCAACTGGGACAGGGTTATTTCACAGAGAGATTTCAAAAATTATTTTTTCTAGGAATTGTTTCTGTGTAACGGTGCTAGAAGCGGCATTATGTAAACGACAGAAACAGTGTCCAGTGAATCAAGCGATACTCTCGGCTGGTCACCGCTTGAATGCACAATGCATCGCCTCCAGTTGATGCTCATATTCAATGAGATCATTATCTACTTACGAGTACATCTAGTATTCTCAGTAGATTTTGTAGCGCAATATTTATATTTCAGCAAGAGTTTTCTCAATAAACAGCGCAAAGTCAGTGTTCACCGGACGGCTAGCTCGTTACAGCTCATTCTACATTTCCCGCAACTTTACATGGAAATAAAACTTAAAACGGAAACATCGAGTTAGTCGCGTTTTGCGAACATTTTCAAATTACGAGTAAAGGAAGCCATTGCAGCGGGGCGAAGGAAACGCGGACATTGTTAAAAACTTGTGACACAATCGGAACGTGTACCGGGATGATAAACCGAGCCACACACACTACCTCCGGCCCGCGGCGCTGCCTGTCTTCTGCCGTACTAGGAAACTCTACCCAGCAGGGCTATTCACTTTTATTTGTCAGGGAACCGAACCGAAGACCGAATTATCAAAAATGTATAAAATTATAAGTATTAAGTCGCATCGACGTTTCGGTTCCCTGACGGATAAGTGAATAGCCCTGCAGGTGTGGTTAGGTCATATCACGGGGTCATATTATAATGTTCAGTACTCCGTGATAACGCTGCGGTGCCAAGATGCCGCCTGTAGCGGTGTGGCAGCACGAGTGCGTCACATTTCATAGTTTTTCACATATACCTGACGCGTTTTTGTATCCATTTCCTTATTAATTATTTCATTTATTTATTAATAGCGAGAGTCGAGAGTGTATCGGGTGTGATGCAGTGTAGTGCGGAGTGAGAGTAGTCGGCGCGAGTCGGTAATGAGGTGTAACGGAGTGCGCGGTTATCGCCCACTTGATCCAGTGTTTAGGCGCGGAGCTGAACGGGCCAAATTTCACGTTATCGGGCCATTTCACGGGCGGACGGTCATAGTGACGGCAGCAGGGAAAGGGGGGGCGGGGGCACGCCGGGGGGAGCATGCAAGCTGGTGAGACTACACTGTTCTACTTGATGCCGACAATAATTGATTGGTGTAGTTCTTCCCCATGTGTAAGAAATTACAGAAAATGCTGTAAAATTATTTCGGAGTCCGAAATTCGGACATAACATTATTTGAACATGTGGGCACGAAATACCTTAGAATGGATGATGGAGACAATAAAGATCTCCGTCATAAGATAATGCGATGAGAGGGAATGGAAACGAGCTTCGCTAACAAGTGTTGTAAGTGTAGCGCCACGAGTGGAGGAGGCAATTACCTGCTCATTAACATGGAGCCGGAGCCTCGAGCACAGCCTCCTCAGTCCACAGGCTGTAAGGAAGCGTGGAAGCGGACGGGGTGGCCGGTAATCTGCTTACATGTAGCGTGGTACAGCCGCTCGCCGGTAGATGGTTCTGTCCGCGGCCGCAGGTACACGTCATTTATGTTTTTTTTTACAGTAAACGTCCCGTTCAGTAAATAGAACAGCTGTAGATTAACTCTACATTGTTCGGTATGTGCGTAGATTTCACAACAATATTAGTCATATCTGTAACTATAACTATGTACCTATAGTAAATAGATTAAAAATTATGTAATTTATACTAATAGTATGAGTGAGAGTCAGCCGCAGCATTATATGCCATTAGTTTTAAAGAACGAGCCGTCCGAGGGCAGAGATAACTTGCGAACATGAATAATCGTCCTTCACGGAAGAAGGCTTAATGCCTCGCCTCGGCTACTCTCACTGCTGACCTACTTTACGCAGGATATTGGCCTTTTTTCACTTTTAAATATTATTCAATTTATGCTTTTTAGAATTTGCTTTGTTAAATTCATAACACAAGGCTCCAGCGCCCGTAATCACCTTCACGCTGTAACTTAATTTTAGAAAGAAGTATATTAAAGTAGTTATCCGTCGCGTAGTGTTGGGGGCCGTTCTTACCGAAGTAACTTCATATAAACCAGTAGATGCACAACTTTACCGAATGTAAACGACACAGAGTAAATCTGCAGGCGACAGTCGAGCCAGGGGGGGGGGGGGAGGGGAGGGGAGAGTGTGGGACTTCACTAAGAAGCCATTGTTGCACAGGACTCGCAGAAACTTTCGTTTTTCACGTCACATTAGGTTTTTAAGTTTATTGTCTTACTTCTCACTGCAGCGGATAATATGTAACCTCCAGTGGAAGCGAGCTCAACTTTTCTTATAAAGTATTTTATTCTCAGAAGGCGAGTAAATGAACATCTATGTAAAGATTTCAATAACGTGATATTTAAGGAACACGGTAATAATTTTCCACATTTTCTCAGAAATACTTTCATCACCTGATTCAATGATAAAAGAAACCTGATTTGATTGAAAACGCATACTTCACATAGAAGCAATAAACGTAATAAGTTCCGTGTACGTGTAGGCGTCATAACTGCCGGTTGGAGCTCCTTTTTTCAATTTCGTTTTATAAATAATGAGTATTTATTTTAGCCTTAAATGAAATGATGTAAATAAGTTTACTCGTATTTTTTTTATATTATAATCCATGAGTTGCACCACGCATTACTCCCCTGCTCAACACCTCCGTGTCGCAGGGCCTCACACATACGAGTATGGTACTAGTTGCTATTGTAGTTAGTAGATGGTTCCTGTAAAAAGTGGCAATATTCTCACACAAAGCTTCCTCCCGCGACCCCTGAGGCTGCAGACAGGTATGATTTAAGCAAGTCTCGGATATTACGAATCCCGTCAAGTCAATTTATGTTCTAAAGTGGCTTTAGCCGGAGCCGCCGCGACGCGAACAAATCGTCTGTTTGAGCACCTACCACTGTATGTACCATGTACCTACCTACTTGTAGTACATAGGTACACCTCGGTACTCGGTACTAATGCCGTCTATTACTTAGGTCAGTCGGCTTCATTTGTTTCAGCTCCTGCGTTGAGCTACTACTGTCTGTTTCTCGAGTGAACTTATTTTTTGCAAGTATAATTAGTTTCCACTTACAGCTGGTAATGGTTACACTACTCAACTGAGAATATTAGAAACCACAACGTACTTGTAGCGTGTTGTTAGAACTATACGAGGAGAAAACAGCAATAAGAAATCAGATTGCTTTGGAATCCAATGCAATTCTTGGATAAAATACTTTTTACAACATAGTGTTCGTGCTCGAGGCCAATTTTAACACAAATAGGTGTTGTAGATGAGCTAGGCCTAGACAGTGAGGGCGTAAAGGTGAACTGTGTAACCCCACGTGACCTGCGAGCTCATCAGATCGGGCTCGTCTTCTCGAATGAAAGGTTTAATGTATTTGTGTTCTCGCAGACGATGCTATCTGGTGTCCTGTTGTAGCTCTCATCTAACACCACCTACGACTCGACTCATTGCTAATTAAACGTTTATCTATAAAGTTTTTGTATGATTTCAAGCAGGCGTTTGATCGATATTACCTAATGGTTAGAGACGATGTTATCTAATGTTTTAAGTTGAACCGTGTCGGCCTATTACTTTTAAAAAATCGCTAGATTTACTTTTATTTTTCGTTAGATAAAGAATGCCAACAACCAGTAGCTAAATGTGTTGTACTTGCACCAGCTGAGAGTGTATCGAGGTGAGTAAAAGATGCAGTGTAACGAGCGAGTGCCGGCCCGCGCTGCACTCATTCTGTAATGAAGGAGAGATATACAGCCTCCGCTCCATCCGTACATACTGCAGCCTCCGAGCTGCGAGCAAACGTTAAAAATTCACTTTAATTGCAAGTCACGGCTTCATCTCAACGTTACGACGTTATGTTATATTCAATTCAATGAATCCCACCGTCTCCACTGCAGCGAGCTCCCTGTAATCTACCGCTGGTGTTCTTTTTGTTGGTTTAATGGTCTACGGGTAGATATTCGTGCTTCCTCTGCCTTTTTATGGCTTTACGCGACTATGCGCTCTCAGATTAAGAAAATTTACAGCTTTGAGGCGTCTAGTAGGTGAGGATAGTATCTAGAGCTTCTGGTTCAAACCCTGGGCCCCTGACGCCACATGTTACATTATGTTCAAGTAACCGCGGCATAAAGAATGTTCCCATAGTAGCAGCATTACAATAACATCCTGTAGAGGTCGCGCCGGTGCGGTGACGGCGGCGGTGAGGGGTAACGTTGTTCGTGTTCAGTAATTGAATCCGCGGAACATAATCCAGACGATTGGCAATTTCATTATTATCTGCAGAAGGAACAAAACGAATTTGTCCGCGGAATGGAAGGAAATTGATGATATAAAGTTACCAGAAGCCGCGAGCTCCCGCCGCCGCCGCGACAACTCACTTTCTATGACGTACTTTACGCAGCTATAGACCACTTTTACTTCTGGTTTATTTTCTATAGAACATTTAGGGGAGCCGGTGAGCAGGACCTGTATTAATCCATTAAAGGAAAAAAATAGTTCTAATAATAACAGGTCTTTGAAAAGAAAAAGATTTCAATGTTTATATGATCAAAAGCAATAAAATTTCAAACAAAGGGAATTTTAGAAATTGGTTTACAGACAGCTAGCAGGGAAACGTCTTGTAGAAATACAGTAGGGTTGATATCTTTCTACTTTCTCAAGTCGCTAAATAAACTAGAGTTAAACTGTTGTAGTAAAGCGTCGTGCATATCACGTGATACAAATAGGATATAAAGTGTACATAATGAGTAGATGGGAATAGTTTATCGCGTATCGGAGCGTTGTAGGTGATCCTGAATAATGTGTATTGCAGGAGCAGCCAGTGAACGCTGCATAGCACTGTACCTACAGAGTACAGAGTACGGGCGGTAATGAGGCTGCTTCATGCAGACAGCTCCATTATACCTCATCCAGCGTCGATAGCTTGCAGCAAAGCCGCGGGATCACCCACTACCTGCACCTCTTTACTGCTCTACACCTTACTCAGCTTATAATGTTATCGGAACACCTAACGATATTGTCACGACTAAATTGTTACGACATAACCTTGAATGTTCTGTCTTTGAAGGTATATTCAAACAGGTATAATTATAAAACCGTTTAATGTATTTTTTATGTTACGAGAAAATCGTATCACGTTAAAATGTATTATCAAAGAGTTTTCCATTCCAACGCACATGTATTAAAATGTTCGCATAATCTGTTACTTCCCATTAAGTAAGATGCCTCCGTGGAAGCGTGTATGTTTTTAAAAGCCTGCTCCGGCAGTAGTTCAGCTTAGTATGTAATTATGTTTGTTTTGTTTGGAAATGTACGGCGCGGCGTGAAGCGGGCGACACGGGGGGTGCGGCTGCAAAGGTAGGGGGGGGGGGGAGGGGTGAATCTACATCCATTAACGTCTGAATTGTGGCTCCGGCCACATTTGCTGCGAAAGTGTGGAGAATAAGTGAAAATTGTATTTAGGAAGTTATTAATTAATGGAGCACGAGGCTCGCTACACAAGCCTGCCGCTGAGCGCATTACATAGGTACATGTTTATTGGAGGCGTTGCATCCGTCCATTAACGCCTGACATATACTTCATACTATCTATCTTTAAGAGCATTTATTACGCTAAGAGGTTAGTCGTATTTAGCTAACTTGTTATGTTTGAGATTTAAAAAATGTATTTAGTTGGCCATCAATTTGCGGCAGGGACCGACACCGCATCGGCTATTGCACTGGAATTGCAGACGTCTATAGTCGACCGTAACGGATTTTTACGTGGAATAAGTACGACATGAAAGTGTACAACTTAAACTGCGAAACACTAAAGTTTTCATAAAAATATTGATAAGTGGGATAATAGTGGACTACCGCGAGTGCCTCGATACTAGTCACGTTTGAAATGTACTCTAATTGTTACACATAAAGTATGAAATATATCGCGAATCGCGAAGGCTGTAGACAGTAGGTAGGCACTCGTAGCTCGTATAATCCCGGTGGGTGGTCGTAATGTGTCTATAGCAAGTGGATGAACATTAAATTATGTCATAATTACGGCGACAGATATATTCATTTATACGAGATGTGCGCGCGTTCGTATTATTGCTCGCGATAAACTCCGCGCTCTTATAATTGTTTTTAATCGAGTTAAGCCGGTGCGTGTGTACTTGCCGGTTACATCCTACTAATGTTATAAATGCGTAAGCTTGTATGGAAAGGTAGATATATGGATGTTTATTACCCTTTCACTCATAAGCAGCTGGATCGATAGGGCTTAACTTTGGTTCATAGGTAGCAGAAACACATGGACGCAGGGCAGTAATGTTGAACATCAAATGTCGAATAAGATTGGACGAAACATCCACAGGTAGCGTCCGTTACTCGTGTGCTAAGTCGTGGGTGTGATCAACGCTTGATGTTCCTACTGAATGTTCCTACTGAGCTCAGGTACCATTCGTAATGCGAGTCAATATTTTTCAGAGAACAGTACCTCCATCCAGCCTATGCGCATGAATAATGCAATGTATTAGGCTGCCTGTCCACATGCAGACTGAGCTAGTGAAGCGGTGAACGAGGTAAAATCTACCAATAGAATTCCATGAAAATGCAGATGCTATTGGTAGATTTTACCTCGCGTACCGCCTTGCTAGTTCGCTCCGCATGAATAGAGAGGTAGCCTTTGGTGCCAGGTGTTGACAACATTGGCAGTGCTTGGGACTTGAAGTGCCAAGCCAACTTAGTTTTAGTTAACGGGCAATGTTTTCTTCAAGTAAGATAGGCTCTAGGGCTCATTTTGCGTGTGGGTGTCCTGTCATTCGAGCTGCACAAGTTTCTCGGAGACTCTCAGCACCTACCCAAAGCTGCTGATGACCTCGGAGAGTAACTCCGGAGGTCCAAGGTGTCATAATATCAGAGTGTCATGATCATGTCAAATCAGTGAGAAGCCTTACCCCAGCGTGGCGTGGTGTGGCGTGGCGTAGCGTGGTGTGGTGTACTAAACTCAGTAAACAGGCCGCAGCGAGAGGCTACATTTAATGAGGTTTAATGAGCACCGGCTCAACGAGCACGACCGACCGCATTACAATCACTGCGCGGCTACTGCAATACAGGCAGACACCGCGCTCACAAATACGAAACCGATGCCTTTTAATTTGTATACAGTTAGAGAATGTATATGTAAATTTGATGACATCATATTGGGCAATAATCATTTCAGAGTGGATGCTAGGGCCGGCCCTGGAAAATTTGAAGTGACAAAATGGAGTCCTTGATTTTTTCAAGACCAGTTAACTTGAAGTGGCACTGACAGAGTAGATAACACGTAAGCGCTTCAAAAATGGCCAAACTACACAGTGCTTAAATCCAAGAGTTTTTCTACATTACCGTATGATTGAAGTTATCTTCGCTTTTGTTTGATGCGTGGTATCTCCGTTCACTCCTAATGTGTGCACTCCACACTCGAGGTCCTCACGGGAGGCTCGACGGCCGCTGCCGACGACTATTACAATGTGTGTTTCTGATTTATATCACAACTACACATTTCTGTTAAATGCACATTTAATGGAGTTGCATTCCCTTATATACTGATTGTTCTCGGCCAGTTACCACTCATTGAACAAAACCGCGTCACCAAGCGGTCAATATGACCGTGTTACGACCGCCTACTTGACCGACAATACCTCGACTATGACTGATATCACTGATGTTCACTGGTGTTGCAGACATCTATTATTATAGCTGACGGTAACCACTCACCATCAGGCAGGCTTTCTGTTCGCGTGTCATTGTCTAACATAAAAAAATATGGGCGATATATTATTCACCTGCATGTTGTAATTGAGTAAAATAAATGGTTGGTAAAGAAAGCGATCTAGTCGGTAACTTGATACGTCGCGCCATTTGTTCGCCGTCTGCATCTAATGACTCCTTTAACTTTAAAGTGGAATACTTACGCTCAGATTTGGGCACAAACATGGAATCTTCGCGCCTGCTTGCGAACTCAGGAAACTGTCTATTGTATGAAAGATATGAGAGTTTCAAGTGGGCCGTCGATTTAAAAGAAACATCAAGCTTTGGAGTTATGTGGCTTATTTTATGTATTGTAGAATGTTCTTATCTTGACAAAGACAAGACAGGCAATAAATTACAGAAGACAATCGTAAGATGGTAGAGGCAATATATATAATAACATGATCCTATAAGTTGTGGACGCTGCGAGCTGACTGCATTAAATATCATTTATATTATTCGTAATTAGTACGTATAGAGAGAGGAGGTATTTAATATACGCTCCGGTCGTTGTGTGTTCTGTCATTATTGTACGTGAGGATAACACATTCAAATATTTTGAAAAGATGCGTCTCGCCCTCTCTTATTGAAAGCGTGCTTAGCATCACTTTAAGTTTTTAATTTACTGGTTATTTTTGACCATACAAATCCATTTATATTATCACTGGTCATGAAATAAAATGGGCTAGTATGCACCATTATGGGAAAATGAAGTTAGCCACAAAACATATTATAGTTTTCTAAATTCTTTTGTATTCAATTTGTACACTTTTTTTGGCGCAGTGTCCAATTCGCAGTAAATTAAAAGTATATTTGTAATAAGAATTTGACACTGCGCGTGTAAATATGCACGAAAAAATATAATAAAAAACTGTTATATTTTGTATCAAACTTATGTTAGAATGCCAGAAGGTATGCCAGAAGGTAACGTTGACAATCACGTAGTATAGCCGCTAGTGCAGTGATGTAAGAGCGATGTAGTGGCGGGACCCTGCTCAGTATTCAAGAACACAATCAACAGTGTCGGGGCGACCGGCCCGCCCTGTCCTATCCCACGTCACAAGACACGCGCGACACCGCCTGCCTTGTCGATACCTGCCCTCCAGGTTTACATTCTAACTGGTGTATTCCCTACAATACATGCGTTTCTTAAAGTACTTTTGAAAAGTAGCATGATATTATTATTTTAATGGTTCACTTATAACAGTAATAATACCTACAGAGATGCAGACGTCTACAGAAAACAATCGCGCACCATGAAACGGACTGCCGCATGACGCAACTAGTTGTTTCTGTCTCAGACATAAAAAATCAGAATAAAAATTTATGACTTGTACCCTGCTTTCTAAAACTTGATGAAGCCAAGTCTCCATTCCCAGAGAGTGCGCCAGTACAGTACAGGCAGGGCTGTCTCGTGCCGCTACCCGGCGAGGCGTCGCTGGAGACGGCACTCGATACATCGAATACAAAATACAGCGACACAAGTATCGGAGTATCGCCCGATCATACCAAACTAGGGCCCGCGGACGTGTCTCGGGTTACATCTCCAAATGTCATCTTATTTTTATGTCTCTAACTTTTGGGTTCGGGATATTGAATACGTTTTCCTTTCGCGGTTTATGTGCCCTTTAAAATAAAGGTTAGATTTCATGGGAGTGCAAAGTTTATAGTTTATAGCCATAACTCGATCGAAATCACTTACGAT
Organism: Hemithea aestivaria; assembly: GCA_947507615.1. Taxonomy (NCBI): domain Eukaryota; kingdom Metazoa; phylum Arthropoda; class Insecta; order Lepidoptera; family Geometridae; genus Hemithea; species Hemithea aestivaria. Next base: position 19,885,572 of record OX382324.1, on the reverse strand, counting down.
CGCTTTAACTTCAGGATGGTCACTTGAGAGGGCAAAACATAAATTAATAATGTACGAGTAGATATGAGCCAGGCCAGTTTTAAACTGTCATTACGTACGTCAACTAAAGAACAGGATCAATTATTTTGGCGGACAGGTGTAATTTAAAAGTGGTGGAACTGTACCTCCATTATAATAGATAGTTGGTAACAGAGTTGGGTAAATTAAAACTGTATAAACCGGCGGAACTAGGGGCGAGTGGTGAAACGTGCTGTTAGTTTAGTTTTAACGTCGGTTTTAATATCAATTTAGTGTCCGTTCGTGGCGGGGCGAGGGAGGGGTGAGGGAGGGGGGGAGGGGCTGTGGTCCGGCTTCGTTCGCCCGCGGGACACACGTGGGACCTCTGTCATTTCTCTATTAAAGTTGACCACACTTCACTAACTAGAAGTAGAGTAGACCGCACTTTTGTATTAACCCCGATATTTAAATGGAATTAAATACATAATGGGGTATAAAGTATAAAGCTATTCTTATCTTAACATTTCTGTTTTCCATTTATCCCTCGGCATAGAAGGATCGAGGAAGTAAAATGAAGCGCATAATTTGTATTCCAATTTGCAATAAGAATTTTCTTGAAAATCTTAGTTAGGTATTCATATTATCTCTGTAATTCTAAACAGTTCTTTGAAAAGTCTCGGAGCAACACGCAGCATTTTGCTTTATTTTTATTTGGACATAATTTTCCGAGGCTAGAATATGATATAACATATTATTTGAAACGTCTTCAGAGCGCATTTTTGAACTCCCTCGAAACACTGATCATCTTCAATTATTCCTAATGATGCGTATACGAGGCACCGCAACGATCAAATGAAATTCGTACATTATTTCTTCGTGGGAATTTCATAATTTCTGCTTCACGATTTTGTTACAAGGTATTTTATAATCTTAAATACTTGTGTGAATACGTTAAAATAAATCCACATGAATCCAGCTCTAGTTTCTATTCTATTCTTTTAATTATTTCATGCGAACAGATTCCATTCATAGAACATGCTTTGGTTTCACACATTTTATGAAAGTTAATCTCGAAAGTGAAACTCATTCAAGTGGCAGAATCGAGCGGAGATTTAATTAGTCAACTCCTGAATAATTGGATTCTGTCCCGAATCAGCGCAATAAATATGTTTTCTTTTTAATTAATTAGAAAGTCCACATGATGTACTTAGTACGCAGTTACATACATACACATAAATACATTCACATATTCTAGATTCTAGGTATCAAGAAAGAAACATCACGGAATATTTCTTTGCGTTGCACAAGCAACTTCATCTGCGTCTTTTGTAAAATACTGCACAATCTGTTCTCAGACCTACTTCAGATGAATCCAAAAAAAAAGCGGTCGAGCCGTTTCGGAGGGGTTCGATAACAAGCACTGTGACATGAGATTTTTAGATATTAGATAACATTGAAATGAAAAGTGTTGCAGAGAAGGAATTGCTCCTAGGTACAGAGTGTAGAGAGCAAGGTCCGTGATGTCGGAACATCTGTCGCCGCTCGCGCTCCCGTGTTGGAGATATTGGAACCTTCGCCTCGTCGCGTCCACACACTTCCTATACTTCAATGTTTCTATGCATATCAATGATCAAAGCTTTTCTGTATTTTCGTACGTAATTTACAACCGTTTGACATTTCAATTAGTGAATATTTGTATCAAAAGCTTTAAAATACAATGAACCCAACATTCCTAGAGAATAATAATCGTTACGACCAAAGCTTCAAGATGAAAACGAATGTTGTTTTGTATGTGAAATCAATTCGTGTAAATCTGGTATCGGCAGAGGGAAACGATGTTTAAATAAAATGGACCCTCCCGTGATGAGGCTCGGAGACCTTGGGCGAAGGCAGCGCGGCTCGGGCTCGCATCCCACACGCCGATATTCATAAATATTTATGTATTTCGAATGGCGAGAGGAAAATTGTAACGACTAATAAAAACTGTTACTTTTACGAGTCGCGCGCCGCTGTTGATTATTTCATGAAGGCTTCTGCCTTCTCTGGCTGGTGCGGCGCGGCGCGGCTTGCGAGGAGCGGCACGGCTGGGTCGGAGCGGCGCGGCGCGGCTCGCGTGGAGCGGTGCGGCCGGGGTGAAGCGGCGCGGCGCGGTGATGAGCCGGTTACAATATATGAGTGAGTATTGAGTACGGGCGGTAATCTCGATTTACGATCCAGTTTGTATAAATAACACAGTTACGTGCCGCGCACGTTCTCTCGCGCCCCTCGCCGAAATATGCTTCATGCATTGTTTCATAAGTGATCGAGTCTCAGCTTCGAATAAAACTAAATGAAACGCTGGCATCAGCCCTGTACAGCCAGTCAGTTCGTGGTGCTTATATGGTTGTATTGTTTAGTTGTGGAGAGCAGGATGACCGTAAAGTCCGCGCACGTCGCCCGCGGGTTACCGGGCTTAGCGGTGACCGTCCGCTGCTCGCTTGGATGGTCGACACGAGCACAGCGGGAACACCGTGTTAATATTGATGGGATCTCGGCAATACTACAACGAGGATTCTTTTACGCTTGCATTTTACAATTTATATGTTCTGCGACTGTTCTGCTCCTATGTTATCATCTCCGGGATCGGGGTAAACATTGTTGTATGAGTCAGTATTACGGGTCATAATATGGACCTTTGTTAAGCTAGCAGTGTACACACTACACACATAATATAAGAGGTAATCCTCAGGCAAGAAAGTTGTAAGGTGAGAGATTAGTAAGAGGCGACAAACAACCACACTCGAGTGTTAGTAGATCAATAAGTGACAGTTCACTCCGCAACTCTCAAGCATCAGCAAACAATTACAAACGTTCGCTCGCGTATATACGACATGTACTGCTCTGTACATTATGTACAAACAAGTAAACGTATTGTTAGTAGCGGAAAACATCGGGACATTCAAAAGAAACATGGATTTATGTGAATATCGCCAGCAACATAAGTTTTTGTGTCATGACAAGAGAGAGCAGTGAGCGCCGCGCAACACTGTCACCAGAGGAACCGAGCATAGAGGTATTGTATAGAATACTATGCCGGGCGTGTTGCTACTCGCATAGCGAATAATATGAAAAGTGGCATTCACGAGCAAAGAATACAGCAGAATATGGGTAATTAGAGGCATATGCAAAATTCTGGCAACACAAAATATGATCTAAATAAATGAAATAGGAAGAATAAGTGAAACCACAAAAGCAACATTCCCGAAGCGGACAATTTGATCCGGAAACGAACTCGTTTTAATTTAATTCAGAGGAGAGAGAGTCGCAGACGGGGCGATGTGACGGAGGAACGTCTCGTTAAATAAATCGGCGGAATGTTCATTTGTTTTTTGTCGCTAATGAAGACAAACAATGTCGCCACAACACAGCGCAGCTGCTGGTCTACCCTGCGACACTACAACAGGAATTACATTTATATACAACCTAACAGTGGTTATATACTATTTATGGCGACACATACTGCCTACAGACTTATCAGTTGCTTAAAAAGTTTAGCTGATATTAGAAACATGTTATTAGGTGGTATATTAGAAGGTTAGTGAGCGACACGCAACACAACAACGACACACCAAACAGAATATACCCCACCTTCACCATCGGAAAACATCCGCTGATATATCTCGTCACAATCTGCAGACAGACAACACACTCGTTACTCCCTCGTCACCAATGTTACACCGTTTTACAACAATTATTCAGGTTCGATCGAGTCGGACCGCTTCGCCGACAAGTGACTAATTGTTCGGCGATTTTTCCGTTTCGTCGAAGTTCTCCGCGACGCGAAACCTCGACTAATCAAGGGACATTTCTAATGATGGAAATAAACAATAGTTCTGTGTCAAAAAAACTTCTGGTGCTGTATCTTAAGATAAAATACAAAAAATAAGATAATATCAAAGCGGTGAAAAATGTAATAAGAACGAGGAAAGCAATTTTTGAACAGAACTCCCGAGGTGGCAAAAATAGTGTGTACGTTTAAAATACACCTCTTCGGAACGATCCGGTATAATTTGGAGCGGTTGGCTGCAGGCCAGCGCAGTCAGGCGGGGAGGGGCCGGACCAGCGGCCACGGGGCGGGCTATATTGCATCCGATGAGAGGTGGTGCCGGCGGTCGAGAGCCACGTGTGAGACTGTTACACGAGCCTGCCACCGGAGCTGCCAGTGACTGCCAATGATACCTAGCCTAGACTCAAGTGGAATGGACTAGTCACAGAGCTTAACTTGTTTGAAAGTATTGCGATGTTTCGCGAGTTTAATTGCTTCCGCTTTACGTCCGCGGTGCAATATAACGCTAATCAAAAAACAATTTTTTCCAAGAGCGAGTTACGAGCGTCGTAAAGCACCTTCGTGCTCGCGCCATAATTAGGTGCAAAGCTATTTAACTTCAGATGGGAGGGGGTAGTTATAATGTTTTTCTCGGCGAAGTTTTTAATTTCCTCTTCAGTCTGCAGCCCGGTCGTACAGAACTTAGTTAAAATAAATGAAACTAAGATAAAGCTCGACCCGGACCGTAACTCGGCGGGATCCACTTAATATTTACTCGGTTGTGTAATTCTTAAGACAATTTGTGTTTATTCTCTTCTGCGCCTGAAACATGCCTCAAAACAATAAGTCGTTTCACTTGTATTAAACTTGTGTGGCATTTGTTCGTGAATATGTTCGCGACTGTTTCCCGTGAAGCTCCCGACTCCTGAGCGATCCGAACATGAAAATCAATTAGATCCGTGAGCGAGCGGCCGATGCTGCGTCGAACCATTTTAATATACAATTGTTACGCACGTTCATAAATTTTCGCTTTTATTTTCCTGCGAATAAAATTTTATAATCGGGACAAACGGCGGGACTTATGTGCGCGTCGCTGCTGTTGCGATACTGATCTATACTGAACGCTTGACATGATATTAAATATTTCTGATTCTATTCATTATATATTTTTCACAATGATCCCTACATAATTTATCAACTGGACTCCATCACCAGGGTCTGGCGAAAAGTAGCCAGGGGGACCTATTGATGTAAAAAATATGTTCATAATAACCTTCAGTTGTACTGAGTACCTACCTGTTCAAGACTTTGAAATTGATTCACGCTCCGAGTTTTATCACTACATGCATCTTGTTGATTACATACGTATGTAAATGTAGCTAAAGTATAGAGTATACAATCACGTGACCCTTTGACATGTTGATTCAGTTTTCGCGAGTTGTGATTGAAGACGACGCGACTGACTGCAGCCCGCGGCTCCTTCGCAACTAACGTGTTACCGATGTGACCGAATGGAGAGGTTTCAATTTTAAACATTTTTACATTTATCTGTTGGTCGACATTTTTGGCTGTCGTCCGGTGTCGGAGCGGTGAATGATTTGTGTGTTTAGAGTGATGACGTGAGGATCAGCAGGCGTGTTTATCTCGGCGCCCCGTGTCACGGCGCCGTGTCACGCCGCGCCGGCTACAATCGGCGGCGGACATTAATGCGGAGCACGCTCCGGCCGCGCGCACCAATAAATATGTTAAAATGTTCCGTGACAATGGGACACTCGAACCATCCCGCCTCGCTCTCCGCCCGGCCCGGCCCGGCGAGCGATCGACGATGTCATCCATTTTACAAGCTTTTTTAACTCGACTGTATTTCATGTTACTTTCAATTAACCCAAAGCTAAAACTGGATTCAATTTCAACTTCTTATTTCACAGAAATTGTTCAAGGCGAATTAACAACGAAGCGAAATTCAGCGTAATTTGATGATTCCCTACGTTTTTTCGCTTTTAAAAATAAAAAAATAAGAACAATGATTCACAAAATGACGCTCTAAAGAAATTTACTTATAGACAACATTTCTAGAATACCTATGACCTATATGTATCGCGTTCTTTGATGAGGTGACTAGTATAAGCAGTTCTAGTAAAAGTATAAAGAACCGTTAGCGGCGATGGTGTAACTAGTTGTCTGATGAGAAACAATATAAACTGGCACAAGTCTCGTTTGGTTCAGTGCTTTATGACGTTGTTGGGCCGCGAACGTTTCTACACTCCGTGGTAAAGAGAAAGGGCCGTCAGAAAACGCGTAACACTTCATCACCTCACTGGTTCAGGTAACGTTTTATATATGTTTAATTTAAATATTATATAACAACGACATAATATTAACTGAAGAAAAACTGACGAACAATAATTTGTTACTTTTTCTCGTAATAGCTACTGCCTCGATAGCACTCAAATTTGGTATGTAAGTTTAGGCCTCGGAATAACACACAAACTATATAATTCTTCGTGCTTCATGACAGAACTTCACATAGAGTTAAAATCGTTTAGCCGCCGGGCGCATCTGGTTAAATAGTTAATATAAGAATTATATAAATAATAGGTGATGAACTGACCGACAACGTGCAGCGTGACGAAGAAGGAGCGCACGGGCTGCGTGGAGACCTGGCACTCGTAGACGCCGGCGTCGCGCTGCTGCGCCCACTTTATGTGCAGCGTCCAGTCGTCCGTCTGCGGCGAGTGCGTCGCCTGGAACCGCTGGTCGCTCGTGTACGTGTACCCGCCCACCGTCAGGATGTGCAGGTCGCGGTGCCGGATCCATGACACCTGCAACAACACACATTACAACAGTTAATTATTTGTACCATCTTTCAGATTTCGTAGGTACGTCTGGCTTGTGAGTTGGAGGTCCTGGTTCAAATGTCAGTGTGCAAATAAATTTCGCCGTGTTTTGGGAGGTAGGTACGTACGTAACACCTATTGCCACTGTTACCTACAAGAAATTATGTATATATATTATAGACCTAGTGGTTATCTTGGCGCCTGAAACTGCAACACAACCTTTAATAATTGTGATTTGCCACAGTGTATGTTGGGTAACCTGTTCTGTTGGAGTATAAAAAATCTACCAATTATTATCGCTATATATACTTGTATGTACACACATATATACGACTCGCGTCGCCTGTCACTTACTGTGACGTGAGAATTCAATATGAACATTCTCGGCCGTGACAAATTGTAATATTGTAGCGATCGGCATTCTTACAGCTGTCAGCGTTCCGACGGCGCGCAAACAACAACAAACTTTGCTCAAGTTTAATTAAAAACTAATTAAATTCACCAGAAGCAGAGTCAACTTTGTAAACGCTTGCAAACGAAAGCCAATGAAAGTTTTGTTAAACAGAAGGGAAACGGTGACGTTTGGTGGTGGCGATAGGCTCTGAGAGTATCCTGCGAGCAACCACCTCACCGGCGGCGGCGGGCCGGCGGCAGGCCGGCGGCAGGCTCCCAGGGCAGGCAGTACGTGCGCGACCTTGTTGTGGAGTCGCGGCACACATCCGCGTCTCCTTGAGCCTGATTGGGACCTACTTCAAAGGAAGCCACATTTATATTTTTTCTCCATTAAAATTCTCGAGCGGTTGTTTTAGGCACCCATTGGCATGCAAATGAGGGCTCTATGAAAATTGCGAATGGATCTTTATTAGGCATTCCTTTTATTTGGCGGGCATGTGCGGACCCTTTAATTATTCCCGTGTGGGGCCTTTCGCCGCGGAGGGGGCCAGATTAGGAACATAATAATATATCCGAGGTCCCCCGCCCCCTCCCGGCGTCGAGTGACGAGGCTCGAGCTCATTTCGATGTTTATTGTCAAACATACAAACATTTCAGAGGTAAATTAAACACGAATCGAAATTGAGACACATCTACTCCGGCGGCGGAAACGAAAAGGTATTTTTGTCATTGTTGTCTCATTATCCGTATTCAGGTTGGATTTTACGAGCGTATCACGGAGGCTCAGCGGGAAAATGGCTGCAAATTAATTTTATGGATAAATATACATCTATAGATACAATCATTTGCTTCTGATTAAAGTAGTTTATTATTCGTTTACCATATTAAGCAACTTGGTATCATTTCTAACAACTCTGTATTATAGTTTTTCAATCGACAAATTTTTATAAAAGGTTATTATTACATCAGGAAAATCCTTCGACATTTGATCGATTCTTGTTGTGTGCATTTAGTAGATCTGAAAATAATTTGTAATCTATAATCACCTATTCATATTATAATAGATATCTATCAACAATATTATATAGTCCACTAATACTATAAATAAATAATAAACTATTTAAAAAAAAAATATTTTGTACAGGACTTTGTCGCTGAGCGACCATATCGTCTCATAAGCCCAATACAATAGAATAACAAAAAGAATTTACATTTTAACATAGCTAATAATTTAAGAATAATTAATAATCACGGTAAATTAAATCTAAGGTTATACATATTATCTATTATTTCTTATACTTTATTTTTTTATACAGATAAAGGGAATACAAGTTTGAACAGTTGTTAGAGTGGGAGTATATCACCAACTGCGAAGTAACGAGCCGAGCTCTGCAGTCAGGCGGAACACGTTACACTAATACAATGATTTTTCGATACACTCGAATTCGCGGAATGGCCACTAAAGGGAAGGCTCCGATGGCGGCTAAATACAGCCTAATGTTGGCTTAATGTAGGCGGAGGATAGGGTTGGCTGGAGGGATGGTAATCGAGGCTCGACTACCAGATAACGACATTCAGATTCATTCGATATATTTGGAGCAATAGATTATATTATGAGAACTACTAGTGCACCCAGCGGTTTTACCCGCTTGGTCTATGTGTTACTCCAGGGTCTAAGCTATATCTATACCAAATTTCAGCTCAATCGGTCCACCCGTTTAGGCGTGAAAGAGTAACAAACATTCATCCATACATTCTAACGAACTTTCACGTTTATAATATTAGTAAGATTAGTGACACTGAGTGATTCTTCTTTAAACTCGTAGTTTCTTGTTGAAGACTCGAATAATAATGTATCTGCAGAATGTTATTATTATCTTTATCTACATACTAGTTGCACCCCGTGGTTTCCGTTCCGTGCAAACCCATTGGATTCCATGGATCTGGATTGCTAGCTCTTATGTTTTTTAGGTTTCCAGATAATCTTACATACCGAGTTTCATTGTAATTTGTTTAGTGCTGTTAAAAGAGCAACAAACAATCACACTCACATGGAATCTCTCATCTCTTTGTTATATCAAAAATATATAAAAAGTGCGGCTATATGGAAGCGAATTGGGCTACTATTTCCGAAGAAAATTAACTCTAGATAGGCATCTATTGTAAAAGGATTTGTGATATTTCCACATTTTCTAGTTAATTATATAAAGATCAATAAATATTTCGTTATGAAACGTTTCAATAAAATCTTCCATGATAGACTAGCGCCAGTCCACGTCGATACCCGCCGTGGAATGCGCTCCTTAGCTCGCAGCGCTGCGATGTATTTCTATATAAAATAACTTCTTATCATCTCATGGATTCTTAACATTTTTTCATCTCTCAGTTATTGCGCAGGATTTTTATAAGTATAAGAATTTAAAATTTAATATCTCAAATGTAGTAGGTATTTGCAAACAAATAAATTTTGAATGTACATGTATTTGCAAACAAATAAATTTTGAATGTTATATATTTTTTTATTTCCTTAACTTGAAATTATATGACGATTAGCTTTTGCTCGTGGGGTTTTTGTTACGCGTGAAATCCTTACTTAGCGGAGGTATATACGACATACCGACCTACCTATTTGTCGACCTATCTGGATTGCAAATATACAACTCAATTCATTTAGCTTTGTTTGGGCTGTGCGTTGCTACGAGTAGATCAGCCAGTCAGTCAATCACTTATGTTTATATTTTTATTTATTTAAAACCATATATTTTAAACAAAAGACGTCAGGCGCATTTTCTCTAGAAAATGATGAAATGCTTGCTTGGCATCATAATAAATGATAGTAGGTATGATATTATGTACTTACTAGCTGCGACCAGTAGTTTTATCCACTGTACTGAAGCCTATGTGTTATTCCAGAGTCTAAGCTATCTTTATACCAAATTTCATCTCAATCGGTCCACCCGTTTAGGCGTGAAGAAATAACAAACATACACACTCACAGACTTTCGCATTTATAATATGAAGTGTGATTAGAAGATATGGTACCTATCTACTATTGTAGCCACGAGCCTCGACAACAACCTGAAGGTATCGACTCCACTTGAAAGCCATTACAGAATAATCACACATTACAACACATCAGGTACGTGTGTAATGTGTAACATACAATGTCGTGAAAACACACGCGCCTAACTACCTACGTGTAATGTTAGTATAATATGTATGTGTATATAACAGGTCAACGTGACTGATTGACTGACTGATCTATCGACGCACAGCTCAAAGGGCTCAGTGGATATAGATTTAGCATACATTCACATTTATAGTAGGTTTTATAATGTGGATCGTAGGACGTCCACCCACAAGGTGGACAGACGACCTTATAAAGGTCGCCGGAAGACGCTGGATGCAGGTCGCTTCCAACCGGTACATATGGAAGTCCAAAGGGGAGGCCTATGTTCAGCAGTGGACGTCTTACGGCTGAGGTGATAATGTGGAAAGGATTTTCGAAAACTTTACCTATAATGGGGGCTAAAGGAAATTATTACAAATATGTATAAAGACAATTTAAAAAGTTTCAAACCTCTACTAAAACGTAAACAAATTTTTTGTCATGAAAAAATATCAATAATAAATATAATGCCACCGGGAGCGAAGTCGCAGGCATTCTGTAGTGTAAGTATATAGGCACAGATTGTAAACGTAAGCACCACTTACAGTACAGCACTTGCAAGTTAACATACATCGTTTACATAGAGTGTGCATGTGCGTGTGTACCTATGTGTGTGTGCGTGTAATGTCTGCAGATGTTGATATCTGAATTAAAATGAGTTTGAGGTGCGGTTGCGGCGCCATCTTGTAACCGACGCCACCGCACTATATTAATATTGTTAACTATTATATTCGCATTTCTGAGCTCTCAGCGGAATCTCAGATTGTTATATTAACATTATAGGAGTTCCACCAAATCCTGTGATTCCTTCGAGAGTTAATTAATCTTATGATATTTTAAACTATTTCAAGAATTCGACAGATTTGAAGTAGTTTGCTCAAAGCTAATTTGAAGAAGCGAGTGTCACGGTGCCTGTGACGTCACTGGAGGTATGCCTCTCCTTTATATTAATATTTCGCATAATTAATTAGTCGCGAACAAAGCGGCAGAGTGGAGACGCGGCGCAACCTTAGCATTCATTAATTCATGTCCCATTATTGTTGCTAAAGGATCTTCATTTTACGACGAAACTAAATATTACTAAATAATATTAACATTTTAATTGAACAGCTACATTTTTTAGAGTTTGATAATATCATTAATTAATAAAAATGTTTTTAGTAACTTTGTTTAGTGCTTAATTAGTCGGGTCTAGTTTTTAGGAGTGAAATATAAAATGCACGTTTCATTAACAAATTTTAATTGGATTAAATTAGTTTTTTAAAAGCGTTTATTTTAAATAATACCTAGTCCATATTTTTATGATGAATGTCATATTTAAATTTTTTCGTGCCTCGTATTTATAATCTTGCTTATAAATATGATACATCTACATTTTTTAAAATGTATAAATATTTGTTATCATTGAAAATATGTCATATACATTAAAAATAGGTGAAAATGAACGTTTTAAAGACGTAGCGCACAGCGAAAATACACTTTTTTTTTTATTTTATACTACAAAGTAAGAAGACGAGCAAGATGCTCTCCTGATGGTAAGAGATAACGCTGCCCATTATTAGTACAGTGCTACTCAGTATTTTACAATTCTGGGTGCACTGCGCTAACGCTTCTTACTTGAGAGTCAACACATAAAATGTTCCTGTGATATTTTTTAAGCTTGTGCTGCTCTTTGTGACCCCGCACAGGATCGTGGCGGGACCGGCGCAGGGCCGGCGCGTGACCGGCGCGGGCTCGAGGCCCTTCATTTTAATTCCGCATCGAAAGGATATTCCTTTTTACCCAAATTCGATTTCACGTTTCTATACTTGTGTAACGACGAAGTGATGGGAAACGCACACTAACGTCAACAAGTGAGTCGTGTGTGTATGTGTGTGTGTGTCTGCCTTGCATGTAATCACATTACTCGTGATGACACCTTGGGTATAGTATATATGCGTAGCAAATACATTCATATTACAGGTATACAGATGCGACCTATTGGTGGAACAAAGTTACATCTGATCTGAAAAATCCCTACTATACAAGATAGCGATTTGATATGACTTGGCACATATTTTGTTATATCTTTTTGGATCCTCGAATAGGTGCGTATAATACATATAATTCAACGACGAGGTATCAGCTGCACAGATCGATACAAGCTTGCAGAACAGGCGACACGGTGCGATAGGGCTCTTAGGAGCGGGTACTGCGGGGCTGGTTCAACCATAACACACAACCGCGCGGTACATGTGAACTTAGTCTTAACTACAGCGACTATGTATATTCCATGTTATTATAAGACATAATGTAAAAAAAGCGTTTTAATATATAGCTGAGCCTACATACTTATTCCACTTAAAAACTTACTGAAAGTACATTAACAAGATTACACCTCTAGAAAGTTTATCTTTTAGTATTTTCGATAACAACGATGTCCGAAGGCTGTAATTTGTTTATCGATCGCAAATGTTACGATCACTTAGGACATTGTATTCAATAAAAAGTTATAATAACAATAAGCTGGCGAGCGCGGATCGAATTAGTGCCTACTCTACTTTATTAGTTCACTTCCTGAAATACCGCGCGGTTTTGAGGGGTCTGCCCACTACACCGTATCGTACCATGACCGCACTGTGAACGTGGGACCGGAGAGCAACACACTCACTGCAACGGATTGAAGCCACGTTCTGTGCCCGTATGATGGCCATATATAACCCGTATGAATGCAATCCTTATGAGTTTCTTGCTCGTTCTTCTCATTGAGGTGCCTTGCGAACGAGCGGTAGAGTGTTAAAATAGAAAAATGTAAAATTGACTTGCAAAAGTGAGTTTGAGTTTATGATGCCCTTTTGCATCCTTCTGCTCCAGCGGACACGGAGCGTGTCAGTATTTTTATAACAATTCTAAGTAAAATATAATTACTGCCGATAGGATAGTAGGCTTATTACTTGTCTGTAATGTTCAATCAAAAATGCTAATAATTACACTAAATTTCTAACAAATATACCAAGGAAAATAAATAATACGTTGTTCATGATATTTTATTGGTTCTTATGACGGTCACGAGTCATGGTATGGTACGGTGTAGTGGACAGACTCCTTTACGACCGAAGTCGGGTGATTGAGTTTATTAACCTGTAGATTTAATAGCTATTATCAATTTTCATTAGAGGAGAGCTTCAATGGAGGCTCGATCATAAAAATAATGGATAGCCTTCAGTACTCGGGCGCTGGCGAGGCTGAGCCAGACCCTAACTCACTATAATATTATGTGGGCAACTATATGAAAGTTATTATTTTTTTGTTTTAAATTTAAGAGAAAATATATCAACTTTAACGATCAGTTAATATATTAATTGACTGAATGTCGTGTCGTGAAGGATTCACTAACTGATCTATTAAATATTGACACGCACAACGCACAGGTTAAACCGCTGAATGCTTTGTGTTGAAATTTGGAACACAGGTTAAGCGTAAGTAGTGATATTTTAAAATCTTCTAGCTAGACCTTTAAAAGTTGTGCTATCGTTTATTGTAATAGTTAAATAGTGCCGATGCATCGATGGCATTAGGTCGAAATAGAGTACATCTCGTTCGTAACCTGGGATATCCCAGGTACCCCAAGTACCCCAGATATTTATTGTTGTAATCTCCATATAAACGAGTCTACAAGCAAGTACAAGAAACAAGACCTTTACCGGGGGTAGACTTCCTTTGCAGGAGGTCGTCTAGGCGGGTACCCCAACAGTGCCAGTTATTCTACCGCCTGAGCAGTAATGTGCAAACATTACTGTGCTTCGGTAGGAGGGCACTGTAGCTAGTGAAATTACTGGGCTAAAGAGTTTTAACATCTTATGACTCTTGAGTAAGAAGCGTTGGTGCAGTGCACCTAGAATTGCACATCATTGTGAAATTCTGGGTAGCACTGTACTAATTATGGGCAGCGTTATCTCTTAACATCAGAGCGTCTTGCTCGTCTTCTTACTTCTCCACATAAAAAAACAAAGGACAGCATTTTCAATATTTTTTTGTGAAAAGTGTGATTTTTTTTAATTACGTATTTTTTTAATGAATTTCAGTTAACCTAGAGCCAGAGAACATAATCTCGCTTTTAGAGTTTTAGTGGTGCAATGGTAGAATAATATTTGGCTCAGTTACAGAGGGTTCAAACAGCCGGCCGCAGTACGTAGTCCGTACGCTCGAGCGTACATCCTTCAAACTTTGCGTACGTTCTCCCACTCGATGAAACTTCCTGCTTTTTACCACTTCAGCCGGAGCTCGGAGCGATAACCTGACCGTTGTAGGCTCTCTAGGCACCGACAGCCTACAGCCACCGACTGAAGTATTTGTGTTCCTACTATATGTACAACAAGTATGTAGGTATACTAGAGCTAAATATATAATTTAAAAATTTTTTAAGTATAGTTTTTTACCATACCATTACCATATCTTTTCTACACTAAAAAATTGACGAAATTGTGATCGATATTTCAAACATGACTTCGTAAATATTTGTATTTTTTTATTTGAACATGACAGATGGATGATTGTGTACAAGTGGGCGGAATTAATATGATGACGACGATAGTTTTTTTTTGTTAATAAATAATATCAAAAGAAAAAATATATTAAATACCTATTCTCCGTAATAGGTATTTTAATACCATTTTTCTTGAAAGGAACGTTATGGAAACTTGGTATAGATAAATTGTAAAATTGAAGTTCGTCGCCGGAACAAACAGATAAAAGTTCCAATATAATTTTGGTTCAGTTCCAAACAAGCCAAGTTCAAAATATTTTTCACGATAAGACATTATACTCCAGAATATAGAATGTAGAGGTATGTATGTCATTCGTTACATACTGTTGTAATATTACATATTATGAACTGATTTAAAGGAGCCTAAAATTGTCTATTTTTACAGGTGTTATTCACTTTGTTTGAGTTGAATAAGAAGTTGATGGCCATAAGGTTAAGATGCTGTTGTACATTTGGTCTAAGGTATAAGTAATTATGGTGCTGCCAGCATTTTAGGCATTTGTTTTCTTATGTGCTTTAATAGATTTTTTACAAATTATTTATTCGTAGTTTTTAGGTACATGTCATACATGTAGCCGATCTGTACATGCATGTGTTCCTTATCTCTGTACTCGTATGATTAGTTCACAATTATTGTCCAATATTTCTCAATAAAAGCTTTTGGTTATGTGCTCGTAAAAGCTGCGTACGTGATACACGATTCACAATATTAAAATTGTGCATCAGGAAGCTACAATATCTATATTGACGAAAAAATAAACATTGTCGCTTCCCAAAATAATTTCAAACTAGATTAATGTTTCAAAAAATATTTCATCGTGTCTGAAATTTCAATCGAATACAAACTATTTTATTATTAAAATGCTTTCATCGGAACAAAAAGAAAACATAATTTATGAAGTGTCGAGGGAACGATTAAGCCGACAAAAATACTCGTGATTTACTTTGTTGATTGTCTTAATTCGACGTTCACAACCCCCCCCCCCTCTTCCCTTCCCCCCCGTCGGGAGCACTTCCCTAATTATTTAGATGAGCTCCTCTGCCCCCCGTTTGTCCCTTTCACTCCCCTCTGATCCCGTGACGATGATTATATTAAGAAAGAATTTCACTGACTGGCTCGTCATCGTATAAACGAAACCCCTGAACCTATATTGATGAAATTTGTAATATAAGTTCCTTTTAATATCTAGACAAGTAAGAACAAAGGATTACGCGATATTTACACGGAAACTGAATTAACACCTGGGCTAGTTTGAGTTCCAGGAACGGAAACATGATAGTTTTAATAGAAAGAGAATAATGCTTGTATGATTGACCGACCATCTTACATCAACAGTCAAACGAAAGGGATTACCCGTGCGTAGTACGTCGTTTGACTAATTATTATTCTTCTCTATATAGCAATATTCTCCTCTCCTTGCACGGTTGATAGATCGCTTTTAGTCGATAAGACCGCCAATTGTAACACATAGATTATAATATTGTTTTTATTTTAAGTTTATTTTTGAATATTTTTCTGTGTTCAATGAAGTGTTATATATCTATCTATCTTATAAAGTAAATCATTAGAATGGTCCCATTGTCCCCGTACTCCGTACATCAGCCATCATATGCTATCTTCCCGTGGCTCCGGGTGGAGCTGTCACACGTAATGTGGCGCCGACTCGACGCCGCTGCCTTTTTGTGGAGCATTCTAATTAGGCAAGCCCGCGGGTGCCTTCACGTACTTGTGGCTGCAGAATTTCAACACTTATCACCTTTTATTACCGATATATTTAAATTAGAAAAACAAAGCATTTAAAATGTATCTATCTGATCTGTGGTTGTAATCTGTTAAGTATTAATTTGAAATAATAAATTTATATTGTTATTTTATCATTCCTTTGTAATAAAATGAAATTTTATTTAGTATTATTTTAGTTTATTAAAGGTATTGCTCATAAGTACATATCACTAGAGTTAAGTAATTTTTCACCATGTTAATGATAACTGGCACGTCACGAAAGAATCGATCTCTTAATGAACCAGCATTCAGCATTGTCACTAATCAGGCAATGCACTAATTGAGCAATAATTATAATTAATTATTTTATTTTGTAATTTACATGATAATTATTAATTTATTTTATAATCTTAAGTATTTTACATTTAAATTGGTACTGTTTTGTGGACATATGGGCCTAGGGTCCAAAATATATATTTTTTTAATTTAATAAGATATATTAAAACTGTATCCATTTCCAATGTCCAGTGTAAGGGCGAGTGAAGTCGCAAACAGTCGAGTATTAAGAACCATGTTACAAAAACGTCTCAAAGAATAAGGAAAGTGTAACGTAGAGGCTTGCACGGCGAGCACTTGTGAAGGCTATTATTTTATTAACGGCTGGATATTTCCCCGCGGACGCGACCGACGGCTCGGAGCGAGTGTTGGACTCGTTTCAATGTTTTATATTCAACTACCAACACTCCAGCGGTTTTACACTATAAGATGTGCCTATGTGTTATTTACTGGGGGTAGACTTTTAAGCAGGAGATCGTCTAGGTGGGTACCCCAACAGTGTCAGTTATTCTACCGTCTGAGCAGTGATGTGCAGACATTACTGTGCTTCGGTAGGAGGGCACTGTAGCTAGTGAAATTACTGGACTTAAGAGTCTTAATATCTAAAATCTAATATATTTGTTTAGTAATATTAAAGAAATGACTAATATAAATATCTCGCAGTGCTAAGAATATTATTATGTAAGTTGTACTTGTATAATATACATGTTTTACAAGGTAGTAGCAACAGTACCCCAGGGGTACAGTGATTGTCATCAAATAAAGCAATGTAATGTAATCACACCGAGACCGGACCCCGCGTCAGATCTAATCAGACGAGCTCTACTCTGACACTTATTAAACGGTTAGCTTACATTATTCAAATAATTGTTATCGATGATTGTAGTAGTTGGTATGGGAGAGTGAGTTAAGACAGGTCAGCAATGCACTAGCAATAGTCGACGGTATAATATGTTACTAATATTATAAACGTGAAAGTTTGTAAGAATGGATGTATGTATGTTACTCTTTCACGCCTAAACGGATGGACCGATCGAGCTAAAATTTGGTATAGAAATAGAGAACTTTGACCCTGTAATAACACATAGCCTACACATACAGTATAGCGAGTGAAACCGCTGGGCGCAGCTAACTTATAATCATCAGGTGGAACGTGTACTTGTTTGCCATACCTGACATAAAAACGCCACCTAAGGCTTCCAAATTACACTATAATTTTGTAACAAAATTTTGTCTAGAGGCTGCCTAATTTTGGCACGATGTATAAAACTGTAGGTCTCAGATGTTTCCTTAAAGATATTGAGTAAGAGGTCGTCGTTAGGTCATGCTACAGGTCTTTTGGTAATCTTGGCGATCTGAAAATGTAACATAGAGGTTGACCTTACAGCCTTTACTAGTGATTTGATTCAGACAATAATGTTACCTATTTTATTATAAGCTAGTATAAAGTGCAATTATTTATGAGTGGCACAAAATAATTTTTTTTTTGTCTATTATAACCAATTATAATAACTGTGATAATGGATCTAAGCATTGTCTAGTGGTGTCCCTAATCACGTGACATAGTAACGAGACGTAATATTTGCATCCCCATCACTGATCACAGGGACAACTATCCCCTCCCCCCACCCCCGGGGAGACGGGGGGGGGGGGGGGGTTGTGACGTCACTAATGGATATGAAATCTCGGCCGGTATTCATTATCGGTAATCGAGTTAGCGTCACTGCGCGAGCCTCACACTTTATTGCTAAACAATTACATATAAGATACACGATCATCCATTTTAATTTCACATCGCAAAATTTTAATCCCGCTGTAAAGTAGCCTGAGTGATATTCTAGGGCTGCCTGCATACAACATTTTAGCTTAATCGGTTAAGTCATTTTCCAGTTGAAGGAAATAGATTTGAAGAGCAGGTTTGATCTCTGCAATAAATTAATAGTACTCGGCTATAAATAAGTCAAACTAAGTGTAAAAATAAAAATTTCACGTTTTCAAGATTTTATCGCAAAATGGTATATTGTCTACTGTACCTATGTTTTTACTGTATGGGTAGCAAATTTAAACATAAGTTGGATGATATTTACAAAATTTATGTCAAAATCTATTTATAGGGTAAATATTATGATTTCAGTAAAGTAAGTAAAGATGGCAAAATCTGTCGGTTTCCTGTCCCAAATATGATGTTGAAATAGTTTCCCTGCGACGGACGGTAAGTGGTGTATTTATATTCGACCGGACAACTCTCCCCCTCGCTCTATATCTACACTCGTGTATAACTGTGTGAGAGGTTGAATTAACGCTCGTGTACACACACCATTACTAGAGGTATACATACGCATTGAATACATTTTTTAAAGTAAAAGGATTTATAATATTCGTTGCTACGGCGTAGCACTGTTTCGTAGCAACATCTACGACGGGATGGCGTAGCACGCTCGTAGCGGACGTGCTACGAGACGGCTGTGTGCTATGACGTAGCAATTTCGCCGTAAAATGGAGGAAAATTTGAAGATATAACGCACTGTGACCGGAATATTTTTTTAATAATATAATATTTTTTTTTTTTTTTTTTTATGTGATGAAGTAGAAGACGAGCAAGACGCTCTCCTGATGTTAAGAGATAACGGCTGCCCATAATCAGTACAGTGTTACCTAGGATTTCACAATTATGTGTAATTCTAGGACCACTGCACCAACGCTTCTTACTCAAGAGTCATAAGATGTTAAGACTCTTTAGCCCAGTAATTTCACTTAATACTTCAATACTTATTTTTTCAATAATGTAGATTTCAAAGGTCTTCATTAAAGAGTCGAATTGAAAATGAAATTTATTCCAAGTTCCAATATAGGAGTCATTGAAAATTTACAATTAAGATTTCACAACCATGAATTGAAGGCCACAAAAGTAAATAAAGCCTCAGCAAGAGATCTGTATGTAAGTCGTTACAATAAAACCCAAGGAATCTGTAGTCGGCGCAGTGAAGCGAAGAAGCGGTGACCATCTCTCCTGTGCACAATATGAACCTTATTTAATAAGGTTAAGGTTCAGATTAACATCTGCATAAGATCTTTTAACAAAATACGTGTGAAATGTGACCCTATTCCTTTCACTTAAGGTTTACATTGGCGTAAATATAAGGTCATTGAGCACGTCAAACGGCACCGCGGGAGGCTTTGTTGGGGAGAATAACGCATTGTAACGGTGTACTTTATACTACACATAGTTGAGTCATGCTGGTTCACCCGGTTTGTTTTGATTTTGTATGTTTAAGCAACTTGCGAACCAAAGTTATTGGTGGTAGGCTTCGACGGAGGCTGAGCTATACCAACTACAGGTAAAAACCCCGCAAAGCACTAGTACAGCGTGTGGAAAACCGCACATAACTAATTATAGTCATTGTTGCGGGGCCGGGATTCGAACTCAGTGATTAAAAATCGTGTCTGCATCACATAACCCCTTGGCCACCACCGTATTAAAAACCCGATTCCCAATTGTTTTTAATTAGAGAAAATCGCTTTAAAATAAATCATAGTTTTAATTACAAGTTAATATAATTAATAAAAAAGGCCAAAAGAAAAATTACACTAATGTTATTACTAACAGAACAATCACTGTAACTATGAGGGGATATTTCCACCACCATGGGACAATTGTAGAATTATATTAATATTTTACTATCGGTGTCTTTCTCATCCGTCTGTATTATTTTATAATCAAAAAAGGTCTCGTTTCAGTTATACCTTTTTGTTTTTATACAATTAAAAAGATAAAATCCAGTAGTTTCGGTTAAACGGTCACCGTACAAATTAAGATGGGAATAACTAAAAAAAAGAGATTTTAAATTATTCAATAAATTACTTCTATAAATCTATGATGTCAATGTTAATTTTATGAAGTTATCAAAAAAGTTTTTCGGCTCGATAACTGAGTAGGTATAAGAAGTTTGTAAATCGTTACAGTAATATTATAATGGCGAAACTTTGTGAGTGTGTATGTTTGTTACTTCTTCACGCTTAAACGGGTGGACCAATTGAGCTGAAATTTGGTATAGAGATAGCTTAGACCCTGGAATAACACATAAACTAAACCGCTGGGCGCAGCTAGTATTAAAATAAAAGTGTGTAAGGAATGCTTTACTTGCAACACACGACATTACAGAACAGAAGAGCGCGAGAGTGAAACAAAACAATTGTTGATCCACGTGGTGTTGTTCTCATACTTTGTTGCCAATTCTAATATCTGAGTTAATCTCGAGATCAGAACATTAATCATCCGTTAGCCCCGGGCTACTGGCCCAGTGTTAACGGACATGTCCCGTGCCGCCTTGTCGGTGTGTCGGTGTGTCGGCGTGTCGGTGTGTCGGTGTGTCGGTGTGTCGGCGTGTCGGCGTGTTGGTGTGTCGGTGAGGTGGCCGACACCGCGCCGCTGGTAACTTGTACAACTTAGATTACAATTTAAAGGAAACGATATGGTTAAACCCCGCCGCACATGCTCACACTCGCACTCGTTCACGACACTGCGCCAATGTCGCATTGGCATTGGTAGACACGTGTGTGTCTGCAATTGCTTTCACGAGTCGTACATCAGTCAGTGTCTCTCTACCTACCATTCTTTCGTAGACGAAAACGAAGCAAGATGGACGCGATTGATATAAGTTCAGAATCCGACAGTGAAAACGAGTTTTTGAATAGATTATTGTTAATAAGGAAATTATCTGAAAAAAAATTATGGATTCGTTTCCAAATAGAATCCTTTAATTTTGTATTCATATAATCTTGGTGGTTTATGTCGTATAAACATTTTTCGCTTCGAACAGCTTCAATAAGTTCCTCCATTTTACACTAGTACTTGAACACTCGCGACATTGCCACTCGAAACAAATGTCTCGTCACCTAGCCGACACGCGCGTGCACGCTCATGTACGACTCATGTACGTGCCTGCGTCGACCCGTGAGAGCAAATGCGGAGTTTGGTACTGCGCCATACGTTTTAAATACAGCCACTCGCACGCGGCTCGTGACGGCCAATGCGAGTGTGAGCATGTGCGGCGGGGTTTACGGTACGCACTATCGCTGCTATAGCCAAACTTCGGCCTGCCGCGTCGGAAAGTGAAGGTAACCGCGCCGAAATAAAATTGTGTGCATGACCCTAATTAGTGGAGTCCATTCGCGAGACGCCTGTACCTTATCTTCTCTTTATAGAAGAAAGAAAGAAAGAAAGAAGAAAGAAAATAAATTTATTGCCAACTTTTACACAATTTACTAAATGAAATACATTAAAAGAAAAAAAAAACATTATTTGGCAATAGGGATAGCCTCAGCGTGTAACTACGTCAACCCAGAGTTAGCGTAGTTGCTGGTTTTCAGGCTGCCCCTTTGCTCGAACTAAGATGGTACGTCGAGAGGTTTGTCATAGCGGGTTTAAATAGATACCTACACACATTAACTTAGTTTACAGAACAGTTGACTAAAAGACGTAATATTAAAGAGATATTTTGAATATAGAAAATTTTGATTGCTTATACACTATTGCTATAATTATTATAATATTAAATGCGTGCGATTGTATATGTGTGTGTGTGTGTATGTGAGTTCGTGTGCGTGCCTGCGTGAGTGTGTGTGTGTATGTGTGTGTCAGTGAGTGAGTAAGCGCGTGACAATGTGCATGGTAGTATGGGCGTTAATGTTTGCAGTAGGTTGTCTAGGTGGGTACCCCAACAGTGCCAGTTATTCTACCGCCTGAGCAGTGATGTGCAAACATTACTGTGCTTCGGTAGGAGGGCACTGTAGCTAGTGAAATTACTGGGCTAAAGAGTCTTAACATCTTATGACTCTTGAGTAAGAAGCGTTAGTGCAGTGCACCTAGAATTGCACATCATTGTGAAATTCTGGGTAGCACTGTACTAATTATGGGCAGCGTTATCTCTTAACATCAGGATAACGTCTTGCTCGTCTTCTTAGTTCTCCACATAAAAAAATGTGAGATAGAGTTTTACTATGTTTTTAATGCGTGTTTCATTGTATTTATTTTTTTCATTTTAAAGGTTGTCTCAAAATGATGTTTCTGTCGGTCTAAAAGGACGTGCCTCATTTTTATTTTAAATGTTCCCGGGCAAATTTTTTTTCGAAGAGGTGGTGGGAGGTCGTTCCATATTTTTGCCGATCGATATTTGAAACAACCTTTAAAAGAGACAGTTTTATGATGGGGGATTGACAAAATATTTTGTATTGTAGAGCGTGTATTAAAACTGTGGGTATCTTTCATATATTTAAACTTATCAAAGAGGTATTCTGGCCTACCACTCCAAAGGATCTTCTGTGTTGTGCACGCTAGGTGGAGCTCTCGTCTAGATTTCATGTTAAGTATGCCTTTGTTTACGAGGTAGGGAGTCACATGTTCTCTACGAGGGATGTTGAAACAGAACTTTATATTAATCTAAGTTCCACAAAGTTGTCAAAACTCCCCGATATTGTTGTTTGATTGTTGTTTATTGTTCTCATTTCACGTCCGACTGAAATATGACCTGATTATAATAACACGACCCAATATTTGCGGTTGAAGCCATTATTTATATTTAGGTTAATTGGTTCCTTCAATATGGCGGGCGCTGCCAATCCGTGTTTAATACTAGAGGAACCGGTTCATCTGGCCGCGATTCCTTCCTCTTCCGGAGGCTCCTGAGGGAATTACGGGAAATCCTTTCTCAGTACACCTCTAGGGAGCGAGGAATACTCTTAGTCAATTTTAAGCCTCTCCGAACAATGGTGCGGGTGCGACGCGGCTTTGTCTGTCACTCAGTAAGTCATTTAATGACAAATTCTGTTTTCTGGAATAATGTGAGAAATAGTACAAAGTAGGTATTACTATTAATATTTTTTTCCTGACTAAAGTGAAGTTTGTACTCATCGGTAAGTCAAATACAAAATGAATTTACTCAAGTAGGCTATAACTGATCACTTTTGCTAACTTGCAATATTACAAATACTTGTTTCTATTTAAGACCCTTTCGGAAGAGTTTAGATGGTTCATAATAACAATATTATAGTTGCATTATATACTCGTAGCAGTGTGAAATGCTGTTGAAGTATGAAACACCACGACCTATTGAAATACTTGGTGCAATTGTTCACAACTCTCCAGCCCCTATTCATAGTCTACACTACACCTACACTCGAGACACATTACCATACATATACGTAGATCAACGGACATTTCTATAACGCGTGATTTTTATGTTAACGAATCAAAAATACAAAATTCTGAGCCGCTAGTTAGGACTTGCGTCGACACACCAAAAACGGTACAATAGATTCATTTTCCTTTTCTATCTTATTATATTCGTAAGTTCCTTTAGATTTATTTGTCTCTCGGCTTCGTTCCTCTTTACATAATATCATAATATCTCTATACACATTACAATTCAGCAGCACACTATGAATACGAGGCACAGTGGTAGGAACGCGTGAGGTTCTCGTTTAATTGCCTTCGAGACAGCCTTGGATACAACTTGACATGTCAAGTTATCGGTCCAATACTCCAACTCGAACACATATTTATTGAGTGTAAATATTTCGTGCACGTACTATAATAGGCTTCTATGATTGTGCGCCGACATCTGCGGTTTACTTGTATATTGTAATGGAAACCGTTTCAAAGTCACATTGGTATTCATCGCTGGTGACATTTGAACTTGAACCTACAGACAGACAAACAACAAAGAACTATATTTTTTATTAAAAAACTAGCTGCATCTAGAGGTTTTACCCTAAAAGTAGTTTACGCGTTTATTTAGGAGTTTAAGCAATATACAAAACCAGCATTTCTACACAATGTCTTTCATAAGTGTTATCTAGGATCTAAGCTATACACGAGTACCTAAATACCAAATTTCAACTCGAAGCACCCATTTAGACGTCATAGACCACTTCCTGATAAACTAACACACACATCCAAACCTTCGTAAATTTATAATATTAGTAGGACAACATCAATATTGTAAATGAATCTCCGGAACAACAGTGGAGCCGGATTGAATAGTTTAATGTATGCAAAATATATTCAGAGCCTTCCGTGAAGTTGCTTCCTACACCCGGGTCGTTATACTACACTACACTAGACGTATAATACTACACATCACACCACACAGTGGGAGTGTAACAATGTTACTCAACATGTTTACTCCATCACGCGGAGTGTAGACTCTGTGAGATGTAACCCGATCATGGAGTGCAATCAGGATGTCTCTTATAGCCCAGTCAATGAGTGCCCAAAAAGGGTATGTGGATCGAAAAGTCGAAAGCAGAAAAACTAACTTGGTAACATTATTTGGACTAGTTAGGAGATAAATATACTAAAAGTCCCCACCCCTCCGAGGTGAGCCCGAGGGGGGGAGGCCGAAGAAGGTCCCATTTTTAGGTTTTTTGCTTATATGACAAAAACTGTGCGTTGTACGATATTTTGTTGTACTACATTATTAAACCTCATAAAATTTTCTACAACTTCGACCTTGACATTTTTCATCTATCTCCAATCGTTGTTCAGCTATGAGCTTCCAAACATGGCCTATTTTGAAGACGCTTAAATTAGTTTTCCATACGAAGTCGGTAAAAAAATCTTACAAATAAAATTTGACCAACTTTTGGTTGTCGTATCATAATGAAACTTTGCAAATATCTAGAGATCTGATGACAGTTTAATAATCTGGTACCACTGAGCAGATCTGATGACGGAGCCAGGAGGTGTCTAATAAAACTCTTCAATGGCTATTAGTAAACCCGTCGAGTTTGGGCATATTACATTCGAATCGATGAGACTTTTTCATAACACTTGCTGTCGAGGGTCTGATAATGGACCAGGAGGTGCCTACGTCTCATCAATTCGAATGTAATGAGCCTAAACTCACCGGTTTTACTAATAGCCATTGAAGAGTTTCAGTAGACACCTCCTGGCTCCATCATCAGATCAGCTCAGTAGTACCAGATTATTAAATTGTCATCAGATTTCTAGACATTAGCAAAGTTTCATTATGATACGACAACGAGAAGTTGGTCAATTTTTATTTGTAAGATTTTTTTACCGACTTTGTATGGAAAACTAATTTAAGCGTCTTCAAAATAGGCCATGTTTGGAAGCTCATAGCTGGACAACGATTGGAGATAGATGAAAAGTGTTAAGGTCGAAGTTATAGAAAATTTTATGAGGTTTAATAATGTAGTACAATAAAATATCGTACAACGCACAGTTTTTGACATATAAGCAAAAAACCTAAAAATGGGACCTTCTTCGGCCTCCCCCCCTCGGGCTCACCTCGGAGGGGTGGGGACTTTTACTATGTTTATCTCCTAACTAGTCCAAACAAAGTTACTAAGTTAGTTTTTCTGCTTTCGACTTTTCGATCCACATTTCTTCTTTTACTGGACTATTAGAATAAAAATGTAGGCTTTTGTTTCATCTATCGTTACAAAATATTAGCATTATATTTGAAATGATGCTGTGTAAAAACAGTCTGCAGTGGTATAAAGTCAGGTGTATGTATTTTTATGTTAGCAGATGAATGAGACGAGCTTGACGCTCGCCTGATGCTTACGGCAGCCTAGTATCTGGACAAGGTGTTCAGTATATTTATTTATTTCATTTTCATTTTCTTGAATATCTTTTGTTATTGACACTATTCTTTATGTTTTTATGTGAAGTACTAAACAGTGCATAAATATTGGACAAAAAATTACAATTTTAATTTAACAACAGACGCCGTGGGTACGAAGTCTTTCGCAACATTTCTAAGAATCAGGAACGGTACTCGTCAAACATAAGCCACTTTACTATTACAACCGCACCGGTGCTACTTTTATTGTTTGCAGAATATTGTGCAAGGTAGAGGAACTCACTCAGACGCATTTCACATCGAAAAATCCTTCCGCCGTGGATCCTCGTAAACATCGTTACATTGTGAAATAGTTTTTTTATTAATTTGAGTTATGTCGTCATTCATAATTCCGCAATATTTCTTTCAACAGGGATTTCTCGAGCGTCCTTTCATAGACAAATTTTAATCAAGAAAATATTTAAAATGAAGAGCGAGATCGAGGCCCGGGATGACGTAAGCGGATTACAAGTCTTTCCTCATTTTTTGTAATTACGTTATATTTAGGGACCAGATTTTTTATTTTAATGATTCCGTTGCTACAGCGCTTATTAAGACGTACACAAATACAACAAAACAGGCTGTGTTTTGTAGCGAGGGGCTTCGAAGCGACTGTAATGTAATAAATGGCAACATTCAACGTACAACGCGTATTGTTTGTTTGCTTTATAATAATAAATTTTAAGCACTTATTACTTATAGGATTAGATAAGCTATCATACTAAAAAAAGGTAAACCGACGAGCGACTGACTGAGATAGTGCTCACGAAGCGTACCGTGATTTATTCACACTCAGGGGGCGTCCAAAAATTTACTAATTAATGTAGAGATACCTATGTCCTTCTGTTCTTACGAAACTAGTTTTTTAACGGATTTAACTAAAGTGTCACCAAAATCTTTCAGGCAATTTTAAAAATATGAATTGAAATATGCGGAATATAATCTCTAAAAAAAACATAATTTGATTCTACATGTACCACCAGACTGGCCAATGATATAGCTAACATGGTATGCCATAACATAGCTGGCAGCTCGCATCGTATGGCCTCACCTTAAGTCGTGAGTACCACGGGTGTTTATCAGTCAGTAAGAGTAAGTAACAACTCATCCCACGACTCGCAGGACGAAGCCGCGCAACCTTCGCTTTACGTCTCTCATTCTGTTCGTCGTTTAGTAGTAAAACTAAATTAGCACTACCCGCTATAAACGTAATGTCTGTCGAGACGGCCGTCACAACTCGTCACAACACTGCGCTGAATGCCTTCCACTCTTACATTGTACGGATAGTTGCGTTTATGCTCCTGTAAAAGAATGCCACTAAATGATGTTTTCCAAGGGTAATGCTGAATGTATATCAAATTTTTTCGGTTCAGTCGTTAAGACGTAAAGGGGTAATAAACATGTGCATAATCTATGCTTTTTCATTGTAATTTATGAAATACAAATAGAAATTTACTGTTATCTAAATCGTATTTTTGTAAAATTTGGGTATTTTTTTCTCTCTTATTATTATAGCATATTGTATGCATGTACTCGTATCGTATATAATATAGAACCTTTATACGATTGAATCCACATAAATGTAGGTATATAAGCACATTATGTTAGAGCAGCGGCTGGTATAATTTATTTGCATTTGAACGCGACACATTATGTTGTTCCAATATTATTTACAGCTCTGTGCTCGCCACATGTGTTCATAATTGCCTTTGTTTTTCAGCTCAAAATATACCTAGCGTACGTAGATATATTTTAAAGGTTATTTATCGGCAAAAAATACAAAAATACTAGAAATGGTTATAATACTCGTAATAAGACGGGATACCTATAGTAAGCCCAGTCAATTTTTGTCATGTAGTTTGAAGCATGCGGATTTTCTGTATATTGGCATGAGGCCGATCTGTGGTTAATATACGAGTGTTCTTTTCTGCTGTAGTAGCTGCAGCATTGTTTGATTGTTTTTTCCTCAATAAGGTATTTGCCATGTGTTATACCTTAATGTCTATGTCGCAATGTACCTAACATAATATTGTGTTGATATGATTTGTGGCGTAGTTCGGTGATAAATTTCAATTCAATCCGTTGAAAGGTTGAAGTTGTTTGTTGACAGATTAATCCGTCAATCAGTCGGTCAGTCACGTTTTTCTTTAATACACAAAGAAAATCCTGTGAAGTACGACCACTAGGTACATATTATTTTTTGTGTGAGTGTGAATGTATAGGTGACTGGGCTTACTATGGGTGATACATTTCTGTTTTCTTACAAGCTCAGTCTAGTGGAAATTTATTTAATGCCATTTTTTTTTTTATAGCAGACTAAACAAGCGTTTGACCACAATCTCACCTGTTGGTAAGTGATGTAAAACACGAACTTTAAAAAACTTTTTTCTTTTTTGTATTTCAATATATAAAAGCGGGCATAAAATAGTAATTTCCGTGTGTTCGAGCGTATCAGTAGTGTTCAAACACGTGTGTTGTGTTCGCAATGAAATGTGTTGTACAAAAATCCCGCGGGGGCCGGTGCCAGTGCGGGGCGGGGGCGGGGGCGGGGGAGGGGTTGTTCACTTCAAGTGCACAATAAAATGCTAACACTTAAGTTTGCATCCCATTGCTGATGGAAAATAAACCCTAATGCATTGACACAAGGTTTGTATTCCCGTGACGTGGGGCTTGCGGTCTTTATACATTCTTCAGATAGCTGTAAAGTATATACGAGTAGGTAGTAAATTCTCTGTTAATGTATAATTTGGTCGCGAAATATTACCACGACGTTTGCTCAGCTTTCATTTATAAGGAAATGAAATAGTTAACAATAATTTATTTTAAAAGTATTTCATTAATAACGAAGAAAAAAATCCATCTCATTAAAATAATCAACTAGATTTGCCCCACCATTCCGTTGCACAAAATGAGCATTTAATTTTTATTTTATTTTATCTGTAACTTAAAAGAAATCTGAAGTCTATGAGACCGACGCACTTTGTCGAACATCTACTTTTTATAGTTGGCAAAAACCCGCGTTGAATAAAATAAAACACGCACATAACTGGTGATGTTGAGAAGTCGTCAACACCTCGGCCGGCGTCATACTAGAGCCACGAGTAAAATGCGCCACCGCTAATAAAAACAAATGCAGATGGAAATGTGGCGCGCGGGACACACACCTTACAACTACATACTACTAGTAACTATTTGTGTTACTAGTATTACTCGTATACCCGGTGAACATATCGCAGGGTTAGCTTTATACAGGTACTACTATAAACTATACAAACTGTGCCCGAAAAAAACCATCACACTAATGTTAATAAACTTTGTAACCAAGATAAACATTGTAAACACACATTTGAAAAAAGCAATTCCTATGAGTTTCTTGCTCGTTTGCCTCATAGAGGTGTTTTGCGGACGAGCGGTAGAGTCAAAAAATAGACCCAAAAAAAAAATTACATGTAAACGACCATAATATATGGAAGAGTGGATGAGTGGATGAGTGGATGTGTGTGTCTGTGTGTGTATTTGTTACCCCTTCACACTTAAACGACTGAACCGATTGAGCTAAAACTTGGTGTATAGCTTAGACCCTACAATATCAGATAGGTAATTTTTCAACGTGTAAAACCAACGGATGCAGCTAGTATTTAATAATGAAATAAAATTATCTTTACTGGATATCATGGCGGCCATACGAGTACATTACTCGTAATGTTGATTACACGATGAAACGATTACAAACATTTACCGCTGGCGTTAAAAATCACGCGACAATCGTTTTACAGCTCCCACAGACGTCACAAAGGCTGTGATGGTGGGATCTTCCCGCGCACGCTGCCTCATTTCATTTATTCATACATGTTTGTATTGAGAGATGAATATATACAAGGTTAAAACGTGTAACGTAACGTATGTTGGACGGAAGAACGTGCACATATTTTTTGTTTAATCTACATACTTTCAAAGGTCATAATGAAAAGTTCGAATTATAAACTTCAAATTAAGTTAAAACTTTTCAATACATCGTAATGAAATTAATTTAAATTAATCGTATTAAAATTACTCTTAGTAAAAATTCATTATAAAACACTTCTTCTCTAATAAGCGTCATGTGCATTTATAGATTAAAAAAAAATCAAAAAAAAATAAAGTTCATACTTGAGCATTCTGCGTTATCGAATATCGCCTTATGATACAGGAAAATCGTAAAAGACGAATCTCACTAACATCTTTAAAATATATTTTTCTAATATTGCCAATAAAAACAATGGCGCTTGCAGAAATCGAAATTCTAATAAAGTCCTTCCTAGAAATAGTATGTAGTAAGTTTATATGTTATATGTATTAATATTGAATCAGTAGAGGCGGAGACAAAGCGAGGCTGTGTCTCGTTGTGTCGGAACTAACAAATTGCCGTTGGTTTTATCTTCCGTAATCCTCGCGGATCGCGGAGGTCACCGCGCAGGCTGTAGTGCGCTCATTACTCACCGGAGCAAGCCTCCTGCGTAGCTTACAGACAGACATGTAAACAGGGCGCGGTATTGCGATATAAGGAAATAGAAGAACGGTTGAACCAAACCTCCAAATGCGTCAGAAATGTGAGCAAATTACTATTTCACACAAATGCTATGTTGTCTGTGTCATTCGCTCATGGGATTTATAATATTATGTGCCTCTGTTTGGACTCGTTCTGATACAAAAATCCTATGTCTAATCTTCATTTATACATTCAATTTCGATTTCATAGAACTCATGAGAATTTTCAGTCCCATCTATTATTTTACGATTCACAACTTACATGAATCCAATGGATCTAATTTCCCAAAGTAATCTGTGTGAGTGGGGTACTCCGCAGACTGGCACAGAGCCTTCGTCATGCAAAAGCGTGCAGTTCGCGTGGTAGCAAAAGTAGCTCCTAGGACACCTGCCAAGGAACTCTTTAAAGAGCTAAAGATTATGACTTTGCCAGCTCTGTACATGCTTAACGTTAGTATATATGTCTATAAAAACATCAACACATACAGACGCCGTAATCAATCTCATGACATGGGCACAAGACATGGCAATGCATTAATATTACCACGACACCATCTAACAAAATCGAGCAAATGTACACGAGTAGTCGGTGTGAAAATCTGGAACGCCCTGCCAGAATTAATACGAGACTCTCAGTCTCTAAATATATTTAAAAGAAAAGTTAAAACCTTCTTTGTTGACATGGCTCCCTATAGCATTGAGGAATTCATCCCAAGACTCTTATAATAATGATTATATATGAATTAAGACGATTTGTATACGCTTAGTATATACATATTAGACTATACATTTTTGTGTATAATAATAATTCTGTTAAGTTATTTTTCAATTGTATTTAATATTACCTAGTAATTTTTTATTATTACCAATAAAATGAACTGAACTGAACTGAACTGAGTGGCGGTGCGCTCGCGTCATTTGTCACTTGGTGCAAAAAGTGTCGTGTTCCGCCATCATCCGCCATCCGCCATCCGCCATCGTCCGCCCTCCGCCATCGTCCGCCATAGTCCGCCACCAACGCGGCGAGTCCGGACTAATGGCGCGCCGCAGATGAGATCCGTCTTCATTTGCCGGAGCCGTGGCGGCGATGGCCGCAATTACCGCGCCGACGTCATATTGCCTATTATGCGATAAGTAGCTACAAAAAGATCTTTGGTATTTAATTTAGTGTAACTCTGTTGTAATAATAAAAACAATTCCTACGAGTGTCTGAACTGAGGTGCTTCGCCCTCGTTCGTAGATCAGAAGTCCGAAGATATAATAATGTTTAAATATTTATTATATAAA
The DNA here is from genome assembly GCA_947507615.1 of Hemithea aestivaria. NCBI lineage: Eukaryota > Metazoa > Arthropoda > Insecta > Lepidoptera > Geometridae > Hemithea > Hemithea aestivaria. The sequence goes on along the minus strand of OX382324.1, from coordinate 19,853,326 downwards.
AATTGACTTGCAAAATAATAGGCACATTTTACCGGGGGTAGACTTCCTTTGCAGGAGGTCGTCTAGGTGGGTACCCCAACAGTGCCAGTTATTCTACCGCCTGAGCAGTGATGTGCAAACCATTACTGTGCTCCGGTAGGAGGGCACTGTAGCTAGTGAAATTACTGGGCTAAAGAGTCTTAACATCTTATGACTCTTGAGTAAGAAGCGTTGGTGCAGTGCTCCTAGAATTTCACATAATTGTGAAATTCTAGGTAACACTGTACTGATTATGGGCAGCCGTTATCTCTTAACATCAGGAGAGCGTCTTGCTCGTCTTCTACTTCTTCACATAAAAAAAAAAAAAAAAAAAAACTATTTGAATAAATGAATGTTGAGTTTGAATAATGAATCCGCAATTAAAAAACCCTTAGCTTGGCGTTTTGTTTTTACTTTTTTACAGGACTGGTCGTATTTGACAACTGATTGCCGTTATCCATGTTTTCCGAGTAATATAAAACTTGGAAATCTTCACGGGCCAATGCTATCATTGATATTACGAATACCAGGAACACCAAAAGTTAGCATTGACCCTTGCAATTCATTTGCCAAAAAAAAAGGAAAAAATGACAAGCGAAATTTCCAAAAGATCCTCATATAATAGAGTAATGGTAAAAATGTGGCGTGTTTGACCGCAGTACAGGAGCTCGGACCATATCTGCAGAGATAACGCGAGGAGCGGAGGTCACGTGTCCCTACATACTGGAGGCTGTCGCGGTGATGGCCCGAGATAGCCCGGGGCCGCGGGACCGCCGGGACACGCAGGCTTTTGGGGTATAGGCACTGGACACGATACGAGAATTCATCAAACAATATTCGCGCATTTTTTGGCAACTTCTTAAAGCTAGAGATTCCCAGTCTATTTTGTTTGTTTATTGTTTATAGCATTCGTCTGAATGATTCGGCTGACTGCATGAATCATTTAAAAAAATATGTTTGAAAATGATCTTCCCATTTTGTTTCAATAATTATTTTGAATTATTATAATTAATAGCGACTTCATCACGGAAGAAATTGTACTAATTACCATTCGAATAGAATATCAAGAACTAAAACCATTTACGCCAGTTGGAAGGTGAAACTAAGGATTTAACATGTTAATAGGTCTCTGCGAATGATCAGTGGAGCGGTATTGAGTGATAGCAAAAATATTTATAAAAAAAACAAAGAAAAAAGTGTGGCCTAAAAGTAAAAGTGTAGTACTTTAGCCGCAAAGATGTTTAAGCTGACACATTCTATAAAGTAGTAACCATACCGGGGCCGGTGCGGGGCCGGTGCGGGGCCGGTGCGGGGCCGGGCCGGGACCGGCCGGAGATTAATTCCTCGGATATCATACACCGACATATGAGGGTGCCTTATACGGAAAGATAACAAAAATGGGAAAAATTGAGATCCTTTGCAGACATATTGCTTTTGTTCTATTACCCTCAATATGCGAGCGAAACGGTTATATCTATTCTATTAGTATAACTTTTTTATTTAATCATGAACGAGATATTTTTACAATCTTTGACATTGAGTGCCAAGAGTCTGTGTTGGACGTATTTTATAACCATTCACTCTAAAAAGATATTATTTATATAAATAAATAAATAAATAAATTACTAGCAAATAGATTATATTTAAGTACTGGCACTATTAGCGCTGTTATAAGTTTTACTCGTTGAAAAGTACCTTTTTATTATTCAGGTCTTTAAGCTACCTACAAAATTACAGTTTATTCTCTAAGCGCGAATAAGCAACTAACATACACACTAACTTTCACCTTAATGATATAAGTGTGATTAAAACAAGAAAAAACCAAACACCATTACCAGCTAATCCTCCCCTCGGAAAGTGCTTCCCTCCTCATGTTGTCCCATAATGACCTCTGGACGGAGTATGTACTTCTGTGAGGATTATCCGCTAAGTACCTCCTTCCCTGTTGTGTATACTTTATCTAAATATATAAAAAGAATGAGTAACTGACTGATCTATCAACGCACAGCCTAAACCACTGGACGGATTGAACTGAAATTTGGCATACAGGTAGGTTTTAAGGCGAAGACCTCCGCTAAGAAGGGGGCAAAGCCGCGAGCATAAGCTAGTATTTTATATCCCATCAAAAACATAAATGTGAAAAGAGAGCCAAGTTCAATATTACGATGTATGTACTCATAGTTACCTATGATTTGGTAGTTGACTTCAACGACAAAAGAAGTGAGATATAAATGGGTGGCAAGTTCAATGGTCAGTCCTGAAAAATATTTACAACAACATAAAATATTTTATTACAACTTAAAAGATATTATTTCTTCTTATCACTTTGAATTAATATTATTTTGAAGCCTAAAGACTGACTTGGCCAGTTCTCATAATAGGTAGGTACTCTCTTAACTTTAGCTTGATCACTATTAAACGTACTTAATGCTAATAAGTGCGCCACCGTCTTTTATCGTGTAAATTAGTCCCCTCCATCCATTGGTTGTCTGGAAGAAATCGCTCTTTAACGATAAGACCGCCACATGTACATTGTAATTTTTAATTTTATTTATGTACTTATGTATTTTCTGTAACATTATGTGGTGTACAATAAAGTATCTATTGTCTTATCTTAATGATACTTCGTCGTATGGTACCCATGAGAACTAGCCAAGTCAAACTTTGGGCTTCAAAATAATATTAATTCTAAGTGATAAGAAGAAATAATATCTTTTAAGTTGTAATAAAATATTTTATGTTGTTGTAAATATTTTTCAGGACTGACCATTGAACTTGCCACCCATTTATATCTCACTTCTTTTGTCGTTGAAGTCAACTACCAAATCATAGGTAACTATGAGTACATACATCGTAATATTGAACTTGGCTCTCTTTTCACATTTATGTTTTTGATGGGATATCATTGCTTTTTGTACAGTACTTTTTAGTATGTAATAGGTTTAAGACACCCAGTCATAATAAGATTAATACCAAATGATTATTTTATTGCACATCCCCCACCCCACTGCTCCATGGCACGGCCGTCGCACCGCGCACGGCGCGGCGGCCCGTGAGCCTCGCCGTGCTTCGATATACCTATACCTATAATTAATTTAGTACTTATATATAGCATTTATGTGCACTATTGATTTGAATATTGTACCTAATCAATTGATTTTTAAACAATACTAGTTACTGATAAATTTATCTATATTCACCCAGCTATCTTATACCTACCGCCTACTTGGATGGAAATTTAACTTTTTAGATCATCTGGAACTGGATTAGAATTTCGATCAAAAGAAACCTAAGCCGACAAGACTTGTAATGACGACGACTTGGCGGGGGCACTGCCGTGCCCCCATATACCGCCACATACCTATAATATTATGACTATACGTTACAGGTACGTAGGTATCTAAAATGTTTACACCAACTAGCACCTAAGGCGATATACATACACATTATTTTTATTGTAAACAATGTTAATATTATTACCTCTATGTTACTGAGCCGCCTTGTGCTGGTGAGTCGATATATTGATAGGTATTTACATAGGATATACGATAGTTACGTAGGTACCAGGAACCTATTTTTATTAGTGACTAGCTGTGCCTAGCTGTTTTACCCGCTATACAGTTTAGTACAGTAGTGTATATTATGTTATTCCAGGGGTCTAAGCTGTATTTTTTATTATACCAAATTTAAAGTCAATCGGCCCACCCGTTTAGGCGTGAAAAAGTAAAAAACATATATACATACGTACAGTAGGTATAAAGTTTGTATTTATATTTATAATTATATTAGTAGGAATAGTGGACTCGCGCGCACTTCGTAGTATCTAACAGAAAAAACCGCCTACACAAAAATTATAGCAACATGCAACATGTATTGCTTTATGCGTTCCTAGGCGTCCCAAACTTTAATATCATACATTTTTAAAAAAATTAATAATAATTTAAAATGATAAAAAAATACTAGTTTCTGATTTTTCCCTTTGTTACTACGACATTACCTATCAGGATGCCAAATTTCAGCTTTCTAGGTCATCTGGAACTGGGATATTACTTTTGATCTATCCCTCAGTATGTATTAACTTCACCGATTACTGGATGTTTATATCTAAATAACCGTTAGAGCTGTGTTATTGGAATTTGGAACAGAGATATAGTTCGTATATTTAAGTATATGTGCCAAATTTGACTTGTCTATGTGTAATAGTTTTTGTATAACGAGGGTGTAAAAAGTCGTCAAAACGCGCTTTGGACGGTCCGTGTAATATAACACACGGCGCGGTCGCCAGTTCCTTTGCTTGAACTTGGCTTGACTCGCTGCCGCGTGTCTAAATCAAGTTCTCAAAGATAAAAAAATGTAAAAACGATTATTTTACTCGTACATGCATACTTACTTGCCCATTTATAATATTATCAAGATTAAGCTTCATCTAATCAACCAAACCTTACTTTATATTTTTGTTACGGCATAACGTAGTATATTTTATAAACGTGCTCATTTAATAACGTCAGAAAAGGTTCCCACGGTCAATTCATCAGGCGCCGTAATGAAGCCATAAGTAACTACTTCTGCGAACATTTGTCAATTTCGGAGTCCGGGTCCGTAGTCCGGGCTCCGGATCCGGACTAAACGAGGCGGGGCCATCACTAGCCTCGTCAAACTAACCTGCTATTTTTGTACAGCCTTCAACTCGCAAATAAACAACGTCGTAGATGTGCTACGACATTCGTAGACATCGTCTACGAACTGCTACGACGCTACGAGATACTTGAAAGAAAGAAAGAAAGAAAGAAAATAAATTTATTACCAAATTTTACACAGTTAACAAAATGGTTTAAATAAAAAAAATATATATATATTATTTGGCAATAGGGGCAGCCTCAGCGTGTAACTACGTCAACCCGTGGTTAGCGTAGTTGCTGGTTTTCAGGCTGCCCCTTTGCTCGAACTAAGATGGCACGTCGAGAGGTTTGTCATAGCGGGTTTACTACACACATTTACTTAGTTTATAGAACAGATGACTAAAAGACAATTATATAATAGAGATATTTTGAATATAGAAAATTTTGATTGCTCTTAATATATACTATTACTATAATGATTATAATATTAGATGCGTGCAATTGTGTGTGTGTGTGTGTGTATGTGTGTGAGAGAGAGTTTGTGCGCGTGTCTGTGTGAGTGTGTGTATGTGTCAGTGAGTGAGTATGCGAGTGACAATGTGCATGGTAGTATGGGCGTTAATGTGAGATAGAGTTTTACTATGTTTTTGCTATGCGTGTTTCAAATTTTTATTTTTTTTCATTTTAAAGGTTGTCTCAAAATGATGTTTCTGTCGGTCTAAAAGGACAAGCCTCATTTTTATTTTAAATGTTCCCGGGCAAAATACTTCCGATGCGTAAAATTTGCTCGTACTCATTTGTATTGTAAATGGGATATTATTTAAATACAGCTTTTAAAATGGAGTCGTATTATTGAGAAAACGAAATAAAGACATAATTGGATGAATTGGATAATAAATACAATATTGGATATAAAATAAAGGCGAGCTGAGGAATGAATAAAATTACGATCGAACTGATGATGATTACAGGCAGATACGAGTATATTATACATGACATTATGAATATAATAATGAGCGATATAGAACCATGTCTAAATGTGCAAATAACGGGTCTGTGAGAAATTATAGTGCAGTAGTTTCTAGTGACGTAGTGTATGTCTAGTTATAATGTAATATTTTTTAAAGCTTTATTTTATGATATGCCATTGTAACAACACATTTTTATAGTAATGTTAAATAAATGATTCCAATTCCGAGATTATAATAGATTGGTTTGTAAAGTGCGGGCACGAGCAGGGATCGTAAAACATGATTTTTATCGTGTTTTGAAACACAATGTCGGAATGAAACAAGTTGGCAAGTTTAGTGACAAAAACATCACAAGCGAGGGGGGGGGGGCTCGTGCAACTATATATAGGAGGGGGCGAGGGGGGACAGAGGGAGGTTTGTTTTTGAAAAGTGTGTTAACAGTTTGTCAGTTATTTACATAAGGTTAAGGTAATCGGTAATGAAGTCTTTCTTTAGGTCTTGGATTCTAAATGATTTTGAAACTCCTGATACACAAACACACACACACACACACATACACACACACACATTTTATTGGTGCAAGTTTTTTTAATCCATTCTGAAGTTATGGACAATACTGGCTACTTATATGGCGTTACATACAAACGAACATTACCTTTTATGATATAAGTATTTCTACACAAATATGTAAATGTGTGTACAGCGCAGGCATGTCGGTCGGTGACATTAGGAGCGACGTGTGACGAGTGACGAGAGAGCCTCCAGTTTATCAGCAGCGTCACAGAGATAGGTTATCTTTGTGTCGGAGGCTCCACAGGAGAGGGGAGGGAGATTAGGGCGCGCTTGTAAAAACTCCACGCAATGGCATTACTGAAGCTGGATGTTCTGAAAGGAGCGCGTTTTTGCGCGTGACATGTTCAATGACTGCGCACTTTTATCATTTGTCTACCTCTACTTTGGATATTTAATTCGTGGGTGTGCACTTTTACACGTACGGCAAAGCGTCATATCCGTGATCACTGCGTAAATTGACTAAATGTAGAAATAAAAATGTAATAGACTAGAAAGAGAGTTGGAATTGCTTATAAATTATAAAGATAATATCTAATTTTTAATATCCATTTTTGCTACTCTGTATTACAATGAGTATATCGGCAGCTTAGATTATAGCTACTTAGTTTAGACGCCACATAGTCAAATTCGGTGGACCAGAGACGGAAGTGGCGCCTCTCTTGTGTAACGCAGGCAACATCGCATTTTCGTGATCGGTTGACAAGTAAAGGGGAGTGACGGGAAGTGACGTTAGCCAATGAGAGTCGAGTAGTTGCACGGTCGTCCGCTAGGGGCGCTGTTGTGAGCGAGCGGTAGGGCGGACGGGCGTGAGGTATTATATTGAGCTGTATAGACGACGGAGACTCACTTTACGTTTGGCTGGCGGCTGGGACAGTCACTTTACTTCGGGACGGCGCGGCACCTCGAACGGACATTATGTCCGAAGGGTGACTGGGACGGTCACTATACGGTTTGGGTATCGAATTAGTTATCGAAGCGTTCGTAGCTTTGCGGAACACTCGGTCCCCGTTAATATTGTGTAATTCTGAGTAGTGTAATATCATCCCTAATCACATTGTAATGTAACTGTTTGCAAGTGTAATAAAACTAATCATATTGTGGTGTGATGTCTTATTCTTCTCGCCCGTTATATCCACGCTGTAAACCATGCCTGAGGGGCTCCAGAATGAGCGACTATATAGTGACAGTGACACACATATAGGCTACTACGCTACGCGCCCGGCATCCTGTCCCGACATCAGAAGTGGGATAAAGAACGGTGAAAGAATTTAACGTGTTTTTTTCAATGTTTCAGCTTGCCTGCCTTGTTCGCCGCACCCGGCTTTACCTGTGGCGAGCGCTGAGTGCGCGAACTGCGCGCTGTGTTTGCACGGATGTCTACGCGATATGCGCGCTGTGTCTGCGAAATGACTACGCCATCTACACGTCGTGTCCGTGCGTTATGTCGGCGCGATCTGTGTACTACGAGCAGCGTTTAACCCGCTATCTGCGCGTGTGTTCTAATTCGTGGTTGCATTGATTACAGTGACATGCAGTGGAGCGCTTTTGCCGGCGCTCATGTGTGCGCGCCTGTTCCTGCTTGCGTGCGTGCATACGTGCGTGTATGCGTGCGTGCTGAGTCTGCTGCGCTGTGACCTGCGACGCTGCTGGTCGAGCAACGAGTCAACCTAGGTGTGACTGTGAGCTATGAGACGATCTGAGAGATCGAGCCGTATCAGCGATGAACATTATTTGGTGAGTCGATTCCATGATTTTTTTGTTCATGCCTACTGCAGACTACGTAACCGTAGCTTGTTTTGTCTACTCTTGTAATAGCATTTTAATGTGCGATGAGCGGTAGTGGAGAATTTGATGCCTGAGCTAAGTTTTAATGTCGCTCAATGATAATTACCTACCCTCACTTTTTTTTGTAAATAGTTGAACATGGCTCGCAGTGTAGTCAGCTTAGAACAAAGCTTAGAAGTGTTATCTGATAATTAATAAGGCCCTCGCGTTGTGTTAACGGAAGTAAAATAAGAAATTCTGAGATTTTAGTCTTAGACTGATTACAATAAATGAGGTTAGGTTTGAGTTAGGTTAGGTGCACTATTGAAAATTGCAATTTTAATGCCACCGGTTTGTGTACCGGTATAATACGATATTCAGAGATCTTAGGCTTACATTACAATTGAGGTTAGGATTGAGTCAGGTAAAGGAAACGAAATTCTGTGCTGTGGTATCTTTATTACAGATGAGTGACGACAAGCAGCGCGTGCGGTCGTGCGATGTGCTGGCCTGAGCATCGGTGCGTGTGCGGTCACATGGCGCGCTATCCTGAGCATCAGCGCGTGTGGTCGTGCGACGCGCGGTCGTTCTGAGTGTGCAGAGGAGAGAGAAAAAAAAGGGGGGAGGAGAGACAAAAAAAGGGGGGGGAGGAGAGAGAAAGGATTTGTATCGCCTTTTATGTTTAGTTGCCAGTCACCACGAGAGATAGAGGTCCAAAACAAACCAAACCAACCAAACCAAAAAAAAAAAAAAAAAAATTGAATTAGTAGCCTTTTTTTTCACGGTAGTCGATAGCAAATTATCTTGTTCCTATGTCGTAAGGGAGAGTTTGTGTAGTTCATGCGGGTTTTTATTTCGAGTTATAATAGTTTCCAACTCTTGAAGTGAAATTACCTAGACAAAGTGGTGTGATCAGTTGCGTTTGGAGGTGACACGGCTGTTCGATGTGTGTTGTGAGATAGTCGAAAGGATTCAGATGTCTGGGTCGAACCCTATGGACTACTGCGGGAGCTATAGATCGAAGAGACTCTGTTATCCGGGCTATTGTTATGCTGTGAGTGCATAGTGAGTAGTTGTGGGGATGCAGAGATCCGGGTCGAACCCTACTGGCCGCTGCGGTTGCCGTAGATCGAAGGGATTCTGTTATCCGGGCTACTGTTGATGCGGTGAGTGCATGGTGAATAGTCGAGGGGATGCAGAGATCCGGGTCGAACCCTACTGGCTGCTGCGGTTGCCGTAGATCGAAGGGATTCTGTTATCCGGGCTATTGTTGATGCGGTGAGCGCATAGTGAGTAGTCGAAAGGATGCAGGGGTCCGGGTCGAACCCTACTGGCTGCTGCGGTTGCCGTAGATCGAAGGGACTCTGTTATCCGGGCTATTGTTGGTGCAGTGAGTCCAGAGTCAGTCGAAAGGATTTTGTGATCTGGGTCGAACCCTACTAGCTGCTGAGGTGGCTGTAGATCGAAGAGACACTCTTATCCGGTCTGTACTGCTGGTGCATCTTGAGTTTTGAGCTGTCGCGTGTCACAACCGAACTTGATGGCATACTAAGTCGATGGGGTGTATTTTCTAATGAGAGATTCAATTATCTGTATCTTTTGAAAGAATTATGTCAGGATATTATGTCAGGATGAACGAGCGGTGGAATGTGGAATCGATTAACAATGGTGTCTTTTTGTTATAGATGTGCAGTGAGATCGCGCTGCGAGAGGTCGCCCTGCGAGAGTTCGCTCTGCAAGAAGATCGCCCGAGGACGTGCGAGCGTCAGGAAGGCCGTATCGGCAGCTTAGATTATAGCTACTTAGTTTAGACGCCACATAGTCAAATTCGGTGGACCAGAGACGGAAGTGGCGCCTCTCTTGTGTAACGCAGGCAACATCGCATTTTCGTGATCGGTTGACAAGTAAAGGGGAGTGACGGGAAGTGACGTTAGCCAATGAGAGTCGAGTAGTTGCACGGTCGTCCGCTAGGGGCGCTGTTGTGAGCGAGCGGTAGGGCGGACGGGCGTGAGGTATTATATTGAGCTGTATAGACGACGGAGACTCACTTTACGTTTGGCTGGCGGCTGGGACAGTCACTTTACTTCGGGACGGCGCGGCACCTCGAACGGACATTATGTCCGAAGGGTGACTGGGACGGTCACTATACGGTTTGGGTATCGAATTAGTTATCGAAGCGTTCGTAGCTTTGCGGAACACTCGGTCCCCGTTAATATTGTGTAATTCTGAGTAGTGTAATATCATCCCTAATCACATTGTAATGTAACTGTTTGCAAGTGTAATAAAACTAATCATATTGTGGTGTGATGTCTTATTCTTCTCGCCCGTTATATCCACGCTGTAAACCATGCCTGAGGGGCTCCAGAATGAGCGACTATATAGTGACAGTGACACACATATAGGCTACTACGCTACGCGCCCGGCATCCTGTCCCGACAAGTATATAGTTATCCGTCCTATCTGAATCGATTCAAATCGGTTTTATTATTTCAGACTGTATAATGCCTACTTGTTTATTTAAATTTAGAATTTCCGCCTAGTGTTTATTTAAATTATGTTGTCGTATGTGTGAAAGCGCCTCTAACTAGACGGATCTGTATATTATTATAATCACTGAACATGTCATAATCCTTGTAACACATATAATATCTATTATATACGAGTATGTATGTATATATTGTCGCGTTTAGTCAAAGGAGTCTGCAGAAACGAGTTCTCTCTCAAAGAGGCTCGCATCAAAGTTTTATAATAAAAGTGGAATATCCGCGCTTGTGAAGCTTAGCCTAAAATGTAGCCTTGCTCGGGTCGATGACCTCTCGCCGTGTTATGATAGCCTACAGACACACAACCTTTGTTAAACCTACTAGTATATTTATTGTCTAAATATATAAAAGGGACGCGTGACTGATTGAATTACTGATATACCAAGGCTTAGCACGGTTTTGTTAGTGTTAACGAGGCAGGGCCGAAACTTACGTTGATATTTTTAGATTATGATATTAATAATAATTCGTGTTTATAATCCAACAGAACTAGTTACCTACTTACACTGTTAGAGTCAAATCACAATTGTTTGATGTGAGGTCAACCTATATGTTGTTACACTACGCCACTCTATGCTGCAATAATCAAACTCTTAAATGAAATAGTGTTTAGGACACTGTTTTGATAAAGTACTTGCAGCTCAGCGGGATTTTGCAGAACCCCATAGAAATGTCAAGATAGAACTATTCTAGTTAACATTTTACTTTTGAGAATGTATGGGAGACATGACATAGGAGCCCACACGCCGTGCTTCCCCGTAGGTAAAAAAAATATTTGCCAGTGCGTCACACTGCACCATATATGCCGCAGACAAATGTCGTCAATAAAGGCTCGCGCACAATGGAGCATATTCCCCTTGTTCGATCCTACGGGTGCGGTAACACGCGCAGGCTTTTTCAATCTCATTCGAGCCTTTTCCTGCTTCGTGATTGTTGCGCCCTTTTACATTATCGCTCCTCACCTGACATACCTGCGCCTTCTTGCTTTTTCTGCCTCATATTTTGCTGTTGTATTGTAAGGTACAATCATATTTATTACTTTTCTATATATTTATGACTGGCTTACTCTCACAGCTTCTTTTGTTAGCGCATTTATGTCACTATTTCCGTGTCCATTGAATCAGCGCAGTGTGTATGGTTTGATCAACTATTTTTTCTTTTCAAAAGATTTTTTTATATTAAAGGACCGCCAAACTGACCACTATACAGTCATTATAAAATATTATAAGAACAGCTTGCTTGAACAACATTGTGTGTGGTCTTCTTGAGGCGGAAGATACAATAATTGTAAATATCATCGTTTTAAAAAGATTCTTCTTTTTTAGTTCTAGACGATCCATAAATGTATCGCTGGTACAAATGAGACATTCCTCGGCTGCTGTAACGAACCTTTAATATATTCATATTAAATTCGTATTTAATTTTAGAACATATGCATGTATTTGAAAAAAATAATTCTCCCACAAACGTTTAGCATCACTTCACTTCACTTTTATCCCACTACTTAAAATATTTCGTCAAGTGCTTGAAAGCGTTCTAAGATAAAATTAATAAAATATGTGACAGGTTGACGTGGTAACTTAATATTTCTCAGAAACCATTTAACTATAAAAAATACCAAAGTTATGTGATTTCTGAAGTACTTTTGAACATTTCTATTTAATTTTAAAGTGCACGCTGGAACCATAAAACTTCTAATTTATTGACCTTTTTGTGTGGGTCTTTCTAGGTTTTTTTGTTTAGTTGCACATATTGCAAGCAAAAATTGACCATTTATTAGGGTCTGTCTACACTGAGAAATAATAAACTATTTTTAAAAGGATTTAATAGGGATATACAATATGAAAGGAAAGAATGACTGATTAGATTATCATTATCAAATGCAATTAATGAATACAAGTAAATATTGTTATAATATAAAAACCATTTAGATACTACTCGTATTATTACAAATAATTTAATAAGAATTTATTCATCAAAATGAGTATGAGAAATGTGTGGAGTATCTAACAAATTAAATATTATATAAATTATGATTAATATCAAATTATCTAAATCAATACCACTCCTTGGTGCTTATGTGTTGGAAGTGTTGTATCATGTATCATTTATATTTTATATAAATATTAGTAACGGCCTTGGTGTGTAACAGCCCTGAGATGAACTCAGCCTGAGTTATTATTATTTGACATAAAATGTCCGACAACCTCGGGATTGGATGGCGCAAGGGTGGACGCGAGAGGTGTGCGGGCGCAGGGGGGTTGTGCCCAGGAAATAAAACTATTACAAACGTTTGGTTCGTGACAGAAGCAAGGATGTTGGCGCCGGGAGTTGGTTGTCGAACGTAGGGCAATAGTGTTCTCATTTAGGGTTCCTATCTCTGGAACAAACAATAGAAAATAGTGTTTGTGGAATATTAGTACGTGTATAACATTTGTTTATTAAACAGAATAGTGTCTTAATATTTGTGAAATAAATATATTGGTATGTACTTTTATATTTTAATATGTAGATACACGCAACTAAGATGTTAAGCATTTTCTTCATCATACTTTATGTATGTCGTATGCATGATGTATTCATGATACGTTTGCTTATACATACTTTGATGTTAAGCGGTTACTTAGTGAAGGGCTAAATAAATTATTTAATAGTCGTTCTAGAATATTACTAAATAATAATTTCAAACTTTTAATGGTCATTTGAATTATGTTAAGCCGATGATGTCGCATTTTTATATATATTTTAATAAATATTATGATATTAAGCGATGATGTCCTGATGTATAATTTTATCCTATCAAAAACATAAATGTGAAAAGAGAGCCAAGTTCAATATTACGAATTACGATGTATGTACTCATAGATACCTATGATTTGGTAGTTGACTTCAACGACAAAAGAAGTGAGATCTAAATGGGTGCCAAGTTCAATGGTCAGTCCTGAAAAATATTTACAACAACATAAAATATTTTATAACAACTTAAAAGATTATTTCTTCTTATCACTTAGAATTAATATTATTTTGAAGCCTAAAGACTGACTTGGCCAGTTCTCATAATATACTAGGTAGGTACTCTCTTAACTTTAGCTTGATCACTATTAAACGCACTTAATGTTAATTAGTGCGCCACCAGTCTTTTATCGTGTAAATTAGTCCCCTCCATCCATTGGTTGTCTGGAAGAAATCGCTCTTTAACGATAAGACCGCCACTTGTACATTGTAATTTTTAATTTTAACTAGTAGTTCGCCTCGAACTGGGACCTCGCAGACTCAATTTCATTAAACATTTTAAAACCTTACATTTTTAGGTACCTATACCTATCTAATGATAAAAATATAATGTACCTACAACGTGTATACATTTATGGAAACTTTAAGACTTTAACTTTAATAATACCAAAATTCAAAGTAATTGAAACTCAAAATACCTACGTAACGGAAATGTTTCAAAATGATCTTTTTAATATAGTGTAATTGGTATAAACCGTTCTATTGAAGTATAAATAAATAAATAAAAAAAAAATAAAAATTAATCACTGTTCTATTGTTGTGATCAAAATTTCAATAATAATAATATAATAGAGCGATATAATATTATTAAAGGTTATGCGTATTCACTTGATTAATAAAATTATAGAATAAACGAATACATTTACTTTAGGCTTTAGGCGCTAGCATTCAATTTTGTAGAGTTAGTACCTACATAGTCCAGACAGACGAATGAAATGTAGTAAACGTGAAACGTAGTTGTAGCTCTTGTATAGGAAAAAAAATACAACCACTGCATTAGAAAATCGGCCTTTTGCCGCCTTTTTTTGTTCAAAAAATGTCAGCAAAATTTGAGGTCACTGGGTCACCCATCTAAAGACGTACGCGCATAACATTGCTTCACTTCGATGATTACGTACTTTTATATAAAGCCATTTTTTAACCCCCGACGCAAAAACGACGGGGTGTTATAAGTTTGACGTGTCTGTCTGTCTGTCTGTCTGTCTGTGTGTGTGTGTGTGTGTGTGTGTGTGTGTGTGTGTATGTGTCTGTCTGTGGCATCGTAGCGCCCAAACGGATGAACGGATTTTGATTTAGTTTTTTTTGTTTGAAAGTAGAGTTAGTCGAGAGTGTTCTTAGCCATGTTTGGTGAAAATCGGTCTAAGATGGCCGCCGCTACAAAATGGCGGATTACTTTTTTCTTCCACGACCCCCTCAATATGGGTATCAAATGAAAGGGCTTAACGAGTAGATTACAGCCCACTGTATAAAATTTAAAATCCAAGATGGCCGCCATCAAAAAATGGTGAATTACGTATTGCGTTGGGGGTTTTTTTAAATTTTTAATTATGTTAGTAGATGAATGAGACGAGCTTGACGCTCGCCTGATGCTTACAGCAGCTCAGTATCTTGACAAGGTGTTCAGTATATTTATTTAACATAAAATCTAATATGAATTAATAACATAGTCATCAGAAGTCATTTTAATAGTCCTCAGATTTTTTCCTGAACTACTAAGTAGGTATATATATTCAAAATCTGCCAAACTTCATAAACGGCAACTACCCTATGAATTTCGATTTATTTGGAGGATCGAAATGTACGTTTTTGGAGCATAAAAAGAAAAAAGAACGAGCGGTAGCGTCTTAAAATATATCTAAATAATTGTAAAATTTACTTATAAAAGTGGAGCAATGTAGCCTTGAATAAAAATTTTGAGTAAGATTTAACAAAGTACATATATCATTAAAGTATATATTATATTACCTACTTATCATTAAAGTAAATATTATATCATATGGAAAGTACTACAAAGTATTACTATAGCTATTATTATGTTAATACAAAATAGGTAAACTAAGTGCCTACTTCCACTTTATGAACTTTATGAACCTATCCTGCACTCTGCGGTCATTTAAATTCATATTATTATATGTCAGTTCTCATGTTAACATTGTAATTTAATAATCTCTATAGCTCTACAACCCTTGCAGCGATTTGGCTCATATTTGGACTTGAGGATTATTTTAGTTTGTACTACTTGTTTGCAAAGTTCTATAAAGATTGGATTAACGGTAACGTTGTAATCAAGCAATCTCTATAACTCTAAAACTCTTCGACCGATTTGGCTCATGTTCGAACTTAAAAATTCTATTGTTTCATACTACGTATTTGCAAAGTTTCATAAAGATTGGACAATCCCTTTTCGAGTTATCGCGTAACAAACATACATACAAACATACACTTTTGATGATATATTTATGTCGGTTATGAAAAATGTCTACATATCAGAAAAAAAATTATCAGCGCACCAGTTTTGGTATTATCGTCAGACCTATCGTAAAAACTTTATGTCACCTATACTTTGCAACTCTGGAGCCTATTTGGCTATTTTTTTTTACTAAAATCATTCAATTACCCTTCTTAAATCGTGTGCAAAGTTTCATTTAATTTGGATTAACCGTTTTTGAGTAAATGTCGATCGAACTCAATCACCAGAGGTCAACCGTTAAACTGGTCGAAACGCAGGCTTTTCGCGGCTTTCGAATCTAAGACCTCGCTTCGCTCGGTCGATTATGTACTTATGTATTTTCTGTAACATTATGTGGTGTACAATAAAGTATCTATTGTCTTATCTTAATGATACTTCGTCGTATGGTACCCATGAGAACTAGCCAAGTCAAACTTTGGGCTTCAAAATAATATTAATTCTAAGTGATAAGAAGAAATAATCTTTTAAGTTGTTATAAAATATTTTATGTTGTTGTAAATATTTTTCAGGACTGACCATTGAACTTGGCACCCATTTAGATCTCACTTCTTTTGTCGTTGAAGTCAACTACCAAATCATAGGTATCTATGAGTACATACATCGTAATTCGTAATATTGAACTTGGCTCTCTTTTCACATTTATGTTTTTGATAGGATATCATTGCTTTTTGTACAGTACTTTTTAGTATGTAATAGGTTTAAGACACCCATTCATAATAAGATTAATACCAAATGATTATTTTATTGCACCTCCCCCCACCTCACTGCTCCATGGCACGGCCGTCGCACCGCGCACCGCGGCCCGTGAGCCTCGCCGTGCTTCGATATACCTATACCTATAATTAATTTAGTACTTATTTATATATAGCATTTATGTGCACTATTGATTTGAATATTGTAACTAATCAATTGATTTTTAAACAATACTAGTTACTAACAAATTTATCTATATTCACCCAGCTACGAGTATCTTATACCTACCGCCTACCTGGATGGAAATTTAACTTTTTAGATAATCTGGAACTGGATTAGTATTTCGATCAAAAGAAACCTAAGTCGACAAGACTTGTAATGACGACGACTTGGCGGGGGCACTGCCGTGCCCCCAGATACCGCCACATACCTATAATATTATGACTATACGTTACAGGTACGTAGGTATCTAAAATGTTTACACCAACTAGCACATAAGGCGATATAGGTACATAACACACATAGATTATTTTTATTGTAAACAATGTTAATATTATTACCTCTATGTTACTGAGCCGCCTTGTGCTGGTGAGTCGATATTATATTGATAGGTATTTACATAGCATATACAATTGTTACGTAGGTACCAGGAACCTATTTTTATTAGTGACTAGCTGTGCCTAGTTGTTTTACCCGCTATACAGTTTGGTACAGTAGTGTATATTAGGTTATTCCAGGGGTCTATATTTTTTATTATACCAAATTTAAAGTCAATCGGCCCACCCGTTTAGGCGTGAAAAAGTAAAAAACATATGTACCTATATCCATACGTACAGTAGGTATAAAGTTTGTATTTATATTTATAATTATATTAGTAGGAATAGTGGACTCGCGCGCACTTCGTAATATTTAACAGAAAATAGCCGCCTACACAAAAATTATAGCAACATGCAACATGTATTGATTTATGCGTTCCTAGGCGTCCCAAACTTTAATATCATACATTTTTTAAAAATAATAATAATTTAAAATGATAAAAAAATACTAGTTTCTGATTTTTCCCTTTGTTACTACGACATTACCTAACGGGATGCCAAATTTCAGCTTTCTAGGTCATCTGGAACTGGGATATTACTTTTGATCTATCCCTCAGTATGTATTAACTTCACCGATTACTGGATGTTTATATCTAAATAACC
Source organism: Hemithea aestivaria (assembly GCA_947507615.1). NCBI lineage: Eukaryota > Metazoa > Arthropoda > Insecta > Lepidoptera > Geometridae > Hemithea > Hemithea aestivaria. Next base: position 19,835,683 of record OX382324.1, on the reverse strand, counting down.
GTTTGAGCTGTGTTATTGGAATTTGGAACAGAGATGTAGTTCATATATTTAAGTATATGTGCCAAATTTGACTTGTCTATGTGTAATAGTTTTTGTATAACGAGGGTGTAAAAAGTCGTCAAAACGCGCTTTGGACGGTTCGTGTAATATAACACACGGCGCAGTCGCCAGTTCCTTTGCTTGAACTTGGCTTGACTCGCTGCCGCGTGTCTAAATTACAACAAACGTTGTACAAAAAGTGATGTTAAGCAGTAGCTTAAGTTTTTAATTAATATCAGACGTATAGTTTACATTGTAAGCATATAGTTGTTTACAATACTTACATACAAAATATTTGTCTTTCCAGGTTAAAATTATGGTAGATCGGAAAGAAAACCTTGGTTCGATTCCAGGGAAGTTTTATAGATTTATGATTAAGATACTTTAGTAAATATTATTAAATTTAGTTCATTTAGAGACTTTTGTATGTCGAGATAAGTTCATTTTAGATTAGGATGTGTTGATAAATTGGTATATATTACACATAAAGGGTGTGATTAAAATATAGCGAAAATAATTAAAAATGTGGAGCGTCGTCCGGGCATAAAGGGATCCTACTCTAACCTTACCATTCCCGTAATCGCAAGTGACGGGTGATTACTTTTGCTTGTTTTATGCAACATCCTAATTCGTACTTTTGGAAACCTATGTACGAGTTGAAAGTAAATTCACGTCCCGTAGGTAGATCAACTCACTTGTTTCTGAATTAACTTTTGACCTAAATCTTTAGACCTATATTAGTTGTATTGGCCGGGGCCTACCGCCTAGGTATTTCCCGACTAATATAATGGATATTAGGTTAAATCGTGGTTTTAAACAAATTTTCACAAATGTTGCTTGTCGCTAAAGACACGGAAGGAAAGTGAGTTAAGTCTAATAGGTAGTTGTAATGCATGGTAATAATAAGTATTATTTTAAGTTATCACTAAAATTCTTGTATTCTCTTCTCGAATAATAATCATTTATTCTCAATGCATTCCAACGTGTAAAGTAGAAACGAACTATGAAACAATTTATATTGTAAATTGATCTTTCAAATAATTATATAAAAATAACTAATATATTAATTTTGAGTACAGTTCTAGTTTCCAAATTATAAATTCTTTTCTTTAGAGATTTGTTAAAATATAAGTTACTCTTGTTTTATTGAATAAACTGTTACTTTTGTAATTCTAAGTATTTTGTTTAATTTCCAAACACAACGTAGGAAATAAATTTAGACTAGACGATCACATTAAAAGGCCATAAAACTTAATAAAATGTAGGAATATTTAGGGTGTAGGTAAGTTGTGCTTAGGAATAAAATACGTAGGTTGTTACATTTTGGTGCCGTGACCAGGATGATAGGTTTGAAAAGGCTGAATTATAGTGATAATTCAGACACCTATTATAAAAGAACCAAGTTAGATTTCTCATTATATTATTTAGAAATTACCGAATGGGGTTTGTGTTTAAACACGTGGGGTAGTAAAAGTTAGTTAAACAATAAAATTTAGGATAGTAAAAATACAAAAGTAATTGTTTTGGACGACTTTCTTGTATTATAACAAAAGATTTTGAAACAATAGACTTATATCGGCAGAGTCAAAATTTTAAGTTATCGTGCCAGATGTTTCGCAACGGAATTGCATTGAGAAGAAATGTTTTTTTTTTCCAATTGTGTATTTTGTAACGGGTTTGTATTTTTATTATTTAGTTTATAAACTCCACACATTTCTAGAAATATCGTCAATTTATCTGTGTTTGATTTTATACAATCATTTTGATATTGGTCTTAGGAAAAAATAAATAATGCCGTACATATATCGTATTATTACGTTGTTCATTACTCCTAGGGGCGCGTTATAGGTAAAACAGGGTCCTAGGGGCGTGTTTTGTTTTAATTATTTATAGGAATACATATATTGTCTAATTTATTTCGCGTTTATTTCGCGCACACTACGCGTTTATTTCTCGTATGCGTACACTTTATTTTCCTATGTACTTTGAAAGCAGATTTAAGTATAAAAGAGCATTAGTCTGTTTACTCTTGTAGTAATCATAGCATATTTAGTTTGACATACGGAAATAGAAGATTCTAGTTGCGTTATAAACGTTGCGATCTTTAACTTTTACAGTATTTCGCTACTTTAGTTTATTTTATTATATGTGTAGTGCAATAAAGAGTTTATGTTCTATTCCATTTTGAGAATCCTTTTCTATGAAATTATACTTTTAGTGTACTAAAGGTGATTTTTTCTTATTCGTGGGTTTTAATGTCATATTATATATAAAGATAACTAGTAGTTCGCCTCGAACTGGGACCTCGCAGACTCAATTTCATTAAACATTTTAAAACCTTACATTTTTAGGTACCTATACCTATCTAATGATAAAAATATAATGTACCTACAACGTGTATACATTTATGGAAACTTTAAGACTTTAACTTTAATAATACCAAAATTCAAAGTAATTGAAACTCAAAATACCTACGTAACGGAAATGTTTCAAAATGATCTTTTTAATATAGTGTAATTGGTATAAACCGTTCTATTGAAGTATAAATAAATAAATAAAAAAAAAAAAAAAAATTAATCACTGTTCTATTGTTGTGATCAAAATTTCAATAATAATAATATAATAGAGCGATATAATATTATTAAAGGTTATGCGTATTCACTTGATTAATAAAATTATAGAATAAACGAATACATTTACTTTAGGCTTTAGGCGCTAGCATTCAATTTTGTAGAGTTAGTACCTACATAGTCCAGACAGACGAATGAAATGTAGTAAACGTGAAACGTAGTTGTAGCTCTTGTATAGGAAAAAAAATACAACCACTGCATTAGAAAATCGGCCTTTTGCCGCCTTTTTTTGTTCAAAAAATGTCAGCAAAATTTGAGGTCACTGGGTCACCCATCTAAAGACGTACGCGCATAACATTGCTTCACTTCGATGATTACGTACTTTTATATAAAGCCATTTTTTAACCCCCGACGCAAAAACGACGGGGTGTTATAAGTTTGACGTGTCTGTCTGTCTGTCTGTCTGTCTGTGTGTGTGTGTGTGTGTGTGTGTGTGTATGTGTCTGTCTGTGGCATCGTAGCGCCCAAACGGATGAACGGATTTTGATTTAGTTTTTTTTGTTTGAAAGTAGAGTTAGTCGAGAGTGTTCTTAGCCATGTTTGGTGAAAATCGGTCTAAGATGGCCGCCGCTACAAAATGGCGGATTACTTTTTTCTTCCACGACCCCCTCAATATGGGTATCAAATGAAAGGGCTTAACGAGTAGATTACAGCCCACTGTATAAAATTTAAAATCCAAGATGGCCGCCATCAAAAAATGGTGAATTACGTATTGCGTTGGGGGTTTTTTTAAATTTTTAATTATGTTAGTAGATGAATGAGACGAGCTTGACGCTCGCCTGATGCTTACAGCAGCTCAGTATCTTGACAAGGTGTTCAGTATATTTATTTAACATAAAATCTAATATGAATTAATAACATAGTCATCAGAAGTCATTTTAATAGTCCTCAGATTTTTTCCTGAACTACTAAGTAGGTATATATATTCAAAATCTGCCAAACTTCATAAACGGCAACTACCCTATGAATTTCGATTTATTTGGAGGATCGAAATGTACGTTTTTGGAGCATAAAAAGAAAAAAGAACGAGCGGTAGCGTCTTAAAATATATCTAAATAATTGTAAAATTTACTTATAAAAGTGGAGCAATGTAGCCTTGAATAAAAATTTTGAGTAAGATTTAACAAAGTACATATATCATTAAAGTATATATTATATTACCTACTTATCATTAAAGTAAATATTATATCATATGGAAAGTACTACAAAGCATACCTAAATTTAAGGCAAATAATATTGAACTCTCGGATGCTTGGATATTACTATAGCTATTATTATGTTAATACAAAATAGGTAAACTAAGTGCCTACTTCCACTTTATGAACTTTATGAACCTATCCTGCACTCTGCGGTCATTTAAATTCATATTATTATATGTCAGTTCTCATGTTAACATTGTAATTTAATAATCTCTATAGCTCTACAACCCTTGCAGCGATTTGGCTCATATTTGGACTTGAGGATTATTTTAGTTTGTACTACTTGTTTGCAAAGTTCTATAAAGATTGGATTAACGGTAACGTTGTAATCAAGCAATCTCTATAACTCTAAAACTCTTCGACCGATTTGGCTCATGTTCGAACTTAAAAATTCTATTGTTTCATACTACGTATTTGCAAAGTTTCATAAAGATTGGACAATCCCTTTTCGAGTTATCGCGTAACAAACATACATACAAACATACACTTTTGATGATATATTTATGTCGGTTATGAAAAATGTCTACATATCAGAAAAAAAATTATCAGCGCACCAGTTTTGGTATTATCGTCAGACCTATCGTAAAAACTTTATGTCACCTATACTTTGCAACTCTGGAGCCTATTTGGCTATTTTTTTTTACTAAAATCATTCAATTACCCTTCTTAAATCGTGTGCAAAGTTTCATTTAATTTGGATTAACCGTTTTTGAGTAAATGTCGATCGAACTCAATCACCAGAGGTCAACCGTTAAACTGGTCGAAACGCAGGCTTTTCGCGGCTTTCGAATCTAAGACCTCGCTTCGCTCGGTCGATAATAATTTGCATTTGAAAATGTTAAGACTTTTAAAATATTATTATTATGCATTTAGGGAGTTTGAAACAAATATTATATTTTCTTTATTTTAGAAACCACCGTGTCGTATTTATAATATTTTTTTTCTTAATTTTAACGTTGCTATTAAAAAAAAAAATTATAGCTGTCTAACATTTTAATATTTTTATCCACAATATTCGATTTTAGAAAAAGAAACGATTTATTTCTATTCATAGATTGCATTTGAGTACCGTGATCATAAAAATATTATTCATTTTATAAATTTAAATGATGTTTAGGTTGTTTTGGTACTTATACCTTTGTGAAAAAAAATAATATCAAGTACAAAATAACGCACGTGATGTCCAGAAAATTGACACACTAATAGAGAAGTATAATTTAGTGTTTAATATGAAATTTAACAACATTGCACACATAACTAATAGAATTGAGATTTGTGTACGTTATTTCATGGAAGACTTCAATATTTATTCCATGTGCATCTGTTAAAAAGAAAAAAAAAAAATTATAATTGATGATGAATAATTCTCTAGACAGCAAAAATATAATATGTAGATCAAATGCCTAGGGGCGTACTCGTTATATTATCAAATTTCACTCGACTTTTTTAAGTTGAACTATTATATAATTTCGTATAAAAATGCCTGTAAGATATCAATCATAATGATGGGTTACCATTATAAACTAAACTAGGTATATTTTTGATAGGTAGGTACCAGTTAGCAATAAGCATAATGTAACTTTCTTTTGGTCCTTATAAAGATTATTCTTATACTTATGAAAGAGAGAAATTTTAGCTTAATCCGTTTAGTAATTATGTTTTTGGTCAATATTTTAGTTATTCTAATAATGCATTGATAGATTATGATTTTGATTAGCCATTTCAGCCATTCGTTCATGGTTCAGTCATTTTCATTTGTTTGTTGAATTGATGAGCTATTTCAGTTACTAGAACTAATAGACTAGAGTTTCAATAATGAGTTAAAAAAGAAAAATCCATTTAAGTCAGGCGTGTAGGTATTTCGTTTAAATGTTGATAGATTATTAAAATTTAATTTTGAGTTAATAGATAATAATATTATGTTGATCAACTACAATAAATATAATAATATGAGGTTATTCCAGTTGCTACGTTATTAAATTACTTTAATTTCTGTTTTGTTATGAGAGAATAATCCTTTTAATCATGTTTTGTAATGAATCTTAGGAATGTGTTAAAATGCGAATTTAATAAATGATTAATGCGTTTATAGAACAATCATTTAAATCATCAGTAAATATTAAAATAGATCAGTTACATTTATTATAATAATTATGTTAATCTATAAAAATATGGACCAAGGGCCTAGGGGCGTAAAGCTTAATGATATAATAATAAATTTCAAAAATTTCTATCTGCTAATAATATATAAATGACATTGTTATATTATAATTGTCAACTTGAATACTCATACAAGTCGCCACAATATGAATATTAAAAAGGGGAGTTATTGTCTAGCTAATTCGAACAAGGAAATACTCGTAAAGATAGGACCTATCTTTATTTACTAAATGTACAAGATAAGTTACAATCAAAACTTATACCATAATTAAAAATTCAAAGTCCAAACTGTACCTTAAAATATACATACATAAAGAACAATAAATATAATATAAGAGACAGACTCAGGAATAGAAATACATATTATATAGGTAACACAGCAAATATAATTTTTTATACATAGTGTTCTTGTGCGATGTACAATCCCATGTGGTTAACAATTGTGTTAACCATTTTAAATATTATACACCATTATATTATTAAACCACAGTAAAATGTGCTATAAGAAACAAAGTTATTTTTCTCTGTTATAATAAATATTTTACAAGTTTATATTATGATACCTTAATTACTATCTTCACATTATTGGTTATAATATTGTGTTATTTAATTAAAATGTGTGATATTTTGATGGATGTATGTGATCCTAGCACTATTTTTCTACCGGGATAGACAGATCTTTGAAATAGATTTATTAAATAAAAAAAAAATCGAATAAAAATTATATTCATACATATATTTGGGAACGACTAAACTCGGAGGTCTGGCACAGTCTAGACTAAACTCCAACACTCACAACTTCACTTCCATTGTCGTTCTCACATATATGGTCGAAAGTGTGTTTAGGGACTAACATGTTTCAAATATAATGCGTCCAGCTATATTATAGCCTAATTGATTGTGGAACGGACCTGTGGTGATGTAAAAGCACCTTAAGGGACGTGCATAATCGGGCGCGTTTGCTGAAATTCGTAATTGGGGACTTGCATTTCTTGCATCACTCGAGCTAGTGGCAGCTTAAGCGATTGTGAGGTGTCTACTGGTGATGGAAACGCACCACGAAAGATACTAAATAATCGGGGGTGTATGCAGAGAAATTTGATTGGGCGGGTGTGTTTAGGGACTATTCTAACATAACACTCGAGCTAGTGGCAGCTTAAGCGATTGTGATGTGTCTGTTGGTGACTGAAAAGCACCGTAAAGACATTCATAATCGGGGGTGTTTGTAAGAATCTGATAGGTAATTTAGAAGAGTTTGAAAGGGTTGGGTTATAATAATACGAGAAAATTTTAGTAATGTCTCCCGCAGGTAATTTAATAGTGTTAGGGTAAGCTGTGAAAAATAATAGAATGTGAGCATTTGTTTAAGCGAGTATCTGGAATGATGGCTGAGCAAGTATGTGCGCTTATGTATTGAGAAAGATAATATGATATAATAACCAAACAAATAAAATATCCTTTTGTAACCACTTTAAAATGTATGATATTTATTATAAAACAGAAAAATTTAAGGCACTTATCCTAAAATACACATTGTAACGAAACTTTAATATATTTAGAAAACAAATAATGAAAACACTTTCAACTAAATTATTAATCAGCGGTCTTTTCACACTAGGTAATTATTTACAGACAACCAGAAAGAATAACTTTAATTGTTAAACAAAAATAGAAACAAGTATGATAATATGACAAGAAAATTAATAAATAACATTCTTTCAATAACTTTTGAAAAATGTCAAGTGATTTAACATAATTATTATTCGTAATAAATAATATTACGTATAAGGGAGTGTGTCAGACAGTCAATCATGTATGAATAGAGTGAAAGTTGAGGTTGTGTCAGATACAAATATAACGCTCCTCACACATACTTCTCACACACGCACGCACGCTCGCACGAAAGCACGCACGCTCGCATGCACGCATGCACGTAAGCACACACACATACACACACATGTTTTAAATTAAATTTATTATTATTATGTTGTTGGTGATAATCACAGACATACTCGTATATTATTTCATAATATATAAATTTTATATGAATATTAAATGTGATTATAAAGTTAAAATATATTAAGTAAATATTTACCATGTAATGCAGGTTTTATGAGATACACATACTAAATTGTACCTTGCTCAAAAATCCTCATTATCTTCAACGTCATAGATTATGATATCATTTCATCGAAATGAATGTGATATGTTGATGAACGTAAGATTCTAACACTATTCTTTTTGTAGCGGGATAGATTTTCGAAATAGAATTATTAATTAAAAAGCCGCGAAAAAATAAATAATCATACATATATTTGGGAACGACTAAACCCGGAGGTCTAGCACAGTCTAGACTAAACTCCAAGACTCACAACTTCACTTCAATTGTCGTTCTCACATATATGGTCGAAAGTGTGTTTAGGGACTAACATGTTTCATATATAATGCGTCCAGCTATATTATAGCCTAATTGATTGTGGAATGTACCTGTGGTGATGTAAAAGCACCTTAAGGAACGTACATAATCGGGCGCGTTTGCTGAAATTCTTAATTGGGGACCTACATTTCTTGCATCACTCGAGCTAGTGGCAGCTTAAGCGATTGTGAGGTGTCTATTGGTGATGGAAACACACCACGAAAGATACTAAATAATCGGGGGTGCATGCAGAGAAATTTGATTGGGTGGGTGTGTTTAGGGACTATTCTTACATAACGCTCGAGCTGATGGCAGCTTAAGCGATTGTGATGTGTCTGTTGGTGACGGAAAAGCACCGTAAAGACATTCATAATCGGGGGTGTTTGTAAGAATCTAATAGGTAATTCGAAAGGGGTTGAGGGTTAAACTGTAAGGGAAAAATTTAGTAATGTCTTCCGCAGATAAATTAATAGTGGTAGAATACGCTGTGAAGAAAAATAGAATATGAGCTTTTGTTTAAAAGAGTATCTTAAATAACATAATATTTTTGAATAATTATGTGAAGTATTTTGAGAGAGAATAAATTAAATTTCATTGGCAGGATTTCTTGAATGCCGGTTATTTATGATAAAACATCAATATTTAACGGACCAAACTAAGGATATTTTTATAAAATTTGAATAGTTTCCTAGTGTGAATTTCTCTCCGTTTTCCTCCGAAAAACATCGACAAATTCAAGGGGCGACTGTAACGAACCTTTAATATATTCATATTAAATTCGTATTTAATTTTAGAACATATGCATGTATTTGAAAAAAATAATTCTCCCACAAACGTTTAGCATCACTTCACTTCACTTTTATCCCACTACTTAAAATATTTCGTCAAGTGCTTGAAAGCGTTCTAAGATAAAATTAATAAAATATGTGACAGGTTGACGTGGTAACTTAATATTTCTCAGAAACCATTTAACTATAAAAAATACCAAAGTTATGTGATTTCTGAAGTACTTTTGAACATTTCTATTTAATTTTAAAGTGCACGCTGGAACCATAAAACTTCTAATTTATTGACCTTTTTGTGTGGGTCTTTCTAGGTTTTTTTGTTTAGTTGCACATATTGCAAGCAAATATTGACCATTTATTAGGGTCTGTCTACACTGAGAAATAATAAACTATTTTTAAAAGGATTTAATAGGGATATACAATATGAAAGGAAAGAATGACTGATTAGATTATCATTATCAAATGCAATTAATGAATACAAGTAAATATTGTTATAATATAAAAACCATTTAGATACTACTCGTATTATTACAAATAATTTAATAAGAATTTATTCATCAAAATGAGTATGAGAAATGTGTGGAGTATCTAACAAATTAAATATTATATAAATTATGACTAATATCAAATTATCTAAATCAATACCACTCCTTGGTGCTTATGTGTTGGAAGTGTTGTATCATGTATCATTTATATTTTATATAAATATTAGTAACGGCCTTGGTGTGTAACAGCCCTGAGATGAACTCAGCCTGAGTTATTATTATTTGACATAAAATGTCCGACAACCTCGGGATTGGATGGCGCAAGGGTGGACGCGAGAGGTGTGCGGGCGCAGGGGGGTTGTGCCCAGGAAATAAAACTATTACAAACGTTTGGTTCGTGACAGAAGCAAGGATGTTGGCGCCGGGAGTTGGTTGTCGAACGTAGGGCAATAGTGTTCTCATTTAGGGTTCCTATCTCTGGAACAAACAATAGAAAATAGTGTTTGTGGAATATTAGTACGTGTATAACATTTGTTTATTAAACAGAATAGTGTCTTAATATTTGTGAAATAAATATATTGGTATGTACTTTTATATTTTAATATGTAGATACACGCAACTAAGATGTTAAGCATTTTCTTCATCATACTTTATGTATGTCGTATGCATGATGTATTCATGATACGTTTGCTTATACATACTTTGATGTTAAGCGGTTACTTAGTGAAGGGCTAAATAAATTATTTAATAGTCGTTCTAGAATATTACTAAATAATAATTCCAAACTTTTAATGGTCATTTGAATTATGTTAAGCCGATGATGTCGCATTTTTATACATATTTTAATATTAAGCGATGATGTCCTGATGTATAATTTTATTACAACAAACGTTGTACAAAAAGTGATGTTAAGCAGTAGCTTAAGTTTTTAATTAATATCAGACGTATAGTTTACATTGTAAGCATATAGTTGTTTACAATACTTACATACAAAATATTTGTCTTTCCAGGTTAAAATTATGGTAGATCGGAAAGAAAACCTTGGTTCGATTCCAGGGAAGTTTTATAGATTTATGATTAAGATACTTTAGTAAATATTATTAAATTTAGTTCATTTAGAGACTTTTGTATGTCGAGATAAGTTCATTTTAGATTAGGATGTGTTGATAAATTGGTATATATTACACATAAAGGGTGTGATTAAAATATAGCGAAAATAATTAAAAATGTGGAGCGTCGTCCGGGCATAAAGGGATCCTACTCTAACCTTACCATTCCCGTAATCGCAAGTGACGGGTGATTACTTTTGCTTGTTTTATGCAACATCCTAATTCGTACTTTTGGAAACCTATGTACGAGTTGAAAGTAAATTCACGTCCCGTAGGTAGATCAACTCACTTGTTTCTGAATTAACTTTTGACCTAAATCTTTAGACCTATATTAGTTGTATTGGCAGGGGCCTACCGCGTAGGTATTTCCCGACTAATATAATGGATATTAGGTTAAATCGTGGTTTTAAACAAATTTTCACAAATGTTGCTTGTCGCTAAAGACACGGAAGGAAAGTGAGTTAAGTCTAATAGGTAGTTGTAATGCATGGTAATAATAAGTATTATTTTAAGTTATCACTAAAATTCTTGTATTCTCTTCTCGAATAATAATCATTTATTCTCAATGCATTCCAACGTGTAAAGTAGAAACGAACTATGAAACAATTTATATTGTAAATTGATCTTTCAAATAATTATATAAAAATAACTAATATATTAATTTTGAGTACAGTTCTAGTTTCCAAATTATAAATTCTTTTCTTTAGAGATTTGTTAAAATATAAGTTACTCTTGTTTTATTGAATAAACTGTTACTTTTGTAATTCTAAGTATTTTGTTTAATTTCCAAACACAACGTAGGAAATAAATTTAGACTAGACGATCACATTAAAAGGCCATAAAACTTAATAAAATGTAGGAATATTTAGGGTGTAGGTAAGTTGTGCTTAGGAATAAAATACGTAGGTTGTTACACTGCACGTGCGAACACACGATACCGAACTAACCGAATAACCTGGAACTAATACTGTTTGGTACATGGTAGAGACTAAAGCCTTCCTCGACCTGGCGAGTGTCGCGCGTGGAGGCGGCGATTGCAATAAAACGTTAAGTTGCCCCTCTCCGGCGGGAATTGCACAATTGTTCACAATGACGCGACGCTGCGCTATTTGCGCCGCAAACTGCGCCACCGACCGCCACCGACCGCCACCGGCCGTTGCTGACACACTCATACGAATAAGTTAAGGTTGAGTGTCCGAATACACCGTTACTTTATAATATAAGATCAGCTATCAAAAGATTAAAATCGGGAGATAAAGTCAAATAAAATATTTCTGCTTTTGATTGTTACGAGAAGACCTGTTTTTTTTTTTTTTTTTTTTTTTTTTTTTATGTTATGAAGTAGAAGACGAGCAAGACGCTCTCCTGATGTTAAGAGATAACGGCTGCCCATAATCAGTACAGTGTTACCTAGGATTTCACAATTATGTGAAACTCTAGGAGCACTGCACCAACGCTTCTTACTCAAGAGTCATAAGATGTTAAGACTCTCTTGCCCAGTAATTTCACTAGCTACAGTGCCCTCCTACCGGAGCACAGTGATGTTTGCACATCACTGCTCAGGCGGTAGAATAACTGGCACTGTTGGGGTACCCACCTAGACGACCTCCTGCAAAGGAAGTCTACCCCCGGTAAGACACCCCCGGTGTTATTGGATTTTGTTGTTTAAGATTGTTAAAGTTTAAGATTGTAAAATTATTGACTTCCTAAAATGTCATATATATATATATATATATATATATATATATATATATATATATATATATATATATATATAATAATTAACTATAAACCGATATGCGAGCGACTGGGACAACGCTCAACAAAGCGTAAACGTTTCGATGGTAGTTTACTCGCATTTTTTGTAAATTTTTGAAGTTTATCTTGGTCGTTCCTCTTCCTTATGCATGTGCGCACACCTTCCACAAACAATCTTTATAGAGTGCATCTCCGAGCCCAGATATGGCGGCGGCAGAAGTTCACGATTCAATCGTGAACACTGTTAAAAGTTGAACATTATCTGGATCGCGGCCACTTTGCTCGCGACACGTCAAACTTGCTCTCAACAGTTCAATCTTGGCTTGTATTTATTCATAAAGTCAAGTTTACTGCACCGAGTTAACACATGTCAGCGCTGACATTTTTAAAATCTGTAAGATCTACATGAAACGATATGAACAAAAGTATAATGTTATCGCGTTTGGTTAAATGTTGTCTCGTTTGTTCTCGTAGTGTGAATGTGTATGTGTCTTTACCGCTTTAGAAGTGTGAACAAAACACCGTTTCAATGATCATATTTTGTTAACGATATTGTTGTTGTTCCTTAATATATTTATTTTATATCATAACATTCAACGCGTGTTCTGATATAAAAATCTTATAATATTAATGATTGGGGTCGTACACTAACAGCGCTGGACTATATTTACACTGTGAGAGTAAAATTACAACTATAGTTGAGTTGAACTATTGATGAGTGGCCAACATATTTGAACATGATGATTATTTTGGTTACGATAACCGATATAATCCGAATTGATTATAAGTGGAAGTGTCAGAGATGTGAGACGACACGGCGCCGGGTGACGGCACGGCGCCGGCACGCGAGCAATGCGCTCCTGTTGCGGCCATTAACAGTAAATACAATCGCAGCGGCGGTCGGAATGCAGCCTCCGAGCGTCTTCCCTAATGAAACGCTGCGGTCGTATAAAGGTTCCCTCGGCGGAGGAGGCTGCACCGCCGCGTCATACCGGCTGCAATATTCATACTTGTCTTAAAGAGGAATTCCATTTAAACAGAACTAAAATAACCACAGTAACTACAACCAGTACTGATTTTTCATTCAATAATGGTAAACTAACGGGCCAACTATGGGTGCATCATTTTATTTTTCAGCTTAGTTCAGTGTATGTTAAGTCCACGGTTAGAAGAAAACCATTTAGTACAATTGCAGTGCACATAAAACGTAATTATTGAATGAAATACGTTCATAATATTCATTGCATATGCAATATGCACCTCTTTAATGGTAATTACATCCATAACAATAATATAGCTACAATAAGAGCCACATGTTGATCATTAAACTTTATGTTCAGGTGTTATTGTACAAAGGAATGTATAAAATTGATAAACATACTACATATTATTAAAAGAATACTTAAATTTAGTTAACTTAAAACACATTCACTTTTTATGTTGTTATCTTCTTTGCTCGTTCTTTTTTTTGTAGCGATTATATTATATTCTTTGTTTTATCTCTTAAATTTTATTCTTATGTCTTCTCTATATATTTCGTTGAATATTATATATTATAGAAACTTTATTTACTGTTAAATACTGTAGTTCTTACGTCTGCACATATGTTTTATGTTGTAATCAAGCTCTCTATTGAAGTTTTTGTATATTTGTATATTTTTCTGGTTACGATGTGTTTTGTGCAATAAATAAAAAAAAAACAGATTTCCAGTTTTTAATATGCGCGGGTGAGACTCATGTTTTAATTCATAGCTTGAAAACAGCGTTATCAATTTCTATAAAATTTTAATAAAACCATCTGGAAATATAGTATTTGAACCAAAGACTAATCTTGTTCAAATAGGTAATAGGCGTTTTTGTGTAATAGGTGAACATACTCATAAAAAAAGTTGTAAAAATGTTCCAACAATTTTTAAATCTTACCTCACTTTTGTAAATTCGGTTAAAATATATAAATTAAAAACAGAATCCACGGTAAATAAGGTTTAATTAATCTGTAGGAAATAAGCGTCCTAACGCAGCAAACATTTCACCGGATCATTCGATACAATTTCTCGCATATCGGTTTATAGTTAATTATTATATATATATATATATATATATATATATATATATATATATATATATATATATATATATATATATATATATATATATATATATATATATATATATATATATATATATATATATATATATATATATATATATATATATATATATATATATATATATATATATATATATATATATATATATATATATATATATATTTACATCCCAGTTCCATTTCAGCGTCCCCCCAATTTACATCAGTTTTGCGTCCATGTGTTTCAATGACATTTGTCTTTATATCTTTGCATATACTGCTTTATAATCCTATAAAATATTGTGTGATGAATTTAAAATTACAAGATTATAGTTATACATCAATATTCAATTTCTGTTCATTCTGGTACCTATTGAGACCCACATTTATATCTACGCCTATATGGCGTCATCGTATATTTCGACTATTCCCTCTTCTGTTATGTACAATTGACGTCCTTGCTGTGCATACTTTGTTGCGTGCTGTTATGAAACGTTGTATTTTTTAACCAAATTAAAAATAAGTGGAGATTCTCAATTCGTCAGTAATTTTATTGTTTAACTAGCATCCGCCCGCGGCTTCGCTCACGTCACATTTGATTCCCGCCTTCAATTAAAAATAAGGGTTTTATTTGATTTATATGGCCTAACTATTTTCCGGGAATTAAGCCTATATTACGCGCAAAAGTTACTTAAAACTACAAACTAACGCGCAAAGTTATCAGCTGTCTGCCAGTGAAAGTCGCGTCAAAATCGGCCCAGCCGTTTCAAAGATTACCCGGATCAAACAGACAGACAGACCAAAATTCTAAAAAAGGTTATTTAGGTATATGTATCGTGTATGTACCTTTGTACTTAGTAAAAACGATTATATTAATATTACAAACAGACACTCCAATTTTATTTATCTGTATAGCACATGTATGTATGTTACCTCTAAACTTTTGATTGGGTGGACCTATTTTGTTAATTCTTTTTAACCCCCGACGCAAAAACGTCGGGGTGTTATATAAGTTTGACGTGTCTGTCTGTCTGTCTCTGTGTGTGTGTGTGTCTGTTTGTGGCATCGTACCTCCCAAACGAATGAACGGATTTTGATTTAGTTTTTTTTGTTTGAAAGTAGAGTTAGTCGAGAGTGTTCTTAGTCATGTTTGGTGGAAATCGGTCCAAGATGGCCGCCGCTACAAAATGGCGGATTACTGATTTCCTCCACGACCCCCTCAATATGGGTATCAAATGAAAGGGCTTAACGAGTAGAATACACCCCACTGTATAAAATTTAAAATCCAAGATGTCCACCATCACAAATTGTGAATAACGTATTGTAATTGTTTTTTTTTAACCCCCGACGCAAAAACGACGGGGTGTTATAAGTTTGACGTGTCTGTCTGTCTGTCTGTCTGTCTGTGTGTGTGTGTGTCTGTCTGTGGCATCTTAGCTCCCAAACGGATGAACGGATTTTGATTTGGTTTTTTTTGTTTGATAGTAGAGTTAGTCATGTTTGGTGGAAATCGGTCCAAGATGGCCGCCGCTACAAAATGGCGGATTACTTTTTTCTTCCACGACCCCATCAATATGGGTATCAAATGAAAGGACTTAATGAGTAAAATACAGCCCACTATATAAAAATTAAAATCCAAGATGGCCGCCATCAAAAAAATGGTGAACTACGTATTGCATTATTAGTACGTATAGTATTATTGGGTTTTTTAAATTTTTAATTTAATTCACTTGTAAGTTGATGCTCGTGCCCGTGTGGTCTCATTTCAATTTGGCCTAATTTTGAAAATGGTATCCGTGACAAAACCATATTATAAGTCTTAAATTTGAATAACGTACGTGAGCGATAAATGGAAAAATATTTCAATATCTCGCGAACCAATTTTAATTATTATTTTTTTATTGGAAATGATGTACCTACTATAAGGATATCTCTATACTATAGGCAACTCTTGATGGAGTGTGAGTCAATTTTACGCCAACAAAACACAGATTTGCGCTTTCAGAGCATATCCTTCCCTATTATATTCTATTCCTTCCATTGCCCTCTTTTCAGAGCACTCCGCTACCACTACAGGATAGCCAGGGAATCCTGGGCATTTAGCATTGCATGAATATGGTCATATGTTACTCAGGGTTAATGTGGCTCTCTGATGGTGAAAGAATGTTTAAAATCGTTTCGGGACCTATCAAATATATCCTGTTTATAATAATAGTATAAATAATAACATTTTAATACACTCGTTGCTAAAATACTTTGTAATGATATTCGTTTGGAATGTGGAGAGTGACCCATCCTAACATTAGTTATCTTATAAGCCTTGGTGAGACAACACCCAAAGTATTCACCATAAGTTAAAAGTAATTATTGCTTCATTATTTTTAAATATGGCGTGTAAAGAAGAAGTATGTTGGGCTCCTCCTAATTCACCGAGTCTCTCGGACAAAACGGAGCAATTAGGTGAGTAAACTAATTTTAATACAATTATTTTATTTAAAGAATAGAATAGAAAAAAAATGCAGTTTAACTACAGATAAACTTATTCCTTTAAAATGATTTTGGAATTAATACTATTGAAAAAAAATGGACAATGTCAATTAGTAAATCTTTACTAGCTCTAGAAGCGTGCCCTAATTAACAGCTATTAACTTTGTTTCACAGACACAAGTAGCGTAAGCATTGATTGCCACCGGTCGCCATCATACGTGGAAATGATGCCAGAGCCCGAACCGAAGCCCCTGACGATTCAAACCCAGCATCTACCGCCCAGCAGCACAGTGGTGACGCAGGAGGGCGGTGGGCCAGAGCCAGCTAATGCAGTCATAAACACAGTGACTATAGGACTCCAGCGTATTGAATTATTATTCATTATTTCTACTTTGACAATTTCATTATTACTATTTGGATTAATAATTTTGATGATAATAATCAATATAAACAAGTGAAATTTAAAAAAAAACCTTTTTAAAAACAAGCTTTTATTATTATTACCATAAAGTACTCGTCAAGACGAATCAAATAAACTCCGTAATTAAACTCGATGGGGTCACGTCGTTTAATTACGGAGTTCCTATAGCCACCTTCCCGCTCCATCATCAGATCAGCTCCATGTCATAATAATATTGCATTGTCATCCGATTTATGCATGCATGCAAAATTTCAGCTCAATCGGACACCGGGAAGTGGGTCAAATTTAACTTGCAAGATTTGATTACAGACAGACAGACAACAGACAAGTGAAAGTGTAAATAAAAGCTTGTAAAATTAGCAAATTTTATGAATACTTTGAACCTAAATTGCAAAATTTCTAAAAAAAATCATAGAATTCAGGCAGATTTTTCGAAAAATATTGTCGTATTATTAGCTTTTATCTGAGATATCAAAATTAAGAATCGGATAAGAACTTACTGAAATTTTGAGGCCACAAGTTACAAAAGGAAGCTCTAAATACTCAAATTGTCCTTGAAAATGCTTCATACAAATTTTCTCAAAATACTGAAATAAGGTAATTATATGAAATCTTATGTTCTAATAATCTCACTTATTGCTTCATTTTGACGGCTACAGATAATATTTTATCAACGATTTAAATTTTCATACATTTTGTATGAACTAGTTTCTAGGAAAATTTCAGTATTTAGAGCTCCCTTAGTGACTTGTCACTTTAAGATTTCTGTAATTCCTTATCCGATTCTTAATTTTGATAACTTTGATGAAAGCCACTGAAATGTAAATGCTTTTAAAAAAATCTGCCTAAAATTTTATTCTATGATATTTTTGAGAAATTTGCAATTTAGGTTCAAGGTATTCATAAAAGTTGCCCGAATTGGTTACTTATCCTCTTATATTCCTTTAATGAGAAATATTAGATTTAATTTGTGTAATTAAAATAATACTATGATATTTTGTCCACGTAATGAGATGATTAAAAATGAATAATTATACAGGGTTATTTTTTTATGATTTTTTTAAATTGTCACCTCGATTTTTCAAAAAAAAATTAAATATCTCGAAAACCGTAAATTTTTGCGGAACATATATTGCGCTCAAAACATGGCCAAAGACCTCCCCAATAAGGCCCTATACACCAATGTACTGAATAACCAAAAACCCTGTATACGTTAAAATGAACGGAAACCTGCTCTATTATTATGGTCGTATGAAAATGTAATAAAAAAAATCGCTGTTGGTTTTTTAATAAATAAATCAATAAATAAGTTTGTTTTATTATAATAGCAAGTAAAATGTAATAGTTATAAGAAAATACTTTCAAAACACTAAATAAAAGACGTTTTCCACCGGGGCGGTAAAAGCTTGTTTTTTATAAGTATTAAAAATACTTACAAAAAACAAGCTTTTATTATTATTACCATCTAGCATCATAAAGTACTCGTCAAGACGAATCAAATGAGCCCAAACTCGATGGGGTTACGTCGTTTAATTACGGAGTTCCTATGGCCACCTTCCAGCTCCATCATCAGATCAGCTCCATGTCATAATAATATTGCATTGTCATCCGATTTATACATATATGCAAAATTTCAGCTCAATCGGAAACCGGGAAGTGGGTCAAATTTACCTAGCAAGATTTGATTACAGACAGACAACTGACAAGTGAAAGTAAATAAAAGCTTGTAATAAGTTAAATCAATGTGAGGTTTATTTTTGCACAAGCCATAGGTTAAACGCGCCAGGCGGCCAGGAAGTAGATAAGCCGAATTCTTAGTAATAAACAATGTCAAGGTCGCAAGACGCATTCATTCGTTACATTGTTGTCAAACGTATATTTTGCTACAGCAGCGCTACACGTTACAAACGAAATTGCCAAGAACTAATAGAAATACAATTTCTTATATTGTGGCTGTAAAGTGAAGTCCAATTTTTTTTTTTTTTACATAGTTCACATAGTACTTTAGACCAAGACGCGTGGTTTGGCAATGTCAACCAAAATGACGTCCGTATATGGGACGCCAAAAGCAGGTGGACGCCATTTTAAATGCAATTAACTCCATATTGGACGCCGAAACGGTTCTAGGATATAAATATATATATATATATATATATATATATAATAATTAACTATAAACCGATATGCGAGCGACTGGGACAACGCTCAACAAAGCGTAAACGTTTCGATGGTAGTTTACTCGCATTTTTTGTAAATTTTTGAAGTTTATCTTGGTCGTTCCTCTTCCTTATGCATGTGCGCACACCTTCCACAAACAATCTTTATAGAGTGCATCTCCGAGCCCAGATATGGCGGCGGCAGAAGTTCACGATTCAATCGTGAACACTGTTAAAAGTTGAACATTATCTGGATCGCGGCCACTTTGCTCGCGACACGTCAAACTTGCTCTCAACAGTTCAATCTTGGCTTGTATTTATTCATAAAGTCAAGTTTACTGCACCGAGTAAACACATGTCAGCGCTGACATTTTTAAAATCTGTAAGATCTACATGAAACGATATGAACAAAAGTATAATGTTATCGCGTTTGGTTAAATGTTGTCTCGTTTGTTCTCGTAGTGTGAATGTGTATGTGTCTTTACCGCTTTAGAAGTGTGAACAAAACACCGTTTCAATGATCATATTTTGTTAACGATATTGTTGTTGTTCCTTAATATATTTATTTTATATCATAACATTCAACGCGTGTTCTGATATAAAAATCTTATAATATTAATGATTGGGGTCGTACACTAACAGCGCTGGACTATATTTACACTGTGAGAGTAAAATTACAACTATAGTTGAGTTGAACTATTGATGAGTGGCCAACATATTTGAACATGATGATTATTTTGGTTACGATAACCGATATAATCCGAATTGATTATAAGTGGAAGTGTCAGAGATGTGAGACGACACGGCGCCGGGTGACGGCACGGCGCCGGCACGCGAGCAATGCGCTCCTGTTGCGGCCATTAACAGTAAATACAATCGCAGCGGCGGTCGGAATGCAGCCTCCGAGCGTCTTCCCTAATGAAACGCTGCGGTCGTATAAAGGTTCCCTCGGCGGAGGAGGCTGCACCGCCGCGTCATACCGGCTGCAATATTCATACTTGTCTTAAAGAGGAATTCCATTTAAACAGAACTAAAATAACCACAGTAACTACAACCAGTACTGATTTTTCATTCAATAATGGTAAACTAACGGGCCAACTATGGGTGCATCATTTTATTTTTCAGCTTAGTTCAGTGTATGTTAAGTCCACGGTTAGAAGAAAACCATTTAGTACAATTGCAGTGCACATAAAACGTAATTATTGAATGAAATACGTTCATAATATTCATTGCATATGCAATATGCACCTCTTTAATGGTAATTACATCCATAACAATAATATCGCTACAATAAGAGCCACATGTTGATCATTAAACTTTATGTTCAGGTGTTATTGTACAAAGGAATGTATAAAATTGATAAACATACTACATATTATTAAAAGAATACTTAAATTTAGTTAACTTAAAACACATTCACTTTTTATGTTGTTATCTTCTTTGCTCGTTCTTTTTTTTTGTAGCGATTATATTAAATTCTTTGTTTTATCTCTTAAATTTTATTCTTATGTCTTCTCTATATATTTCGTTGAATATTATATATTATAGAAACTTTATTTACTGTTAAATACTGTAGTTCTTACGTCTGCACATATGTTTTATGTTGTAATCAAGCTCTCTATTGAAGTTTTTGTATATTTGTATATTTTTCTGGTTACGATGTGTTTTGTGCAATAAATAAAAAAAAAACAGATTTCCAGTTTTTAATATGCGCGGGTGAGACTCATGTTTTAATTCATAGCTTGAAAACAGCGTTATCAATTTCTATAAAATTTTAATAAAACCATCTGGAAATATAGTATTTGAACCAAAGACTAATCTTGTTCAAATAGGTAATAGGCGTTTTTGTGTAATAGGTGAACATACTCATAAAAAAAGTTGTAAAAATGTTCCAACAATTTTTAAATCTTACCTCACTTTTGTAAATTCGGTTAAAATATATAAATTAAAAACAGAATCCACGGTAAATAAGGTTTAATTAATCTGTAGGAAATAAGCGTCCTAACGCAGCAAACATTTCACCGGATCATTCGATACAATTTCAATTAAGCTTCTGTAGCAACTCAAATTAACCATCCAACTTGGGGCGATCAAATACGATGTACTATTGAGGTATATTTATCGAGAATTAATTTAATATCTATGTGAGTGGCTATAGGTACCTACTAGAGAGATGAATTTGATCGCATCTAAAACGAGAACGATTATCTCAATAGTTTTTTCAGGAAAACGCGACAGAAAGACTTTTCCTCGTGTCCATTTTCCGATTTCCTCGTCTTGAAGTGTGTGAGCCCCACACATGAAAGTTACGCAGATACCGTGCTCTATAAAACGCAGGTCACATTATAATATCTACTGAAAATACGTTTTCCCTGTGCGAGGCTTATTTCAACCGGTCGTAAGTTATTGAACGCGTTTTTATTTTGTAACGTTATTAATTAAAGTTTCCATTAGGTACATAAATTTATTTTACGGAAACTATTTTCTACACAATGGAAATAAATTATTAAGCTTCATTTATGTTTTTGGAAAGGCTATCTGCCTACTTTTCCAATAGCGTGTGCTATACTCATTTTCGATAAGAGCGGGGGCGACAAGGTCCTGAGATATGAGTGTGTGTCAAGTGTTGTTGAGGAGCTTACCGCTGTTGTTGGTAGATCGGCACTGATACCGCGGTAACATGGTACTGTTACCGCGTTATATAGCATACGAGGTAATGTGGTTGTGGAGGTGCCCTGGTGTCAATGTATCAAGTGATTCACGAGTTGAGACATCTCTACAAGTTTGTTCTACATACATGTCAATACATACATATTTAATTGATTAATTTAGAATAGCTATGGTTACCGGTTTTATACGTTGTAAGTATCGTATCGTGGCGTGCCATGGGATAGGCCTATGTGCAGCAGTAAGACGAACAAACGCCGATGATGATGATGAAGTATCGCATGTGTAAGTTTATGGTCTGAGCTAACTACATAGTTACTAATCATGTTAATAAAATCATGCATACTTGTGTACTTATTATTATGGATGAACTCTAATATATATCTGAATCTGGATATCTGAATTATTCTGTCCTGATTAATGTACGAGTATACTTTGCAAATAGTAGAGATATATCACACAAACGAAGGTATGTCACCTCTTTGTTAATAATAAATGATGTTATGACATCTAGTCGTTGTAGCTGATACCCTAAACCTTTTTTTTATCATTGCCCTAAACTACTACTATGACTACTTGATGTGTGATTTGTCGTAAATAAACCTTTTCTTTCTTTTCTTATCTTATTGCATGCCTCAAAGAGGCAGAATGTTTAGAATCTAGAGCAAAAATAAGACCAAAAGTGCAAATAAAGCATTTCATTTCTTTCTTTCTACTACTTTTATACTAGTAGTTCAATTCGTTATAGGTATCGCAGTGATTGCCTATATGATGTGGCGGTACAAGCAACCGCGGCTCAGTGGAGGCACATTTATTGTTCGTCACAGGAGCTCGTCGGCAGAGCCCGGACCTCCCTCGTGAATCCTCTTTGTTCTAACGCCCTTCGGGGACTCGCGGATATATTATTTTTTCGTATTGTTTGAGTTACTTAGACGCACGGCGCTTTGTCGTTCCCCGAGACAATGAGTCGCTTGTCGAGTAACTCGCCTCGCCAAGTTTGTGCGAGTGGACTCATACTGTCTGACGTTAAGATTACGCCGAACGTTATTATATATTAGGAGCGTTATTGTTTGCCGGAGCCTCGAGACAAAGGCGCGAGGGCGCGTTACGAAACTTTTTAATACGATCATTAATATTTTAAGCGCTGCAGTGTTATTGCCGAGGAATGTTTCCGAAGGTTTCAGAGGTGCTATTACTGAAAAGTAATTCTAAAATGGAGCAAATAAATGCTTGTTTTTCTTTTTGCTTTAACTTCTCTTCAGATGGAGATTAAAGAAACTTAATGTTAATGAACGAAATGTAACTAAATTCATGTAAAACTAAGGCAAAAAATAAAGATAAGATATATACATCTTTATTAAAACCACATAGGCACATAAAGCTTGCAAAAACAAATAAACTAATGATGTACTATTTGGCTTTCTTACCTATTCAAAAGTAGCCTTTGTGTTATATTACAGTAGGATAATAAGGCATAAGTTAGCTTCATACAAAATAACAGTTCAAGCTTAGCTTTAGTTACCAAATAACTGCTAAGCTTTAGCATTATCTGATCTCATATTAAAATGTAAGAATGATAAATGATGGCTCAGCCATAAGAAGGCAAGCTCGGGCCGGGTCACAAGTCACATCGCCACCAGCAGGCGAGTGTGGTGCCAACGATTAACGACGATCTACACTGCATCAGCGCTGCTTTTACATATTTTACTCTATTTCATACAAGAAATTTAATCTTCCTCTTAAAAAACATACACTATGATAATAAATATGTAACATGCCTAAGCAAGTATGAAAATGTAATGCCTTCAAAAACATAACTTGTAAAAAACACAAGTCTCGCAACTCGCAGTTCTTCTACCGTAAAGAGTTGTTTTTTTTTTGTTTTAAATTAATAGATTGTCTTGGCCATCGCATGAAAACATAATGTGTCTCACAAGTAATATATGTGCCCCCAGATATGGTTTTAAATTTCATTAACATAACAAACCTCAAAGCTTTTATACAAACAGAAATAACCGACTAATGATGTTAATGCGAAAGTATGCGAAAGGATATGTGTGTGTGTTAACTCTTCAGCAAAACTAAATGAACAGAATGTTGGTATATAGGTAGATAGCTCAGACCTTGGATTTATACTTTTCAACGTGTAAAACCACTGAGCTTGGTAGTAATCCGATATATCTCTATGTATTCGTATTACGTCGCGAGAGCTGTATAAAGTCGGCTCCACACATTCGGATAAAATGCCTCCAAATAGCCGTTGTAATGTGCGCAATTGGGTTTTCATGCGCAAGTCTTAACTAAATAATAAATAACGCAGAGGTCGGCCATTCGCGTTACTCAAGCTTAAAAAATACATAAAACCAAGTGAATGTGCCCGCCGCTACACAGACATTACACGCTTTACTCGCTCGAAGTATTTGCATTTGGCTTTAAACTCCACTTTACTACGCAACGTCTCACTACTCTATATTTAAATTATATTTGAACAAGTGATGCAGCCCTGCTGCACGTGACTCTGATATGCAAATTATAGATCCACTATTATAATTATCTTAATACAATCCTTGAAAAAAATCTGTTAGAATATTATTTTCTTGTACGTATATTTTTCCAGCATGACAAGTGGTAGAAAGTGCATTAAGGACTGTCTGTCTCTGTGCCGATTTTTTTCTGCAATAAATCTCAATAGCGTAAAGTATAATAGAGATATCCATTCCATCAATGTACTTTAAAGACTAATGAATATGTTTACATAGAGAAATAGAACTCTCCGAGTGCATCAGCTGTATTATCTATTTTCAACTAGCAACATCCCACAGTTACAGCCACGCGAGTCCCCTTGAAAATATCGAGGTAAAAAGTAGCCTGTCTATCTGGTTTTTTTTTCAGGTTTCCAACTAATAGATTCTTCATATACAACACTTTCACCTTTGTAACTAGGATGCTACAGAGAGTAGATTGAGTGTTACCTTCCGTCGAGTTAAAGATTCTGTTAACAAAAGAACCAACGAGTAACCAGGCAGGTACCAGTGACTGTAGGTACAATGGAGAGATTCGATTTCATTATGAAAATGGAAATGGGCCACCGGTTTCGAGAGGGGATCGGAATCGAAAACCGAATTTATATAAAGGGAAGGCATTTTTTACTGAAAGTTATCTTTAAACTTCAATATGCATAAAAAGGGCGTCGAAAAAATCTGGAACACACCTATAAGCTCACTTTAAAGACTTACAATGAAACTATTTGTTAAGGTCGTTCCACACTGTGACAGCGAACGCCAGTAAAAGCCGCGACGAGAATTAGGATGAATTCGCGTTCACTGAAAGCACACTCCACACTGTAATTTCACGCAAAGTTCAGGGCAAGTCATGGTGGTCATATTGTGGCACGGGCATTACAAAATGTGCAGGTAAATGAAATACCTGCAGTGTAGGTGACATGGACTCGTCTCCACAGGAATTCACCGAAGCAAACGCTCTCTATGTACTCGTATATAGTTACATAGGAGCTAGTGTAAATGGACTGTATTTACTGAGCATTAGAAACTGCTGAACTGCACGAGATAGGAAAACTGAGCCAATATATTAACGTGGCTGGAAACAAAACGCATCGATAATGCATTTCAGGGTTTGCGTTGCGACTTCTAACAACTCGACCATTTCCAATTTAGTGCAAGTGTCGCAGAGAGAGCCGTGTAGTTTGCTGCTCGAAATTCGAATAGATTTTATTTTAAAACGCGACACCGAATCGAAGCCATTGCTGTCACACCTTTGTATGTTTTGTATCTTAGAGTTCAGGTGGCTGGAATTGACAATTTTGTGCTGAACGCTTACCAATTGCACACGATTCGATATTTAGCTGTGAATGGAGAAAGTTGCAAAGTTTCAATAATATTTATGTTCAATAGCTGGATTTTAAGAAATGGGCTAGTCTCTTTTTATATAGAATGATTCTTTATTGCATACCAAAATACAAGAAATAGTTATGAACATAATATTAAGAACTTAAAACTAGAAGTAAACAATCGGCGGTCTTATCGCATAAAGCAATCTCTTACAGTCAACCTGGTTGGAATTTATATACTTTGAAGACTGGAATTTAAAGTCATAAAGTATGCCATGCAACAAATAAAAACAGTGAACCTTAGATTTTTTTGTCAGCATTTAACACCTAGAAGATGATATAACTCGAATAGGACAAGTAAAATATGGAAGACCTAAAACATGTATCATGAAAAACATAGACACTGTATGGTGTAGTCACACCGGTAACAATAAAGCGGTAATCACACAGACTCGTCACACAAACGAACTGAGTGAGACGTCACAAGTCACACTGCAGTCACCGCGGTACATTCCTCGTCACGCGTCACACCGCATCGTTACACTTCACTCTGAAGTGGTCTCATTATGTCACATTGAGTGTCACACATTTCCTTCAGTGCTTATTTATGGTAAATTTACTACATTTTCACTAATAGTTATATTTTTTAATAAAATACGTACCAAAGTACATACGTATAATATGTTACCTACTTATTAAGCCCATTACACACGTCGCTATATAGCGCTATAAAGCATCTTATATCGCGCTATATTTTACAGTTGATGCGTAGAATCCGCCATTTTTCATTTTGACTAGGTGATAAAATGACTAAGCCGATTTGTATTACCGAGACAAAAAAAAACAAACTCCTATTACCTACGCGATATATTAAACTAAATAGTAGCAAATGTTTAACCGCTGTGTAACAAATTAGAATTTTTTTTTATATATATTAAATACTAGCTGACCCGCGCGCACTTCGTAGCGCGTGACAGTAAATTATTCATATATTAATGAATTTGATGCAGACCATTTAATTCGATTTCCAATTCCACGGAAAAGAGGGATTCAATTCACGGGTTTTCTGCGACTTAATGGGCGTAGAATTAGTAAAGGCTGGCAAACCTTGCCAATATGTAACTACGATCGAATCACCTACTATTCAAAATGTCTATTGGACGTTTCGCCTACGTTCATAATAACTATTGGTTGAAATCAATATTGGACGATTCGCCTACGGTTAACTCAGCTACGGTCGATTGAGCTATGGTTGATTAAACTATTGGACGATTTGCCTATTTTTGACCGAACTAACGGACGTTTCACGTATTTTTAGACCATGTTTCCGGCTGCTAGTCAGGTATGACAGCTAAAAAATACTTGTTTATAGTACAGAATTCAGAAACGTGTTGTTTTTGATACCTGAATGATTTCTATCTGTAGGTGCGCAGACAGCTTATTATGCCACTTTGCCATGATGAGGTAGATGAAAGAAGATGCCAAAATGCCTGAAGATGCCATGACACAGGATAAATAATTCAGTAATAAGAAAAATATCTGGCGCTTCGCCGGCCGCTGCCGCGGCACGCTCGCTTCGCTCGCTCGGCTCGCGCATTGTGGTCACTGTTCAAACCTAACCTAACCAACAGATTTCGGTTTGCCCTGAATACTGTACTAAAAACACGCGTAGCAAAGAATTTATAAACCGTAGGTGAGTCGTCCATAGTTGAATTAACCAATATATCAAATGAACATTGGCCGAATCGCCCATTAGTTCACATGCCCATAGTTTAATCAACCGCAGGCGAGTTGCACTGTAAGCGAGTCGTCCAATATGTGAAATGAACTTATGCGAATCGACCGTAGTTATATCGACCGTAGTTGAAACGACCGTAGGTATTATGAAACGTAACCCGTCCATGCGGGCAAAGCCATGAGAATAAGCTAGTGACTGATGTATCTGTATAACGTACAGCCTCAACCGCTAGCTGGATTGGGTTGAAATTTGGAACATAGAAAGGTTTCATGACGTAGACCACTGCTAACAGAAGCGGGTGCCACGCAGCGACGGGCGGACGTCGCGATAGTTTTTTGCAAGTATTTAGTGTAATTTACGTTATTTACTTTTGACGTATGTATACATAATATAATAAATTATATAAAATGTCAAAAAAATAGCATGCGATATTATGCTGTTTTTGAGGTAAGTTAGTAAGAAGTTATTTTTTTTATTTTTAAAAGTATTCTGCTGAAGTAAGAGTGCGAGTAAGAGACCGAGTAAGAGTCCAAGTAAGAGTCCAAGTAAGAGTCCGAGTAAGAGTGCAAGTGAGAAACTGAGTAAGAATTCGAGTAAGACTGCGTGTAAGTGTCCGAGTAAGAGTGCGAGTAATAGTCCGAGTAAGAGTGCGATTAAGATTCCGAGTAAGAGTCCGAGTAAGAGTGCGAGTAAGAGACCGAGTAAGAGTGCGAGTAAGAATCTGAGTAAGAATTCGAGTAAGACTGCGAGTAAGAGTCCGAGTAAGAATGCGAATAAGAATCTGAGTAAGAATTCGAGTAAGACTGCGAGTAAGAGTCCGAGTAAGAGTGCGAGTAAGAGCCCGAGTAAGAGTTTGAGTAAGAGTGCGAGTAAGAGACCGAGTAAAAGTCCGAGTAAGAGTGCAAGTGAGAGACCAAGTAAGTGTGTGAGTAAGAGTCCAAGTCTTGTCTCTTGTCTTGTCTCTTGTCTTGTCTCTTGTCTTGTCTCTTGTCTTGTCTCTTGTCTTGTCTCTTGTCTTGTCTCTTGTCTTGTCTCTTATCTTATCTCTTGTCTTGTCTCTTGTCTTGTCTCTTGTCTTGTCTCTTGTCTTGTCTCTTGTCTTGTCTCTTGTCTTGTCTCTTGTCTTGTCTCTTGTCTTGTCTCTTGTCTTGTCTCTTGTCTTGTCTCTTGTCTTGTCTCTTGTCTTGTCTCTTGTCTTGTCTCTTGTCTTGTCTCTTGTCTTGTCTCTTGTCTTGTCTCTTGTCTTGTCTCTTGTCTTGTCTCTTGTCTTGTCTCTTGTCTTGTCTCTTGTCTTGTCTCTTGTCTTGTCTCTTGTCTTGTCTCTTGTCTTGTCTCTTGTCTTGTCTCTTGTCTTGTCTCTTGTCTTGTCTCTTGTCTTGTCTCTTGTCTTGTCTTTTGTCTTGTTTTGTCTCTTGTCTTGGGTTTCAATATACGCCGCCACGACATGATAGGTAAGTAGGTAGGTATAGTAGGGATACTATGCTGGAATAAAACCTATTGTAGTTCCCAGATTAGGCTTCTTAATTATGAACCAACTTTAGTTTTAATCTACCTGTTATTATGTACCTACTTTTTATTGAATTGAAGAGTGATCAATCGTATTTATTTTTAACTCCCGACGCAAAGACGAAAGGGTGTGATAAGTTTGACGTGTCTGTCTCATAGATTCGATTTAGATTTTGTTTGAAAAGTAAGTTAGGCGGAAGTGTTCTTAGGTATTTTTAGTCATAGCCGCAAAAAACGCGGCTTCATCCCGCGTGTACTAAGTTTGATACAATACATTTTCAAATCTCATTCGACTGTTGCATTTTTGTAACGGACATTCAGTGGTTCCTAAGCGGACGTAGTAAGGTACATGTAGGTAGGTAATATGAAATAGAAATAAAAGCTTGTAAAAAAATATATCAATAAATGTACAAAAATAATATAATTAATTTATAATAACTCATCTAGATATTAGCTCAAGTAAGTAGATGATATGAAATAGGTAGGTACCTACTGTATGCGGGCAGCGGCTGCCCGGCAGCCCTATGACTCGCGCATGTACCGCGAGACTGTAGGTATTTATGTTCAAAAATCACGCTCAGTCAAACTACTGCATATCTCTTTACCGTGCTACCACTGAGGTGTATACCTAAAATCATAGGCGGATCCAGGATTTGGTTTTGGGGGGGGGGGGGGGGGCGGCAAGGTGCAGACGGGCAAAAATATTATAATTTTTATTACGAAAAGTGTATGTTTAGCTCGCTCTGAGCGGTTAGGAAGTTTAAACATCCATTACAATAAGTGCGCGAGCAGCTAGCTGCGAGCGCCGAAAAAAAAATTTAATCTTTACTATGAAATATGTGCGAAATTCGTAACTCTACAATGCTTCTGGGGGTGCCTTGGCCCCCTGCCCCCCCCCTAAATCCGCCTACTCGCTCTGAGCAGTAAGAAAGCTTAAACATCCTTTATAATATGTGCGCGAGCAGATTGCTTAATGACTCGGGGGGGGGGGGGGGGGGGCTTGGCCCCTTGCCCCCCCCCCCTAAATCCGCCTATGATTATCTATAACACAGATAAAAGTTCTATAATAATCATTGCAAAATTTTACTAACATTATAAACGTGAAAGTTTGTGTCTGGATGTATGCCTAAATGGGTGTGAACAGATTTTATGTCTGTGTGTCTCCGGATAACCAGTGATTTTTACAAAAGATCCCCCTAGATGGAGCGCCACAATCGCGTGATTTTAAGTTAAAATATCTACAGATTTTTAATAATTCATAATTTCTCATATTTAATTTCTCAATTAAATAGGTACATAATATTTAATTAATCTAACAATTAAAAAATGTATAATAAATGAAGTATTCACAGTAATTATAAATCTATTATTTAGTTCCGCTAGGTTACGCGGGACTCTTTTCTAAAACTGTTTGCAGAATAAACGATATTTCTTTTTCTTAGGACATTAGTTCCGTTATTTTCCGTGGCGCTAGCTTGTATGAAAAATAATTTACTTTTACAATGAACTTTAAATGAATTTTTCTATTTATCTTCAGATGATTTTACATGTTTTAGAAATTAAAAATAAGCAGCAAAAAGATATTTATTACTGATATTTACACGCATCATGCGCACATTAGATTAGTTCCGCTGGCGCTGATTCATATGAGAAATAAGTTACATTTACTAATTTAAATGAATTCTAATTTGTTTCCTGATGATTTTACATGGTTTAGAAATTAAAAATAAGGTGCAAAATGATACCTACCTATGTACAGACCCTGGCTACTATATAGCATCAAAGTACTCGTCAAGACGAATCAAATGAGCCCAAACTCGATGGGGTTTTTTCTTTTAATCACGGAGTTCCTATGGCCACCTTCCAGCTCCGTTTCGGACCCTGGTTACTATATAGTATCAAAGTACTCGTCAAGACGAATCAAATGAGCCCAAACTCGATGAGGTTTTGTCTTTTGATTACGCGGTTCCTATGACTACCTTTCTTGTTTATTAGTATTTTATATGCGAATCTTTAGATTGATATAACTCTTTTATTTATGAACCGATTTGACTAAAACCAAGACTAAGGTTCAAGTAGAGAAAACTGCAACGTATTAGTGAAAATTTTATTCAAATCGGTGGTGTTGTTTAACCACACCAGTGACACAAACTATTTACAAATTTAGCCCAAATTAAACTAAAGGTCAACCACAAGTTTACACCCACACCGATAGATGGCGTCTGTAGCGTTTTTGGCACTATTTTTTTTTGAATTGAATTTACTTTATATTCTATTTCTTTTATTTCGAATTTTTGATGTAAATTAGGGGCGATGTGTCTGATATAAATGATTATTATTTATTTTATTATTTTATTTTACGTTTTCCTAGGAAAAATTGACAAAATGTTTTACGAATTAGATCGCGCAAGCGACTTTTTCGCGTCGTTTTGTTCATATGCGTATTTTCACAGTTCACCTTAGTAAAGGATCACAATGAATGGGGAGAAATTTCCATTCTTATTATATGTATGGATTTTCTTGTGTTTGCAGGTCTTTTTGTTAGCATTACGAAACAAAGTAATATAATTTGTATTTTAAATTTCACCTCCTATTTACTTGTAATAGGAGCTCTTTTTATGCATAATGATTATTTGTCCGAATAACTTAGACCTTTGAATACCTTGCAGTAGACTTTCGCTTAACCGGCTAAGTCATGTTACAAAATGGCTACGCATTTTTTTTTAATCTAGTTCATATGGGATTTGCCAAATTGTATGGTTTCACAGCAACATGTCTGTTGACAATGTCAATTTTGAGTCTTATACAGGATGTGTAAAAAAATCATGATTTTTTTCTCAAATTTTTAAAAAATACATACCAGGATGTTGCCATGGTTTTTTTTTTTTATAAAAGTGATTGTCAGTTAAATCTGTAATAATGCAAACACATTGTTTCAAGGGTTTTGTAGGTACCTCTAAAGAGAAAAAAAAACAAATCATTATTTTATAGTTTGTCTAGACATGTTTACTAGGAAACTGAACGTTTGGAGTTCTTCTTGTCCTTGTCATATTGCCTATTACTGGGAGTCATGGCCCCTCCTTTGGAGGATTTGATATCTGATGATAGATCGCTATCTGGGTTGGTTGGATGCGATTTTCATAGCCAGGAGCCAAAAGACAACAGGACAACAGCAACTTCAAGGGTGGTGCGGATCTGATCTGACCAACGCATCGGACTACGACCTGAGTCCGCTTTCCTTTGATTTTCCGGATGACAATGAGCTTCTCTACCTATGCTATTTGGCCGATGTAGTCGAGAATCCTCTGATAAAGTCGGTCAAATCCAACATGAATTGATCTTATTTGATTAACGTAAGTCATACTTTTAGTAAACGATGTTAATTTAGAATAAAATTTTCTGGATTTTTTGACGAATTTTGAAACGTCATTTTTTTTAAGTTTACCAGGAGCAGATTTGAAGGAAACCAAAATCTAGGAAAAAAAAAAGAAACATCCTTTATGTAGAATACATTGTCAAATTCTTTTGTTTAAGTAGTGTTGGGGAATCATTGGAACTATATGCAATCAAAGTGATTGAATCTCCGTTCCTACTCCTGGTACTCCTGGTACCTACTTCCTAAAAATATTAACAAAGAACTAGCTTTTAAATGATGAAAAGTGGTATGTACCTTCAACGAGTGTGCATATATGAAAGTGCATAGGAAGGAGAAATAAAATAGACCCCGTTGTCGTGATTTTCTGTTTAGCAACAAAATCTCCAAAACCTGACGGTTGGTTAGTTTTGATTGGCTTGTTTATAAAAAAAAAACTCTTTTTTAAGACCAAACCACCTTAAAATCAAGAGAGAAGAGAGAAATAAAGCGAAAAATATATAAAGCGTTTTCTTTTAAGAATTCTCGGATGCTGCTTGGATATAAAGATGTACAGTACAAGTCCTGCACAGATACAATAGATATAAATAGCAGATAACCACATGAAATAAATACGTCTAGTGAAGCAAACGTACGAATGTGATTTGATTTCGAACAGGAGAAATGATTTGGATACGCAAACTCGATCACCTGCTCGCATAAAGAACCACTTTGAATTTCTTCCAGTTAGACTGCGTTCGTTTTCTGCTTAGATAGGATATGTGAGTCACTTGCATGCCTATGTACGTAAACACACATGCGCCTATGTACATGCAATAACGCTCATCCGAAATCCTGATAAAGTTTTACACAGTCACCGTAAAATAAATCGGTGGTAATATGAATAACATACATTATCATTTTATAGGTTTTGATATAAAAATATTCGACTTATTAGTGCCTATTACTATTAATTATGTAAAGAAAAGTAAGATAATAAGATTTCACATTATTTCTCTTATTAATTTCGATTAGATAAAAATAAGTTGGTTAGTTTTATCACTAATTTATGAAGATTTTTAAAAGCAGTTAATTATTGTAAATATTAACACTTGTATTTCTTTTAAACAACGGTTTTCAACTTATATCATTCATCGCAGGAGGCACAAAGTCGAAATTGTGCATATACTTATTAGGTAAGTAAGACTGGTGATAATGCTATATTTTGGTAACATTGAATTGATCCGATAATGAAGCCGTAAAGCAGCAACTGGAACTCCGTGAAGGTTATAGAACAGTTGAAGTATAGCTAACATACATATATTAAAAAACAATCTATAATACATAACATGAAAATAAGTATATAATAATTATTTTATGAGTAATTTTCACTTTACATTAATGAAACTTTAATAATTATCATTATTGTGTGGAATAAAAGAACAGATACCTAAACTATTAAAATACGTATTTATTCGTAATATATTATGTTAATAACATTTTTCCACACAAGTATATGGCAACTCCAAATTGCACTTGTCCGGTTTATTTTTAAATAATATTTTTTTTTATATTCTTGTATTAATATACCTTTTCTAAACGCTCTCAAAGAAATTGTTGACAAGTTATTCGAAATATTTGAGTACGTTTGTAAATATGAAAAAGTAATGTTAATAAAGTCACTTGATTTGATTTCAATGATCGACTCAAGATTCAAAAACAAAGAATGAACTATTAAAAAATATAGTTCCGATCAGTAACCTGGCCATCACTAAAAATAATATAGCAAGGCATAGCGAGGTATAGCAAGGCCTTGCTATGCGATGCTATATGGTACCAGGAGTCATATAGCAAGGTAAAGTATAGCGTCGTGTGTAATGGGCTTTAGCATTCGATTCGATGATATGATTTCGAGATCATACGTAATTTATTAAACATTTTTTTACATTGCAATCTCATTTGATATACGGAAAATAGCTTGCCGTGAGTTCAGTTGCTAAAATAACAATAAAGCAATTCCAGTCAGTTCCGAGTTCAGTTCAGGCATGTCTGATGTCCACTGTCTGGTGAACAAAAGTATTCGTGTGCAGATAGTTAACATTATACAAAACACGGCGAGTAGTGTCGCGGAGAGACAGGCCACCGAGGGGGTGGGGCGAGGGTTGCATGGCGTGGAGGGGAGGGGGGGGTGACAGCGGTCGAGGAGGCTGGAATTTCATTTCCTCTACACCTGGGCCTCGCCAGCGCCGTGTGGACACCGCGTGTCACGTGACACACACCACATTACACATACATAGGTACTCTAGCTCTTATACTTGATATATTGCTGTTTATAATATAATATATATACCTTGCAGTCGTTAAAATTTACTGCAGAATATAAAAATATCAGTAAAAACTACAGAACAGTCGTAACGTTTGATAGTTCAATAATAGTTTGATTTTAAATAATATATAAGGTACATATATTATACCTTACATATACCTATATATGTTTCAGCTAAAGTCCGTAGTACGACAACACCTAGGTTTAGTCGGTTAAACCTAGGTGTAGCCGACCGCAGTCGACTAAAGTTAGGTGTAGAATATTTTGAGTCTCATGTCTTTAAAACGTGAGACAAGTAGTTACTAACATATACATATTTTATATAATGTAGCATATAGGTCCATTATACAGATATTGTGGCAACAATTCAGTGTAACCGCAGCGGAGTGATGTTTATGAGTCGGTGTTTAGCATAATGGTATCCACCGATAGACAGGCTCTGGCGCTGGCGGTGGTCGCTTAACGTTGTCTTCACTACCGCATACTGAGTACTGCTTGCTTACTTTACATTCGTTTATATATTATGACCACTTATTTATGGGAATAAACTGAATGATAGTGTTAGGTCTTTGCGCGTTAGACTTTTTTGTCTTCGGTAGACTGAGATTTGAATTACTCAGAATTTACGCAGGATACACTGAGCACTGAACCACGAAAGCTACATACATTTGACAACCAATTTTCGTGGCAAAGGTTAATTAAGAAAAAAATACGAAGCTGCTAAAATACAGCAATGTAGAAAATTTGTACAATCCACAGGTCGTCACATACCGACCGAGATACAGTCCGAATGTTCCCAACAACTGTCAGGTGGCAGCGAGCTCACTGCATACCTTCTTCAGTTGTTTTTAACAACGCTACAACTAGCTACATTCTTGAATTGTTTACCACTTTAGTTTTATTACATTTAAATGATTCGTGAGTATTAAGATTCGTCTTTGTAAATAAACGGCATAAACTCACTTATATTTACTTTTTGCCAACCGTTTCGATCCTTTACGAGGTGCTTCTACAGGGAGTAGCTACGGTTCCGCGCCCCGCGTCTAAACTGTTTACTAAATACAAGTGAATTTATGCCTTTAATTTGCAAACGCTTTAGTTTTTTAGCAAGTGAAAATGTACTGGACAATGAGAGATGTATTCACATTATACAGAGTAAAAACCAACAAAAGTAAACTTATTAGTTTTGGAAATATTCGGATAGTATGCCAACTTATGTATTAGTTATTGACGTATCATGTATGTTTGTTACTCCTTCTCGCCTAATATGACCCAATTTTTTTTTATAAAACGAAGAAAGAAGACTAGCAAGACGCTCTCCTGGATGGTAAGAAGTAAGAGATAACGCTGCCCGTAATCAGTACAGTGCTACCCAGTGCAATACGCCAACGCTTCTTACTTGAGAGTCATAAGATGTTAAGACTCTCTTCAGCCCAGTAATTTCACTAGTTACAGTGCCCTTCTACCGAAGCACAGTAATGTTTGCACATCACTGCTCAGGTGGTAGAATAACTGGCACTGCTGGGGTACCCACCTAGACGACCTCCTGCAAAGGAAGTCGGGTAGACTTACTGGTAAATTGACCGGTAAATTGAATTGAAATTTGGTTTGTGGGTAGCTTAGACTCGAAATTAATACATGCAGAGAGATAATGTATATCTGATCAAACTACAGAGCATAACTTACAGTTTTCATGCACCCTTTTATTCAATACAGCCAGGTTTTCTAGGGCCTTATCTAAAAACATATCGTCGATAAAGCCTGACCTTCAGCAGCGTAAACACGTCGTCACGTACGCGAGCCATCCGCACGCCGTCCGCATGCCGTCCGCATGCCGCCCGGACGCAAGGGACGAGGCCGCCTTTAACATGCACGCAAATTGTACTACCGGCCCAACCCTGCCCTTCCATGCCTTATTGACTACATGGTAGGGATGCCACGGGAATTCGTCATCTTGGAGGTCAATGGGACAAGCTTTACAGGTCCATGTACATGCATAGCCATGATCAAAGGTGTTGAATAAGTTAGATGTATGTTAAGTAGATATGTTTTGGGGTTGATATAAAATGCTGGCATATACATTATGGTTGGCGTTGGCATAAATGAGCTAGAAAATTCTGTCAGTGAAACTTCCATTGAGGAAAAAGTCTGTCAGAGAAATGGTTAAATATGCAAAATCGGGTCGACAAACAGTCAACAGTGGTGAATCGGTCATCGGAGAACCGTTGCCCATTCAGAGAGATGTTAGAACGCTATTGAAGCAAAAGAAAAATGCAATATGGCCGTATTCCGGCACGATATTACTGAAGCAAGGTATAAGGTAGGCCATTTTGTATTTGTATATTCTCCACCTATTTGACCGTCAACACGTCAATGATTGATGCAACGGTAATCACTCACCATCAAGCTCTAATAAAAAAAAAATTGTCACATACTAAAACGTGTCCTAAAAACCAAACTGGGAGCATCTGGTGAAGACGTGATACTTATAATAAAACAGCTATCTAGAATGTGGAGTACCTAAGGGCAGCCCTACACGAGGGTTCCGTAGACACGGCGGAGGGTCCCGGGGGTCGCACCTGTGCGTCCAGGATTTATGCGGCGTAAGGCGTACACCTGTAGAACCTTTCCATAAATGTTACCTGCCACCTGATTCTTACATCGGCTACTTTATTAGGTACTATCTATAGCAATTTTATCCCCAAAAAGTATCCTATGTGTTTAA
Organism: Hemithea aestivaria; assembly: GCA_947507615.1. NCBI lineage: Eukaryota > Metazoa > Arthropoda > Insecta > Lepidoptera > Geometridae > Hemithea > Hemithea aestivaria. The sequence continues at coordinate 19,797,788 of OX382324.1, read as the reverse complement.
TCTGTCGATGTACCAAATTTCAGCTCAATAGGCGCAGCCGTTTAGGAGTAAAGAGATAACAAACACACACATACATCCTCTACTGCGACTATATAGAAGCGCTCCGAAGTTTTTTGATTCCCCATCCTGTGGAAAAATCGGGACACAAAGTAGCCTACCCTACCTATATCTTCCTCCAGGATTGCAGCTATCTATTTGGCCAGTTTCATAACAATCGATTCTGCGGTTTTTGCGTGAGAGCAAGAAATATCGTGTCGCTAGAAAACTATATATAATTTAAAATGTTTTCTGCTGAAAAAATGAGCGAAACTGTGGGCATAAGCTAGTTTAATAATATAAACTGTTGATCCTCTCGTTATTTATTATTTTAGTAAAGTTAAATGTCCGAGTACTCCAGGGAGCCGTGAGGATGAGTACCCTAAACGACAGTTGTTTCCTACTCTCTACAACGAAAGTACACAGCTACCCTTTCGTACAGTAATTATGATCAATACTCGTACAGGCTCCGCTTGACCACAGACCGGCTATGCTTCCATATGCACCTGTATATCGCTATAATCAAAACTAGTTCCACATTCGGTTTCGGTAAATAATAGAGTTTGTGCTCTGTGACAAGGTTTCACACAGACTATTGGAATAAAAACAGATATGGCGCAACTAAAACTAAAGTGTAGCTAAGTTTCTGTGACAATATTGTATATAGAAAATACAAATGCAAAAACTCTTTATTGTGACCAAGAAGTCATTTATTGTAAATTTCCTTTTGTTGCATTACATGAAACAAGTTATGATTTTATGATGAAAGTTTAATTTCGTATTTCTAATTATTAATTTTATTATTGGTGTACAAAAAACTGGCACTTACTGTGATCAATGTATAAGTTTGGCTATGCAAACTAAAATTAAAATATTTATACTTAAATAGAACCTTACTTGTTTACACTAACTATAAAAGTAAAATTAAACAACGTAACAAAAGATCTTAGAAGCTAGATAAAAAAGGTATACATAATGATCTATACTATTTAATTTCTAGTTCGTTTAATGATTCTGTAACGATTTATTAATTAATATTGTGTATATTGCGAAAACTTGTGCGGTAAAGAATACTAAAACCAAGAACTCAGGGTCGAGCCTAGCTTCGGCCATTATATCCGTGAGTTTAGTCGTTTGTTTACATAGTAAATATTAATACTATTACAAATGAACATTTTTGATTGGTCTACAAGGCTTGGTATCTGCATATATGACTACTAGTGCAGCGTATGGACTCCGATAACATTTCTATTTGTCGGGAGAGCGGAGAGTGGAGTGTGGAGGTGGTAGTTAAACGAGCGGGTATACTGTCGGGAGCGGTTTAGGTTCTGTTTGCCTTGCAAAAAGCTTCCCCGTTACATTCTAACCAAACTCCAGCTGAGTTTTACTATCTCTTGGAGTCACTTGGAATTAATGTTGGGCTAATGTCAAGGATAAAAAATCGGATTAAAGGAAACAAGTGAAAAAAACTGTTAATTTAAAAAAAAAGTAAACCGATTTCAAGTGTGTACGAAGCGATAATTTCCTTTTATAAATTCAGTAAATTTTTGTTGCAATTTAAAAATACAATTTTTTCTTATGTTTTATTTTAAAATAGCATAACATGAAGGAGGCCTATGCCCAGCAGTGGGATGCAGAGGACAGTGCATGATTTTAAAATGATGTATAGCTTGTGAGATACCTAGATAATAAATACCTTACATGTTTATAATAACAAATTCATTAAACATTGATCTCTATAGAGAGAACAATGATAGAGAGAGAAGAGAACCTATTTGCCAGAGTAATAATTCACTAGTATAGAGACAAATAGGCGAGTTACATGCAAACGATGCGTTGTAAGACAATGAAGCGACATCTCCCGGAGCTGGGAACTGTCTCCACGACGCAGGCTGCAGTGTCTCCCTCGGGAACCTGCACGAGGCACTTCCCTGGGAGTGGTCTGCAGAGGCTGGGCACTGTTACTAACTTTGCACAGGTATAGCTCCGTAGGGAACAGAAGTTATGTGAACTATGATTAGGAAACTGGATTATGATCTTAATTTAATGGTATTACTATTTAAGGCTAGTGGTGTTATATAGACGCTCTAGATACTATGATTAACGACAGAATAAGACCCAATGGAGTATTTTTGAAAAGAGCAACTATGAACAGACAGATAAACAGATCTCGCTAAAAAATTGGTAGAATTGCGTTCACACAATGACACGGGCATAAACTCGTAAATAGAATAAAAATCAATCGTTCTCATAGCGTGCTTATTTCAAGAGTCTTCAATTTTAAGTATTTAATATGGTAATTATAGAGTTTAAGAAAGAGAGAATATACACGAATGATTGTACAGAAAGTTATACCGAGCGAGTGTACGAATTGAGATAGAACAAGCGTCAAGTGAAAAAACAAGTTGACACTATTAAATAAAGATGTCCAATACAATAAGAATGATTCCACGTAATACTTTCATATCATTGATACACAAGTAATGCTATCCCGGTATTTGTCGTACAGATGAGCGACCGCTCGACAACAAATAATCGCAAGCTCACTCCGCCCGCTGAAACCTCCCGGATTGTCCATTGTCTGTTTACTCGAGTTTTTAAAACGCCAGCTAGATTTTATAATGGAGGGAGGGGAATGGTAATCTTATTTGTTGTTCGCTTCATATTGGCTCTATAAACAGCGGCTGTTTGTTTTGGTGAATAATTCTCTTGCGTTTAATTCGTAGTAAGCTCCCTCCTGCATGACACAGAATAATTTATTGTGCCACAGTATCATATTTCCTCGACATCGTTTCTAAATAGTGAGGTAATCGATTATAATAGACCTTTAACTAAAATTTTACATGATGCAAAACGTAATATGTATCTCAAAAAGCGTATTTTTACAGAAAACGATGCTTGGTAAAACGTTCAAAGTTTTCTAAGAGAATCTTGTGACGTATATTTTTAAAAGTCCTAGAGCATTGGTGTTGTAGGTATTTGTACCGGTACACAGGCAACTCGTGACCGTTATCGGGTGGCGTGTAATTGTACCATGAATGGTATAAATTTTATTTCACAGTGTTTGAATTTCAACCGGCGGCGCCCAAATTTCATTGAAAGCGGTCGTATTGGTTCAAATGGCGTGCTTTGAATTTAACACAATTTTGTTTGTTTCAAATGGTTTTAGAATAAATTCATTCGTTAACAGGATCGCCAATTTAGGGGAAAAACACATTAATGAATACTATATTTTTGGCGTAAATGTTTTTGGATTGTTACTTTAATACATAAATGTAACATAAAATATATGTTTTTACGTAAATAGGGAATCGAATAAGAGACAAGGAACTAACAATCGAGGCACAGGCTGCTAGCGCTCGCCTTCCTATTGTGAGACTAAGATATCCTGCACAAAGGGGTTTCAATTAGAGCGAAGCTGTCGAAGCCTACCGCCGCCGCGCCGACTGGTACGTCGCATCGATGACTTCAAAGAAACAACAAACAAATCATTGCAAGTAAAGCCTGAGGAACAATGGCCGCGGAGTGAGGAGCCGGAGCCAGCGCTGCAGGAACAGTGCCGGGACTGTACTAGCATTCATTAGCGTGAAAAACGTCGATATCCCTAGATAACATCAATTACTTGAGACCGTGGGGGGAGGAGGGGGGCGGTGATAACGAGGCTTTTGTTCTCGGATCGGAGTCTATCTCGTTCCTACTTCATCTTTTCAGCGGAACTCGTCGATAGAGATCTAAAGTGATTATTTGAACGGACGCCTCCGGGGAAGTGTTAGAGAAATATTGATAAAGAAATCCGGGAAGGGTTGCAGCCTCCGTCGGCTTCAATTAAACAGGACCGGCTCGTGTTCATGCTTCGCCGACACGACTCCAATTAAACTCACTTTTCTTTATAAATAAAACAATTTTGTCCTGCTGTTGGTTTTGGATGACTGATTTTTGTCTTTTATCCTGTTGTTCGTTATGAATTAGAAATATCTTTGACAGATTGTAATGTAATTTTACTAGATGATTATGGATACAAGAGAACAGAAGACGCAAATGATTGTGATTTGACTTTGACAGTGTCAGTAGAGCTATATGTTCTGTTAGAGTATACATCCTAATTAATACAAGTAATTGTGTTATTATTATAAATGAGATATTATAAATATAATAGAGGTATACACTCGACAAGTGTATCTCACAACTTGTTTAATTACATTACTCTAGTACTATACTGGCATAGTTGAGTCTGCTTATCATTTTTAAGCCAACGGAACCTTTGGTTTTCTTTTTCACTGCATTACGTCACATTATTATTGTAACGTTTACAAAAGCTTCGAAGAGAACTTACAGAAAATGCCATTAGTTTTAACAATATCTTTAAAAAAGGAAAGTTATATTTTTTATTTTATAAATCAGTTTAGTCATCATCCAAATATATAAAACGAAAGAGTGACTGATTGATTCAGTCATCATCCAAATATATAAAACGAAAGAGTGACTAATTGAACGTACAGCCCAAAACACTGAACGAATTGGTTTGAAATTTGGAACACAGATAGGTCTGATGACGTAGACCTCAACTAAGGTAGGATTTGTCCATACGGGTAAAGCCGCGAGCATAAGCTAGTTTATGGATAAACAGATTCCTCTATTTCCTAGCGTTAGCAAGTCCCGAGTGTCGCGGTAGATATGAGTGTTTACACGCCGCAGGCTGCTCACGGCTCGCGGTACAAACCTCACGGAATATCGTTATCAGAGGCGTACATAGTAAGCAATACGTCTCCCCCTATATTGCATTTTTACATTTACCTAAACAAAAGGTTGTGAAATTCTAGGAGTACTGCACCAACGCTAAGTAAGATATTAAGACTCTAGCCTAGTAATTTCACTAGCTACAGTGCCCTCATACCGAAGCACAGTAATGTTTGCACATCACTACTCAGACGGTAGAATAACTGGCACTGTTGGGGTACCCACCTAGACGACCATCAGCAAAGGAAGTCTACCCCCGGTAACTTTACTAGGCTTCATTGAACATCATGCCGTACGTGAGTGGAGTGTGACATATCTTATGTCGTAAACTATCATTGTAATGTTCAAGAGTCACTAACAATCCCCTTCACGACTAAGTAACACATATCTATCAGAATGATCCCACCGCGTCCATTACTCCCGAGCAGCGCAGAGTACAGAGTAGAGAGCCAGGATTGCGTTGAACTTCCAGAATGCCAATTATTTCCATTCGTTCGAGCGAACTAAAACAATCGCAGAGCTGTCGGTCGATATGTCATTGTCCCTTCGTTTGTTTTTCTGACCCGGATTAAATAATAAAACTGAAGCGCACTCCCGCCCGAGATTTCTTTAAAACATTTGCATTACCGCTCCGTGGATTTAATGCAAAAATATTCGTTTTGCGCTCACAAAGACAAATTGATTCGCTTCCGATCATAGTCTAACTTCCGATTCATAGTCGAGCGCCCTCTGGCGGACTGCAGCCGAGTGAATCACGACGATAAATCCCGAGCATAACACTGTTACCGTTTTGTACGATTTGAACATCTATTTTATTACATGTCGATGGACTTGTGCATAAAGTGGAGTAGGGATGTGAACGAAGTCGTTCAAGTGGTGGCGTTGCATCGTTACTGTTGTAAATCAGAATAATTAACCGTCACTAGACACGAGTTCGACCGCTCACCGCCCGAGGGATGATCCTATTAACTTGCTACTTCAATATGGAACTGTGTGTTCCCGGCCATAAAGAGCAGAGATAAAGTTCAATCGAATCGGTCCATTCCGGATTCCATTAGAGAATTAGAGTGATAATGCAGTGGAGAGTGGAGACACAAACTAATTTCCATCGAAATTACATTCGCACTCGAGCAAGATGAAATTCGGTGGCACATTAACGCGCCGCAATATGCATCTCATTACGGACTAACCGCACGCGCGTTACTAACATAAAACTACTGGATTACTGCGATATTGAACATTCGCCATTAGGTTCCAGACACATGACACACACCAAAATATACCAAGACCGGCTTAACTTGCAACTTTAGCCGCGTGGAAAAATCCATTCTTAACCATGCGATTGTCTAAGTCGTATGACCTATGTGAATTCCAAATTTCAACCCAATCCATCCTGCGATTTTAGCTGTGCATTAGATGCGATAGATCAGTCAGTCACTCTTCCTGTAGCTGAAGAGACTGGAGCTGCGAGTGCGTGTCGTAGGTATTCATTTGTTCTCATTTACATACGGAACTCAATTATCAAACTGTTATTTTTTTTTTGTTATAACATAGCATCTCATGAAATATAAGAATTCATCAAAAGTGTTCATGAAAAGGCAGTAAAAGCCGCATCTATTCCAAACTTGATATTAACATAATATTCGGAATAATACCTGAAGCTGAAACACAATTCATCGTGGAAACCGTCATTATAAAACACGTTTACAATAATGGACAACAATATTCTGAAATTGAGATATAAATTATACCATTCATGTAGCCCTGACTTTGCAATATCCGCTCCGAGCGTTCGACCAACGTTGGTCCACATCGGCCAATGTTGGCAACATCGGTTCACTCGGCCAACGTCAATAATGACGCACATTTGTCGTTTTAATTATGTACCGGTGAAATTCACCCGGTTTTGTTATTTCCCAGTAGAACGGGAGCTGCGGAGGGGGCGGCGGGGGAAAGGATTAATTCGGCCTATCGTAAATTCCGCATCTTTACTGCCGAAGAAAAAATACACGTTACGTTATCAACCGTCGGAAGCGAACCTCTCGCGAGTCATGCGGCCCTTCTGCCTCCTGCACGGCCACACTGCCGTCTCAGCTCGTAAAAATCACTTAAGTGTAATAACGTACCCGAGAATATATTATTTTAGGCAGGTTAATGTCACAAGTTGAAGTTTGTCCGCCGGCGGAGGGCCTGCTGTACGTCACACTTACAGTAACCGGTACACCGATCATCGCGCCTCGCTACCTCCACTCTCATGACTCAGGAACACTCACCTGAAACAATACAGTAAAATCGGTCAGATCAAAATATTTTATGCAACCATAGGGCTCGCGGCTCGAGGCATAAAACGAAGGCCGAATAAAATATGCAGAGAAAGTATCAAATGATTGAGTGGCTGAAACTCAATTCCACATATATTGTATACACCGGCTCGAGTTTATTTCATTGATCCGTACGAAAGTAGCAATAAACTGAGCCGTGTGTGAAGAGCGCGCATAAAAATATTGTGTTAGGATGGATAACTTTATTACGATGGTATGTATCTATACAGTGTGTAGGTCTGTATGTGTGTATAGCGCAAAGAGCCGGCGAGCCAGCGGCGCGATCGCATCCACAGAGATTTGATGCCGATATGAGCGAGGGGACTGTTGCGTTTATTGTGACTATAACACACAGATATCACTGTACTTTTATTTCAGCTGATCTACAATGCTGATGACGGAATACTTTCATCCATACGCAGTGCGAAATATGAATGCTTTGATGAATTTCAAACTGACACAAAGCCTCTTGTGACAAAATAAGTGAAACGATCTCAAACCGTCGTATGGCTTATCTTATAAGCGGATAGGAAAATGTAAGCAAATATCGAAACTGCTAGAGGATTTGCGGAGCAGGAATGCGACCGGAGATGTAACAAGCTGCAATGTGCCGGCGAGCGCGTGTCACGGTACAAAGTGGGAATTTTTGAGCACGGCGGGATCCCGTGATGTAGGTTAGGAGGCGGCGCGGTGCATGCATGCAGGGAACCAGGTCGCCGCCGAGGTCTGCGGTCTTATCGATTGCCGGCGGCGCGCAGTCGCCCTGAGAGGCGCGCGCGGGCCGTGCGCCGGAGGAGCGTCCATTGCGCGCGGTGCGTGGCTCCGCCGTCGCGGCGACGCGCCGAGCCGGCGATGTAACGGGCGCACAGGCGATACCTCACGCGGCTCTCCCGACTCCTGAACTCGGCGCCTCGGCCGACGGAAAGTGGAACGAAATTAAGCTCCTGTAGTATATCCGATTTGCATCGGAATCGAAGTTTGCACAGAGACCGTACACCGCCGACCGCCGGTATCGGAACATTAACGTCGAATGCACTTTAACTGAGAAATGTTATAGTTTGCCGCGGGTTCGAAATATGGACCTCGATTTTCAATGCTATTTCGAGATAGGTTCGTCTGGAAGCGACAATTTCGAACCGCTATTGAATTTTATTGAATTTGTGGCGCTGAGGCCGCGCTGCGAAACCGAATGTTGTACGGTGCTTTCCAACTAGTTAAATTCGTTTATAAATTTGAAACGTGCGTTTGTTTTAAAAACCTAAAAGTTTATTAAAGAACTAGTTAGCAAACAATATAATAATGAAGACGTTGCAATCCACAGCGGGTTGAATGGCAGTCCCCGCCCGAGGAAATGAATGTATGATTACAGCCGAACCATCAGGTGCCGGATGCGACGCCCTGTGCCATGAATATGGAATCGACAACAATACCGGTAGGAATCTATTCTATAACACTAATTATATTAGCTACTCTATTATATAGTACAAACAAAAGGGTTATATTGGCCGACTTTGGTATCAAAGCGTTTTCCTACACATTTTATTATAGATGAAAAAAAAAAGTCTTGGAAAATTCGAAGTTGAGTCAACGTCGGATACATCGTAATTGTCTGAAATTGTGTTGACACAATCTCAACAAAATGATTACGTGGGTTGGTACAGCCATGTCGTATTTGTAATACTGCTTTATACTTCAGACCACACAAATAAAGGCGATACTACTGACTCCAGTACGACATGAAAAAGATATATGTATTTCTCGCAGGGTGATGGTTGTACACCATAATGTTAAAGGTTTGTACACCCTTGTCGCTCCAACCTGAGGGCCCGGGATCAAACGATCACAAAGGGAAGTTTAAAACAATTTATTGAATGAATAACTTGTAATTTGTCTCTATCAACGGGATCCTTTTCCCGATTGCTCTCCAAAATTCACTTCTTAGATGACTTAAAAAAATGAAGATAAAAAAGAGGATCTGTTTGTAAAAGATTCACTGTTAATCAGTCATTGGTGAACCGATTACAAAAAAAAAGGTAGCACTCCGGGAGTGCCGGCAGAAGTGAAAACTTCAATATTAACGTTGTGTTTAATTATAAGTATAAAAATACTATCATTTATGAGGTAGAATACAATGTTTATTTATTGCGCTATCGTACACAAATATGACAATTTATATGTTGTCTACACTAATATTATAAAGAGGAAAGATTTGTATTTTTGTATTTTTATATTTTTGTATTTTTGTATGTTTGCAACGAATAAACTCAAAAACTACTGGACGGATTTAAATAATTCTTTCACCATTAGAATCATACATTATCCCTGAGTAACATAGGCTATGTTTTTGACTAAATATAATTAGGGATCCTTATTAAAACTTCGATAATGTTAACCAAGGTATGAAAATTCAAGTCGTAAATTGTCTTTCATCGAATGCGCTGCGGAAACTATGGACGGTAGAACCAAAATATGTTCTACAATATTAAAGTACACATTATTATCTAAAAAAAAGTCCGCGGTACCATATATCTAACTACTGTAGTTACGTCACAATAACTACTTATTTTAAAGAAATGTTATCACAAACCAGACATTAGCGAAAAGATCACGTTATTCATGTCTTGGTATGAATCCTTATCTAAATAAATTATTTGATAATTAAGGTGGTTTCAGTATCTGTAGATTGCTTTTTGAATTATCGAAATTGACCATTGCGTTCAAAAGAAATCACGATTTCAAAAATATCAACGTTAAATATACTGCTGCTGGTCGCGCCGCGCCGATGCGATGCGTTGCTAGAGCTCGCGCTACATGGCGATAAGGGGTACGGGAGAGGGGCGTGCACGACTGTAACATAGGTAGGTAGCCGCGCGGCTCATTCGCGCGGTCGGCTCCATACGCAGCGGACGCTACCGACGTTGAATATTTTGATTCAATTAAGTCACGTTTAAATTTAGTTGAAAGGTAGTTTGACTACCATGAATGTATTCAAGGTAGTTAGTTTTCAACCCAAAATGTCACGGGAACGGGAACAATCTATGTATATACTCTATACCAATATATCCAACTGACTCATCATCGCATGGGATAAAACCGCTGGACCGATTGAGCTGAAATTTAAACAGCGTGTTTTTAGGTAACGTATGCGAGCAATAAGAAGGGATTTTGCGAAATTCCCACAGGAACGGGAATAAAATGGAAATCTGTAACCGTTGAGTCTATCAAGCTGAAATTTGGTGTAAAGGTAGTTTTACTACCATGGAAAAATTCAAGATAGTTTTCATTTCAAAATTCTTACGGGAACGGGAACAAAATGGAAATTTGTAACCGCTAGGCCTATTAATCTGAAATTTTGTATAAAGGTAGTTTGACTACCATGAATAGATTCAAGACAGTTTTCATTCCAAAATTCTTACGAGAACGGGAACAAAATGGAAATCGGTAACCGCTAGGCCTATTACGCTGCCGCGGACTCGTGCTTCGGCGTACCCGTAACCCCAACAAAGGTGTAGAGTAGAAACACCCCCGGGGTTTTAGTGGGTATCCCGCCAGTTTTTTGGCGGGGAGTCCACCTCACGTCCCCCCGTGTGTAGGTGGTATGCGTAATGCATTTCCCCGGGTAAAAAAAAGGCCTATTACGCTGAAATTTTGACTGTCAGGAAAGGGTTTACAATAGTTCTCATTCCAATATTCTTCTCGGGATCGGAAATAATATGAAAATCTGTAACCGCTTGGCTAATTAAGCTGAAACTTAATGCAAAGGAAGTTTGGCTAACAAGAAAGTACAAGATAGTTTTCAACCCAAAATTCTCACGGAAACGGGAACAATCTATGTCTATGCCAATATTTAAAAGTGGAAATCTAACTGACATCGCAGGGATAAAACCACTGGACCGATTGACCTAAAATTTGTACAGCGTGTTTCTTTAGGTAACGTAGGCGACCGATAAGAAGGGATTTTGTGAAATTCCCACGGGAACAGGAATAAAATGAAAATCTGTAACCATTCAGTCTATCAATCTAAAATTTGGTTTAAAGGTAGTTTCATTACCATGAATGGATTCGAGATCGTTTTCATTCCAAAATATCTATGGGAACGGGAACAAAATGGAAATTTGTGACCGCTACGCCTATAACGCTGAAATTTAGTAAAATAGTAGTTTGACTATCAGGAAAGGGTTTAAATAGTTTTCATTCCAATATTTTTTCCCACGGGAATGTGAATAATATGGAAAATTTTAACCACGTGGCAAATTAAGCTGGTATTTAATGCAAGGCTTCCAAGAAAGAATACAAGATAGTTTTCAACCCAAAATTCCCACGGGAACGGGAATAATATGAAAAATGTAACCGCTAACCTGAATAGTTTGAAATTTTGTATAGTAGTAGTTTGACTACCAAGGAACGATATGGATTATTTATTCATCCCAATATTCTTATGTAAATTTGGTATAAAAGTTGTTTGATTCCCAAGCTCAAGCGCATGGCCTCATTCTCGCATCGTACGCTCGATTTGCGCATTGTGGATACTTACCAACCTAACTAACATAATATGTGGGACTACACTAAACTCTGTAGGGTAATCTGACTGACTCATCATTATCATAGTAGAGACAAAATTCCTGAACCTAGAATGATAAAATTTAGAATACCTATCCTATAGTTTCTTTTTAATACCTAAAAATTGAATAAGAAAGGATTTTGCGAGAACCAGGATATTTTTATTATCTTTTTGCTGAACTGATAGAGTTGAAATTTGGTATAAAGGTATTTATGTACCAGGAGAGGATGTAAAATAGTGTTTATCTCAGATATTCCCCTCTTAGAGGGGGAAAAGGGGGCCATTTTTAACCCCCGACGCAAAAACGACGGGGTGTTATAAGTTTGACGTGTCTGTCTGTCTGTCTGTCTGTCTGTCTGTCTGTCTGTCTGTCTGTGTGTGTGTGTGTGTGTGTATGTGTCTGTCTGTGGCATCGTAGCGCCCAAACGGATGAACGGATTTTGATTTAGTTTTTTTTGTTTGAAAGTAGAGTTAGTCGAGAGTGTTCTTAGCCATGTTTGGTGAAAATCGGTCCAAGATGGCCGCCGCTACAAAATGGCGGATTACTTTTTTCTTCCACGACCCCCTCAATATGGGTATCAAATGAAAGGGCTTAACGAGTAGATTACAGCCCACTATATAAAATTTAAAATCCAAGATGGCCGCCATCAAAAAATGGTGAATTACGTATTGCGTTGGGGGTTTTTTTAAATTTTTAATTTAATTTACTTGTTCTCCTATAAAAGTGGGGGTAAATGTTGTATTGAAATTTCTAATACCGCTGGGCCTGAAATTTAGTAGGTAGGTACGAGTATAAAGGTAGTTTGTATGCCGAAATAGCACATAGGATAGTTTTATATGTTAGAAATACCCTTTTTAGAAGGGGAACAGTGATGAAGTTTGTATGTGTTATCTATATTCGTTAGGCCAATTAAGCTTTTTTTACTTCTACAAAGGTTAGTTTAAGTACCAGGAAGGACACAGAATAGCTTTTATTCGAGAAACCGCCTTCAGAGAGGAAACCAGGCATTCAAGAGTTTGTATAAGGAATCAGTATCCGTCGAACTGACGTAGTTTTATTTGGTTTTAACACAGTTTGAGTCCTGGGACAGAGCATAGGATAGTTTTTATCTCTGAAATCTTTTTAGTATCTTCAAACATTGTAAAGGCCGCGGCAGTGGCCGATGAAGCGCCAGAAGCTACTAGAATATTTTAAGATAGAAATATCATAAATAGGATCACAAGCTGTAAAAAAATGAGACTAAATTCATGTTAAAATGCGAATTTAATGTTTGTGATCATTGTCTATTTCTAGCAATATTTTACTAAATCTGTAGATTTGTCATTGAAATATTTATTGCGTAGGTCTTATTATTTCATTTTATTTTTTATTCATAATGGCACCCGAAGCGAAGCGAGGACGGGCCGCTAGTTATTTATAATATTATATCGTTATTTATATATAACATTAAATTTTATCTCTCAGAAAAATCAACTTCCATCCATAATTTCGACGACTTTTACACCATCGTTATTATCAGAATCATCATCGCAAATTTTTACAACTGATACAATTGGTTTATGATAACTGAAGTAAGAAACAAACAGTTTTGATTCGAACCTATTTAAGTGTCTAATAAAAAAAATATAAAATATAAAAATATAAATATAAAATATAAAAAAAAAATATCGGGCGCGCGCTTGTCTGAGCCCCCTGTGCCGCCTAAACAGAGCAGCACACTCAGGCACGGTAGAAAGAGTGGGAGATACTAGTTCCTCTCCCTTCCCCTCGATCTTACGCTTTTTCGATCAGCATCACGTGACCCTGACGCGAGTTTGAAAGTTTTTACCCATACAAAAAAGTGCTCAGCGCCGCTAAAGAAGTTTTCACTTCAAAAAATCATTATTAGTTTCCTGTACACACTAAAAAGATTTTGTAGTTAAGTATATTTTCTGAGTAGGTAGTCTCTCACCAATTACTGAATAACGAACAAACGTGAACACATGGAATCTCTTTTTATCTTTTTTTTTGAAGTCGTACAAAATATAAAAACACATAGAATCTCTTTTTTTCTTTTTAGAAGTCATCCAAAATATAAAAACTTATGAAATAATACACCCATCCATGAAAATATGCATGTAAATTATTATTTTTGCCGATCTTTATATTGAAATTTTGATGTAATTTCATGTTCAAAATACCAAATTTCATTGTTATTATTATACATATGTATGTTAGAAACAAGCCCAAGTAGTGGAAGCAGGTCGTGTTAGTGGAGCATTATAATTAGTGCGAAGTTAGGCGTTAGTTCCGCACGATCAAGTTCGGCACAACAGTAGGTATCCTGAGTGAGCTAAGTAACAGAACGTGTCGAGTTTACCTTCACAATGCTTGCTTTGCATACAGCTTACCTAGACTTGGAGAAACCACTGGCTGATCTATTTTACAAGCTTTATTTACAAGCTTTATATTACTTTCACCTGTCTGTTGTCTGTCTGTCTGTCTGTCTGTCTGTCTGTCTGTAATCAAATCTTGCAAGTTTGATTTGACCCACTTCCCGGTGTCCAATTGAGCTGAAAATTTGCATGCGTGTGTAAATCGGATGACAATGCAATATTTTTATGACATCGAGCTGATCTGATGATGGGGCTGGAAGGTGGCCATAGGAACTCTATTATTAAACAACGCAACCCCATCGAGTTTGGGCTCATTTGATTCGTCTTGACGAGTACTATATGATGCAAGATGGTAATGATAATTAAAGCCTGTTTTTAAAAAGTATTTTTAAAATTTCACTTGTTTTTTATAGCAGACTAAACAAGCGTTTGACCGCAATTTCACCCGTTGGTAAGTGACGGTGCTGCATTAGCTGTTATAACTCTTTTAACAAGCTTTTAATTACTTTCACCTGTCTGTTGTCTGTCTGTCTGTCTGTAATCAAATCTTGCATGTTTAATTTGACCCACTTCCCGGCGTCCGATTAAGCTGAAATTTTGCATGCCTGTATAAATCTGATGACAATGCAATATTTTTTATGACATCGAGCAGATCTGATGATGGAGCTGGAAGGTGGCCATAAGAACTCCGTAATTAAACGACGCAACCCCATCGAGTTTAGGCTCATTTAATTCGTCTTGACGAGTACTTTATGGTGCTATATGGTAATAATAATAAAAGCTTGTTTTTAATAAGTTTTTTTTTAAATTTCACTTGTTAATGCAATAAATTTACATTTCAGAGGTGTTTATTAATTGCCTACGTTGTGATTTTCGTCAGGCTGTGCAGGAAGTTGTTTAAGAATAGAATAGAAAACTCTTTATTGTTCACACAATCACAATAATATAGCTTAGAACTAAGATTACACAGAAATAAGTGTTAGAATTGGCGGTCTTATCGCTAATAGTGATCTCTTCCAGACAGCCAAGTAAAAAAAACAAGTTAATTAAGTTTAAGTTTCATTAAAAACGGCTCAGTAATATAAAATTTGGTTTGATGGTTTAATTTTCTTTATAAAAATATAATTTGTTAAAATAACCAATAAAAAAATTAAAATAAACACCAAATTTACCAATTTAAATTTGCCTTTTTTATTGTTTCGTATATTTAGACTCGTTTTGTTTCCATACCCACCGGCGACGTACCCAGCCGTCCCCTCAAGATCATCATGACGTCACATGGGGCCAAGGTATCCCACCCCGCGGCCATTCCCTAAGAAAGCAATAAAACTTAATATCCGGATTGTTCAATGTACTATTTATAATTCCCGTTCGGCCCAAATACCAATTTCAGCAGCTTTGTACGAACAACTCTTTGGAACTCGACAACAACTTATTGGTTTTGCGCAAAGTTATGTTTTGTGCCGCGTTCGCTACGGGACAGTACTCTCCACATTGTTAACTGGTCTGTACAAGTAATTAGCATACAATTCACTTATTGTATTAGACAACAGTGTACAGGCAACTATAGAACTGGTTAATATAATATTTAAACGTACCGTATTATTGTAATAACAAACAAATTTGATGTTTTAATTATATACATTGTGATAAATTACATTAATTAAATATGGAAATGTAGCAACTTGCCTAGGTCTTGATTGACTTTTTAGCTGTTGAGTTTTCGCATAAATACTTTTCCAGTGTGTTTCTTTTTATAATCGGTGCACATGTCAGTGTTGTAACTAAACCGATGCAAACGAAGCACAGATATTGAGAAACGGAGGGAAGTTGTTGTTAAAATATTACAACAGGCCGCGGAGGAATGCCTTCAAGGGAGCTCCAAATTAAACTCCTCCGAATGGAGTACTTGCCGGCGCGGCGCGGACTCTTTGACGTTTTCAATGTTAACTGTACTCGTTTATAACGAACTTTTGTGACTAATTTGGTATCGATAAAGTTTCGTTTTGATTGGACCTCTCAAAGTATTAATGAGCAGTATTAGTCAAATGTTTTGGAAATTTGATTTCGGTTTTCCGCTGCGAAACGACGAGGCGGGCGCTGAAACAGTTCACGCACAATGATTGCGGCGTGTTCGCGTGAAACATAAAGTAGTGTCGTCGGCCTGCGTCCGGTACATTTTAATCAAACATGTCGGTCTCGCGGCCGCGACCGTGGCCCCAACGTTTGCTCCAACTGGCCATCACCAGCGATGAGTGGCAAACGTTGGGCAAAATGTTTCATTGCTCATTTGGCGAATTGAGGGCTGTTTTACGGCGGCGGGCGGAATAGCCCGCGCACCTCTTACGCCTAATCTTTATGTCCATATAAAACGAAACACTAAATGTGCGTCTTGAATAAATGTGAACCATTTTGAAGGGGTCGGGTGTATCCGGGGGTAGGACGTAAAGGACGAACAGTGCGCATTACGGTCCGATCGACGAGTGGCCGCTCGGAGGACGGGTGACGGCCGGACGGAGCCGTGTGTTTGGCACAGATTTATTATTTGTTACATTCCAAACGTCGTCAACGTCCTTATGTTACTTCGCTGCTTCCGCGACGAAATTGGTTTCACGAAAATATTACAAAATGTTATAGAAAGGAATTCGTGCTCTGAATGGCTCTCGATCAATATTTTCCAAATGTTACCACCTAGTGCTCACCGCTTGCTCGGCGCAGACCGCTGAGCTTCTTAGAATTAGTACGTTCCTTGTAACCTGCCCAGAGGAAATGTTTTGCTAAAATATGATTAAAATAAGTTTTCCGTCACTTAGTGTACCTAGTAATGAATTAACTAGCTGATTTTTATATTCGTACGCTGACTGGTGGACTTTTCCTAGTGTGGGTTGTATTGTGGAGCATTGTCAGTTCTAGTCACAGATCAGAAGATAACTCCGTGGTTCTAGTAGTATTTATTAATAAGTGGTCATGTCCACACCATAAAAGTGCAGCTCTAGCTCATCGTGTGTCAAAGTCACAATAGGTATATATCAATACAGTATTATCACAATTCATGTCTAAAATAAAACTTCACGTCAAAAATAAATTGTGGTTCACAAACAGCCCTTGAACCCATCACACGCCGGAACCCTCACACGCGAGTATAAGAACATCAAACACCGTAATTTTATTTTAAAACCCCATTCAATAAAATAGATTTGACAAGGGATGGCACATCGTCCGCTCTCGAGGCGGACGTCGCATATTGATTGATAGAGAGGGAATCACACAACTGACAACCACACGGCATTTATATCACAGAGGGATCGCACAACGGTTATAGAGGCACATCTTTGTAACTCAAATTGTGGATAACTTGGTTCGAGATGATTTTTTCCCACTTATGGTTTTTTTTGGCATCATACTTGAGGTTTAAATAGGGTGTTCTCGAATAGAACTAGTTACTCTTATTACACTGCTAGTCAAATTACATATAAGTCATGGTCCACCTATATGATGAATTTTCAGGTTACTAAGATTTCTACATCTGCTAACATGAACTAATCCTCTGCGTGGATCCATTGTTTAACGTGTCTTCCGAAACACAGTAGCGCCCAGATGGGGAAAGTGCCACATAGGTTTTGAACCCAGTGTCTGCGTAGACCAATAGACCAAAGACGCCTTATGAGAGTTCCAACCAATGTATGTATAGTTTTTTACCTATTTGTCAAAGATGAGAAACGAATCTTTACTTTCGAAATGAGAAAAGAACCTTTACTTTCACAAAATATAGACTTTTATGCGATCAAAATTACCCAGATTTCAGATCTTTCGGTTGGTAAATCCATGTAGAATCACGAGCAGATTTGTCTCCGATATGATCGCTCCGACCGCCGCCCTGGGGCCTTTGGAGGCTAACGATACATCGATTGTCACTCGGAGGATGTAAGGGAGAGGAACGGTCGCGACCAGGGTTATAACGCACTTAAACTGTGAACTACAATCTAAAAACTTTTTTCTACGCATTCACTGCAGTTCTATCTTAATATGCTTCTTCCACGCTTCATCCGTTCCTTTTTTGCATCTAATCTAAACGTAATTTTAGTCGATTCATTGGTTTTTAGTATCTTTGTTGGTTAAGCGTATTTACGGTTCATATAAATTATTAATTATCTCTTTGTATAATAGTAAAGATTGTAATAAATATTTAGAACGTAGATTTCCCAAGCAAAATAAAAAAAAATAGTATTCTGCCATCCTGCCAGTCTGATAAAAATATCGTATTAGGCCAATCTATGCTTTTAAAGTAATCGGTGACTAGTCTAGTCTGCGATACAAATAGAATTAGGGCTATCTATCGACTATAACACAATATATCAGATATCGACGTCGCTGAATGTACTAGACAGGGGTTTTATTTTATCAACTTACGAATAGATATTGATTAAATGTGAATTTTTATTAAATTGTCAGCAGATTTGAATTTGTGTGTATATTACTTGAACTAAAGTGAAAGTGTAATGACACATTAGAATTATATCGGTGTTATACATTATATTTGGCTAGAAATAACTTTTACAATGTATTATAGCTATAATAATAGGTCTTATTACCAGGCGCATACACACCACAATAATATTATAGTGGTTTCAGTATAATATTATATTGTGTCTATCACTTGATGTTTTTGGTTATTGTTTTGTTAGGAATTACTACAAAACAACAAAAACAAAGTTTTGTGTCCAAGTTTAGCAGAAATCATGGACAATGAGACATTATTATCAGTATATTTTTTAGTTTAAATAAAGATAATTTTATCTAAACATGAAACAAACACATAAAAAGAACTTCTTATACCTATATATAATATATAATCCTTATATATAATCTTAGCTTTACTGCCCCAATAAATAAATTAAATAAAATAAAGCAGCCCCAACTAAATAAACCGAGTGACTAAAATCATTATATCAACCAGTAAAACAATTGTGCCCCATTTTACAGTAGACATTTTAACTTTGAACGCATATAGTTGTTGACGTGTGATAACACATATCAGTCAATATAGATCAACAGAGCGCGGTGTGATCCGCGGTGCGGTGTCACGCGGACTCATCGTCACTTTGTCACTCGGTGTGACGTGTCACATGATGACGTCACACTTTACCATGTGACGTCACATGAACTGACGGACTGGAGTGTAGAAGAAGAATTCTATATTTAATTTCATTTCATAATGTAGCAATATAATTAATAAAATACAAATAATAGGATGCAGATATGATGGATGCTAGAGCAGAATGGAGGAGAAAAACGCGTTATGCTGACCCTACTTAGTGTGGGATAAGGGCAGGAAGAAGAAGACTACAAGACAACGGATACCCTAATTACGCCGTCAGAGTCAAATCACAATCACAGTTACAGGTTGTGTAGCCTATATGTATAACGACATGCTGACTATAATTATAAATCAATATGAACGGCTATAACGTCTAAATGTGCTAGAAATTAAACAAAATAGGAACACACATCAGTCGCTGGCACATCGATTGGCTGGTAAAAAGAAATTACCAGTTTCTCCAAAAATATGAAGTTGACCGATCTCATGTAAACTAGTGTGTGGTATAGGTCGGCACCTGTCATCATGATCCTACAAACAGAGCGAGGGTTGTAGTCGAACAAACACACGCAGTTTACTTCTCGTATCAATGTTACTTTAATGAATTACCATCAGCTTTGTTTGTGTTGTCGTATCTTCCGCGATACACTGGTACCGTACCACTAACTATGGCAAGATACGCTGATACCGCGTATTAGAAATAAACGTGAAGTCAGATTTATTGAATACTATTTTATTGTTTTTCATTTATTTTTAGACATAATTGGCTCAAAACTTAATACCTACTTAAATTTAAATCAATCGAATTAAATGAATCGCAAAAGCGTAAGCTTACGAGTGGGTTTTTGCTACGCATAAGAATGTAGCAATTTCAAAAAGCATACATAATAGTACATGTCGTGACCACGAAAGCGTAAACGGTATCTGCTTTTAAAATGTTTACGCTGATCGGGAAAAAGTATCTAAACTTTAATATTTAAAATGCGGCAAAATGGTTTTCAAGGCGTGGTATCTGCGTTGATTACATTACTCTGTATCTCTTAGAAGGATACGATGACGGCCCTATGCAAATGGAGCGGGCAGCTACAGAGAGCAGCTTTCATCTGTTTGCACAAACTTTTAATGAAGTTATTTATGGCGGGCGCAGGTAATGCTGCCGTGAAATATGGACCAATTAACCCGCGCCGATTGCTTTACACTTGTTATGCTGTTTATCACCGGCTCATTTGATATCAGCCTACTTGTGACTTTGATGCCGTTAAGCCACGCTCTACTTGCAGCAAATGTTCACGCGTAGTGTCAAATTCTCATTAAAATGTTCACATATGGTTTTGTTTGATAATTTGACAATGGGGCGCAGAATGTGTCGCAAGTACTGCAGTTAACTTTTCATGTAAAATAGGCACATTTAAACATTTGTAGCATTATAGCTGCGCCCAGCGGTGTTGCTCACTGCACACTTTTTTTTCTTGTCCTACCTCCGTTATTGTGGTCGGAGGCCTGTTTTACTATATGTCCACTATACAGTAGTCTATGCTATTCCAGAGTCTAAGTTAACATACCAAATTTCAGCTAAATATTAGTAGAATTATTTGTGGTAAATACGAGGTATGCTAGCTATAGCTAAATCTGTCAGTGGAAACGCGAGTCCATAATATGATGCGGTTAGAAACGTCACCGTGTCATCGCCCATTCGCCACTATAATGAAGTGGTTAGGCCTCATTGACTCTTTTATATTTCCTTTGTTGCTCGGATTGATAAGCAGGAATTCCTAATTCTAAAAATCGAATAATCTTATTGTATTAATCCTGGCAGCTTCGCCATTAAATTATTTCTTAGTTCAGTTAAAATTATAGATTCTGGCAAACGTTTGAAAATTGTAACTTAAATTTATATTTCTTGCTCAAATTTGAGTACCAAGCAGCATTTGAATCTTTAGAAACGATGCACGGAATCCAATTACAGTAAGTAGCATCCGTGACGTCACGGCGAGTGGTTCTATTGAACTAGTCTCTCCCTGAAGACATGCATTTTATTCGCCCCGAGGAATATCCGGCTCGCAGCAGTTTCCTCCGCGTAATGAACCGATTCATATACACACTACACCCGATGCCACGCTAAACGAATACAAACAAGTGGGATGTGATTGTAGATCAGCAATCAAAGTGAATGCGGCGCTAATGTCATACCTACGCTACGTAGCGCAGAGCGTACGGAACACCGGCCGGAAACGAACCCTACACTACACACACCTGCCGACACTAATGTATACCTTTTTTTTTTTTTTTTTTTTTTTTTTATGTGATGAAGTAGAAGACGAGCAAGACGCTCTCCTGATGTTAAGAGATAACGGCTGCCCATAATCAGTACAGTGTAACCTAGGATTTCACTAATTTCACGAAATTCTAGGAGCACTGCACCAACGCTTCTTACTCAAGAGTCATAAGATGTTAAGACTCTTTAGCCCAGTAATTTCACTAGCTACAGTGCCCTCCTACCGGAGCACAGTAATGTTTGCACATCACTACACCCTATCACCTACAGCCTATTCGACCCGCCGCCGGTAGGTATCCTTCGACTCCGGACACAAGGACACAAAAAATATTCTCCAGATAAAAGGCGAGTCACCCGCGGGCCGCGGCTCACTGGCGGAAAACTGGAATGCGAATCGCAATAATAAAAACATTTGTGAAATGGAGTGAAAACTCCAGGCGCCGGACTCCGACCGCCCTCCACTATAATGTGAACTTTACGCTTTGACAATAGAGCTCATATTGCATTAGCGGTGGTGCGGCGGCGCAGCGCGGACCGCCTCGAGGCAATTCGTTCCACATTAGAAGGGCGAAGGGCTTTTTATATTAATTGCCGACGCCATTACAAGGTCATCTGGTGGGCCGCGCTGATGTATGGAGATTGTTCCACTTCGGCTCTCATCGACCCTTATCATCCACACCGCGCACTCCCGCTACAAAGTTAATGGAATCACTTCTCCGCTTTGAAAATATATTTACAGCAGTTCGGCCACCGAAGGAGTGAGACGTGATGAGATCTGAAACACCTCTAACGAGCCATTAATCATGTCGCGCACGGTTCATAACTTGTGTCGGAGATAACTTCGTCGAACAAACGAACTCTCGTGCCTCCAACTTCATGCAAATAACAGTTTTTAACTGGAACTGGAGGCTCTAAGCATGTCGGTGTAATTAGGGAGAAAATGGCCTAATTATTATACGAAGGGGCGGCGGCGATGGTAGATAAGGGGGCGGGACACGCTATAAGTCAGCGGCCGTCATCGGATAGAATAAGCGACATTCCTTGTTCGGAACTGAACCGATTCATCCAACAATAAAGTACAAGCGCACTCGGTGGAGCAAATAAAGTTGCAATCGTACTCGTTGAAAGAGAACAACTCTTTTTAATTACAATGTAAGGAAGCAAACACAATGGGCGCCGGTTCAAAAGGAAAGTTTCGGAGAGCTGCAGTGGGAGTGCTCCCGATCGAACGGAAGTCACGCCGTCATTAGTTCTGTTGGTAACTGTTCCAATAGGGCAGAGCAGGGCTGCTTCATGCGGGTGCCGACGTAAGGATGCGATATCAGCATTACTTTACATGAGAATATTATCCCATCAAAAACATAAATGTGAAAAGAGAGCCAAGTTCAATATTACGATGTACTTATGTACTCATAGTTACCTATAATTTGGTAGTTGACTTCAACGACAAAAGAAGTGAGATCTAAATCGGTGCCAAGTTCAATGGTCAGTCCTGAAAAATATTTACAACATAAAATATTTTATTACAACTTAAAAGATTATTTCTTCTTATCACTTAGAATTAATATTATTTTGAATCCTAAAGACTGACTTGGCCAGTTCTCATAATATACTAGGTAGGTACTCTCTTAACTTTAGCTTGATCACTATTAAACGCACTTAATGCTAATTAGTGCGCCACCGTCTTTTATCGTGTAAATTAGTCCCCCATCCATTGGTTGTCTGGAAGAAATCGCTCTTTAACGATAAGACCGCCACTTGTACATTGTAATTTTTAATTTTAATTATGTACTTATGTATTTTCTGTAACATTATGTGGTGTACAATAAAGTATCTATTGTCTTATCTTAATGATACTTCGTCGTATGGTACCCATGAGAACTAGCCAAGTCAAACTTTGGGCTTCAAAATAATATTAATTCTAAGTGATAAGAAGAAATAATCTTTTAAGTTGTAATAAAATATTTTATGTTGTAAATATTTTTCAGGACTGACCATTGAACTTGGCACCGATTTAGATCTCACTTCTTTTGTCGTTGAAGTCAACTACCAAATTATAGGTAACTATGAGTACATAAGTACATCGTAATATTGAACTTGGCTCTCTTTTCACATTTATGTTTTTGATGGGATATCATTGCTTTTTGTACAGTACTTTTTAGTATGTAATAGGTTTAAGACACCCAGTCATAATAAAATTAATACCAAATGATTATTTTATTGCACCTCCCCTCACCCCACTGCTCCATGGCACGGCCGTCGCACCGCGCACCGCGGCCCGTGAGCCTCGCCGTGCTTCGATATACCTATAGGTACCTTATAATTAATTTAGTAGGTACTTATCGACCGAGCGAAGCGAGGTCTTAGAGTCGAGAGCCGGGAAAAGCCTGCGTTTCGACCAGTTTAGCGGTTGACCTCTGGCGCTTAGGTTTGATCGACATTTACTCGAAAACGGTTAATCCAAATTAAATGAAACTTTACACACAAGTTGGATAGGTTAATAGAATAATTTTAGTGAAAAAAATAGCGAAATAGATCTTAGGGTTGCAGAGATATAGGTGACTTAAAGTCTTTACGATAGGTCTGACGATAATTTCAAAACTGGTGCTCTGATATTTTTTTTTCTAATATACACACATTTTTTATAACCTACATAAATATATTATCAAAAGTGTATGTTTGTATGTATGTTTGTTACGCGATAACTTGAAAACCGATGGTTCAATCTTTATGAAACTTTGCAAATACGTAGTTTAAGTCAATAGAATTTTTAAGTTCGAACATCAGCCAAATCGGTTGAAGGGTTCTAGAGTTATAGAAAATGCTTAATTACAACGTTACCAAAGTTCCAATCTTAATGGAACTTTGCGATCAGGTAGTATAAGCTAAAAGAATTCTCATGTTCAAAAATGAGCCAAATCGATCCAAAGGTTGTAGAGTTATAAAGATGACTAAATTATAATGTTTTGCACAATTTGTTAGATACATTAAGTTTGAGAAAGATCCTACAGGCAAGAAAGAGCAGGCAAGTAGATCAAGCTAAAGAATTAATAGCGATTAAGTCCAATAATTCGAGAATTTCAAGCAATTTATCTTATTTTCAATAACATTATTTTTTTAGTACATTGCGTAATACCAATAATTGCGTCAATTATAGTCCGGCCGCCTAAAGTTTGCTATTGAGATAGGTGTCACATACATGTAGGTAAGTACACGTTTTGTGCTGTTTTTTTAATCTTTTTATAAACCTCATTTCGCTCGATCGATAAAATATAATGTTATTTAGTTTAAGTAAAATAAAAATAAAGTAAAATGGTTATTTAAAATAAAAACCTTATTATTAGCGTTATTTTATGCCCATCGCTAATGGCAAGCAACCAAAGTTGGATTTAGTAGTATAGGCATAATTATAATATAATATTATTATGACGACATAACTACGTCACATTGCCTAAAATTTTGTATAAATTATCCCGAACACAATGTACCGGACTATAACTCACTGTCAAGTAAAATAATATTTTACAGTGGCCGTAGCATGCCAAACGAGATCCCGCTGAAATGTCAAGCGTAGAACTGTCATGCTATACATTGTAGTTTTGTGAATGTATGGGATGACAGTTCTACTCTTGAAGCTTGGTCGGGATTCTGTATGGCATGCTACGGCCACTGGCAAAACACGAAAGTGGAGACCATAAACAATAATAAGCAGGTAACAATGTCTGTGGAAGTGGTGATAGAATAAAAAAAACTCGCTGAATCGTTTTCTTATAAAATATAATTTAAATACATAATTTATATGAATACATACATATATCATCGACCGAGCAAAGCGAACTCTTAGAGTTGAGAGCCTCTGCTTTTTCGCTGGCAGTAAGGTTATTTGAGTAGTCTGTCTGCATAACTTTTTAAAACTTAGAGTAATTGTTTGTGCCGGCACATTCAACAATAAAGGTGCACGAGCACACCATAATGCATCGCGGGCCGCTGGTGGCTCTCTCCAAAAAAGTCAGCAAAAAATCACTACGTACGCGCCCATCCAAATACGTACGCACATAATATTGCTTAACTTCGATGTTTACGTACTTTAAATAGAGCCATTTTTAAATGAATTAATTCAAATGTATAGCTTTCAGAAGGTTTCCCGAATTTAAAATATATGTACTTTTATAGTCTGCCAAATTTCATAAATATATGGTAACGGCAAGTTCCCTATGAATGTTGATTTATTCAGAGGGTCAAAAAATGTAGGTACGTTTTTGAAGGATAAACGGGTGTATTTTTTTCTACGTTAACTTAGAAGTTTAATTTTACGGGTACCAAGCGGCCATAGCCTGCCTGGCCTGTGTATTATGGTAAAAATATACAATTCTACGGGATGTAGAGTATAAATGGGTCTTGACAGACATACGGATGACCAAGTGATCCTATTAGGGTTTCGTTTTTTCCATCAGAGGAACGAAACTCTAAAAAGGATTATATTCTAAAAATCTCGGTACGTAGGTTTATTGAGTTTTAATTTGTCAGAATTTTTGTATTTTGAGTTTTAATATTAATGTTAAAGTTTTTGTATTAGGATATATTTAGTCGAGGCCTAAAGTCTAAGGTTTACCACGGAAATTGGGCTGCGAGGTCCGAGTTCGAGGCGAACTACTAGTTTATATAGGTATAGCATTTATGTGCACTATTGATTTGAATATTGTACCTAATCAATTGATTTTTAAACAATACTAGTTACTGATAAATTTATCTATATTCACCCAGCTATCTTATACCTACCGCCTACCTGGATGGAAATTTAACTTTTTAGATCATCTGGAACTGGATTAGAATTTCGATCAAAAGAAACCTAAACCGACAAGACTTGTAATGACGACGACTTGGCGGGGGCACTGCCGTGCCCCCAGATACCGCCACATACCTATAATATTATGACTATACGTTACAGGTACGTAGGTATCTAAAATGTTTACACCACCTAGCACCTAAGGCGATATACATACATTATTTTTATTGTAAACAATGTTAATATTAACCTTTATGTTACTGAGCCGCCTTGTGCTGGTGAGTCGATATATTGATAGGTATTTACATAGGATATACAATTGTTACGTAGGAACCAGGAACCTATTTTTATTAGTGACTAGCTGTGCCTAGCTGTTTTACCCGCTATACAGTTTGGTACAGTAGTGTATATTATGTTATTCCAGGGGTCTAAGCTATATTTTTATTATACCAAATTTAAAGTCAATCGGCCCACCCGTTTAGGCGTGAAAAAGTAAAAAACATATATCCATACGTACAGTAGGTATAAAGTTTGTATTTATATTTATAATTATATTAGTAGGAATAGTGGACTCGCGCGCACTTCGTAGTATCTAACAGAAAATAGCCGCCTACACAAAAATTATAGCAACATGCTACATGTATTGCTTTATGCGTTCCT
The DNA here is from genome assembly GCA_947507615.1 of Hemithea aestivaria. NCBI lineage: Eukaryota > Metazoa > Arthropoda > Insecta > Lepidoptera > Geometridae > Hemithea > Hemithea aestivaria. Next base: position 19,770,938 of record OX382324.1, on the reverse strand, counting down.
AGGCGTCCCAAACTTTAATATCATACATTTTTTAAAAATTAATAATAATTTAAAATGATAAAAAAATACTAGTTTCTGATTTTTCCCTTTGTTACTACAACATTACCTTTCGGGATGCCAAATTTCAGCTTTCTAGGTCATCTGGAACTGGGATATTACTTTTGATCTATCCCTCAGTATGTATTAACTTCACCGATTACTCGATGTTTATATCTAAATAACCGTTTGAGCTGTGTTATTGGAATTTGGAACAGAGATATAGTTCGTATATTTAAGTATATGTGCCAAATTTGACTTGTCTATGTGTAATAGTTTTTGTATAACGAGGGTGTAAAAAGTCGTAAAAACGCGCTTTGGACGGTTCGTGTAATATAACACACGGCGCGGTCGCCAGTTCCTTTGCTTGAACTTGGCTTGACTCGCTGCCGCGTGTCTAGATTAGAGTGTCCTTAGGAGTAAATCATAGCAAACACTTTGTTAAAGTTGGAGATAAAACAGTTTTTTACGGTTACTTGCCTGTTTGTAACATACTACATTGGATGTAATCCTTTTTTCCAAAAACAAGCTTATGCGCTCGGCTTAGCTAGCATAGAGAAATCTTTTTATACATCCGCACAGATAGGATTATGACAAACACGCCATAATATCTGCCTTAGTGACGCTTACCATAATTTATATTACACAATTTTACTCCGTAACAAAACAAAATGTAATAGAAAAATATTAAAAGATTCTTGAAAGGTTTTCGTGATACATCCAGATTGCTCATGCAGTGTGTGTCGAAGTCACCACTCGTCTATAATGTTCACGCATCGCCTCCGTCACTCTCTTTCAGTGACAGAATCAGGGCCTTATTTCAGAATGTCGTTGAGAATTACACCTCGTGATTATATTGGCTAAATAACATAGTTATAATTACGAGAAATTGTTAGAGGCTTCCAGATCAATTTACAAAATGTATGACTATTTATCATCCTCGCATTTCTAAAAAGCTTAAATCGTGCGTCCCTTCCTTCCCTTCCTTCTATTGGTGTCCTTTTTTTTCTGAACCTTTTTTTGACTTTTATTTTTTTGGATTGTAGATAATATACTCGACAATTAGGTTCACATTGATGAAGGGAAACGTACCTTTTGCTTAGTACTAAGTGAACTGCCCTTCCAAGTATATTATGTGATGAGTCATAATATGGACGCGTGTGATTGGAAGGGAGCGACGCTAAGTTGCGACCATCAATCTTACTTAGTCCTAACTTAATAAGCTGCTGTTGCTGGGATTCTCGCTGTTTTTCTTCGTGTTATTTTTGTAAACATGTATCCTCTGAATGAATGGGTCAACCGTTTAAGCAATTTGTCTGAATGGAACTAGGCACTACTCTACATTGTAGGTTTTGCTAGATGATTTCAGGTTTCTTCTTGAGTGGTGATTTTTACTTGTAGGTATAATTTATACAAATACAGAATAATTATTGCAATTTTAAAATTTTGATTTAAATTTTCACATAATATTATTATGTTTAATTTACCTAAATAAATAAATGAGGTATATTTGTGAAATGAAATGAATATATTTATTTGCATTAAATGTTGTTACAAATTAGTTCAGGTATTATTAAAAAGCAGTCGTTCTAAACATTTTTCTATTGATCCCTTAATAAAACCTAGTAATATGAATTATGTTTTATTTTTTCACAAGGCGCCACCTAACCCCAAACTAAGCAACTTAATGCTTGTATTATGGTGGTTAGGGTAACGGATATAATACTTATATACTTTTCTTTTGTAAATACATACTTATAATAGATATTAAACCACCCAGACCAGAAACAAAGGATTGGCTAGCTTAATGCTACAACAGCATTTTATATCACCTTTCTTGCTCAAATGCTGCAGAAAATGTACTAGACATTTAAATTAAAAGCCATTAATAAGTATTTTATGTACGTTTAGTACCAGTCCATTTGCTAGAGAAGTCTGGGCTCTCTCGCCAAAAATGCAGTTCAATTGGCACTCAGGGAGGTTTCTCTTGAAATATGGCTCGCTCCACTGCCTAATGCAACACAATTTCAAGAGAAACTAAAAGAAGCGGCGAGGAGGGAAATAACTTCACGTGGGAGAGTGCGCATCTAAGGCCTGATTTACACTGGTAGCGTTATGGGACTTTTAGAATCGTGTAGCTGGATTTTCTGAAAATTAAAGGTTTACCTCTTATTGAACGACTTTCAAGGGCAAAAAGTAAGTCGTGTGTCGTGGCGACCTCGCGACGTGTCTTCAGTCACTCGATCGAGAGTCGCGCGCCTCCAGTGTGTGGTCAGCCTAACCTTATAAAAATGGTTTGGAAATCTCAAATTGTAGGTTAACTAGTAGTATTGTGCTGTAGTTGTGAACCTTGCGATTGCTTACAATGTAAAATTTCAAAACCACTTTAAAATTTAGATTTAAAACAGAAGATCTCCCTGTGCGTTAATAATTAATGTAAGTTTCGTTACAAAGCTAGGTACTAGTGTGAGTGTTGCCTAACTCCGAGCCGTTGCAAGCTAATGCGAGGAAACAAAACGAAACCTCCGTGCTCACTGGAGCTTTTTTATCCAAGCAAATGATCGAAACGAGCTCAACATTAAAGCGGTGGCGTCGACAAATTACAGTCAACGTGCTACCTGCATACCCATTTGCAATGATATTCCATTACAGCGAAGATCTACATATACTCGTAACTGATTTTAAGGTTTATAAGTCGTTATTAACCTGGCCTCTGGCCACTTTATCTTTCTGACTGAAGTAAATCGCGGTTCAGACTCAGTCAGAAATTATGTTTCTCTTATAAAAGTACTTATCTGAGCAGTACAAAACCTTAAGCTTATTCTAGGACAAATATTGTTCATCATTCATTCAATAACAAGAATGAAAACTTTAGCGATTGTGATGCTTGCTTTCCTAAATGAAAGTAAGAATTCAGTTTGGTAGTCGCATCATTGAGTTGCGCACAAAACTTACTGAAAACATTTTCGTCTCAGATTCCATTAGCATTATTGAAAAGTTGACGGAACAAAAAGTCTGCGAAAGAACACTTGAGTAGTCAGTCGAGGGGAAAATGTTCCTCCTTCGCTGGAACTGTGGTTTACTGGAACAATCGAGTGGCCATCTATTACCATTGGACGCTTTATACCACGGAATAAATAAAGGAAGAGAGACGATTTATATAATTTACCAAAAATGTGAGCATACACATACAATGGTCTGAAGTCTAAACAGTCAAAGGGGAACGACAGTAACCAGTTATCAAAAATGAGAGCCTATAACACTTTAAACTCTAAAGCAGCCTGTTTTTTCACTAGCGCTGTATTAGCAATATTATGTATTTTTTCCAAATTGACTAATCAGAATTCAGTCACGCGTTTTCAGAATATCAGTAGATTCACGTATGTGCTGCAAGAGCAATAGTTTATTATACTCTCTGTTCTGATACAAAAAAAACCAATGATGGCTGATCTAATGTTATTAGGAAATCTGGTGCACCATTGATTCGATCCGGATATTGTGTGATTACAAAAACAAACCGCGAGTGGTGAGTGTAAACAGTCGGCGTCATCTCCGGCGGCGGCGTGACAGGAATCAATGGCTCGTCCCGTCACGGACCTAAACACGCCACTCGATCGTCACTTGTCACTCCTCACCGGTCGGAGGGAGCCCTTCACCGACGTATTTGCATAACTTTGTTTATGAATTTCGCCTGTTTTCTGTCTGTTGACGACTCGCCGCCACTTGACTGTTTATCATCTGTTTATTCCGTGAAATGGAATGCAAACAAAGCGAGTGCAGGTGCCACCGTGACGTATATTGTTTTAAACATGGATTCAAGTACTGGACTGAACATGCTGATAAAAGTACGCGAGCATGTAGAGGTATACTGAGTCAATAATTCGATCTTAAACTGCTTTATTCCATTTGTATGTAGGTAATGTAAATGCTTCCTGTAATGTTTATCCCGCCAAAAACATTCTGTAAAAAACTAGCCAAGTCTCGATGGAGCTGCTTGTTTATCTCTAAAAAGTAATGAAATCTAGACAAAGTCGTGCCAAGTATAAGGTTCCTTACTGCGATTTTTTTATTATTATAGTTAATGTTGTGTGACTTGGCCGTTGAAGGGTACACAAGGGTATTATACCAGGTGCTTCAACGGCCAAGTCACACAACATTAACTATAATAATAAAGAAATCGCAGTAAGAAATCTTAGACTTGGCACGACTTTGTCTAGATTTCATTATTTTTTAGAGATAAACAAGCAGCTCCATCGAGACTTGGCTAGTTTTTTACAGAATGTTTTTGGTGGGATTTCGCTTCTTTTTGTAGAAACGCTACGCTATATTATAAGGTTACTATAAGGCCGACAGACAGACTGGTGAAAGTAAATAAAAGCTTTACACAATTTTAACCATTGACTGCAAATGTAACTTTGTAATCCTATACATTTATATGAGATTACAAAGTTATTTATGCAGATGAATTATCTCGAAAACGAGACCGAAATTGCATGTTTTTTTAGTTTTCCTATGGCTTATACAATAAATTCTAAGTATGTACCAAATTTCAGCTCTCTGAGTTTATGGGAAGTACTAGTTCTATTTTGATGATCATGAGTGAGTGAGTGTCGAAAATGCGAAACTTTGCTTTCGCTTAACTTCGGAACTTAATGACCTACAGACTTGAAATTTTGGATTTTAAGTATGTAATTATAGCTTACTGGATGACGAAAATTTCTGTGTTCTGGTTTAATCCAGAGGTTCTCAAATAGGGGCCTGAAAATGCGGCGACATGGTTCCTGTAAAGATGGTACGGCAGTGCTTGCTTCGCGCTCGACTTGGCGGGGGCACTACCGTGCCCCCAGATTATTTTTTGGTTTTAGTTTGATGATGATTCCTGACCAAAAGCTGTTCTAGACGTCACCTAGAGCGGGGTTAGTGCCAATACGGGCTCTTTACGGCCGGAGTGGAGATGGCGACCAACGATACTTCTTGTTTAATGAAACACCTAAGTGTCTCATGAGGGTCTTGTGGAACAGGGACGCAGACGGTGCGGGTGCCGAGCGAACGGACAAACAGCTCTAACATTAAGTCCAACACAGCTGGAACTCTCTCAGATGTTTCATATTGGCTGAGGTACGCGCCTTTGTGAGTTTGGGCGCAGCGTGCGCATCTTTAATTGGCTAATTTAACGTCAAATACCGCTCCCGTGGCTCCATTTAAAATCTTGTCTAAGATTCCTCGATAATGCTCGAGTGTAAGGACGCAATTGAATAATAATATTCCGATTATTGTTCATTTATATTCATCGCGCATTCCGAGAAAACGGGTTGAGAGATCCGGCCTTATTAGGGCCAACTCAAAGCACCTTATTCCGGTGCGGGCTTTGCACAAAGTTAGTAGTTTATTTGTAAACCTGTGCCGGGAGAGGTCGGCGCGAGTCGCGAGCGCAACACAAAGCTGTGATTAAGCGGAATGAGCGGCGGACGCTCGTTAAAAGTTTGCGACGCACCGCCGCCGACACCCGACGTTTCAAACTTCCACCTGCCCACTGCCCATGCCGGCCGCGCCGTGGCCTCCGGACCACTGTCGCACACATTCCGTACCTACGCTCGTGGATTAATACATGTTGGATTAATCTTAGCTTACTTGTTTGTTATCTTTAAAAACTCCAACACTTTCAAACAAATTTTTAGTAAATTAACATCTTTATGGAGACCGAGTAGGTCAAGTTGTAAATATGAGTAGCGATAATGTTCGGTACATTCTCAAAGTTAATGAGCTAAAATAATACAATATTAGTTATGATGGGAGTCAAACCGGCGCCAAACATTCTATACCTACTGTAGTCGGAGTATTGTTCCGTTCTGGCCAATATTTTATATGTGAGTCGTGGATGTGGAGCGATTTATCGTGCACGAAAACATCACCGCCGAGAAAAATATCATTCTGTGGGACGTGTTAGTTACAATTATATTTGCATTTGAAGGGCACGATGCTTTTCTAGATTTTTTGTTTGATTTTGGCAGAAGATCTAACTAAAAAAAAAAACGAATTGTAAAAATGAGCCTCATGGTATATGGGGTAAATCCGTCCCAAATTCAGCGACGTCATCAACATTAATCTGGTCGCGCGGCGGTTACGTGTCCCGCGTCCGTTGCGCGACGGCTGATAAAACCTAAGCCTGAGAGTGGCCACAAATGAGCCAAATATATGTCTCGTGGAATCCTTTCCCTCGTGCACTCCGCGTCATAGTCCGCCATTAATAAGAATTAGGGCGGGTACAGGCGGCGCGGCCGAGAGCTGCCGGGGCGGCCGGGCGGCAGACAGCCACAATATCGTTAGTTTTTACGCGCGCACTCGCGCCACCATATGTGCCTCGGTTCACACTATTATTTCTTCCAGTGCGGGTGGAATATTGAATTTAATAGCTTTTATTCTCGTGTTAATATCTTCAGCTTATTTTTGCCATTCCTTTTTTCCGAGCGCTTTAAGCTCGTTACTGCAAAAAGCTTTCTCGGGTTTATTGTAGAATGTGGTTCAGTTGAATGGTGAGCTGAGCAGTGAGGCTCGGCAGGCTCACGGCGGGGGGTAACAAAGGCCCAATCGAGTGGTACGGTTGGATTGACATGGTAAATGCGCCCGGAGCGGGAGGCCGCCGCGTCTGTCACCGGCCTATTCAGTCGCGCTGCCATTCTGTCGTCCATTGGGGACACGCCAGATATGACCGCTGCCGCTGCGGTCTCCATACTATTCAATATTATTGCATGCGCATACAAGTCAAGAAATCATCACTAACTAGGAACATACCATTATCTCATATTCAATGTTCATAAGATGTAGATCCTGGCCATATTATGCACAAAATTGTTATAATAGATATGATTTTATGGCGTCATATAATATGGACACAAACTTATACGCCTAAAATATCTCATGTAATAGCAACAGTGTACTGCCTGCGTGATATAATTCCATTTTAAAATCCGAGTAAACAAAGTTAGCAGAATCAAATAAACAAGAATATTCGGCAGTCGCCAATTTGCTGGAACCGAAATCGGGGCCGAACCTTTGTGTCGGCGACAAAACCAAATTATTTTGTCGAAATTGCGACCATTGTCCTTACGCTCGATGAAGCGACGCTCTTTAACGGAATTATTAAATTCTTTTCGCTCGAAAACTATCACCTCTTCTATTTTAATTTGATGCTCAGTGAGCAGACGCAGTCGCAGGCAGTCACACTTGTTTTATTTTGTTTGATGCTAAATGCTAATACGTTTTATTGAAATACTGATATGTGACCCTGCACGCAATCACTAGAAGCATTTCATCTAATAAACCAGGAACTATCTAAACATCGTTCTCAAAGCATTTTCATTCGCATTCACAAAGAAAGTATGAAGCACTTGAAATATCGCAAACATAAACAGACGTCTCTGTTTAGAACAGTTTTAAACAAATAACTGGAAGTTTGTGCAAGTCCCGAGGCGGCGGCGGATCCGAATCGTTTTTCGTGGGAGTGTTTTACGTTCGGTTGGAGTTGCGACTTGCGACTTGCGTCCCGTCGCGTCGCGTCGCTTCGTGCCGCCTCGCTTCACCGCAGCTGCAGTTACTTTTCCAGGACTTTACTAGCAAATGTAGGGTCTGCGTCCGTTGCCGCGTAACAATAACTCTTTGATTGCACGAGTCAAAAGTATAAACCATCTTGTATTTCATACAATTTGAAATACTGTAAGGGTAAACAATAAAACTTTTAAAACAGGAAAAGCGTCTAAATCGCCAGAAATAAAGGTGCCGTTTTATAAATTCTCTCCGGGAAAGGTATCGCATTGACATTGATATGAGAATAGCTCTGTTATTTTAGGGCTGACCTTTTCGGCTTCTTGCCGCCGTATATGATTCAATATACCCGACTTTCTGAATCGGTTTGAAAAATAAAACTTTCAAAGTCTTGTGAAGTTATGAAGATGTACGTCGTGGACAAGACGCCTTGATTGCCCGGATGCAGATTGCATTTTTAAATTGCTCGAAACTCTTGGCCGCGCTGAGTGAAAGCTTCATAAGTTATACATTGTTGATTACATTAGTTCTGTAAAGAATTCAGAGGTGTCGAGCGAGTAGTGTACTCGTACAGCGTGCGGCTGAATATTTGATGGTGGAGCGATGCAAGCCTCGACACGTGACCGGCCGGGAGGCTGCACTGTTTGCTCCCTTACATTAATAGTTTAATCTGATTGTGTCGGCTAAGAGCTCGCCAATTAACAAAACATTGTTGATCTCGTGTCTAATCCTAATTAGCCGGATTATCCAGCTTACTGCTGCCGTGGATGATCGCCGTGAACAATAAACTACAGGTAAGTAGGTACACGTGTATTTAATGTAGGACAGAGAAGACAATGGACCTCACAAAGGCTTAACCCGTTACCTTCTTATTTATTATTTTCTTTAAAAGTGACTATCCGACCGTGTACCTTTCCAAAAATAAAATGAAAATACGAGGCCTAATAATGGAAACTTTTAAAAGCCTCCCTTCTCACCTTTTGTTGAACTCGCCAAACAATAACTCAGCAAATTCAAATTACCAGCTCTAAAATAAACATAGGGCGAAACAAGGCTCGGTGAGTAAGTATTAAGTAGGTATAATTCTTTGTCGGTAACAAAACGGCTCAGGTTGAGGCATAACTTGGGTCATTAGGATAACGGCACCGCGTGCGCCCCGCTCGCCTCTCGCCGACCGACTAATAACTACTCACGTTAAGTACGTTTGAAATTGGAATTAGTTACGCGTGAAATAGAGTTTTGAGAAACTACCCGCGCTGGATACACATTAGTTACTGGAGCCTCTAAAAGTTTTCATAACTGGCTGGTTTCATCAAAATTGGATGTTTCAAGTTATCGTTACACGCCGCTTATCTAAATGAGATTCGGTTAAGGTTTAGAAACCTTTAAATTGTTATTAAGCTTGTTTTCGTTGTTTAAGAGGATATTCTCTTTCATTTTTGCTGCCTTTGAGGTCGTAACTGCCAATTCTTATGTTACTCTTAATTGTGTTAAATGTTTAAGCGTAAGGTTTTTTTTATCCTGTCTTTGTTATTTAATTATAATAGAGGTTCTGCTGAGCTTTTTGTAAAATGCCATATAAGTCTTTGTTTAAAAACTGATCATTGTATTTAATTCTAAGTTTTTTTTGTAAAACTGTGAAATCTCAAAGATTTAACTAATATAATCTAATCTAAAGCTAAATTGAGATGGTTAGTGAAAACGAACTTAACACATCCACACGAGACATAAGCCAATTTTCCTATAAAATACCAAAAAATATTTGACAAAAGCATAAAACGTGTTGCATACTAAAACGGCAACAATAGCGCCCCTATTGACCTGCAGATATTGTATATGTATGTATGTATATTATGTACGTATGTATGGTAGTGGATGGTAACAAGTGGTGTTTCAATCAGGATTGATGGCATCGAGGTAGGGTCACAGCGACCTTTGTATCTTATATCGGGAGCATATCGTGACCCATAAGGGAACATGTTTAGGGTCCTTGAGGAACAAAGGTGTAGAGGTACAACGACTATATTATGTAAATACTTTGAAAGGCTAGGTGTTGATTTGATGAAGATAAGGAGGCTTTAAAATCTTTGATAGTGGATTTAAAATAGTCTCTTTAAAATGATGTACATCACGAGATAATAAGGGTATATCTAGTGATCCATGTCTCTCCAGCGATACAACTTAGGAATCTTTAAGGCACGAGTGAATGTTTACTCTTCTAGGCATCGTACGTCGACCGCATCGTACCTCGACACTTTTAACTCTCAAGTTCTGGTCCTATCCCTAAACGTTAAACTGTTAACAGGTTAAACTGACCTGAATCATAACGATGAACCATAACAGGAGACATAACAGCAGGGACATTGTGAAACATTATAAGAGTATTATTAAACCGAAAGTTCGTCATAAAACACTTTCGTCAATAAAACTCCACCTCAATTCATGGCCATAAATCGCGCGAATTTACGACACAATGAATTTAACTTTACAGCTCAAAAGTTAAGGAGCAGTTATCTCTCATAAGTTACCCGGTGGCCCTCCGGAGCGGCCCTCGGAGTCTCGGAGCCCTGCGGAGGGCGAGTATCAATCTGAGGCTTAGCACACATTTACATAAAGGGCCGGTCGCGAGCCGAGATAGCGCAGACACACGCGCTACTTTATAACATAAGAACCGCTAATATAATATTATGATTTTTAAGGGTGATTCCTGAGAGTCAAAATTTTACGTGTCTGGGGGAATAAACTACCCGTAACATAAAAATTCTACCCAAAGGTATTTTTTTCCTGTTAGTCTAAGGTTCAATCTACTTAATGCATGATAGACATCAGGTTATATTTAGCTGCAAGTATCTAAAAAAAAATGTAAAAGCCCTGAAATTTGATTACCGTGGGCTGTCCCTTACACATTTTCGGAACAAAATATATTTTTTACACTAATTTATAAAAGGAATTTAATTAATTCCTGTGATCAAAGCTGTAAAGGGTGAACTGTTATATGATCAAAAAAATACGCGAAGGCTGTACTCAGCGTAGTTATAGAAAAAATAACTAATTTAGGTTTGTCCCCGGACAAAAAGTGATTCCCATGGCGCGCGACATAACTACCCACATTTCACAAACCACAATACTTAGAAGCTTGTACGCACGCTATTGGCTAACTTCGATTGCGCTCTAAACATAGTGAAGAGAGGCTCCTCCTCTCGTTGTTATAAACTGGATTTACGAAGGTGAGAAATTGATTACCGTGGTTTTGGTTCACTAGATAATTGATTACCTTTTCCATGTTTAAAAATATTTTTTTATCCATTACGGTTTTTTGACTAGGGTGTGCAGTTAGGAAAAGGGTATTGTTTATCATATATTTTATTAATTTTGGTCTATAATTATGGTATTTAAAAATATTGACAAAAAACTATACAATTTTGATTTCCATGGTATTGATTCTCATGGCATTTTACCACGGTGATCAATTTTCTCCTGAGTTTTCTTGCGCATTCTTTCACTTTTTACCCAACTACAGTGAAGCCGCAGGTATGGAAGTGATTTTGACAGTTTATATTTGTATATTTCATTATTTCAGATATTTTTTTTATATTTTATACATCAGATTTTTTTATATTGTACTATAGTAGACAGCCGCTCTGGCTTATGCGGCACCATTATATCCCTACATTAAAAAGTCGCTCAGCGAGCTATGGAGAGGGCTATACTCGGGGTATCTCTACGTGATAAAATCAGGAATGAGGAGATGAACCAAAGTCACTGACATATCTCCGCGGATCAGGAAGCTGAAGTGGTAATAGGCAGGCCACATAGCACGTAGAGCGAATGGCTGTTGGGGTCGAAAAGTGTTCAAGTGGCTACTACAGGCAAGCAAACGCAGCGTAGAACGTCTACCCACAAGTGTGGCAGACGACCTTATTTAGGTCCCTGAAAGACGCTTGAAGCAGGTCGCTTCCAACACCGGTGTTATATATGGAGGTCTAAAGGGGAGGTTTATGTTCAGCAGTAGACGTCTTTTGGCTGAGATGATGTATGATAAAAAAATAAAACGAAACTATGGGCTGACTGCAACTTTCATTTCAGATTAACCTAACTAATGATAAATGTACAATCTGATGACAGCTTCTGGAGTGAATCCTGTCAGTGACTGTGACTGAGAACTTAATCTCATATTCTAGGACTAAATATTAATATTTTTACATTGTTTAAGACTGCAATGCGTTGATTTTATTTAGTTTACATGATTATTATATAGAGAGCCAATATAGACCTTTTTAATGCTTTTTGTTTGGTGTATATCTGTTTGGATCACCGTTTTTAATCATTTCTATTTTATATGATTAGTATGTAGAGGTCAATATTTAAATAATAACATAGAATTCAAACAAAATAGTTTTAATTTTGATTTCCATGCCACACTTTATTGATTCCCGTGGCACCAAAAATTTAAATTTAAATATCTTCTGAACAAAACAAGTTATAATGATGCCTATTTGATTGATGTGCTTATAATTATGGGAAATTTGATGTTTTACATGTAAAATGCAATAATACTTTGATTTAAAATCTGCCACGGAAATCACTTAAATACGCCCGATCTCAGGATTTACCCTTAAGAACTAGTGTGGATATTTCGAACAGAACAAGTCACTTGGTAAAAGAGTGAAGTGAAATTAAAGAATATATACACATACGCATTCAAGCTTAGGTCGCTTTTAATAATCGTGAAATACGTGTTAGTAACACTAACCTACAAAACCTAGACCAATAAAATTTAAATCACCCTTTAAAACATAAAAAAAATTTCAAATAGGTTCAAGCGATGAACATAAAAAGATTTCGACGAATTACGAGCCTTTCCTCACTTTTTGAAGTGTAAAAATAGAGAAGTCTGTAAAAATAGAACATATGTCTACGAGTAATCAATTAAACAGAGTACAGAGACCATGTTTGGTTTGGAAATCTCCTAGCTAAGTAAACGTATCATACCGCCGTTCTAGCCGTTCTTCTTCCTAATGTATCCTGCCAGCGCCCTATTGTACGAGTATGGGTACTTACACGAGGGGGCGCCACATTACACACATTGTGTGCCCTCACACAACTGAGCCTGCGACTTTTGATAACCGAGAGTTATTATAACAGCGATCAGTTTGTGTCAAAGTTTATAATACAAAAATATCCATCAAAAATACGTAAATAAATATATACTCTACGGAACTGGCCAAACGATTGGTGGAGGTATCAGGTCCGGAATGCTGGCTTGTATTTTGCACAAAAAATAAGTATGTATTTGTATTTAGCGGGGCAATGCCGCCAGCATTCTGGATACCACCATTGGTTTATTAGATTTAAATTTAGATTAAGTATTTAGAAGTTTTATATTATAAATTTAGTTCGTGAGTTTTTTTTTATTTCCCATAATACTCGTATTATGTTAACAAATGCCTTCCCTTCCCCCTTCAGGTAAAGTATAGGGAGCAAGGAAAACAATGAAACTTTTGGTTTATATGTTTAATGTAAGCTCCCGTTTGTTTGTCCTCCAAGTTTCGCTCGTGTTACCTAAGCCCAAAGATACATAAAAATACATTCACTTTTATACAATATTTTGTATCCATCATCGCCATGTTGGTTGATAGATAAGCTGTACATTGTTGACGTGACGATGTATTTTGGAATTTATTTTGTCAGTCTGTGACAAGGTTCATTTTAAGAAGTATTTTGAAAAAAAATATAAATAAATTTGTGGGAATTTCTGAAATTATGAATGAATTAAAATTTTTTTTTTTAAAAAAAGAACTGAAATACAGATATTATACTGACAATCTTTTGATAATTTATTTATTTATGTGATGAAGTAGAAGACGAGCAAGACGCTCTCCTGATGTTAAGGCGGGGCTTTACGAGCAGATTAGGTATTTAGTGCGGGCAAAAGTTGCTCAGAACGCCCGTTGGAAACGTGTGGCGTACGCTTATCGTAAAACGTGCGCGGTCATTAACCCTTGGTGATTCTTTGCATGTAGTTAGCACACACACATTCACAAACACGTCAAACTTATAAAACCCCGTCGATTTTGCGTCGGGGGTTACAATGTGCTAAAATTTTTGGACAAGATCGAAAAAATGAGACACGAGATAAATATTATAGATACACGTATTTTTTGTTGAAAAAAAAAAAACAAAATTAGATTACATTTAATTGATTAGATTAGATTAATTAAATTGGACCAATTAATTAAATTAAATTAAAACAATAATTCAGATAAATTCAGAAAAAATCTGATAAATTCAAATAAATTCAGATAAATTGAGAAAAATCTGATAAATTCAAATAAATTCTAAAAAAAGTCTGATAAATTCTGAAAAAATCTGGTTAATTCTGATAAATTAAAAAAATCAGATAAATTCGAAAAAAAATCAGATAAATTCTAAAATAAATCAAATAAATTCTGAAAAAATCTGGTTAATTCTGATAAATTCAGATAAAATCATATAAATTCGAATAAATCAGATAAATTAAAAAAAAATCAGATAAATTCTGAAAAATTCTGATAAATTCAAATAAAATCAGATAAAAACAAAAAAAAACAGATAAATTGGAAAAAAAATAAGAAAAATACTGATAAATTCAGATAAATTCGAAAAAACAGATAAATTCGAAAAAAAAAGATAAATTCTGATAAATTCAGATAAAATCAGATAAAATCAGATAAAAACAAAAAAAAACAGATAAATTTGAAAAAAAATTAGAAAAATTCTGATAAATTCAGATAAATTCGAAAAAATCAGATAAATTCTTAAAAAAATCAGATAAATTCAGAAAAATTCTGATAAATTCAGATAAAATCAGATAAATTCGAAAAAATCAGATAAATTTCCAAATCTCAGAAGCGTGTAGGGGGTTTAATTTATTTGTAATTAGATAATAAATATTATAATCTTTATTTTGTCCTAGTCGATTATTAAAAAAATATAACACACACGTACTTTATAAAATAAATATGATTAAATTAAATAATAATATAAACTAATTATTAAATTAAATTAATTTAAATAAAATATTTATTATTAAATTAGATTAAATTAAATGAATTTAAATTAAATATTAATTATTAAATAAGATTAAATTTAATTGGATTAAATTAGAATAAATTAAATTAAATAAGATTTAATTGGATAAAATTAGAATAAATTAGATTAAATTTGAATAAATTAGATTAAACTAAACTGAACTAAACTGAAATTCAGATAAATTCGAAAACATCAGATAAATACGAAAAAAAATCAGATAAATTCTGAAAAATTCTGATAAATTCAGATAAATTCGAAAAAATCAGATAAATTCGAAAATAAATCAGATAAATTCTGAAAAATTCTGATAAAATCAGATAAATTCGAAAAAATCAGATAAATTCGAAAAAAAATTAGAAAAATTCAGATAAATTCGAAAAAAATCTGACTAATTCTGAAAAAATCTGGTAAATTCAGATAAATTAAAAAAAATCAGATAAATTCGAAAAAAAATCAGATAAATTCGAAAATAAATCAAATAAATTCTGAAAAAATCAGATAAATTCTGAAAAAATCTGGTTAATTCAGATAAAATCAGATAAATTCGAAAAAATCAGATAAATTCGAAAAAAAATCAGATAAATTCTGAAAAAATCTGGTTAATTCAGATAAAATCAGATAAATTCGAAAAAATCAGATAAATTCGAAAAAAAATCAGATAAATTCTGAAAAAATCTGGTTAATTCAGATAAAATCAGATAAATTCGAAAAAAAATTAAAAATTAACCAGATTTTTTCAGAATTTATTTGATTTATTTTCGAATTTATCTGATTTTATCTGAATTAACCAGATTTTTTCAGAATTTATCTGATTTTTTTTCGAATTTATCTGATTTTTTCGAATTTATCTGATTTTATCTGAATTAACCAGATTTTTTCAGAATTTATCTGATTTTTTTTCGAATTTATCTGATTTTTTCGAATTTATCTGATTTTATCTGAATTTATCAGAATTTTTCTGAATTTATCTGATTTTTTAAAGAATTTATCTGATTTTTTCGAATTTATCTGAATTTATCAGAATTTTTCTAATTTTTTTTCAAATTTATCTGTTTTTTTTTGTTTTTATCTGATTTTATCTGATTTTATCTGATTTTATCTGAATTTATCAGAATTTTTTTTTTTTTTTTCGAATTTATCTGTTTTTTCGAATTTATCTGAATTTATCAGTATTTTTCTTATTTTTTTTCCAATTTATCTGTTTTTTTTGTTTTTATCTGATTTTATTTGAATTTATCAGAATTTTTCAGAATTTATCTGATTTTTTTTTAATTTATCTGATTTATTCGAATTTATATGATTTTATCTGAATTTATCAGAATTAACCAGATTTTTTCAGAATTTATTTGATTTATTTTCGAATTTATCTGATTTTTTCGAATTTATCTGATTTTTTAATTTATCTGAATATACCAGATTTTTTCAGAATTAACCAGATTTTTTCAGAATTTATCTGATTTTTTCAGAATTTATTTCATTTATTTTCGAATTTATCTGATTTTTTTTCGAATTTATCTGATTTTTTTTAATTTATCTGAATTTACCAGATTTTTTCAGAATTAGTCAGATTTTTTTCGAATTTATCTGAATTTTTCTAATTTTTTTTCGAATTTATCTGATTTTTTCGAATTTATCTGATTTTATCAGAATTTTTCAGAATTTATCTGAATTTGTTTCGAATTTATTTGATATTTTCGAATTTATCTGATTTTATCTGAATTTTTCAGAATTTATCTGATTTATTTTCGAATTTATCTGATTTTTTCGAATTTATCAGAATTTTTCAGAATTTATCTTTTTTTTTTCGTATTTATCTGATGTTTTCGAATTTATCTGAATTTCAGTTTAGTTCAGTTTAGTTTAATCTAATTTATTCAAATTTAATCTAATTTATTCTAATTTTATCCAATTAAATCTTATTTAATTTAATTTATTCTAATTTAATCCAATTAAATTTAATCTTATTTAATAATTAATATTTAATTTAAATTCATTTAATTTAATCTAATTTAATAATAAATATTTTATTTAAATAAATTTAATTTAATAATTAGTTTATATTATTATTTAATTTAATCATATTTATTTTATAAAGTACGTGTGTGTTATATTTTTTTAATAATCGACTAGGACAAAATAAAGATTATAATATTTATTATCTAATTACAAATAAATTAAACCCCCTACACGCTTCTGAGATTTGGAAATTCACAATATATGTAAGTACTCCTAAATAATTCAAACGCGCGTGTGTAACCGTAGTGGAGGTGAGATCGAAGTGCACAGGTCCGACGCTGACAGCGGTCACCGGCGTTCTGAGTACGTGCGGTAATGCTCCGTGGGAATTAAAATTCAATTAAAAATCATTAAATAAACTTATCGATAAAATACATAGGCGGTAGAATAACTGCCACTGTTGATAATACTGGTTTTGTAGAAGTTCAGAGGCCTCGGTAACCGTTCACCATCGGGCGGACCGTCTGCTTGTATGTCTGTTTCTAACATAAAGAAATACTGATAGAAATCATACATGTATCAATTTTATAATAATAACAGCTAAAAATTAAACTAATTTCACATTTAAATCGTAGAATTTTAATTATATTGTTCGTAAACATACCTCTAGAATTGTCTCTTACATTAATAAGTACACTACAAATTGTATGTTACGTAACCCATAACCTTTACAATAACAATAAAATAACAATTGTTTTGAACGTCGTATCAAGATAATAGAGACAAATATTATTGGAGATCAGGTGAGTGGCATTATATATGGCATTAAAGGTAAATAATAACATTGGGTGATGTGTGCGATATTTTCGCGGAGTTTTCCTGGTTCCGACTGTTGACTCATAAGCAGTGTTTGTGACGTCACACAAACAAGTAAACAATTGTGTTTGTGATAACTTGTAGGAGGGTAGTTGGTATAAATTCGTCATCGAATGTGTCTCGTTTGAAGGCTGTGTGAGCTGTCAAGCATGTTAGTTTATGTAGAGTTTATATCTGACTGACTGGTCTGACTTCGTAAAAGTTTTGTGTTTTGATCAAAAGCTCTATATAATATTTTGGCAAATCTTCCCGCACACAATGACGATTTTGGAAGTAATAAAAGTTAATAAAACATTTATCAATTTAAATTCTTCTTACTTCTTGCCCAAAATATTCGCGCGAAGTATTAAATTCTCAAACATAAAGATTTACATTTTCATTTGAATTTGAAACTTCGCGCTAAATTTGCGCCAAGTGTGGTTGGTCTATAAAGCTTGAAGCTGGGATAAATCCGTCATATCAACTATAAGTTTTCGAGTATCTAAGACAGAAATCACTTTCACCTACATAATTACATAATATCATCAACACGAACTATTTGACACCGCTAACAATTAATTACAGATCGTCATTAAGGTGCGTATACAATAGGTAGTTAATTCGCTCGCTTGTCGCGGCCCATTACCCACCTGACAGGTTGACACTCTGACAGATCGCGGGGGAAAATGCTGACTGTAACGGACATTGTTTGATTTATGTCACACTGACGCTAAATTACTGAATATTGTAATAACTTCTTAAAATAAAGTCAAGCTTTTTTGTACAAAAATTTGGGGAAACAGATTTGGTAGCAAAATGTTTGTGTTTTTTTCTTGTTCCCAGCATGTTTTGCTGAAAAGCTCCCTATGTCTTAATACATAGCAGGGTCTAAGCCATCTTTTCACCAAATTTCGCCTCAATCGGTTCCGCCAATTAGGATTGAAGAGGTAAGAAATCGACACAGATACACCAGTATAGGGTAAAAAATTATAGATGTGTGTGTAACATTTATAATATCGCATTTATATTGGTAGGATTAGTAGGATCTAGTATCTTTATTATTGATCTTTAAGTTGGTTATCTTCCAATAAGTTATCTCCTAAGAGATTATACCTAATTAATAAATACACATTGCACCTTAAGATAGACTTTATTGAACAAACTTAGTCTCGCTCAAATATTTCGGATACAAATACTAACAGCTATTATTAGTTCTTATTAGATGTTATCCTCTTCATAATAACAATTTATTTCCTAGAAACTCCTAAAGACATTCTGTAACAATAAATGGCAGAAATATTGCAGACGTTCCCGATTCCCGCTCGAGTATAAAGTATGTATTTCGTGATTGTTATGAACGATCATAAAAAGCTTAGGATAAGGAGTAAACACTAATAAATGTCGATCGAAATAAGGATTATGTAAGTCGAGTCTAAATGTTACATTATGATTATGGGTATCTAACGTTTTACGTCGACATACTTTGTGTCTCTAAAATTGCTTATAAAAACTATGCTTTGTATGCTTATTTAAGTATCTCGGTCACATAGTATGTGATGATCTGAGAGATGAACTTGATATTGAAAGAGAGCGTAGGGCGTTGACGGTGAGGGCGAATATGCTGTCCAGGAGGTTAGCTGCTTGTTCTGATCAAGTAACAAGTGAATTAAATTAAAAATTAAAAAAACCCCCAACGCAATACGTAATTCAAATTTTTTTGATGGCGGCCATCTTGGATTTTAAATTTTATATAGTGGGCTGTATTCTACTTGTTAAGCCCTTTCATTTGATACCCATATTGATGGGGTCGTGGAAGAAAAAAGTAATCCGCCATTTTGTACCGGCGGCCATCTTGGATCGATTTCCACCAAACATAGCTAAGAACACTCTCGATCAACTCTACTTTCAAACATAAAAAACAAAATCAAAATCCATTCATCCGTTTGGGAGCTACGATGCCACAGACAGACACACACACACACACAGACAGACAGACAGACACGTCAAACTTATAACTCCCCGTCGTTTTTGCGTCGGGGGTTAAAAATAACACTATTTAAATCATTTTGTCAATCTTTCTGTACCAGTAGCTTGTGGACAGCATATACACAGAAAACCCTTAATTCACTACGTGTCACGTGTACAATATAATAATGCCTTCAGGGTTCTGATGCGGCTGCCACGATTTTGCAGTGCGTCAGCTATGTTTATGGAAGCTCGCACTGATGGATTTGCTGCCATCATGCGCAAAAAAGTAGCTTCATTGTTATGTAGAGTGCGTGGCAGCAGCAACAGCATCCTGAGGGTCATTACAGGTAAATGGGACTGCCCTATGTTGAAGCATCATATTCTGGTTCTGATGAAATTATAGTAGGTAGTAAGTAATATCATATTATGTAAATGTTTAAAAAGAAAATGACATTCTCTTAAAATTAACTTTATTAATAATTTAGCCTTAATTATTCATATTTGTATATGGATCATCAATAGTTATCTGAAATAAATGAATATTAATTTTTTTTTAAATCATGACTCATATTTTTGTAAATTTGTAAAAAATGGCTGCAAAATAATGTGTTTTTTATACATATAAAGTTAAATAATAAGGTTTTCTTAACCTGAATAATAAAATTTTGTTAAAAGTGATCACCAAATATTAAAACAAGTTATCTACATTGTATTAATATATTAATTATGTATTTGTGTCAAATTAAATATACTTTGTGTAATCACAAATAGAGAAATTCAAAGTACGTCGTAGCACAATGATTCTGTCCGTATTCATAGAAAATAGCTTTGTATGGTTGTATCAGAAATGGAGAGACCTTTGTCGGAGTATACCTTAATAGGCTGTATAGGGGTGAACCTGAATCAGTGGCGCAGAGATGAGCGGAGATGATCGCGGTGATTAATTACACCGACTAATTACACCCGGATATGCAGACTAATGGAGATGGGGCCTGATTAATGCTTACATCGCATGCATTTCACTCGAGCCATTGAGAAATGTTACAGATCAATAATAACTGAATACTCAACTCTAACTTGTAAAGCATTCATTCAAATATGTAGGCTACAATTTAGGTCAGAGTCTTTCGCAAGTGAATTTTTTAAAGTTTTAATTCTATACTAGCTTATGCTCGCGGCTTGTTCTCATTTGGACAGATTCTCATTTGGACAGATTCTCATATGGACAGATTCTCATATGGACAGATTCTCAAAATGACGGGAGTACACTTATGCAAAAAAGGTTATATAAAATATATTTTCATTACCTACGTCATCTTATGGCTGCCGATGAGAATTTAAATTTTCCTCTGGACTACTCCTCGTCTTATGGGTATTTTTACCAAAAATGTCTAGAAATTCCTATTGCGACTAGTTTACTACATTCACGTATTTTTCATATTATACTGACTTCAATGTTCATCATATTATTATTACAACATGGTGTTATCATATTATAAAGTACTAGGATACCAGAAATTAGAAAGAGGTTAACCAAAACCATAAGGAGCTGGAAGAGAGAAACGCAAGTGTGAGTTCAAAAAAATTTAATCTCTTCATGGTATCTGGTCTCCTAGTACTTTTTGGGGGTTTGTGTCCATGGATCCTAGGATTCCATGAAGATATTACATTTTTTAAAGTCCTACTTCTTGCGTATTGCTCTTTCTGTGGCCGTAGCATGCCATACGGGATCCCGCTGAAATGTCAAGAGTAGAACTGGCACCCTATACATTGTACTTTTGTGAATGTATGGGATGACAGTTCTACTCTTGAAGTTTTTTCTTCTTGAAGGCCAACACGAATTGGTTTATTCCTGATAGCGTCATGGAAGAAATGAAAGGTCTTGAGAAGATCTGCCTTTGAGATGACATCTGTCAAACTTGAAACGTCAATATCTCGGAAAATACTCATTCTAGGCTGACGCTGTCAAGGAATAAATGACAGGTTTTGGAGAGATCTTCATTTGAGATGACATCTGTCAAACTTGAAACGTCAATATCTCGGAAAATACTCGTCCTAGGCTGACGCGGTCAAGGAATAAATGATAGGTCTTGGAGAGATCTTCATTTCAGATGACAGCTGTCAAACTTGAAATGTCATTATCTCGGAAAATACTCGTTCTAGGCTGACGCTGTCATAGAAGAAATTAAAAATCTTTGGAGATCTTCCAGATTTTGACATTTCAAATTTGACAGCTGTCATCTAAAAGGCAGATCTTCCCATGACCTTTTATTTCTTTCATGAAAGCGTCAGCCTAGGACGAATATTTTCCAAAATATTAACATTTCTAGTTTGACAGCTGTCATCTGAAATGAAGATCTCTCCAAGACCTTTCATTTCTTCCATGACAGCGTCAGCCTAGGACGAGTATTTTCCGAGATATTGACATTTCTAGTTTGACAGCTGTCATCTGAAATGAAGATAGCTCCAAGACCTTTCATTTATTCCCTGACAACGTCAGCCTAGGACGATTATTTTCCAAGATATTGATATTTCTAGTTTGACAGCTGTCATTTGAAAGGCAGATCTCCTCAACAGCTTTAATTTCTTCTATGACAGCGTCAGCCTAGGACGATATAACTTTCTGAAATATTGACGTTTCAAGTTTGACAGCTGTCACCCGAAATGAAGATTTCCTTTCATTTCTTCCATGACCATCAGGAATAAACCAATTCGTGTTGGACATTAATCATAGTTGGACCAAAAACATATTGGACATAAATCCTAGTTGGACCAAATTATTTTGGACGAAATTAGTGTTGGACATTATTCTTAATTGGACGTATTTTATTTAGGACCAAATTCATATTGGACATTATTCCTAATTGGGCGTAATCCATGTTGGGCCAAATTATTGTTTGACCAAATTAGCATAACGCACGCACGCGCATACACACAGACAAGACAGACACGTCAAACTTATAACACCCCGTCGTTTTTGCGTCGGGGGTTAAAAATTAGGCTATTATTAAAAAAAATTAATAAATAAAAAATAGTTTTATTGCCCAAAAAAATAAAATACAATTTTTATATTTAATTTAATCGACTTCCTTTATAGTAATGAACTCCTGGTACTTTTAAGCTAGTTGAGATGGTGGTGTGAAAAAATCTGTTCAAAAAATCACGTAGGTACATCAATAAATAGTATACACTCGCGTGATCAGAATCTGTTGTGACTGCAAATGGTAATTTATTAGGTGTTGTGTATGTACCTGTACAATTTCCGTCATTTTGAGAATCTGTCCATATGAGAATCTGTCCATATGAGAATCTGTCCAAATGAGAATCTGTCCAAATGAGAACAAGCCATGCTCGCGGCTTTGCTCGCGTAGCAAATCCTTTCTAATCGGAAGTCTACGTTACAAAACCTATCTGTATTTCAAATTTCAACCGAATCCGTTCAGTGGTTTGGGCTGTACGTTGATAGATCAGTCAGTAAGTCAATCAGTCACTCTTTCCTTTTATATATTTATAGATTAGGAATCGCTCATTATGAATGTACCTCTATGAGAAGATGGGACAGGAAACTCACAAGGGTATTTTTTAAATATGTGTTATAATTTTTGGCTTGGTTACATTTGATAGTTTCAGAGGCACCGGCTGGTTTATTATGCAGAAGTTTCCAAGCATCTTTGTCTTCTATGTATACTTTGTACACGTATACCAACAATATCACGTAAACTTAGGTTTCTGGGATACCTAAAAGATCTGACTCCAGGGGAATCTCACAAACTTCGCTTACTTAAATATAAAAATGGTAATCAGGTAAACGGAAAGTTCCATCAGTAAAATTACAAGTGCTCGCCAAGTAAATAAAAGTGAGTGAGTTGGCGCGGAGACAGCAAGTGGAACATTTGAGCCGAAGCGAGGAGGCCACAATGGCGACCTTGCTGTTTAAAATTCTTCTTATCTCCGGTCCTTCGAACGTTGTAAGTTGGCAAGTTCCGTCATTGTGGTGCATTCAGCGATAAGCCCACAGCCTCATATAAAAGTTATGCCTCTTGTTTGTTGAGCAATCCAGCGCTTTGTCCGAACTCGTGGCTCGTAACGGTGAGATTGCTTTACAGTGTGGCGAGTGTTTTGAAGCGCTGCAGAGCTGCGGTTATCGTGCTCATGCGGGTGATGTTGGAGAGTTGAAGGCATCGAATAAAAGGCTTAACACCTGAAAACAGGTGATGGCGCAATTGATATTGACTGTTAATTCGACTAAATTAGTACAATTCGATGACGTTCTATAAATCAATAATTCAATAGTTTCATATTTCGTAAAAGTATTGAGGTTTGTGGTATATTCAATTATACGAATACTTTTAAAGCCGTCCTTTTTACAGATTAAATTTAAAACTAAATATTTTAAAATAAAATTTTATTTTCATACAAAATGTATTGACTCTATTGTAAAAATATACATACAGTAAATTAAATTCACTCACTATTCAGCTACATCGCATTTATTTATTTTATTGAAAAAAAAAATGTTTCAATTGATATTACATTTCATATCATGCCATAAAAAGTTGAACAAATAATATCATATTTTCGTCGGATTGTTTTTATATGAATATAAATATAGTATGTAGATATACCTATATATATATATATATATATATATATATATATATATATATATATATATATATATATATATATATATATATATATATATATATATATATATATATATATATATATATATAATACCTAGGCGTGATATCACCTACTCGCAGTCCTCATTATGTAAAAATGACCATACATTTGTTCCTATCACGACCCACAGCTCGCCATTATTAGCATGGCGGTTATAATGGGGGCCATTCACCTTACTATTAAAGTAAGCGTGAAGTTTTGTATATCGGACAGAATTTATACAATACATTACAATACAAATACTCTTCATTGAGGTCATCAAATATAAATTATACAAAAAAATGTGTAGTGAAACTAAATTTCATGGTGATCATAAATTATGAATTAAAACTAAATAATTATAATCAACACTATGGTCCACAATGAGGTGAATTACCGTTTATACATTATAGTATTTACAATAAAACTGCTCTAAATATATAAAAGGAGAGAGTGACTGATTGACTGACATCATATCAACGCACAGCCCAAACCGCTGGACGGATTCGGTTGAAATTTGGAATACAGATAGACGTAGACTTAAAACGCAGACCTCCGCTAAGAAAGGATTTTGGCATAAACTAGTTTACCTTTACAAAAAATTTAGTAGAACAGTTAAAGTAGAGAATCCATCACGGGTAGTCAATCAGGGGCAGTAAGATCCAGATCAGATAGTGCTACCAGTTTCCATTTGTCTTGTGATTCGGTCTGAGTTAACGTCGCATCTTGTACCTATCGACTACACAGCAAAGCTTGGGAAATCAATGTGATCAGTTTTGTGATTGTTCTCATATAATATTTTCTTCTTTACTTTTGGCTTTTTTCTCGTATCAAATTTCGTTAAAACAGAAAGAAGTGCCTCAGCGATAATTTGGACAATATTTATTGAAATAACTGTTATTATAGCTTGTTCCTGGGTGTTTTATCGACCGAGCGAAGCGAGGTCTTAGAGTCGAAAGCCGCGAAATGCCTGCGTTTGGACCAGTTTAACGCTTGACCTCTGGTGCTTAAGTTTGGTCGACGTTTACTTGAAAACGGTTAATCCAAATTAAATGAAATTTTACACACAAGTTAAGAAGGTTAATTGGATAATTAAGGTGAAACAATTAGCTAAATAGGTTCCAGGGTTGCAGAGATATAGGTGACTTAAAGTCTTTACGATAGGTCTGACGATAATTTAAAAACTGGAGCGCTGATAATTTTTTTTCTAACTATTTACTAATACACATTTTTTATAAGCGACACAAATATATTAGCCAAAGTGTATGTTTGTATGTATGTTTGTTACGCGATAACTGGAGAACCAATGGTCCAATCTGCATGAAACTTTGCAAACGCGTAATATAAATCCATAGAATTTTTAAGTTCGAACATGAGCCAAATCGGTCGAAGGGTTCAAGAGTTAAAGAAATTGCTTTATTACAATGAAACCGATGATCCAGTCTTGATAAAACTTTTTAAACAGGTAGTACAAACTAATAGAATTCTCACGTCCAAAAATGAGCCAAATCGGTGCAAGGGTTGTAGAGTTATAGAGAATACAAATTACAATGTTTTATCGATTGTAATATTATGAGAACTGCAGGGGGATATTCAGTTATCCGTCAGGGAAACGAACCAAAGACCGAGTTGTCAAAAATCGATACGTCGTAAGACGTCATTTCATACATTTTGATAATTCGGTCCTAGGTTCGGTTCCCCAAAAGAAGGTTCCATTTTTAGGTTTTTTTCTTATATGTCAAAAACTGTGCATTATACGATATTTTGTTGTACTACATTATTAAACCTCATAAAATTTTCTACAACTTCGTCCTTAACACTTTTCATCTATCTCCAATCGTTGTCCAGCTATGAGCTTCCAAACATGGTCTATTTTTAAGATGCTGTAATTAGTTTTCCATAAAAGTCGGTAAAAAAATCTTATATAAGTAATATTTGACCAACTTCTGGTTGTCGTACCATAATGAAACTTTCCAAATGTCTAGAAATATGATGACAGTTCAATAATTTGGTACCACTGAGTTGATGATGGAGCCAGGAGGTGTTTACTAAACCTCTTTAATGGCTATTAGTAAACCCGTCGAGTTTGGGCACATTACACTCGAATTGGCATAAGCAAAAACCTAAAAATGAAACCGTCTTCGGCCTCATCAGTGCTTCACTTTTGAAAGTTAATTTTACAATTATTTAGATCTAAGTATTTTGAGACTCTACTGCTCATTCGAAAAGTATATCTATGAGAAGAACGAGCAAGAAACTTATTGGGATTGTTGTTTATGTGTTTATTACATAATCATTATGCCATTAAAACCATCATTCACTCTAACATCTGCAAACATCCCTGACGCTCTGTAGTATCAAGACAGCGCTCAAAAGCATCCTGAAAGCATTGTTGTACTGGATCCGTTTTTTGTAAAGTTGTTGTTTGTAAAGTACATCCACAAGTCTTTTGTTTAAAAAAATAATCAATAATTAGGCCTACGTTTGATCACATCCCACCTGATGTAAAGTGCAAATGTGATCGACGAGCTGCACGACGAGATTTTTTTAATGTATATCCGTTACGTATTTTGAGTTTTAACATTACTTTCAATTTTGGCATTTTCCTTTTCTTTTACGAATATTATAGGTTAAAGTTTCCATACATTTATATTTCGTAGATACTTATAACTTTTACCCATGTATATATAACTATTTTGAGGGAAATTGGGTCTGCGAGGTCCCAGTTCGCGGCGAACTACTAGTTTAAAAATTTTATTTTCCTTGGACTTCTCTTCTGTATTCCTTTCATTTTATGTTGAACTAGCTGTGCCCAGCGGTTTAACCCGCTGTATAGGCTATATAAGCCTATGTGTTATTCCAGGGTCTAACCTATCTCTATACCAAATTTCAGCTCAATCGGTCCACCCGTCTAGGCGTGAAAGAGTAACATACACACATCCAGACATCCTTTTTTACAAATTTTCACGTTTATAATATTAGTAAGATATGATCCTGACTTACCTAAAAAGTTTTTGTTTAAATTTTGACTTGATGCATAGAATAATAGCGTAGTCACGACAGGGGATCATAAACATAATAACGCCCAATCTAAATGATCGCAGTATGCACAGAGGGGCTAATTTCATCCCTAAATCAAGCAAGTTAAAGTACCCGTGGAGTCGACGGGACCGTAATCCTTCTTCCCTAATTGAATATGTTATGCGCTGGTGTCTCGGGGCCGCAGCCGATGCGGGCCGCGGTTGGTGCGCTACGACCCGCGGCCTTGCCAGTTATGCGCTTGTGAACTTAATGATTGAAGCCTCTGTTTCGCGGCAACTGAGGTTATACTACTGCTTAACTTGTAAATTACTTCTGGTTACTGGTTATTGGGTATACAATATCTTAACAGAT
Organism: Hemithea aestivaria; assembly: GCA_947507615.1. Classification (NCBI taxonomy): domain Eukaryota; kingdom Metazoa; phylum Arthropoda; class Insecta; order Lepidoptera; family Geometridae; genus Hemithea; species Hemithea aestivaria. Next base: position 19,743,452 of record OX382324.1, on the reverse strand, counting down.
GAAGTGTCGCCATAAATTAAGTTTTGTTGTTGTAAAATAAATGGTTTTAAGTAAATGCGGTAGAGTATATTATAGTAGTCTCAATAAAGAGAGATATTTTGTATGGAATCTATTGTACTATAGGTAGATAATTGTAATAGGTATAATGCCACGAAAAATATAGGTATATGTTACGACTTAAATTTATTAAAAAGACCATAAATTACAAAAGTTTTAAATAAATATGAGAACATTTTTTGAGAATATTGTTTTTTTTTGTTTTAATGCTTAGTACCTTTTTACCAGAAACATAATTCGCCTTATTACAATACGCGGACTTACGATAGTACTGGGATTAACTAATATGTCAAATGTTCGCTTAGTACTAGGTTTAGTTCTGGTACAATCGTTAGTCCGCGTTTTGTAATAACGCTGAATATGTTTTAGGACTTAGATATAAATGATCTCGCAAAGTGTATGAATAAATGAACTAGGTTTAGGGTAAAGGGAAGTGCATCCACCGGATATATATTACAAGCTACAGTTCCGTCCGACGTTGATTAAATAATTTATAATATGTGCCGCTTTGTAGCTGCAGCTGAGCTCTATGCAGGCTCTATGCATAGCTCTATCTTGATATGTTTTACTGGAATATTATGTTATATAAGATAAAATATTTGTTTTATCAGCTGAATAATAGGCTGTGCTATTCCAGGATCTAAGCCCCTATACTATTTTAACTTGGTTTGTTCAGTTTAGACGAGTAAGGGTAACAAACAACGTAACAAATTTAAACATAATGTTAAATACATTTTATACATCCTCTACATTCCAGTATATCTCTGGTATGCAAAAAAGAGCTTTCCTAGCCATTTGAGTTTTTGCAAATATTAAATAAGTATAGTTAGACAGAAAACTATTTCGTAAACACACATAAAAACACAAAGTAAAAAAATAAAAAGATTCATAACACAAGAATCCTACAAAGAAAAAATTAACTCTTTATACAAATGAAGCTAAAACCTGTTTCAAACTAAATATTTTAAACATAAATTACTCGTTGGTACATCGCACGAACGAACCCTTTCAGTGAGTCCCACTCGGCCGATTTATTTACACCCATCCGAACAAACAGCGGTAAGGAGATATAGCCATTCCGCAAACATTAGGCACGACTCATATCCATTATCGCGTATAATTTACTCCATTGCTTTGGGAAAAAGACACCTTGCTCCCCACGACCCTCCAATTCCTCATTACCCACTTCATTAGCGTAACAGAAGGTCGTTACGTTCCCGGTGAGGCCCCGGGGAGGTCCCGGCCCCCCGGGTGACGGGAATTGCACCTAAATAAGCCACAAGTTAATTTACCCAACTCTGCGAATATTTCACTATGCATACGTCATATTACACGTTACGTTACGCGTTGTGTAACCGGCTTTAACTCGTCTCTTTCATCATTATTACGTTACAAACAAAGAGAATAGAACCTCAACTAAAGCCAATTACTCAAATTCAATATCGCAAATTGTTTATAATAAAGCCTGGAAAGGGCTCACAAAAGCTAATGTTATAATGTCGTTTCATAAAACAGGCGAGCTTCTCTCGGCAAAATTAAATACACTACTTGAAATGATTGCCAGCATCAAACTCAGGATTACCTTAATTCCGAGTATCGTTTGATATAATACTCAAATACGTGCGACTGAGACTCCGGCCCCTATCCTCGCCTCACAAAGAGAGAGCTCGTCGCGAAATTAAACAATCAGTAATTAAAACTGTGAAGATTCATCCATTCTATTAACATAATAATGAGAGGGCGAAAACCTATTAAAAACATAAAGTTTTCGCTAATTACGCTGAAACATACGCGAGAGGGAGGCGCGAGGCAGCCATAGCAACTCTGCAGAGAGGTAACTTTACCGAGATGAGTGTTGGAAACCGGGGGCACAGCCTCCTGCCATAGGAGCTCGTATTTCTATAGAACGATGTTCAATCTATTCAAAATTTCACGCAAACATACTAGGAAGTACTAAGACTAGGTACTTAGAGAACATACTTGTAGAAACTGAAACGTCTTCACAGGAAACATTAAGTGCATTTGACATTTTGTTTTGTTTGAGTATTTGATACTGCAACGAAGTTTTTTTAATACAACGAAGTAAGAAGACGAGCAAGACGCTCACCTGATGGTAAGAGATAACGCTGCCAATAATTAGTACGGTGCTACCCAGGATTTTAAATGTAAAATTCAGGGTGCACTGCACCAACGCTTCTTTACGTTCTTTCTCTTTGCAAGGGGCAAAGGAAGTCTACCCCCAATGTGTTAGCCCAATTGAACACAGTATTTTACATTGTACCAACAGGCTGGGTAGTGTTTTAAGAAATTGATCTTTCACGAGTTAAAAGTATAAGAGTAGTTTAAAATATATGTAGTTATTCTGTAAGTGCACTATGTCTGGCACAGGTCAGGGAGTTCACTCGGCGCACTCACCTCGTAAATCCTAATTATATTTCGTTTATTTTCGATTCACTTTTCATAACAGTTACTGTTACGTAACTCACTCGATTCTCACTGTGTGACTGTTCACTGGTGTGAATCTCAGATATCTTGGAAATGGGCTTTTGAAAGGATATTAAAGGTTTGAGTTTTCAACGAGAGGTAAGAATGTTAAATGGAATTTATAAGTAAAAATCTGATTAAAACAAGGACAAGTTTATTTGGAATCAAGGGTAGGACCGAAAGGTAGACGATAGTGAGAGCAACTGCAGTGGTGTCGGTCATTGTAGACGCATTGTCAGTCAAGTCAAGGCGGGTAAATCCTTTTCAGGTGTCACCGCAAATCGTGTTAGAAGTTGGAACAAAGCTATAATGTCCGTTTGGTTACTAAATATTTCGTCAAACGGGTGGTAAAGGCACATGGCCGTAGCCAGTAAATCCAATCAACCAGTAAATCTGTTTTAGAGGTATATACATTGCAAAAACAATATAACAGGCTAACAGGCCAGGAAGGGATGAATCTCGCCTTCTTGGTTTAGTTTGCTACAATCTACAGTCGCATCGTCGCTAAATATTACGCGAGTTATGGTCAAAGACTAACCTATAATTATTAAAAAAAAACAGATAACGTCGCTTTTATCGAAGTGGGCTAAAACAATTATTAAAAAAGTAATCACAAATGTATCGGGCCAGCAACAAATAGAGCGACTTTACGGTTTGATTTACTTAAACGTTATCTATTCCTCACGGAAGCAGACACAGAACAGAACAGCAGTAAAAAGCGGGACGTGTTGATGGCAGCACGGCACGGCACCTCGCATGGCTGCCATGGATTCACTACTACTGGATACCACACACGGAATGTACCTCTATAGGGGAGGGGAACGGCCCTGATAAGCTTATAAACACGCCTTTAGTGAGGAGGTGACTGGGATGGTTTAGGATTCCATTGAGACAGAGCGGGCTCTGGAAAAAGGCTCAGTCACATATTTCTATTTAAAAAACATAAAAAAATATGTAGGCTAAAATAGACAACAAAAAACAACGCATAAATCTAAAGTTCGAATCTAGTACCATAAGAACTAAATGTTGAGCAGCAAAATCTTATAATTGCTGCGTAATGGTGCCAGCTTAGCATGTAGGTTAAACCTATAGGTTGAACCTACACATGGCGATCTAACGACATAGTAGAGCTCCTACGTCGTGAACAATTTAGTCACAAACTCGTCTATCTCTATTCTCTGTCTAAACAGCTCTGTCGAAAATTGTATGATGGCCGATCTAAACGAATAATATCTGTGGAGCCATGCGTGTGATGAACACATCAAAACATTTTTCAATAACAATTTGTCTTTAATACGCTTTCTTCAGAAATATGCGCGTGTAGGTTTTTAAAGTTATCCTCCCTCTTGTGTTTTTCTAAGAAATGATTAATAGTACTTTTAGTAAATTAAAAAATAACCCGACTTATTACAGCACCACCTGACAGGCAATTTATCAAGAAATCCTGAACGGTAGATACTGGATTTTCGGGTCTCGCGAGTCCGAAAGGCTATACACCGAATATCTACTAATAATTTAATATATTTATTATTAACGATAAAATTCAATGAGGCCAGGTAGAAAGGGGGTTTACCTTGCTTTCTTATCTGACAATACGTCAACAATGACCGACACCGCGCCGATGCGATGTCACCACTGAGGCCGTAGCATGACGTATGGGATCCCGAAGATACTTCAAGAGTAGAACTGTCATCCCATACATTATACTTTTGTACAATGCGCAATAAAAATGAATGAATGTATGGGATGACAGTTGACTTGACAGCAAAACAAGCCTACGCAGCGTCTGTGCTTGAGGGGCTGGTCTTGTAGACGTCTATAGGCGACGGCCATAAGCAATGAATAAAACTATCTGCCATAATGCTTGCCGTCTTCTTGTATGCCTATGTCTAATATAAAAAAGTTATTACTCATAAAACAAATAAAAGCGCAATTTTCTTTGTATTTACATTAATCCAAAAATACGAGATCGTGTTTAAAAGTGCAAATTGAGTTTCGGTTCCGGAGGCGTCGGCAGTCGCGTCGCGTCGCAAAAATTGTATTTATTCGCGGCGTAACATCCCCGCGCTTGTTACTGATCTCCTTTTTATTAACGTTTCTCATTCCCGGACAACTTAACGAACTGCAATACCCAAAAACTGGGATGGTTAAGGAAAAATTGTGGCCGTCAAAAAAATATTGGAGTATTTTTTATATGGTAAATTTAATAAAAACTGGTGAGATATAAATACTTTAAAAGTTGCTTGGTTCATTAGCACATTTAGTATTTAATTATTATGACGTAGTGCATCTTCACCCAAAATCTCAGAAGCTTTATTTTAATCTTTTTTTATATACAACGAAGTAAGAAGACGAGCAAGACGCTCGCCTGATGGTAAGAGATAACGCTGCCCATTATAATCAGTACAGTGCTACCCAGTGCACTGCGCCAACGCTTCTTACTTGAGTCATAAGATGTTAAGACTCTTCAGCCCAATAATTTCACTAGCTACAGTGCCCTCCTACCGAAGCACAGCAATGTTTGCACATCACTGCTCAGGCGGTAGAATAACTGGCACTGTTGGGGTACCCACCTAGTCGACCTCCTGCAAAAGAAGTCTACCTCCGGTAATCTAAGTCATTTTCAATCATTAGGTGTATTAACAAAACAAAAATGTGAACCTATGTTGTGTTTTTAACACAATAGCAGACAGACCAAATAGATTTCCAAATTTCAACCTAGTCGTCATTCCTTTTTCTAAATAATGTACGAGTATAATATTTGATATATTTATTCGTATCACATTATTGTAGCTCCGTCATTCCCCGACACGAGGGAAAACTCTATAGATGAAAAACTCACGTCCTCCCAGGTCTAAGCACCCTCCGTACCGCGTCACAGGTGTGTGACTCAGTAACCTAACTACCTGCACCGTACATGTACCCTTTCATAAAATAAGGCTGTGTCAGACTGGCCGCCTCCCCTGAGACCTGCCCTGATTTCTACTCTTATGAAATTTTACATTATTTATTTGTACTCGAGCTAGATGGATATATTTTATCACGGCTCAGTTTAGGTGTGCTCGTGGATAACCTACGTTATTTCGGTGAAATATGACGAGTTTTGTATAGGTACTTTAATAAAAATGCAATATAAATTCAATTTAACACACTAGACGAAAAATGAACGCTTGAAATTTTATTGTTCAACCCTTGATTGTTTTAATAAATTTATCTTTTTTACTATATTGCACTTATCATGTACTATGTAATAATGTACTATGCAAATGTGTTTATCTGTTTTAAACTGAAAAACTAGTAAAATTGAGTTTCAGAAAAACGAAGGCATTGCAAATCAGCCTTTCTATTAAAAACTGATGTAGGCATACTTATTTGTTTTATAGAAAGCTTGATGTTATCAAAGTGTTTGTTTCTTTGTAACCAAGAAATGTTTTTATTAGGTTTATAACGGTTTAAGAGTATTCTGGATATATTGTCACTAGCAAATATTATGGAAGGTCACAAGAAAACCGGGTACGGTGGGGTTTCTCTGCAAACGCTAAATGCGACTGTGGAGCTATCCATGGACAATGGGCACCTTCTTCAATGTCCCAGCTGCCCTGTCATATGTACGAAGCAGGATCTCATCGAGGCCAATGACAGAGCTATAGCTCTGTCCACCTACTGGTCCAAGCAGCTATAGAAAAAAAAATATAAAGCCATTTCGACTCGAAAAGAAGAAGAAGCAAATATTATTATGATGCTTTGGATATAAGAAATAAACATAATTGTTAGAACAATTTACAAATTACATCTGTATAAAGTCAAATCTTACGATGAGGAGTAAAGATGTAATGTAGCCCTTTTAAGATATTATCTCTTCGTAGAATTGGGCGGTCATTATTGTAATCTTTGTTAATAAAATATAAAAATATTGGCCCAAATGAAAAGTGTTATTGTAACTAAACCAAAAATAGATTTGCAAATAATAAAGTCACCGGGTCCGTAACTTTTTGTTAAACAATTTTTTCAGAAAATATAAAAATACGAATATTATAATATCGAGGTTGGCAAAACATTTACAAGCTCAATAATAAAAAAATCATGTAATACCACGAAACCTAAAATGTTTGAAACAATTTAGTCCAATTTATACGCGCCGTTTCCCATAGCCGCGGCTAACCTTGCCTTTTTATGGAGACAAATCTCCTTATATTTTATGTACACAACAAAACTCCGTGCAAGCCTGCGGTTTAAGCTCGCGCGATGACTCCAAACAAAGAGTTCGTGAATCTTGTAATTTATTCACTTAATGTATGGTAATGTCACTGGAGGTTTTTCACGCTGAATTTAACATTGTGTCCAAACAGAAAATTAACATAATATTTGGCTACTGTAAGCGACAATGTTCCCTCGAATAGGCTGCGAAATGTATCACAGTAAGTATTTGTAAACATAACGATATAGATACAATCTGAGTATCCGAGCCAATCTCAGGAGTCGTCTGTATCAGTAGTGTAGGTACACTGTTAGCTTAGTCTGTTGTCCTATTTGATCTAGACCTTAGGCCGCCTGAAGCTTTCTCGGAGATATTACGTCACACCACTTTAAGATAATAGGAGCTTTGTTTAGCTATAATGGTCGGACGTGTTTTCCTTCGATATAAATGGAAATAACAATCGCATTTATCGAAGGGCTTTCAGTGTTTTGCGAAAATGAGCTCCATTTCGATTTTCACGGGCGTTTAGATGCAAAACTGTGGGAATTTAAACCGCCTAAACGGCACACGTTTCAAATATTTGTCTAGTCATATAAAACAAAGCTGTGGAAATATGGCGGCAATCCCGCTAGAGATATCGCACTTGCCACATAAACACATGAGCGTACATTTTAAAGTCCGCAGTTTTATAGGAGGCTCCGCGGACGAGGCTATACAGGCTTTATAGTGCGTGCTGGCGACGCTCCAACCAGTCATGTCTAACATTAATACGTGCATGACGAATCGATAACTTGCTCGATTTATGCTGCACATTATTCTTTAACATAGCTAAATCATACACACTGACGTGATATCTAGTCGAACCGTACAGATATCGGGAAACAATTGGTTTGTACATTTTTGATCTCACATTCTCTAGGTTAGGGAATACGGCTCAACTTAAACATAAACGGAAGTGGAATTAGGTACATGTAGTAAAATCTCGTATCCTCGGATCGCTCCGTGTAACTAGCCCATAAATATTGTTTACAGCGGCACCAGACGAAGTGTAAATAGCCCCAATCGCCTCAAATTCACTGCACTATTGTAACAGCGAAGTGCTTTAGAGCCGTAACAAAGCAGAGTTGCAAATAGACGGTCGCTTTCGTTCGACGTACGCTCTTTGATCGCACTAACGAGCCGGCAATGTACCGCGCGCCGGCGACCCGACCGAGGAGCTACACTTTATTACTCGAGTCGAGGAAATGTTTCGTATAATTTTGTTTCCTTTACAATGCATAGCCGGTTCGGTGGTGTTTGCCGACGGCCGCGCTTGACCCGCGCCGTATTAAATATTCAAGCAATTCGTACGACTCTATTGTCGGAGGGAGGCGCCGGAGCTCCAAGTTCTATCTCGTTTTAGATCCGGTCAGCTTCGGCTCGTATTGTAAAGCACGTTATTGCTCCGTGTGTGCACAGGACAGAGCTCCCTGTAAATATACGCCGCGACGCGAGGAGACTACCTCCCGACGTCATATTGCGGTACATTGACGTGTGACACGACGCCCGCCCGTGACCAGTTCACGTCGCCTCCGATTATATTTAGGGAAAACACTTTGAATATTCGCTGAGAAGAAAGGACACCGTTTATGTGTCCTATTTAATGGCGAGCGATACTCCGAGTGAGAGCTCCGGCTACGGTTTTGTTTTGATCAAATTTCCTGCTCCTTTATTTTTTCGCTTGATGTTTACGATGTCGTAACCCCGCGATATAGCCCCCGTATTATGTAAATGCTCCACGATAATATTTCATTAAACAAAATCACGAGCGGCTCTAAATTCACATAACATTACCCGCAGGTACCGCGGGCAGAGCCTCCGCTGACATCCATTTTGCTCGCGGTAAAGAGTTAATAGTGAGTTTTCGGCGTTTTTCTTTCTTTGGGATTTCTCGGATGGATTTATAATAGTTTCCTTATTACACTTTTTCATTTTCATTTTGACAGCAGGCGTGAGACGTGGCGCCCCCTCCCCTCCCCTCGCCCCCGGGGCGCTCGGGGCGCTGGAGGCGCTCGTACGGCGCTCGGGGCATGTGAACTGTATTACAGAATAGGTTTTGTAACGTAAGGAAATATTCGCTTTCATGAAAATATGTAGGTAACGTCAGCCCTCCGCTGACTTATTATGATTATACGTGATTGGAACGTACTCGTACAGTGCGGCTTCTGAGAGAGACGTGCGACTCGCCAGCTTTGCCGAATATTCTTACACTTGCTCTCGCTAATAACGAGCTCTTTGTAGGTTGTTCCTTCACCGAGATATATTTTAAATTCCTCACACAGACCGGGAGAGGTAGTAAGAATTTCTAAATTTTTGAGGTTACCGAAAGTTATTCTATTTAGATACCTACTTTTAATGAGAAGTTACGAACTCGGAATACTATAAAATGTTGAAATTTTTTGCGAGAGTTTTCGCATTTATGAAAATAGTCTTCAAAATATTTCCACAGACCGGGAGGAAGGTGTAAAATAAAATGAACTTTAAGTTTGAAGCTGAAAAAGGGGTAACAGTTGGTCTCGAAGGCGTCGTGTCGCCATTAGGGCGCGTTCACACGCCACTATCGCGGCGAGCGCGTCAACCAGTCGGTTGATAAATGTGGGATGACGGCCGCCGGTGTCGACTCGCACATCGCCGGATTTATGGCAGGAGGCCTGCTTGCGATTCAAGGGGCACAGCGCGCGCCTCCTGCTCGAGTGCCTTTATAAAGATATAGGGCCACACTCGGTGCGGTTAATGTTCTGCCCATATTTATGTTGTTCAATGGCGTGGACCCTTTTTGAAAGTGGGTGCGTAATGTAAGCGGTCCCGATGTTTGCGACGAGATATGTGCGATCGAACGGGTATCGGGAGAGGCTCCTGGAGATTACGCGCTATTTGCGGGCCCGGGCTTTATGTGGCGCCGCTGACTTCAATTTTACGCTCGTTGAGAATGTCTACTGAATGCCCTCATAATCTGTAAACAGCTCAAATGGATTTCTTTGAAAATAAGATAAACTAGAGTGTAACAAGACAAAGATGTATCACTAGTGCTCCGGCTACAGAACGATACAAAGCGAGTAATTGGTTGTAGAATGGAGACGAGCTCTCAATGGCGAGTCGGTGTGCGGTCGCCTTATTAATTGCCGTCATAATAGCCGAGGAGCTGTCGCCCTAATATGTGGGGTCATCTCTCCCATTGTTATACGAACATTAACGTATGGGAGACGATTTAATGGGCGAGCCGCTGATTTAAGCACATAAACTATGGTTAATTATGTGGGAGTCAGGTTCCACCGTTATGGCAAGAAGGGGCGATAGCTGCGGGAATTATGGTTATAATTAAACCAAGTAAACAATATCCAAATTTACTTCTAGAAATTTGTTCGCCCAACGTGTAATTAGGTAGGTAATTTTATTTTAAGGCCCTATCAAATTTGCAAAAGCTGATTCTGATCATATTTTAATAATTAAAGCAATAACAACAACCAAGCCTAAAATTTTGTTATACGAGTACAATTAATTTAAATTCTAAAACATTGAACTAAATTAATGATTGGGGTTTTCACAAAAAAAGGTTTGCTATCAAATAGATTATCAAAAATTCCGGAACACATAAATTTAATTTAATAAAAACTATATAATACAACTTGCTAAAATCGCTAGTTGGGGCGTCATGAGTCACCACTTTCCGCTTGGCTGGAGCATTTTTATTGCTGTGTGACGGAGCGCTTTTTAAACCCAAAAACTAAAAAGCATATCTATTATTATAGTACAAACCATTTTCAATTACTAAAATAATAACTACATATAATTTGTATTATCGGAGTGATAGTATTATTTTTATTATAATACTGAGTAAAGGAAAACAGATTTTCTTACCTCATGAAATACCTACAAGTAATTAATAAATGCATTATTCGTACCAGAGATGCGCTAAATGCATTTTAAATGGACACCTGGTAAGCAAATGCTAAGCATTTGCAATAGTTTCCTCACAACGCGGCCGCTATAAATATCTGAAGTGTTCCATTAATGTGACGCACATTGTATCTGGGCGTGCACTCACTGTGCCCACCTCATTCTTAGGGGAAGAGATGGTTACCAATCTTACTAAGATGTTTGGAATTAATGGGTTCAGCAGGGATATTCACTTATATGTCAGGGAACGGAACTGAAGGCCGAATTGTCAAAAATTTATGAAATGACGTATTACGTCGTATCGATTTAATAATACGTCATTTCATACATTTTTGACAATTCGGTCTTCGGTTCGGTACCCTGACGGATAAGTGAATATCCCCGCTGGCGATACTTTGCGGAAAGCCAATTACTAATAATGTTAGATGATTTATGCCTAATAAGTAAAGATCTTTGTTTTAAACGACAAATATATATTAGGTACTAAAACGTTATTTTTATTAGGTTTTTAATGTGTTTAAAAAAAGATACGATAAAAGCATATACCATTCAATAATAAAATATGCAATACGGCATGTAAGTCCCTGGTGACATTGCCTTTAATATGCGTTTAGGCTAAAACACAAAAAAAATATAGAACACGTAGAAATAGCTTTACAATAAAATAAGGAGTTTAATTATAAAATAACGAAATAAATTACCTTAAAAGGGCAATTTAAATTGGTTTTAAAACAATAGCAATTTCAGTAATTATTAAGCTTTGAAAGCAATTACCAATTAAGTAATTTTTACGCCGTGAATTCCAGGAAAATGGAAAATACAGGAAAATAAACCTTTAGTCGGTAATATCGTTAAGAAAATTGTTAAAAGATTGAGTAGGTGCTAAACCTTAGAACATTCAACGTATAGAAACAAATTTCTTTTAATTTCCATGTGAAAAAAAATTGTGAAAGTCTGCCAGTTTCTGCGAGGGAGAGTTAGCGCACACCAATTATAATGATACCACATTAATGAGTTTTAGAAAACGTCACTACGCACGCACTCGTCAAAATTATCAAACACAGGCTTAAAATATACGCACACTAGTACACACACACAGGGATAAACCTATACTGTGGTAACTGGTAACTAGGTCTATGACCGGCGGTTTCTTTTTTGTCAGCGGGGGTCGCCTTACAGTGACGTATCCATTTTGTTATTTAATCGAAGGTGTTAAAGAATGCCATTAATAGTGCGCGTGCAGACGGGCGCGGCAACTAGTCCGCACAGACGAGCGTTTCGCGTGCCGGGGCTGGGTAAACGAGTTCAATGTGTTTCAAACTTTATTTTCACCTGTCAAAATAGGTCGCCATTTTGTACTCGCGTGCCAATGTACTTTGCTCTGATGACTGGAGTTCACAAACTATAATGAACAGTTCAAATTGTAATAAGGTATGCGTTATAGTATTATAATTAATAACTTATTTAATTAACATTAGACCTTAAGCCAAATTAATTTTATTTGTTAACTTTTTTTTGTTCGCCATATATAGAGGAGAGATGACCATTTTAAGAAGGGGTAAAATGTACCCACTGATATCTGTCTGGAAAAATCTGCAAGAGATTGACCGTCGTTTATTTACGTCGATTTTTGTGATTCTTTTATAAACTAATAATATTAACTTTTTCTTGTAAGAGGTCATCTCTCAGACTAGAGTGATAACATTTGGCCAGCGTTTGTTGCGTCGGGTCGCACGTCGCAGGAGATTGATGACGCTGCGACGCACCGTCTGTTGTCGCCCTAAATAAACCATCTGTTAATCACTGCCCGCTGTTAGCTTTGTTTGAATGTTTGTCGTTAATGAGCGCCTTTATCGGCATTCTTGGCGCGGAGTCTCTTACACCTGGTTATGCAGGTACCTACTCTTTGAGTTTATTTACTGCTCGAGATTTAGTTTAAAATCAGTTTCATCTGTCAAAAGTAATTTTCATCCAATAACTTTAACCACATGATAGAAAGTGCAACGTAAGATGCCTACAAAGGTTCTACCTATTTTTATCTATTCTACATATTCACTCATGCCTTAAAGATTCTCAAGTTGTATCGCTCGGGAATCACGCATGACTGTGTTCCAAATGCGACAAGTTCCTTTGTAACGATTAAAATAACTATAAAAAGTATTAGTATAAAAGTTAGCATGTATTCCGGCGTAGTTGAACAGTCCCTAACTGAGCAATTCCCTCCGTCTCAAAGGATAAACACCATTAGAATTCAAGATCGCGTCACAAAGCCCTATCTCCTCATATCCAATGTAATGTTGCCCTATTTAGGCGCTGTCGATTACCGTAAGCTGTGTGAAGGGCCAGCGCTAACAAAACCAGAGGTTAAACCTGTCTAATATGGTAAAGAAACAGTGACCCGGTGGAATCCGGGATAATCTCGTGACAAACGGCTAATTGGTGGATCGCTCCCGACGATTACGTCACCGCAGCGAGTACACGCGCGGCACGTCGCTCGTGTGTGCGCGCCCTTACAAGGCTTACTCGCACTTCTAGGGATCGAATTACTTGCGGATTCGTAAGTGTAAATTAGATTTATGTCGTTATGTAACAGGGGTGGGCTGTCGCCCAATCGCTCGGTTTAAGTTTGGCTAGTCAGTGTTTTAGCGCTTATTTATAGCGCTTTCCACTTCCACCCTCTACCTTTATCTCTGTAAATTTGTATGATGATAACTGATCCTATGAAATCGATCATAGGATCATTCTTTCGGGCGAATAAAAAATAATTTAATTTTTTCATTGGACTCAAATGACCAGAAAGTTTATTATCTTACTTCTTACTTATCCTTAATATTATAAACGTGAAAGTTTGTAAGAATGGATGTCTGGATGTGTGTTTGTTACTCTTTCACGCCTAAATGAATATGCGAGTCCCATCTGGTCTCCGTATTACAAAGTGCACATAGAGGAAATTGAGAGAGTTCAGAAAAAATGTCTCAGAATGCTCTGCTACCGTCTTAATATAGGTCGTTCTGAACTTAACTATGAATCACGACTGACTAAATTTAGGGTACAAAAATTGGAAACACGCCGAAAATATTTCGACTTCATTTTCTTTTATAAAATTATTCATTCTCTTATTGACACTCCTGAACTTCTATCACAAATAAATTTTAATATTAAGTATAGTCCACGTAGATCCAAAAATTCTAATCTCTTCGCTTTACATACATATAAAAATAATATTTCTATATATAATCCGATCGTGAGAATGGCACGCCAGTATAACGAGATGTCCAAAAATAACATGCCGATTGACATCTTCGCTCCAAAACTTAGTTTATTTATTAAAATGTTGAAATCCATCCTTTATCCTCAAACATCTAGCGATAATCAGATGTAACAAATGCAGTCTAGTTGCTCCCAACTACAATTTTGTATATTTTTAATTTATATGTTTACTTGTCATTAATTAATTTAGAATTCACAAAGTTTGTGTCAAATTTCCCTCTGCATATAACATATTATTAGTAATTTATTGTAAATTTCTCTGCCTGCCTTCTGCGCGCAGTTTGTTATTATAGTATATTAATATAGTTTATATAGTTTATTTATAAGTACCTTGATGCTTGAAATTATATAACGTTCATAAAACACACATGTCCTGGACTACAACCCAGGTCAGAATATATTGTTTTTATGTAAGTTTTTATTGGTTGTAATCTGTTTTGTGTGATAAATAAATAAATAAAAAAAAAAAAAAAAAAAAAAATGGCTGGACCGATTGAGCTGAAATTTGGTATAGAAATAGCGTAGGCCCTGTAATAACACATAGGCTATAGAACAGCGAAAAAAACCGCTGGTCACAGCTAGTCATATAAAACAAACAGAAAAATATAATAGAAACCAATACTCAGTTTCGATCGCTACGACACATTATTTAATCAATACAAAAATGCATGCTCAATATGAAATCTGATCACTTCACAGCCCCACTTCCGAAATAGGAAAGTCTATCGGTCTACACCACCGACGGCCCGTAACGTGAGAATTCCGACAATAATAGTCGCTGCTTTAATTGGAATTTGTAAATTAATTGCTTAATTAGATTACTGGAGGTATTTGCAGGCATTATGAGAGGATGAGCTGAACGATAAGAACTACTACATTGAATAGGGAAGGCACGTGTAATAGAGAAATTGATAAGGTCATTTTTTTAATTATTATAATCAGTTTGTAATTTAAATAGTAAAAAAGTATTATGTAGGTACGTTTTTTTTGGATTGTGAATAAAATAAAAAATGCATAGACATAACGCTTATGAGTTTCTGAGAGAGGGCGCGTGACGTCACTTACGGGTGCAAAATGTACCAGGGTTCGGCAGGTGACGTCACGTCCAAGAAAATTTTGTTTCCATTGTATCTATTTACGTTGTATCCACAAGAATTAAAGTGTCCGAGTATCTCACATGTTTTTATAAAATTTACAAAGAAAAAAATACGTGTCCGATATTTGAAATAATCTACTTGATTGACACAGGAAATGTTTTAGTCAACATCCCTACGAATAAGGAACAACATCCTTATTCTGTGAATGAAGGGCCCTGAAGGATCACACCACCTCTTCACAGCTTCACTTAACCAAACTTATTTAGAGCATATAAGACCCAACAGAGCACTATAGGTACCCACTTAAAACGCCCCAAACCATTTACAATGTAGCCCTTTAGTAAGTACTTTGAAATCGGGTTATATTATTGTTTAGATAGCGGGATAAGGGACGAGCCCTTCATTTTGATATTAAACTTTGGTTAACTGACTCTGTCAATATTTTTATTACAGTACTAGCTGACCCGCGCGCACTTCGTTGCGCTTGAGAGTCAATTAATAAAGCGAATTTGTTGCTGCTATTTTGATTATGATTGTATTTCCATCCCCGCGACTTTGTAAGCGTAAAATAAGGCATGGCTATATTATTTGCTCCCGCTGTGGGTAGCGAAGAATATCGGGTTGAGTATTTCTATGCAGTTTTGTTCGCTACCGTAGCAACCAATCCTATGTCCTTTCCCAGAGGTCAAATTATCTCAGTTGAGCTGTAGTTTATCGCCTTCACAAATTTTCACGCCTCTTTTCAGGAATTAAAACTATTTGTGGTCCTTTCCCGGTAACTCTTTAACTTATCTCTACTGTAATGTACCTCAGCTAAATTATTATTCGTTACTAATTTCTCACAATATCCTTCCCGCGACTCAAATCAATTGGATGGTTCCTCAGCTCATTTTCAGTTCAGCGGTTACTAAATTCCATGCAAACGTTTTTGTGAAAAAATTCCTGTTCTGGTGAGAATTTCACAAAATCTCTTCTTATCGGTCGCCTACGTTACATAAAGAATACGTTGTCCAAATTTTAGCTAAAACGAAGAAGCGGTTACCTTTCCTACATAAACTGAATCCCTCTTTCCTCCCCTCAAATTTCTGGGATAAAAAGTATCCCATATCTTTTTTTAAGACTTAATCTAATTTAGCAAAATCCCTTCTCGTGAGCCGTCAATACCACCTAAAAACACGCTATCCAAATTTCAGCTCAATTATTTGAGCTTTTGCGTTTACGTTTGCGTAAGAAATCGTTAACCGCTTCTTTATAGAAGCGGTTAACGATTTCTTACGCAAACTTGCACCCCCTTTCCTCCTCTTGTAGATTTCTGGGATAAAAAGTATCCCATATCATTTTTTAGGACTCAATCAACCTCTGCACTAAATTTTAGCTGAATAGGGTCAGCGCAGCGGTTCTAAATTTCCCATACAAACTTTGACCCCCCTTATAAGTTAATTTCTGATATATTAAAAATTTCCTAAACAAAACTCAAACCATCATTTTACAAAATTTCAGCTTAATTGGTTTAGCGGTTACGGATTTGCACACAAAAGTTTTTTGGGAATAATTCCCGTTCCTGTAAGAATTTCACAAAATCCCTTTTTATCGGTCGTCTTAGTTTATTTAACTAAGAACACGCTGTCCAAATTTCAGCAAAAACAAAGAAGCGGCTAACAATATCTTACACAAACTTGCACCCCCCTTTTTCCCCTTAAAGTTGATTTCTGGGAAAAAAGTATTGCATATCATTTTTTAGGATTAGATCTACCGCTGTACCAAATTTAAGCTTAATAGGGTCAGCGGTTCTAAATTTCCTACACAAACTTTGACCCCCCCTTTACCCCCCTTAAAAGTTAATTTCTGACATAAAAACTATTCAATGTTCTAAACACACTTCAGACAATCGTTTTACAAAATATCAGCTCAATCGGTTCAGCGGTTACGGATTTGGATACAAACGGTTTTTGGAATTAATTCCCGTTCCCGTGGAAATTTAGCAAAATCCCTTTTTATCGGTCATCTACGTTACATAAAAAATACGCTGTTCAAATTTGAGCTTTAAAAGATGGCCGGTTACTGATTTCCTACTCAAACTTCTACCCCCCCCCCCCCCTCTTCCCCCTTCAAGGTTGATTTCTGGGTTAAATGTATCCCATATCATTTTTTAGGACTCAATCTCCCACTGTACCAAATTTCAGCTCAATGGGGTCAGAGGTTTTAAATTTTCCATACAAATTTCGACTCCCCTTTACCCCCCCTTAAAAGTTAATTTTCGTCAAAAAAAAATTTAATGTTCCTTAACACAATCTAAACAATCGTTTTACAAAATTTCAGCTCAATCGGTTCAGCGGTTACGGATTTGCATACAAACGTTTTTCGGGAATAATTCCCGTTCCCGGAGGAATTTTGCAAAAATCCCTTTTTATAGGTCGCCTTTGTTACCTAAAAACACGCTGGTTTAAATTTCAGCTTAAACAAAGAAGCGGTTACCGATTTCCCATTCAAACTTTGACCTCCTTTATCCCGCCTTAGAGGTTGATTTTTGGGATAAAAAGCATACTTTACAATTTTTTAATACTCAATTTACCTCCGTACCAAATTTCAGCTCTATAGGATCAGCGGTTCTAAATTTCCTATACAAACTTCGGCCCCCCCTTTACCCCCCTTAAAAGTAAATTTCTGACATAAAAAGTATTCAATGTTTCTAATCACAATTCCAACAATCGTTTTACAAAATTTCAGCTCGATCGGTTCAGCGGTTACGGATTTGCATACATTTGTTTTTCGGGAATAATTCCTGTTCCTGAGGGAATTTCAAAAAATCGCTTCTTATTGCACGATGAAATCTTTCAAGGAATACGCTGTCCAAATTTCAGCTCAATCCGTCCAGCCGTTTGGGCTGTGCGTTGATAGAACAAAAGTGTACGAACGATTTTATATAATAGATTTTTAATAATAACATTTACCTACGTCAAAAATCGAAATAAATAAACATAACCTAATAAATATCACTTAGATACACTACATACAATTTTAGCCCTTTTACCCCATGACAAAAAACAATTTATAATAATTATCTAAATAATAGGTATTATGTACTACACACATTATTAGTATTTTGTGAAAACGTAAAAGAACACTCAATCATTCACAAATAAATAGTATTCAAGTTAAAGTTACAACTTCAAACTTCAAACTAATTCTTGACCAGAGTTGAGAGGTGTTGCCAGCAGCGAAAGTTAAAAACCGGGCACTAACACTAAAAAAACGCGGATTTATCTTAATAATATTATAAACGTGAAAGTTTTGTAAGAATGCAGGTCTAGTTGTCAGGATGTCTGAATGTGTGTTTGTTACTTTTTCACGCCTAAACGGGTGGACCGATCGAGCTGAAATTTGGTATAGAGATAGCTGAGACTCTGGAATAACACATAGGCTATAGGTCAGCGGGTAAAACCGCTGGGCACAGCTAGTAGTATATAATAATATATAAAATTGTTTGTGATTGTCAAGACTTTATTTCAGTAATCAGGTACATATTTAATAACTTATCTTATTGAAACTTATTGAATAAATGTGTTATTACATTTTTATCATATTAGGTATAGATGCATTAAAAAAACGAAAAAAAAGGGGCAAGGCCAGAAACATTGTAGAGTTACATGCACATATTTCATGATCAAGATTTTTTTTAGCTGTCAACGCCATTTTTGTTAGTATGAAGTTTTGTTTTAAGAAATTGAACTAAATATTTGCAATGAGCCGCGGCGGATTGCAAGCGGAGGCCATTTTGTGTAACGAATAATTTTGTGATTCAGTGGCGACATTTAGATTTGAACTCTTCGTAATTTTACATAATAATAGTTAATTTCTTAATAATTAAATACCTACGTATTTTTTATCTTACAAAGAAAAATTCTTTAGGGTATGAAGTACAGTTTTTATTATAATTGAATAAATTAAATTTAGTTCCGCTGAATTCCGCGGATAAAAAAAAGCAAAAAAGCGGCATGATCTGGCAACACTAAAGCAATACATTCATATAAAGCGCGAAAATACAAATTTTTATTTTCGAACTACATATTTATTTTTTCATCATTAATAATATAATAATAATTTAAATATACTTGTGTTCTATTCTACACGGTACTTAATAATAAACACTACTTAAAACACGCATCAACCCTATTCAAACGATCGGTTATTTTTCAGCATTTTATATGCGAATCTTTAGATTGATATAACTCTTTTATTTAAAAACCGATTTTAATAAAACCAACACTATTTAAAAAGTAGAGAAATCTGCAACGTTTTAGCGAAAACTGCATTCAATTCGGTTGTGCCGTTTTATCTCACATGAGTAATAACCTTTTTACAAATTAAGCCTAATAAAACTACTCTGGTAAAGTTTTGTTTATGGCCTCATCGATAGATGGCGTTTTTTTAAGTTTGTCGCATCATATTTTTTTGAATTGAATTTACTTTATATTCTATTACTTTTATTTCGAATTTTTGATGTAAATTAGGGGCGATGTGTCCGAAATAAATGATTTTTATTTATTTTATTATTTTATTTTACGTTTCCCTAGGAAAAATTGACAAAAATGTATTACGAATTAGATCGCGCAAGCGACTTTTTCGCGTCGTTTTGTTCATATGCGAATATTCACGGTTCATCTTAGTAAAGGATCACAGTGAATGGGGAGAAATTTCCATTCTTATTATATGTATGGATTATGTTTATGTTGTAATATCTCCTGTTGGCGGTAGACGGCGTTGGCTGCCTACACGGATACTAACTAATATACATTATTCAATTATACAAAGTTTACATTACATACTACTACAGAATAACCTCGAAACTCTAGGTGATTTTTCATCTTAAATATTACCTATTCTTTACCAAAACTTGTAAAAATGTCAGTTTTTTCGACGGTATTAATCCATATCGCCGTGACCTTAACAATAATATAAATGGTCCGAAAAGTATGTCCAAATGTTGGCGACGCCTGGATTTACGGATCAATAACGTAAAGCCGCGTACACACCAACAATTTAGCTGATATGGTCGCCGGCGGCGAACGACTCGACCGACTCGTTTCCAGCGTTAAAATACTACCAATGAGTCTGCGGCCTTAGGGGAAGGAAAACAGCGTCTTTTGTTTTTGTCAATCTGAAATGATAATTATTCTCGAGACATTAAGGTAAAGTTTCGGATGGAGTCGAGTTAAGAGTTCTGCTTTTACATTCCTTTGTGTTAATGTGAGGTGATTCTATATTCCGCAAATGAGGAGGAGTGAAATCAGAGTTTGTCCTTCGAGCTCTATAAAATGTCTGAAAGTCATGTGCTCTCTAACCGAGATCTTTGTTGGCGATAGGTATCTATAGTTATATGTGGTAAACAAGAGCACAACTTAGTGCGCGGCGGCAGGTCGTGCGATAAGCTCGCAACTTGTCCCGCGCACTTGTTTTATGATATGTGCGCGAGCGATGTTTATGGTGCATAAACCGACCGCGCGCGACCGATAACCTCGGTACCCTTTTTACTCATTTTTATTAGAGCAAGTTGCAAACTCATTTAACTACTCGCACTTTAACGAGAGGCTCCACTGTTTACGGCTGATGGACGCGCTGTATATTTTTTAATTTATTTTCACCTGACCCGCTTTATGCCACGGTTTAAAAAATACGACCGTGAAGCTGGGCGATAAGTTTAATTGTGTATATTAAGTACGGTACGGTTGACAACACAGCTGTCTGCTTTATTTTATTGGAGTGGAAAATGACGCAATGCCGGATTTTATTTATGATCATTTGTCGTGTAAGCTGTAAGGTAGGCTACGTAGGCAGTAGATAATATTCTCGTTGAATAAATCTGTGCGAGGTATTATGTTTGTGAGCGGGTGTGGCGATAAACACTCAGGGCATAGATTATGGCAGTTCTAGGAAGCGTTCAGACCCTCGCCTCGTGTAGAGCCGCGGGCGACTGAAGCTCTGCGTGGATTACGTAGCGTGGCCACTGACTACCGACTTAATTGTACTATATACTAGCTGACTCGCCTGACTTTGTTTGAATCTGTTGAAATATACTTTAAGACCTATTTTCAGGTCTATTGGATGTAGGTACAAAAAATCATAAATTTCGATTAAACCGTTTCGAAAAAGCTTGCTAATACTGTGGCATAAGATTTCTATATATATGTATATCAGATTTGAAAATATTGTATCTGACAATAAAATAAACTGAATATAATAAAAATAAAGAGTGACAATCTCAACAATTAAGATAAAATATAATAAGAAAGTGTATCCTTTCCTCCAGTGATATAAATAAGGGCAATTTATATGAGGCTCGTGAACAAAATGTCACACAGTGGAGTATAACATTGTGCCGGATGAACTAGCGGAGGAACATAATCAATCACACATAATATTTGCATGAGAAGGGAGATGAATATTCCTCGTTACCTGCTACAGTTTTTGTATGAAAGATTGATGTCTTCTGTAATGGCGCAGTCGGCAGGATCCTACTCCACTTCGGCTCGCTTTTTACTTATTACTTTATTTATACTGTTTAACTTAACTTTCACTGTTTTTGGTCTCTAATGTGCGTGTTACAAATCTAAAAGTTAATTGGAACTCGTACCTAGTTAAAAATTTACAGCTATTTTACATTCCAACACTAAAAGTTCTAACACTCATTTAATTTTAAAATTTATACGCCTAAGTAGTAAACTCCAGAGGGTCATTCCACCATTAAAGGAGTCACTGACCTCTCACGTTCCTCCGTGCTACTTACATATAAAACCACGAACTGTCCGTGTGTCCGTAGAAGTTTTAACGAGCAGTCGCGGTCACGCACATCACTTATAACTTTTTAAACTTCATAAAACTTGATTTTATAATCTTATGTAAACCTTAAAATACTTTTTACTACTGTTTTTTATGGCTTAGTTTTTTCAGTGGTGTGTCACAGTTAATTTGAAATTATTTTGAAAAATATAGTGTTCAATCACGCGACGATAAGTATCGTGAGTTATGAGCTGATATAACGAGACTCGACTGTTTTTTATGTTCATTAGTGAACTAAAAAACTAAGCGGTGTGCTCAGGATCAGTTCACATGGGAGGCGTTAGATATTACACGCGCGTTTTGTATAAATACAACTAAAAAAAATAGAAGTTATAATCAGTTGTAAGCTACTCTGTATAGTATTTAATTAAAATTTCTGTATGGAATAAGCGTTTGAATTAAATTTAAATTAATAGTCTTATCATATCAATCTTTATTATAAAAAGCAAATTGCGTGTGCTTTAACATGAAATCTTTGAACAAAATACTTATAGTTGTATCAAAACTTACATGCAAATCATAAATTAAAATTGAACTTATAATAAACTATGTACAAAGTATCAACAAGTCACATAAGTAGTTGCACTTGGGTTCCATGATTGGCAATAATTTATTCATTCCGTGAGTTAGAGAGCCCATAATACATAAATGTCGCTAGTTGTGGAAGTTTGCGAGCCTTTGAGCCCCAACTCGACGTGAGGAACTATGTATACACTATTATGTAGAGCTGTACCTATATACAGCCAATTACGCACTTAGATGATGTTTGTGAGCTTCACGCTCTTTCTGAACAAAAGGGTAGAAAGTACCTACAATGGAACACCAGAACCAAAGGCGTATACCAAATTTCAGATCAATCGGTTGACAGGAAGAGGGTGAAATTTCATTTACTAAATTTGACCCAAGAAAAAACAAACGGAGTAAGCTAAATAAAACCGTTTAAAAAACGGAACCCTTATGGATTCGTTATGTCTGTCCGTCCGTCCGTATGTCACAGCCACTTTTTTTTTATTAGAGGTAAGCTTTGGTCATGGCTGGACCCACCCACTGGACAAAACCGTGTTGCCAAGTGGTCATTTTGACCGTGTTTCGGCATGATGTTCAGTGAAGTTAGGGACGGATTTATCCCACCTTCTATGGTTAGTCAGCTGCCATCTATGGCCGCATTGTCCCTAAATATTACATGAGATCGTGGTGAACCTTTTTATTATTATATTAGCCATTTATGTCCCACTGCTGGGCAAAGGCCTCTCTTCCGTCACGCCATTCCGTCCTGTCCAGGGGTATATTCTTCCAGGTGGTACAATGAGAGTCAAGCTCGAGCGTGACTCTCATTGTGGTGAACCTATTATGAATAAGAAATAGACAGTTTCCATAGCATTATTTTAACACGGTAGGTACTCAATTTAGGTCCAAAATATTGCCTAAATTATGAATCAAATTTCACAAATTAGTTGATTTGAACCTGAAAATTATGCACATCAATTTATTATGCGGAAATATCCCAAATTCACACAAATCGAATTTAACTTTATCAAAGCAAGAGCCAAATTGGCAACAAGTACCTACCTACGTGAATTGGTGAAATTATCTCATCTAAAGTTTTCAATGACTTATTTTTTAACACATTAAATGAGATTAACCGCCCAGCGGGGTCTTTAAAATGTTTACAGGGTTCCTGTAACTCTCTATCGCGTTCTTTAATTTATAAAAGTCTGATTTTGCTATTATTTTTTATTTTCCTTAAGCAGGTTGATTTAATTAATGACAAATTAACAATGTTTGCGAAGGCCTATAATATGTAACCTGTTATTAGTAGGTACATTCGATGTACCAGTCACCCGCCTAGCGGTTGTCATCTACATTTTGCTACGAACAAAATGAAGACAAAATCCGTGCGGTAGGTACTATGAAAAATATAGAGGCAATGAATGTGTTAACTCAACTCAAAGGTTTTTGGTAGTAAGATGGGACATGTTAATGTAGTCACCACACGTAAAATATTTCATGCCATCACTTCAGCAAGGAGACAAACAAGGAGATTGTTCAACAATAAGATAATGTATGTGTGAGTGTGTATGTATGAGTGTGTGTGTGAGTGCGCCGCGCCACACCGTAGCGCAGTGTAGGAAGAGCGACAGTAAAACAAAACTATCCGAACATAAATCTGCGGGATTGCCAAGTGGAGGCATCGTAAAAACGAATTAGCTAATACCGACTTCGCATAAATATTATGTTTTATTTCGTCCGAGTTTCCTTCCACCGTATTACACGGATATTGGTTTACCGTCTTTTACTAATAACGTATGGACTCGTAAAATATTAACGGCCTGTTTATTTCTTACGTTTCATTTGTAAACTGGCTCTGTACTCGAGAGGTAACCTTAACTGTTGACCTCGAGGGGATGACGGAACCAGATGGAATGTCAGCTGGACCCTTTATCTAACAATCTGGAGCACAGAGGCGCGCGAGAGGGAGCACTGAGCTACAAGTGCACCTCTGACCCGTATTCTGTAAACACTGTCCCTCCCTCCCCCCGCTCCATGTCCCCACCCCTCGCTCGCCTTCCGCAAACATGCCTCGAATACAAGGCATGTCGATCGCAATCCCCGGACTTTACCTACGTCGGTTATTTGCTCTGTGATGACGCATCTCAAAGAGTTCTGATTGGCTGTGATCCGAATTCCAATGTATCGGAATTTCAGCCTCAAAAAGTACTAGATTGGGTTCGTGGTTTTTTGTGGCATTTTGCATTTTAAAATAAAATGTCGTTCTCGTATCTTATCGTCTTTATCACGATGAAATATCAAGCTAGAATTTTTAAGTCAAAACTTCGACATGAAAGAAGTTGTTTTTCTGTGTAAAATTTTATGGAAATAGAGCAATATTTTCCGTACTATTGTCCGTGAACATAATAAATAAGTTTGCCTGCCAACCACGAAATAGTAAACCGCTAATTGAAACTAGTCTAAATTACATAATAACTATAATAGGAAGGTAACCGATCAGGATGTTGGAGTATATCTTCGAAGACGAGTCGTCTTCACGCTATAATAACGTGGTTAGATTGTGTAACCACCCATCAGTTAACTACAGTTACACCTCTATTGTAAGCTCGGCTTCTGCAAACCTGGCAAATTTAACAATTAATTAATGTAGGTACCAGGTACATGTAATATCTGTCAGAAATATATAACCTTACATATACACATATAATGTATGCAAGTTAATATGGAAAGTGCTTGCATGTAATTTAGTTGTTCAAGTATAAGTAAATTGTAACAATAAATATTCATTAGGTCAAAAAAAAAAAATATTATGTATGTTAGTCTGTAAGGTATATATGATATGGGCCTCTGGTACACTGCGTCTGTGGCAGTGTACTATTGACTGAAATAAATGATTTATTATTATTATTATTAAAAAGCGTATTTAACCTTAAACCCAAGGTATTAATCACCTAATATTTCGGGGTGCTGCGCAAAATTTTGAATTTAAAAACACTGTCTAATTTGATCACGCACTTGATTACTCGTATTGTTACTTAGTGAAAAAAAAACTAAGCTAAATGAAAAGTACAGAACAATATCAGTATTACCATAATATAAGCACGTCAGTACTCCCGGTTTGTTTTTGAAATGGGTACTCAAGGTAGTTTCTAATTTAGTTTGTACTCTTCCCTCTAAAAATGAATTTTAGGTTTAAGAATCCATTCAATATATTATCTACGTTTCTCACATCATGTAAATTAATTATAGATACAGGTGGTAAAAATGTAAACCAGATTTCAGTTTGAAAGCAGTCGACAGTGATAAAGCCTCTATTAGGAATGTGAGATGAGTTTTGTGGTGCATTAGGCAGGCGGCAGGCACCATCACCGCCGCGATACGTCAGGTTCTATGAGTTATGTTTCAGTGCGAGGTGTATGTCAGGTAGTCACGCTAGCTTAATGACTGATATATAGCCTGTGCGTAAACAGAAAAGGCGGAGAGATAAAGGTACGAGATAACTGACTTTTTGTTTTTTTTTATTAGTCAAGACTGTTCCACAACTGGACTACGATTTATGACGCTGCACCCAGCGGTTTTATTCGCTGTACTGTAACTGTAGCCTATATGTTATTCCAGGGTCTAAGCTATTTGCATGCCAAATTTCAGCTCAATCGGTCCATCCGTTTAGGCGTGAAGAAGTAACAAACATACCCACTCACGAACTTTCGCCTTTATAATAATTAGTATGATACATATTATGTGTTTTTTGCTACAATAAAAACGATAATAAATTTGAGAATCTTTCTCAAATTATAATTATGTTAAATGTAGGTATTCTTTTTTTGGTGTACAATAAAGTATTATCCGTCCAAAACCCACAAATGACGTCACAAATCTGTTTGATGCAGCATTAATAACGAGCGAGTAGTTAAAGCAGTGATGTTAATCAAAATTAGTGAAAACATAATCCAGCTGTGAGCTCCACTAAACACGACCGCCGACTGATTCCGACAATTATTCATTAAACAAATCCGAATATGATTTCACTGAGTGTTTGTTACTAACTTTGTGCGTTTCATTTATTGTACGGCCTATGGAATAAGGCGGATACCGCGCTTTGTATTTCTAACAAAAAAAGGCAAAGTACATGCTGTTAAATGCTTACCATCACCTATGGACTTTAACGCTAGAGTTACTAAAAGATCATCTAGAGGTTCCGTGTTCCGAAAACGGAAAATAGTGGATCCCAGTTGTCCTATAAGATTTGTAGGAGAAAATTCTAAGGCCGTGTTGCAGGCCATATAGGATTTTTTGCAAATAGAAACTGCAACATATTGCCTATCATTGCGATTTGACGTTGATGCTATAAGTAGGGTAAATTGTTCTATTGAGGCCCTAATTATTATTATCAAAAAGCAAATAAGCAGATAGCCCGCATAATAGTGAGCAGTTTCCGTCAATAGACGTTTGCAACATCAGTATTGTGTGTTAGCATGTTCAGAGTTTACCTTCAAAATAGTATTAATCAAACTGGGCGTCACATTTATTCGCGGCGTCTATCATAACAACACAGGCTGTTAATTCCTTGTATTTGTGTTAAACTTGATGCCTCCCGCGGGGCCTCCATAATGGATATGAATCGGTCAACATAAAAATATAATACGTTGAATTGCCTTCATTAGAACGCTCTCTAAATTATTAAAATTCTCTTCAATTTCCGCTTAGCTGGAAATGCGAGTTCTTTTGTTCCTGATAAATAATTTGCTTTATATTTTGTGCTGAGAAGATTTGTATTATGGAGACGGAGAGTTTTTTTTTAAGTGTGACGGACTTTTGTGTTCAACACAAAATAATTTATTCAATTAGGCCTTATAAAGCACTTGTATGACAATTTTCTAATATGGAGAACGTAACTTTCTATCAACGAACAGGTAAAAAATAACTAAAACACGGATCCGTGGTCACTAACTGAACCACGGATTGTCGGACAGCAAGTGGCCTCAACCTCACAGGGTAGGTCTGAAGGTAGAGCAGAGGTCTTTACCCAACAGTAGGATGCACCCGAAAAATAGATAAACATGTTTTTTTAATAACTAAGAAAAAAACTGAAAAAACATGAAACCGTGAGTTTAGGTAAGAATTTAAATATTAAATTAAAAAATAATTTAATGTTTAAATTCTTTTTGGAATTTAGAACTAAAGCTTTCATGAGAAGAATAGACAAAAAAAATTAAACGAAAATGACCAAATAATGAAGTATCAGTATAATATGTGATATGATTTGCAGCGTAATTCATTACAACAGCAGTAATGTGACGATGTCACGAACGGTTCGTGACACAGGACTGTTTGTTTGTCACACTCTGCTGTCACGTGATATGTCACACCTGCAACGTTTAGCACATTGCTGATCATAATTTTAATTATTCGATAATTGCATGAAATTCCTGAGCAAATGAAACTTGTTTTTATTATCTCTAGATGACGAGAGCAGCGCAGTTTTCCATCTGTGTGCAGATTGGTATTTGATTGATTTAAAACTGTATAATTGAATTTTATTTTATTTTTGGTGTGAAATATGGGTGGTGTATTATATAGGTGGTGATAGCGTTTGTTAGAACGGAATTAACATTAAATTTTAATGTTTATTTAATTATGAAGATTTAGTCACATCAACATTATTTTAGTTGAAAACTGGGATAAGTAGCGTACTTTGTAAGAAGCCTATAGCCAGATTACACAGGCTGAAAGAAATGAATAAGATGAACTCGAAGATCTCGTAAAGCAACACGCCAGACCATCTGTGTTATCTACTTTTTGAAATGAAATCTGTAGAATTTATTTGATTATAAACCTAACACAAATTCAATTAATAACATAAATTAACAAGTCTACAGTGTTTTTGTATGAAATCAAATCAGCAAAACCTAAATAGGAACACTAGTTAAGGTGACATAATGTCGCAAACTGTACAACATGTTTGAAAAACAGAGCACGAAGGAGGTTCAATCACCCGCTGTCGAGTGTCTAATAAATCTTGTTTTGTTTGGAAACGGATTTCCGAATTGTACCTGAGTACGTGTAACCTATCTAATATATAAAATTCTCGTGTCACAGTTTTCGTTGCCATACTCCTCCGAAACGGCTTGACCGATTTTGATGAAATTTTTTGTGCTTATCCGGTATCTATGAGAATCGACCAACATCTATTTTTCATCCCCCTAAATGTAAGGGGTAGTCCACCCCTAAATTTTTATTTTTATTTTTTAGACAAAATTTTTAATTTCTATTTTTTTATGATACAACATACAAAAATACATACAATCCTCAATTTTCACTCTTCTACGATCAACCATTATTTTTTAATAGCCAGTTTAGTAATTTAATCGTTTTTCCTCTCCGGTCGAAAACTGATCAATCGTCATTTAATTAGTTATCCCCGCCAGGTGTCTACGGGTGTCACTTCTGACCCAGTAAAAAGCACGGAGTAGGGATGAGAACGAAGCCGGTCTCCTTTCTTTCTCACTCCCTACACAGTTGTCGGCCATCATTATTGTTTATGCATCAAGTGTAGTAGTAACGTTGACAATTATTATTTTGCTATCTCAGTGTAACTCTCATATTAACTTTTAATCATTCCTATTTTATCAATAATAATTAAATTATCAATTTTGAGTGTATTTTGCACGATTAGTTAATCAAGTGATTTTATAACCTCAAAAGTACTCAACACGTGACACGAGCTTACAATAACAACGGATTTTGTGTTGTAAGTATACTTTTTTTTATTTATATCGAAAATGTTGTTGATCTTATAAAAATGTAATTTTAATTTAATTTTATTAAAAAAATGTAATTGAAAAATTAAGATTTTCATAGTTTCCAAAAAATCAATCATTATGAATCTTTATTTTGAAATGTCAATGGAAATATTGGTTGTATGAAAAAATTATAAGAGACAATGTTTTCATAAAATTTAATTTTTTACTTTTGTTTGAAAATTTTTTCCATAAAATAATGCTTATTTCACGCATAATACCACATTCTTACATACATACAATATACACATTCTAACATACATACATACTTCCAATAAGTAAGCTATTTTTTGTCTACACTAGAAATTACTAGGAAATTATTTATATGGCAAGACAACGTTTGCCGGGTAAGCTAGTACTTCTATAAATACCTACTATATATCCACTTATGTACATGTAGGCAAGGAAATATCTTCAAAGTTAGGAAGTACTTTAAGTTAAATTGATTGGTACCGTGTGTGCGGTCGTATTTTGTTCAAGTAATACTACTTATTGTTGAAAACATTTCCCTTCTCTACATACCTACTGTAAGGCCTTGTTACCTGCAGTAAGGCTGCATCTCCATTGATGCGAAGTGAGCTAGAGGGGCAGGCTTAAAATTCAACTAATAGAATTGCATAAAAATCTCCGGAGCTTCTATTGATAATTTTTTATCTTACTGAACTGTCATCTTGCTTCGCATCAATGGGCAGGCAGCCTTATACCGTTAGTGCCCAATTCCTACTTACGTTGTTAGCACTTCAGGTTGAGTAAACAAACTTAATTATTGCTGCGAATACAGAAACTAGGCTGAGTTTATGTAGGTACATGAACAATGTACAGGAATTTATATCTAACTAAGTTATTGATCATTAATTACAGTAAAACCTAATCAGAAATATTCCCAAATTTATAGTATGAAATAATATGCAACGAATGTAATGAGTTATTGTGCAGTAATCAAACATTTAACAAGCCAAAGTTACGAATGCTCTCACATTTTGCCTTGTCAGTCAGTAATTTCTGTGACATTGCTCAGTTCACTTGTCAGAAAACAGGTTCTGTCCTCCTGTCAACCGAACTGAAGCTGCGGCTTCATCATTTCGAACAGTTTCCGTCTAACACCCCAACAATAAAACTTATACGACGAATGCACCAGCATGCTGCACTACACAAATGTAGATCTTAATGCCGAGGCATTGGGTCCACGGCGCAGGTAAGCGGCGAAAAACTCCCGTAATACAATAATCCGGTGTCTGAAGTTTTAGCGAACAGCTCTGTGAGGCGAGCTGTCCGCGCGTCGGAAGCAATTTCAGCTCGAACTCGGACACTCGGGTTAGTGTGATTGCTACTACAATATACTTTTAACTGATACGTAAAACAGCACCAGGGAAAATTAGATTTGGATTACTATTGGTACGACTTAATCCGGATTCAGGACAAAAGCGACGGTTCAGTCACGTGTGGCCGCTTCCTTCTCGAATGCGAATAACGAAGCGGACTATGTTTATAAAGCGTCACATTTATACAGATTTTAGTTAAAATGTTTAGTTCATTGATTTGTATTAATTAAAACATAGTTACCGGCGACCCCCGCGTGTCTCGCAGCGCTGCAGCACAGCGCTGTCGTCGCCGAGTTGTTCACAACTTTAATGACATTTCAGTATTTCAACCGCCCGCCCGGTCCGGTCCGCGTCCGGGCCGCACTTTTATTGCTTTTCTTACGACTAAAGTGGAAAATATCTGCAGATAATTATTTACCGACCGGTGCCCGTAAACTATATCTGGAGCGCCGGTGTTTTATTAGAGGCCGGCCTTTGATAAAAGTTTACATCGGAGTTTGAAAAGTTCACCGTAAGTTTATTGCCGCGAAGTTGTATCGTGTAGCGGCGCGACGGCCCTGCCTCTGCTAAATTATACTAATTAAACTGGAAGAATATCTGTTCCACTCGCCCCGGCATACACAGGAGCGAGTTATACTACCTACTCGCAGTTATACGAGTCGTCGAATCGTATAACTTTAATGAGCGCACCTATAAAATATGAATGCAGATGTGTAAATTAATAAAGGCTGCGGCTTGGAGTCAATGCAGCAAAAATGGTGCGTCACACGATGCTCATAAAAACACGATAATTTTATATCCAATAGGGGAAAATACGAGATGACCTCGGTGTCGCATGCGACGGTCACTGCGTTTTGTCGCATCGCGTGCGGCGTCAAATAACGCTCCGGCGGAGGAAGGATTTATAGCGGCGCGATCGCACGTCATGAGCCGTCAGTCGTCATACGCCGTCATAGCGGAGCACGGAGCTATTTATACAGCCTTTATTGCCCCATAAAACCTCTGTAATTAATGAAAGTGTGACGCAAGTTATGCGCACTTGCCTTTACCGACTGTTTATCACAACTATTACTTGTGTGTAAATATTTAAGCTTTTATTTGTTGGTACGTTGAGGTTACTTACTCGTGCGACAAATAACAATCTGGGTCACTCACCTGAAACAAACAAATAAACACTTATATTACAATGAAACATTTGACGTAAGGAAGTAAGTGGGCCCACACACAGACCATTCTATTCCACACTGATGGAAAAACAGAATTTTTTTTTTACTAAATTGTTGGCTTTTTATCTGACATTTTTCCAAAGAAATTACATTTAGCCTTCTATTTCTGCATAATAGAGAACCTATTTATTTATGCGTTTAAATAGTTATTAAACTCAACAAGTTAATATTTTTACTGTTTATTCATCCACAGTACTGGTTATATGTCCACACCTATCAACCATTCTTCATACTTAAATTTCTGCGGTAGCTAAATATTTATTAATTGGCTTTCATATTAAATGTAGCGTCCTACTCTGTAACCTTTCTTTAAACAAAATTGTAAATAAATTGTAATCTGAATAATGTTTAACCCTCAAACAGAATATTCCACAGAAGACAACGTTATCAGCGATATAGTTTAGTGCAAGTTGGGCGAATGAATGTGGTTACAAAGTGTGTGCAGAGACAAATGAAGGCTCTATAAATCCGTCTGTAGGACGTTTGGACTCAGTGACTCCATCTGCAGGGTCAAACTGACACTAAAACTAAGATTCTGCAGGACAAAGCATAAATATGGCAAGTTTTTACTCATTTAAATATTAACTAGCTAAGTCTACGGGTTTTAACCGCCTATACGCTATTTTAGGGTTAAGCTATCTAGAATTTTTACCTTTCCTTGCTTGGATATCTCAAAGAGATAAGCGTTAAGACCGCCAATTGTTTCACATTTTATAATATAAGTTGTGTTTAGAACAAAACACTACTTATATTTCTTTCTTGTATGAAATTGTGGTGATAAAATAGAGTTATCTTAAAATTATCTTTAAAAAATTTGTCCAGTCGTGAAAGTAATAAACATTAATTGATCCATACAAATTGTTACGTTTATATTTTACTGATGTTCAGAGTACCGATATAATTATTGTCATCCCACATGATAATTTATTGGATTAATTGTCTTATCAACAATTTCCATATTTATTTCAATTATTAATGCGAATATTCATGATACGGGTATTAAATATAATGGAGCTTTACCAAACTAAAATGTCGCATACGAGTACATAGTAAAAACAATTTTTAAATGCACCTGTGAGTGAAAGTGCGAGTTTAACAACATTTTTGACGTATTTAAATTCTGACGTAAAAGGCAAGATGATAGTTATATTCCATGGAGGCTCCAAAATTAACACCAAATTTAAGCAAGAAAACGTCGTCACGGTTGTTGCCATCTCACTTACTCACGGTGTTTACGCTGCAAAATCCAATTGAGTGAAACTTCTTGGTAAAATAATACCATTTTTTTACCCTTTGGGTACGGAAGCCTAAGAACGATTGAGAATCGTCTATATTCGTAACAATACAAAGGTTAGTGCCTTCCATTAAGTTGCATTAAGTTGTGTTGAAGTCGGAGTTCCAATTAGTGTAGTTGTATTAAGAACAAGACCAGTCAGTGCGCAGTGTGGCATGGCTCCGAGCGAGCTACAAGGATTACACGGGACGTCTCGCTTGCACTTTACGATGCCTTGCTATGGACGAATGTGGTTGGATTACATCGCACAATGGAAATTGATATGAATGTATGGAATCCGTCAATAAAGTTTTAAATACCTGTATGTTTTTAGGGTACCTCAAAAGGAAAAAAACGGAACCCTTATTGGATCACTTTGTTGTCCGTCCGTCCGTCCGTCCGTCTGTCTGTCAAGACCCTTTTTCTCAGGAACGCGTGAAGGCAAGCTGAAATTTATAGAAAATACATCCATTGGTCCATTGCCTCTTAGAGCTGTGAAAAATTCAAACATCTAGGCCAACGCAATCAAAAGATATGGTCGAATACGTCGCAAATTTCAGCAAATTTTCGACATTCCCAAAGGAATCAAAACCTACGCTACGCTACAGAAGTACGTAATGATGTATAATTCTAGAAGCACAGCATCAACACAGCGCTTCTTACTGACTCTTCAGCCCAGTAACAAGGATTACATGACTGACTTGTAAATATTTTTGTTTAATAAAATACGAACCTCTTGGTTCACATATTTTAAATATAACTGTCTCTGTTATGTAATGTTTGCTTGCCAGTTATTTTATATAGCTCGACATAACTCTTCAGTCTGTAGCTAGTTACTGCTGAAATTCATCATATTTTATGCAGAATTTGTTGTGCTCGGAAAACTTAAAATAACGTTGAAACAAGTTTATATTTCCGTTCTGTTATTTTTATGACAGAAACGTGTGAAAACACGTGAAATTAAACTGTAATATTATTATATTTAAATATATTTTGCACGGTAATCGTTTTGCTTCTATTACGGACGTAAAATATTTTGGCAATTGATATTATAGGTCAGCTCTACTTGCGAAACACTCTGTGTAAAATTTTCAAAATACCAGAAAAACACCTTTTAAAGAGATTTCGTAAAGCGCACGAATATTAGCACGAAATGGAGTGCAAGCCTTAGCCCTAGGAGGTATTGTTATGGTTTATTCAATTTCTGAATAAAATTTACCATAATATATGTGCTTTAATAAATAAAATAAAATATGTAATGAATTAATACTTGTTATATAAATTACCCACTGTTGCCTTTTGATATAATATAAAGCAAAGGAAGCAAGCAATAAATAAAAAATATGATACATAATATAAAGGCTGTAGATAATATTATGTAGTTATCAATTTAGATCAACATGAAGTCTCAGTCACAAGCAATAATTCAAGACCTCAAAGTGCATCTCGCAAATGAAATATTTGCTTAGTCGCAATTGCATGTAAGGCTGTGTGAGTTAACATTAATACTGAATGAGTTTCATGTAGCATATAGGGTATCAGTATTATATAGGGTTTCTAGTATATAATGGTGGGCCGGCTTTGTCTTTACTTTTAAGGCTATAATGATAAATTAAGCCCTCGATCGGATAGAATGGTGACGGCAAGGAGACAAGGTTTTCCAAGTTTTTTTTTTCCAACCTGTCTATATTTTTGTGAGATGTGCATTGGCATGCGAGCAGCATGGAAACGGAGTTAATGCGCGAAAGTGAGAGTAAATACTGTTGTATGGCACACACTTAAAAAAATTCAACATTAAAATTTTAGTAGGTTACGTCTATTCAGGCTGCAAAAGCAAATATTTTCCAAACTTTAAACCACTAAAACCTGATGTTGAACTTATGCGGGGATTTTGATGGAATTCGTTTTTACAACTTCCAACTGAAAAGTTGGTAGTTCTCGTAGAATTTATTAGCCGCTCGGAACTTTGATAAAAGCCTTAAAATTCTGTCAATTTATGAACTAATTTCGTGTTGCTGGTTTAAACATCATGTTTAAAAAAAGCGGCGTTAAAAATAGTCTTATTATGAGAAAATCGAATGTTAAGTGATTCTAAAAATACGTTCTTTCCGTAAAAGCTATTCACATTAGAAAAGTCACAATACTCGTACTTAAATAAAATAAAAATGAAATTCAGAGCTCGATCTCGAAGGGCACGCTCAAAAGCCTTCGGATCGTTGAAGTGGGAAGAGAAAAGAATCCCTACTTACTGCGGCCCTCTCCGGCCGCTGTGGACTAAAATTGAATTATTGTCTAATTATCTTATAGGATTTGCTGTTTAGGCTGAAACAAAAGACCGAGAAAAGTGACCTTCGTGAACTTTGAGAATATACATAAAATGCCTTACTGCCGCCTTATTGTACCTCTATTTAATTCTAAGTTCTTGTATTATAATATTGTGGTGTTGCAATCAGGTAAGTGTTATCTATTCTAATCTCATCTTATATTGAAAATTGTTATAATAAAGTTTTTTTACGACATGCTATTATGGTAAAGTTGTATTGTATTACTATCTAGCCTTAATTCATTTGAAGGATAAAAAGTAATTTATTTAAATTTAACTTAAAGAACACAATTCTTAGTTTTAAATGTTGACACTTATGTATATCCATAGGCCATTGGCAATAAAGTGTAATTATTATAATCAGTGTTAGTCTTATTAATTCAGAAACACGAGCAAAGTGCCTTGCTTTAATCGATACCATAAGATTAAGTGCCAATGGACACTTAGTTTAAAATCTTTACTTAGTAATATAACTTAGATTTAAATTACTTATTAACCTTTGTCTGGAATTAGCTTGATTGTTACACAATGCATTATGACATAACGTTTAAAAAAACCTTGAAAACACATTAATTTAAATATGCAGTGTAAAGTTGTAATCCTCGTTACGTTAAAGTCATTAGTAAATGTGTAAATTAGTAAAGCTTTGAAGTTTATTCTGAGCACGATGTTTTAAAGTTTACGTTTCAAGGGAGCGCCGTGATCTTAGAATTTTAATTAAAACCAAGTTTGTTCTCTAAAAATAAACAAGTCTGTTCGTCGCCAAATGTTTATAGAGATCTCTTGTTTACTTGAACATAATTAACTTCATTGTGAGCAATAACACACGTCCGATAGGTGTCGCTAATTAACTTGCTAACTTCAAGAATAGCTGTAAATTATTCCAAAAGTTGAATATTGTTCCTTACATTAATTAATTTAGAGTTTAGTTTAAGTTGAGGAAAGATTAGCATTTAAATTAGGCATGAATAGGCGCCGTATCTCGCGGCACTTTGACTTTGTTACTTCACGAAACCTACTTAACGGAATCGTGATAACAACTCAGATCTACTTTGCCAACTAACTGGAGGCTTTATACTGTTTCATTACATTTGTACACGTGCTTATCTTATCTGAGATAAGCTCTACTACAAGTTTAAACATACTTTTAAAAAGTTTGAAAACATATTTAGATACACACACCACGGTAAAGAGATATACAGTAGTTTGACTGAGCGTGATTTTTGAACATAAATACCTACAGCCGCGCGGTACATGCGCAAGTCATAGGGCTGCCGGGCAGCCGCTGCCCGCATACAGTAGGTACCTACCTGTTTCATATCATCTACTTAAGCTACTATCTAGATGAGTTATTGTAAATTAATTATATTATTTTTGTATATTTATTGATATTTTTATTACAAGCTTTTATTTCATATTCAAATTACCTACCTAAGTATATGTACCTACTTATTCGTACCACTGTACGAGTATGTCTGTTACAAAATTGCAACAGTCAAATGAGATTTGAAAATGTTCTGTATCATTATTTTTTTTTTATTATTTATCACACCCTCCACCCCGCGTTTTTTGCGGCTAGGACTAAAAATACCTAATAAGAGACAAGACAAGAGACAAGACAAGAGACAAGACAAGAGACAAGACAAGAGACAAGACAAGAGACAAGACAAGAGACAAGACAAGAGACAAGACAAGAGACAAGACAAGAGACAAGACAAGAGACAAGACAAGAGACAAGACAAGAGACAAGACAAGAGACAAGACAAGAGACAAGACAAGACAAGAGACAAGACAAGAGACAAGACAAGAGACAAGACAAGAGACAAGACAAGACAAGAGACAAGACAAGAGACAAGACAAGAGACAAGACAAGAGACAAGACAAGAGACAAGACAAGAGACAAGACAAGAGACAAGACAAGAGACAAGACAAGAGACAAGACAAGAGACAAGACAAGAGACAAGACAAGAGACAAGACAAGAGACAAGACAAGAGACAAGACAAGAGACAAGACAAGACAAGA
The DNA here is from genome assembly GCA_947507615.1 of Hemithea aestivaria. Lineage (NCBI taxonomy): Eukaryota > Metazoa > Arthropoda > Insecta > Lepidoptera > Geometridae > Hemithea > Hemithea aestivaria. The sequence continues at coordinate 19,706,096 of OX382324.1, read as the reverse complement.
GACAAGACAAGAGACAAGACAAGAGACAAGACAAGAGACAAGACAAGAGACAAGACAAGAGACAAGACAAGAGACAAGACAAGAGACAAGACAAGAGACAAGACAAGAGACAAGACAAGAGACAAGACAAGAGACAAGACAAGAGACAAGACAAGAGACAAGACAAGAGACAAGACAAGAGACAAGACAAGAGACAAGACAAGAGACAAGACAAGAGACAAGACAAGAGACAAGACAAGAGACAAGACAAGAGACAAGACAAGACAAGAGACAAGACAAGAGACAAGAGACAAGACAAGAGACAAGACAAGAGACAAGACAAGAGACAAGACAAGAGACAAGACAAGAGACAAGAGACAAGACAAGAGACAAGACAAGAGACAAGACAAGAGACAAGACAAGAGACAAGACAAGACAAGAGACAAGACAAGAGACAAGACAAGAGACAAGACAAGAGACAAGACAAGAGACAAGACAAGAGACAAGACTTGGACTCTTGCTCGGACTTTTACTCGATCTCTTACTCAGATTCTTACTCAGATTCTTACTCGGACTCTTACTCGCACTCTTACTCGAACTCTTATTCGAACTCTTACTTGGACTCTTACTCAAACTCTTACTCGAACTCTTACTCGAACTCTTACTCGCACTCTTACTCGAACTCTTACTCGGACTCTTACTCTTACTCGGACTCTTACTCGCACTCTTACTCGGACTCTTACTCGCACTCTTACTCGGTCTCTTACTCGCACTCTTACTTCAGCAGAATACTTTTAAAAATAAAAATAAAACTTTTTTAAAAACTTACCTGAAAATCAGCATAATATCGCATGCTATTTTTTTGCCATTTTAAATAATTTATTATATTATGTATACATACGTCCAAAGTAAATAACGTAAATTACACTAAATACTTGCAAAAAACTATCGCGACGTCCGCCCGTCGCTGCGTGGCACCCGCTTCTGGATTATATACCCACTTCTACCCACATCTACTCACTTCCAGATTCCGGCCGTTTCTATGGAGTCAAACTACTGTATATCTCTTTACCGTGCACACACTCAAGATAGATAGAAACTTTTCCACGCGAACCTTCCATCAAGATGACTGAGCCTAGTATTCTTTTATCTGTGACTGAGCTTTAAATTTTTAATAGATTTTGAGCACCCGAAAAGTTTTTAATTCGTGATAATGATAGATTATTACGTGTTCTTTTACATGTGCAAATGAAGACAAGTTATTTAGAGTTGACATGTTATTTGGCAATATCGTCTGACCATCAGGCTGACGGCCTGTGCTAGGCCGTAACCATCTGTTGTCATTTCGACGTTATAACCTATATCTGTCCCGATTCGACCTATCTGACCTATCAACCGATTCTCTTTGGCGGTTTAGGTTAGGTTGCCATAAAGACGAAGCGCGAAGTGCCGCTGGGTTTTTTAGTGGGAACCCCTGCCGAGCCCATCTTCGGCGGGGGAGTCCCACATACCTACCGCTCTGCGCCCCCCGGCGTAGGGTGACGATGCGTAACGCATAAAGGTTAGGCTGTGCGTTGATAGATCAGTCAGTCAGTCAATCACGCCCTCTTTCCTTTTATACGTTTTTTTTTAAATCGAGTAAAATATGGTTATTTTATCATAAAATCTAAATAGAATAAACATGTTCTTTATAATAGGTACCAGGCGGGCAGACGGCGGCAGGAGCCTACATTATGGCGCGATCAATTTGCCGGCTAAATAGTAGCACATGAGCGCAAACAATCTGTGTACCAAACTAGTGCCATTTTATTGTTCTACCAACAACAGATTCATTTAAATTCAGCGTAGAAAACGCCTCCTATAACCGTTACATAGTAACGTACGCGCACTACTGATTCAATTAACCAGTACATAAAGTTTTATATTTGAATTTACATAGACTAGTCAGGATTGGTGGACTTCTCTATATTATGTACCTAACGAAATACAACAAAATAAATACTATTATATTGGCGCTCGAGTCAGGATGGATCAGATTTAGGGCGGGCACAAAACCTACTCCGAATATCGATTCAAAATTCGATTCGGATTCAGTAAAACATCACAAACATAATATTATGTTTATTCACATTCTGATGGAAAAGTAGGCACTGTTTGTATGTGATATGACATGGATTTAGTGCACTCGAAATCCCGATTCGATATTTCAAATAAAAATTCATGAACGGAATTTTGAGAGTATATGCGCCACCCTAAGTTTAAGTAAAAGAAAAGCCTGATGTATTAATAAGTAACTACATTTAAATTAATTATTAATTACTATTAGGTAAATATATTATTAATCATTTAGAGCACTGAGTTACATAGATAATATTGCGTAAAAACCACAACAACTTTGAAAGAGCTTTCTGTAGCCATTAGATGTTATTTGATATTCTTGGGTCTAAAGTCTAGACTAATTAAAATTTCAATAACAATCGTCAATATGGTAATTTTATTGTAAAACAATTTTCAGCGTTTATTGACATTGAATAAACAGTTAAAATAATCACAATAATAATTGTATTACTTAACATTGTTATGATATTATAAACTGTTGATTTGGTAGATGTAATGTATTGTAGTCAGCTCGAGTAATTTTATGTTAACAGACTTAACAAAAAGGTGTATGTACTGGTTGGAATATTTTTTTTTAGTCAAAGACGCCTGCACCAAATTGGAGAAATCCTTTTTTACAAGCTTTTATTTACTTTCACCTGTCCGTTGTCTGTCTGTCAGTCATCAAATCTTGCAAGTTTAATTCGATCCAGTTCCCGATTGAGCTGAATTTTTTCATGCATGTTTATATCGAATGACAATGCAATATTATTATGACATCGAGCTGATCTGATGTTGGAGCTGGAAGGTGGCTACAGGAACTCCGTAATTAAACGACGCAACCAAATCGAGTTTGAGCTCATTTGATTCGTCTTGACGAGTACTTTGGTGCTAGATGGTAATAAAAATAAAAGCTTGTTTTTTTTTAATTTTACTTGTTGGAATTTAATGGTGGTCACATTAAAATCTGTCGAGTGGTTATCAACGTATGAATTAAATCGCGCTTCTCACCCTCTCATACTGTAAGCTTGATATAGGTATTTTTTTCTAAATTCATTAAGGTACTAAGTTCATGTACTGTAATCTCAGTACACCGCACCTCGCATACGCGTTACATAGCGTTTAATAGCATCTGTGGCGCCAACGAACAATGTTCCAGTGAGTTCGGAGCCTACTCGTGTGTTATGGTAGGAAGGGAGCGTAGTTCGGGCACGCGCGTGCTTTATTACCACCACTCGGCCTTTGTTAACATCATGAAAAATACCTACTTTCGATATTTGAATCCTCGCGGGAGGTGTGGGTATTTTTGGCACGAATAGGAATGAATTTACTGGACTGTGATTGCTAATAAACCTTTAGTAAGCTCAACGGGTACCATGTTGTATGGTAACACATTGTAAACTCAAACTCAAAATTAATTTATTCAAATAGCATTTTTGCAAGTCAATTTTACATTTTATTTTAATATTCTGCTGCTCATTCGCAAGGCATCAGCAAACTCATAGGGATTGCTTTTTTAAGATATGTGTTTACAATGTTTATCTTGGTTACATAATTTATTTACAGGTGGTTGCAGAGGTTTCCAGGCAACAAGGTAACAAGGTTTCTGCACTACATCCGATCTGAGACTGATTTAAATCCGTCAAATGAGCGTTTGCTGAAGAAAATTTTATTTAGTAGTTTAAGCACTACAGACATCCAATTTATGTATCTCATTGGACTGGTAATGACGACCTGAAGTGGTCGTTGTTTTTGTAGTTTGTACGAAAAACATCATGACGGATTCAGACCGCTCTGTATCTCAGGGCAGTGAAGAATGGAACACGAGAGAGGAGGCCTATACATAGCAGGGTTAAGGTAAGGGTTGAAAATGCCTATAAAATGATAATGCGCATAGGCGAGTGGGCTTACTAGGGCTCCTTCAATTCAGATTCAATAAACTATTTCCAGTGATTTTTGGGGTGATCATTTTTGGGTGTATATTTATTGACGAAGGCAAGCCGGCCGTCAGGGTCCTTATTTGAGATGCAGGAGGCGCTGCCCACGCGTGACGTCCTTATGACTCCTATGACCTACTCCTATAACTTGATAAATTATATTTAGCCAATATTCCCCCGTCCGGGAATCAATACCGTCAAATGTGTAAGTAATAGAAATATGAAATTGAAACGCTTTCCTCTAGATACGAAATTGAATTCATGTTGAAAATTGAATTGAATTCGAGCTGAAGCTGTGGAATAGATGTAGCCTTATCCTGTTTGCTCCGTGTACCTAGTTATTATTAAATCTGTACGTCACAAGAAGATGAAGTTGTACTTAGAGATCCGTATTTATCGATCATAGTAAACTACTAGTGAAAAGAAAGAATTGAAAATGTAAGATTTTTTTTATTTTTATATTAAAAAGGTGAAAGTTTCTGTGTGACTATAATGTGACCAATGAATCACTAAAGCGATTGTGGTAGAACTAGGTAAATGTACATTATACATTATTATATTCGTTCGTATTACACGTTTTTGGAACTTGCGCGGTAAAACGGGGCGTAAATAGTTAGTAAAAATTTATATCCCCTTTAAATGCAAATTAACCTAAAAATTTAATGATTATGCAATCGCAGAATATTACTCATTATTGAAAAAAAAAAAACATTATTTGAGAACATCGAAATATAATGACATTATACTCGTATGTATAAAATCTTCTTGGGTGTAAATGCCTCAGTACAGTGGTTACACATTACACACACCTTTAAGTATAACTACACGAGTACCACCTAATAGAGATGGTACCTGTAGATAGATAGGATAAAGGTTGTTGTCAGGAGGTACATAGCGCCTGTAGGCACGTATTACATTGGTGTGACGTGGTGATGGCTCGAACGATGCCAGATCATAACCCGACCGACTTCCTCCTACCTTTTGGTTCTGTTTCTGGGTGAATATATACCAAATGCGATTTGTAAAGCATACTAAATTTTTGCTCAATTATTTCAACGTGCACAAGTGACAAACATAATATATAATACAACTACAGCTTAAGCATGCGGCTTCGCTCCCCTTTTATAATCTTTTCTTAGCATACTCATAGGTAGGTATTTAATATGTCTACTTCACAATATCTTTACCTTACTGTGCCATTTTATTTTTACTATGTCCTGCGGCTTAAACTAGATACGTTTATAAATCAGTCAGTCGTGTAAGTCATGCTTTTGTTTATATATTATTTTGATTTTATTAGTAGGACTATAGAAATGGGTATTTAAACTTGTGTGCTAGAATTGATTTTTTTTATTTTTAAAAGAATATATCGCTGAAAAATATACCTAGAGAAAATGAAAAGATTAACGACATAGGTGTAAAACCGAGACGTACAGTTATGAATGCGTCACACATATTTGTTCCATCTTTATGGGACCAGCAATCCGGCTCGTCCTGAACCATTCACGGCGGCTGTAAAACACGATTGCACCAACGTTCCCGTTTGTTTTCTAAAACTGCTCATAACACGTTAAACTTCTATAACTCAACTTCTGGTGTTTGTTTAAAGGTAAAAGGAAAACTGCGAAGTTTTAGTTGCTGTAACCACTGCACTGCGGTAAGAGAAATTTTTCATTAAAATAATATTAATAAATTTTCACGTTTCTCATCGGTGAAGGTTAAAAAATAATAAAATTAATTCGTATAATTCATCGGAAAATGTTATCCTAATTTCACTATTAATAAAATCACAATTATGTTCATAATATTATTATTTTGCAGTTCAAGTCTCAAGAAATCCGACAAGGCCTGATACATTATCGTATTTTAAGAAACAATTGAGATTTACACATATAGAGGTATTTACATAGTGCCTAGAAATTTTGCTAATAGGCACTAAGATTTGAACCCAGGGTCTTTAGATTTATGCTGGACTTAACCACTGAGCCACGCACGCTACAAGCTAAGGTATATAGATAAGGTTTTGCTTAATAAATTCAAGAGTCACCTTAATTCAGGTGTAGGTATCTGGTACAGCCAGGTTTACGAGGGCCCGCTGATGGACGGATATCCGCCGGATTGGGAACCGGGTTTACGGCCCGGATGAGCTCCAATCATTTATTATAATAATGGTATGACGCCACTTTACTAGCGCCAGTGATTGAGACGAATAGAGAGATTCCACCGATAGTGTTCCAGCGGGTTTTACGAGCGGTACCCGCGTCGAACTCGGCGAGCTTTGAAGTAGGGATCATTACAAGGTCAAAAAACTTGAAAATCTACTTATTTAGTCCGTTCACTAAAGCATAATAAAATATTCTAGTTAAAAACGACTGATACATCCGTATCTTATGTTTATAAAAGTTTTTGGACGCTACGTCATTTTACGAGCTACGTCATAAAGTACGTTCTGGCGGTAGTAAATGTTCCGGCCAAGTACTTAAAAATACCCCAGAAGAAAACTTGAGTGCGTTAATTAAATTAATATCTAGTAAATATTTAAAAAATACCGTTGTATCAAATATTTTTACATCTACTTGATGGATAAAAACAAATTGTTACCCATTGTAAAGTTCACTTGCATACGATATAGGTAGGTACATAGTTTTTTTCAAATGTGACACTATAAAGTAGATATAATACGAGAATATTATTAGTTACTTCAGATTTACGTATCATTGTCTGAAATAAATAACTTATATAATTTACAATATTGATTTAAATCAAATCACACAACATATCCTAATGAAATTGCCAAACTATTTGATTTGATGAGTCGTGCAGTGACCAGCGACCCGTTCTGACCATCTCATCAGCCAGTGATCGTGCGAGTAAACTAGATTACTGATAGGTATTGCGGCGGCACGTCTTGCTGCCTCGTTACGGGTGTGCGTACGGGGTGCGTATTGACTGCGTATTCCGGTCAGTAAGCTGTGAATGTCGATACTTGACTGGTTTTCGTTTAAACTTCTTTTTGATTGCTTGGAACCTCTGATTTACACGATTTGTTTAATTCTCTTCGAGGCCTAAACCTTTGAAATGATAGAGCTGAAAAGTACCTGCTATTAACCTCTATGCACTACTTGCATATTATGTACTACTCCTACTCTACTTAGAACTTTGTTCGAGTGAAGAAATTCTTTTTTAGCGGAGGTCTACATAATAAAACTTATCTGTGTCCCAAGTTTTAACGCAATCCGTTCAGCAGTTTGTGATGTGCGTTGGAAGATCAGTCAAGCAGTCACGCTTTCCTTTGATAAATTTAGAAGAAGATTAGATAGCTCGTAAGGTATAAAACTTTTATGCGAGAACCGCTAGACGCAGCTGCTAGTATTTTATACGAAACAGTTTATATGTATCGATGAAAATGTAAGGAGTTACTTACACTTTGTTATCTTCCTGATAAAAGAAATGGAAGGAGCCCCGTTAGCCGGAGCACGGCCTAGGTTAGAATCTAATCAAGGCGGCCTAACTCGACAGTCTAGACAAAAACTACGTGATAGATTGTATCTACCCCGAGATTACTGAGATTTATGGACGAAGCCTTCCCAACGTGTATTAACGACACTTTAGAACCTATCTCACTAATGTAATTGAACTAATGTTTAAAAATGATGGTAATATTTAATTACACATTTAATAGTTAGCCTAATTTGTAATGTGTTAAGCTATTCTTTTGTATCGTAACTGTGGTGTTCAATAAATGAATTGATTCGTCGGAAGAAAAGGTTTGATCTCGTGTCCCAGTGACAATTCATAAATGGCTTATGGTTGAATGTAGTTTGATATTGTAGTCGCTCGTCAAAGGTCGGAGTGAATCGCAAAGTAGGTCAGATTGATCGTCAGTGGTGTGGCGAGTGGAGAGGCGAGTGGCTCGTCTGAATGGCCGCCCTCGAGGTCGGAGCGTCGCCCTCATTAGCCGGAGCTTTATTATCCGAACGTACACGGACGGATCCCGAACCGTGTTTAATTTGACTCGGTGCGGGACAATCACTTCTCGGATTAGACCGGATAAAAATACAAACAAACCGAGACAAAAGCCTGACGAGGGTAGAGGAAAGACCCTTATCTGGGCCTCATAGCCTCCGGCGCCCGACTTTGTTCAATTGTCAAAGAAAAACCGCTTCACACGCCGTCGTTAGATGCACAACCCGACTCTTACATTATTTACGTATAGAAAACAGTGGGAACGTAGTTTTTAGGGAAACAATAGGAGAGATAAATTATTTAGAGAGTGGGACGGGAGCGACGCCGCGCCGACTGAACAGGTCTCTATTGGACTTGAAAAATGAAAGCGGTCGGATCTAGCGCCTGCCGACTGCCGCCCGACTCTTGCTGCTTTATATGTATTTACTGCTCCCGGATAACTGGCTACAATATATAGGCATCGGGAACAAGATTTACGTCGCGCAATAACTCTCTATTGTACTTCTTCACACTCTTTTATTTGTATCTACCTACAAGTTACAAGTCTACTCACAAGATAATAATTAAATTCTCAAAATTTATATTACTTCATTCAGTTAATTAAGTAAAGGCACATCGCTGACGAAACAGGCTTCAATCCATGTTTAAAATTAAACGGAGAATACACAAAGTGAAGCCTTAATCACGTCAGAGTGAACAACAAATTATTTTGATCCAAAAATAAATAGACGCGATCATTGTCGCCGCTCGAGTAAATGTAATAAAAGGGTGGTATGACGGTGAGAACACGCGGCATTTTATAACGTTCATCAATGTATGTATGTACGTAGCTCACTGGCTTGGAATCTATCGGAGGGGAACACCCGTCTAGACGCCGCCGATAAACACATTTATATAAACCAATAAATAAATCATGCTATAATAGCACGTGTCAAAATGCACATACATTTGTAAAAATATTAATATTTTATTTTACGTGTGAAACTGTGAACTGAGCAGACTGGCAACATTTGATCTGTAGATATTGCTGAGCCATAAATATATGAAAAATGCTTGTTATATTAATGTATTGTTTGAGAGGTTATTGACTGAATGTTTATCCTTCAGAAGAAACCCCACAGGCGTGGATTGGTCATGCCGTGACCGAAATATGACGAACTACATCAAAAGGCTGCTCGTAAGTAGTCCAATAGTTGATCAACCTCAGTTCAACTCCTCTAGCCCTCTACCTAAAGGTACAAAGGTAAGGTACAAGAGAAGGTATAAGTTGGTAAATAGTTATTCAGAATGAGGTGATAGTGTTTAGTTTAGTGGCGACATTGGCCATCGCACCGGCGCGGCCCAACTTGAAATTAACTGGAAGCGGTAAGTTGCGAAGTAACAAAGTTGTCGTAAGGGAAGGAACTTCACCGCTGACCCTCCCGAGCCTCCCCTGGAGAGGGGGGACTAATTGAAATAGCTGCAAACCTGATAACTTTCATGTGAAAATAGGTTAAACATACTTGTCAACTTTCAAGGTTTCAATTTTGTTAAGAAAATGTAACGTGTATATTTCTTATAATACGAGTAATTTAACTTTATGTTCAAAATGTTGTTGCAGAGTCTAAATCCGTAAATGTTTACTTTTCTCTAACTGTTAATTATTTCTAGAGCCTTTGGGTATAAGTTTTCACAGTCCGGAGCAAATCTACAAAAATGAGTCTCACATTCGGTTTGCATTTCAAAACTCATTCAAGTTAAAATGATAAAAACGAGAGTCAAAGCATAAAGCGCAGCCGAGCGATCGGAGCAGATTCAGATACGAGCGGAGATACAAATATTGAATTCTTTTACTTTTCTATTGAAATATTCATGCCGAGGTTTTATGAGATCGACGTGTAACTTTATTTTAGCATTTTAATTCGATGTATGATTCAGGAGCGCGCGGAACGACGCAACAAGAGCAGTTAGAGTCGCGAACATGTCCGTAATTTGAAGCTCCCAGCAGTTACAGCAGTTAGTGCGCGACTGCAAATGCCTTCATTCCGAAGTTTTTCTCCGCGTCGTGCTCCAAGTTAATAAACTTTAACTACCTTCAGATAAACCGTCTCATGTTCGCCTTCCGTTCCGTAAAAACTGTATGCTTGTATAATTTATGAAACTCATTTAACTTTGTAATTAAAACATACAAATACTGGCGGAGGTTTTTCACCGTCCGGTCCCGGGCCGCGCATAAACAGGACGCGGGACGGAGGCTCGTGTCACGCCGCACTAAACGTACTCGCGTGACAAATAAAAATAAATAGAATTTGCAATGTTAATCAGACACTACGGCGGCGCTCCATTTATTTAGTTCGGGAGGCAGACGCGCCCGACCTCGCTCGGAATCATCTCGTTGCCACTTACAAAACGAAATTCTGCTAAAAGTTTCGCTCGCTAATTTGCCTGCGAAAAATTCGCCTTACAATTTTCGACTCTTAAAGCCGGGCTTCAAAAAGGCTTCAGACAAAACACCTCTGAAATATGCTCTAGCCGTATCTTATACACTCGGAGTTATAATGAGGCGCCCTCCGAGGGGTGAAACCTCATTTGTATTTTAGAAGATAATGTCAAAACAAAGACGTCCTCAGCGCGGACCGAATGAGAGAGGAAATTCATGGAAAAGCCGAGCCTTAAAGAGTTTTAGCGCCTCCCACCGAGACTCGAGCGAGCCTCACGGAGCCGGCCGACAGCTGAGATGTCGCATTATATTCTTAAAGGTTGTTCAACGACGACAATATAATAAATACATTTCATTCTTCAGAGTTCCTCCGATAAGGTTTTACTTTCTTTACGGTCTTTAAATTGTGCTCTGAGCTTACACAAATATCTCTGGGTAAGCTCCGAGTCAGATAAACTAACCCAAGTCATTTCTCAAACGATAGACAGTGACCGTTCAATGGTCTCGGGAGAAATCCATTTATTTTCTGTAGACTTCTTGTACGAGTGAGTACGCAGTGAAACTGACGTACGAATTCATAAACTGAGTGAGTTTCGGCGAATTGAAACGAATTCATGTACTTGGTATAGTAAGCATGTGATGAAAGAGCGATATAAAGCGAGTGTACACGTAACACCCCGTCTCTAACATCCTGCGGCTTCAATAAAAGTTTTTCCTCACCTACGCTTTAATAATATTCCCGACAACTTCGGGGAAGGTCCGCTTTTCAATTGAAATCTTTTGAAAACTGTAAGAAAAGGTGATTTTTACAGATTTTCACCGAGGCGAGAGGCTTTAGCTACTGATAACTGAATACAATGACGTGATAAAACTACTGTCTTATGTGATACCATATATTATAATATTTTAAAATGTAACGTGACTTCGTTATTGATTACGATCAGAAAAGCGTTGAGATTGACACGTTAATCTACTCGCATAAAAAATGTCATATGCAATACAGCCTTTATAAAGTAGTTAAAAATAAACTGATTTTTATTTGAAAAAGATGTAACGGTTAACAATTCGTTGCAAACGTCAGAATGTTCACCGATTACTTGAAGATATTGACGAGTACGTTAACTGATTTAGAATTTCTTGCCCTCGCTCCTTTAAGGTAGACATAGACATAGACATAACTTTATTGGTAAATTTCATTACAAGTCATATAAAAATAATAAATTAAAATATTTATAAAACATTAAAGCAACTACTGCTGTTTATAATCTAAAAATTCCTTATAGGAGTAAAAAGACCTTGCAAGTAGCCATTTTTTAGTATCTTCAAATCATAAATTTTACGTAATACGTAATAATATTACGTTGATAGATCAGTCAGTCAATCAGTCACTCTTTCCTTTTATATATTTAGATCATCTATCTACCTTTTTCCAGCTAGTATCCATGGTATCAGGTAATGTTGTCACATTGTCACCAAACACAAGTCCCCGTCGTCTTAGTGTCGCACTCCTTCTGGAATGTTCCGCAGATCTCCGAGATAGATTTATAGTCCCGGCTTACAGGAGATCCTGTTATTATTTATAGCGAAGGGTTCTGTTTTTTGAGGAAGACACGATTAACTTGTGTGTTAGTGTTGGATGTGGAAAAATGTTTTATTAATGATGTATACAATTTATAATGATAACTAGACATTATATGAACTGTTTTTTTACATTAATAAGGTTAACCTTTGAGCACAATATCGCGTGATGTTAAGCCATGATGTGGTTGGAGATGGTAGCAGACTAAACATAAAAGGCGGGATAAATTCCTCCCCGGACTTCCTCCCTGACTTCCTTGGCACATAATGTTCGCATGAACTAGCAAATTTTCAAACAAAAAGCTTTTAATAGCAAAAGTCCCTTCAACCAGTGTGTCTAATTAAAAGTTAGTACGTTCGACACGCGTAGGATACCTACCTAGTTCAAAATCCATATCCATACATATAATAAGAATGGAAATTTCTCCCCATTCATTGTGATCCTTTACTAAGGTGAACTGTGAAAATACGCATATGAACAAAACGACGCGAAAAAGTCGCTTGCGCGATCTAATTCGTAAAACATTTTGTCAATTTTTCCTAGGGAAACGTAAAATAAAATAATAAAATAAATAATAATCATTTATATCAGACACATCGCCCCTAATTTACATCAAAAATTCGAAATAAAAGTAATAGAATATAAAGTAAATTCAATTTAAAAAAAAATAGTGCCAAAAACGCTACAGACGCCATCTATCGGTATGGCTGTAAACTTGTGGTTGACCTTTAGTTTAATTTGGGCTAAATTTGTAAATAGTTTGTGTCACTGGTGTGGTTAAACAACACCACCGATTTGAATAAAATTTTCACTAATACGTTGCAGTTTTCTCTACTTGAACCTTAGTCTTGGTTTTAGTCAAATCGGTTCATAAATAAAAGAGTTATATCAATCTAAAGATTCGCATATAAAATGCTAATAAACAAGAAAGGTAGTCATAGGAACCGCGTAATCAAAAGACAAAACCTCATCGAGTTTGGGCTCATTTGATTCGTCTTGACGAGTACTTTGATACTATATAGTAACCAGGGTCCGAAACGGAGCTGGAAGGTGGCCATAGGAACTCCGTGATTAAAAGAAAAAACCCCATCGAGTTTGGGCTCATTTGATTCGTCTTGACGAGTACTTTGATGCTATATAGTAGCCAAACAAATTAGAATTCATTTAAATTAGTAAATGTAACTTATTTCTCAAATGAATCAGCGCCAGCGGAAAATAATCTAATGTGCGCATGATGCGTGTAAATATCCATACATATAATAAGAATGGAAATTTCTCCCCATTCATTGTGATCCTTTACTAAGGTGAACTGTGAAAATACGCATATGAACAAAACGACGCGAAAAAGTCGCTTGCGCGATCTAATTCGTAAAACATTTTGTCAATTTTTCCTAGGGAAACGTAAAATAAAATAATAAAATAAATAATAATCATTTATATCAGACACATCGCCCCTAATTTACATCAAAAATTCGAAATAAAAGTAATAGAATATAAAGTAAATTCAATTAAAAAAAAAATAGTGCCAAAAACGCTACAGACGCCATCTATCGGTATGGCTGTAAACTTGTGGTTGACCTTTAGTTTAATTTGGGCTAAATTTGTAAATAGTTTGTGTCACTGGTGTGGTTAAACAACACCACCGATTTGAATAAAATTTTCACTAATACGTTGCAGTTTTCTCTACTTGAACCTTAGTCTTGGTTTTAGTCAAATCGGTTCATAAATAAAAGAGTTATATCAATCTAAAGATTCGCATATAAAATGCTAATAAACAAGAAAGGTAGTCATAGGAACCGCGTAATCAAAAGACAAAACCTCATCGAGTTTGGGCTCATTTGATTCGTCTTGACGAGTACTTTGATACTATATAGTAACCAGGGTCCGAAACGGAGCTGGAAGGTGGCCATAGGAACTCGGTGATTAAAAGAAAAAACCCCATCGAGTTTGGGCTCATTTGATTCGTCTTGACGAGTACTTTGATGCTATATAGTAGCCAAACAAATTAGAATTCATTTAAATTAGTAAATGTAACTTATTTCTCAAATGAATCAGCGCCAGCGGAAAATAATCTAATGTGCGCATGATGCGTGTAAATATCCATACATATAATAAGAATGGAAATTTCTCCCCATTCATTGTGATCCTTTACTAAGGTGAACTGTGAAAATACGCATATGAACAAAACGACGCGAAAAAGTCGCTTGCGCGATCTAATTCGTAAAACATTTTGTCAATTTTTCCTAGGGAAACGTAAAATAAAATAATAAAATAAATAATAATCATTTATATCAGACACATCGCCCCTAATTTACATCAAAAATTCGAAATAAAAGTAATAGAATATAAAGTAAATTCAATTCAAAAAAAAATAGTGCCAAAAACGCTACAGACGCCATCTATCGGTGTGGGTGTAAACTTGTGGTTGACCTTTAGTTTAATTTGGGCTAAATTTGTAAATAGTTTGTGTCACTGGTGTGGTTAAACAACACCACCGATTTGAATAAAATTTTCACTAATACGTTGCAGTTTTCTCTACTTGAACCTTAGTCTTGGTTTTAGTCAAATCGGTTCATAAATAAAAGAGTTATATCAATCTAAAGATTCGCATATAAAATGCTAATAAACAAGAAAGGTAGTCATAGGAACCGCGTAATCAAAAGACAAAACCTCATCGAGTTTGGGCTCATTTGATTCGTCTTGACGAGTACTTTGATACTATATAGTAACCAGGGTCCGAAACGGAGCTGGAAGGTGGCCATAGGAACTCCGTGATTAAAAGAAAAAACCCCATCGAGTTTGGGCTCATTTGATTCGTCTTGACGAGTACTTTGATGCTATATAGTAGCCAAACAAATTAGAATTCATTTAAATTAGTAAATGTAACTTATTTCTCAAATGAATCAGCGCCAGCGGAAAATAATCTAATGTGCGCATGATGCGTGTAAATATCAGTAATAAATATCTTTTTGCTGCTTATTTTTAATTTCTAAAACATGTAAAATCATCTGAAGATAAATAGAAAAATTCATTTACAGTTCATTGTAAAAGTAAATTATTTTTCATACAAGCTAGCGCCACGGAAAATAATGGAACTAATGTCCTAAGAAAAAGAAATATCGTTTATTCTGCAAACAGTTTTAGAAAAGAAGTCCCGCGTAACCTAGCGGAACTAAATAATAGATTTATAATTACTGTGAATACTTCATTTATTATATATTTTTTATTTGTTAGATTAATTAAATATTATGTACCTATTTAATTGAGAAATTAAATATGAGAAATTATGAATTGTTAAAAATCTGTAGATATTTTAACTTAAAATCACGCGATTGTGGCGCTCCATCTAGGGGGATCTTTTGTAAAAATCACTGGTTATCCGGAGACACACAGACATAAAATCTGTTCACACCCATTTAGGCTAAGAACTAATACAACTAGAAGTACCCATATTATGTGTGAGCGTGACGGCAATAGGGAAAATTCTATGTGAAGAAAAAGGAGAACCTATTTTTCTTCCGTCCCTTTCAGCGTGGCTGGTTTATTTGTTTGTCACAAGTTCAAACTATGGTTCAAATGATTTCTTTGTGACAAATATACCATCATTATCTTTTATTTTTTAAGATTTTAAGTGCTTTCAGGGAATAATTAATGGTTTATGTGTACTCATAGTGGTAGTGAAATGGTAGGATGTGCAGTTTTGGGCTGTAAAAGCCGTAGTGAACAACATTAGGAGAAACTATTGCTGTCGCATAGGCGGGCACGCAGTAGTGAACCACCTGCATTTAGGCATACATCCAGACACAAACTGTCACGTTTATAATGTTAGTAAAATTTTGCAATGATTATTTTTTTGATTTTTTTTTTATTTTTAAGTATTTTGTGTAAATTATTTTTACTTATATTTCTTTTGAAGTTTTATGAAACCACCGTCCTTCCAGTGTTGTATATTTCCTCTCCCTGCACGGTTGTCTGGAAGAGATCGCTTTGAGCGATAAGACCGCCAATTGATACACCCTTAGTTTTAATTTTGTTGTTTGTAAAATTTACTGTATATGTGGATCAATAAAGTGTTTCTTATCTTATCTTATTATTATAGAACCTTTTATCTGTGTTATAGATAATCATAGGCGGATTTAGGGAGGGGGGGCAAGGGGCCAAGCCGCCCCCCCCCCCGAGTCATTAAGCAAGCTGCTCGCGCACATATTATAAAGGATGTTTAAGCTTTAGGGGGGGGGGGGGCAGGGGGCCAAGGTACCCCCAGAAGCATTGTAGAGTTACGAATTTCGCACATATTTCTGAAATAAAATTTTTTTTTCGGCGCTCGCAGCTAGCTGCTCGCGCACTTATTGTAATGGATGTTTAAACTTCCTAACCGCTCAGAGCGAGCTAAACATACACTTTTCGTAATAAAAATTATAATATTTTTGCCCGTCTGCACCTTGCCCCCCCCCCCCCCCCCCCCAAACCAAATCCTGGATCCGCCTATGATTTTAGGTATACACCTCAGTGGTAGAGTCCTTCTCACGAATGAGGTCCCGCGGAATTTTGCGGAACTAAATTACATTTTTTCGATAAATTCTGGACTTCATGCCATAAATAATTTTTCACCACTCTCGCACGAAAATAGTGTCTTTGGTCATCGATTTCAGTGAGCAAAAGCCGTTTTTGCTCTCTAGAGAGTAGAGAGGCAAAGTGATTTGAATTTCGAACACAATTTTATTGGCTATGAAGAAGTTGGTGTGTTCTGAAACTTATTTGTGTACAATTTTTATTTAACTGAGATGCACATAATTTTTAATGTTATTTATTGAATTTTAACTTTATAAATTGTATTTTTTCAATAATATTTTAAATAAAATACTATTATAGAATAATAAGTCGTAAGTGAGTTTTTTTTTTTTAAATATTATTACAATTTGTTTTTCATAAATATGTCACACACACAAATTTCGAACGCAACTCTTTTAATAAAAATAAAAAAATACAAAATGGCGGGATGTAGAAGTTTAGAGTTTACAGTCAAATGGAGAATGCGTTGTGACGTCATCGATAAATGCCATCTTTGTCTCTCTCTTTTGTATGAGGTAAGTGAGATGGCACTTATAGTTGTCATTTTTCTTGCGACAGTGGTGTTCACAACACATTTTCCATTTGGTTCTAAACCTCTTGGTAAAGATTCAACTAAATATTTTCAACTTAAGTTGTAAACTTTTGCAAATTTCTATTTGTGATCTAATAGTCTGTTTAATTACAAAGAAATGAGTGACCCCAGTGATGAAGGTAGTTGTCTTACGCCAAAAAAGTTGAAAGAACAAGTTTCGAATGCCGAGTTCAGCTATTTGCCTGAAAAATCTAAAGTGAAATATGTAAAGGCGTACGAATCCTTCAATAATTGGCGCCTCTCAAAAAATGCAAAAACATATTCCGAGACCGTGATACTATCATATTTCATGGAACTATCTAAAACAAGAAAATCCAGTACATTATGGAGCATTTTTTCTATGATAAAAGCTGTCTTGAAAACGAAACGTAACCTTGAAACAGAAAAATTTCTGAATGAAGCACCAGACAGTAAATACCTCGCTTTAAAAGTAAGTAAATTGATACAAAAGCTAATTTATTTCAAAGAAAACCTATCTAACTGTACCTATCTAAAAATAAGTAAACTAAATTATTGTTATTTTTTACAGGTTGTATTAATTATTGGCATAAATGGTGCGTGCCGCTCAAATGAATTGTTGAATCTTAAGGTAAACGACGTTGAAAAGCATTCGGACAAATTAATATTAGTAAAATTATTGAATACAAAGACTAAAATCGACAGATCATTCGTCATTAGTGAAGAACATGTGAATGTGGTGGACAAGTATATGGCATTACGACCCGCTAATACAAAAACTTCAAGATTTTTCTTACATTATGATAATGGAAAAAGTAAAAAACAGCCCATCAACATAGCCCATAAAAAACAGGCATCAATAAAATCGGTGATATGCCAAAAACGATTGCTAAATTTCTTCAGCTTCCGGACTCCCATCTTTACACTGGGCATTGCCTGAGGCGGACGTCAGCAACACTCTTAGCTGACTCAGGCGCTGATATTACAGTTCTTAAACGCCATGGTGGCTAGAAGTGTAACAAGATTGCAGAAGGATACATCGAAGATTCTAAAGTTATTTAATATGCTAACTTTTAAAATTTGCGATAGTGGCGCCCCGCAAAAAGAACTCCTTTTGTGAAAAGCACTCTACCTATCAGTCACAGTTCCCGATTGAGCAGAAATTTTGCATACCGGGAATCGGATGACAATGCAATAATTTTATGACATGGAAGTGATCTGAAGTCTGATGATGGAAAGGTGAAATTTGATAGATATATTATAATAAATAGTTTGAGTACGTAGGTATATGATAGTTTCATTTCAGAAAATTTCATTTTAGTTTTTTTTATACAACGATGTAAGAAGATGAGCAAGATGCTCTCCTGATGGTAAGAGATAACGCTGGGATTTAACGAAGGTTAAATTCTGGGTGCACTGCTGAGTCATAAAATGTTAAGATTCTTCAGCCCAGTAATTTCACTAGCCACAGTGCCCTCCTACCGAAGCACAGTAATGTCTGCACATCACTGTTCAGGCGGCAGAATAACTGACACTGTTGGGGTACTAGCCGATCTCCTGCAGA
The DNA here is from genome assembly GCA_947507615.1 of Hemithea aestivaria. Lineage (NCBI taxonomy): Eukaryota > Metazoa > Arthropoda > Insecta > Lepidoptera > Geometridae > Hemithea > Hemithea aestivaria. Next base: position 19,687,433 of record OX382324.1, on the reverse strand, counting down.
GGAAGTCTACCCACGGTAAAGAGATCACCATTAAATGACGCGGAAAAAAGTCAAGAGTAACTGTACGGAATCAAGCTGTTATTATTCCGTATTTTTATTAGTTTTTCTGATTTAAATGATAATTTGATATATTTTTGTTTACTGTATTTAATCTTGATGTACTATATGTGTAAGTGGTCATTTATTGCCGTTCTAATTTGTACTGTGGTATAGGTATAACGATAGTTCTGGGACTTATCCCAGGACGTCTCTGAAATCTAAGTATTATTCACAAAAAATGTTTCATAATATTATTTACTAGCTTATGCTCGCGGCTTTGCCCGCACGGCAAAATCCTTTCTTAGCAGTGGTCTACGTCATGAAACCTTTCTATGTTCCAAATTTCAACCCAATCCATCTAGCGGTTGAGGCTGTACGTTATACAGATACATCAGTCACTAGCTTATTCTCATGGCTTTGCCCGCATGGACGGGTTACGTTTCATAATACCTACGGTCGTTTCAACTACGGTCGATATAACTACGGTCGATTCGCATAAGTTCATTTCACATATTGGACGACTCGCTTACAGTGCAACTCGCCTGCGGTTGATTAAACTATGGGCATGTGAACTAATGGGCGATTCGGCCAATGTTCATTTGATATATTGGTTAATTCAACTATGGACGACTCACCTACGGTTTATAAATTCTTTGCTACGCGTGTTTTTAGTACAGTATTCAGGGCAAACCGAAATCTGTTGGTTAGGTTAGGTTTGAACAGTGACCACAATGCGCGAGCCGAGCGAGCGAAGCGAGCGTGCCGCGGCAGCGGCCGGCGAAGCGCCAGATATTTTTCTTATTACTGAATTATTTATCCTGTGTCATGGCATCTTCAGGCATTTTGGCATCTTCTTTCATCTACCTCATCATGGCAAAGTGGCATAATAAAAACAACACGTTTCTGAATTCTGTACTATAAACAAGTATTTTTTAGCTGTCATACCTGACTAGCAGCCGGAAACGTGGTCTAAAAATACGTGAACGGTCCGTTAGTTCGGTCAAAAATAGGCAAATCGTCCAATAGTTTAATCAACCATAGCTCAATCGACCGTAGCTGAGTTAACCGTAGGCGAATCGTCCAATATTGATTTCAACCAATAGTTATTATGAACGTAGGCGAAACGTCCAATAGACATTTTGAATAGTAGGTGATTCGATCGTAGTTACATATTGGCAAGGTTTGCCAGCCTTTACTAATTCTACGCCCATTAAGTCGCAGAAAACCCGTGAATTGAATCCCTCTTTTCCGTGGAATTGGAAATCGAATTAAATGGTCTGTATCAAATTCATTAATATATGAATAATTTACTGTCACGCGCTACGAAGTGCGCGCGGGTCAGCTAGTCAGTAATAAATATCTTTTTGCTGCTTATTTTTAATTTCTAAAACATGTAAAATCATCTGAAGATAAATAGAAAAATTCATTTACAGTTCATTGTAAAAGTAAATTATTTTTCATACAAGCTAGCGCCACGGAAAATAATGGAACTAATGTCCTAAGAAAAAGAAATATCGTTTATTCTGCAAACAGTTTTAGAAAAGAAGTCCCGCGTAACCTAGCGGAACTAAATAATAGATTTATAATTACTGTGAATACTTCATTTATTATATATTTTTTATTTGTTAGATTAATTAAATATTATGTACCTATTTAATTGAGAAATTAAATATGAGAAATTATGAATTGTTAAAAATCTGTAGATATTTTAACTTAAAATCACGCGATTGTGGCGCTCCATCTAGGGGGATCTTTTGTAAAAATCACTGGTTATCCGGAGACACACAGACATAAAATCTGTTCACACCCATTTAGGCATACATCCAGACACAAACTGTCACGTTTATAATGTTAGTAAAATTTTGCAATGATTATTATAGAACCTTTTATCTGTGTTATAGATAATCATAGGCGGATTTAGGGAGGGGGGGCAAGGGGCCAAGCCGCCCCCCCCCCGAGTCATTAAGCAAGCTGCTCGCGCACATATTATAAAGGATGTTTAAGCTTTAGGGGGGGGGGGCAGGGGGCCAAGGTACCCCCAGAAGCATTGTAGAGTTACGAATTTCGCACATATTTCTGAAATAAAATTTTTTATTATAATATTTTTGCCCGTCTGCACCTTGCCCCCCCCCCCCCCAAACCAAATCCTGGATCCGCCTATGATTTTAGGTATACACCTCAGTGGTAGAGTCCTTCTCACGAATGAGGTCCCGCGGAATTTTGCGGAACTAAATTACATTTTTTCGATAAATTCTGGACTTCATGCCATAAATAATTTTTCACCACTCTCGCACGAAAATAGTGTCTTTGGTCATCGATTTCAGTGAGCAAAAGCCGTTTTTGCTCTCTAGAGAGTAGAGAGGCAAAGTGATTTGAATTTCGAACACAATTTTATTGGCTATGAAGAAGTTGGTGTGTTCTGAAACTTATTTGTGTACAATTTTTATTTAACTGAGATGCACATAATTTTTAATGTTATTTATTGAATTTTAACTTTATAAATTGTATTTTTTCAATAATATTTTAAATAAAATACTATTATAGAATAATAAGTCGTAAGTGAGTTTTTTTTTTTAAATATTATTACAATTTGTTTTTCATAAATATGTCACACACACAAATTTCGAACGCAACTCTTTTAATAAAAATAAAAAAATACAAAATGGCGGGATGTAGAAGTTTAGAGTTTACAGTCAAATGGAGAATGCGTTGTGACGTCATCGATAAATGCCATCTTTGTCTCTCTCTTTTGTATGAGGTAAGTGAGATGGCACTTATAGTTGTCATTTTTCTTGCGACAGTGGTGTTCACAACACATTTTCCATTTGGTTCTAAACCTCTTGGTAAAGATTCAACTAAATATTTTCAACTTAAGTTGTAAACTTTTGCAAATTTCTATTTGTGATCTAATAGTCTGTTTAATTACAAAGAAATGAGTGACCCCAGTGATGAAGGTAGTTGTCTTACGCCAAAAAAGTTGAAAGAACAAGTTTCGAATGCCGAGTTCAGCTATTTGCCTGAAAAATCTAAAGTGAAATATGTAAAGGCGTACGAATCCTTCAATAATTGGCGCCTCTCAAAAAATGCAAAAACATATTCCGAGACCGTGATACTATCATATTTCATGGAACTATCTAAAACAAGAAAATCCGGTACATTATGGAGCATTTTTCCTATGATAAAAGCTGTCTTGAAAACGAAACGTGACCTTGAAATAGAAAAATTTCTGAATGAAGCACCAGACAGTAAATACCTCGCTTTAAAAGTAAGTAAATTGATACAAAAGCTAATTTATTTCAAAGAAAACCTATCTAACTGTACCTATCTAAAAATAAGTAAACTAAATTATTGTTATTTTTTACAGGTTGTATTAATTATTGGCATAAATGGTGCGTGCCGCTCAAATGAATTGTTGAATCTTAAGGTAAACGACGTTGAAAAGCATTCGGACAAATTAATATTAGTAAAATTATTGAATACAAAGACTAAAATCGAAAGATCATTCGTCATTAGTGAAGAATATGTGAATGTGGTGGACAAGTATATGGCATTACGACCCGCTAATACAAAAACTTCAAGATTTTTCTTACATTATGATAATGGAAAAAGTAAAAAACAGCCCATAGGCATCAATAAAATCGGTGATATGCCAAAAACGATTGCTAAATTTCTTCAGCTTCCGGACTCCCATCTTTACACTGGGCATTGCCTGAGGCGGACGTCAGCAACACTCTTAGCTGACTCAGGCGCTGATATTACAGTTCTTAAACGCCATGGTGGCTAGAAGTGTAACAAGATTGCAGAAGGATACATCGAAGATTCTAAAGTTATTTAATATGCTAACTTTTAAAATTTGCGATAGTGGCGCCCCGCAAAAAGAACTCCTTTTGTGAAAAGCACTCTACCTATCAGTCACAGTTCCCGATTGAGCAGAAATTTTGCATACCGGGAATCGGATGACAATGCAATAATTTTATGACATGGAAGTGATCTGAAGTCTGATGATGGAGCTGAAAAGTGAAATTTGATAGATATATTATAATAAATAGTTTGAGTACGTAGGTATATGATAGTTTCATTTCAGAAAATTTCATTTTAGTTTTTTTTATACAACGATGTAAGAAGATGAGCAAGATGCTCTCCTGATGGTAAGAGATAACGCTGGGATTTAACGAAGGTTAAATTCTGGGTGCACTGCTGAGTCATAAAATGTTAAGATTCTTCAGCCCAGTAATTTCACTAGCCACAGTGCCCTCCTACCGAAGCACAGTAATGTCTGCACATCACTGTTCAGGCGGCAGAATAACTGACACTGTTGGGGTACTAGCCGATCTCCTGCAGAGGAAGTCTACCCACGGTAAAGAGATCACCATTAAATGACGCGGAAAAAAGTCAAGAGTAACTGTACGGAATCAAGCTGTTATTATTCCGTATTTTTATTAGTTTTTCTGATTTAAATGATAATTTGATATATTTTTGTTTACTGTATTTAATCTTGATGTACTATATGTGTAAGTGGTAATTTATTGCCGTTCTAATTTGTACTGTGGTATAGGTGTAACGATAGTTCTGGGATTTATCCCAGTATAAGTATTATTCATAAAAAATGTTTCATAATATTATTTACTAGCTTATGCTCGCGGCTTTGCCCGCACGGCAAAATCCTTTCTTAGCAGTGGTCTACGTCATGAAACCTTTCTATGTTCCAAATTTCAACCCAATCCATCTAGCGGTTGAGGCTGTACGTTATACAGATACATCAGTCACTAGCTTATTCTCATGGCTTTGCCCGCATGGACGGGTTACGTTTCATAATACCTACGGTCGTTTCAACTACGGTCGATATAACTACGGTCGATTCGCATAAGTTCATTTCACATATTGGACGACTCGCTTACAGTGCAACTCGCCTGCGGTTGATTAAACTATGGGCATGTGAACTAATGGGCGATTCGGCCAATGTTCATTTGATATATTGGTTAATTCAACTATGGACGACTCACCTACGGTTTATAAATTCTTTGCTACGCGTGTTTTTAGTACAGTATTCAGGGCAAACCGAAATCTGTTGGTTAGGTTAGGTTTGAACAGTGACCACAATGCGCGAGCCGAGCGAGCGAAGCGAGCGTGCCGCGGCAGCGGCCGGCGAAGCGCCAGATATTTTTCTTATTACTGAATTATTTATCCTGTGTCATGGCATCTTCAGGCATTTTGGCATCTTTTTTCATCTACCTCATCATGGCAAAGTGGCATAATAAAAACAACACGTTTCTGAATTCTGTACTATAAACAAGTATTTTTTAGCTGTCATACCTGACTAGCAGCCGGAAACGTGGTCTAAAAATACGTGAACGGTCCGTTAGTTCGGTCAAAAATAGGCAAATCGTCCAATAGTTTAATCAACCATAGCTCAATCGACCGTAGCTGAGTTAACCGTAGGCGAATCGTCCAATATTGATTTCAACCAATAGTTATTATGAACGTAGGCGAAACGTCCAATAGACATTTTGAATAGTAGGTGATTCGATCGTAGTTACATATTGGCAAGGTTTGCCAGCCTTTACTAATTCTACGCCCATTAAGTCGCAGAAAACCCGTGAATTGAATCCCTCTTTTCCGTGGAATTGGAAATCGAATTAAATGGTCTGTATCAAATTCATTAATATATGAATAATTTACTGTCACGCGCTACGAAGTGCGCGCGGGTCAGCTAGTACTGAATAATAATCTAAAATCATAAAGGAAAGCTAACTGATACATCAACGCACAGCCCAAACTACTGAACAGATTGGGTTGAAATCTGATATACAGAAAGAAATTAAACATTTATTGATCTCAGAAAGAATATGGGTATAGCATAAGCTAGTCTTACTAATATTATAAACGTGCAAGTTTGTAAGAATGGATGTCTAGATGTGTGTTTGTTACTCTTTCACGCCTAAATGGGAGGATCGATTGAGCTGAAATTTGGTATAGACATAGCTTAGACCCTGGAATAACACATAGGCTAAAGTAAAGCGGGTAAAACCGCTGAACGCAGCTAGTAAAATATATAGCAAACAATGACGTAAACAGTTGAAATACCTATACATAACAGAACGGTAAATAAGTAATGAGCTCATAGGTTAATCTTCCGCCATTTATTAACGATACGTGAACCAGATCACGGATTAATATTTATGAAGCCTCCATACAAAGCCTCACCTAATGACCTCTCGATATGGACGGAATATACTCGGCTAAAGAGAGAGTAAAAATAGATTTGCTTTTTTTAGGTCAGTAGTCGTTTTTAGGTTATTGGTTAAGAGCATGTTAATAAACATTACAATTACAATACGAGTACAATAATCTTTTTGCCAGAATGGTACAATAGTTTCTATTAATAAAATAAGTCATCTTTAACTAGGTATGTCTATAACTTTGTATACCGGTTTGGAAACCTTAAATAATAATTATTTTTATATCACTATGTACTATGTACAATTTTTGCATTTGTGACATTACATACACCGGAATTACCTCCTTTTAGAAGTCGATCTACGAATTAACTTTTTAAATGCACTTTTAATAGATTTTTTTCAGGACATCGTTCACCCATTTCGAAAGTAAAAGTCTAGAATTTATTTCACAAAATCCCTTTCTATTGAAGAAGGAAGTAAGCACTAAAGTGTGGTAACGAAGTCTAAGTGGGCCTCATATCCGCGCACGTCGACCTAAATACCTAAATGCCTAGGTATTCCGAGCAATGCCTAGACTCTCCTAGCGCCGCAAACACTACGCTCGCTGAAGGTATGCCTGGCGCGAGAATATTATCTTTAGCTTTTAGACTTCCGTTATTTTAATTAACTCTGTTTATTATTATGATGCTGATGATATTTTAAATGAATTTTGTATTATCAAAGGCCAACTTATGCTCAAAGCTTTACCTTTGTAGTCCTTTTAAAGCTAAAAGTCTATGTCATTAAATCTTTCTAATTCCAAATTTCAACCTAGTCCTTTTAGGGGTTTGAGCAGAGCATTGATAAATCAGTCAATCAGTCCCTCTTATCTTTATATATTAGATTAAATGTTATCCGATAAGTAAGCGCCAGATTCCAGATTTGTAAACATCTAGGACATTTGAAAGACACATTATGAGAAACCAACTGATGCCTTTTTTATAAGCGACAAATTAGCAAACAGCCCGCCTGATGGTGAGCAGTTACCGTCGGCTATGAAACGTGTAGAATGGAGAGTGATCGTTTTAACTACGTAACTTTTTTTTTATGTGATGAAGCAGAAGTCGAGCAAGACGCTCTCCTGATGTTAAGAGATAACTCTGCCCAAAATCAGTACAGTTCTACTTAGGATTTTACAATGATGTTAAATTACCCCCAGTAATATGTAATATAGTTGAGGCGCTTGTATTATACGTATAAGGGGCGCGAACGTCGGCGCGTAACCGCAGCTACTCCCTGAAGAAGATCCTTGTACAGGATCGAAACAGTCGGCACGAAACCGAAGTAAATACAAGTGAGTTTATGCCGTTTATTTACAAAGATGAATCTAAATACTCACGGATCGTTTAGTGTAAAAAAAACGTATAGTAACAGAGAATAGTTTATAGTATTTTTATGAGACTTGTAACAAGTGTGACAGCAGTCAATACAAGAACCTGACGCGTCAGCACATGTAAATGTATTCATATTCCCAATAGTCGTCCAGTAAACCGTAAGTTACGAGGACATGATAAAGCCTACAATAACAACTAGCGTTTTATTACGGCGAAATATTGCCTTTCTATAGTTTATGTCCCAGCTGTTACAGCTGAAAATAGATAGAACATTATATATTCACTGGCAACCTTTATTGCTTAAATTTTGATGCTATTTTAGGATTTCACTCTTTTATCAGCCCCGGAGGCTTTTCGTGGAATCATATGGATAATATTTTAAAGGTTCATTTTGCTGTTTCTGTATGTATTAGTATTTTATCAATTTACCTCTGAAAAAGTTCACAATTCGTTGGAATTATTATTGTTTTCTTTTACTTTTACTTTTACTGTTGGATTTATTACTGTTTTATTTGTTATTTTAAAATGTCTGAATCTTTTTACAAAATTATTTTTTGGTTCAACAATTTATTTGCTCTTTAAATTTTATCCATTCTAAATGCACTGCACCAACGCTCCTTATAATGACTAGACTGCGACCGTATGTCGCTTAACATCATATAACGAATAAAAAATAAGCTAAATTTTCCCTTACAAAACTAATAATGCAGGCTCTAATTTTTATTATAATTGAAAACCGTCATATAATTTATTAGGCCATGACATGAGTAGTAAAGGAAGCAAGTCGCGTGCGGTGTAGCAATGAGCCAGTTTTAATGCAACATGGATGAAAACTGCATAACGTCGTACGGTATAAATACTGAATGCAATCGACGCATGCAACCGTGTACGACATGGATTTAGTGTTAACTATTGCTGGGTTACTTTACTTCTGGGAAAACTGAGAAATTAAAGCTATTTATACGAGCCAATAGACCTGAACAAGCCATACTCACTCAAAGTAGGTATCATACCGAGGCCATATACTAAATTAGACTAGATTAGAAAATCCAAAACAAGCATTCATTAAAAAACCGAAGAACATTAAAAAGGCCTGCAGTGAGACAAACAAGACACCCATCGCGATTATGCAGGCTGTTTTATTTATTTTTAAATTGTTTCCCAAGTCAAATTTATTTATTGTTTTACCCGTTGAAAAGTAGCTTATTCTTATTCCAGTGTCTAAGCTATCTTCAACAAGTTTACAAGTTTCAGCTCAATTGAATCACACTAATGCTTAGACAATAAAGTGCTTAAAAATCGTTAATATTTCCATAGAAACCATAACAAGAATGTGTCTACACGCTGCTCCAGATGTAAATGAAGCTTATTTACAAGATATAGCCGAAGTTGACATTTACATTGTGAACCGTAGTCTTGCATATTCAGGCTAGTTTACATATAAATTGTGGTGCGCGGGCTGATTGCAGCAAACAACCGCGTTCACAGGATCATTGGGAATACATAGACAGCTCTCAGATGTTTGGTATCAATACTTCTTAAGATTTACCTACATATATTTTATTCTAATTCCTAGTCTAAATATATAAAGGAAAGAGTGATGACTGACTGATCTATTAACGCACAGCCCAAACCACTGGACGAATTCGGTTGAAATTGGGAATACGGTTAGGTTTTATGACGTAGACCTCCGCTAAGAAAGGATTTCGCCACGCGGGCAAAGCCGCGAGCATAAGCTAGTTACATATATATGGATGCTAAGCTGTTGCCTGGAAAAGATAGCTCTAAGCGATAAAGCCACCCATTGTAACCTAATGATTAGTTTTAACAAATTAAGTTTAGTTTTAAGTCTTCTAAACCTATTTGGTCTCAATAAAGAGTGTATATTGTATGTATTTTACGGGAGTCTTTTTATTCTATGTAGGATGTAGAATAACAAATTAAAATGTTATTGAAATCGCTCAAACGATTTTCATTCTATGAATTTAAAAATAAATAAAAACGTGCGTTTTGCTCCCGCTTTTTAAAAATCAGTTTAAAATCGTTTATTAATGTTGTTTTATTTGTTTTACTGTTAATAAAAGTGGGTTTTCATCTTTTTTATATAAATCCAGATCAGTCTCATGTGTTAAAATTCATATAAAATACGTAATGGTAGGCTTTGAACCCGGATAAATACGAGTACCTATAGTCGATTCCTCAGAACAATTTATAAGTTGGTTCTCCAAAATAGTAAATAAACGGTTTAATTTCATCGATAAAATAAACTCCCACTTTACAAGTCAATAGCTCGACTTAACATCAATTTGAAAATGTTTTCCGAAACAATTAAACTCATTTGAAACTATTCCTCCGAAACAAATTACATTTTAACAGGCCAATGATTAATATATAGCCATTCGGAAGGTCGATACAAACAAAATAAATTGCCAGTAATAAATTCTGCGAAATATTTCCACTTTGAACCTTGGATTTAAATAAAAAAGGAAAGATACGGTACCGGAATCTCGCATTGACTGCTCCAGTAAGGTTCACGCACACAATTTTACTTCGACGCGAGTCGGAGCGGCAATCACTTTCCGGCCCAGCAGACCCTAGTTTGGCGTGCTATAGCCAACACATTTAGCAAGCCAACATCATTTTTAATTATTTTTTTAATTTTTAGCATTGTTAATTCTTATACATTATGGGTAAACCTTTGACCACAATCTCGCGTGATGTTAAGCGACAATGCGGCTGTAGATGACAGCATACTGTACCTAGAAGGTGGGATATATCCCTCCCTCCTCCTTCCTATTGTATTGCCTATTTTCATTTAGAACTTATAATTTTTATTGTATCAAAGAGTGTAATTGGCTCTAGTTGTACTAATTTTGAATAAATAGATATGTGAAGATAGCGCGTACTGTATCTTACCTTTATTTTAATCTAAGCTATCAACCCTTTTGTAAAATGAAATTGTTGAATATAAAGCAATCAGTGCTGTGAATAATGTTCTAACACGATATAGCTATTTCTAGACAACACCTCGCTATAAAAGTTTCGCGAGGCTAAACTAATTTTACAAATAGAATTCTACACGCGAGGAAGACCTGACTATTTACGCTTCAAACTTTTATACTTGCTCCTTTTATACCTCTAGATAGCCTACAACCAAAATATGAAACAAGGAAAAATAAATAAAAAACTGAGGTTCATAATGGTGAACGCACATCTATCAGAGCCGAACGCGCCGAAGATATCGAATTTTAAATTCTTTACACGAAATGTCATGAAACCTCGCACACTTGCCGGAGTCGAATCGCCCGAATCAGTAGATTTCCTATACAAACATTCTTTCGGCGCGGTCGATGCGGATAAATTTACGGGCACCATAATAGTTCTATCCAAATTACACAACGTTAAATCACAACTAAATAAATATATAGAGCCCTATAGCCTATATAGAGCAACAAAAACAGTTATTTTTAGACATAACTCGCACTTTTATATGTTCATACAACACATAAAAGTGCGCGCCAACGTATATAAAACTCCAGTATATAGGTATAACTGGAGTTTTCGATTTCCAAAATTCTTACAAGGTCGAAAAAGGTCTAACGACTGCCTACATATCTCTAGGCACCAACCGAGAAATCAATTTCCAAATGTCTAAAACAAGGTAACAATAGTAAAGTCAATAAAATCGTTCAATAATGTAACCTACAGAAGAGTACAATAGATGTAAGTGCATTAGTTGTCGCCTCTCCCTCTCGCATGATGTACGGCGAGAGGATCGCCTTTTTTCTTTGTTTGGACCGGATTTATCGCGTCGGAGGGAATTCTGCGTATTTCGATGCATTATTAGGTTAATGGGGTAACGGGAGGGTTATTGTCAGAGTTCACTTCATCTACCACACACCTTTTTAACAGGTAAAGTTTTTGGGGCTAAGTAAAAGGTAGCCTGAATACCTAGTTTGGTTTGTTTTCGTGCTATTTTCTTGGCATTCTTTCAGAACCTTGAATATATAATGTCAGTTGCCTTGGACATAAAGCATGTGCAGTTGAATGCAAACGTATTGGCTAAATTATTCACAGTTTTATCTAGGACTTGTAGATCTATGCCAAGGTTTTCGTGTTCTCTTTAAATCTTTTAAGTCTTAAGTAAATTAGACGAAGAAAAACATTATTTTAAGTGTTCAATTCCATTGGAATAAGTTCAAAGAGAGCTATCGCAAACGAGCTCAACTCAAACAAGAGTTGTCCGTTAGCTAAAAACTCTAAAACCGAATTAAAACTAAAGTCAACACAACCACCGCACCAAAGCAAACACTCTACTCCCAAAACCGACTATATTTTATACCACAAACTATTCTCATAAAAACAGATGTACGTACTTCAAAGACAAAAAAGGATGTGGATGTGTCCGAAAATATTCGTCAAGCTAATTATAAAAGTTACTGGACACATAGTTTTGTTAAATGCAATCAAAACGGCAAAATATACTCACTTAAAATGCTTGGTCACTTGGACTATGAAATACATAGCAAGGCGTAGAGTAATACTAAAAAATATTAATATTAAGTCAACAAACCAATTTTGTTTATTAAATTACAGAAGGAGTAAATAAATTTTAATTTTTTAACCTTGTCTACACCCTCTTTGACCTTTTAGTTTACTTTAAATATTTTTGTTGATCAGAACGAACCTAATTATTAATTATATACACTTAATTATTGTTAAGTCGGTCGTACGTCTCTTATAAAAGGTACCTAAGCCGAAAGTTTTAGACATGGTCATGCAAATTCTGTTACCATACATAAACATTTTTGTTAACTGAAATGTTTTTTTACATAAAAATAAAATAGCTTAGCTTCAATTTTGTTCTTGAAGCACGATATCTGCCTTTGTTCCAATGTCTGTATCGTATATATTATATGTTAAAGTAAAGTAAAGTTGGAATAAAAACCTCAGTGGGCACGAAGAAGTCGGTTCGATTGGGTGAGATTAAAAACTATCGGTTAACGAAGGCGGTTTAATTAAAACTCCCAGGACGGAACAACACTTGGGCTCGACTCGACAACAGGAAGCTGCTGGTTTACTTTATTACTTGGACAAAAAGTCGATTATAAAATATATTACAAATATATACTTATTATTAAAAATAGAAATAAAAACGGACAGTATTTACTCGTACAAAACAATTAATTAATAGGAGTAGTGGTAGTATCCTAAAATGTGCAAAAATCGTGTTTAATAATGACTAGTGTGCGCCGGACACTTCTAACAAAAAATTATCAACGTTTCTCTTCTACCTCTATATTATATATGCATGTATTAAACATATTATTATAAACCTCCTTTGAAATCACTTTATGTATATTAGAAAAAAAACGCATCAAAATCCGTTGCGTAGTTTTAAATATCTAAGCACACATAGGGACAGACCGATAGCGGAAAGCTACTTTGTTTATACTATGAAGTGAAAAAGTATAAAAGTTACTTGTGCTATATAGTGTTTCAAATATATTAATGCACAAGTAACTTAAACATTAAATAAAATATTTTTTATCTTATTTAATTTTTTTTTATTGTGGCAAATGCCTTTATTGAGAAAAACAAACTAACAATACTACAGCTACTACAGCAGTAAAGAACACTTTTATTAACCACAGATCGGCCACAAGCCGATCTACAGAAAATCCAAGTGCTCCAAACCACTGTCAGATGGCAGAGTGCATGTGTGTTTTAAATAAAATAAATAAACCATAATATAAAGGAGTCGTGCCAATCCTGGTCAACCTCTCCCCCACTATAACACAAACAGATTCTTCCCAGCGACTCCGAGATTATCAGGTTAGGTGGTCAGGTCACACCCCCCACTACCCCCCACTACCCCTTCTACCCTCGCACTGAACGAAATGATATCTCCTCTGCCATTGACAGTTCCAAAGTAATCGAACTGTAATAAAACTCAATTTATAACTCTATGCGCCATAAAATGAATTCGTATTCTCTTTCATGTGGGTGATGTTGCACCGTTGCATATTGACGACTAGCTTACGTTTGCGGTTTTGCTCACATAATGGAATTTAATTGTCAGCAATAATATTTCCTTCATACCTATGATTTAAATAGAATTATATTAGATTAACATCTTGTTCTAAAAGTTTTTTAAAGGCGCTGTCAGCCTAAAAAACCATTAATGTTGTGATTGATACAAACTAGTTTTAAGCGCTGGCTTGTATTAGCTTTAGATGATTTATTAAATAAAGAAATTCAAAATCAATTGTCAGCAATAAGACCGCCGATTGCCACATAATTGATATTTTTTTTGGAAATTTAATATAATGTGGTGTTGTAATAAAGAGTCATCAATATCAGTTTTGTTATCAACATCCTCAGATCAGAAGAATCCGTGTCAACATCAAAATCAACACTTTTTTGCAAACCAACAAATTACAAAATTTATCTTACAATAAACGCTAGGAAAACAATCAGTGGTCACATTATAAATATTTTTTAGCGAATCTCTTGACTATAATATCTACCCGTATTCCAAATTTAAAAAAAATGTTGGGCGATAGTAGTGGCAAGAGGATAGGATTTACAACAATATTCAATGAAACTTGCGTAGAATCTACAATTTCCCAATATTAGAGCAATGTCTGCAACTGATATGAGCTCCCACTTCCGACAATCGAAATCCTTTGAGAAATACTTGAAACATACCTGGGTCGCTACCGTAGCGGGAACATGCTCTTTCAGCAGATATTTTGCTGCACTTCTGCATGAAACAAAGAACGTACTTGTCGAACTGCTCCACGTTTATTGTTCTTTTAGCATTATTTTACTGTTTTGCAAACAAATGCTGTTAAACTTTGATATTTTGGAGCTGTGGTGGCAAAGGGTATGTGGATATGTGGTGCAGATATGTTTCTGGATCACCGATTTCGTATACCAGCCCCACACCAATGACTTGAATCTGTTATTAGTGGTTTTCCACTCTCTATGCTGTTTCGCGGCTCTTTATTTTTCATTTATTTTTATATGGTTCAGCTTTGAAACTTAAAACTGAATTAATTGGCTACAATGGTGGTGGTGGCTTCGTCCATGGCTAGTTACCACCCTCAAGGCAAAATCGTTTGTTTGCTTGTCGGTGTCTAACATAAATTCTTTAGTGAGACGTGTTATACTCGTATGTTGGATACATTCTCTCTCTAGGACACTACCATCTTTGTTGACGTCACATCAGACTTACTCTTGGCCACTAGTAGCCTCGAGTCGATCAGTTTTGGATCTCTTTCGTTTACATCGACAATAATAATAGTAGTCTATACATATGCACTATATGTATGTACATACTTGTATGGGTATCTACTCGTATATCATAAAACATTTTAAAAGTTAATTTGATATAAAGTGCTCACAACACACAGCTTACGGTGACAGTAACTCTCTGAGCACCGATACAAAATAAGTAGGAACAGAAGATCAACATTCAACATGTAAACGATGCACACAAATTATTCTTTACCCATTATTGTTTATTGTTTATTTAAATGTACGTCAATCAACCGTAAAAGATGTAGATAATTATAATTGAAATGTGCTTACTTATTTGAGAAGGCACGCAACGCATTGATAATAATAGTAGGTAGGTACGGCTTGTGTTGCAATTTTGAATTCGCGCTATTTTTATCATCAGGCGGTTTTTTGTCATTTATGTTTTTGTTGTATTTGACTCATTTTATTGAAGTGACAAAACATACATCAATAAGAATATATAAAAAGAATGATTCAAATTTTGATTACAATGTGTATAACAGCCAGTAATACAACATACACCCCCGTAATCAAAATGAGACAATTAACATAAACCTATCCCTTTTATACAATTCTGATGCTTAATGCGTGCTAGCGGCTTAGTGAATACATCAGCCCACATCTCCTCTGTCTGTTTAAAGACAACATTGATAACTTTCTTAGCAACTAAATCACGTAGAAAATGATACCTAGTGTCTATATGTTTTGATCTGTTGTGGTGGACTGGATTTATTGCTAATTTTTGAGCAGATTGCGAATCATTATAAATTGTTACAACAGTTGACTCACCTGTTATTTCCAACATTAGCCGCTTTAAAAATACAGCATCCTTTGCCGCTCCCGCTAAACTCATATATTCACTTTCAGTAGAGGAAAGAGCAATTGTTGTTTGTTTCTTGCTTTCCCATGAGATTGCTCCACCTGCCAAAGAGAAGTAAAATCCAGTGTATGAACGACGATCTATGGGACAATTAGCCCAATCTGCATCCGCATAGCCAACTAAATTTCCTCTATCTTTCCTGTAAGTAATACCCACATCGATACTTCCTTTTAAATACTGTAACACGCGCTTTGCCGCAATCCAGTGAGTTTTGTCGTATTTAGTATTGAACTGACTCAAATACGAAACAGCAAAAGCTATGTCGGGTCGAGAATTGACTGCAAGGAACATTAAACAGCCAATTAATTTCTGGTAAGGATATACAGTAGAGTCCTCATTACCTTTAGATGGCACTAATTTTTCCTTTTGTAAAGGTGTATGCATAGATCTGCAATCACCCATTTGAAATTTTTCTAACAAGCTCCGGATATAAGTAGCTTGATGTATTTTTATCTCATTAGGTTTCCAATCAATGTTTAAACCTAAATAATAACTCAATGGCCCAATCACTTTCATACTAAAATGATTCTGTAAGTCAGATATGACAGAGTCAAGTGTAGAATCTTTTTTATAAAATACGACAATGTCATCGACATGAAAGGCCAGAATAAGTAACTCGTTACCAACCTTCTTGGTATAAATACATGCTTCTGAAGGAGTTTGTTTAAATCCTATACATTGCAATATTTCGGTCAACTTTTTAAACCATGTCCTTGGGGCCTGTTTTAGGCCATAAAGTGAACGTTTTAATAAGCATACCTTATCTTCTTGACCAGGTTTAGCAAAACCTTCTGGTTGACTCATGTAGACCTCTTCCTCTAAGTCTCCGTTTAAAAACGCAGTATCAACATCCAAATGATGCATTTTCATTCCTGTTTCTGCAGCCAACGCAAACAACATGCGTAAAGAGGAGCTCCGGACAACCGGGGAGAAAGTTTCTGAGAAATCAACACCATATACTTGATTAAATCCTTTTGCAACAAGTCTTGCTTTATACTTAACAACATCACCTTGCGCATTTTTCTTTAACTTGTATATCCATTTGCATGGAATAACCTTTTTATCTGGTCTATCAACGAGTACCCAAGTTTTCTTCTCAAGCAATGATTGGTATTCATCGCACATTGCGAGACGCCACTTTTCACTATCTTCTGCATTAATAGCTTGTGAATAGCTTAATGGTTCATCCAGTTCAGAGGATGAAGTCTGCACACATACATAGTTAGCAGAAGAATTAGGTTTTCTTGGTCTTAAATTATATCTTGGTTCTACAACCTCAGTATCAGAATTAATTTCTTCTGAAGAAATTGATGTATCAGCATTATGCCACTGTTCCTCACTACTATCAGGTACACAATTTTCTGATACTGGTGCAATATTAGGCTTTATTAACTGTTCCACAGTGACAGTATTTCTCTGCTCTGAACTATTTAATGAATTCTCAGACAGAAGAGGTATGTACGAGTATACTGGTTCCAATAAATCATTACCAGTCTTACAAGTATTACCTTTACCTTTTAAATCATGAAAATGATCTTCAAAGAATGTTACATCTCTACTCTTCACAAGTCTTCTAGGACACGTAGCATCTCTAAAGAAATAGCTTCTCGGATCTTCTGAATATCCGACAAAGATGTGTTCCGATGCTTTCATATCCAATTTCTTCCGATTACAGTCGGGGACATGAATTAGAGCCCTACATCCGAAGACGCGTAGATGTGATAAATTTGGGACCATACTATACCACTTCTCGTATGCTGTCTTGCCTTCGAGAGCACGATGTGGAGATCTATTCTTAAGATATACAGCCATATCTGCTGCATCCTGCCAATAGGCAGAAGAAAGAGAACTTTCTGACAGCATAGACCTTACCTTCTCCATAATGGACTTATTCGTCCGTTCAGCAATACCGTTCTGTTGAGGACTATAGGGAACAGTAGTTTGGTGTTTAATCCCTTCATTTTGTAAATGATTCGAAAAAGCTGCATTAACATACTCTTTTCCGTTGTCACTCTTCAGTGTCTTTATCTTGGCTCCCGTTTCCCGTTCCACAGAGGACTGGAAAATACAAAACTTATTCTTTACTTCAGCTTTTGAAGAAATAAAGTAGACAAAAGTCATACGAGAAAAATCATCTATAAAAAATAAAATATATTTATTGCCTTGAAATGAAGATTCAGGCAAGGGACCACAAACGTCTGAATGAATAAGTTCCAGAACTGAAGTTGATTTTTTATGTGAAACTTTCTTAAAAGTTTTCCTATTTTGCTTACCTTCAATACAGGAGATACAAGGTTCCTTATCGACTTCTGAATAATCAACGCCCACCGCGTGACCCTTCTTAAGTTGGTCCATTCCAATGCGGCATAAGTGACCTAATCGTCTATGCCAAAGCTTGAAACAAGATACATCAGAGTGCGTTTCAAAAGCGGATAATCGTTCATTGAGTTTAGAATTGACTGTAACATCTAATGAATACAGTCCACCACAAATAGAACCATGTAAAATTACATCTCCATTACAAGTAAAAGCATCAGAATCATAAAAATTACAACCAGTTTTATCAAAAACTAAACTAAAACCTTTATCTACTGCCTTCTTAACTGATATAAGATTCGAGTCCAAGTTTGGCACATGAACTACATCAAGAATCTTTTTGACCGATGTCAAATTATCACTGCAACTGGTAATCGAAACTTCACCAACACCTTGGGTTTCCAGTATATCACCATTTGCTATAGTTACAGTTCCAATAGGGGAATCCTTCACATTCTCCATCCAATCAGCTCGCGATGTCATGTGTGCTGACGCTCCAGAATCTATATACCATTTCTCATTATCTAATTTCTCATTTACATTCAGTGCACAGAGAGCATTCTTATGATTTACAGATTTCTTATTCTTGTCCTTCTTATGGGGACAGTCTGGACGCTTATGACCTGGCTCATTACAGTCATAACACACAATAGGCTTCTTAGGCTTGGATGCAGAAGATTTACTTTGATTCATCCGGGAACGAAGAGCAGTATCAGGATTATCATATTCAGTTTTATTCAATTCATTCAATAATTTTGTCTTTACAAGGTCCGAAGTTATATGTGTATTCGAATTTTCCAGAGCTAATATTAAAGGCTCATATCGTGGACTCAGACCTCCCAGAAGAATAGCAGCTATTGATGCATCTTCTATTGTTTTTCCGATGTCAGCCAAGTCTTGTATAGTAGACATGATGGCATTTATATACATCTCAATTGAGTTATAATCTTCAAGGCTGCATCTATAGAGTTTACGTTCAAGGCTTATACGTCGACCCAAACCTTTGTCTTCGTATGCGGACGAAAGAGCGTCCCATGCCTCCTTTGCAGTTTTTGATGACCTTACGTGGGTTATTGCCAGTCCATCCAGAGTAAGGCAAATCTTCGATAAAGCTTTCTGATCATTTCTTAACCTTTTATCGGTGGATACATTACTATCTTGGTAACCTACGACGGCTTCCCACAATTCTTCATGAATAAGGCACATCCGCATCTTAAACTTCCATGTAGAGTAAGTAGCCTTCCCTATTAACTAAAGGTTTTATGCAAGAAAGGGAATTGTTATTTGACATAATTTTATAACTCACGAACAGCTGGTCAATGTCCAAAAAATACACATATGATGCACGTAATACTTTAGAAAAACTTTCTTTTCACTTTTAATGCAGAAAAACAGTTTATCCTTGTATTTTCTTATAAATTCGTGCTGATAACGTATGTTGTATTTGACTCATTTTATTGAAGTGACAAAACATACATCAATAAGAATATATAAAAAGAATGATTCAAATTTTGATTACAATGTGTATAACAGCCAGTAATACAACAGTTTTGCATCTATCCGGCACAAAAATAAGATGAATTTTCAGACAGTTTTTCACATAAAAACAATAACGTAGACACATTATTATATTTCGTGTCTCCGTGTTCATAAAAAGACTGAGCACGCTCGCTAGCAAGTAGGTACATCAAATATAATCCGCTAGGCTCTCTGTGCCTTTTTATTTGGTGTGTCGAGTTTCATAAGCCTGTGCTGCAGACTGCAAACACAGATCCAGTTTATTCTGAAAGTCTGGGGTCTGGAGCGCGACTTTGAGCTCCGTTCGAGAGCCGAGAGTCGGGAATAAGACATGAGCCCGACTCACTCGGCAAACTTACGCGATTGTCTCGGAAATGGACGATTGTATTTCGTGGGACTTTGACAGGTTACGCTCGAGACTTTAACCATTCACTGATACATCTAAAAACGAAAAGCGAAGTTCAACGACTTATATAAGTGTGACAGTGCAGTGCCGCTCAGAATTGTATATTTACGAAAAATAAGTGAGTGACTGGTCAGAGGTGGCGCAGGATAGAGATGCATGGAGGGATTCGGAGGAGGTCTTTGCCCAGCAGTGGGACAGTATAATAGACAAACACAAAGTGAAATTTAACAACTAATATTTCAGGGTAACAGGAACAGTGCAGTGCCACTTCGATTTATATATTTCAAAACATTGGGTGGCATTGTGTATTATGGGCAATCGTGATGCTTCCCAAAGGTTAAGATTTTTTCGTCTTGTCCCTTATTACACTGGTCTAAAAAAAAAAAAACTTTTTTATATTTTTGTTTATGTTTTAGTATTGTGAATAAAAAATGAGCAGTTATTTTTTTCTAGCACGTCTGTATTTTTTTTGGCTAAGGAATATGTATTGTGAAGAATAATTGCACCAATGTTTCAAGAATATGTGTATTACAATACTTTTATCGATGGTTTTCTGAAATATTTGGCTTCTGGTTAGTCTTTTTTAATATTCCAGCAATAATCAATCAACATTCTTGGTAGAGACCAACCCCGATTTTTTTTTCATCTTAAAAATGTGCTGACGGAACTATTCGCCATGCTTATAGCTAACAGCCCCAATTTTTCAGGAAAGAAATATGTGTCAGCCAGGAAAATAAAATTTAAGCAACATATTGCCATCCAAAACTTCAGGTTGTTAGAATATGTCAATAGAAGCTCATCAATGAACTTCTTATAGTTGTAACTTTTAAGGTTTTCAAGAAAATTTGCAACCACATTCTTGAAGCTTTAGCCATGCTTGATTTATTTAAAACATCCAATTTTTCTGCGAATATTGTATATTTTATTGACTCCCTGATTTGAGGTCCAACAAAAACACCCTGTTTGATTTTAGCATCACTACATTTATGCTTTTTATTGGAATAAGAAAAAATAGCAGTCTATAACACGAACTCTAGGCGCAGCCAATATTACTAGGAATATCAACGGCATAATGTGACATGATCCTATACTCCAATTGCTTTTTTTTTTGCAAATTTTATGCAACACATATACATGGGGTCCAGGTTATGTCTTGATTAGCCACTGAAAAAATAAAATACTTGCAGTATT
The DNA here is from genome assembly GCA_947507615.1 of Hemithea aestivaria. NCBI lineage: Eukaryota > Metazoa > Arthropoda > Insecta > Lepidoptera > Geometridae > Hemithea > Hemithea aestivaria. The sequence goes on along the minus strand of OX382324.1, from coordinate 19,666,226 downwards.
TCCTTAAGATATGATCGGAAAATTTTCGCTTTTGTTTTTTGTAAGTTAACTCTCTACAAATATAATAAAAGAGTTAGAATCGTAAAAAAGTATCTAATCATGTTCGCACTATCACGAAAGTTAACTAAAATCAACAAAACTTAAAATTATATCTGAAAAAAATTATTTAACAAGTAGTTTTAATGGCTGTTCAAATGAATTTCCCGCTGTATTTCCAAAACTGAACTTGACCTTGTCACCAGAAAACTGAGGGTGATTGAAACCAAACAAATACATTTTCATAATATAGATAAGTAGTCAAAACACGATCACCTATCAGAGTTCGTGTGGCATAATCCTTGTTGACCAGTGTTATCATTAAAAATATAAATACGACGTATGACGTATACCTACCACGGTGGTTTTGGTTTCATATAGAGGCACTTTTAGAATAAATTCCAAATTGGACTTGTTATTATTTATCCTTTTTTCGAGTATTTTCACCAACAATGCTCAGCCGTTTAGACAATTTTATTAGAAAATAATAAAAACCGATATACGAACGATAAACGCCAGGGCCCTTAAAAAGCTCCGAAAGCGATTTTCTTATGTTTGTAACATATCCCGGCTTAACGTGAGCTCGTATGATTAATGACGTAGTTTCGCCAAACAACATTATTTTTATAACTGCCTTCTATAAATTATATCATTTTTCATTAACGAGCGAGAAACTCCACCATTTATCTAACTTAACTTACTAAACTTAGTTAAGCGTGTCTAAGAATACTGTTAACTTAGTTCGAACATAATTATAGCAATTGTGATGATTGATAATAATTATTGAATTCTATAAAGGCTGGGGCAAACTTTAGCACTGTCACGCTGTAATCTTAACGGCGCGCCGTTAGTTAGGCTTGTTAGTTCATAATATGCAATGTACAAAGCAGTATTCTTGTTATGCGATGCCATACGGTGAGGCATGTCGTAGTTTGCAGACTTTAGATAATTGCACAGAAATTATGAACATGTATACTTTTAAATTGTACCCAGTGGTTTTACCCGCTGAAAAATAGCCTATGTTATTTAAGGATCTAAGCTACATAATATCTACATATCTTTACTCGCATCATTTTTTAGGCATAAAGATGTATCAAACATAATACGCATCCAAGATTTTGCATTAATAATATTATATTAGCGGGATTAGTAGCATAAGTAAAACAATAAATTCATTATAATGATACAAGGTCAACTCATTGCAGTATTAATATATCTTTCATACAAGTGCCATTGTTCAAAATGTAGTATACAATAGTTCAGCATCAGAGGCAAAGCTCCAGAAAACTTGGCCAGTAAATAACGGAGGCTCTCCGGGCATTGCGACTGCCACCGACTACTGAACCGAACTGTATCGATTCGTACGCAAACCAATCTCAACTTTATTGCTATGCACTTAAACTGCACTTTAAACAAATAGATAGAACGCTTTATTGAACACTATAACAAACAAAATATTTAAAATCAAATAAAATTGATATTAAATTCGTGGTACGATTGGCGGTTTTATCGCTAATAGTGATCTCTTCCAGAAGCAAGCCACCATAACACGTTAAGTTGCTTAGCTTGGGGTTAGGTGTCGCTGTGTGTAATGTCCAGAAATATTTATATTTATTTATTTTAGTTTAACTAAACAAGAATGAAAAATATAAGATGGAAAAAACAATTAAATATTGGAGATTGTACAATTGAACAGGTTACCCTACTTACACGGTCACAGCCAATTTGGTCGCATGGTAATGCCCAAGATGGGCCAAGCGAAAAGCAAACAATACCACCATTTCTCGAAGAGCTTCCTCGATATTTTAAATGACAATGATATGTTCTATGGCCAACCTATATTTTGCAGCAGAAAGCCTGCAAAATGATCTAACGATTGCCTTCAACATAATAAAGGAAACAGCTGGGATCCATAGTTTTACGTACCTTCCGAAGTAAGGTAACGTCCTGATAATTTTGCCATACTGAGATTTGAATCGAGGGCCTCTGATTATAAGCCAGATGTGCGATCACTTGGCCACGAACGCTACAAGCCTTTATATAACGAGTGAGTAATTCAGGGAACACGTTACTTCTGTAACAATATCCCGCGCATTTGGTATTTAGTATTGTCAAGTTACAAAATGGATTTTATTCGTCAGTAATTGGCTGTTTTTAACTCGGAATTCAAACTGGAAATGGTTTTCATGTTGAAAATTTACGCACGGCTATTATCGAACGATACATTCCATTTGGAATCACCTAAAGTGGACTATTTTTTGCAAATTGGTGCGAAAATAGTCTGAATGGTCATTTTGAAACATTCTTCTCATACTCGTATGACATAATAAAAATATGGATTATGTAACATTTTATGTACGCTCCCGGTTTCGGAAAAAAACCTTTCTTTAAAATATTTTATTAGCAATAACTATATCTATCTTTATTATCTTCAGCTGGTTTGCCCCACTGTTGGGGAAAAGCCTCCCTTCCCCGAGGGGACCAATATTAATGTCAAATACTAACCCAATCCGTTGAGTGGTTTGAGCTGTGCGTTAAAAACAAGATTTGTTTATCGCAATAGTGTGACATAATAAACTAATAAGCTAAGATATTAGTAATTAAGATATCAGTGCGAGTCATGACTGCGAGTTTACCAACAGAGCTCCTTTGATCACTGTTCGCAGTTTCTCAAAGATACGCCGCCGCGATGTCGGAACTTTTCTTTTGATGTAGATAGTTTACCTTCACCCTTCCCATGTTTCATTCACTTTGAGAAAGCCAATAATTATTATGCGTACCTAATCTACAATCTGAACTATGTTACACATCCTTTTAATCATATATATATCGGCAGCTTAGATTATAGCTACTTAGTTTAGACGCCACATAGTCAAATTCGGTGGACCAGAGACGGAAGTGGCGCCTCTCTTGTGTAACGCAGGCAACATCGCATTTTCGTGATCGGTTGACAAGTAAAGGGGAGTGACGGGAAGTGACGTTAGCCAATGAGAGTCGAGTAGTTGCACGGTCGTCCGCTAGGGGCGCTGTTGTGAGCGAGCGGTAGGGCGGACGGGCGTGAGGTATTATATTGAGCTGTGTAGACGACGGAGACTCACTTTACGTTTGGCTGGCGGCTGGGACGGTCACTTTATTTCGGGACGGCACCTTGGACGGACGTTATGTCCGAAGGGTGACTGGGACGGTCACTATACGGTTTGGGTATTTATTTATTTATTTATTGCGTTCCATACATAGGTGTTTAAACTAAAGATGTTAAAAAAATAAATATAGTAACAGTATGGAGTCGGGCATTGCACAAAGTTTAGAAGAGAGGGAGAATAATTTGTAATAATTGTAAACATAATAATTGCGAATTATAATTGAGATTATTCTGGATTCCGGCTGAAATAAATAATAATTTAATTTAATAATGTAATAAAATTTAAAAATGTCAATTTAAGAATAAATAATAATAAATAAATTTGAATGTCAATAACTTCCATTAGGGTACAAGGAAAAAAAAATGTATAAGTAATTTATATCTGAATTTTAATCTGTTATGTCAAAGTTAGTCTTATTACTATATTATTGTGAATGTTGTTTTAATATTATTTTAGTCAAAATCTTCAAAATATTCAGCAATTGTATAGTATGCTTTACTTATTAATATTTGCTTCAGTCTTCTTTCAAATATGTTATTATTTTTTATATTTTTCGTATTTGCATTTAATTTATTATATATTTTAATGGACATGGCTAAAGTGCCAGATGAAAACATCTTTAAGCGCGACTTGGGTTCAACTAGACGACTTTCTTGTTGAGAATTTTCATCCGAATCAGACATTACTACTTCAGTTTTATATAATTGAGGATTATTACGAACAAACTTACATATTTCTAAAAGGTAAATGCACGGCACCGTTAAGATTTTATATTTTTTAAAGTAGGGTTTGCAAGAATCCATTTGGTCTATATTTGCCAAAATTCGAACTAGTTTTTTTTGGGCAATAAGTATGTCATGAGCTCCAGAGGCATTCCCCCATAAAATTATGCCGTAGCTTATTCTCGAATGTGCATTCGCATAATAGGTGGTCAGTGCGGTTTCAAGGTCAGTTGTCTTTTTCACCTCGCGGAGTGCATACGTAATAGATTGTAGCTTAGATCTCAGTGCCCTAATATGTGCGTGCCAGTTTACGTGCGTATCTATAGTTAATCCTAATAAAGTAAATTCGTTTACAACCTCCAACTTAGTGCCGCGGAATGTAAAATCGAAAATGAGTTTTGATTTTTGATGTGGGTGAAATGTAATTATTTTAGTTTTACTCAAATTAAGCTCAAGGTTATGGCTCTGCATCCAATTTGTCGCTTCTTCGAGTGCCGCGGTGAGTGTTGAATCTAAATGTACCTTATTGTTTATGGGAGCTAGAATTGATATGTCGTCCGCGAAACAGACACAATGTTGCGTCATTACTTTGGGTAGGTCGTTGATGTAAATCAAAAATAGTAAGCATCCCAACACGCTACCCTGGGGGATAGACGTGTTTACCGCCCTGCTAGCAGAACGCACATTTTGTATTGCTCTAGTTTTGTAATTATAGTAAGTAAGTTCAACAAGCTGTTCCCGGTCTTTAAGATAAGATTTAAACCAATCATGTGATATGCCGCGGATTCCTATACCGTACAATTTGTTAAGTAGAATAGGAAACTGGACTTTATCATACGCTTTTGACATGTCTAGTAGAATGCCTACCCCATATTTTTTTGCATCTAATATATTGAGTACTTCTTGTATATATTTGAATACTGCCAAAGTGGTGGACCTTTTCTTTCGGAAGCCATTTTGACAGTCGTCAAATATATTAAATTTTTCACAAAATGAATAAACCCTGTCACTCATTGCTTTTTCAAATAATTTGGACGCTGAAGGCAATAAAGCAATTGGGCGGTAGTTGTTCGGGTCGGTTTTAGAGTTTTTTTTATGTAAAGGTTTAATTATGGCTTTTTTAAGTTTATTTGGGAATCTTCCTTCACGAAACGACTGATTTATTAGTAGGTAGAATGGTAAAGTTAGTTCATCGGCACACTGTTTGATTAAGATGGGAGGGATTTCATCTATTCCGTAGCTGGTTTTGTTTTTAAGGTTTTTAATGAGTTTGCGCGTTTCCTGTGGAGTCACAGGCGATAGGTACATAGTTTGTTCTGTAGTATTTATAACCGGTAGGCCTAGCGGGTGACGCGGGCGGGGGGAGTTCTCTGTACTTTCGTTATTTCCACCTATCGATAAGAAATAATCATTAAATATGTTTGAGATCTTTTTAGGTTCAGAGATTTCTTTATTATTTATAAGCAATTTTATGTTTAGTTTTTCTCTAATTTTATTTTTGTTTGTCCTTTCGTTTATTATTTGCCACATAGTTTTAGATTTGTTAGAAGATTTTTTAAAAGTTTTTATATGTTGTAATTTTTTTGCTGTATTTACTGCGTTTTTTAATATTTTTTCATAGGTTTTATAGTGTTTAGTTAGAATTGGTATTTTTGATCTCATAGTAAATATTTTTAATAGTCTTTTGTTTTTACATGATTTTTTTAGGCCAACAGTCAGCCAGTGTTTTTTGTGATTCATTTTTAATTTTATTTTACGTTTAGGTATACATTCATCTAACAGTTTAGCTAAAATATCTGTAAATATATTATAGTTATCTTCAATATTATCATTAGCAATAAGGATTTCATGCCAATTTATTTGTGATAATTTTAATTTAAAGTGATCACAGTTTAGTTTGTTGTATATTCTCTTATGTACATACCAATAAGTTTGAGTGCACTGTTGAGGTATAGACAGCGTGACGCTTGTCGCCGAGTGGTCAGAGAACCCCAAGTCTAGTACTGCAGTGCAGATGCTCTTATCAGTGAAATTGGTAAAGATGAGATCAATGCAAGTTGATGATGTTTCGGTTGTGCGAGTAGGTTTTTTAATATGCTGAGTGTATTTGTAATCTGACATAATCTCTAATAATTCAACAGTTTTAGGGCACTCTTTTAAAATGTCTATATTTAAATCCCCGCCTAAAATAATTTTATGGTCTTTATAGTTTTTATTTAGATATTTAAGTATTTTTTTCAATTGTTTAAAGAATATTTCTCCCTCTCTCCTATTCCAGTAAATATTGACTATTATAATATTTAAGTTTATCAATTCGACTGCACAAGTTTCTAATATATATTCAATAGACATATCACTAATATCTGTCAGTTCTACATAGTTCATACTGTCCTGTAACGCTATAAGCACTCCTCCACCATTTCTGGTTTTTCTGCAAAATGATGCCGCGATTTTATATCCTTGTATTTGTACCAAGTCAAGTTGTTCCTGTTTCAGCCATGTTTCAGATATGCAGATGGCGTTATAAGCGGTGTTTTGAAGAGTAAAAGCCTCTAACAGGTGTTTTTTATTATTTAGGCTTTGAAAATTCTGAAACAATATTTTACATTCTTCTGGACCCGGTTTTTCGAAAGGAACTCATGTTATTCTGCGTTGGCAGATCACACATCATGTGGGTGTCAGTTTGTTGGTCTTCTGATTGTTGTAGTTGATAGGAGGTCTGTAGCTCATTAGTTGCGGGATATAATTTTCCATTTATATATAATTGGTTATCCTTTATCACGGCGTATCGTCCTTGTTTTCGAGCAGCTATCATTTTTTCTCGCATGATTTTCCTTTGTGTTCTTTCTTTTTCATCAAGGAACCCAGATAGGCTTAGTGATGTCCCTTTGAAGTAGGAAGTGTTTTCCAATATATATTTGACCATGCGTTTACTTATTAATTCTATCACCAGTGGGCGTTTACTATTTGACACATATCTTCCTATTCTATATGTTTCCTCAATATAGCCTTGTAAGTTAACATTTAAAATATCTCTGAATATGTCTATAATTCTGCAATGTAAGTCATAGTCCAGTTCTTTATAGTACTCTTCTAGGCCATACAGTACAATCTTCCTATTCTTTGTATCCAAGCAACAATCTCTAGTTATTTTTGTTTCACCATTGTTTTGCTTCTCGTCACAGTAATGTGTCTTGTCCTGATTATTTAGATCTTCTAGTTCCTTTTTTAAAGCCTGTGTTTCTTTTGTGAGTGATTCTATTTGGTGCGTGAGTTTTTTTATATCTTTTTCTCGTAGTTCATTTTGTTTATAAAGTGCAATTGTATCTTGAGTCAAATCCGTTTTTATGTTACTAATAGCTTTGTTTATTTCTGTCTCGATTTTATGCTGTATTGTTTTTTGTAGCTCACATATTATAGTTTCGTTATTCTCTTTTAGTCGTAAAATTATTAGTTCATTTAAACTTTCCAATGTCAAGGCAGGTGTATTGTTTTGAGTAGTTGTGATAAGGTTTGTTGTTTGTGTTTCGCCTAGAATGCTTATATCTTCTGAGTCTGATGTGTCACTGTGGCTTCGCATTACTGTCGTTCTGTTTTGTCTGAATGTAACATTTTGGCTATCGCGTGAGTCTATAGCAGTAGTGTTTGGTAGTTGTCGCACAGGAGCGTTAATATTCCCTGTTTTAGGGGTTTTGCAGTGGCAGGCCGGACATTTCCAAGTAAATTTAGTTTTTACTGTCATTGTTTTGAATTGCGCCGTTGTTATGTTTACGCAATCTAGATCGTAACTTTTCTGACATATATGGCAAGATAGGTACGATTTACCGGGAACAGCCTGTTTACAACCAGCACATAATATTATTGGTGGCATTGTGTGTCTGTGTAGTCTCAAATTTTAGAAAATTATAAGTTTTGTTCTCTGTAATTTTTGAGGTTATAATTCGTTGTGATTTCGGATCTTGTACTTATATACATCAAATTATTCTTAATATGGTAAGTACTTGTTAAAACTAACCTTTCTTGCTGATTTTCTTCTATTAAATATGTACTTTCACTCGGTTTTACTTATAAAATTTGTAACGGTCGACCACTTATTTCTCTTGAAACTTAATCACTTTCTCTGCTAGATTCACTGATATGTATATATTCCTTCTTTCACTTCTCTACTAAAATCAATTATTTTTCACAATTATATGTTGATTTCCACTTTTTAACAATTTTATTTATAAAATAACTTTGAGTTGATTGTTGACGGTACGGTGGCGCCCTCTCTCCTCTCTATCGAATTAGTTATCGAAGCGTTCGTAGCTTTGCGGAACACTCGGTCCCCGTTAATATTGTGTAATACAGAGTAGTGTAATATCATCCCTAATCACATTGTAATGTAACTGTTTGCAAGTGTAATAAAACTAATCATATTGTGGTGTGATGTCTTATTCTCTTCATCCGTTATATTCACGCTGTAAACCATGCCTGAGGGGCTCCAGAATGAGCGACAATAGAGTGACAGTGACACATATAGGCTACTACGCTACGCGCCCGGTATCCTGTCCCGACATCAGAAGTGGGATAAAGAACGGTGAAAGAATTTAACGTGTTTTTTTTCAATGTTTCAGTTTGCCTGCCTTGTTCGCCGCACTTGTCTTTTCCTGTGGCGAGTGCTGAGTGCGCGATCTGCGTGCTGTGTTTGCGCAGATGTCCACGCGGGTGACATGCAGTGGAGCGCTTTTGCCGGCGCTCGTGTGTGCTCGCCTGTTCCTGCTTGCGTGCGTGCATACGTGTGTGTATGCGTGCGTGCTGAGTCTGCTGCGCTGTGACCTGCGACGCTGCTGGTCGAGCAACGAGTCAACCTAGGTGTGACTGTGAGCTATGAGACGATCTGAGAGATCGAGCCGTATCAGCGATGAACATTATTTGGTGAGGCGATTCCATGATTTTTTTTTGTTCATGACTACTGCAGACTACGTAACCGTAGCTTGTTTTGTCTACTCTTGTAGTAGCATTTTAGTGTGCGATGAGCGGTAGTGGAGAATTTGATGCCTGAGCTAAGTTTTAATGTCGCTCAATGATAATTACCTACCCTCACTTTTTTTGTAAATAGTTGAACATGGCTCGCAGTGTAGTCAGCTTAGAACAAAGCTTAGAAGTGTTATCTGATAATTAATAAGGCCCTCGCGTTGTGTTAATGGAAGTAAAATAAGAAATTCTGAGATTTTAGTCTTAGACTGATTACAATAAATGAGGTTAGGTTTGAGTTAGGTTAGGTGCACTATTGAAAATTGCAATTTTAATGCCACCGGTTTGTGTACCGGTATAATACGATATTCAGTGATCTTAGGCTTATATTACAATTGAGGTTAGGATTGAGTCAGGTTAAGCAAACGCAATTCTGTGCTGTGGTTATCTTTATTGCAGATGAATGACGTGCAGCAGCGTGTGTGGTTATGCGGCACGCTGTCCTGAGCATCGGCGCGTGTGTGCGGTCACTTGGCGTGCTGTCCTGAGCATCGGTGCGTGTGCGGTCACATGGCGCGCTATCCTGAGCATCAGCGCGTGTGGTCGTGCGACGCGCGGTCGTTCTGAGTGTGCAGAGGAGAGAGAAAAAAAAAGGGGGGAGGAGAGACAAAAAAGGGGGGGAGGAGAGAGAAAGGATTTGTATCGGCTTTTATGTTTAGTCGCTAGGCACCATGTGAGAGAGAGGTCCAAACCAAACAAAACCAAAACCAAAAAAAAAAAAAAAATTTTGTTCTTCAGTAGACTTTTTGGTTGATAGCGAATCATTTTGCTGTAGTTCATGTGGTTTTTATTGCTGTTGTGTCACTCTGACACTCTTGACCCATTGGATTGTGTGACTTTTCTCAGTGAAAAAGTAAGAAATTAAACTGAAGTCGAATTGCCCAAAATGATGTGGTCAGTTTAGGGTGGACATGGCTGTTCAGTGTGTGTTGTGGGGATTCAGAGGTCTGCGAGACTCTGTTTTCTAGGCTATTGATGAGTGGAGTTTTGAGCAGTTGCGTGTCCCATCCGAAAAGTGATCACATCATCAGTCATTTTTAAGTAGTAACCTAACTGATTGTTTTGTGAGTGTTCTTGAGAAATGTGTCACAACCGAACTTGATGGCATACTAAGTCGCTGGGGTATATTTTCTAATGAGAGCCTCAATTATGTCTCTTTCGAAAGAATTATGTCAGGAAATTATGTCAGGATGAACGAGCGGTGGAATGTGGAATAAATTAAAATGGTGTCTTTTTGTTATAGATATGCAATGAGATCGCGCTGGGAGAGCTCACCCTGCGGGAGTTCGCTCTGCAAGAAGATCGCCCGAGGACGTGCGAGCGTCAGGAAGGCCGTATCGGCAGCTTAGATTATAGCTACTTAGTTTAGACGCCACATAGTCAAATTCGGTGGACCAGAGACGGAAGTGGCGCCTCTCTTGTGTAACGCAGGCAACATCGCATTTTCGTGATCGGTTGACAAGTAAAGGGGAGTGACGGGAAGTGACGTTAGCCAATGAGAGTCGAGTAGTTGCACGGTCGTCCGCTAGGGGCGCTGTTGTGAGCGAGCGGTAGGGCGGACGGGCGTGAGGTATTATATTGAGCTGTGTAGACGACGGAGACTCACTTTACGTTTGGCTGGCGGCTGGGACGGTCACTTTATTTCGGGACGGCACCTTGGACGGACGTTATGTCCGAAGGGTGACTGGGACGGTCACTATACGGTTTGGGTATCGAATTAGTTATCGAAGCGTTCGTAGCTTTGCGGAACACTCGGTCCCCGTTAATATTGTGTAATACAGAGTAGTGTAATATCATCCCTAATCACATTGTAATGTAACTGTTTGCAAGTGTAATAAAACTAATCATATTGTGGTGTGATGTCTTATTCTCTTCATTCGTTATATCCACGCTGTAAACCATGCCTGAGGGGCTCCAGAATGAGCGACAATAGAGTGACAGTGACACATATAGGCTACTACGCTACGCGCCCGGTATCCTGTCCCGACATATATATATAATTTTTTTTTAATGTGGAGGAGTAATTAAACGAGCAAGACGCTCTCCTGATGTTAAGAGATAACGCTGCCCATAATCAGTACAGTGCTACCCAGAATTTCACAATGATTTGCAATTCTAGGTGCACTGCACCAACGCTTTTTACTCAAGAGTCATAGATGTTAAGACTCTTTAGCCCAGTAATTTCACTAGCTACAGTGCCTTCCTACCGAAGCACAGTAATGTTTGCACATTACTGCTCAGGCGGTAGAATAACTGGCACTGTTGGGGTACCCACCTAGACTACCTCCTGCAAAGGAAGTCTACCCCCGGTGAATAAATATTTTTTTTTTTTTTTTTTTCCTGACAAATTTAAAATACTTTACTAAGATTATAAAAGCACAAAATCTAAATATATATGAAACGAAATGTGACTGATTGTCTAACTGTCTGATGTATCAACACACAAATAAAACCGCTGAACGGATTGAGTTCATTTTTGGAATACAGATAAGTTTTATGAGATAGACCTCCGGATTTGTAAACCTTTCCTCCTTTTGGTGATAAGACCTAAATAAATATAATAAGTCTGGAAGTTTAACCAGGAGCCAGTTCCTCAGAAATAGTGGGCTCAATAAAACCTAAACGTGGTCACGGTTCACGTAAAAAAACTATATGGTTTAACAAGTGAAATTTAAAAAATACTTTTTAAAAACAAGCTTTAATTATTGTTATCATCTTGCATCATAAAGTACTCGTCAAGACGAATCAAATGAGCCCAAACTCGATGGGGTTGCGTTGTTTTATGACAGAGTTCCTGTGGCCACCTTCCAGCTCCATCATCAGATCAGCTCAATGTCATAAAAATATTGCATTGTCATCCGATTTACACACGCATGCAAATTTTCAGCTCAATTGGAAACCGGGAAGTGGGTCAAATTAAACTTGCAAGATTTGATTACAGACAGACAGACAGACAGACAGACAGACAGACAGACAGACAGACAACAGACAGGTGAAAGTAATATAAAGCTTGTAAAAAGCTTGTAAAAACGAATCAGTTTAGGCGTTAAGGCGACATTTTTTTTTATACTAAATAGGCCTACGTTTGACCACATTCCACCTGATGGAAAGTGAAAATGGCTAGAAAGGTACCTATTCATTCGTGCCTCGAAGATACCCAAGTTGTACCGCTCGGGAAACACGGACGACGGCAAAGTGTTCCAAATGCGACCAGTTATTCTCATTAAGAACGACGAAGCGTCACGCTTGGTGCGGGCAGCAGGTAACGCCACTAAGTAAGGATGCGGCATTGTCGTCTGCCGCGACATGATTACAGATTGGTTATTTTTTTATGATTCTCATAATAGGTTACCCTTGCACCACGATCTCGCGTGATGTTAACCAACGATGCGGTCGTAGATGGCAGCTAACTGTGGGATGAATTCTTCCAACAAACAAAAGGCAGCGATTGGTTTATTTGACATACTCATTTTTTTATTTCCGCCTTTGTATAGAATATTTTCCCCGTCAGATCATTGTTGGAGTACAGTAACACTTCCTGATTCGTTAATTTATTTGTAACATGCACAAAAAAGTTGCTGTTAAAAAGATAAAAGAAAACTGTTTTTCCTATATACCTACATCTAAATAAATATCTAAATATAGGAAATGAGATTCAAACTAATCTAAAAACGTATTCTTAGATACTTACTGAACGGTATCAGTTTAGCTCCTATACAGCGCGTATTCCTTTATTACAGGCTATACACTATACACATGTCAAAGTCACCTACTAATTACCGAAAATTCAATAACCATAATGAATAGCTACCCATAATATTATGTTATTATTTTTAACCATAATTCCGTAATCATTATTCAGCGTAAAATTGAAATCTAATATATTCCTCGCAGTGTACCCTATTTTCCAGTATTTAATGGCATGTCATTAAAAGTTACACCACGTCGCTCGCTTGTATAAAATTAACATGGAAATTCTAACACGCAAAAAATTAAGTCGTTAACCTAAATGAGTCTTAGGCCTTATACACCGACGTGCGGAGAGGTGGTCATTTTTCGTGTAAATGGCGGGACGGATTCATGGCCGCCATTTTCTGTCCTTCCTGTGACGGAATTACTAAACTTGGGTTATGAATGAGCTTTACACGCGCGGATTGAAGGAACTTTGACGTTTTGTTGTATATGTTATATTAGCTTTTTATGAAAATTATTACAAAGTAATTATAATATATTTAATGCTAATAATAATAATAAAAAAGCCTCATTAACCATCCATTTAGAATACACATCCATAATAGCCTAGGTCAAGTAGTTTCCATTAATTAGCAATAGTCCTGTCACTTGGCGGAGACTGCCTTTGAGCCCATTTTCTATGGATGGACTCACAGAAAGACTCCAATAAGTGTCACCCATTACATTTATATTAAAAGCTCAAAAGGGCCTCTGCGCGTTGGACTTTTTGTCTCCGTGTACGCCTATAAAAAGGCCCGGGCTTAGCCCGTGTTAAAGAGCGACATAATAATGCTAATAATAATAACTCATTAACCATCCATTTAGAATGCACATCCGTAGCCTAGTTCAAGTAGTTTCCATTAATTAGCAATAGTCCTGTCACTTGGCGGAGACTGTCTTTGAGCCCATTTTGTATAGATTGACTCACAGACAGACTCCAAGTGTCACCCATTACATTTATATTAAAAGCTCAAAAGAGCCTCTGCGCGTTGGACTTTTTTGTCTCCGTGCCAAAAATCGGACAAAAAATTTTAAGTCTTAAAATATTCGGGATAAAGAGCAACAAATGTGTTATTTATTATAAAATTTACTCACAACTTCCAGCTTAATCGGTTCAGCAGTTTTTGCACGAAAGAGGAAAAATCATACACACACATCCATACCAATTTTCCCCCTTATAATATTTGTTGAGTTTGCTTCCCATACTTATCCTATCAAGAAAAATGTTTACTGGAAAGATTCCAAAGTTACACCAATCTACAAAAAACCTACTAAAGTGAAGTAATTAAAGTGAATCGTGTTGAAGGCTCAATTGATACGAGTCTACTTACCCCGTTTAATTACTTCCAGCTACTCTCCCGGCCACTCGACCCAGTAGCTGGACGGGTAACGTATCTACGGATACCTTTGAGTATTAAACCACTATAGGAGACGACCCAGGTTCTAATTACTAAGTGAAAAAGTCTGCCAGTTTTTGCGAAGCACATACACCAATAACGCTACCACATTAATGAATTTTCGATAACGTCACTACACACGTACCCGTCAAATTTGTCGTTCTTCTCATAATAGAGGCTTTGCATCTTTACAAGCGTTTGCTTTGAGTCTTAAAATAGAAAAAAAATAACTGCGAAATTGAACAGCTAAAGTGCTCCATTATAGCCTCTTTTGAATTAATAAATTTTCAGTTTGAGTTTTTCTAATATACTAACACAATTACACACAGTGATAACCTGTATTATTATAGATATGCCCGGTGATCCTATTTTTTTTGCAGCAAGAGTCGCCTGTCAATGACGTATCCAGTTAGATGTCTAATCGAAGACGGATACCCGCAAAGGTTATCAGAACCTTTTCACCGCAGGTTTGCTTTACTCAGCAAATACTGGCTTTTGTACTTAATTTTACGCTCCTCTATTATTTTCGAGACCTTTAACTATTTTTAGCTTGTTTGGTTAAGTTCAAATATTGGTGTTCCTAAATACACTAATACATATTTTATTATATACCCAGTTGAGTACCTATGTAAGTATTTTTTTATATTATACTCAAAATAAAAAAGTTATTTTAAAGGGTTACTTGCATTTTGCAATTTCTATTTTTTAAATTCATTTTATTTTGGTTTTGGGTAAGTTTATTTTTGGCTGAACTACAACATGAATTATTTTCCGCGAATAAAATCGCTAGGCGCAGCTAGTAACTGTATAATAACTAATAACTTAAGCTATAATCACTTTTTTCAAATAACCTCACACATTATAACTTTTAATGTTCAGTTTTCATGAAAGTGTTCAAGTTGAGGCACCTGTAACAGCATTCATGTTTTGATCTGTAATGGGCTTAGTTTTTTATCATAAGTTTTAATTGCTTTCGCCGCTTTGTAAACTAATTATGAAACTGTCGGGCTGAACACTAACTCTAATCTTTGGAACAACTGCTACAAATCTTATTGAAAAATTCGCTTTTATCGTTATTCCTTTCTCTTATAAATACAAGGTCAAAAGGCAAAGAAATCCGTCAGCTTCCAATAAAAGATCCAGGATATAATCATAAACAACGACTCGTAGTTCCGCACCTCCACCGCCTACAGCTTATTTCACTCGGGAAGCATAAAAACCGAAGTGATTTAGACGAATCACACTACACAATAGACAAAGGAAATACATTATCTCGGGCGAGGCCGGGGTTGGGCTCGAGGGGAGAGGAACCTAAAATGCCCATTGAAAAGGAAAAAATCCCGGTTGAAGCCAGGACAATGACGGACACTGTGAGCAATTAAGGTAATGTTCGCTCGGAATTTGTCACCGAGCTCTAAACGATAAAACCTCCAACCGCAGCCAGAGATACGTTTTACTTACGTTTTTAAAAGAAATTCTTATTTTATAAATAACTGCGGGGATCCTGATAAGCGACGCTCGAAACTGTTGAAAGAGTTACTTTGTCCAAAACGTTAATTAAAAATGTTTGTCAAAAATAAGGAACATTTTATTTTCGTCGTGTTTTCGCCGGTTTTTTCGGACCTTCTTGTTTTTAATGAAATATTTCTTGCGTAACTCTTTATTTCTTACAAGTTCATGAAATAATTTTGTTTCTAATGTTAACCGACCGAGACAAATGTTAATAATTAAAGCATGTACGGTTGTAGGTAATAATAATAGTCAGGGAGCATGATTTGTACGCATACATAGCAAGGGCTAGAAGCGGCAGTTGATTTATGCTTCGCTGCATCGTCGACTATTGCCTGCGCCGCCCTATCTTCTCGTGTGTAGCTCTGCCACGGAGCAGGTAAATCAGAACTAATACTACGAATGGACTATAACGTTTATTGTTGTCTACACTGGTTTAAACCGGTTAGAGCGCTGCAGCGTTGGGGACATTTATCGAAATGTTCAAGGATATATACTGAACTTCAGTTTATACAACTACAATAACTTACAAGGTCATAAATAAATATAAAGTTCAGCTTTTATTACGAGCATAGCTGTCAGGGACGCTAGATCCGATGGATACGTATCTGTACCTAATTCGATAATGTTTGGAGCAGATTTATCTTTCCTCAAGATACTTTTTCTATATCGCCGGATCTCAAGTCGATCGCTCTTCAGTTCCTAAATTCACGGTACAATTGATCAAGAGATAGACACGAAAGCCTCCGCAGTAACCTGCAGAGATTCGTCCGCGTCACCGGACCTCGATCATAACTCGGCAGTTGTTCAGACGATGTCGACGAGCTCGCCGATCGATCGATGACTCGTCACATCCGTCCCGCGCTACGCTCCCACACACCAAAACTGATTGCAATAATACTTTACGTGAATAAAACATGCTCCACTAAACCTAACCGGATGGAGAAATACGGAGGCGCTCCACCCCGTCCGATATTGAATCCATCTTTATGAACAGTCTATATATTACGGGAATGTACACTTTCCACTCTTTTTATTTCACCCTATTTCCCAGAAGTTTTCTTTCCATAACCCGAGTAAACTCACACCTTATCGATATCGTATACGGCGTGCGAACTATCGCCGTTATTCAATTTGGCAGCGCTTGTAGAGTGCGCGAGCCTCGGCCGGACCAATATTTCCGTGAAGGGAATCCGTAAATCACCGGTTATCGTCGCCCTGGAGTGCCTCCTCTCACGACTGCCGCCCTGGTCGCCGACACGCCCGACCTCTGCTCTATCACCAAATACATAATGTGAAACAAAACGCGCAAACAAAACGGTATTCAATTAAAAAAGGTCCCGCGTTGACGGATGCGATAGCGTCGCGTCGCCCAGCGACCGCCATTGTGCGCGTTTATCTGGGGCCTTTGTTTCATTTGCGAACGCTTTTATTGGTTGTCGGCTGTAAACGGATAGAAGTGCGGATAGGAGGTGGATGCCTGATGCCGGCCACGTCCGCGCGATAATGAGACTCGCACAAAAACGCCGAGTGCCGCCCACACCGTGCCACATTCAATCTACGCCAATTTGGTCGTCGGCGCCGCGCTTGCCGCTGCTGCCTTTCATTCCAGCCTCTCCGCCCTCGTGCCGTTGATTTGAAAACGTGAGCCGCTCTTCGAATTTGTCTTATTTGTATTAGTGCCTTTCTATCGAGCGGAGGCTGTCATATACTACTGTCATATTATACTACACGTGGATTGGTAACACAAACCGTTCAGCGTAGTATATTTTAATTAGCGAATATTCTCTGAAAGATTCCTCCGGCTATAATCCGTCGGAACAGCGGAGGCACAGTTCCCACATAGTTACTCGGAATCAAGGACACGCCGCCGGAATAGTTTGCGCAGCTTGTTACGCTAAGTGCCTATAATTTTTGAAGCATGAACCTACACCGTCGAGTTGACGTTTAATTTAATCACACTCTCCCCGCTCGATACCGAGGAGTTATGTTCTTTCTAATCTGTAATGGCAGCCTACTCCTAGTTATTTGTTAGTGATTTAGAGGCTGCTTTGTTAAGTAATTTTACGTATACTCGTCTGAGATTTGCTAAATTGATGAGATCTTTATTTTCAACTTTAGCATTACATGATAAAAAGTTTTTTAATACTCAATAAAGTTTAATAATACTCAATAGTTAATAGAAAGATATCCTCATTAGTAGGAAATCATCTAAAAACATTCCAACAAAATGCATGAAACATCAGCTGCCCTAATGTAATTGAAAAAAAAAACCGGTCAAGTACGAGTAGGACTCGAGCACCGAGGGTTCCGTATAAACCTATGGGTTTCTACGGAACCCTAAGGAAAAGTGGGTATAATATTTGCCCTTGCGAGTACTTGCGAGTTTGAAAATATGCGGCTAAAATTGCTGTTTCTTTTGATTGCATCGACATAGATGTTTGATTTTTTTACAGCTTAAAGTTATTATAAAGCTGAGTATTTGATATGAATTTCAATTTAATACCTGTACGAGTTCTTGAGGAAAGGGACAGTAAATACAAAATAATTAAAAATATTTTTTTATATGATTTTACTAAAAATTTACAGTTTTCGCAATTTTTCCTGTGCCTGTAATTTAAGATGTTGCTGCGAACCAAATTTCAAGATTCTGAGTTAACAGCAAGTGCCCTGTAGGTTTTGATTCCCTTGAGAGTAGTCGCGAGTTAAAAAATACGGCTAAAATTGCTGTTTCTTTTGAATGCGTTGAGATAGAGGTTTGCCTTTATTACAGTTTTAAGGTATTATAAACCTTAGTATTTGATATGAATTTCAGTTTAATACCTGCACGCGTTCATGAGAAATAAGGTACTAAGTATGAAATTATTAAAAATATTTTTTTATATGATGTAACTAAAAATGTACAATTTTCGCAATTTTTCCTTTATCTGTGCTCTAAAGAATTGCTTTTTACCAAATTTCAAGATTCTACGTTCACGGCAAGTACCCTGTAGGTTTTGGTTTTTTGAGAGTAGTTGCGTGTTTAAAATTTCGGCTAAAATTGCTGTTTCTTTTGAATGCGTTGAGATAGAGGTTTGCCTTTATTACAGTTTAAAGGTATTATAAACCTTAGTATTTGATATGAATTTCAGTTTAATACCTGCACGCGTTCATGAGAAATAAGGTACTAAGTATGAAATTATTAAAAATATTTTTTTATATGATGTTACTAAAAATGTACAATTTTCGCAATTTTTCCTTTATCTGTGCTCTAAAGAATTGCTTTTTACCAAATTTCAAGATTCTACGTTCACGGCAAGTACCCTGTAGGTTTTGGTTTTTTGAGAGTAGTTGCGTGTTTAAAATTTCGGCTAAAATTGCTGTTTCTTTTGAATGCGTTGAGATAGAGGTTTGCCTTTATTACAGTTTAAAGGTATTATAAACCTTAGTATTTGATATGAATTTCAGTTTAATACCTGCACGCGTTCATGAGAAATAAGGTACTAAGTATGAAATTATTAAAAATATTTTTTTATATGATGTAACTAAAAATGTACAATTTTCGCAATTTTTCCTTTATTTGTGCTCTAAAGAATTGCTTTTTACCAAATTTCAAGATTCTACGTTCACGGCAAGTACCCTGTAGGTTTTGGTTTTTTGAGAGTAGTTGCGTGTTTAAAATTTCGGCTAAAATTGCTGTTTCTTTTGAATGCGTTGAGATAGAGGTTTGATTTTATTACAGTTTAAAGGTATTATAGACCTTAGTATTTGATATAAATTTCAGTTTAATACCTGCACGCGTTCATGAGAAATAAGGTAGTAAGAATGAAATTTAAAAAAATATTTTTTTATATGATGTAATTAAAAATGTATAATTTTCGCAATTTTTCCTTTATTTGTGCCCTAAGGAATTGCTTTTTACCAAATTTCAAGATTCTACGTTCACGGCAAGTACCCTGTAGGTTTTGGTTTTTTGAGAGTAGTTGCGTGTTTAAAATTTCGGCTAAAATTGCTGTTACTTTTGAATGCGTTAACATGGAGGTTTGATTTTATTACAGTTTAAAGGTATTATAGATTTGAGTATTTTGTATGAATTTTAATTTAATACGTTTACGCGTTCATGAGAAAAGGGGTAGTAGGTATAAAATTATTCAAAAATTTTTTTTCATATGATGAAAATAAAAATGTATGGTTTTCGTAATTTTTCCTATATTTGTGCTCTAAGGAGTAGCTTCGTGCCAAATTTCAAGATTCTGAGTTTACGGGAAGTGCCCCGTAGGTTTTGATTTATTTGGTAATGTCGAAAATTAGCTGAAATTTGCGACATATTCGAATATATCTTTTGATTGCGTTGGCCTAGAAGTTTGAATTTTTCACAGCTCTAAGAGGCAATGGACCTTAGTATTTCCTATAAATTTCAGCTTGTTACCTCCACGCGTTCCTGAGAAAAAGGGTCTTGACAGACAGACGGACGGACGGACGGACGGACGGACGGACGGACGGACGGACAACAAAGTGATCCTATAAGGGTTCCGTTTTTTCCTTTTGAGGTACGGAACCCTAAAAATCAGTTCGTCTGTGCGTCGGTAGGGCAAGTGTCACGCCACGTTACCCGAGTGATCAGTAACGTTATAATATAATAATAATCCCGTTCATCCCGCGGGAAAAACAGCCCCTTTCACGATAGCGAGAGGGTTGAGCGTAGACAACAGTGAGTCGACACTTTCACGGTCCGAGAACGATCAATCATGTTTTAGGCGCAATCATTACCATCTACCATTATACACGAGTAAATTAAACCCTAATAACTGAAAGTTTGTTGAATACGCCGCAGATAAAGATGCCCTAATGGCTTTATGGAAAGGAAATGAGATTTTTGCATAGAAGTTTGAGCCGATGGTGACGACGCGACGTTTCGCCTCCAATTTTAACTTTTTACATTTAATTTTAGACAATTTTGGTAATAGGGAATTTATCAAAGAATTTTTTAGGTCATTAACGTCGTTAGCGTTTTCTGCGTCGCTTTATTTGCATAATAGTATTCAGTGAAGATATAATGTAGTTGGGGAGAGGAGTCACTCGCTGTAATACTATGCAACTTCTTCTCTTAGTCTTTAGTCTGAGTAATGTGGCACTTGCGAGCTGCAGGGCCAGTTGTGGCCTTAATAGCTGTGCCCGGCGGTTTTAGTTAAGTAGCCTGTGTTATTCCAATCTTCACCCAAATTTCTACAAACACATTCATACTCTTGCACACTGGCCGTTTTACTAATCTCTTATGTGTTATTAATTGGTCACACACATCCGTAATTTTACATTTTTATTAATATTAGCAAGATGTTATTCCGTGATTAGACAGTACTATATTAAAGGAACAATTTTCTTAGAAAACCAACTTAAAAACTGAAAATGATATTAGATGCCGCAATATTTCATTTTCTCCACCGTTCCCGTGAAAGATGTCTGGAATCTTCGTTACTGTTGACAGTGAAAACGGTGACGAATAAAAATACCATTTCTGGACGGTTGGAGTTAATTAAAGATAATTGAGCCGTGTTTAATGTTGACCTTCACTGGAAAATCAATCATGGAGCGTTTACATTAAATTAGAAAATTTTTCGTAAAAATAATAAATCGTTTTGAGGTTCAGGGTGATAACTCACTGAATATCTCTAAATGAGTCTTTGATTACTAGTAGGTAACGTCCTAGTTCCTAGCTTCTACACTAAGCTGCTTTGGCCGATGGCATCTGTAGATGCGTTAGACAGTAGTTGTAGTGTAAACATTACTCGAAGGTATACTACGTAAGTTACGTGCCAAAAAACTTGAACCCTGCAGTTATTTATTTCAGCTTCAGCTTATTTCAGGGTGCAAAGAGGTGACTTCAAACTCGCCGCATTCATCCTGTTACACAACTTTTTCAGTCATTACTTTAGACTTACTACTAACTTTTGTAGAGTACCTCTAAAATGTAATGTTTCCATATCTCCAGCTACATTAAGGCAGTCCGGCAGGGGCGCCAACTCCGCACAATTGAATTATAACGTCGGCAGGAAAATAATAGGATAATGTGGCGAGATAAAAGCACACACAGGCCACAACTTTTACACATAAATCGGGAAAAGTTCGTGACGCGAGGAAATAGGCGTTATATTTTGTTACAAATTATTACGCGGTAATTTTTATAATGGCGCTTTTAAGTTTGTTTACCGGCTTGTTTGGAACTCGACATTCACTCGCTGAGTGGTGTTTGAAGAATTTTAGACTCGCTTGAAACGGTTTCGGTGTTACGGGCCCTTTGACCTTGACAAAATACACCATGGAATATGTATATATATACATGTAGGTATAATATTAAGGTTTGAATCCTCTTCTCTGCAACAGTGTGTAGATAGAAAGACGACATACTGACCATAAATTCCAGTGAGTGAACTAGGTATTTACTTAGCTCAAATGTTATGACTCATCCTTATATAAGCATATATTTTTTTAATGAAATCTTTATATTCGCATGCGCTTGTTAACCTGATTATATCAATCTACCATGTAAATTCGCAGTAACTGCAGCGAATTTGCACTTTCAGGACTAAGTCTATTTTTTTTTGGTTTTCAAACTTTTTATTGAGGCGATTGGTTAAATAAGTTATTCTGTGAACTCTACAACTGCTTCATCGAACCTAAAGTGTGTCGCACCTATTATAAAAGCTGAACATTCTTGACATAAGTATCTAACATTCTTGATACTGAACGCGTTGTTAAGTTCCCCAAAGTATCAAGACAATCAAGATCAGTTTATTTAGAGCAACGAGGAACGTCCACAAGGAAGGTATTCTTCGAAGGGTGTTATTAATGGCCTCTCTTTTTTATTATATGTTTGATGGAAGTTTTTCCTCAATATAACGCCAATTGGGTTATAAGTTATCTTGCGTCACAAATGTTTGTCATAAATTTGTTAACGTCTTGTCTCTTTAAAGCGAGGTATGTTTGTTTCATATATTGTTTTTTTTTATACAACGAAGTAAGAAGACGAGCAAGACGCTCTCCTGATGGTAAGAGGTAACGCGGTCCGTAATTAGTATAGTGCTAACCAGTATTTTACAAAGGTATAATTCTGGGTGCACTGCGCCAACGCTTCTCACTTGAGAGTCATAAGATGATAAGACTCTTCAGCCCAGTAATATCACTAGCTACTACTAGCACTAGCATGTTCTTTGGTAATAACCATACCCTTATTTTAATATCAGCGTCGGAGTCTTTAACAAACAAGTTTGAACGGTTGGGCTTACACAGTTTTCGGCTGAGACCTCTACAGTTTTACCAGACGTGTAATGAGTCACTCAACTCAAAATTTGGTATTGTAATGTTTACTGGTAGGCTTCGGCCATGGCTAGTGGCCATCCACTATTGCTTCGCACTTTTGACACTTGACATACATTACGGTGCTTACAAAAAAGATCTAAGTTTTTGAAATGGAGTATATAGCCTACTACAAGTGTATTAGTATAATTAAGTAGATTATAATATAAAATGTCATAACTGTATGGATCTTTGTTATCTGACAAATACAGAAATTTAATTTTAATTTAATTTAAATGAAACCATGTTGCCAAGCAGTCATTATGACCGTGATCCGACGTGATGTTCAGTGAATCCAGGGAGAGATTTATCCCACCTTCCAGGTTTAGTTTGCTACCATATACGGTCGCATGGTCGCAAGATCGTGGTCAAAGGCTAACCTATAACAAATTTTAAAAAAAAAGGTATAACGACTTTTTAAGGTATACTCGTCTTGGATATTCCTAATTCTTTGCTTAAAATTATTCATTTATAATACGAATAACAGTAAAAACAGAAGGTACCCAATGTCAATTTCATCAAATTGAAACAAAAAGTTTTTTAATATCGGCATGATGTTCGATCCGGGACCCATTGGGAATCGGCTAAATGAATACAACGATAAATACTTTTCCTTTTGGACCTCCGGCTGTATAATGTATAGCTATAGGTAGGTAGGTACATGTGTATTGGCTTCATTTGAATTAATTTATTTTTGTCGTTCCGCCGAGTATTGGATTCACATTTAAATATATCATTCGACGGTTCGCAATTCACAAAGTGTTTTTGTATTTGTCCTGTGAAATGATATCCATTCCAAGTGTCGTGTATGTTAATATTATTCTTTGATGACGAAATGTATTTTATAGCTCTCCTGGTGTCATTTAAATATGTACCTATACTTACCTATATACACATTATATTTATTTATTTAGTGAAATTAATAAAGTTAGCATTACAGCTCACCCAAATAGCCAATTAATAAAGTTAGCATTACAGCTCACCCAAATAGCCAATTAATAAAGTTAGCATTACAGCTCACCCAAATAGCCAATTAATAAAGTTAGCATTACAGCTCACCCAAATAGCCAATTTAGTTTAACAAAACGTCATAATAATATGATATTGATACAATAACGAGAAAACTACACAAAACTAAGCTAACTAATACAACACTAACTTCTAGAATTTACACTTTCTAAAATTTACACTCTACATCTAGATACATCAGCTGAAACAAAGTCATACTTTCATAGTATGAAATTATTGCTCACTTACTCTAAAATAGTAAATATTATACCTAATACATCGAGGTATATTTGCGTATCAAAACTTAAACTTTACTGAATATTTAAGTAATCTAAGTATAACTTCGACTCAAGTAACACTCTATCACCTGAATAAACTTGCTGGTTATGATACAGTTTCAGTTGACACTGCTAAAGATAAAGAAAACCGCCATTATACACGAGTAGACCTAGGGCTCATAACTTGATACAACTTTGGAAACTTTGTAAAGTCAAAGAATAAAACTTACTCTCAAACTTGACCTTTATTTTGATAGACGATGAAACATTTTGGTTATAATACACTCATAATGAAAGATATTGGTAAGAACTAATACATTAGATATGTGAAAGTATGGATCTTTTACGCCTATTAATTTAGTATTTACAATGTACCTCTATATACATAGTTTAGACTCTGGAATAATATTAAGGCTGCTGTACAGCGGATAAATCTGTTGGGCACAGCTCAGTTGACAATAAATCTTCGTAATAACTTTTCTCTTGTCAAATAGTTACAAATAACACGGCAATAGCTGCACTTCCATCATCAGTCTCAACCTGCTGACGATCATCCTAACTGACCTGCCACTCTGAACTCCCTCGCTTGCAACAATAGAGCCTGCGGGAAACGGCGGCGCCATCAATAATGCAATCGAACAAGTTACGGCCCTCCAAGAACATAAACCGGGATGTGGGGCTCCAGCGGGCGCGGGAGATCACTTATCATCTACAGCCTTCCACATTTGCACTTCCTTACTCTAGTCAGTGGTAAATACTATGAACTTAGTGTTAATTCCGCTTTAATTTGTTATTAAATAAGCTTAAGAAGTGGCGAATAATTCAAACCATACCTAATATTATAGCGGAAGATCAGTTGGTGCATACAGTGGTGGTTAATTCCACCTAATATATAATACTAATCGTTGTATTGGTTAAAGAGGTACTATTTATTAAAGTGATAAACTAAAAATAGATTTCATCATCTCAGCCGTAGGACGTCCACTGCTAAAGATAGGCCTCACCTTTGGACTTTCATAATATACCGGTTGAAAGCAACCTGCATCCAGCGTCTTTCGGCGACCTGTATAAGGTCGTCTGTTTACCTTGTGGGTGGAAAATAAATTTAAACTAATGAAATTTCGAAAATAAAAACGGCTAAAATCTAATTCAATAATCCTACTGAAAAATCTATTCAAAGTACAAAAGGAAATAACAAAATGCGCGTTCTTTGAAACTTTTTAAAATGTCGAGAATTTTTATGTCCTCCATAAGTCGCGCCCCACCCATTCTGGATCGGTTCCAATGAAGACTCATTGACCATCCAATGATGTAACTCTTAACATGGTTGTGCACCGAATATTCCCTGCACACGAATATTCCCGGATATGGCCGATATATTTCTGTATCTAAGTATTGTGTTAGGTAAACTCTAGATGGTCAATCATATTGCACAATGCTATGTGTTGAGCAATTTATTTCATTGGTTAGGGATGATATTGAAGCTTGAATGGTCGAATGAAAGTATGCACGAGTTTAATTTTTATAGCGTAATGTTCAATATATTGCGTCGTGTAGGGCCAGTATTGCGCAATATCATGATGAATTCTATTCTCCAGCTGAAATTGAAAATATTGTGCAGTTCGTATAATTGTGCAACATAATTGACCGTCTAATGCCCGCCTTACACACCGTTTGCACCAGAGACGCGGTTCTGATGATTGATTCAAACATTACTACTGTTGTACGTAATGGGGCATTTATCGGGATTGAACCGAGGATTGCGACGTGCAATGGGGCTTTATGGTGTTTGGGGTGAGGGTTTCAACAAATGTCTTTGCAGAACTGTAAAAATGTGGTAATGTACGGATGAAATAAATTCACCAAAAACAACAAAATCTAAGTGATTTAATGCTGTGTTAATGTTTCGTTCACTTCATGTATTTTCGTACGAGATTCGTACGAAAACACGTGAAAATAATGGAATCTTGAACACAGTGCTTCCAACATAAGCATTGAAAAATTTGGTCTGGACACTTTCATACAGCGTAAAATGTTATGTGAGCACAGCCTTAGATACACAGAAATAAGAGCTACAATCAAAACTTGTTAAATTTAATAACGAGTGTGACCCACCACTTATCCAAGACATAGGTTGCGACTTAATACCTTAAGTGAGTACCTTAAGATGGTCGAGTGAGCGAGGGCAAGCCGCAGGACCCTAACTCGTTGAACTTAGATCAAGTTACGATTGAAGTTAACTCGCTGAGGTGGGTTGTTTGCGCAGGGTAATGCGAGATAATGCGCACATTCCCAGCGTAACTTCTCGAAGAATGCTCGAGGTTGCGGCGGACCAGACCTTTTATTACGTATCTGATTACGAGCAATTTGATTTGTTTACAGATTTTTTTATTCGCTATTGGATGGCCATGTTGTACATACCTGGTTTCTAAAATATAGGAAAGAAACGAAGACAATGAAAAAGTTACGTAAAAGTAGAAAGAGAACTCAAACCAAAATTAATTTATTCAGATAGACTACACTTTTGCAAGTCAAATTTATAATTATTTAGTTCTATTTTAAGATTCTGCCTCTTGTTCGAAAAGCACTTCTATGAGAAGAATGCGCAAGAAACTCATAGGGAGAGAGGAGAGAAGTAATACAGTTTAGACGAATTTTCTAGCTATAATGCCAAGAAAGAGCAGACAAATAAACATGATAAAATTACAAAGGTATATAGAAACTAGGGCTCTAACAATGTACTTCAGTAAAGCCAGTTAAATTTATAGTTTTTGATAAAGTCCTGCATTTCTTGCAAGCGTTTGATATTATTGAAGTTTTTAAGCACCGTCCAACAGTGGTGGTAAACATGAGAACTGCTCATAACGTGCAGTAACTTTATAGCGAATGACAATCGTAACTTTGTCCGTATAAAAACTTACAATAAACAAGTGCTATAAAGAATTGTGTACGAGTTTGTTTGTACGTTACATTTATTATACGAACGTTGTCAGGGCGCAGAAATTGCCTTGAAACAATCTTTTATTGTGATCGTTTCAACTGTCTCGTGTTATGTTATTTTTTTATTTTATTTGCATGTGAGGTATCTTTGTCATATCAACGCTCAAAGTATCAAGACATTTCGATATGTATCACTTTATTTATCAAGGCAACGTGGATAGACGTATACAGACTGGGCGAGAACCAGTGAGCATCCTTGCTAGCTCACTAAGCGTACAGCTATGCAGACGTTGCCTGGCCCATTTAGTACGCGGCTATTTTATGGCGCAGTCGTGTAGGATTGTATGTAAAATGTTACTAGCATAATCATCAAATTGAAATATTTTATTTCAGTAATAATAAAAAAATATAATTAGAGTCCATTGATTAATTACTAAAAGCTTTTAAAACAAGCGACGTAATATGTATATCAAATTACTTAGTGCTTTTTTGCGCAACGTTTTATCGTATTAATTACTAAAACAAGAGGCGTTAAAGCCTAAATATCTAAACAATAATGATAGATGAGGGGAGTGTGCGTCAGGATTCGGGATAATGTCTGGAACGAGATGTTTCTCGCCCACTTTATCTTCAAGCTTTATCTTTTTTATGATAAAGTATATGAAAACAACTTTGATGTATTATTTTGGCTCTTTACTCAAGGAGGCTCTTGAAAAATTCTTGTACTTAAGTATATAAACCTTGGTTTTAGACGTTTTCGCAGTTACTAAGGCTGCGTTAAAACCTAGAAACTCTTTGAACTTTTTTAATTCTCAGAATGTCTGATATACTATCGTCCTTTGGCCGAATGCAAACTTCTTTAATTTAAGTGCTCGTATCTTAGACTATGGTGAATTTAAATTAAATTTTAAATACTCGCAATTACTATAATTGTTTATATATATACAATATTTCAGTCCAATTGGTTTAGGCGCGAAGAAGTAACAAACACACAAATTTATGAAAAAAAAAATGAAAATGAAAATATATTTATTTCAGTGATATTAAAAATACCACTTACTTATTATACTTTAGCATTTACAATATTGGAGTTAAAAGGATATGCCACGCTTATTATGATCCTAACATCAATTTTGTTTGGTCGCTATAGTGGATTTATCAAAAAAAATATATTTAAAAAAATTGCATATTTAAAAATATAACAACAAAATATAACAACACAATTTAATACATAATTTAAACACAGTAAATATGATATAATTACATGTACATAGGCAAGTGGGCGGCGGTGACCGCGGAACGCGTTGTCGGCCCTCGGACAAAGGCCCTTTGATCTCGCCGTCTAAACCGAGCCTTACATAAACGGTCACGCGCTAAACTCACCACTAGTTTGTTTAATGTCGGATTAGATACATGTCACATTTGCTTCCCTTCGAACCGTTTACTGTGGAAAGGATTCATTTTGATAAGTGCCTGTCTTTTGGGGTTGTGGGTTCGGAAATGCGATTACGGGAGCCTTGGTGTTTGTTTTCTAAATAATAGACTAATTGTGATTTTCTGGTAAAAAAATTGCAAACATCTCTGTAGGTGTAAATTTTTAAAATGATAATGAGTTTCAAGACGAACAAATCAGGAGCTAGATGGTAAGCATAATAATTGTGTGATCTCTATCAGTCGCTCTCAGATTTTAGTTGTTGGATCTCATCATAGGTGACCTCTGCAAGAGAGATGACTAGAGGTACTAATTACAAGTCTACCTAATTGCTTCAAAAACCAAAAGTCATAATACTCTTACATTAATAACTTTCACAAAAAATCGTGTGCGTACAATTTGCGGCCCTTTACTTAGAAGGATTATAAAAGTTTAGATTAAAATATAAAAGGGAAGACACGGTACAGGCGTCTAGCAAATGGACCGCTGCAGTTAGGTTAAAGCACACAATTTTACTTGCAACCGACGCTTTTCGACCCAGTTGGTCCAAGTTTGGCTAAAGCAATGATAGCGCGTACTTGCTCGTTTTTCTCAAAGAGGTGCTTTGCGAACGAGCGCAGCGGTAGGGTATTAAAATAGAAAAAATGTAAAATAAATTTGCAAGGAGGAAGACAGAGGACCGAGTTGAGTGGCATGCCATGGGGAGGCCTATGACCAGCATCAGCAGCTATGTCCAGCTGTGGACGAACGTGGGCTGATGATGATTTGCAATAAAAATGCTCCATTGAAGTCTATTTGAGTTTACCGTATCTTCCTTTTTTATTTTGATGTAAGGATAAAAGATATAAAACATTGTTGGTAGAGTTTAATTTGGAAATGCGTGCAGAACGAGTTGTGAAATATGATGATTATGTAGGTCTCGCAGGGGTACATATGTACCCGGACATTATATATGTGTTGTTGTTTCCCTTTGTCGGCCTAAACCGCTTTATTTATGTATGAGAGATCGGAGGATCGGCCCAGGAATTGCTTAGCTTTATTATGTTTAAATCTTTGCTTTTAGTAGATCATATTATTAAACTTTAGCACTAAGACTTAGCACTTAGAGTTTTAGCAATACGACTTCAGTGTTTAGGTTTCATAGAATGATGATGTAAACTTAACCTAGATACGAGTACATTACTGTATTATGTGACCTAATAACTAAACGTTTATAATATAACTAGGTTATGCTCGCGGATTTGCCCACGTGGCAAAATCCTTTCCTAGCGAAGGTCTACGTCATAAAACCTATCTGTATTCCAAATTTCAAGCGAATCCGTTCGGTGGTTTGTGCTATGCGTTGATAGATCAGTCAGTCACTCTTTCCTTTCATACGTGTATATTTAGATAAAGATATTATGTATTTTACAAGCTTTATATTACTTTCACCTGTCTGTTGTCTGTCTGTCTGTCTGTCTGTCTGTCTGTCTGTAATCAAATCTTGCAAGTTTAATTTGACCCACTTCCCGGTTTCCAATTGAGCTGAAAATTTGCATGCGTATGTAAATCGGATGACAATGCAATATTTTTATGACATCGAGCTGATCTGATGATGGAGCTGGAAGGTGGCCATAGGAACTCCGTCATAAAACAACGCAACCCCATCGAGTTTGAGCTCATTTGATTCGTCTTGACGAGTACTTTATGATACAAAACGATAATAATAATTAAAGCTTGTTTTTAAAAAGTATTTTTTAAATTTCACTTGTTTATTTTTTGATCTAAGCAATGCTGCTAGCATTCTGGACGCGTTGCAAATCGTATGCATGGAAAGAATATTGAAACTGTTTTAAACTAGCAAATAATATCTCATGTTAAAAATCATGTTATTTTATAATATTTTTATTTAATTTAAAGTAATGAAATATTCTGTGAACCTTTCGTTATAACAAATACGCAATATGCCCGGTATATTGCAATACATATAGGTTTATTGCAATACAATACCTTTATGTTTTTGTATGTGAATTGATTTTTAATAAACAATCTTTCAATTTTAAATATGCATATATAATTAAACAACAAACATAAAACATTAAACACACACACACACACACACACACACACACACTATTTTTATAAAACATTGTATCGCTTTCTCCACTATAACAAAAAATACTAAAAACATAAAAGGGAACTCCAATACGACAAATGTGATTTTTTTCATATTTGATCCCAGAAAAAAGGGATAATTTTGTGTCTAATGTTGTATAGAAAACGGTAACGTTGGTACGGCACCCTTCGTGCGCGAGTTCGACACCCACTTGTCCAGTTTTATATAAATTACATAAAAATAGTAAATTATATCACAACACATACTCGTGGTCATACACTACCTTCGACAATTAAGTTAGTTTCCCTTGACAACTTCACCTTCGATCAAATTCGTCGAATTCCATCAAATTCCACCGAATCCCATCGGATTCCAGCAGAATTTAGCGGAAGAAGTGCGTTATTCTCCGAAACCGTTTTAATTAACACTCAATAAATGAATTTAGAGGATTCTGATGAATAATTCAGTTTCAATCAGAGCCTCCGGAGCGCGGGTTATTGGTGATTATTGAATCAATACTACATCACTGCAGGATACTCAATTATAATCAAGGAT
Source organism: Hemithea aestivaria (assembly GCA_947507615.1). Taxonomy (NCBI): domain Eukaryota; kingdom Metazoa; phylum Arthropoda; class Insecta; order Lepidoptera; family Geometridae; genus Hemithea; species Hemithea aestivaria. The sequence continues at coordinate 19,635,031 of OX382324.1, read as the reverse complement.
AAGGAACTTCAATTAAATTCAATTTACTGTCGTTTCAATTAAATAATAGATATTAAGGCGGGCGCAAACTAAAGCCGACGGAATTCCGCTTGTGTAATATTTTTATGAACAGACAAGTTTTATGAACCCGTAGTGCAAGCTCTAATTGCCCTAATCACAGAACAGAAATCTGCTATCTCAAAAAAATCTAAGCATTATGTTTGGCCGATTCAGGCTTTTCTCTGCTCCGCGTCAATAGAAATTCACCTATTATTCCACAGTCTTGTAAAACTTTGTGCAGCAGAGTGCCCAGTGTCCACGGAATTACGTTAGAACTATTAATTGTACAGAGTTATAAAAGATCGATTAGATTTTCATTAATATAATATATTGAAAATAAATAGCAACAGCTTTCAAAAACAGGTAAAGTCAATCAAGAACAAGTGAAGGTATAAATCATAGAGCATAAGAAAAATAAAAACTAAAAGAGGTGAAAGTCTTTGTTATTTTTACAACACTCTCACCACTTTCACATTTTCAGCTATCATATTAAATCACTTAAATATACTCTCACCTAAACTTTACATTACAAACTTTTAAGAAGAACAAAAACATTACATAGTTTCTCATCAGAACAAAAATCAAAGAAAATACACTACTAATAAATTACAAAACATTAGTAACACCTATTTTCATTCTGAGATACTGAAACTGCTGTTTAGATAGAGCTTTAGTAAATATATCAGCATATTGCTCTTTAGTACATACATAATTCAGATCTATTACCTTATCCGCATATTTCTCTTTAACAAAATTATATTGAACATCTATATGTTTACACCGCTTATGAAAGTCTATGTTCTTAATTAAACATATAGCACTCTGATTATCAATATTTAGACAAACTGAATTTTGATGAAATTCACCAATGTCCATCATCAATCTCTTAACCCATACCGCCTCCTTTGTGCAAAGACAGGCAGCCATGAATTCGGCTTCAGTAGTTGATAATGCGACACTACTTTGTCTTTGAGTTGTCCAGGTAACCGCTGCATCATTCTTTATGAAGACATAACCAGAGAGGGACCGTCTAGCATTTATGTCTTTAGCATAGTCAGCATCACAATAACCTTGTATCTCGTTATTCTTAGAGCGTCTGTAGCACAGGCCATAGTCTTTTGTCTCTTTCAAGTATTTGAGTATTTTCTTGACTGCTTCCCAATGTGTATGATTATAGCAATTCAAAAATCGACTCACCAGGCTCACTCCATACATAATGTCTGGTCTACTCACGATGGCGAGGTACATCAGTGATCCTACTGCTTGTCGGTATGGTAGGCTGGCCTCAGGTGCTGTGCTGCTCTTATCCAGTGCTATGTGAGGGTCCACTGGAACCTGTGTGCCGTTAGCATTATTCATATTAAATTTCTTAAGCAGTTGCTCTATGTAGTGGGACTGATGGATGAAGATGTGTGTGTCTGCTCTTTCTATTTCCATTCCCACAAACACTTTGCATTCAAATATTTTAATTTCATAATTATTCTTTAATTCAGAAAGAACACTATTCAGAATTTCCCTATTCTTGGAAATTAAAATGCCATCATCTACATATAACAATAAGTAGATTTTCACATCATTTACATGACCAATGTAAACACATCTATCAGCATGACTACTTTGGAAACCATATTTCTTCAAAGTTGCGTCGAACTTATGGTTCCAACATCTAGGAGCTTGTTTAAGACCATAAAGTGAGCGATTAAGTTTACATACCTGGTTTGCTTCAACATTCAAACCTTCAGGTGGAGTCATGTAAATGTCCTCGGTGATGTCTCCATACAGGAACGCTGTTTTGACATCAAATTGAACCATTTGCAGTTCATGCTGTATAACCTCTGAAAGCAGTAAACGGACAGAATCATATCTTACAGTTGGTGAAAAAGTCTCGGTGTAGTCTCGCCCTTGTTTTTGCCCACATCCTTTTGCGCATAACCTTGACTTGTATATTGGGCCAGATGGACCACTTTTTATACGAAAAACCCATTTGCATTTTAGCAGGTTGACTCCGGGAGGCTTTTCAACAAGTGTCCATGTTTCATTTTTAGCATGAGAATTTAGTTCATCATCTATTGACATTTTCCATTTTTCAGCATCAGAAAAATCCGGTGATGTAGCTTCAGTATAAGTTTCAGGAATGCTTGCATCATGAATATCTGGAACTGAGAGGTAAGTTTGTGCTTCACACATTTTCGTCTTACTTCTTGTCATTATTGTAGGTTGTACTGAACCTATATCTTTCTCAGGAACATATAAAGAAGAATCATCATCAGGTGATTCATAAGAATCTTCAGAAGTATCATCACAAGAATCTATTTCTACGCATTTTTCTTGTTCATTATTTACAACTTTCTGAATGGATGTGCTTTCTGACAATGGCATTGTGACATAATTTCTCTTCACAGTACTCTCCAAGAATACTACATCTCTGCTTATGAGAACTTTCTTTACTTTTGGATCGAACAATTTATATCCTTTTGTGTTCTCACAGTATCCGATGAATATAAGCTTTATGGATTTAGCATCAAGCTTCTTAGCTTTTTCTTTAGGAACTTTCATCATAGCTTCACATCCAAAAATTTTTATATTGGATAGATTCGGCATCTTACCCGTCCACATTTGTTCTGGCGTACAATAGTTCAGTGCTCTCGTAGGACATCTGTTGGTTATATATGCTGCAGTTGCGATAGCTTCTGCCCATAACTCCTTCTGTAATTTAGCATTTACAAGCATTGAACGCGCTCTGTCTAATAAGGTACGGTTCATCCGCTCTGACAGCCCATTCTGTTGGGGTGTATACGGGGTAGATGTTTGATGCATTATTCCAGACTTATTTAAAAGGCTTTTAAATTCATTACTGAGATATTCGGTGCCATTATCAGTTCTGAGCTTTTTAATTTTACAATTAAGCTGATTCTCAACTAGAGCTTTATACTGAGTGAACTTGTCATAGACTTCAGATCTATTCTTAAGAAAATAAACATATACTTTCCTGGTATAATCATCAGTGAAGGTGACAAAATATCTAGCTCCTCCAAGGGACGGTACCTCCATGGGTCCACAGACGTCAGAGTGAATAAGTTCTAGCTTGAACTCAGCTCGGGAGCCATTCACTGGAAACGGATTCCTTGTCTGCTTGCCTTCAGTGCATGTAACACACACCACCTTCAATTTATTTTCTGTGTTCACTCCGGGCATGCTATTTAAATCCTCAGAGTTGAGATTTGATATTCTCTAGTGCCATAGGAATGCATCATTTGTTTCGGATATGTATACTGATTCCTCTTGAGTTTTCAGCCGGTACATATTATTAGTCATTATTTGCTTCGGATATGTATACTGATTCCTCTTGAGTTTTCAGCCGGTACATATTGTTAGTCAGGGTACATACAGGACATTCTGAACTTTTATAGTATTAATGTCACCCTTTTTATCCATAACTCACAAATTTACTTTTCCACAGGCCATCACAGTCAGTTTCTTATCATCAGCAACCTTTATGGTATTTACCGGGGGTGTCACATCGTCGTTGAGCCAGTCCCAGTGCATAATCAGATGCATAGACGCTCCGGAGTCAATATACCAACCTGCATTATTATTTGGTAATGCAGAGAACACCGCTGCAAAACCTTTGTCATCTTTAGATTGCTGCATTTTATTTATACAGACCTTACTGATATGACGAGTAACATCGGGGACCTCTCTTGTCCTTGTTACTGTTGTCAATGACCTTGATCTGAGCTTGACCTTGGTAGCTGTTGTTCACATATAACGCTGTCAACTCTACTTTAATGTCTTGAAGAAGTTTTGTCTTTACAAAATCTGCACGGACAGTTACACCGGAACTTTCTATCGCCATGATCATTGGTTGGTACATCTCGGGTAGTCCAGCTAATAGCAACGATCCCAACCATTCATCTTGCACTGTGAAACCTATGTTACTAAGTTTATGTGCTGTTAACATGATTTTATTCAAATATTCTTCGACATTTTGACAACTTTCGAGTCTTGTGCTTGTTAAATCACGCAGGAGGCCGACGCGTCTGGTTAAACCTTTGTCGTCAAATGCTTTCGCCAAATTGTCCCACACTTCTTTTGCAGTTTTCGCGTCTTGGACGTGAACATAATTTATGGGATCAATAAGCAAAATTATTTTTGATTTTGCCTTCGTGTTTAACTTCGCATCCTTTTCATATCCAATTACACACGTATAGAAATTCACCTATTATTCCACAGTCTGAACACAAAATACTACAAAATCTCCACTAAAACACTAACAACACCCTAAAACACTAACTCATTCAAACTAACAATAGAAACACTAACTCCTGCTAATTACAGTCGGCGCCTTCTTCAAATTATATTTCACATCGCGATAACAATTAGGGTCTACGAGAACCGCTACGAAGGCGCTACGGAGCTACGAACTGCTACGCCGTAGACCAAGGTATTAATATTCTGTAGGGTTGGCCCTTGAGATAAATTAAGACAAATTGAATTGTCAGGGGTGTACACAAATAGACACGATTCAAAACTGGATATAATTGAAATCCCCAACGATGTTTTATTTCAAAGAAAATAATTATAGGCTGGCGCTCAGAAGCTCAGGAGTCAACTTCAAAATTAAATTATTTTACTGATGAAATCTTTAATCTTGTATTAATAAAGAAACAGTCACTGACTGATCTATCAAACCACTGAAAGGGTTGAAAATAATATTGTTTCCAAGTAAGATATTAGGACGAAGTAGCTACACATATTTTAAAAAGAACTCCTAATAGTTTCTTGTCTGATTTTCTAATAGAGATACTTTCTGAATGGGCGGTAGGTTTAACAGGTAGGTGGTAGGTTTAGGGTAAGCAGAGACTATCCCTCCTCTTGGTATGATCCTAACACACCTCTTTCGCTTCCACAACTACGGCGGGCCATAGTTTAAAATCGAATAATTTAAAAGTTAAGTGCTCCAAAAATCGATTAGAAACCTGTGCTAAAATAGAATTAAAAATTTCTCAATGTGAGCAAATCCGCGAGCGTAATTTTTCTATGAAATAAAGAAGTGTAAAGTGTTGACGTAAGAGTAGCCCGGGTACTACACACCCGGGTCGGTAATCCGGGTATAATCCACCCGGGACCGGACAAAGCCGGTTGCTCCGGGTCTCACGTCACCGTGCCCTTGAGATCTCACATACTCATGCGATCTCGCAAAGGCTATATTAAAAGGATAGAGTTAAAGTGATCAAAAACAAGAGCAATAAAAAAAAATACTTTGCAAAAACAGCCGTTTATTATTATTATTATTATCATAAACACGAGCCTTTTATAGGTGTACACGGAGACAAAAAAAGTCCAACGCGCAGAGACCCTTTTGAGCTTTTAATTATAAATGTAATGGGTGACACTTATTGAAGTCTGTCTGTGAGTCCATTTATAGAAAATGGGCTCAAAGACAGGCATATTATTATTACCATCTATCATCAAAGTATTTTCAAGACGAATAAAATACGCCCAAACTCGATGGGGTTGCGTCGTTTAATTACGGAGTTCTTATGGCCGCCTTCTAGCTCCATCATCACATCAGCTCCATGTTATAATAATATTGCATTGTCATCCGATTTATACATGCATGCAAAATTTCAGCTCAATCAGAAACCGAGAAGTGGAAATTTAACTTGCAAATTTGATTACAGACAGACAACGGACAGGTGAAAGTATATAAAAGCTTGTAAAATCTACTTAAATACAATATAACTTTCATTTCTTTGTTAATTATCTCTATTTCCAGGTTACAAATAGCAATTTTTCACTTTAAATAGTAGTTTTTAGCAGATAAATATTTACCTCTACGCCAGATTTCAGCTCAATCTGTTTAACGAGATTTAAAATTTATTGATTCTCACCTCCCATTTAAGATGCATATTTAAGTTGTAGAAATTGTATTTTATATTATTTTGCAGTTGTCTGCCCCGGTACAACATGACAAAGCTATAAACGTGTAATTTTGTGGAAAAAAATGTATACAATAATATTTTTCATCGGCAAATTTCTCGCACATTTCTATAAAACAAATATATTCACTTATTCCGACAATTTGCTTTGAGAAACCTTATCAGGTTAACATGGTAAAGTCTTATAACGACATCACTTCGTACAAATATATAAGAAATGATCTATTTACGAGATACGATGTAGATGTGTTTAAGATTATAAATTAAAAAATGTTATATTGTTAGTATTTTAATTAACAATATTAACTAATTAATCATAGGTATTCTTATAAATATAATGCGTTTACAAGTTCATATTTTAATTAATAATATTAGAAATTATTTAGGTATTTCCTTCTGTAACGTAAGGTTTGGTTGATACTCGAATTTTGTTGTTTCTGTAAGACGTTGATTTTAAACATAGAAACAATCAATCAACTAAACTGTTGACGATAAGACCGCTTAATTGTGACATTTTATTTTCAGATGTGTATTTATAAGCTTATTCTATTGTAATTATAGTGTACAACAGAATTATCTAATCTAATTAAAAACTAGTTCATAGAGTTATAAGGACCTCAATATATTTGGCAAGGGAAAACAATAAGTAAATCGTCCACAGACAAAGAAAATAAGGCAGTAGTGGCTGAAAATCAGACGTTATCTTACGCAAATCGCACGTCGGTTGGAGGCTCGACGGCTGAATAATGATGCGGTCAGCTTACGGCGAGCCTGCCGCTGAGCCGGGTACGGACATCGTACGGACTACATACGCACGTATTATATGTCACTGTGTGTTCTGGGAAGGCGATTTAGTATGTTTGTTTAAATTAACTAGTTTAAAATACTACGAAATATATCTAAATATAGTGTGGTTTTATTTTTAATGTAACTCTAGGTAATTTTAACGTTTACATAATTTTATTTTGGGATACTTTGACACAAAAAAAATAAAAAGAAAATAATAAACTGATAGCGTTTTTGTTCTGAAGTCAATCGTTTAAAGGCTTATTACACCTGGCTAAATTTAGAAGCCTAAATTCAGTCGCCACTGAATTAAGTCAAGTGTAATCACATTTAGCATCCTAAATTTAGAAGAAAGTATCGTTCATCCTAATTTAGATTCTGAATTTAGTGACTAAATTCAGCCAAGTGTAATAAGGCTTTTAACACTTAATATTTAATTCTGCAAAGAAGCAAAAAGTTTCTTTAAGTTTTCTTTTTGAGCCTAGAGCCCAAAAAAAATAAGACGAAATTTAACTCAGTCTAAAATGTTTTTTTCTTGTAAAACAACAGTTTTTCGCTTATAAATGTGTTCAATTTACTTAGTGTTTAATCTTTCCAAGAAAAGCTGTAAAGTACGTGAGGATATGTAATGGCAGCGTCAGGTTCTAGAAATATTAGTGTATCGGGCGCGTGAGGAGCGACGATTTGTCTCCGGAGACAGTGAGCGACTGGTTCACTTGTACAGGCTGACATTATAGCTGGAACACAGATAAAACACGATACATTCTGCTACATTTTTCAAAGGACTTTACTCCAAAGATGGCTTCAGAGCCCTGATTTAGGAGCACTCATGGCATTCAGCGTTCCGCATGCACCGCGGCAGGTAGTACACGCTCAAAGGACGCCGGCGACAGAGCCTCATTCAATTACCCCCGTGAAGGCCCCGAGTGCCACTAAACTCCAACACCATTTATGTATTTAGTGAGGCGCAGGTAAGGCACGCCCTGATTCGATTACCGACCCTCCGCGACATCCTCGACCGAAGGAAGCATAAAAGTCGCCGCTTCTTAAATAACGTCTAATTTATTTATTTACAAACGGCAAATTTGGCTTCAATCTCTCTCGAAACATTAAGGCGCTTTAAAAGTCCCTTCGACTTTAAAAATGTTCGAGCGAAAATTTCAAAAGTTTACAAAATGAAAGGTAAAAAAGTTACCCGCGAACGAACCCCTGATGTTATTCCTGGCGTCGCTGACGATCTTGAACTGCTCCAACGATCGATCCTCGGGGGTCGCAGGGTAAACAAAGCGAATGGACGTCCAACAAAATCCTTAATTAGAAAACTTGAAAATTATCTGCATTGTGGCAGGGTGCGAAGAAAGCGAGCCCATGAATATTCATCTGGCGAATTACCATAAACAAATACAAGCTACATAAACGATTATAAGAAGAGAATTGAGATTATTATAGGGGTCGGTCGTACCCGGGGTCGGTGGGCTACACTCGTGTCCCGCGCCCTGCATTACCCGCGCCTACCGCCGTCACCCGCTCACTCGCGTCTTCCACTTTCATTATTCAAATACACGAACTACGCCACAAAAATATTATTCACAGTTATGTTCTAGACACAGAAATTGGTTGACCAAGCCACCTGACATGTTGACAGCCGAAAGAAATATGCGCTGAATTTGCCTAAACAAAAACAGGTCGAAATAAATTATGAATTTTCTCTCGTGTGATGTGAAGTGAGCGCTGTCTAGAACATGCTTACATTTACCTATTTTTATAGCTCTGAGTGTTAAACACGTGACACTTTTTGTCACGTAAAAGCTTGTAGTAAAAGCGACCTCTTACTATATATTATACTTCTTATATATACAATATAAACGTTGTGCTAGGAGGGTAATGGGAGGCTTTTCATTCCATTATTCTATGCTAAAGGTCGTGTAAGTGGAGTATAAAGTTACAGGAAGCTGCTTTTTATATTCTCTTACTTCATCGTTCGTTCAAATACTGTAACCGTATTCGAACGAACCCTTACATATAGAAAAACATAGTCGAGTAAGACAAAAAATAATCTCTTACGGATACATAACAAGATAGAAAAGGAAAACTAATCGATTGTTACATTAACCGTTTTTTGGTTGACAGGTAAGTACGAATTGCCTGCAAAAGGCCTAACTAGCGCTTTAGAATTTTGATTATTGATATATTAAAATTGGTCATGTGTTTTTGGAAAATCGTTTTATCTACTACGAGCTTATGCACGCGGCTTTGCTCGCGTATTAAAATCCTTTTTTAGCGGACGTCTATGGCATAAAACTTATGTGTTCCAAATTGCTACGCGATTCGTTCAGCGGTTTGGGTTGTACATTGATAGATCAGTCAGTCAGTCAATCAGTCACTTTTTCCTTTTATATATTTAGAAGATATCTATGAGTGTAACTGTATAAGTGTGACGTCACGCCAAATATAGACCTGTCTCTTGTGACTCCGTGACGTTTAGAATTCGCTCTGTGAATTGTTCTCGGAAGCTTTATCATAGTTACGAGGAAAATTGTTTATTCTTTCGTAAGAAAGTTTGATACACTGAATTAAATATAAATGCTTGTTTGACTCTTTTGTGTACTTTTCATTCTTTATTATTAATATTCTTGAAAGGAAAATATCGAAAAATGTGAAATATTTTCTGTGGAATATATTAATACTATGTGTAACACTGTTATAATGGGTGCTAAAGTTAACATAAGAAGTTGCATGCTTTTTTATCTTTTCTGACGTACAGCTCTAAGTCTCTATATACTCGTATTTTGCCTGTTAATAGTAATAATTACCTACTGGCGCGCCATTATCAATAAGTTCTCTGATTGCTGTAATTTTTTTAGGGTTTCGTACTTCTAAAGGAAAATACAAACCCTTATAGGATCAGCCAAATACAGACATTGCGTAGACTTGTCTTGCTGTTAAGTAAAACTGTCATCCCATACATTGTACTTTTGTGAATGTATAGGATGACAGTTTGACTTGACAGCAAGACAAGTCTACGCAATGTCTGTGCTTGGCCGGCAGAACGAGTAGAGTTATCTGGTTGTTTTTTTATTTAACCAGGTGTTAAGTAGTAACATGTATTATTTATTTTTTTGTGGCTTCACGTATCACTACTCACTATAGTAGCATGTAAGTGACTTACCGTTCTATTCCCAAGGTTCCTGACTCGGCAGCTGAGGTAGGCGGACTTGCCGACGAGGGCGGTGACGTTCCGCGGCGTGGCGGCGTCGAACGAGGGCGCCAGTCGCGAGCCTGGAATGGCCGGCAACGCGTTCACTGAGCCAGCGCCGCCTGCCACGTCGCATACACCTGCGGGAGAGGAAGGATATAATTTAATTAATTTGTTTTTTTTTTAATATTTACGTAATAGAAAAGGCATCTTATGGACAAATATGAATCATTCTAAACGTTAACTTTTGCTACGTAGCTTTTACGCTTAAAATTAATTAAGTTTTGCGGTGTAATAGATACTACCTATCTCAGTTAGTTAATAAATTATTGCAAATTTTTCCCTAAAATTAAAGAAAAATTTGTCCTAAAACAACAACAAAACAAAACATTAACTATTCGTATATAATAAAAATGTGACTGAACTCCTTAGTTTAACCGTTTTTATATTGCATCTGTAAACCGTACAAAACGTTCAAGACATAAAGAAAACTGTACTTTAAAAATGTATCATGTTATTGTAGGTAATTCAAAAGCAACGTTCTGAAACCCATCGAATCAAAATCTCTATATAATGTTTATTCTATATAACTAGTACAAGTTGTATCGATGTATTGTATCTCTGTCTGGCGACGGTCCAGCTCACAGCTACCATCCACCGTTGGATTTACTCGCCTGCGATATAAACTATATTGGTGTTTACTTCACACGACACAATCTGATAACACACATTATATTAAATCCACACTACGTTCGATCCGAGATCAAATCGAAACGTCGTCGTCTAAAAAAATTTATAGGTTGCGTGGCCAACCTATATGTTGCAATTCCAGGTCGCCGAGATTCATACAAGACCTACAACATGATCTAACGACTGCCTCCTACATATCTTATAGGAAACAGCAGGGTACCACAGTTTTACGTGCCTTCCAGGCGACTACACGCGGTTTGCCACACTGAGATTTGAACCTAGGACCTCTGGACTGGACCAATGACCACTCGGCCACGGACCCTACAAATCTAATGTTATTTAGTCACTTACGCATAAACTTTTACCGGGGGTAGATTCTTTGCAGGTGATCGTCTATGTGGGTAGGTACCCAACAGTGCCAGTTATTCTACCGCCTGAGCAGTGATGTGCAAACATTACTGTGCATCGGTAGGAGGGCTCTGTAGCTAGTGAAATTACTGGGCTAAAGAATCTTAACATCTTATAACTCTCAAGTAAGAAGCGTTGGCGCAGTGCATCTAAAATTTTACATCATTGTAAAATCCTAGTAGCACTGTACTAATTATTTAAGAAGGGTTATTTTTTGTGACCGTCATCGGACTTATCGAACCGAAAAAAATGCAATCAGTGGGGCATGTGACTAGACAATTTTCGGCAGTATCACCTGCCACCACCAGTAGCACCAGTAGGGCGCTTGAGGGGGCAGGTGGGAAGTACATACTTGAAGAAATTATAGTAGTATTAGTACGATTCATCATGACGAAATTAAACAGGATTTAGTGTAAGTGCTATTAGAGTTGGTCTAACAATTCATAAACTATTAACTAATAAGGTAGCGACTAGGTTATTGTAATTAATGCAGATAGCGTCTGGTCTCGGCCTGCGGTGTCTGCTTCTTTTTAATAGTCTGTTGTGTTATAAATCTTGAAGATTCATAAGCCAACAAAGCACCCCTTGTCTCGAAGGTTTAGTAGTCAAACAAGAATTAATCATAAACATTGTATAAACGAATGTCTGTACGTGCCGGCGCGGCGCGTTATCAATCGCGGCGTGTAAACGCTACCTTCGCCGCGTTATATAAATCGCACTGTGTAGACAGGGTGTAATATCACCATTTTTAAATTGACTTCATAAAAAGGAAGGTTCAAAATTCGTCACAAAGTTTTTAATGCATGTTCACGGCACGGCTATTCGATGACGCCTGTACCGGTTTAATTATGTTTTTTGGTTTCAAAGGTTCCATTTAATTTATATCGAATTCGGTTGAACGGGTTTTGAGTTGTAAATTCAAATAGGTACATGCCTCATTATCATTTATTAAAAGGGAGGTTTTTATCCGCCATAGGTTTGACCACTATTTTGTGAGATGTTAAACAACTACATACTCGTATATTGTCATGGATGATAGCAGACTAAACATAGATTTTGGAGTAAATCAAAATCTCTTCGACTTCATTGAAAATTTCAGAACACGGTAAGGCACGCTTAATTTTGTCGTTTAAACTCTAAATATTTATAAAGCGGGACCATCTCACTCAATTCAATAGGTATAACGTTAAGCGTCAACATCGTGAATGCTCACTCATAAGATGAATCCCGCACAAACGTCACAACAAATCTGTATCTCGGAGGAAGCGCCGTGAGTCGTGAGTCGCAAACAAAAGGGCAAATTAAGTGGCTCCTCGCTCCTCTCCCGTCTCTATTGTCACATCAAGTGTTTAATTAAATGTTTACAGAAAGGACTGTTATCAAAGGATTCTAGTTTTTGTCCTCAGATAAAGGTAAATGAAAATCGTCTTTTGTACGCTTCCTGTCTTCACAATACATTTTCAGCTCGTTGCTTTTATTTCACGGATCCATCGAAAAACTATCTTCCTTAACACGACCAATCTATCTCAACTAGGGATTGCAATCCGGAAAACCGGATCCGGTAATCCGGCCGGATCCGGCACATTTAACGGTTACCGGATCCGGTACAAATATACCGGATCCGGAGACCGGATCCGGTGCTAGTAGTTTGTGGCAAAATAATATAGCTTATATAAACTTTTAATGCTTGTGGTATTCAAGCGTGCGAGTCTTTCGTCACCGAGAGTAAGGTATAACTATTGTATCTATTAAATACTACATAATAATTAATATTGTTACCTACTTATAAATAAATCTGTGAAAGTGAAATCTAGAAAGACTGAGTTACTCGTTGCTTCGTAAAATTATAAGTTACTCTACTTCGTCATCATCATCCACCGCCCTCTACATCCCACTACTGGGAATAGACCTTCCTCAGGTTATGCCAGTCAACCCTGTCCTGTGCCAATCTAGTCCATGTGCGACCCGCCAATTTTACCAAATCGTCCATCCATCTGGCTGCTGGACGACCGACACTGCGTTTGCCTGTCCTTGGTCACCATTTAGTCAACATCTTACTCCACCTGTCGTCACCTCGCCTAGCCAGGTGACCTGCCCAACTCCATTTGAGTCCCATTACTCTCGTTCCGGCATCTTGAACTTTTGTTCTCCGCCTAATTTCGATGTTTGGAACTTGATCTTGAAGTTTGATGTCAAGCATGGCGCGCTCCATGGCTCTTTGTGCTACCTTGATGCGGTAGACAGCCTCATGTGTTAGCGTCCATGTCTCGGCGGCGTATGTCATGGTGGGCAGGATGCAATTTAATTTAATTTATTCCTAATTTTGACATTGTTCTTCTAATTGACATAAAATATTATGTAGTTAAAATATTGTAGTAAAAATATTATGTAGTTAAAAAGTTAAAATATTATGTAATTAACAATAATTATTGCATGCCGAAAAGCAGATTATGGCGTTCTATATAATCTCAAATTATTTCCACCTTATTGTACCCATTTTCGCAATCAATAAATGAATTTTGAATTTTGAATGCACTGAAGGCTATCGTCAAACGATATGTAAAACACTAGAATCCATAGACAAAATTGCGTACATTACTTGCTTAAACCTCCTCAATGTATATTGAAGTTGTCATCAATCGTAGTGGGTGAGAATTAGCCAATAGGCCCTCTGGTTGTAAAGCCTGGTTTTCAGACACTGAGGAATTCGACGTGACTAATTCAGAATGTCGTCTAATTCTACACTACCTACTAAATTTTAATTGTTCTGAATGAAAATATGTTTTTATCTATTTGTCTTAACGGTCTTAACATTGGTTAGGTAATAAAGTCGATTTTAACTACCTTCATCTTACTAATATTATAAACGTGAAAGTTTGTAAGAATGAGTGTCTGGATGTATGTTTGTTACTCTTTTACGTCTAAATGAGTGGACCGATTGGTCTGAAATTTGATATATAGCTAAGACCCTGGAACAACACATAGGTTACAGTACAGCAGGTGAAACCGCTGGGCGCAGCTAGTATTACGTAATATGAGAGTAGTGACTTGAATTAATCACTTATTGTAGTAAAAAGCAAAAATCATCCTGATTTGATCAATCCGGCCGGATCCGGTCGGATCCGGCCGGATTGATGGAAATCCGGCCGGATCCGGCCGGATTGAAAATGACACCGGATTGCAATCCCTAATCTCAACACCTAAAAAATGGAATATCAACTTAATCAATAAACCATCAATGGTTCCCGTGATGGATGTCCCCTTAATTAAGAACTACAAAACTGTAAACACGGAAATGCACCGAATGTTTCTAAAAATAAGGTTGAAATTTGAGCGTGCCGTATTTTGTCACAGGCGTAAATTGGGCAAAGATTTAGGCGCGTTCGATATTGAAACATGAGCCTTATGAGACAGGAGTTAGAGTCGAGGATGGGTGCATAGTTATGGTTGTAGGAACGAGGACAGATTGCGGACGCAGACGAGCCATTGAGGATGATAAAGTGACCACGACCACAACACCAGATGTCGCCTCCGGGACGATAGAAAAAAGGTTTGCCTATTTATTGGAGCTTGTATTATGCATTACCTACTCTCACTCATGTATTTATAGAATAGGAGATTTATCTGCAATCGTCGTCTTCTCACTCATATCTCACATGATGTTCCAGGCTTCTTGTTATCGAATTCCATCAACATTGACGCAAAATATATGCAGCAAGGAAGTCCTAAAATATATACATATTTTTATACCAGTATATAGGTATACATATATTATAGGAATTCAGAATATAAAATCAACTGCGCGACAATAGTTTTTAGGGTTCCGTACCTCAAAAGGAAATAACGGAACCCTTATAGGATCACTTTGTTGTCCGTCCGTCCGTCCATCCGTCCGTCCGTCCGTCCGTCCGTCTGTCTGTCAAGACCCTTTTTCTCAGGTACGCGTAGAGGTAACAAGCTGAAATTTATACAAAATACTAAAGTCCATTGCTTCTTAGAGCTGTGAAAAATTCAAACTTCTAGACCAACGCAATCAAAAGATATAGACGAATATGTCGCAAATTTTAGCAAATTTTCGACATTACCATATAAATCAAAACCTACGGGGTACTTCTCGTGAACTCAGAATTTTGAAATTTGGCACAAGGCAACAACTTAGAGCACAAATAGAGGAAAAATTGCGAAAACTATAAATTTTTATTCGCGTCATACCGTCATATGAAAAAAATATTTTGAATAATTTTATACCTACTACCCTTTTTCTCATGAACGCGTAAACGTATTAAATTGATATTCATATCAAATACTCAAGTCTATCATACCTTTAAACTGTAATAAAATCAAACCTCTATGTTAACGCATTCAAAAGAAACACCAATTTTAGCCGCAATTTTAAACTCGCAACTACTCTCAAAAAACCAAAACCTACAGGGTACTTGCCGTGAATAGGGATTGCAATCCGGTGTCATTTTCAATCCGGCCGGATCCGGCCGGATTTCCATCAATCCGGCCGGATCCGACCGGATCCGGCCGGATTGATCAAATCAGGATGATTTTTGCTTTTTACTACAATAAGTGATTAATTCAAGTCACTACTCTCATATTACGTAATACTAGCTGCGCCCAGCGGTTTCACCTGCTGTACTGTAACCTATGTGTTGTTCCAGGGTCTTAGCTATATATCAAATTTCAGACCAATCGGTCCACTCATTTAGACGTAAAAGAGTAACAAACATACATCCAGACACTCATTCTTACAAACTTTCACGTTTATAATATTAGTAAGATGAAGGTAGTTAAAATCGACTTTATTACCTAACCAATGTTAAGACCGTTAAGACAAATAGATAAAAACATATTTTCATTCAGAACAATTAAAATTTAGTAGGTAGTGTAGAATTAGACGACATTCTGAATTAGTCACGTCGAATTCCTCAGTGTCTGAAAACCAGGCTTTACAACCAGAGGGCCTATTGGCTAATTCTCACCCACTACGATTGATGACAACTTCAATATACATTGAGGAGGTTTAAGCAAGTAATGTACGCAATTTTGTCTATGGATTCTAGTGTTTTACATATCGTTTGACGATAGCCTTCAGTGCATTCAAAATTCAAAATTCATTTATTGATTGCGAAAATGGGTACAATAAGGTGGAAATAATTTGAGATTATATAGAACGCCATAATCTGCTTTTCGGCATGCAATAATTATTGTTAATTACATAATATTTTAACTTTTTAACTACATAATATTTTTACTACAATATTTTAACTACATAATATTTTATGTCAATTAGAAGAACAATGTCAAAATTAGGAATAAATTAAATTAAATTGCATCCTGCCCACCATGACATACGCCGCCGAGACATGGACGCTAACACATGAGGCTGTCTACCGCATCAAGGTAGCACAAAGAGCCATGGAGCGCGCCATGCTTGACATCAAACTTCAAGATCAAGTTCCAAACATCGAAATTAGGCGGAGAACAAAAGTTCAAGATGCCGGAACGAGAGTAATGGGACTCAAATGGAGTTGGGCAGGTCACCTGGCTAGGCGAGGTGACGACAGGTGGAGTAAGATGTTGACTGAATGGTGACCAAGGACAGGCAAACGCAGTGTCGGTCGTCCAGCAGCCAGATGGATGGACGATTTGGTAAAATTGGCGGGTCGCACATGGACTAGATTGGCACAGGACAGGGTTGACTGGCATAACCTGAGGAAGGTCTATTCCCAGTAGTGGGATGTAGAGGGCGGTGGATGATGATGACGAAGTAGAGTAACTTATAATTTTACGAAGCAACGAGTAACTCAGTCTTTCTAGATTTCACTTTCACAGATTTATTTATAAGTAGGTAACAATATTAATTATTATGTAGTATTTAATAGATACAATAGTTATACCTTACTCTCGGTGACGAAAGATTCGCACGCTTGAATACCACAAGCATTAAAAGTTTATATAAGCTATATTATTTTGCCACAAACTACTAGCACCGGATCCGGTCTCCGGATCCGGTATATTTGTACCGGATCCGGTAACCGTTAAATGTGCCGGATCCGGCCGGATTACCGGATCCGGTTTTCCGGATTGCAATCCCTAGCCGTGAACGTAGAATCTTAAAATTTGGTAATAAGCAATTCCTTAGAGCACAGATAAAGGAAAAATTGCGAAAACTGTAAATTATTTGTTATATCATATAAAAAAATATTTTTCATAATTTCATACTTAGTACCTCATTTCTCATGAACGCGTGCAGGTATTAAACTGAAAGTCATATCAAATACTAAGGTTTATAATACCTTTAAACTGTAATAAAATCAAATCTCTATGTCAACGCATTAAAAAAAAACAGCAATTTTACCCGCAATTTTAAACTCGCAACTACTCTGCCGTGCAGAGACTAAACCGCAGTATTCGACATTTTGCCGATTTTTAGTTATATATGCCACCTTAATGCGCACAACATAAGGAATACACCAATCTAACTCATTTGTCATTTAATACATTTTAAGGTAGTAAAAACCATGATTGAAAAAAGTTACTGCGGGTCACATTTGCGTATTATTTATCAATACACCATTTAAAATACAGTAAGAGCATTTACGTCTTTTGTGACCTATGGTATCCCTAGTTAAAATGCAGTAAACGTACTCAATATAACGCATAGTACTGTTTTATACACAAAAACCAAAAATGATGCATTAAACGAAAATGCAGTAACACGATAATGTACTGAAAAAAATAATACTGCATTTTGGTTTTCTGATAACATTACTGACGAAATTGCAGTAAAATATGTTTTTTACTGCAGTATGGTTGATTTTGTAGCAATATTTAAAATTATAGCTACTACTGAATTTGCAGTTTAAGCTCATTTTGCTGCATTCTAATCGGCCGCGCGCGCCATTCTCGCCCGTATTACCAGTGCGTATCGGGTGGGGAGGGCGCGCGCGACGCGCCGTGCTCTGCTGCTCGAGTGCGCGTGTGTGTGTTTTTTTTTTTTTTTTTTTTTTTTTATGTGATGAAGTAGAAGACGAGCCAGACGCTCTCCTGATGTTAAGAGATAACGGCTGCCCATAATCAGTACAGTGTTACCTAGGATTTCACAATTATGTGAAACTCTAGGAGCACTGCACCAACGCTTCTTACTCAAGAGTCATGAGATGTTAAGACTCTTTAGTCTTTAGCCCAGTAATGTCACTAGCTACAGTGCCCTCCTACCGGAGCACAGTAATGTTTGCACATCACTGCTCAGGCGGTAGAATAACTGGCACTGTTGGGGTACCCACCTAGACGACCTCCTGCAAAGGAAGTCTACCCCCGGTAAAAGGTGTGGCTAGAACATGACGGGCTCCTGTTGCTTGCTGCGGATGAATCAGCGCGACATAAATCGCTCACTTTATTTATGTTGTACCCTCTAGTAATTCATTAATTATGAAACCCATGTTATAAACATAGTGTTAAACTTAAACCTATGTGATTGTATTAGATGTATTTTTATTAGGTTATTTATTTACAGTACATTTTACTCTTCCCAATAACATTTATAAAAATTTTGATAAGTTTAGTGCTTTTAAAATGTTATAAATTCTTTATGTTTTACTACACTAGGATAAAATCTACACTGGTGTTTGTATTAATTAAGTGTTATGATTTGAATAAAGACGTTTTGAAATTGAATTGAATTGAATCGGCATTTTGAATTGTTATTCTGGAATTTACTTCATTCGTAATAGATTATACTGCGATTTAGTATGCATCTACCCTTGATTTGTCGAGTAGTAAAAGTGTCAGATTTGATTTAATTTACATTACACACAACAGTTTTATTTAACAAACAGGTTTATCCGCCAAATCTAATGGCGTATAGCCATTCACTCAGATAGTACACAATTCTAGGATTACAATGCTACCCTCATCAGACTTCAAAGATGCACAAGAAACAGCCCTGGAACAGTCAGTAATGGGAATAATCCCACAATTTCGACTCCTTGAAATGAAATTAAATTAGTTAATTTGTAAGAATATTGTTGAGAAGATGATAAAACAATTATTTGTATCAAATATTCTATCGAGTTACCGGTGTACAAATATTAAAAAATATATATAAAAATTAAATTAAATTATGGACAAACTTACATGATTTACAAATACTAATTGTTAACATAAGACATGCACACACACAAACTCATTAAAAAAACCCCCATAATAATATCAGATTATATGAATTGTGATTAAATAATGAAATTAAATTAAAATGAAATATAAATAAAAAGAAATGTCAAAAGTAAAAGAAAAAAGCTAATAAACAATGTCATGACGTATGTGGTGTTGCTAGGATAAAAAGTTAAATAAAGATGAATAATGAAAATGTCCGATTTATGTAAATTAAAATGTCCGAATGATTATTAATCTTTTTATTAAATCTTAGTTCGATTCGATTTTTTATCATAATGAGTAATAGTGTTGAACTAATGGAAAAAAGTTCAACCGTTTGGTTCGTATTAATTTAGTAAAATAAAATGCACAACAAACGCCAAAGTGTTTTAAAGCAAAGGTTTTCTTAAGTCAAAAAAATCAAACTAAAGAAAAAATAACTACACAGGCCAGTGAAAGCGGAGAACTTTTTCTACAAATACAAGGATTGTTAGAAGGAACTTTAGATATACCAATAGAATCGCCTTCTGCTCAAGGTAGACACACCTAAGCCATTTAACACCAAACATCTTATAACTCAAAAATGATGACAAATATATGATAATCTTTTTTATTGATGCATCCGGAAGCAATTCAGATTTTCATTTTCTGAAACCGCCAGAATACCCTTAACATAGATAATATCAATACCTAGAAAACGTCCTGATTACGCATAACGAAGAAAAACGAAAATCGTTTTCTGTGAATAGAATTGTGATTGATCAAGGAAATGCAAGTTTAATCCAAGTTTTATAGTGTTGCTTAATCTGATAGTGAGAAGAGTAAATTACGTTCCGGAGTTGTTTTTACCATAACGCATTATTTGTGAAAAAAAATCGATAAAATAATGTGACTAAACCATTATCATATCAATTTTGCCATCTCTTTCAATTTTGGTATTAGAAAGGCTCTGGAGATTGTGTTTAAATAAATAAATTGAAGAGAAGATTAATAAATAGAGTGGCTAAATAGTACCAAATTCATTTCACATGATAATGCATATAACTAAGGACATAATTTTTAAATGACAATCGTTTAAATCAAAGGTTTGTAAAGCTGCTACAGACACAAAACATGCTTACATAAAATTATACACACAACCTCGCTATGCTACATCTGTAATAGAGAAACCTCGAAGTGCTGAAATAATTTGAACAAGAATAAAAGTGGGCCAACACGTCATAGAATTCGGTTTGTCTGATTTTCGTACTAGAATTCTATAAATATTTGAAAGTATAATCCATCTACCGTTTAGCTATCTAAACCAAAATTTGAGACAAAATTCTGACAAGAAAAGACTGAAAGTATTAATAAAAGTCTAAAGTCCAACTTAGATTAATAAAATAAATAGAAACTTATTTATGTTTGATATATACTTGCCACATTTCATATAATAGTTTTTAAAATAAATACATACTGCTGACAAATTTATTCAAGACATAAAATTAAAATGCAGTAAGTTCAGCTGGATACTGCAAATTAGTTGGTAATTTAATACAAAAATTAGAAAGTTTGCAGTAATGTGTATTATTGCTGCATTTTAATTAGTTAATATAAACTAATTTACCTGTAGTAACTGACACTGTTTACAAAAAATATTATTTTCTATATTATAAAACAAATATTTTAATTATTTTTTGTGCTTAAATTATACTACTGAGGTATCTAGTTGCAATAGCAATAAAATATAAATTAATTTTTATACATAACCGTCCAAAAAACGGCTTCAAAACGTTTTTCGCGATTTTCTCGAAACCGCGATTTTGCACTTACTGCGGTTTAGTCTCTGCACGGCAGTCTCTCAAAAAACCAAAACCTACAGGGTACTTGCCGTGAACGTAGAATCTTGAAATTTGGTAAAAAGCAATTCCTTAGAGCACAGATAAAGGAAAAATTGCGAATACTGTAAATTATTTGTTACATCATATAAAAAAATATTTTTAATAATTTTGTATTTACTACCCCTTTCAAACCTACGGGTTTGTACGGAACCCTCGGTGCTCGAGTCCTACTCGTACTTGACCGGTTTTTCTTATGAAAATTTCCTTTGCATACTGGAATCAATAAAATATAATTCCCTATTTGTGAATTCAAAAAACTACCAGATTAAAATAATATGTAAATAATTCCCTGTAAAATGAATTCAAAGAATTAAAATGTCATAAAGTTGCAATCAGTAGAAGTTTCATAAAAATTTATGATTCCACGTATCAGCTTCAATAAATTTATTCTCATAACTTCATAACAAAAAAATCGTAATAAAAGTAGTTCAATATACATTGAGTGCCCACTTATGTACTAAGATCAAGTATCTAAATACACAAAATTCTGGAAATTTACTAAAAGTTAGATATTAAATATCGGTAGATACCTATAACCAATCATTTTAGATTTCATTTCTCAGAAATAACCCCAACCCACGATCTGACTTGTACATAGGTTTTATTAGTAGGTTTTTATTATTCTTTAGGTAGAATTACCTATTATACAACTTAAAAAATGCCCATTCATTCCAACCTTCACCATCTGTTCAGCAGTTCTATTTATTTAAAGACCCGGGGGTAGACTTCCTTTGCAGGAGGTCGTCTAGGTAGGTACCCCAACAGTGCCAGTTATTCTACCGCCTGAGCAGTGATGTGCAAACATTACTGTGCTCCGGTAGGAGGGCACTGTAGCTAGTGAAATTACTGGGCTAAAGAGTCTTAACATCTTATGACTCTTGAGTAAGAAGCGTTGGTGCAGTGCTCCTAGAATTTCACATAATTGTGAAATCCTAGGTTACACTGTACTGATTATGGGCAGCCGTTATCTCTTACCATCAGGAGAGCGTCTTGCTCGTCTTCTACTTCATAACATAAAAAAAAAATTAAATAAAATAACTTTAACAACGTAACTATTATCAAGTAAGGTTCAAGTATTCAAATTGCTTCAAAAATAGTCCTTACATAAAATGTTAAGTAACAAGCGTCATTATCACAGAGTGACTGTTAGTCGAGCTGGTAGAGTTTACCACTCGTCTATAAATATCTCCCATATTTGTACCCACTCGTCACCCCATTATCCCGGGAACTGAGCTGTTTAACAGCTTCTCAGTGTTGCCACAAATAATAAATAAATCACTCCCCGAGATATTATACGCACTCTCTAACAAGAATTACAGATAAGTCTTTTGGGGGATTTATTTTTGTTTTACACGATAAATATTATCTTTGACACGGACGTAGAGGAAAAAACTATTGGACTGAGCATGTCGAAAAAAGATAGTGTGTAGTTATACTCACTCGCACGTGAGTGAGTATAACTTATTGTTCGGTACAATATTAGTACAATGTTCTTGTAGATTTTCACATTTTTAAGTTTATTCTTTAATAGCTGCGCCTATCAGGTTGTAAATTAGCCTATTTATGTGTTATTCTAGGGTATAAGCTATCAACATATCAAATTTAGCCTAATCGACCTAAGCACGTAGGCGTCAAAGAGCAAACATCCCGATATTTTACAGTCTTTCACGTTTATAATATAAGTAGCGGGTTTGATATAATTTGATCACATTACTATGATAAGTTGTGTGCATCGGTTAATATTTAAATTCTTAAATCTTGTATGCAAAATAATTAAATTTACGTAATAGAGAAACTACTTCTGGCATTTTTATAAATTTGACACAAACTTGAAATATTACAGAATAACAGACATCTGGCAACACTGGTTAATACTTCTTTCTCATTAGCAGTAATTATATAGCATTAAAGCGTAGTTAGTGCCTCTATACCAGCACCTAGGTGAGCTAGAAGGCTAGGTTTTAATAGCAGTCATTATGAAAAGCCTATTTTTAGCTTGAAAGTTCCATGAAGGTTTATTCGGTCGCTGCGAACACATGAAGTTGCGTGATTCTATGACATCAACCAGTTTTAAATTAATTTCTAAAAGGTGACTTTAAACTTGACGTCATTTTAAATTCAAAATTACTAACTAAAACGTAGATACGAGTTATACTACATTACATACAGAATTTTGACTATTATCTTCCAGTAACCACACTGACACAAATATGAATGAACCTTTGTTTAGAATAAGTTTAAGAAAGTTACTTACATACACCATAACCATAATCTTACATCATATTTTACATATTATGGGCCATTTTTAACCCCCGACGCAAAAACGACGGGGTGTTATAAGTTTGACGTGTCTGTCTGTCTGTCTGTGTGTGTGTGTGTCTGTCTGTGGCATCGTAGCTCCCAAACGGATGAACGGATTTTAATTTAGTTTTTTTTGTTTGAAAGTAGAGTTAGTCGAAAGTGTTCTTAGCCATGTTTGGTGGAAATCGGTTCAAGATGGCCGCCGCTACAAAATGGCGGATTACTTTTTTCTTCCACGACCCCCTCAATATGGGTATCAAATGAAAGGGCTTGACAAGTAGAATACAGCCCACTATATAAAATTTAAAATCCAAGATGGCCGCCACCATAAAATTGTGAATTACGGATTGCGTTGGGGGTTTTTTAAATTTTTAATTTAATTCACTTGTTAATATATTCTTTAAAACACACTACAATCTTACTTTAGGAAAAAAGTAAATTTTACGAGTATTTCAAAATTCGACAGTATCGTTCGAGCGAGTGTTTCATCAAATAAATAAAAAATACAAGAGTCGGGCACTTTTTTAGGAATTTTGAGTATTTTTTACATGAGTAATAATCACATACAACGAATAAGCACATTTTTTATGCATTATAGGTAAGCCTTTGACCACTTTCTGTCGTGATGTTAAGCGACACGACGATACGGCTGGATACATGATAATATGGTAGCAGCAGACTAAGTTTTACTTTAGATAATTACTACACATTCCCAGTAAAACCTTAAATATCAAAAGCAGTGTAATCATAGATTAAAGGCTTTATTCTGTTTACTCGGCAAGTGCGATCTTTTTTATTTTATTCGCTAAAGTCGCGCCAACCTCCATAACGGGCCAGTAAATAGTAAAAATCGTCACAATACCAGATTATGTGTACACGGCTTTATCTCTACTATAATATTCGGATAATACCTAAGCTCTCAGAAATGAGACCTCGCCACAAAAACGAAAATAAATTCTGGAACTGAAAGAATTTTTGAGCTCCCTCGGTATATTAAAACAGGTCTCATAAAAGAATAATGATTATAAATGTCATTACTTTAAATCTATGCGTCTGCAGTCTGGACTTTGTGACTGGCTTATGGTTCGTACTTGCAGTGTTTGTTTAAATTAATAATTATTTAATTAATGAAAACTACATAAAAGTTTAATGTGGCCAGGTTCAAATAATATAAATATAAAACGCTTTACCAAACTGATTTAAATAATCAAAATGAAGTTCGGCTCGAAATACAAAAAAATAAAATTAACTACATTTTTAAATACCAGGGCCAGGTAGATTAAGCCTTACTATATAAATACACTTTAAATGATTTTCAATAATAATAAAAGTGAAGTAAATTAAAATAGATACTGAATGAGGGCGAGATGCACGTTAAATAATAAAAATTAAATACTTGGATTTTCTGTAGATCGGCTTGTGGCCGATCTGTGGTTAATAAAAGTGTTCTTTACTGCTGTAGTAGCTGTAGTATTGTTAGTTTGTTTTTCTCAATTAAATACTTGAATTTTAATATTCCGACAAAAATGAATCTGGGAAGAAGATTTATTATTTCGATTAACTAACTTATCAGTTATCAGACTACTTAGTACTTAGCATTTTAAATGATTTTCATCAATAACAGAAAATACATTTCACGAGTAGCTTCCACACAAGTCAGTCGGTTGTTTCCTGTGTCAATGGTAACATTCTAAACAAACTGTCGAGGCTGTCCAGATGACCTGGGTCTGGTTCCAGGTCGCCACGGTTGGACAGGTTAATTACCGTGGGATTGCCTCTATCGACTGCTACGTATACCTACTGCCTATACGCTAGGTACGCTAGGTCAATACGCCAGGATGTCTACTGCTTTTTGAATAATTGTATAGATATACTTTTTAAATAGACAGAGAGATACACATTTAATTATTTTTTTTGACATTATTCTTTATTATTATAAAAAAGGATAATGTTACTGTATTAAACCGGATTACAGTCCTTTAAATATTACTATAATAGTCCTTCATATCCTACCTAATATTATAAAAATACAAAAGTATGGATGTGTGTGTTCTTGTCACGTTAAATTGCTGAACCGATTGGGCAAAATAAAATGACATGTAGCCAACACATTGGCATACATAGGCTACTTTTTAGCGAGTACAACCACAAAAAATAGGGCACAGTAAGTAAACCTAAGTTAAGAACACATAAAAAGTACTAATTTATTACCTTAAGAGACTTTACCTATTGCCTAATTTACTAGTGGCAATAACTATCATCATAATCATCCACAGCTTTCTATAGCTTTGCCGGCTCCTTATTATTATGCCACTCGATCCTGTCCTGAGCAATCACTATAAGCCGAGAAAGATAAAATTTTTAACGAACGGTTAAGATGATATGTAATAAGCGTTTCAACTTTGCCGTAAAAACTTTGTCGCATAACCCTGTCATGTACTATACGACAGAGTTAAGGCGGCCTTTTAACTTTACGATTTTTTTTTTTAAAGTGGCATTTGCCTTTATTGAGAAAAACAAACTAACAATACTACAGCTACTACAGCAATAAAGAACACTTTTATTATCCACACCACTTTGCGGTTGTATGTCTAAAAATATTTTAGTTGGGTACTTGGTAGTCACCAGTATAGTCCCTAATATGGCCTCTGATAGCTTGTTATAAAGAAAAAGTACAATAAGGGTCGACAGGGTTAAAATATATAAAATCTAGTTAGTCCGTCAGTTAAATAATAAGAAAAAATAATGTGTTTTTTTGTTAGTTGCGAATGTCATAAAATAAGTATAGCTATTTTATAAGTTTTTGGGTAGAAACGCGCTACGTCACATTTCAGTACGTATTTTTTCGACCCGAGTTTGGTCAGTGACGTCATAACCGTCCAATTTTAATTGTATAATTCACCTATTTTTGTAACCTTAAAAAATATGTGTATAAATATAATCATAAGTATATTATATTAATTTATAACATTAATTCATAATCTACTTGATGGAACTTTTGTTACATCAATATTATTTAATTAATGTCAGTAAATATAAACCTGTTTTATGACTTAATTACATAAATTAATGTAAATTGGTTGATATTATTTCATAAACAAATATTTTCCAACACATATTAACATAAGCAAAAAGTAAAGCTATAAAGCTACTTCACAAACTTTACCAATATTAACTCGTATATTGTAGGGGAGCGAGGGGCTTATTGTAACAGTTTTCATGAAAACTAATATAGGCTCGAGATCTATTGATTATATTGCTACTAAAAAATATGAATGGATGCTGTAACTCTTCCTCTACCAAATCAAGTAAAAATAATACCATATTTGTGGGTAATTATTTTACAATAAATTATTTTCTAGAAGAAGTCCTGTGTTACAACTTACCTCGTGTTTGGGGCAAGTTGTAACGACAAAAACAAACGACTCTAATTCCTCCTTTTATTTATTCTTTGCTTATTTTAAACAAAATTAACATCGTTCTAAAGTAGGTATTATATAATTCTTATCAAAAATTAACTCAAATACACTTTTTGTAACTCAAATACGTGTTGGATAAAATGATCCATAAAACAAAAATTCTTTTTCGGTCATCCACCCAAAGGCATTACCAGCTCCAATGAAATCGAGGTCCACCACGAATAAACATATCAGAATATTTAAACCTAGGAAAAACGAACATCGGTGGGATAAAATTACCCGCAGCGTTAGAGGCACAAGCAAGTGCAACAAGAGTTCCCCTCTCAGCCGATGTGAGGCCCCAATTTGCTTTTGGCCACGAGCAGCTACTATTTTCTTAACTCTTAAACTTTCATTATTCTCACTCTTTTTCTTTATGTATCTAACATAAAGAAAAGAAGACGTGAGTAAAGAGAGACGTGACATAATCCGAAAGTCTGACTAGCTTTCCGAATACCGATTTTTTTTTCTAAAACTTCAGCTAGCAGCCGTAACACTTCTTGGCTTTGTGTTGCCCGCTCTGACTTTCTTTTAAACTCCCTTATACTAGAAGAAAGGAAAAAAAAGTAGTTATCTACTTCTTAATTTGTGTTACAACAAACCCCGGGATTTTGTTACAACTAACCCCATGGTATGATTTTTGACATTTATCAAGATAACTACTTAAACAATTTAGCAATCTTAAAAACGGTTACATATTATCAGAGGTAGATAAATTTGAATGTAAATAAGTTATAAACGTTTGAAATAAGTCGATAATATTAACGCAAAGCATAATTTTACGACAGTTCAATTTTATATGACCCGGCAAAAATGAAGCGCATACACACTTCCGCTTACTGCGCCGGCCGACGGGACACTTGCTATGGCAACATGATGCAGCGTGGTTTATAGGTTAAATCGAGTCAAAAAAATATATTAATAAAGTTCAAGATCCTAGTGAAAAGAGCCTGTTACTACTTACCTCTGTTACAACAAGCCCCTCGCTCCCCTACCTGCATACAGTGTATACAGCCTGGGGCGGTACCAGTCTAGACCAAACTCCGATATCTAGATGCTAACATGGAAACTATCTAGACAAACTCTTACCTATTGACTAGACTATGTTCCATCAATAGTTTGCCTATAACACTCGATGAACTCTTCAAACATAAGTAATAGTTATACAGTTTAAAACTTAAAATCATCAGATCACTCAGATGTATATGGAAGACCAAAAATATTATACGAGTAGATTGTTTGTGAAGTAAATTAATTAAACTTACATACATACTTATAATCTATTACGTCTGGTTCCCGCTGGGGTAGGCAGAGACTATTTCCCTCCATTTGGTACGACCCTGACATACCTCTTTCGTAAAAATACAGGAGATATATATTTCACTTTGTAAATTTAATAAAAATTGTTGGTTGGGAGGTCAAGAGTCAAAAATGTGCAAATTTCATACGAAGTCGTCCCGCAACGTATCTCCATCCTATTTTGTACCTCTTTATGCTTAAACGCCAAACTGCTGAACCGATTAAGCAGAAATTGTTGCATACAGCTACCTATATTAGCAACACATAATAGGCTTGTAAATTTACTGCACTCAGCTAGTCAAATTAAAATAATTAAACTAAAGCAGCTAATAGTCAGTTATAACTAATTTCCAAACATTGAAATTATACTCAAAATCGACGACGTCGAACTTACTCGTATATTTCGACAAGTACTTAGATACCATTTGAACTGCCAGAGATTCTCAAAGCTCAAAGCACCATTCACAGCTCGTAACTTGACTACTAGAATAGTACCTAAGTACCTAGATGTCGTAGTACCCAGGTAGTAGAGGCTTGATGTGCATATCACGGAGAGCCGCTAAGAGCCTCAATTACGCGACGATTAGCTGCGACTGGAGCCTCTCGACAGATAGATAATGGCTACTATTAGTGCTTAGCTACGATGCGATGCCACTTGAGACAGATTCGCAGCTATATTGTGCACGATATCTCATTGTTTCGTGTAACTGATTTGACACTGCTTTTATTCACTATCTATCACACATTTTCTATATCATTTTTTTATGTTAGAGACAGACATACAAGCAGACATCCTGCTAGTTGGTGAGCGGTTACTGTTGCCTGTAGACATTCTGATTCTAACTCGGTGTTTCGGAAATATGCACTATATAACCCCTAGCTACCACCGATACAAAATCAATTTTTCAGGCAAACTGGAGGAAAATGTTATTGCAGCATTAAATTAATCATGATATTGGGCTCAATAATAAATATTGATTTATTTATTAGACCAGAAATCATATTTATCTGCTACAACACAAACAATATTTACGTTTCATTGGATGTGACATAACGGACGGGATGCTACACCGAATGTGCGGAATCCGGGACATTGTTTGTCACATGACAATAATACATTGTCACAACATTGTAGTAACGTTCGACACCAATATCCGATCGAAGCACTCGAACGTTCCTTTTGTTCCAACATAAATTAATTAGCGCGAGTGTCGCGGGTGGCGCCACAGTCGCGCCGCACTGGCGCAACTATTCCGCTCCAGCGTAGTTAATACAGCTCCAGCGGCGACAATGGCCCGGTATGTGGCGAATCCTGTTATTGTTTGCGCAACTTCGGAGTTGGAAATGTTTAGGTTTGCCGTTTGTAATCTGTACGCGGCGAAACTTGCTCGTCTCGCGCCATTGTCGTGAGGGTCGCTTATCTCGGATTACAACGGATACAATAGATAATTAAGTAAGATACAATTATTGTTATGAAGCGTTCTGTGTGCGAGGATAACGATCGGCGGTCGGCCGCTCTTGGCAGGAAGCCGCGCGAACGTTTCTGCATTAAAAGACTCCATAAAATAACAAACGCTGCGTAAGAATGAGCAAAGAAAACCTTTTTATAAGTTAAAAAGCCAATATAAAGTTTGTATGGAAGCGGAGTTATTGTGACAGCGCTGCATATAAAATGCAAAGAAGTTAGTCGTTCGTCTCTTGTAATAATTGTGCTATCTCCCGATCTCGTTATTTTCCTTTCATTCGGCGAAGTAATAAAATTTTAATCGGAATGACAATCGTCTGAGTGAAATGGAATTTTATTGACTCTATCCTTTCCGGCAATTTATTATTTTCCGTTTAGAGTGAGTCGGCGTTTTTCTTCAGCTTTTATCGTTTAACGATGTCGAGTAATTGGTGCCGAATGGCGGAATATGCTTCCTCGCGTTTTGGAAAATGATCGGGATTTTATTTTAATTCGCGGGTAGTGAGGGGTGAACGCAAGTGGATTACTTTATTAGCCGCCCTGCTGGGGAGAGCAGAGTTATGTTCGGACTCGATCGTCTCAAGGGCATCGATGATTTAAGTAGAAGTCATACTATATACACATGTGTGTCAATAGAAACTAGAGAAAGATACATATTAAAATAGAGGATAATATTTTTTACTGATTCTACCAGCAGTGGGATGTAGAGGGCTGTGGATGATGATGATGATGATTCTACAAGAATTCCAATGAAGACCAATGATCGGAACTACCTAAGATTTTCTATTTTTTATGACGTACAAAAATAAAATATTGTTTTTTATTAAATCCATAAATATATAAAACATCAATTAATTTAAAAAACAAAAGCTTCAAAAATCTAATCTCCACAGGTACACATTAGAAGTGGCACAGAGTAGACAAGTTACGTCACCGCCCACTAGCCGCTGTAACTCCTCGTTGTTTATAGATTGTTGCGAGCGGCGGCCATTCATCGTAAACTATCGGTTATTGGAATAGTTTCATAACTTCCCCTGATATATCGAACGTTGAAATTTTATGCCAATAATTCTGTAAATCTCATAGGTGTCATTTATGTGATATACTATACCTAGTTGGAATGAACAAATAGAGAATAAATAACGCTTTAATCATAGAACTGGAAGTTTTTGATAAATTAGTTTTATATTGCAAAAAATATACTAAAAATTCACTGAGTTATGGAAATAGATAGAGTCGGCATGCCAAGCTTAAGTATTATTCCGTTGTAGCCATAAAATTAGGTACCAAAATTCAAAGAATGGGTGATTACGTGTATTTTTAATGATAACCTAAAAACTGTTCAACCGAATTCAATAGAAGTGAAATATGGGACCATGAGAAAAGTTAAAGCCGGCTAAGAATTACAATAAAATTTAGAATCAATCAATTTTAGAATAAAATTGGGTACATACAGAAAACACACTGTCAACACTAAAGACTGGCATTAGACAGTGTTGAAACAAATTTCAAACTAGAACTATTTCTAAATACCAACACAAACACAACAGCAATATTACGAGTATGTTGAGTTATTTCCATCAATAATATTCCACATCCAAAGGAATTCACACGCGTGTAGTCGAATGTCGAGGCTCTCACGCGCGACTTTCCCTGACTTTGCGATACGACACGATAATGCGACATTTAATATTTACCTACGTTATATTGCTCTATAGGAATGTCTGGGTGTCTGTTACCTATACCTAATGTTTATCGTGATTATTTGAGGAATGGGACATATTTACTGAAATATACTGCTAAAGTTTAAGACTGTCGTTTTTACAAAAAGTACCATATTATAATATTTTTTTCATGTCGAAGCTACTTCAATACCAAATATCATCTCAACCAATACAGCCCTTTAAGCATGACCGAATTTCAATTAAATTCGCCTATT
Organism: Hemithea aestivaria; assembly: GCA_947507615.1. Taxonomy (NCBI): domain Eukaryota; kingdom Metazoa; phylum Arthropoda; class Insecta; order Lepidoptera; family Geometridae; genus Hemithea; species Hemithea aestivaria. The sequence goes on along the minus strand of OX382324.1, from coordinate 19,603,465 downwards.
TTATTTTATTCATATGATATAACACTTAAATTCACAAGAATATTTCAGCATTAGTAAAAAGATAAGATAAAATTAAGCTAACTAACTCTATTTAATTAGCATTCTAGACTTGAATATAGTACCTACGTCTAAGGCTAATTTCTGTCTCTCTAATCTTAAATCTTCGCACATAATTGTCCCTAGAAGCGAGGCTTTTAATTTGATACCTAGATAAAAGAACTAAGATTTTTCTTATGTAGGGATTTAGTTAGGTCTTTGAACCTTTGTACTATTGTACATTAATACAATAGAATTAAATATAGAATGAGTAAATAGAATTAACTAAAAAAGTAGGAATAAGGAAAAAAGTTTTACTAATAAAGAAAATACACTAGAGGTTTATTATGTGTGATTGTTATTATAGAAGAGTATATAATACTACAATTATTTGATTCGACTATAAGAGGAATTTATCCCGCCTCCTAGGTTTAGTCTGCTACCATCTCCTGGCGCATCATCGCTTAACATCAAGCGAAATTATGGCCTAAGGCTAACCTGTATTAAATAAAATTTCCTTTTAAAGGATTATGAGCAAAGTTTTATATTTATTGTGTCCACTACCATAAAACAACCTGAACAAAAAATCTACAGTACGTTTTAAGTCAGTAAGTACTTATATAGTTTAAATTTATGAAAGGAAAGAGTGACTGACTGATCTATCAACGCACAGCCCAAACCGCTGGACAGTTTGGGTTGAAATTTGGCATACAGGTAGGTTTTAAGGCGTAGATCCGCTAAGAAAGGATTTTGCCATGCGGGCAAAGCCTCGAGCACACGCTAGTATAAATATATAACTATTCTACTATGTGTATTCTTTGAAAATATCTCAAAGAACTATAACTAGAGTAACAAAACAATTTGGCATAATTCTCTCAAACGATAACTTCCTCCATTCTTCTTGCTTTGATGTGTAACGTCACATAAAATGGGTATAAATCAGCAGCGATCGCCATGAATCTTACGTCACACGTCCCCGGCCTGGAGACCGTCACACGTATCTGATGTGACGTGTCACGGCACTGTCACATGTGTTGGGAATAGATCTGCTCATTATAATACTACTTATAGATCATTTGATGGGATGTGTTCTACCTTTGTGACTAATGAGAATCGTAACAACTATTACAGATTATTTATTAAGATTGGATCGGCTGTCCAGGATTGTTTGTTACAATACCAGATTAAGTTAGATTAAAATTAAGTTAAGTTAAATTGGATAACTCTTAAGAAACATCACAATTATATACAAGAACTTAGAATCACATACAATACACTTTTTTTATATACAGGAAAGATATAAAGGTGTGATGAGGAAGAGATGTCTTGAGATCGGGGCTTGTCTCTCTAGTTCGATGGAATAAAAAAACACTAGCCATAATTTAGGCTCTAGCAGTGCAATTATACCTGTCCTGTTCGAGAGTAAACACCAATAATATTATTATAAACCGAAGAGCGAGTGACTGACACAGCTTCTGTAGAGTCACTATAAGAATGTGAATGTGTGTTTGTGTATGCTCACACTGATTGCTTATGCTCCTTCACGGCCGATCCTTTCCCTTATTTATTCTACGACAACTATTACAAAAATACTCGTAAACTAAATGTGACAGAAAGCAGATGCAATTTAGTCTAATGTGTATTTTTAATTTAATTTGAGCTGAGCTGTATTTGTTTGAAGTTATTATAGTATATACCTAACTATGAGTCATTTTATCGTTAGTGATTTAAAGTATTTGGCAAAGTGGAAAGAAACGCTAGAATTATAATATAGTCTGGTATCTAAAATATTCAAGTGGGCTCAAAAATTTAGCTACGCCGCACCGCTGCAAAGCCTACCACTACTTTAGCGAGTAGAAAAATCGCTCATAACATTAAAGTTATTAGTGCCGGATTTGAACTTGGTGGTCCAGAATACACAATTAAATCTAACCACATATCTTTGGCAAGAATAAGCTCGTATAATATAAATATATAAATATTTCAGGACATCATTTCACACAGCGCCACCTCACCCCAAGCTAAACAACTTAATGCTTGTGTTATGGTGGTTAGGATAACGGATATAATACTTATATGCTTTTCTTTTGTAAATACATACTTACCTATATAATAGATATTGAAAACCACCCAGACCAGAAACAAATACTAAAAAATGTAGTTCTACAGCTCATAACATTATTATGAGAAAGTTGCAACTGGCCCTCATCGGCCGATAATTGTCCTCCATTACAATATCGCAACGTGGTATAATTTGCATTTATAAGTTTATTAATTTCACAGCTGTCGTATCGATGACCTTCTGATAGCAGCTGGGTTGAGTAGTCTATTATAATTACCTATTCACTTTTCATATACATTTTGAATTAAATTGACAGGGTGAAGAAAACTTCATTAAATTTAAACACAGTTTTTACATTACAGGTACCAAGCTTCAGTAGAAAAAACAATGCAAATATTAGTACTTAAAATGTTTTGTCTTACAGTTCAAAATAAACAGTTAAAATATATTAAAAGATATCACTCAAAGATCAGAAATGGCAAATTAAAAGACGCCTGCCCATACATTGCGTACACAAGTATCTTAAAATTTTAATTAGCCTGAATCATTTCTTGGACAACTAAGTTCACACCGCAAGTTTTGTGTCAATACGACTTTTCAAGCAAATTTAGTTCAAAGAACGGGATTAAGGGTCAATAAATATATAAACAGAACCTCAATTCCTTTGTCAGATAGTCTACAAGTTCCAAAATCAAAACTTTCAGCGTTTCTAGGAACCATAATGACTTATTAATCTATTGTTCGTATCCGACCTACATACAGCCTTAATAGGTTGTATAGAACTTAGAGTGAGCAATACGAGGGGAATTAATATTCAGAATTATGCATCGGAGAAGTTGTATTAGAGCAAAATTACTGCAGATATCTGGGGATGTGTTCCCACAAGCACTCCCCAGGCGGGGAGGGGGAGGATGTGATCATGGGCGGAGCGGGTAGCGGAACTTGAGATGAAATGAAAATGTTTATTTCTCAAAAAGATATACATTATGGCAGTGAAGTTTTCATAATTGAGTTTTTATCCCTTAGATTAATTTCTTGATTGAGATGTATTTCTACTAACTACGCCTAGTTTTAATAATTGCTAATAGCTTTTATGATTTCTAAGGTCTTAGCTACCAACGTACAAAAGTTTGTATGAATGTCAAGCACGCTTACTAAATTATGTGCTAATATGTACTCGTATATTTAAACTTTTTTTTTTACTTGGTTAGCTATTTTAGAATTGTTCATAATATATCATTTTATATTATAATGTCAACGATTTTCGAAGTAAATCACTTTTTCACCGTAAGTTTAGTAATATAGACCCATTATAGGCTTCATAGATTTTACAATATCACTGGTAAAGACTTGGCGAGCCAGCTATAATTATAATTTATTTATTAAGAAGCAACAAATGCGCAACTGTGCTTTTAACTTCGTTGTACGATTTAATAACTTACTTCGATAACATTAAATGCGAGATTCTAGGGTTTTCAAGCGACTAATTTTTCATTTTAGCTTCCAAAATCGCTAGCTCACATACCCAAGGCGCTCCCGAGGCTGTATTCCGCGGAGTCATCTCCACACGGCAGGATATTAAACCAAACCACCGCGTCGGTTATAATCTGAACATAACCAGTGTTTACCTGCGACTGCGCCTGCGAATGAGGCGCGAGAGGAGATCAACACATTTGCCACTCATTCAATTATACCTCTATACCTCGATGGGTTTACTTCCTTGAGGATTATGTGTTCCTTTTGTAATTAGGACTTACTTAACACGGGGAAACATACTTTTTGTTTTTTTTTAATCAATACTGTTAGCCTTATATTTATGATTTTATCATGGCGACGATGCGGCCGAAAATGGTAGCAGAAACATGGTCAATGACCGCTTGGCGACACGGTTTTGTCCAGTGGGTGGTAACTAGCTATGGCCGAAACCTACCAGTATAAAGAAAACCGCACATAACTAATTAAAGTCATTGGTATATTGGACTGGGATTTATTTTATTCACGAACATAAAAAAAATATTATTGAAATTACTGACTAAACTTAAGACTGTCAACATCCCTATTAAGCGAAAACAAACTCTTTACCGGGAAAACATAAAAGTAACTTTGCCGCCAAATTTAACGTGTTCCAGAATTTTCACAAAAAACGTGTTCCACTGTTCCCTTTTTAAAAATGGCCGTTATTAGTACAATCAATAAGTATGAGAGTTAACCCTCACCTACCAGATAGGTCTATATTTAGAGTAATGGGGCGCTCGGCGTGCTCTCGACACATGGATCACGCGTCGACGCGCCCACGATCGATGGGCTTTAACGTGTTAACATACACATTTATCATTACTTTACTTTTTAATTTTATGGCCGTTTATGTGATTAACACCCTGATTTATAATTTAGGTTTTTTTTTGTGATGGTTTTTATGTGTGGTCCCTCGACTGTATCTGTTTTTCTACTCAACCTTTATTTAAAAAGAAGATGAAAAATGACGAAGTTTTGACCATTTTTTTAACTTAGATACTTTCCTCAAAGTTGAGCAGAGTTGAAACCAAGAATACGACCAAAATACGGGTTAGTCTTGGCCTTGTAAAGGCCATACCTTTTAGTGTGTTTGAATCCTTCAATACAAATCTATTCAAATCAATTTAGTCTTCATTCACCAAATAATAAACCTTCTCCATATTTACACCTATGGGGTTAACCAGCTATTTTTTATGTTACCAGATGAACTTGATAGAATTAATCTGTTATCATTATAACAAATTTATTAGCTATTTCCGCTTTTGAAGCGGAATTAACACTAAATATTAAAATAGCTAATAAATTTGTTATAATGGATTTCCGCAAAGTAACGCCTGATTCCATTAATTATGTAATCATTATATTATGATCTGTTATCAAAAAAATACTGAAATTCACAGTATTTATTTTATTTCATGATGTCTTATATAAACTGTAGTAGTGCTCTATATACGAGTATAAATAGATAGATACTTTATTGTACAACACACAAAAATAAATACAATGTACCTATATTTTAAGAATTGAACATTTAAGAAATTCGAAGTTTCGAACACCAATATCTATAAGTGTCATGCCACAGGCCACAAATATGTATTTTATACACTTGGCAGAGTTCAATACCATCTGATTCACTATTTACGTAGGTAAGTACATTCGCCCCAGGACATTGTGCCGAAACTCGCAACACGTAGGTTCTATTCTCTAGAGGGTAGACAAAAATACATATAAAGTGTGTGAGTGTTTGGAGATTGTTTGTCGCGCGTAACTTATGTCTCCCCAGTGGGTACACAGCTTTATGGCTCTGATTGCCGATTGCTTATCATCGATTGAGACTTTTTCACCGATTTGAAAAGAAAGGTTTCATATACGTCGGCGTCTTATTTGTTTTTTGTCTGGCCGAGTTAGAAAATGGTTTTTGCTTAAAATAATATACTTTACATATAATTTACAAATGATTTCGTTTAAATTTAATCATAATCTGTTGAGAGATTTTCTAGTTACGAATTAGAATATAGATTTGGCTCTCGCTAGTTAAAGTCTGCTTAGTATTTTTTAATTAATTTGTTGGCTTAAAAGTTGATATTATAGATATTTCTCTACTCGTTCTCATTCTTGCTATCTTCTATGAATCAGTCTGGTAGCACAGGGTTGATTGCCTAGATTGGCTCTAGATGTCCTTGTAAAAGTTGTCACTTTTATCTCGTCGATGTACAGCCAATAATAATGTTTCAGTTCGCCTGAAGGCTACACTCCTTAGCCTTACTATTTTGATAAAAAATACTAATCTTACGAAGTAAAGAAATACTTTTCAAGAATTTTACGTAAAATTCAACGTTTCATCTCTGTAACATCATAATTAATCGTGAAGTACTTTTAGGAAATTCTCATAATTCTATTCTTAATGTAAGAAGAACCTCTCGGCAAAACATTTCCTGAAGTATAGAAGGTATTATAATAGGTATAATTTGGGTGAGTACCGACCAATTAGCAGCAAATTACTCAAAATGGCGGCGAAATAGCTTGTTATGATTTCACGATAATTTCTCTTAACGGAACTTTACGCTCCTACGAAATATTATTTGAAATTTTCTAGTTCCGTTTAATTTCTGGAGTTATCATTTTTTAGTAATAAAATTAAAATATTCCGTAAAATGACTCTAAACTTCCTTGTTTATTCTTTCTAACATTTGTCGTAGAGAGACTTATTTCCAGAGGCCAAAGCTCTTTCTGGAATCACCAACATTTTAATAGAAAACAATAATCTGAATATTTTTGAGGCCATTGCCCATTTAGCTATACACTCGAAAGGTACAGAGTACTACTTGATATTTCAAATCGCGATTAAAATAATGATTTATGAAACTGAATCATATCACGTAGGTAATAAGATCCTAAATTATTGATACAGAGGCCACTCAGTCCAATATTGATGACCGGCAATTAAATACGATTGGAATGAACCCCCGCTAATGAGAATCGAATCATTACATCGATGATTCAGATTGCTCATTAGACGATTACTAAAGGGTGATGATATATCTGGCTCTAATATTCAGAATTAGAGCTGTCATCGAATGATTGCATTCCAATTTATCGATATGAATCAACAGAATATTTTATAAGATATGATCGGTCATCAAAAATTTTAATCTTAACCAATGATAACAATGTTCTTAATATAGCAAAACCTGCAAACAAATAACGTGATCCACGCAGGATATAACCGAGAGGCTGAAAGACTATGCCTTGCTAAAGGCTTAGATAGGTTGGAAATGATTATGATAATAAACTGGTATTCTTAGTTCAAAAATTAGAGACAACAAAAGGAACACAAGTAAAGAAAACTAAAGTCACAGCACATTGAAGAAAAGACGTGAAAGAAGCCAACAAGAATAAAAATCAACGAGCGAGAGTATGTGATAGCTAACGAAGTGTGAGTTTTTCAAACGAAATGAGACTTTTGTTGCAATGAGAAGCTGATTGTGGCCGTTCTCCTTGCCTATTTATTGCGCGATAGAATCGATAGTTGATTAGATGGCATAACTGCGTGATTACAGAAGTCGAATGGCATTCATTAGTTATAATTAGGTACTTCATAGTTAGGTCAGAATGTTACATTATATGTCAAATGTCCAGCAACTAAAATAATTAGGTAATTTGATTAATTACAAATTTCATAAAACTAATAATTTACTCTTTTTTTTATAGTATACTAGCTGCGCACAGTGGTTTACCCGCTGTGCAGTAGTCTGTAGCTGTGTTATTCCAGGGTGTAAGCTATCCATATACAAAATTTTAGCTCAATTGGTCTACCCGTTTAGGCGTGAAAAAGTAACAAACATTCGTCCATACATCCTTACAAATTTTGACGTTTATAATATTAGTTAGATAAGATTATATTAGGTAGAGGTATTAAAAGTAGAAGGTCACATAATACCAACAATAATTCGTCAATGTTAAAAAGAATCTACAGTGCACATTGTCCAAAGTTACGAGATAGTCACAATAGAGGGCGATACGTTCCAGTGGAGTTACAAGTGACGTCACAAGTTGGAGTCTTTGATCACTCCAACCAACTCCAACTGTTGGGCTACACTCGTGACATAATGCAAGTGAACTATAACTATACTTCATCTCTCGTGTGTGAACGATTGTTCGTAATTTATTGAATAGTTGTCATCATAAATTTCATATCAGAAAATATGGCTTAAATATCTGTGCCTGGTTTTACATGCTTAAGGGAAGTATATATTATGTTATTCCAGGGTCAAAATTATCAATCGACATTCATACCAAAAATTCAGCTTACATTATTTCAGCTTGAAGATTTAAAAAAAAATCAGCTCACATAGTTACGATGTTTTGACATGAACAGCTAACAAACACAAATTCCGACATATAATACATGCCTTGGTATTTATAATATTGGTAGAACAGTAAGATAGATAGATAGATAATGCTTTATTGTACACCACACAAAAAGAAATACATTACAAGTGGAAAATTATTGACAAAAATATAAATGTACAAGCGGCGGTCTTATCGCTAAAAAGCGATTTCTGAAATATTTGTCTGAAATCCTTTTAAGAAATGCAAAAATATGAATATTTATGTATTTGTTACATCATCACAGCTAAGCAGCTAATCCAATTGAACTGAATAAATCTGCATTAACACTTAGGCTAGTTTTCAGGGAGCTAGTTTTCAACCCAGAGGTTATTACACAGCAGTTGGTACTTTACAAAATGTTTAAAAATTGTCTTTTTGCACAAAACTTTGTTATTACAATCGCAGAGTAAGTACAATTTAAAACCTGTCATCCCAGCGACATACTCGAACAGTATTTCAAAAGCTTCCAGAAGTTGCAGAACAAAACATAAATCCAGAAGTCTGGAGCCCGGACACAGCCAAGTCGTTGCATAAACTGCGACCAAACTTGCGAACTGACTGCTTTGGAATAACTACAGCCTTTTACGAGTACCACTACAGTTATTTATTTGGGTTATACTAGTATTCGACCACGACTTTACTCTCTAGGACTACAGATTATACAAAATTGATTTCAAATCTACTGATGTCCATACCTCAGCATTTATTTTTGTAAAAAGGGATAATGTAAATCCTACCACTATCTTTTGTATAGGTACAATTTATTATATTATTATGTACCGTTGACTCTAACATAATATAGGAAACTTTTCCGCAGGTAAAACCTATCGGCTCAGCTAGCCTTTACTATATCTCAATTTTCTTGTGTACCTTTATATCTAATGTCCTTTTTACGAGCAGTAATTAAATTAAAAGTAACCAAATTCACTGAATGAGGGAAATTACTGAATAGCAAGTCATTTCTTCCTCATAATTTGTGAACATTTTTGTTAGTGAAAGATAATGAATAAGATTTCTGTAAAGACATTCAGAGGTTGCCTGAACGCCGCGCTCGGATTTCAGAATTTCAGCTACAAAATGAATACAAATTACAAACGAAAATACATTTAGCTTATTTTAAAAATTATCGCAAAATGAATCCGTAAGATGATTGTAGCCGACAAATTGAGCTGAAATTCTTTCATTTCCAATTCATTGGACTTGGAATGTACAATTAAAACCCAGACATGGATTCAAACGGACGATGAACTGAATTATTGAAGCTTATATTTTGTAGCTCAAGAAAATGTTTTATAAACATTTCGAGATGTTTAAACCAAAATTTATTATTACGTTGATTGGGTAAAGTCTACGTTTAAAGAATTCGATAAAATTAAATGTAGTTAACTACAATAAATATTTGAGCTACAATTCTAAAATCGAAACTTAGTAGTTAGTGTAGTTTTTTTTATTAAATAGGCATACGCATGACCACATGATACAAAATGCAGATGTGATCGACGATGAATCACTTAAGATGCCTATTCACTCGTGCCTTCAAGATTCCTAAGTTTGCGCACAGTTTAGCTAATTGTATCACCCGCTTAGAAATCAGACCCAAACGTCATAACCAGTTAACCCCACATCTCGTGCCACATTCGAGATGATAACAATAATTCGGGAGCTATTTCCTCGGCCCAATAAATGACTAAGTTAGTGCCATGTTAGAGGGCGAAGTTGGTCATTACGGTGATATTGGGAAACTTGTGCGATGGCCGCCGATAGCCCGATAGGTATCTGAGACTCAGGCTTGTCGAGAGGGGCAATTATTGGGGTGTTACCTCGGAATGGGAGCGTCTTGGACTTAATGTGTTCGCTTTTGGAACTTTGTGTCAATTACTTGTCGTTTTTGGCGAGTTGAAGATTACTGGTGACCACCGATTAGGGATCAACGGTACCAAATATGAGTGTGTGCTATGTTGTGAATCAATGAACTTACTTGGGAAGTTTTGTTAATATTGTTAAAGAAAGCCCATTATAAGGTAAGTCAGTTTGTAGAAAACTATTCCTTGCTCCTTTATAAATGTTTATACCGGTATCATATATCACTTTAAATCACTATTGAAATACCTATCACCTTAAATCACTAATCGACAAACCTTTTAAAGTAATGTGGTAATGGTAGCTAAGTCAAACATTCGACACATATTTATTGTGATGGTAACGTATCGCCTTAATGACAGTGGTTGATGACAATCACGGCTACCAGCGGCTAGTGTAGTGAGTGGTAACTGTCACGCTGGGACGGTGGCACGCTACCGCGGTCACTTCGTGGCAGTTTATTTGTCGGTCACGCTGACACTCCCGCGGTCGCGACTCGCAGGACAATTGATGTGCGGTAGCATTATAAAACAATAAAATTATAAAATAATAAAATTATACTATTTGAATTTAACTTCAAAGTTATTTTTAAAAATGTTATATTTTTTAAATTTCTCATACAATCTAATAAATTAAAAAAAAATACATTTATGAGGTTAAATTATTGCTACACATTAGATATTTCTCTTGACCAGTTAGTACTGCTAAGAAAAAGTTCATCTTCCTGCACTTATCCTATACCGGTCGACACAACACATTTTCCTCTTCCATTTTACTATCTAATCTATCATCCATTTTTTTTATCTTCATTTATTTTCCTAACACGCATATTATGTCCGCAAACTGAACCTTTTAAGATACCCCAAAAAACAAACGAAACATGAAAAATATGCTTAGTGCTAAGCTGCCCACATATTCGAGCTATGAAAACACCTGAACTAAACACACCATAAAAACCAGTACCTATGTCATTACTTGGGGGAACGCTATAAGGACCATTTCATCAAACTTGAGCTACTGTTTTACATAGTACATTGTTCAAGCTATGGTGTGGTCATCACATAATTGAGTGGCTATATGTCTGTATCGCACGCAATGTAATGGAAAGGAGGGTGACTTTTGTAACACGTGCGGTGATAAATGGTATTCACTGTTTAACATTCATAAATGATTCCATTTTTAATTTCTCGCTGTTTTACATTCGGATCAACCAACTGAAAACGTAATGTACTTTGTTACCTTTGTTTTGAATTGATAAGAATAGGCTCGACTTAAAAAAAAATACAAATACTCATTCATTCGCTCACAAATTCCCCAAGTAGTTTATTAAAATTATAAGACGTATTTTTTCCTCTTAAATTTAATGAAAAACGTGTGAGATACCTACACTGCACTAAAGTTTCTTGGTGGGAATACATGACGTCACTGGCGGAACTCAGGTCAGTACTATTTGTACTGGATAGTGACGTAGCGCGTACCGAAAACTTATAAGTGTTATATTTCAGGCATTTTTTTTAATGTAATAGGTGACAAACAAGCAGACGGCCCACCTGATGGTGAGTGGCTACCGTCGCCTATGGATACCTGCAATACCAGGGGTACCGCTGGTACGTTGCCTACCTTTCAACGCTCCGTTCACTTGCCTTTTGAAGAGCACCATGTTGAAGTTGTTGATTTCATATACAAACAAAAAAATACGTACCTATGTAGTATTTCTTAATAATTTAAATCATGGACTATTTTTTAAAATTTTGGAACTTGTCAACATCACTATTGTTTTTTTAATACCTATTTGTTTTATTGTTAACGATGTGACGAGTTGTTTTCCTTTTACTCGTGTTTTAATGATAAATTCGATAGGTAAATTGTGACGGGGGAATCTGCCGACGAGTTTTCGAAAAATAAATTGCTTATTTAATTAATGTGCAGCGCCGGTAATCGCATTATCGGTATAAATCTGTGTGATGCGTTTTAACGTTGCGTTGGATATTTGTTGATGCGACCGTGAATGGATACATTTCTACTTATTTCTGTATGTGTGTTGAATAAAAGGAAAGAAGAAAAAAACAAAAGGAGAAGAGTGCAGTAACATAACGAGATGTTTTTAAACTTTTTTCAGAAAGAAGGATGTATTTATCTGATTAAGAAGACTGACCTGACGTCCACTCTTTCGACTATCAACCTTCTTCACGTATCAACGGTTGAACTGATTGAGCTGAAATGTTGATTCCTAAAACCCTAGAATAACAAATAGACATTTACTTTTAGCAAGTAAAAGCGCTCGCTATACTTGTATACTTGTACTTGTGTTGTTTGTGTTGTTTTGCCGCTTAGATTTTCATGATTTCAAGAAATAAATCGCATTTGGAAGAGGATGCCTGCTGATTGGTCCTTTTTGAGATACTTGATGTAAGTTTACCTAAATAATTGTCGTATACGCCATATATTATAAACGTCATAGTACATAGTTATATAAGCGACAGAAGTTCTCGAGAAAGATAATTTTCGTAAGTCATAATTCAAGGAGTCCAAAAAATAAAATCCAACAATGTTTAACACCGAGCTCACTCACCATTAACATTTTCAACAAACGAATACCGAATTTTAATTAATAATGGACATTTAATTGCGTAGCTAATGACGGTGCTCGCAACAGTTGCCGGATTCAAATTAACTTTGCCCAAAAAACTCCCAAACTCGGCACGTGTTCATTTTTTGCCTTTTTTCGCTAGCTACCTAAATTTTTGCTACTGTATTTATTTATTGTTACTATCTGACTGGAGCAATTTCTGCTGCGTTAGGTGTAACATATTTTACGACTTATTTTTAGGTCTATCTATATCGTACTATTATTGAAATCTAACTAAAGGGTATCATATAACTAAATTAAATAAAAACAAGTGAATTAAATTAAAAATTTAAAAAACCCCCAACGCAATACGTAATTCACCATTTTTTTGATGGCGGCCATCTTGAATTTTAAATTTTATATAGTGGGCTGTATTCTACTCGTTCAGCTTTTTCATTTGATACCCATATTGAGGGGGTCGTGGAAGAAAAAAGTAATCCGCCATTTTGTAGCGGCGGCCATCTTGAACCGATTTCCACCAAACATGGCTAAGAACACTTTCGACTAACTCTACTTTCAAACAAAAAAAACTAAATCAAAATCCGTTCATCCGTTTGGGAGCTACGACGCCACAGACAGACACATACACACACAGACAGACACGTCAAACTTATAACACCCCGTCGTTTTTGCGTCGGGGGTTAAAAATACAAAAAAAAGATTACCCACGAAAGGCGAGATCTACAAGCTTACTAAGTTTTTCTCATGTTCGACTTTTAGGTATTAACATTTTAATTCGTGTAATTATTTTTTTTTATTTTTCCACACAATTTCATTCGCTTTCAAAGCCTCAATATTTCAATCATCACTTCTGCCGTTAGTATAGTTTATTTAAACGTATAGTGTGGAAGGACAGACGTACAGTCTCGTAATGTTTATTAATAGATGTAACACATTAATCAGTGTAGTGAGTTAGTTATGGTGTGAAGTGAGATATATCATATCCGGAGTTCACTAGACAATTCTAAGAACAGTATAATTTAAAGCCGACGTTACAAAGACGCCAAAGAGCGGTCGCAATCTTTGTTCCTAACGGCGAAGGATCGCGCCCGCTTTATAATGTGTGTTTTGATTGCGACAAATTTGAACATTATAAAAATTCTATCCTGGATTCAGACAAGGTTTGGAACTCGGTTTACATGAAATTTTGATGTGTCAGGACAATGAATTATTGCAATATAGGACTTCGCCGACTTTTCGACTTCTATTGACTAGTACCTAATACTGCGAAAGTATTGGAATGGAAAGAAATAGATCATAAACAAGTGAAATTTTTAAAAACAAGCTTTTATTAATCTAGCACCAAAGTACTCTTCAAGACGAATCAAATGAAATCAAACTCGATGGGGTTGCATCGTTTAATTACGAAGTTCTTATGGCCATCTTCCTACTCTATCATCAGATCAGCTCCATATCATAATAATATTGCATTATCATCCGATTTATACATGCATGCCAAATTTCAGCTCAATCAGAAATCGGAAAGTGGATCAAATTAAACTTTCGATTACAGACGGACAGACAACAGACAGGTTAAAGTACATAAAAACTTGTAATTAAGACCTAAGTTCGTTTTTACAATATGGCAATTTTATTACAAACTTTAAATCCAAACGCATCATCAAATAAAACTCAGGGATATTGAAATAAAGTGTAGTGAGTGCGCGGCTTCCACTTGTTTTCACTTCTTTTCGGATTTCCCTGATTTATCGGCGTGTTTTCATGCGATACGCTGAAAAAATACTTTTTCAATAGTTCCTATGTGTTTTTAACGTAATGGAAAACGTGATTTTTGGATAGTTTTTGAAGTCTAACGCTATTTCTAGTAGAAATTTAGCAACTATTTTTGTGCTGAAGTGCCGCAATTAAGCTATCATTGGCCTATCTATTTTATACTGCATAACAAGGATAAAATTCTGGATTTTTCTCTACAACAACATACAAATAAGTAGGTATGTGTAAATGAACATTTAACTATAGGTACTTTTGTTTCGCACAGTTCAGGAAAATATCGGTATTTTCAATTTATGTACCTACACAAAGTTTCCCAAAAATAAAACAAGAACATCATTACCAACTATCATGAAACCGCGAAACAAAAGTAGGTATCGTTAAAAATACCCTTATCATTGGGTATAGAGGTCAGTGACCTCTGTTGTTAGTGAATGATGTATGAGGCGCGGCCTCCAGGCTGTGTGGCCGAGAGGTCATCAACTGTGCCCGTGAAAATAATCGCCATTCATCACACTAATTGCTTTATTTCTTTATAATTAGTATTAGGTTAATTTTATCCTATTGATACTAGATTGACAAACACAATTCTAGAGATCGCTAATAGCTAAAACCGCTCCTTGTCACACTTATTTTTTTTATATAGTTTTCTTTATAGTTCTTTTAGATTTCCCTTAGACGTAGTGTTCATTTCTTTTTTTTTACTAGGTCCACCAAACACTAAAAATAAGTATTTTAAGTTATATAACAGTCTAAGGTCTAACAATATGTATGCCTTTCTTAAGGCGGACAAATTCTTTAATGTATATTAATATCTATAGTGGTTGTCTGGAAGGGATAGCTATTAGCGATAAGACCGCCAAATGTAACACTTAGGTTTTATATTATTTTTAAGTTGTTTTGTACACTTTCTTTTGTGTTTCAATAAAAGGTTATCTATCTATCTAATGTCATTAGCATTTCTTGTAAAATCCGTAAACTAAAAGTCACACAAACAAAAAATAAATGCAAAACAAATAACAGGCACAATGATCTCAAACGAACTCCGGCCGATAGCATCTCGGAATCAAATCCGAGCACAATGCCCGTAACTAGAGGTCCGCGAATAAGGCCCATTGTCCCGATATCCCGCCTGTCTCGATATCCCACTGTCCCGGAAAATAGCCCGCATGCTTACATTCAAATAAAAAGAGAAGACACAGTACGGTTATACACTTTGTTTATGGAATCTACTGTGTAATTGTAATTTTATCACACCACGAACCCAAGTGAATAGCAGTATACTCCACTCCCTGCACGATTGTCTGGAGGAGATCGCTTTTTACTTTTTATATTTTTGTATATTTTTCTGTGTTTCAATAAAGCGTGCTATCTATCTACGCGCTATCGTTGCTATACTCAAACTGTACGACGACTTCCTGAGATACAGTTTTAACTAGTTCAGGAAGTCGAGATAAACAATAATTACTTGTACTGTACCTGAGAAATATATGTGGAATTACTACTCAACTTATATTATTGTTTTCAAATTTAACTTTACTTTCAGTGTCGTATTATTTTGTATTAGGTATAAATTTATATTTGTAATCCTGCTGTGTGGGAAAGTGTCAGTTGCCGCGCCGAAGTAAAATTGTGTCCATGAACCTAATTGGGGCGGTCCATTTGCGAGACGCCTGTGCCACATCTTCCTTTTTTATTTGACTCTAAGCCCGCATGCGATTTGTCGGGGAGTCCCGAGGGAGCAACTATACCTACTTCTTTGAAGACATTCGCTGAGCCATCTATTTACGCGCTACTTCAGCTCGATGTAGGCATTGTTGCGGCCTGGGCCGTTTTTGGCTACTTTTTATTCAATATAGCTTACAGCCTATAGAAAGAATGCTAATAATATATATGAACTAAATATAAGATTTTACTACAAAAAAATCCTGATGATATAAACGCTTTTTTACATGGACGGCACAAGTCAAATAATGCGCAGATTACTTATTAGGATTAGATTAGCTACGCTAAAAAATATGCCTAACGTCCCTGCCAATGACTGGAATGAGTGATGATTGTTAAGAATGATTTTCGACAATATATGTATGAAATTGAATTATTGTAGCGGTTTTTTTTGAAATAGTCTAACTATATAAAAGGAAAGAGTGACTGACTGCCTGATCTATCAACGCATAGCCAAACCGCTGAACCAATTGGGTTGAAATTTAGAATTTAGATAGGTTTTATAACGTATAGAACGAAAGGATTTTGCCTTGCGGGCAAAGCCGCGAGCATAAGCTAGTTTAAAATATAAAATACTGTACCAAGTGAAACCAGGCGCAATATCCTCCAAGCACCCAATAAAACGTGCCGAAAACTTTCATATTCCCTAAAATGAGTAGCTTTAACAAAAATCCCGCAAAAGTGGCGCCGTTCAATGGCTCGTGACTAATTGCAGAGTGGTGTTAACACGTTTTGTGCGTGACTGTTCGTTCGTTCTAACCTTTATAGATAAAGTATAAGAGGCTTTGCTAAATACCTCCCTTTGAACTTTACATTTTTACTGAGAACTAAAGAAAAAATGATAGCAGAATTAGTTTTTTTGCAAATGAAGCATCCATAGTAAGCCCGCTTGAGTGTTTATAGAAATGATTGAAGTATTACTGATGTAGAGTGCAAGCATTGTACGATTTTGGAAATTACCAAAAGCATTGTGCAAGCATTGTGTTTATACGTTTCACAGAAATGAAATGCCCACAGTAAGTCCAATTACGACAGACATTTTCAAAGTATTAATGATTTAGAGTGCGCGCATTATGTGTTTGCATAAAAAACATATTAAGCACCCACAGTTTGCTCAATTTATACCGTTTGCTTAAAACTGAAAAGAAGGACCTGTAATAAGCCAACTCGCCTGTACCCAAAACATACGCCTAGTAAGTTTAATGTCCCAGTGAATTTGCATGTATGTACTCGTATATGCACGAAAATGAGCTTACTATGGGTGCCTCATTTTTCCAACAGACTGAGTCTAGTTGTTTTATCTGCCATGTTAAGAACCTCCTAATTAGATTGTATTTGTTCGGTGAAGTTGTTTTGTCTTGTAATTTGATTCACTGTTTTTCTGTTCAGGATTCTACGACGTAGAATCTACGTACCTACGAGATGCCTTTGGTTTATCCCGAAACTTTGTTTATTATGTAAGTAAAGAATATATTATGTACTAGCTGCGCCCAGCGGTTTTACTAGCTGTACTGTAGCCTATGTGTTATTGCAGGGTCTAAGCTCATTTAAGTCTCAGCTATCTCTATACGAAATTTCAGCTGAATCGGCCTACCCGTTTTGGCGTGAAGGAGTAACAAACATATATTCATACATTCTTATAAACTTTCACGTTTATAATATTACAAAGATGTTCGATTTATAAGGCAGAGCCACACTACTGCGTCATCACGCGTCAAACTGTAACACTATGTTCTGTGCTGTGTACAATTTGTACTGTAATAATGTGTTTACATTACTACAGTATGAGCCTAATTATTACAGGCTGTAATTTTATATTCCTGGCTACAAATTACTATAATAAGTTAACAAATTATAATAAGCAACACATAACACAACAGATTATTTCCAGTTATACTTTATTTAAGTATTAAAAACTATTCAACACACACAGCAGTGTGATTCTAACTTTGTGATATGACTATTGAACGCCCCATTATTATTATAAAAAAAAACAATATAGACGCGCACCAACAAAATTAAGAAATGGAATTATAATAACCCATTAGCCTAGAAATATACAAAGTTTGAGCTGTCTCAGTCATACTCCTCGGTTGATATTCCTTCTATATAATTTATCTCATACAAAAATCCTAGGTTTTATCTAAATTCTATACGGCCAATCTAAATTTAAAGTGATCAGCGGAACCGAAAAATATTTATATTACTACGTTATTACGCAAACCTTTAAAGCCTAATAACTACTATAATGAAAAATTAATCGTTAGATAATAACTAGTTATTCAATTAAGGTAAACAAGAGCGTAAACCAAACAAAAGCCTCGGTGAATTAACACGTAGAGGGTCTACGAGATGCTACGGTTCGTAGCACTGCTACGAAAATATACCTTATTGCCTACATTTTAGGAGATTTTTATAAATTTAAATAAAAAAAAACTGTTAAAGGCTCATATAAGGCAAATTTTATAATCTAAGGGGTTGTGATTGCTAGCTGGACCGATTGAGATGAAATTTTCTATTGAATGTGTAGTCTATTTTAGACACCAAAAATACGAATAAAACTTATAATTCAAGGGTAACTATTGGCGGTGTTGCTGCTAGAAACGATAACTTCCAGACAATGCAGGGAATGGACATCTATCTTAAATCACAGACTTCTAAGTAAAACCCTTGATGGAAAAGATAAATAAAAGCAAAAATACGTGGTTATCCTTAGATTTCGGTTAAATCTTATTATATAACGACAATAGGCGATAAAACCCGGGCGACGAAGCCTACATCAACCTTTATGCGCCGCCATTGTACTAACGGCCAAAAAACTATGTAATATAAGCGTAAATCATAATCACGGCCATTCTCTCCCTTACAATGTACTGTGGAGGCTCTACAGAACGAATGTACTTGGTTGTAACGGCTTCAGAATTAAGGTAATATGGGTCTTTAAAATAATAACTAACCTTTCCGTGCAACTTAAGACCATTATTTATATTCTGTTATTTTTAATAATTTAAAATAATGTATAAAAATATTACTAAAGTAGAATTATCCTGCTGAAAAAATGAAGCATCTTTAGTAAGACCAATTGCTTATCCTATATTTAATAATGATTTGTAAAAGAAAAAACTGACTGATTGGCTGACCTATAAAAATAGGCCAATCCGCTAAATAGATTGTGTTGAAATTTGGTATACAGAAAGGTTTTTTTTAGACGTAGATATCCGCACAGAAAAAATACTTTATAACGCTTCCTAAAAGCCTTCGTAGTATGAGCGTAAATCATGATCACGGCCATTCTCTCGCCCTAACAATATACTGTAGAGGCCATTCCGAAGAAATGTAGTGGGTTCAGATGGCTTCAAAATTAGGCGTATGTGTGTTGTATATTATATGTGTTGCGCAAGGAATTTATTTTATACTAGCTTGTGCTCGCGGCTTTGCTCGCATGTCAAAATCCTTTCCCGAAGGTCTATATCATAAAACCTATCTATGTTCTAAATTTCAAGTGAATCCGTTCAGTCGTTTGAGCTGTGCGTTGATACATCAGTCAGTCACTCATTCCTTTTAGTTTATAAAAAATTTTAGTTCATTCAAAAGCGTGCAAAAACTACTAGAGTGAATATGAAGTACCAAGAGTAAACATAGTCTTTTATCAATAAAGAAAGAAAACATTATTACTATAACAAATTCAGAGGAAAAAGCTTTGGGTGCAATTAGTATTTCCCATAAATTATTCTGGTTCACTTATGTTTGAGATTGATACGATGCGTTTATATTATGTGTATAATATGAAAATCGTCTTACACGGGTCAGCTTCTTATTGGTGCTTCTTTTCTGTTTTATTGAACCCACTTCTAGTATTCATGTTTTTTGTATAAAAGTTTATGAAGGTGTAGAGTTAGCTTCCATTGTTCGGACAAAATGCAATTATACGTGATTCTAAATTAGGAGATAATGGCGCTCCCTGGTGAGGGTCACGTGGTTATCGCAGCGAGCAGGAAGGTTTATTGACCGACTTTGGAAAGGAGGTTATCATTTGATTGGTTTGTGAGTAAAATGGTAGGTTTGCGAATTTGACACTGTGCGCGTACATGTGCACGATACAACGACGTTTATTTCAAGTTGACTGTCTCTTGAGAAATCATGGCACCTCTTAAAGACCTCTATAAAGTGGTAGGAGGAAACAGTCATAAAACTTTAAACGAGTATTACTGTTTAATTCGTTTAGAAAGACGTGCTTGAATAGTGAAATATATTTCGCTGAAGTTGCCATTTATAGGTGCTTATGTCAGATCTTAGATACGTTATGGTGTCCGTTGTGTCGGATGGAAGAAAGCAGCGGTGGGGCGCAAGGGTTTACGACCAGGGTGCCCGACGCGTGCTACTCAATACATTTTATATTTTGGTGCACATTCTACACTGGACGAGAGTGGCTTTGCGCGCTGCTGAATCGCGGCTATGGCGGTCACACGGTCGAGAACGCACATCTGTGAGGTCAATCTATGACATTACCTATATATATCCATGTATAATATATAGCGTACTAACCGTGTGGGTGTAGATGCGCAGTGGTGAGCAGCGCGAGCAGCAGCGCAGGGGCGCGCGACATCACGCGTCGCTAGCGAGCTCGCATCACACCGCGCGACACCGAGCGACTCGTCGCATACATCCGTTCAACTGTACACCACCTGCAACACACAGCTACCTTTACTCTCTTCTCTTCTTTAGAACAATATTCTGAATTGGAGAAAACTGTTTATTTAGAGGGTATCGAGGCAAATGTGATGTAATCAAGATTCTTAACTCCGTGGGACGCTCCCGCGCTCGCACTGTTTTCAAATATAAATTCACAAAATTAACTTTTTAAAAAATCATCAAGAGAAGCTTTGTGCAATATTATTGCACACATTTTGAAAGTGTTTTCAGTTGGCTATAGTAAATGACAATAAATTGTACAAATTGCAAATAAATAATTAGTTTTCACATGGCTTCAAATTAATATTATATCAAACTGAAAATATTTCAAAATGTGTGCAATAATATTGCACAGAGCTTCTCTTAAGGAATTTTCAAAAAGTTAATTATGTGAATTTATATAACAAAGTGTACCAAATAGTGCGAGTGAGAGGGCGTCCAGCGGAGTAAAGAGTTTTAATTGCATCATACTCGCCTCAATACCCGCCCGTCCTGAACAAACCGCTTTCTTCCATTCAAAATATTTTTCTAAAACAAAGTTTCAAATTATGTTACCCACGATAAGCATATTTGTTCAGGCTCGGGAGTGAGGTCTCGCCGCCGCCCCGGATATAGTAAATAGTTGAAAACGCTTTATTGTTACACCAAAAATGGAATAACCTCTATTCAAATTCAGTCCACGGTCGGCGAGACCTCAGTCACTCTAACATGATGTGTTGCGAGGATTGCCAACGTCACTCGCGCGAGAGAATCGATCGGAAACCAATTCTTTTAAAAAACGTTCATCGATTACGCGTATTTGAAATAAACTTTTTTGTGTTAAACATAATTACAGGCAAATAAATAACAGGGAGCGGAGCGGAACCAATTAGTTACGGTTCGGTCGAGAGCCGGAGTTCGCTACCTAATGAAATTCCCAATGCGGCGGCTAATATAACTTCTTGCGCACTCTCTGTGCACTTCCACTCGAGCCTCCGAGCTCGCAGTGACAGGTGGAACAGGCTTCACTCCCCGCTCCACTCTCGTGACTGATATATTCATTGTTAGGCTAATATCGGTTATGGTTCACGCTCCGATGGCTTTCAGAAAGGCGTAAAAATCAAGTATAACGTCTATAGCTTCATTTATTGGATAGTTGTCACTTTTGAAATATTGTGCGTAAGCTTTCGTCGTCGGCGCGGATCGTCGAGCCTCGAACTGAATTTATTAGGTTTTCAGGCCGACTCAGCGAAATGTGAGCGTATTACGCCAAAATATAAATGAGGTGTTAAAATTGCTACATAAAAGTTGTCGGAGTTGCGTCACTTCGCACGAGGAACATTCCGTGTTCTTGAAAGTTCTTCAGTTAATCTACTTGTTATAGAAGCTCCTAATTGCGTCGGAGTTTTACAACAACATATTTTTCTCCGTTAATAAACAAATTCAACTCCGTTCGAAGTTGTTTGCGTGTGTAATGGATACTCGTGCTACAAACTTCACGTATCCGGAAATATTCTCACGTATAAGTACAACTGAAGCAAGTATGTACGTACCTACAATTCAAGTAAACCAAATCAATATTTGCGCGCAAAAATAAATTCCAAATTGGTTATTTCGAATAGCGCTTTGTTCGCTTTACATTCGGCTGTATCTATAAGGATAAGTTTGGTCGGCAGCGCTGCAGCGGCTGGCTGGCGCCCGCTCCTTGCGCGCTTACATTGAATGGAGTCATGAGAAAAGTTTTCTCGTTCTGCGTACAAAGGAACCCGACCAAATGTTCTCAGTAGTTCGGTAATTTATACATTGTAAGCATTACTGACTCCGCGTAATGAGCACGCCACCGTTAACTTTTAGCTATTCTCATTGTTCACGTAAACATTCCAAAGGAAACAAAAAGCACGACGGCG
Organism: Hemithea aestivaria; assembly: GCA_947507615.1. NCBI lineage: Eukaryota > Metazoa > Arthropoda > Insecta > Lepidoptera > Geometridae > Hemithea > Hemithea aestivaria. The sequence continues at coordinate 19,580,937 of OX382324.1, read as the reverse complement.
AAATGATTCAAATGCTACCAATTAAGTCTAACTGCGAGCAAACACGTCCACCGACGCTTCGAAACGGTTCAAGCTTTTGTAGGACACTCAAACGTAAAATGCCGACTGGTAGGAAATGTTTAAATAAAAAAATGCAACGTTGTCGAGAGCGGTGAAACATTCAGACGAAAGTATGTCAAATGTTATGCGAACATCAGCCGCGAGTGGAGTCCTCAGCGAGCGCGGGCGGGAGACGCCGGGTGCCTCGGGAGCCGGTGCCCCGGGTGCCGTGTGCCGGGTGCCTACAGCAGGCAGTACACAGTTCGATATCACTCCGGCTCGCATCCGAGCCTACAAACAACACTCCATATCGGAACGTCACACATACAATATCCCAATTGTGACGTGCTCGCACAAAAAATGCACGGTACCCTTCACACGTTAGTTTCGGCTGCGAACGCTCGCCTCGTACCTAGGCTGCGGTGTCCCACTTCCTTTTGTCTGTGAACTGCGCTATGATTAAACAATTTCGCGGTACGACCGCCCAAAATAAAGTTTTTAATCTTTCAATAAGCGCGGCGGAGGCCGGATGCGAGGAATCGAGGCCAAACAGAGAGTCAGCCGAGTGACGCTGACTTTACTTGTAATTTTTAATTTCCTAGCGGTGAGCGGCGCACTGTGGGGGCGCAGCCCTTGCAAATTAAAAAATGAAGATTTTTCTTCGTTTTAGTGATTTCAAACTAAGCTTTATTTTCAATCACCGCTCGGTCTCCGCTCGCAAGCGTTCCCGGGCGTACGAACAAAGGATCACGGTTCCAATTTAAAAACACCTCACGGCTATTTATTTTCCATATATTTGCAGTAAACATTTTTAAATTCGGGGATCTTTACATATTTATATAATAAAAACCTACTTACGCATAAATAAGTAATCCCGTAGACCGCAAGAAAATCTCCATGAATTCCAACCTCTGGCCTAGTTCCCGGGCGGCTCGCGGCGCAAATCCCTATCGCAGTTAGCGGCGGCGGTACGTGACACACAAAAATATATTTGAACAGTGGGGAAGTTTGTTCCCGGTCGTAATGGACACGGGAAGTCAATCCGAGCTTCGTCGAATGTGTCGGAGATCCGAGCCGATATTATCCCCGGGATGGCAATTTTTAAAAGTTCGCCGCCGACTCCGGTGCGCCATCCGGAAAGCGTTTTACGAATACAACGACGGCGATGAATCTTTGTCGAAGTTCGCGGGACCGATAGAAAAAGTTGCTCGTCGCGAACACTCATAAAAGATAATGATTAATGCCGAGGACGGCCTCGTCGCAGCCGTGCGGTGAGCCCGCGCCGTGCCAACTAGTGACGACTCACGCACAACTTTACTCACTTCCACTGGAGCATCCATGTCAGCGTATACACTACGAGTGCCACAGCGAGATGACAATAGGTTTAGGCCTTAACTGTTTTAATAAAACGTTTATACGGCACGAGCTCCAGTAAACGGGGCGTACATAATATTCGGGAAGCGGCAATATCATTTATCGCCGCGGCAGAATCGCGATCGATCGCGCACTAATCTCACCCTCGCATTTTATATCAGAGTTAATTCGATCGTTCACAGCAAAGTTGTAAAAAGGCCCTCGATAATCGGAAACGGTTCGCAATAAACGCAATATTTATAATCGAAAAACGTTCGTAATTTTATAATCCAAGATGGCGGGCGGATCAATCGGCCGGACCTTTATGCTTCGCTTGCATTTTAATAACCGACTCCACAAGGTTGTTAAAACAGACCAGATCGGACCGACAGCACTCTGCAATCAGTATCGTCCTTCACTTTTCACTACAGTAGGTAGGTATACACTTGTATAACATCTATAGCAGTTCAATAAGCGAATTCTCCAAACACAGCGTCCAAGCAAAGTAAGAGCCGTCAAGAAGGAACGATTAGCTCGTAATTGAACCCTCCCGAAACAAATTGCTCACGGAACTTTCAACAATAATTCTCGTCTTATTGTAATTTTCCAAACAATACAATCGACGGCGAACAATTCCCACAATAAATATGCTGTAAAATTGTGCCACTCCAATATTCAATCGCGTGAACTTAAACGAAATGGCACCTACTAAATAAAGTCTATATTAAAATTTCATCAAAGTTTCTCATTAGAAATTCAACGCGTGAACGGTCAAAGGTTCAAGTGGCTGGCTGTATAAACAGTCGTAACTCGAGGGCGGACTCGGTAAAAATATAGCTTTACGAGTGTTTTGATTACGCGCCGTATAACCTGGCACTCTGGCACCGCAACTGCCTCCGCGGGTCGGCTGTCGGCTGCACTGGGTCGTATGTCTGTATCGTATGTTCGGTAACTTTCGAACCACAATTTCCCGTTGAATCCGAGCCGCCCGTCCCAATTCGTTTGTCGGAAGCTTTTGAATTTGTAAACCTCTATTGAGGTTAGTAATCCACTTTAGTTCGACCCACCGCTTTATGCGATACGTTATCTATAAGTTTAGATACAAGCAATGAGAGGAAACATTTAATGCGGTAATAAACTGAATACCTGTATTACTTGAATAAGCATACATATTAAACCTATTCTAATTAGGTCGACATACCTTAAATGTTGTTCAGGATTCAGGATATTCATCTCGTGGAGTATTCTAAGCCATAAATACCGCGGAAATGCTAATCTTTGTTGCGGCCGAGTAATAAAATTACAAAAGGAGCCATTAGCGTTTAGAATTTGTTGTAAGTGGCGATAAATATCCGAGCGTGCATCGCGCCGAATAATAAACGTCACCTCGACAGAACGCCACTAAACTTGGATTATTTAACTATGGGAGTAACGACTTCATTCTCAGAACCTCATAATTAGTCCGTCAAAACACTGGACATTATAGCATGAAACTAACTAGATTGCAATTTAGCATTAAATTAGTACGAAGAAATATGTGTTGAAGTCGCATTAGAAGTCTACCAATTGTGCCCAGAGGTTTACATGAGCTACCTTTATTCTAAATTTCAGCACGGTCATTTCAGTCTTTTCGATGTTAAAAGGTAACAAACACAATCACACTAATCCATATTTTACGAATAGGGACCATGGATACATGAATAGTCTATATTTTTATAGCGTTTGCTTTCTACTTTCCATTGAAGTAAAATTCTAATTGGAACAAGCGTATTCCAGCGGTGGCGCCTCAAAACAAGGCTTACAATATAAAGCCCAAATTAAATGTAAGCCGACGGAGGCTGGCGCGGCGCTAACGCAAGAACAAAGGCCCTCTTCATTAGTAAAGAGGCCGGGTAAGAATCCGCACGTGATAACTAACAATCCTATATGTTAACCCGCTCTAACTGCTAGTTTAACCGACATGAATACGATTATAATTAATTAAACGAGTTACTGCGAGAGCGTTTTACTTGATCTTTTATTTTAAAGCTGCTCGTCGTAAAGCTGAAGTGGTGAAACGTAAAAGATCAGAGCCAGGGTCGGCGGAGGGTCACTTCCAACAATGGCTCGTTACATTATGAATTTTAATCATGAATTGCTGTAAAGTTGTGCGCACAAACCATTAAAATGTAGTTAATGTTTGAGCTTTAAAAATGAATTTCAGCGTTGTTTTTTCAGCGTAAATTATATAAAAAAAGGCTGACAGATGTAATCAAAGTAAACATGGATTCCATTTAGCTTGGCGCCTTATTTGCCACATTTTTTCATCGCAAATGAATAGTAAACAAGAGCGAACAAATGTTAGACGCGTAATTCATGGGAGAGAATAAATTTAGTTGTACATTACAGCGCGCTGGCAACACTTTACTGGAGATTAGTCTGTTCCAGTAGAGCCTTATACTTGAAGACGATTTATGGTAACCTTACAATAATGTTCAGGCTCAATAGCTTTAAATCGACGCTTAAACCATTTTATATCTGCATTAAAATGAGAAACGATTATGTACATTCATTATACGAGCATTGTGTTAACTACATAATATTAAAATATTTCTCATATTTGCTGTTAGAAATATGTGGCTTATAACTTTACGAAAGCAGATATGGATTAAAAAGATCTTTGAAGATGATAAGTAGCACATTTCTTTAACTTTTCTTACTGGAAAGGTCTAGGGTTTTTTCATACAAATCGAGTAAAACCAAATTAATAATTATTTATTGCCCTATTGTTAATAGTGCCCACAATTATATATATATAGGTAGATACACATTACAACATAGTACTAACTTTGGTAAAATAATTTTCATTTTTAATAAGTAAATAAGTATTAATTCAGTAAAATGTAGTTAGATAAAAACAAACCATATTTAACTAAGAACTTAATAATTGTTTGAAACAGTCGCGCAAATATTTATTCAATTAGCTATGTGCACGACGAGCGTAAATATTATTAGTAATAAGTACCTATTATTTTGCACCATATATTTAATGTAAAATCAACAGTTAACAAATAAGAATTCATTTAAAATGTAACTTATTTTTTATATAAATCAGCGCTAGCGGAAAATAATGGAACTAATCTAATGTGCGATAACGAATGTAAATTGTAGTAATAGGTATCTTTTGCTCTTTATATTTAATTTCTAAAGCATGTAAAATCATCTAAAAGATAAATAGAAATTGATTTAAAGTCTATTATTGTAATAGTAAATTATTTTTCATACAACCTAACGCCAACGGAAAGTAATGGAACTAATGTCTTAGAAAATGTCGTGAAATTGTAATATGTTTTGCAAACAGTTTTAGAGCTTATAACTTAGAAATTAATTTTAAAATGTTTATTCTGAATATTATTAACTTACTCTGTCATTACTTGAATTATTATTGAATGTAAAATTACGTAAAAATTACATAGGGAAAACAGCGCCATCTCTTGTAGAGTAGCAAAATTGCATTAGAACCATTACCTAATCGGGTTCATATTATTGATTTTATTAGCGTCATCTGTTGTGAGAGCTAGAAAACTTTATATTTGCTAATGGTAACATTTGATACTGCCATCTATTATGAAGTAGCGGGAGATTTAATATTATAGGTTTTTTGTTATTATTAAATTATCTAGCTAAACAGAAATGCATGTCCTTATAAGGTAACGTTTTGCAATTTGAACTTCCGGCCATAAACAATAAAACAGATTTTTGTAAATTACTGCAAAACTAATTAAGATATCGGTAATATGTAAATTGTATTGTAATCTAGATATGTTTTAACACCTTTCTGCCAAAAATTAACCTGTAAAGTTACTTATTTAGAAATTAGAGAAAAATAAACATGAAGTGGAGGGGAAGGGTAAAGCGGGAGATGGGATGTCTTTATAAACAGGCTGATCGGCCCAAGAAATTATAGTTTGCTCTGAAATCTTCAAAAGTATACCAAGTGAAAATAGTGAAAAGTATATAGGTATATAGTTAAATGTAAAGTAAAGTATAGTCGCCACCCTGCTTCACTCGCCCACACTCAAAAAGGTGTAAGAATTCTTTTTTATTTTTATCACCCCTCTCCGGCTGGTAGAAATTATTTTCGTGGTAGACGGCCCGCCCTATAGGGTAATGCTGTCTGACCGCGAACATTGGTCCTTCGGTAGCCGGATCCCTGACGGCGCAGCTGGAAAGTGCTGGTGTGTTAAATATTAAGTTTTCTTTACACAATGGACAATTCGTGCACTTTGTAAATATTATTTTTGTGATAAATTATATAGACATTTGCGAAATTTGATTTGGACTTTTGTGCGTGTTTTGTGTATTTTATTTGAACATTTTGTGTGTATAAATTATTTTATTTGGACTATTTGTGTGTGCTGTAAATATATTTTCTAAATTTTGTGTTAAAATTAATAGGACATTTATTGCGAAATTTGATATGTGGACTTTATATGTGTTTTAAGTTACTTTGGACAATTTGTGCTTCTCGTTAGTATTTTCTAAATTATTGGACATTTGTAATTTTTATGTGGACACTTATTTTAGTTATTATGGACATTTGTTAATTTTCTGTGAACTATACCTAGTCAGGTCATAAGTATTGTCACACAGTAAAAACTTTTCTTTTAGAATGCTGGCCACAAAAAAGTTTATTGAATTCGAATTTCGAATTGTTCATGAAAATAAAAATGTATACTTTTTAGAATTTTACTCATTTTTAAATATGGAGTGGACGCTTAAAGAAGACCGTGTTGCAGTTATTGCGTTGCATCGTTGCGGTTACGCGCCAATTCAAATTTTTGACATACTGAAAAATTTGAATATAACCAAAAGATTCGTTTATCGTACCATCAAACGATACAATGAAGACTCTAGTGTAGATGACAGGTCAAGAAGTGGTCGCCCTCGGTCTGTTAGGACTCCAGCAGTGATAAAAGCTGTGAAGGCGCGAATTCAAAGAAATCCCAAACGTAAGCAGAAACTGTTGGCCCTTCAGATGGGGTTAAGCAGAACCACGGTGAAAAGGGTGTTAAATGAAGACTTAGGGCTTCGGGCATATCGAAGAAAAACAGGACATCGTTTAAATGCTCGTCTAATGGACCTGAGACTGAAGAGATGCCGCGCTTTGTTGAAGCGGTACGCGAGAAAAAAAAATAGAGAAATTCTTTTTTCGGATGATAAAATTTTTACCGTAGAAGAGAGCTACAACAAACAAAATGATAAGGTGTACGCACACAGTAGTGAAGAAGCGAGCAACCGTATTCCGCGTGTCCAACGAGGTCATTTTCCATCCTCGCTCATGGTATGGTTGGGAGTTTCTTATTGGGGCTTAACAGAGGTACATTTTTGTGAGAAAGGTGTAAAAACGAATGCAGTTGTGTATCAAAATACAGTCCTGACGAACCTTGTGGAACCTGTTTCTCATACCATGTTCAATAACAGGCACTGGGTATTCCAACAAGATTCGGCGCCAGCTCATAGAGCGAAGAGCACACAAGACTGGCTGGCGGCGCGTGAAATCGACTTCATCCGGCACGAAGACTGGCCCTCCTCCAGTCCAGATTTGAGTCCGTTAGATTACAAGATATGGCAACACTTGGAGGAAAAGGCGTGCTCAAAGCCTCATCCCAATTTGGAGTCACTCAAGACATCCTTGATTAAGGCAGCAGCCGATATTGACATGGACCTCGTTCGTGCTGCGATAGACGACTGGCCGCGCAGATTGAAGGCCTGTATTCAAAATCACGGAGGTCATTTTGAATAAACTTTATTGTCATAAGAATCTATGTTTTGTTAAGTTCATTTTGGTATATAAATGGTTACATAATAAATAAACTTGTTCCAATAATTTTATATTAAACATGTGACAGAATTTATGACCTGACTAGGTATATTCTGTGCTCGTAAAATATCGCGTTAATTGCAAAATAATTTTATGCAAATAGAAAATATTTTAATGGACAATAATTTATTTGTGTAAATAATTTTTGTGAACATTAATAATTTGTGCGAATGAACATTCATAATCTTGTGCAAATAAATTTGTGTAAAATAGACATTAAAATAAACATTTGGCAAACATTTAAAAAAGTGCGCGAATAATTTTATGAATAAAATCTGTGCGTAAAAAACTGTACTATCGAACTGTGTACGTAAAGTAAATAAAGACTGAGTGTGAATCAAGCATGGTGGTTACGCGCAGCGGTAAATCTCTAGAAATTTTCCGGACGGCCCGGATCGGGGCACAAGCCGCCATGGCGGATACTGAACTCGTCGGGACAGCCCAGAACAGGGCACACGCCGCTACGGTACAAGATGCTGAACTCGCTGGACCATCTCGAGCATTCGCTGCTCCAGCGGATGAGACGACAGGGAATATTGGCGAATCAAGGGAACAACAGAAGATAAAAGAGCAAGCTATCAAACGAACAATGGATATAACATTCAGCAAAAGGAAAACTATTTCAAGAAAATCTTCAGTAACACAAAACAAAGAATTAGAAGAAATAGTTATCAAACGAAAGAAGGCTGAAATGAAACTAGAAGAAATGAAGAAACAACATGAACTAGCTAAGAAATTAGTAGAAATGGAAATCGAAGAAATGAAAATGCAACATGAGCTAGAGGAAATAAACATAGAATACGAACAAGTTACAAGTGTTCATGAAGGTTCAGAACAGGAAGATTTTTATGAAGAGGAGGCATTCGATTCACCCTTCAATCATCCGGCCATGGAATACCGACTAGGACAGGACGTTCAAGATGAAGTTTCATTTGGACAACGGGGCTACAAAGAGCTTCGACCTGCGAGTCTGACGTCAACAGAGTATAATGATGTCAAATCCTTGGCAACGGCACGAAGGAAGAAAGAATACGAAGCCTATGAGGAACAAGAAAGAAAAATATACCTGAAAAAAGAAAATTTAGATATGAAAATGAAAAATGAAAATCCATACGTCAAGATGGAAATTGAAAACAAGCCTACAAGTGAAATGAAAACAGAAATCGCATCACTGGCTACAGCGCTCACTCAAGCACTGAAAAATTGTACAAGAGATCCCGGAAAACATATTCAGGAATTACCTATTTTCAATGGACGAAGTGATCGCTGGCTGAGCTTCAAGGCGGCATTCAGAGACACAGAAAAAGTTTTCACGAGGACAGAAAATATAGGTCGTCTACGAAAAAGCCTACGTGGACCAGCAGCCGAAGCAGTCAGCAATTTATTCATTGGTACTCCTGAGCCACATGAAGTCATAGAAGCTCTAGAAAGAAGGTTCGGACGACCGGAAGGACTTATCCGGTGCGAAATGGAGAAATTGAAAAATTTAAAGAAAATTACAGACAACCCTCTGGATATTTGTATTTTTGCAAGCAAGATTACCAACACAGTTGCTACAATAGAAGCCCTGCACAAACCACACTACCTGTATAATCCAGAAATGCTTCACATCATCGTCGAAAAATTAACACCAATCCTGAAAAACAAGTGGTACGATTTCGACGCGAAAGATAAAGAAGATATTCCCGAATTAAAGAAAATGTCTGCGTTCCTGAATGAAGAAGCGGACAAATGTGGGCCATATGCACCACTAGAAAACATCAAATACGTAGAAAACAGAAGTTTCAACATAAATAGAAAATCAGAACAAACATATACAACTACTGAAGAAAGAAGCTATGAAAATTTCGTGAAAAAAAAAATTTGTCCACTATGTACCAAAGATCACAATCTCACCGAATGCAGAAAATTTACATCGTCAGACATTAATCAACGTTGGGAAATTGTAAAGAAAATCCGACTCTGCTTCAATTGCCTACGAAATACACACCGCCGAGAAAATTGCAAAATCAAGCCATGTGGAAAAGATAACTGCACACTGCTACACCACCGACTGCTTCATCACCTGAAATCTGAAACGAAAACTGAAAATCAAGAAAACACTGCAAGCCTGGAAGTAACCACTACAGCCAGCATAAAAAAAAATGTACGAGCCTACCTGAAAATTCTACCCGTGAAACTCATTGGCCCGGGCAGCGTCACAATAGAAACCTACGCACTACTGGACGAGGGAAGCACCGTCACATTAGTAGAAGATTCAATTGTCGATGTGCTGGGAGTCAAAGGCCGTACATCACCACTTCAAATACAAGGAATTGGAGGTTACACTAGAAAACATGAAAACAGCCACGTGGTCGACCTGAAAATAAAAGGAAAATTCGATGAAGATTTCCACATGCTACAAGCAAGAACAGTGAAGAAATTGAACATCACTACCCAAACTGTAAAAGAAAATGATATTCAAGATTGTGATCATCTACGAGACATCACTTCGCGCCTCACGTATGACAAAGCTACACCGAAAATATTAATTGGACAAGACAACTGGGACATGGTGGTATCGAGAGAAATGCGAGTAGGACACTGCGACCAACCCGTTGCGTCGCGCACAAACTTAGGATGGGTAATACATGGTCGCCGTACAATAACAAGCGAATCTACAAATTTCTGCGGCCTGCTGTCCACACAAGAAAAAGAAATTAGTCAACATGGAAAATCAACGATTGCCACCGGCGGGAGCGACGTCAACACGACGAAAAAATCAAACCAGAGAAAAAAGAAAAAGCAGCGACGACGACCTCGACGCCGGCGTAACGTCATTACAAAACAAGAAAATCACCCCATCAAAGAAAATGAAGAATCAAGAGTACTACAGATAAGAAGCAAGAAAAATCCAGTAAGAAGAATAAACAAAGAAATCTGCAACGTCGAGCACAGAAAATTACAAGAAAAACGAAGTTGTATGCCACTGAAAAATCAAGATTTCCTTCTAACAAGAAAATCAGAAATCACGATAAATCAACATATCATAACTAAAAAAAAAAAAAAAATAATAATAATAATACAATAAAAATAATATTATGGAAAAAAAAAAAACAAAAAAAAAAAAAAAAATGTACAAAAAAGAAAAGTATAAACATGTTTAAAAAAAAAATATATAAATATAATGTACATAAAAAAAAAGTATTAAAAAAAAAAAAAAAAATCTTCATCTACGTTTTCTACTGAAAATAACTTCAAGAAGAAAGAACATTGAAGAAAACGAAAAAATCAAGATTTACAAGAAAGAAAATTGAAGAAAAAGAAAACCAAGATTAGAAGAAAGAAATTTAGAAGATAGAAATTGAAGAAAACGAAAAAATCAAGATTTACAAGAAAGAAAATTGAAGAAAAAGAAAACCAAGATTAGAAGAAAGAAATTTAGAAGATAGAAATTGAAGAAAACGAAAAATCAAGATCTTGAAGATAGAAATTTGAACATAAAGAAAAATCAAGATTAAGAAGAAAGAAGATTCTCTAATCAGATGAACATCTAGAAGAAAGAAAATTAACAAAAATTTGAAACTCCAAAACACATCACGTCGCCATGAATCATGAAAAAAGAAAATGAAGAAAACATCCCCTACCTCAACACCGGCGGGAGTGCACAGCGCACTCTATAAATAATACGAGCAAAGAAAATATGAAGCTACAACAACAGCAAATCGAGTTACCCGAAACATGGATCGTGGGGACTTCACCCATATATGATGGCGAGGTTCCAGACGGCAGAACTACGACGGCGTTCCATGGGTACACTCTACGGCAGCCAACCAGCATCAAAAACCACAATGGACATTAATAGGCGGGATTACCCTACTGGTCGTGAACGTGCGCTAATCACCCTACATCGTCGTGACACCGGAGAAATCGCAGAGCTGCGACGGCGGGAGAATGTGCACGACGAGCGTAAATATTATTAGTAATAAGTACCTATTATTTTGCACCATATATTTAATGTAAAATCAACAGTTAACAAATAAGAATTCATTTAAAATGTAACTTATTTTTTATATAAATCAGCGCTAGCGGAAAATAATGGAACTAATCTAATGTGCGATAACGAATGTAAATTGTAGTAATAGGTATCTTTTGCTCTTTATATTTAATTTCTAAAGCATGTAAAATCATCTAAAAGATAAATAGAAATTGATTTAAAGTCTATTATTGTAATAGTAAATTATTTTTCATACAACCTAACGCCAACGGAAAGTAATGGAACTAATGTCTTAGAAAATGTCGTGAAATTGTAATATGTTTTGCAAACAGTTTTAGAGCTTATAACTTAGAAATTAATTTTAAAATGTTTATTCTGAATATTATTAACTTACTCTGTCATTACTTGAATTATTATTGAATGTAAAATTACGTAAAAATTACATAGGGAAAACAGCGCCATCTCTTGTAGAGTAGCAAAATTGCATTAGAACCATTACCTAATCGGGTTCATATTATTGATTTTATTAGCGTCATCTGTTGTGAGAGCTAGAAAACTTTATATTTGCTAATGGTAACATTTGATACTGCCATCTATTATGAAGTAGCGGGAGATTTAATATTATAGGTTTTTTGTTATTATTAAATTATCTAGCAAAACAGAAATGCATGTCCTTATAAGGTAACGTTTTGCAATTTGAACTTCCGGCCATAAACAATAAAACAGATTTTTGTAAATTACTGCAAAACTAATTAAGATATCGGTAATATGTAAATTGTATTGTAATCTAGATATGTTTTAACACCTTTCTGCCAAAAATTAACCTGTAAAGTTACTTATTTAGAAATTAGAGAAAAATAAACATGAAGTGGAGGGGAAGGGTAAAGCGGGAGATGGGATGTCTTTATAAACAGGCTGATCGGCCCAAGAAATTATAGTTTGCTCTGAAATCTTCAAGTGAAAAGTATACCAAGTGAAAATAGTGAAAAGTATATAGGTATATAGTTAAATGTAAAGTAAAGTATAGTCGCCACCCTGCTTCACTCGCCCACACTCAAAAAGGTGTAAGAATTCTTTTTTATTTTTATCACCCCTCTCCGGCTGGTAGAAATTATTTTCGTGGTAGACGGCCCGCCCTATAGGGTAATGCTGTCTGACCGCGAACAAGCTAAAGCAAACAGTTTCGTAAAAGTGGCATCGTTAAAAAAATAAAAACAGAAAATCTGCTAATTTTACTCGAAATATTTCTGATCAGGTAGGTTTTAGGCTATTTATTATTTTATTTAATGTATGAATGAATGAATGAATGAATGAATGAATCGTTTATTTGTATAAATACAGGTATTAATAAGGTCTTAAAAATATAGTATAACATAGTTCATTCCGTATTTGACATGATGTAATGTCGTGCAAATATTTAATAATAACATTGTTCTTGGCATGCATTTGAATAATTTTCCATTACATTAAAATTCATAAATAATTAAAACAAAGTCTATTCAAATTTACATTTAAAATATTCATCTAATGAGTAAAAACATCTGTCACATAGCCATTGATATATTTTATTATAAAATTCATTTTTGTTTAATTGATTATATTCCATAGGAAGTTTATTATAAATTTTTGTCGCCATTTTGTAACAATTTCTTTTGCACATTTCTAACCTGTACCTAGGCTCTATCAACGTTTTCTGAACTACTTTTCTTTTGGTACCTAAGTACATACCACAGATCAGAAGAATACTAGTACGTACATGCGAACAGATAGGCTGCTGATTTTTTTATTATCAAAGGTAACTTATAGGCTCAAAGGCTAACGATCTCGAGTGATGTTAAGCAACGATGGGTAGATGGTTGCGGACTAAACCAAAAAGGCGGGATAAAACCGTCCCTAGTATAATTTGGTTCGAGCAGATTAGACTGATATAATTTAATTATCAGTAATTTTGCTTAATCAGTAAATTCCGAAATTTGTATTGAAATTCATAATTTTAAGTTCATGTTTTCAGTTCTCATTATAAACTGACATGCCTAATGATAAACGATACGCAAAACTTTTAGATTTGTATAAGTTTATAAAATAACGTTAAAATAGTTTCATAAACTAAAACTTTTTATTAAATAATGGTGAACTTTAGAAGCTTGTAAAACATGTCTCAAGCCAAATAGTAAGATTTTGGCTTGAAACGAGTTGATTTGCGATCCTAAGTTCTAATGAACGTTATAAATCACGAGCACGTCACCCCGACAGACACGCCGGCCGTTATTAATATAACGTTAACTAGTTATAATGTTATTTTGCTACGTTATTTTAAGCAGCTATTTTTGCTGCTAGCAAGAGCTAAGAAAAAATTCTGGAAGTGGTTTCGTTAGAACAGAATGTAAACCCTTAGTAAGCCCACTCTCATGGTCTAAGTAGCAAACTTCATCGAGTCTTTTCTAAATATTATTACAACGTATAGTGGTAATAGAATTCTTCTCTTTTAGAATATAATAGAAAACATTAAAAACTGTGCAACATAATAATATTATAGAAATTACAGGTGTACTCAGAAATGACTGAGACTGTGGGATCAATTTCTGAGTAAGTCTGCCAAGTGTATTCTGTTGGTTTTCGTAGATAAAATTAAAATACAAAGAGAGAAATAGAAAACAGAAGATGAAGAAAGAGAGAAATAGAAAGCAGTAGTTTAAAGGAACAGTGATTGTGTGTATGCGCACACGTACAAAGGATTAGACTCACTAAATGTGCTTCATTATTGTTGACCAAACTCAGTCCAGTCAGTTTTCGTCATGGCAGCCGGCAGCGGATAATGATACTAAGGATTAAGCGGACGGTTTTCATTCGGATAATCGTTTTTTGTAGTTTAGTTTTAATTACACATGTTGGCCGACGACGGCCGAGTCGAGGATTAATTTACTAATTAGAGATAATCCCGTGATAGTGCGCCTATTTGTTGAATTCGTTTTGGAATTGTGGGCAATTGTTGCTGTTTTGTTCTTTTTGTGAGGTCTAAAAGAATCTTTTTGTTGGTTCTGGTAACTAGGGACTATTTTTTACTTTATGTTTTATTTTTAACGAGAAAAGCAAAGAGCTTTAAGTTTTGCTAAACTTAAGCCAAGACTAGGCTTAATTTTATGACCTGGGTGGTTCCGTAATGACTAGTTTTAATGATGGGCAGCGTTATCTCTTACCATCAGGAGAGCGTCTTCATCATCTTTATACTTCTTTACATTTTTATGTATAAATAAATATAAAAAAATGATAATATTACAAAAATAGTCCAACAATTAAGCAGTACGTTGTAGTATTAAATCAAAGTGAGTAGTACTGATCCGAGCGGTACTAATCTGTCGGCAGTTAACTCTGGCAAACGCACGCCGGTGCGGAGCCTGTAATTGCTTTAAAAATAAACCCGGACGACGCGCACGCGCATGAAGTGTGAGCCATTTGACTGTTTGTTGACTTTAACTTACATTTACCGCGTTTGTACTTTTTATCCAGATGGTTTCCTTACTTTTGTACCTAAAAACTTTGTCTATTTAAAATCACATACTCGAATACTTAGAATTGACATCTTACTGATATTATCACAGTTTACACTAATATTATAAAATCGAAAGTTTGTGAGTGAGTGTGTATGTTCGTAACTTCTTCACCCTTAAACGGGTGGACCGATGGAGCTGAAATTTGGTATAGAGATACCTTAGATCCTGGAATAACACATAGGCTACAGTACAGCGGATAAACCGCTGGGCGCAGTTAGTACCTAATTTATAAATTAAATACACACTTTATTAAAATAAAATCAAATTAAATAAACTTAATAAATAAAATAAATTTAAGCGACGATTTTCTTGTGGTCTAGTACAAAGTAAGATAGGTACTTATTCTTTAAGTTTTCATGAAAATACTAGGTGTTCCATTGTTTATTTTCTTTAAGATGTAATTCTAGAAATAAGTCCAATATCTTATTGTTTGAAACAGCCGAGACTAGTCTTCAGAGAGTTAAAACTTAAAATAAAAGAATCTCCAGATTTCGATTGACATAGGTTTATAAAATTCCCACGAGAAACACACTTTTGTGAAACTTTCTTATTTTTTTGTTACTTTTTAGATCACTATATAAATGAAAGCAGTTAAATAGATTTATTATAATATAATACCAACTACAGTTTGCGGCTTCGTTGAATAAAACCTTTATTTGCGTATATCTACGTTAAAAAACCCACCTGTGTGCCAAATTTCAATGAATCGTTCAGCGATTTGAACAAGCGACTAAAAAATTAGAAGCTCAGTCAGACATCCACGCCTTCCTTTTATATATTTAGAGAGGACAATAAGCAATCACTGTCGCCTTTAATTACTAACATCGAGTACATTCTAATTACGAGTAACAGCTGTCTTCTTAATTACTCTATAAATAACTGACTACATTCAGATGACACTTTATTTATAGCTCTGATATCTTAGAGAAGTAAATTATTATTTACTTATTAACAAAGGATATCGTACTTTTATAGCTTTAACGTGAACGGGTAGTTAAGAAAAAAGCTATGCGCCCGTGGTTATTCCCTTGTGTCAATCCAGGGTCAAAATATCAAATTTAACCTCTATACTGGATCTATTATATCTATATAGCGAATAGACCTGGTCGAGATAATACTACTATAATATGTATACTCTATCTATCAATAGGTAAACTCGTTGAACATATTACTGTTATGTAAATCCTACTGTTAAATTGTGGGCTCCCTCGGCACAGGCCCAGCCTAGTGAGGGAGTCACAGATTCTTACACATATTATAACTCTAGAAATATAATACATAGTGCTAATGTTTCTGTATTGCATGTTCTTTAGCTAAATAATTTTTTTTTCATTCATTTTTTTCATTCCAGTAGTTTAAGTATAAGCGTGAAGACGAAAAAACACAAACTTTCTTGAAATCCTATAAGTTATTCAAGGGTCTCAACAGTCTTATAATATTGAAGAAAGCTGCCTGTATCCAATTGCAGGAGCTTTCTTTTATGTATAAGAGCTTCACACCGGAAAAAAACCTGTCTACATACCAAATTTACCAAATCAGTAGTTTAAACCAAAAAAGTGTCAAAGAACACACATAATCCCTTCATACTAACTTTTTCATTTATAATACGAACTGCATAAGTAAGAAGAATGTCTCAAAATTGTGTTAAGAGTAAACATTTTTATGATTCGTTTTATGCCACCTCGGAGGTGTTTTACAGCTCTGAAACATTGTAAATTATTAGCACTTCAATTCATACCTCCCGTTCATAACTGCAAAATGGCTGCACTCTCAACTTCACCCTTATTATGTATGCAGTAAAGTCGTAAATCCGACGGCACCGAGGTTAATGAGTTAAATCAAAAGTTTAATGTTTGGTTACTACATTGTTAGAGTTGCATTGCATATCTATGTAAAGCTTAGTCGTAGAATCTCCACCAAAAATAAAAATTATGAGCTGACACAAACTTTTTTATGATTTTAGTTTATTTTTAAGCGTGATGCGATTAATATCATTCAAAATTTAACGACAATTTCTCATTGTTGGTGATTTTTCTAAATGTTTGAATTTTGCCACTGCACGGTATTCTCGGTAGGGATTGTTAGACTAGGTAATAATTCTTGGAGAGGGTACACATTTCAGATATAATATATCTTCTACGCGTCAATACCAATCTAGCAAAATGTTACCTAACCCTAGGTTGTTTATGTGAAACATTCCTATGTACACAACATTATGACTAGTTCAATATCTCTCGAGTACATAAAGGAAGATGAGCGCCCACAAATAGGCAATAAAGCTTACCGCATACAACCATTCGGAGCAGAGAATAGCCACATTTCTATTTGTCACTTTAATTTAGTGCACATTATGTGTACCTTATGAAGGTAACTACAGGACATCACTACACATCTCTCTTAATATAACTCGCTCAAACACGCATAAAAACGTTTTATTTCGTTTTGCACGCGAGTGCCATCGTAAAACGGTATATATATGGAAATTCCACTAAAAATTATCTCGTTTACGCAAAACTGTTCACTTTACAGCACGTGAATAAAACAAACTTTGCACTTTACATTCAGCGTTCGAGTTAAACAAATTATTTGGATGGAAAGTTTCCGAGCAAATGTGATTCTGAAATGTTCAACGTTGTTAAATATCTGAAAAGTTCATCACCGCTCATTCAGACCGTAGTTTGCACGTTAATAACGCACACTTTAAAAGGTTGCCGACTCCTGCGGACTATAAAACAACAAGAGGCGAAGGCGAGGCATTCCGACACTTTTCTACGATTTGAATTCAAATTAAAATTCCCGAGCGAAAGAGGTCGGTTCGTTACGTGTGCCAAGTCTTCACCGGGTCATGCATCCTTCAATATTTTTTCCGCTCGCAGTAAATGGATGGCGAGGGGCAGCTCGGTAATAAATTGTAGTGAAAAACTCGGCGTCTTTGTTCGGGCGGCGGATCGTTCGCTTCAATGCATACTATATGAGCGAGTGCTCCGGTGTGAGCGGGCCTTTACACTACACCTAATGAAGGCGACGCGGCGCTAGTGTGCGCGGTGGTTTACCCACGCTACCTGCCGCTAGATGATAAGCCTCCTGTACGAATAATGTCTGGAGAGTGGCCATGTTTACGATACAGTGTCCCGATCCACGGCTGCACGTTTTCACATTATTTTATGTGATAAAGGCTACGTGACGTCACTTCCGACGTAACTTTGCATACATTTGTGATACCATAAAGTTTTATTATTTCGCAACATTGTATGTTTGTTTGTCAGCTTTCTTATGGAAACATAATAAAACATTAATTTAAGTATGTACATATTAAAAAATGATTATGTACATGTTATGTCAAATAAATAAACATTTATTTATTTATTATCTTCGAATATATTAGAAAAAAACCGTCACAGTATTAGTAGTTTTCGTCCTCCTCTGAAACGGCTTGACCAATTTGTGTTTTTTTTTTGTTAATATATATTCAGTAGCTTTGAAAATTGGCTATATTTATCTGACGAAATTACTCGAGTCTACCTCTGTTTTTATCTCTCGTTTCTTTTAAAAGGAAACAAATGATTCAAAAGATTTATTACAAGCTAATTAGGCGAGTGTATGTTTGTAGAAGAGGTTAATAAACTTCTGTTTAGTTCTAGCAATCTACGCGTGTGTTTAGAAGCAAAAAGTTCAAAACTAACATATAACATACATTGAGTTTGTTTGTTTATATTGAGAGGAAACGACGTCAGAGGTGCCGCTGTGGCCGCCTTCAATAACACCTACCACACATTACATAACAAGATCGGCCATTATTATTATTTTTATTCCTATTCTTTTGGTGATATGATGAAATCCATGTTTATTATGTAATTTAATGGTATCTAATATTGATTGAATTAGTATAATTACAAATTTTGCACGCCTCAAAGAGGCAGAGTGTTTAGGCGCTAAACTAATTATTTAAGATGTTATGTACCAACATTCTTGCAAATAATGGATTTTTACTTTTACTTTACATATGTATGTGTACCCATGTATTAATTTCTTCACCCGACTTGTATCTTTTGTTTACTTTAAATATACATATATATATAAGTAGATATATGTATTCTGAATGTTCCTATCAGTGGAAATTGTTGTTGGCTAAGCATATTTTGTATACGCATTAACTTTGTAAGCTTTACTTAGAGCTGTTGATTTTCCAAATAAAAATTAATAATAATATAATATGTATATTTGATTGTCTCAGAAACGGCGCTACCAGTTCAAGGAAGGGATTTATCCTGCCTTCTAGGATTAGTGTGCTACCATCTACAGCCGCTAAAGGCTAACCTACAATAAATAATAAAAATAAGCACTGAGACACAAAGGCTGGCACAAACTCCATCGTTTGCGCTTTGTTATAATTCAAGATTATTTAGTAATACAGTCACACACAGTACCTAGAGATTATTTAGTATACGTTAAAGGTACTTGAAAGGGTCATTAACTAAAACTAATGTTTATTCATCTACGCATAAAAAAGCGCTTAGGTAAATATTCCTTTTTTTTTTGCTATGCGACTGGCGTCATGGCCCCAATATGAGTTTACGCAAACCAAAAAATGTAATTCCTTTTTTTTTTGCTATGCGACTGGCGTCATGGCCCCAATATGAGTTTACGCAAACCAAAAAATGTAATTCCTCCTGGTTTATGTAATATGATACGTTACAGTGCGACCCTCTGTACCTTTACTTTTTCTTTCTCAATCTGTTAAACGAGGGACTGAAACAGTGCTAGAGACGAATTATAATTTATTAATTAATAAATGTTTTTAAATTTTTATTTATTACTTTTGAGACTTGTTACATCATGTTGTTAATAAATGAGTGAGAAAGCTCACCAAGACCTTTCTTCTTTCTAATTTGTTCTCTGGCGCAAACCATTCAGTGTTTATTCAATACTTACAGTTTATTAGCTTTTTAATTGCTGTTTTAAAGCTTCCGCACACTTTTTTATATCGATTGACTTGACCACGTTTATTGCTTTGAAAGTAATCAGTTTTCTATACTTCTGCGTAAAAGTTTTTTAATGTTACGTACAACGTGAATTTTATAAGAATTAATTTATTCCATATTTATTATCAGGTGTTTATACCACCTTAATAAGAAACCTACATTATTATTATTACTGTAATCTTTAAAGAAGTGGTTTTATTAAAGCGGTAATCCCACTAAGCGGAAGAAACCTATATATATACCCAATACTCCTCCGGTTTAGGATACTCAGTCCCAAGGAGGCTCTTGCGTTTCGTAGCAAATACGTATCCACAGAAGATGTGCTCCATTGTTTCCCTGACGTCACCGCAGTGAAATTTATTTAAATCGGACATTACGAGTAAATCTTTATGTGCATATATTATTGGCTCTTACCAAGAACCGGCGAGCGTGCATCAAGAATGTGATGAAAGTTGACGAAGCGAAAGAGGTGTGTCAGGATCGTACAAAGTGCAGGGAAATAGCCTCTGCCTATTCCAACGGGAACCAGGCGTGATTTTTTTTTTTATATAAATTGAGTAGCAAACAAGCAGACGGCCCGCCTGATGTTGAGCGGTTACCGCTTCCTATTGACCCTTCCAACACTAGAGGTGTTATCAGAGCGTTGCCGGCCCTTTAAGAATTTGTATATACCCTTCTTATATGTATACAATGTATGTAGTTCTTGGCTACAAATAACTACAAGTAGATATATAAATAATATGGCATAGTACAGGTCGTAAGTCCACCCGATTACATCTCAGGTTGACCACACTCCAAAACAAAGTTGTTCACAAGTTCGTATCGCGACATCGTATTGGGCCGCAACGGTACGGATCGGAAGAGAGTGGCTAATTATGGGAGAATGGGGGCTTGGGGGGCTAGGGGGGCTAATGTGTGTATCGGGGCGCCTCTCGTGACCTGTTTGCGAATATTAGTGACGGGTGGGCGACTGTCGGGTCACTCACTTAGAGGTTTTTAACTGCTGAGTTTTTAAACGAGTTATGAAATTGAGTGACCTGAATTGAAGTACCTATGTTTACTTAGGTACAGTCGCAAATAAAGTTTTTTTTTAACGTTAGTTCTATTTTATTATAAGTTCTTGTATGTAATGTACCTACGGTTTAAAAAAGTTGTTATATTATTATCTTATCAAATTTTTTTGGACAATTAAATCGAAATATTTAACTGTGAGAGATTTTGTATGAACTGACCATACTTATATAATAACATTTTTTTTTATTATTATTACTCGTACCGTTATATTATTATTTATTATCTGGTATCTAAGTACCAAACATTAGGCTTAAAATAGAAACAAATAACATTAGGAAAGACTTTAACTTAATTATTGGTAAATTAGTTTTGATTCCCCGCTAAGGTAATGGCCTAACGGGACGTGCCCAATCGTATCCCGCCTGAATATTGACCTGCACTTACAGTCCGCGGAACAGTGAGATCCGGGGCTCAATGGACTCGTTCGGCCGAGTCCGGCCGAGTCCGGACGAGTCTGGCCGAGTTACTCTCGCCCCAATTATAGTCCCAGTGTACAATCACTAGTTTACGAATATTTGACGCTTGATTTATTTTTAATAGTCGTGTAGGGTGCGTCTTAAAGATGGTCAGTCGGCCGAAACTCCTTTCGCTTGACGCAGTCGAGTGGAAGCTGAGACGGGCTGTCACACTCGTAGCTATGCTTGGTGCTATTTATATAGGTATTGAATTTTCTACTTTTACACGTTTTATTTACGTCCTCGAACCAGATTCATGTACTTATAGATATAATGTGTAACGGATATGCCGATAAAGTAATTGAAGCTTTATCAAAATTGACACATTTTTTTTGTCATTTTATATTTAAAACTCGCAAACCCGTTTCAAATTGAATATTGATGAAAATATAACAAAATTTATTCATAAATTCATAACAGGATTTAGTTGCGACACACCCACATGAGGTATGAATAATGGCAACACTGAGCGTTGATTCACCTGTGAAATATTATGAGCTGGAAGCATTGTTGTTTAACATTATACAATGAGCTGAGCATTAAAAGGTAAACAAAGGAACGTAAAAATGTATGTGTTTAAGCCCGTCTTTAAATATATAACAAAAAGGGCAACATCGGAATGTTCCCTCGTTTCTGCCCTCCCCACTCCCTCCTGCGACGATCTTTACATAAATAAACAAGTGTCGATCCGTCAGCGCGCGCCTGCCACGAGCGAGGAACCACGAACCAGGAGGCAGGAGCCAGGAGGTAGGAGCCATCATCCATTGAACGTTTATCTCCTTCATTGTACGTTTAGGCGACAAAAACAATAGAAACGTTTTAATTTCCTGGCGGCGCTCGTAAAATATTATTTTAATCCGGCGTAGCTTCAATGCTGAATATTCAATGAATGCGGGCCATATTTTATTTGAGAGTTTTTATGCTAAATACGGTTGTTGCCGGACGGGCCGGTAGCCGGTCGCCGGATATTTTTTAATCAAGCCGAGCGGAGGCAACTAGCCGTGTGCTAGCGCCGGACTCGGCTCATTTCCTTCGGTATTGCGTTTTATTCCGAAACCCATTCGATACGGAATTAACTCGATGCAATAATGGTAATAGAGGTTCCGATTTCGAATAACACGACTCGCTCTGACTCGATTTGTTGTTGTTGCTTCTGGATTCAAAACTGGCCTCGAACGGCTACATAAGTAGCCACTGGTAACATTTCAACAATGGAGCGAGAATTTTCTTTGTAAGAAGATTAACTTAACAAAAACACAGGTATCTGGTGTTAAGCGATACGCTACCCATATTCTATAGATACTGTGTTATTCGAGAAGGTTCTCAAGGACTACTAACTCCGCTAAAACCAAACTTTTTACGATGGTCACTCTTCGATAACAACTAAACGATTCGCCTCGCGCTTGTAAAGGGGCTTAGATCGTTAATGAAACAGAAAATTATATGATTCGCCTGCGACACATACTTACATTAGATCAGTTGATTAGTCTAACCTAGGTCTAACCCACGTCAACATTTTATTTTTTCGTTATTTATTTTTACTTTTTTTTTACTTACGTTCGCGTCTTGCTCTACTTTCTCTTGAAGAGAGTATTTTACTATAAAATAGGTACATACCGCATTACAAGTACTTATCATATTCCAGAAGTGCAAAATAAGTCTGATTTTCCACCGTCAACTACAATAAAACATTTGATAATATAAATCTGTTTATCATTGATAAGGGCGCGTTCGGTTGGCGTGTTGGTACCGAGGCAATATCACTCGTCGCGGATCCTTTACAAAAAGTTAAATCAAAAACGTGACACGACAAACAAGTGCCCCCCCCCCCCCCCCCCGTCCTGAGGAGGGGGGAGAGGAAACTGTCGCGAGAGAATTTACGGCACGATACAGCGTGTACAGGACTTTGTATATTGATATACGGGACATGTTGCACTAGCTAAGCCTCGCGGTTTCAAAACTTCATCTATTTAGCAGATTGAGCTATGCGTACACCAGTGAGGCAGTTAATAAGTCATGTATTTATAATAATCATCTAAAATACACTATAAAATTAAATCCATGGATATTGGGTAAGTTTTATTTAACTTAAAAAAACTTCTTAGTATCAGCATATTAACAAAACTAAAAATAATATATCAAAGGTTCGCATGAAAAATAAATAGGAATTTGTATTATTATCAGTCAGCTGAACAAACAATAGCAACATAATATCCTAAATACAGCTATGAAACCCAAAATAATTACGGTTATGCTTTACATAACAATAAATATTAATAGTATTTTCAACTAAAATGATTTATTGTACAAACAAACCAAAATATGATAATTAATTTAATTAAAACAATCATGTCGCGTTGGCTACTCAAATCAATTGAAATTATAATTTATTACTTTTAGTTTCGATTACTTTTGACCTTTACACAAATATAGCAAAAGTTTGTTTTACGTTTAGTTCCTAATTTTAAATCGACTTCTAAAAACGAGATTATCAATTTGATATTATATATGTGAGTGAATAATTTTTGAAACTGCGAGGTATTTACATACGAGTCTACTCAGCTAGAGTAAAATATAGTAGGTCAAAGAAAGCCAGGTTGGAAGCAAAGAGTAAAAGGGTCTACGAGCTATGAAGCTACGACGGACCATGCTACGCATTACGTGCTACGAGACTCTACGGATTTCTTATTTATACAGTTAACTATAATGGTGAACGCACATCTATCCGCGTCCACCGCGCCGAAGAAATCAAATTTTGAATTCTTTATAATGAAATGTCATGAAACCTCGCACACTTGACCTATTCGTCGAAAGATGATCGGAATAAGATTTCCTAAACAAAAATTCTTTCGGTTGTCAATGCGGATAGATGTGCAACCACCATAAATGACTTTTTTTGTAGATACCATTGACGTAAAAAATACATTAATTTATAAGCTTTGACATTCGGCTTGATCTGCTTAAAGATTGCATTGAATTTACAACAATTCTTTATAATAACTATACCTTGTACCAAATTCATCAACCATCAGTCCATTGGTGGTTTATTTAGTGTGGCATTTGGTTGTGATATACCTACTGTTTAAATTTTCAGTCATGCTCCCTTTTTTCCTTTTCAAGTATTTTTTTAAGTTAAAAATCCTTTTGTAAAATTACTTCTTGAAACAGATGCTGTTATTATCATGTCTTTTAAACGTTTGTTTAATTAACATAATATAATGTAACAACATTAGCACCAACGACTGTAAATTGTTTTATAGTTAAAAATAATATTAAAAGCTATATTAAAATATCAAGGGCTCAAAAAAATAAATTTCTCTAAACAGCAGAAGTTATGAAAACAACTTCTATTGACAGAACGGGACTAAACTTTCCTAAGTGGAATTTTTCTTTTTAAGTTTTAAAAGTATATTCATGTTTATTGGAGGGTGAACTTTGTTCATATTTTACGTTTATAAGTTATTTTTTATTAAGTATAGTCAAAGGCAAAATTTTGATACAAAATGAAAAAGTTTTTTTGATACTGTCAGAAACAGTAGTTATTAACTTTAACAAAATGAAGGATAAGTAGGTACTATTTAATAATTACATAATTTAAAATACAAAGCCTATACAAGGTATTATTTGTGATTTTATTGTAAAACTAAAATGAGACATGAAATTAAAACTATTGAATAATAACATAGGTGCAAAGTGTGACACAAACAGGTAAAATAAAAAAAATCTTTTTTGAAAATTTTTAGACGCCTTATAAGAATTTCCTTTGTAAATATTTCACAGCTTCAATAATATAACAAACACAAAAATCCTATAACTACAAAAACAAATACAATGTAACACCATGGCAATACTAAAAGAAAAATGTTATAAGAACAATTCAATAAAATAAGCCAAGGTGAGGTAACTACATATATATCACCCTTATTTTGGAACACCAAGGATATCAGATATTATTTATATAAACTGTTGAAAGATCGGTTTATTACATTCTGTGGAATAAATAGGTATAGCCTACTTTAAGGACGTGGTTTGAAATAGGAACAGCGTCAGATCTCCTAGACGGCCTAGAATATTTGATAGGCATTTCAACGAAGGTATCGTATTTACTAATACCTAACTATCGAAATGTTTGACCAAAAATTAGAAAATATTAACAAATTTGAGACACATTCTGAGTTCTATAAAAAACAAACGGAAAAACTGATTTATTTTATGTTCAAAGCCAAAATATTATAACATCTTTTAAAATAAATTATAATTAAAAATCTCTTTTTTTTTACGTTTTACTTATTCTTTATATTATCCATCGTTGTTTTATCTTTAAACTAGTACCTAATTATTGCAGAAGGTGTAAGTCCTAAAGGCTTATTCCATTTTAAATTCTATACAAATTTAGCACTTTATTGTTCTGGATAGGTATCAAAATAACAAAGCGTAATCACTCAGACCAAACAGAAATACGCGAAAGTAATCAATTTGAAAAAAGTTTAATCCCAAAAAAACCTGTTCAATCTAGAAAAGAGCGTACTCCCAGATGACCTAAGGCTTAGGCAGATCTAAACCCTTCAATTATGCAAGCGCAGTACCTTCGTTACGAAGGCTAGGTTTGGTCTACCGGGGACCAAGGGATCATATCAATTGTTGGGCTATCTGTATTCTTTGTCTTGTCTTGACTAAATTATGCATCGTACTGGATGTAAATAATATACTAGATAGAAAAATTAATTTTGAAACTCCCTCTCCGCTTGGTGACACAGTTTTGTCTAGTATGTAGTCACTAGCCACGGCCGAAGCCGCTAGCTTTATAATATTATTGTAATTATACATATGAATATGAATTATAATTAAACAAATAAGTTTTAATCTTAACATAACATACACAATACCCATGATAATATGACATGTAAATCGTGATGATTAGTGTACTAATTACTTTAATAGATAGATTAGTGTACTATTACACCTTATTATTTAGAAGGTATTAATAAAAGCGTGCGTTTAATAGGATTCAGTCTACACGTGAACTAAGTACCTACTCAAAATGTTTGGTTTCGTTCACGGTAAGAGTCAAAAATAATTAATTTATTAAAACCAGTTGTTAAAACTTTATTTATTTTATAATTAAGCGCTATTCAGAATGTTGATTTAAAATGCCAGGCTAGAATAATGAAAGAGCTCCAACAATAAATACCCCTTCATCTAAACACGAGCTATTATTTAAATCACTTCGGCCTAACCTTTGAGTTGTCTGGATTTTGTTTATACCTAAAATATTATATACATAATAGTTGTACTATAGACAAAATAGAAGCATAGTAAATCCACCGGCTTCACCCTCTCGTTTTGTTTCCAAAGTTCCCGTGAAATTTCATGAAATCCCTTCTTAGTTGATCCTTTAGGGATCTTAAGGAGCATACTCGTACTCTCTAAATTTCAAGTCCCTGGCATTAGTGGAGTCAATCTTAGTTGGATAACAGTTTATTAAACACCTTTTCAACATAAAAATACACACGCAAACTATGGAAATTATAACTACATAGCTAACTCACGTATTTAATTGGGTCTGGTTCTGTTGATAAACTTTGCGACCTTTTGTCAGGTCTAACAAAAAGGTACATTATACACACAAAAAAATCATAAAGCTGTTTTATTAGATATTTTTTTTAATTTTATATTTTTTAATTTTAGTCAGACCATGAACTCGCGTGATGTTAAGCGACCATGTGGCCGTAGAAGGTAGCGGACAAAACCTACAAGGCAGGATAAATCCCTTGTTTAGAAGAGATAAAACAACACTGTGATACGAGATTTTTTATTTAAGTGACATGACCCCTTTCTTTCTCGTGTGATTAAAACTTATGCCATATAATTTCCTTTAACCAGTTTTAATCACAAATAGAAAACTTCCAAAAGCAATTAAACAAAAACTAAGTAGATAGTTAAGTGAATATTTCTAACGTCAATTACACATAGTTAGGTGTGTATATTTAGGAAGGCTATATTTTTGTAAGGGTTCCATTAAGAGCACATTAGTAATGTATGTTATCAGTGTAAATACAGCGGCCGGAACCCTCCCTTCCTTGGGTTCAATTGATTCGAGAGAACCATTTTCTAGTTATGAATATTATATGATGGTGTATTGGGATGCCTTTTTGTTACCCAATCTTTGGATTATGGATTTTATTAATGGTTTTTATTGGGAGAGAGGTTTTTGTGTAGACTTTGTGTATGTATGTATGCAAGGAAATTGACGCAATTTGTATCAGTGAAACGTATTGTGTTGATTTTTGTTGCTTTCAAGTATTAGTACAATCGGATTTTACTCTGTGTTAGTTACTAATCTTGAGTTAGAACAACAAAATTTTAACTTTTAACTTTTTAACTTTCGGTTTTTCTTGGTTAAGAAGAGGAGAGTATAGATCCTAACGAATAACCCTTTTCTGTGTGAACAGAAACTCAGATATTATGACATTTATATACGCGTTTATATTACAAACATTTTGCATAACTAGTGAAAAACACAAAATTCTTCTAATATTTTAAAGTTAAAGTATGGATGGATTAATTGTGTTTGTCACTTTTTCACTCTTAAACGACTGAACCGGTTGGATTGATATTTGGTATGAAGATAGCTTAGACTCCTACACATAGGCTACATATCAGTGGGTAAAGCCTCTGGGTGCAGCTTGTAAAAATATGTGTACCTATATAATGTATTATATAGAGTCAAAGTTGTGTTATAAAAATTCGTAGCATGTGAACCGAGGCAAACAACACCATAACACGTCATAAGTGACTCTAGCAACAACAACAAAATATCTAAGTTATTCCGACTCCGAAATAGGCAACAAAGGGAGTGATCATTTCTCACGCACAACCCTCAATAGAGCCTCCACCTCCTATTACCTACCTTCATAACCTACCCACATTCCACATACCTATTTAATATTTATTTCTACGCTGAAATTAAAACAAAAGACGAAAGATACGGTACGCGCTTTCGTTGCGGACTCATTCCGAAATAAAATTGTGTGCACAAACCTGATTGGAACGGTCCATTTGCGGGACGCCTGTACCGTATCATACTTTTTATTATGATCTAAATTTCGCCAGGGTTTACTTTCATCAAAACAACCTATGAAAACAACCCTTCAATGTTACCATGTTCTATTCAATAGCAAATTGTTAAATTCATAGAAATAGTTGTTCCACAACTAATATTGTAAGCTGCCAAGCCGAAGGCAGAATCATTATGTAAATTATAAACAAAGTTACGTGTAGGTATATATAAATGAATTATGTGAGCACACCCCGAGGGCGCTGATTACGGCGCGATTGATTCAATATATTTAGTAATGTACCTAATCGTGTTTAACTCTGTAATGCGGCCTTATATTCTACCAGCTAACATCTTCATTATCAAAGAATGTACCTATTACAGAACTAGCTCAAATAGCTGTGCCCAGAGGGTTTTTTCACCAAAAATGTAGCCTATCATTGCGCTATATTGTATCAGATCTGAGTTTAAACCAATTTATCAAATTTCAATGGCAACGCGATAGCAATGACAATGCAGTAGTGGTCAAGGCAGATTTATAGTTTAGAGTTTAGATAAATTCTATTGCGAATCAACTGAAAAAGAAGACCTAACCTCAGGTCAATCGGTCCAGCAGTTTACACGTGAAGAGGTAGCAAACACTCATCCATACATTTGTATTAACAACATTAGTAGGAAACATAATGCTCGTATTATCGCAGAATTCTCTACGTGAAAATATCTGTGAGAAAAGGAGCTCTGTAAAATGCTGAAGCTAATCTGAGGCACCCACATTGTTACGCAAACTTATTGGCATAGATAGGTAGACCGAACTAACCAGAACTTTTCAACACTCGTAAAACTGACTGAGACGGAGCCGTCGCTAGGCAATAACGACCCACTACTTTATCTACTTAATTTATAGTTCTATGACAAAGCCCAATAAAAAAGTAAGGGAATTTAGCGGGTATTAAAACGTCAATCAGTTTATTTGTTGAATGGGTACACGCACGAGGCGGGGGTACCGGGTTCGATTCCCCGCGGCAGGCACCGCCTACCACCCGGCTATTCCGCTAATTCCCTCGGGCCCTAATAAAATCTCATTTCAGCTTAGTTCTGGCCAAATTTGCGATTTTCCACGCCAACGATCGGCACGAAACTAATCGACTGTTTGACAACATTAAGTTACTTATAAGAACTATAGCAATTTAAATTTCATGATTGTGATAGGACTTCTACTTCTTTTTTCAAATAAAGTGTTAGCTTTGAATTTTCTTTGAAAAAATTTAAATGAACGAAAAATTGAAAGCTCTACATACCTAGTCCGAGAAAACAAACACCTTTGTTATTACCATAGAGAAAATATCCACGTTATTACCAAAGAATAAAATTACAATCAAAACAGAGAGCAGTGCACTGGGCAACATTAAAGATAAGACAATATCCTCGGCCATAAAACCTTAACCGCAAGTGCAATCTAGTCTGAATATTATGCGCATTGTGTGCGCTCATCTGGATATAACGGCTAAAGCGCAGGAAAGAGTGGCATTACGCCGGGATGCGTCACCAGCTACACTTGCCAAGAACTTTATTATACTTAGCTGTCAGATTTGCTCCACAAATGGAAATAAAGAAAATGCCTCGGTCATTTCCGGCGCGAGCTCGCATTAAACGCAGGGATTATACACTAAGCGGTGTTCTTGTCTGTTTGCCGAGACATTACTTCGGTGTACATTATAAAGTACCTATGTATCTGTATAATGTATATACAGTTATACAGTTACACTGACAATGCTATGTACACCTATTTAAAGCTCAACCCCGGTTCTCACATTCCCCGTGAAAAGGGGTAGCCAAACAAAACTCCAGATGTTTATTTCCATCAAAGAAACTCATTATAAAGCTGTTTATCACCGCGGACCTGGCCGCGACGTTTTCAGGTTGATTGACGTTCAAAAACAAATTAGAAAAAGTCGTCAACCCCGTTCCGGAGTCGCGTTAAATATTAATTGACAAGAAGCTAATTGGTTTCCGTAACGATATCGCTCCGTCGTCAATCTGCCGTTTATTGTGATCGGTGTATCAGGAGTCGGCAGGTCGCGGAGTGTACTCATCGGTGACACAATCCACATGGCAATCGTCACACACAAGTAAACACAGAAGGAGAGCACAACACAGCGCGTACTTGTAGTATCGGCGGAGGAGGCGAGGACGTGCGGGAGTCAGGCACAGCACTAGAGTCGCGGGCGGGCGCCGGGCGCGCACTGCCGGAGAGGTCGCGCCGGTCGCCGCACGGAGCGCCGCCCCCGCGCACCCCCGCGCAGCCCTCCACCCGCTCCCTCCTCAAAATCCGAACTGAGAAATTCGCTCGCATTAAATTAAAAATTATCACCGGTTAAGCATCACGAGGAAATTTATTAACTGCGCTTAATGAGCGCACCGGAGACGGATTCGGTTCGCCGTTTTCCGGTCCTGAAAAATACGTCCGAGGTCCGCGGGAAGAAATTACCGCGATAATGAAGCCTTAACAGGCCCAACAGTCACTCATTTCTGTAAAGAGAGTGTTTTATGTCCGACGAGTCTTGAGCGGTCGTAGTCCGCAGCCGATCTGGTGTAAGACGATACAATATTGATGGTGTCCGGAATTTCGTGTGGAAATGCCAAATAGTGGTCTGAAATCTCGGCAGCTGGCGAGAGCTGTCCATAAATAACAGCTTAGTTAATAGTTTTCCATCCGCTGTCCTCTCAGAGGTGTTACAAGGCTACTATGTGGGGGGTGGGGGCGGGCGGTGACGTCACGAGTCTAGGCTGGGGCACCGTTGTCGCCTACGCTTCATTACTCATACTAACTGTAGCCCAGCTCTGAGAGCACATTTTTCAGCGCCTCGACAACCGTTCACGCCTGCCAGCGTTCGCTCTTTCAGATTTTTTGCATATTGGTAATTGTGTACTTTAGCGTAGTTATTTTAACAATGGAAATAAAAAGCTTTATTATTTTAAACTAAAGTAAAGTGTACCGATAATATTTTAATAATATATGAGCATTTATTAAAATTAATCTCTTTGTGAAGGTAACTGCCACCAAAAGGCTGTATTTTAATTAATTTTATGTCAGTTCACAAACCGGGGCCGGATTGTATAAAAGCCTTATTCAGCCTTATAAAAATCAGTAATCGAATAGGTTTTTAACATAAAGAGGTGGCCCCAATGAGCCCTAAAGCTCGGCGCCGCCGTCTGACACCGCCCTAATATCTTAAAAAGGAAAATCATGTACTTCTGTCTTAGAGGCAAGCGAGCAAATTGCCTAATACTTTACGACCTATTTGATAAGTAGCTTTAATAAAGCGGAAAATATCGAGCCTCCCAATTTATATCTACGCTAAGAGTTCTTCTACAATTTAGTTCTATAGGGTTTATTAAATTGTGCTCTAAAGAATTAAGTACAATTCTAAAGAGTGTAGCTATAAGACCGCTAGCGATCTCTATCGAAAATATATATGTAAATGACGGAGTGCAAAGATTTATATAAGGAAACTGATATTATGAATATTTACAAAATTATTTCCATCTGGGTAGAAACGAATAATCCAAATCGGTTCAGGCGTCTTCACGTCGTGTTCGTGGATTTTATTACACTAGCTGCGCCCAGCGCTTTTGCCTGCATTACTTATGTAGCCTATGTGTTATTCTAGGGTCTTAGCTATATCTATACAAAATTTCAGCTCAATCGGTCCACCCGTTTAGGCGTGAAAGAGTAACAAACATCCTGATATTCAGACATCTATTCTTACAAACTTTTACGTTTATAACATTAGTAAGAAGTAAGTTTTTTTAAAGATTCAGACGAAGTATGAACTATACGATTTTGGAAATTACCGTGAGCGTTGCGTGAGTAGGTACAGCCGTGTCGTATTTGTAATGATTTTTTTTTGAATAGGTAGATACAAATA
The DNA here is from genome assembly GCA_947507615.1 of Hemithea aestivaria. Taxonomy (NCBI): domain Eukaryota; kingdom Metazoa; phylum Arthropoda; class Insecta; order Lepidoptera; family Geometridae; genus Hemithea; species Hemithea aestivaria. The sequence continues at coordinate 19,548,658 of OX382324.1, read as the reverse complement.
CGTAAAATACGTCACGTATATTTTGTGCATCTTAAAACAAAATGTTAATTTATTAGCAATGTTAAAGCTTAATTAAGCTTGAACTGTGCTTTGTGCATTATAATATGGCCTAGAGGCCTAGGTAGTAATGATATAATTATATACTAACACTAAATCCACTATGTATATTACATATAGACCAGGGTAGATCCCTTTAAAAATAATAAAAAGTAAAAAATAATAATAGTAGGATGAAACCCATTAGAAAAGGAGGGGAATATTATAAAAATAAAAGGAAAAATAATTTACGGGCGATCTGAGGTCGGGAAGGGGATGGGGGTGAGTTTTTAAGGGTAAAAAACGGTTTTTCTCGATTTCCGGCAAAACTAAAAATCCTATCGAAAAAAGTTAAATGGCAAAGTTGTAGGTAATAAAAAGATCTAAAGCTTTTGTATATAAACTTTGTATATAAGGATTTCATCCTACTATTATTTTTTTTTGTTTTAAAAATTATCGACCCTGGTCTAATAATAATATGCCCCATTTTAGAATTCCTGAAACTTAATTGGCTAAATAACTAAGTTTTGTAGTGTCTTGGTCCAGTTGTCCTTATTTATATAGATTTTGATAAAACTTAAATGATAATACTATATCTAGGAAGTACACTCAATTTTTTTAAACAATTTCAGCCGTTTTCTTTTAAAAGTTTGCATACGTATTCGAAAAAAAGTATTCGACGAATCTTTTTGAACTTAGCTTTTTTGATGTTGGTTTAAAACTGAATTCATTTTGCAAAATAATATTATATATTTGGCTCAGTCTAAGTTAATACGTTAGTCATAAAACTAACTTAATATTGCCTTTAATAAATTTACTCAGTTCATTCTTTATAATATTATTTTCAGTAAGTATGTAGGATGAATTATGATGACAGTTAAAATTAATAGCTCTAAACTTAAGACCTATTCAATACCTAGACTAGCTTTATTAGTGTTTTAGTGTCGATATAATGCCGAGTACCTCTTTAAACTGTTATAGCTACAATATTTCTTTAATATTGATAGCAACATAAATATTGAAGGTCTCTATTTTTATTAATCGTAATTAATTTTTATAAAATATACTGAACTAGCATTTACCCATGACTTCCCTCGCTGTTATGTATAGTAGGATTTTATGTAGAAGGCAGTCGTTAGGTCATGTTGCAGGCCCTGTAGTAATCTCGGCGACCTGAAACTGCAACATATAGATTAGCAACACAACCTATAAATTGTGATTTGACTCTAACAGTGTAAGTAGGGTAACCTGTTCTGTTGGAGTATATACCCCAATTATTTTATTATTTTATACCCAGTACCCAGGAATAAATCAGTCATTTATTCATAACTACATAAAGAAACATATAGGTACTTATAAACATCGTGTACCATTAGGCAACTAGGCCTACGTCATTTAAAAAATATAATACGACTTACCAAATATATACAAACCAATTTCATTAAAATTGGCCAAACCGTTTCGGAGAAATTCAATAACAAACACTGTGACATAACCATTTTTTATATAAAAAATATATATTATATTGTAACTTTCAAAATGAAATTTGAAAAATTAATTTAACAATGAAATTAATAAAGGAGAGTAGCATTGGGATGAATAAATAAAATGTAATAAAATATCTTATTAGAGTTATATTGAGTGTAACAGGGTTTTAAATCTGAAATCAATCGCGTAAGTGCTCTCAGATATTCAGGGCAGATCTCTTGATTATTAATATCTTTTAAAGATGGCTCTCAGCCTCCAAAGCCTTTGTGCAACTATAGGGTACTATGACGGCAAGGTTACGTTTAAAACTTCAAGACGTTATAGTCTTAAAGTATCAATTTGCTGCATGTCTTCTACTATAAGTTTAATTTTCAAATAGGTAAATTCAATAAAACATTATTAATTAATAATTATTGTAATAATTTATTTTGTAATTTATACTGTATGTAATATTTGTAATTCCATTTAATTAGGTATAAATAATGTCACATTTTTTACATAATATTAGATATTGTTTTCTCTAAGTACCGTTTTACATTATGAGTTTTAAACATTAAATCGATTTTAAGCTCGTTTTTAATAAGCAAGGATGAAACGCAAGTTTAGTTTCATAACTTCAAAACCATTCGACCGATTTCAATAAAGTTTAAATATGACTTGTAAAATATAAGAAAAAATATTTTACAAGTAGTGGTTTTAAAACTAAAAGCGCTCTTTTTTCAATCGGTTCAGGTATACTAATTGTGTAAACGACAAAAATCATAAAAAAGATTTCTATAAATTGTGAGCTATTTTTACTAACCTTTCAGCAACTAAACTTGACCGCCACTAATTGACGAGTTTATAGAGTATTGAATCAATGAATGGAACAAGTTCAAGACTAGTCTATATATACTAATAGAATGTTCTAGACTAGTCTAGAACATTCTGGAACATGTGAACTGAAACTTTGATTAGTATATAAACGGGACAGGTCATGCAGCGGTCTGCGAATACAACATGCATGAGGATTGCTGCTACGTGGAGAGAATCTTGAGATCTGGTAGCTCTAACTATAGGAATAACGACAGACAAAGACATTTATTCGTAATACAAAACTGAGCGTGGTAATAATAATACGTTTTTCCGATAGCTACAAATCTAAACCTTATCCTTACGCACTTGTATATGTTTCTTTAGTGTCCATAAGCAATAAGCGTAGTGTGTGTATGTACCGTCCATGGCCCAGTGGTCGTTGGTCCGGCTTGCAAGCCGGAGGTCTGGGATTCAAATCTCAGTGTGGCAAAGATTTTCGCCTGGACGCTACCGTGTTTCGGAAGGCACGTAAATCTGTGGGTCCCGGCTGTTTCCTATAAGATATTATGTAGGAAGCAGTCGTTAGGTCATGTTGGATGTGCGTATTTATAAGTTAGCCATACAACCTATAATTGTGATTTGACTCTGACAGTGTAAGTAGGGTAACCTGTTCTGTTGTACAAACACACCATTTTTTTTAAGCTCTTTAACTTTTAAGTACTGTTTTTTCTTACATTTTTAATTGAACTTGCTGTATTCTTCTTTGATGAAGGGGTTGCTACCATCATTCTAAAGGAATTTAGTTAAAGAATGGGTCTCTCGAGGTGTCACCTGTAAGATATGTAGGGGACAGTTGTTATGTCATATTTAAGGCTTTATTGGAATCTCGATGACATTCAACTTAGCATACAGATATACTACTTAATTTTGCTTTCGACTCTAGCAATGTAATTAGGGTAATTTGTTCTCAAAATGTATCAAATAGTGCGTGCGAGACAGCGTGCAGCGAAGTAAACGCCCTTAAACCCTAATTCTATTTATTTATTTTTGGAACGAAGATCCTTATCGCGCGTTGTGAAAGGGGGCTAGACGGAAAAAAATCTTACGAAAAGTTGTCACGACACTTTTTGCTATAGTAAGCTATTGTAAGCTGTGCGGCGTGCGCATGTTTCTCTGTCTGTCTCTCTCTCTCTCTTATAGAAAGCAAGCCAGATATTTTCATTAATCGAAAGGAACTTCGTTCCATCCGGGTGTCCCTTGACAAATCTCAAGTTTTTTAAACTAGCTTATGCTCGGCTTTGTTCGCGTGCCCAATCCTTTCTTAGCGAAGGTCTACGGACAACTATGTGTATTCCAAATTTCAACCTAATCCGTACAGCGGCTAAGGCTGTGAGTTGATAGATCAGTCAGTCAGTCACTCATTTTATATATTTAGATTAAGTTAAATTTATTAATCTAAAAAATAGATTAAGAAACTTTGCTTCAGTTTTATTCTGATGATATGCGGCATCCATCTTGATACCATGGTTCATGGTAAACAGTTAGTGTGTTAGGTCTAGTCTCCACGCCTCTAGGCCTCCGGACTATTTGTCGATAGCCCCCGAAATTGTACGAATTTGTAGAATACCTGCCTCGAAGATTGACAGAGACGTCTTTGGTTTGAATTCCAACGCACAAATTGGATAAAATAACTTGATTTTTGACACGATTTTGGAATGTCTATTACAAATATAACACGGCTGTAAACCCATATCATATTTTATCAGATTCGGACGGTTTCGGACAATTACGATGTCCTTCCGATTTTTGATGTCTTTGATTATATTTGTTTAAAGGAAATATTTATGATATGACGCAGTGGTGGTGATCGGAAAACAACACAAAGTTTAATAAATACTTTTATAATTAAATAAATAAATAATAAATAAAAATAAAAAATATAAATAAAAATAAATGTATGATGATGGTTGAATATTATGTCAACCTTTAGTGGTAATAGTGTATATTCTTTGCTTTAGGTATCTCGAGTCAATAGTGTCACGGTCCTTTGGTAGGCGTGCGTGGGGCCGAAGCCTACACGTAGAGGCCCCTTTGTCAATATGCTCTAAATTGCAATGTGATAATAGCCGACGATTATCCCCTGTATGCATTTATTATTATTATTATGGTGTAGACATCCGATAAGAAAGGATGTCTTGATGCGGGCGAAGCCGTGAGCGTCAGCTACACAGTAATAACTTTACAAAAGTTTAATAGATCTAAAGATAGATATTTGGTATGAGCTCGGTACTTATCCAATTATTTGAATGATAGAACTTTAATCAAAATTATTAACATTCTTGGGCAGTCACTCGAAAACCAACTAGAAATAGAGATTTGAAGTGACTCGAATACTAATGTCTAAAAATAAGGACCATTTTTAGGGTTCCGTAGCCAAATGGCAAAAACGGAACCCTTATGGATTCGTCATGTCTGTCCGTCCGTATGTCACAGCTATTTTTTTTAAAACTAGAATAGGTCTGCATTTGACCACAGTCTCACCTGTTGGTAAGTGATGACGTGGTCGAAGTAATAACACGCAGGCCTAGCAAATACCTATTTACCGTCGACTTGAAGACACTTAAGTTGCCCATGGCAAATTTTCGTTTTGTGGCAAGGTGGTCCATAAGATTAACTGTTACCAAGGTATCTATAGGAGAATGAATGAACCTATGAAGGTAAATCATTATTTTAAGACGAATAGGTTTTTTGACAGTACCTGAGTGAGTGTTAATTTTTTTTTTTTTTATGTGATGAAGTAGAAGTCGAGCAAGACGCTCTCCTGATGTTAAGAGATAACGGCTGCCCATAATCAGTACAGTGTTACCTATAAGATTTCACAATTATGTTAAATTCTAGGAGCACTGCACCAACGCTTCTTACTCAAGAGTCATGAGATGTTAAGACTCTTTAGCCCAGTAATTTCACTAGCTACAGTGCCCTCCTACCGGAGCACAGTGATGTTTGCACATCACTGCTCAGGCGGTAGAATAACTGGCACTGTTGGGGTACCCATCTAGACGACCTCCTGCAAAGGAAGTCTACCCCCGGTGAGTTATTAGAGAGATCTAGGTAAATCACATAGTCCAATACAATTTGAAAAGCGACATTTTTAAGCCGGATTTGTGCCACAAATGGCTTATAAGATAAAGTTAAGTTGGGCGTTAAAAGACGTTATCCCCTTCGGTACGCATGTGAAATAATAAAAGCGAAAGCTTTTCATAAAGTCGTTTAGATAAAGCGCAGAATAATTTGGCATTTCACACGAAGTCACACGGAGGCTGCGACCGACAATGTACGCGTCCCGGGATATCTCTCGATAATTACTTTCTACTTACAAACTCTATAATCACTAATATATAAAAGGACAAGCTGCGTACAAGTACAGTAGCCTAAATGCTATTCCCGGGTCTAAGCTATCTACACTACTATTCACATACCAAATTTCAGCTCAATTGCTTGACTAAATTTAGGCGTAAAATAGTAACAAAGATACATCAAAAAATACAAACTTTCACATATTTATAATATTAGTAGGATAGAATGACTGACTGATATTCACGCACAGCTCGAACCGCGGAACGGATTGAGCAAAAATTTGGCAAAGAAATAGATTTTAGGACGTATACCTCCGCTAAGAAAGGATTTCTCCACGCGGGCAAACCCACAAGCGTGAGCTAGTCTTAAATATATAAATGGAACGACTTACTGATTGACTGAGCACTGAACGAATTTAGTTAAAATTTGATACATGTAGATATAGATAGAATCGTCATAGATTTTATGACGTGAACACTAGATGTTTGTAATGCGCGCAAAGCTGCGAGCGTAAGCTAGTCACAAAAATGTGTTTAGTGCTTCAATGTAGGAACAAACAAGAACCTAATTATTATTGAAACCTCGTAGAAGGGATAACACGCGCTTATCTCTTTGTACAACTTGTAATTAAATATTACGCAGAGAGTTTGTCTTCAGAATGTTTTCAGCCTTTAATTAAGCATTCAATTCGAAACCTATTTGGAGCTTAGAATAAAGTAAAAAGGAAAGATACGGTACGTGCTATGGTTACTATTTATGCCAAACTTGGGGTTGCTGGAAAGTGTCGTTTGCCACTCTGACTCGCGCTGAAGTAAAAGTGAGTCATCATCTCAGCCATAGGACGTCCACTGCTAAACATAGGCCTCCTCTTTGGACCTCCATTCATACCGGTTGGAAGGATCCAGCGTCTGACCACCTTGTGTGTGAACGTCCTACGCTACTTTTGCTAGTCCGTGGTCTCCACTCGAGCTCTTTTCGACCATCCACCATCCGCTCTTCGTGATATGTGGTGTGCCCATTGCCACTTCAGCTTGCTTATCCGCTAGGCTATGTCGGTGACTTTAGTTCGTCTACGTTAATAAAAGTGTATACATGAACCTAATTGGAGCGGTCTATTTGCGAGACGCCTGTACCGTATCTTCTCTTTATTTTAATCTAAGATTTCAAGTTAAAATAAGATATCGTCTCAGAATAACATGTCTTATTCAGCTGTAAAATTTCATAGACATTGGAGATATTTTATTTGATAAATTGCTCAAATAAATGGAATAGGTGGATTATATTAAAATACTTCGGCTGATATTAAAAGGTTAACTTTTCATTACACTATGATTAACTGACTTTATAAAAGGAGGTTATCAAATCGATATGTATGTATCGATATGTATTATAGTATTTTACATCGAATTTCTTCGAAACATATGGTCGCATTTTGAATACATTTTATTGGTTTTTATTTAGTTGTTTCAGACAGTGCAAGTTTCATTAAAATCTATTTAGTAGTTTTCAAGATACGAATTCAAACGTGTGTTTTACTGCCTTTTAAGCTCGAAGTTTGGCTTTTTTAATTTTTTTCTAGGAACCAACCATTGTTCATATAACCTATCTAGTTTTCAGCTATAGTGACTTGGCTTGTCTAATATTAATCAAATTATAAGCTTGGATGAACCATGTATTAGATAGATATTCAATTTGTTCTCAAAATACTGTGACCCCATTATTAGTGGGTGATGTCTCACGAGCCATTAAGCGGAGCTCGGCCAAGAGAGAATCATTTCTAACGTCTAAACATATCTTTAAAATAAGGGCGCAACGGACGCCCCATTGCCTCCTGATGTTATTTTGTGACACGCTCAAGATCAAAGACAATAATTTTTCATGGTATTAATTTTTCATACGACTGTTCTATTGGTGTTTTAGATTTATTTTTATGTGACAGTTGAATCGGTGAACTTCGTACCACATAGCTAATCAATTTTAGTTTTTTTTTTATAGCGGACTAAACAAGCGTTTGACTGCAATCTTACCTGTTGGTAAGTGACAATGCAGTCGAAGTTATTGTAGAAAAATAAAAATTGGTTTTGATTAACATAATAAAATAAATAAATGTAAATTAATTCACCTAAGAAAACTCGTCGTATAACGAGTGTAAAAGAGTTTGTTTTATTGTTTTCCTCGAGATCAGCCCTTCCCTTTGAAATAAAAATAGTAACTGTGTAGTGGCCCATTCATACAAATAAATTGAATTTTAAGACAATTGCTATTATAGAGACGAGTTTAGAGGTGTTTTTTTTTAATTCAAGCAGCAGATGAGACCAGACTGTGTGTTGTTTAAACACATACCTAATACTCGTACTTGATAATACATATGTACCTACATAATAATTTGAAAATCACTTTTGTATTTTTTTTATGTGATGTTAAGGGATAACGCTGCCCATAATCAGTATAGTACTACTTGGGATTTGACAAAGATGTGAAATTCAAGGAACACTGCACCAACGCTTCTTACTCAAGAGTTATATAAGATGTTAAGACTTTAGCCCAGTAATTTCACTAGCTACAGTGCCCTCCTACCGAAGCACAGTCATGTTTGTACATCACTGCTCAGGCGGCAGAATAACTGGCACTGTTAGGATATATGTCAAAAACAAAAAAATTACTTAATTAAAGTAAATTTTCATAGTTATTTCTGAAACAGTATAGAGCCAAATCCCCAGCCTCCCAGTGCGAAGTCCCCGCGGCCGCAATCGAGACGGCAATCGATCATCCGTACAAATCGAACAGTAATTAAACAAGCCCTCCTCTCTTACCACTACTTATTGATAACGCGCTATTCATTCCGCGAGGACATAGCTGAGGATGTTGTAGATGAACAACTTTTTTATTTAAAATATTGTTATTATGTAGTGCGAATATTACCAGAGATAAACATTGAAAACACTATTAAAAAAACCAATCCCTGTGAGCATTTACTTCGTTTTCTTGCCGACTGTTTCGATTCTATACGAGGATCTTCTTCAGGGAGGTTTATTTACAAAGATGAATCTAAATACTCACGAATCGTTTAGTGTTAAAATCCCTATGAATTTCTTGCTCGTTTTTCTCATAGAGGTGCTTTGCGAACGAAAGATAGAATAATATGTTAATACGCCGTCAAAAGCCAAGACAGTCCTTAATAATTATCGAGTTAATTAAAATTGATTTCATTTAGCGAGTATTACCTCCATTTCAACACCTACAACATACCTTTACCTCACCATAACATACGGAACGAAAGTTAACTTCATCCACAACCTAACTAAACATAAATAAAACCTATAAAGTATAATAGTAATGAAGTAATTCATTATAATAGAAACTCGTGGAGTCGCTTAATATCACGCGAGATCGTGGTCAACGGCTAACCTATAAATAATGAACAAAAAAAAATACTTTCATTCAATATCTACAATTTTCATCACAAATTAAGTAAGTTCATTCACAGCCTAAATAAAGCCTAAGTAATAGTATATAATAGTAATGAAGTAATTCATAATAGAAACTCGTAGAGTAATTACCGCCTGTGAGAGCACCGCCGGGGCACATTCAAATATAAACTGGATTATTGAGTTGCGTTATTAAGCGGCCAATTTAAGTTGGCTCCACTAAATTATTCCAGATGAAAACTTGCACGTTTATCGTTTACAATTCACGTTTTGACTGTTTCTGTGCTATTGGCTTTCTTGAAAAGACAGGATTACCTTTGCTACTCTTCTTTTTGTCTAATAGTATGGCTACATCAACGTGAAAAAAGTCCTTGTCACTAAAATTAAGCCAATATTTTTGGACGGTGGTTATTAAGATTTTTTTTTAAATAATATGTTTTGGTTAGTGATAATTTACCCCTGTTTGAGAAATCAGTGGTGGCTTCTATATTTTTCACTATTTAGATGCCAACCTGCTATAAATTAAGCTGATTAAAATGAAAAATTTTTAGTGACTTGGTATGATTTTGCCTTAATCCAACATTTTCAGCGAGAAGAATTTTTTAGAAGCAAATGCGTTGTGGGATACCGATACAAAAAAAATGGAATAAAATACATTCGGTGAAATGCTGCTAAGCCGTACTAGCTTTTTACAATTTATTGTTTTCCATCAGCTTTTTCATTCTTTTCTATAGAGGGAAGGAAATTTAAACCGTTCAATGTAGTTTTTCATCGCAGTGCCTGTGTAGAACTATATAGACTTTATAGGCTGCAATTTTTAGGCTACTTTTAGGGAAGAATATTAATATTATTGAATTAAAGTTTTGGCACTTGAGTAAATATTTTTGACATAATAAAAAAAAATTGTGATATTAAAGTCACGAGTGTTAGCCAGTATATAAATAAAAAATAAATAATAACGGATTAAGTTAGAATTTAGCTCAAAGATATAACGGAGAAAACTACGAGCTCAAGCTAGTAAACTTGAAAGGCAAGAAATCTTTATTATTATAAAACTAACTGCGCCCAGCGGTTGTTCTGTAGCCTATGTGTTATTCCAGGGTCTAAGCTATCTCTTTACCAAATTTCAGCTCAATGGGTCCACCCGTTTAGGCGTGAAAGAGTAACAAACATACATCCAAACATCCATATACATTCTTACAAGTTTTATAATATTAGTAAGATTAGTGTGATGTAAAACTTACACTTCAAGTTTAAGGCGCACCCTCCATTGGGTGACTGCAACTCTCGAGCGGGTGAAACTCATCAACATCCGTACTTCATGTTCACTCAATGTGAAGGCGGCCTAAACTGTATTTTTTCAAGTTTAAAAATCCCCTAATAAATAGTTTTCTGCGTCAATCTGCGCTGTATCAGGCCGCAGTTGGCCGAGAACCAAGAAAATGGAAGGATCGCTTTATGGCCCAGTAGTTGGCTATAACAGACTAACAAATACACAATCACTGCCTTTACTGCCGCTGTGACAGTATCCACACAGAACAACAATGTTTTATTCATCCTTTTTGGTTTAGTGATATATTTTAAAACAGACTACATTAAAACGTGACATATTGTTAATGTACAGAAAGATTTTTTAATTTTTTTATTTTGTGCAAGTCAATCCAAAGTTAGTGTATAGTTTAGTGCGAGTTGATGAATTGCTTAAATTTTGTAACAATATGGAATTAAAGGATACAACTATAGGTATATGTAGATACATTGTAAATGTCAAATTCCGATTAATAATTTTGAACGGGTTTGGATGTGTGTTAGAAGTTAGATTAGACAGTTTTTTATACAGGTACAACGAAGTAAGAAGACGAGCAAGACGCTCTCCTGATGGTAAGAGATGACGCTGCCCATATTTAGTACAGTGCTACCCAGCCAGGATTTTACAATGTAAAATTCTGGATGCACTGCGCCAACGCTTCTTACTTGAGAGTCATAAGATTTGACTCTTCAGCCCAGTAATTTTACTAGCTAAAGTGCCCTTCTTCCAAAGCACAAAAATTTTTGCACATCACTGCTCAGGCGGTGGAATAACTGGCGCTTTTGGGGTACCCACCTAGTTTCGACTTCCTGCAAAGGAAGTCTAACCCCGGTAAAGTAAAAAAAAAGTGGTTTGGAGGACTTTGATTTTCTGTAGATCGGTTTATGGCCAATCTGTGGTTAATAAAAGTGTTCTCTACGCTTCAGTAGCTGGCGTATTGTTAGTTTGTTTTTCTGAATTAAAGCCGATAGTTGCATAAACATTTCTTACGTTAAATTTAGGATAAATCTCATTTAATTTGTTACCTACTTTTAGTTTCCTAATGAGAGCAAGTTGTGCATACAGAGGTTGGTTTGCTTTGATGTCGGAAGTGAGGCTGTATCGAACGTGCGATCGCGTATAACTCCCAGTTTGCGCCGCGTTTACAGCGAGGGATAAAGGGAAACTTGGGAACGCCGCTATTATGTTTTACTAGCTGCGCACAGCGGTTTCAATCTCTTCAATGAGTTTTCAGGATATTATAAGATGTTACATACATGCTGACTGACTGTTATGTATAAGAGTAAGTTAAGTTATACTTAAAAATCTTTAATTCACTGCTTAAAATACACATTGCACATTTGTAAAACTAGAATTATGGGATTTTATTAATAAACAAAGGAAAATAGTATTAAATGATTTTATTAAAGTTGATTAATTTGCTCTCTATACTCCAAAAAATTCGACCAATTACAAGAATACATTTCTATTATTAGTTTAGTAGCCATTCGTTTAAGTGATTACCATAAGTTAATAATAGTCCTGTTACTTGACAGAAACTGTCTTTTAGCTCATTTTCCATAGATGGAGACAAACTCCAAGATCGGATAGGACCTCCTTACATTATCAGAATCAAATCACATTATTGGCTTTATGGTCTGCCTACATACATGTTACAGTTTCAGATCGCCAAAGTTACTACAAGGCTCTGCACCTTCAGTGATTATAAAAATTATGCCATAATATAATAAGTCACTCTAAGATCAAGTCTCGCTCCAATGTGCTATGTCCCACTGCAAGACATTCTGCATAAAAGCTGTACTAATTTGTACAAGTAAATGGTACTTAACGACATTATTGTATAATGAAATCACTTCTTACTGCAGAATGACCTTAATTGTCTCCGAGAAAACGACGGACTTGAACCAAGCCTTTGCAACATTTCTTCATTTTAAACTAGCGTTTGCCAGCGGTTTCGCTTTTAATAATGATGAAAAATTTACGGCACTCAACAATGACAATTTAGCTTTCTATTAATGATAAAATTGTTGATATCGCATGTAAAAATGTTGAAATTGGTTTACAGTTTAGTCAAATCTTTGTTTGTTATTTAACATATTCGAAAACGCCTGAATCTATTGGGGAAATTATATTTTACTCTCTTAGGTCACTTAAACTTTACCGAAATCGGTCCAGCGTTTACAAGTTTTATGAGAATTAAAACTCGCGTCTCCCTTGTTATTATGTATTGTTATGGTTATTGAAAGAGAATTTGAAAACGGTTTAATATATTTTTTATTCCCTTAAGTATCAATGCTAAATAGATAAAATTTCAAATAGCGTGAAATAAAAGCAAATAGAAGTTCGAAGTATCGCCTAAATAAGAATGTCTGTTTTCAATAAAAACATTGTATTATTGAGGAGGCAGTCCTCTGGGACGACAAACGATCAATTCTAATAAATATTGATGTTCTAGACATCGATGTCAAACTACCTTCTACTCAGGCTCTAGGATATCTGACGAGGGATTACAAAATATATTTGGTCCTGTCCTTACAAAATATTATACGATCTTGTAAGGATACTTCTAATTAATGATTTTTTTTTTGTACTCGTTATAAAAAAAATACTCGTAATTGTGTGATAAGACCGCCAATTTTTAACCTGCCACATATATATATATATATATATATATTTCAGGACATTTCACACAGCGCCACCTAACCCCAAACTAAGCAACTTAATGCTTGTAATATGGTGGTTAGGGTAACGGATATACTTATATACTTATATACTTTTTTATATACATATTTTAAAATCCAGTTCTTTAATTTATTATTGTGGATGTGTGGTTTGCAATAGAGTATTGTTCTATTCCGTTCTGTTAAAGTAAACCTCGAGCCACACTGTTCGCATTTTTCGAAAAGCTTCGAATGTAAAACAAAACTTGATCTTTTTTGTAACTTTCTCTAAGAGAAGATTGACATGTTAATAATAATTTGTGAAAATGATAATAAATAATGGGCCTGTGTAATGTGTTACATAAATGAGTTGAAACAGATAACCCAAATAAGTCGCGACGTCATAACCGCCGAGCGAGCAATCGACATGAAACTTGGCAATAATATCGTGGCATTTATTACTGAGAGCCTCTCTCATAAAACATAATCGTTTTCCATCCGAAATGAACCTAGCCACCGGCCGCACTTACTTGCCGTGCTGCCTTTGATACGTTCCAGTAATTTAAGTTAAGAATCGGTTATTTGTTATAATAGTAACCGATTCACAACCGAAATTACTAATTCTTTTAAACCTGGTTGGATTTTAAGACGATTCCATTAACTTGAGAGTTGGAGATCTAATTGGAATTCAATTTCAAGTGTTGGTTTAGAACTCGAGTGTCTTAAAATTCTAATTTTTCACAATTTAATTAAAATAAATATTCACACAGCGCCACCTAACCTCAAGCTAAGCAATAATGCTTATGTTGTGGTGGTTATATACTTTTTTTGTAAATATACTTATAACTAGCTGACCCGCGCGCACTTCGTAGCGCGTGACAGTAAATTATTCATATATTAATGAATTTGATGCAGACCATTTAATTCGATTTCCAATTCCACGGAAAAGAGGGATTCAATTCACGGGTTTTCTGCGACTTAATGGGCGTAGAATTAGTAAAGGCTGCAAACCTTGCCAATTTGTAACTACGATCGAATCACCTACTATTCAAAATGTCTATTGGACGTTTCGCCTACGTTCATAATAACTATTGGTTGAAATCAATATTGGACGATTCGCCTACGGTTAACTCAGCTACGGTCGATTGAGCTATGGTTGATTAAACTATTGGACGATTTGCCTATTTTTGACCGAACTAACGGACGTTTCACGTATTTTTAGACCATGTTTCCGGCTGCTAGTCAGGTATGACAGCTAAAAAATACTTGTTTATAGCACAGAATTCAGAAACGTGTTGTTTTTGTTACCTGAATGATTTCTATCTGTAGGTGCGCAGACAGCTTGTTATGCCACTTTGCCATGATGAGGTAGATGAAAGAAGATGCCAAAATGCCTGAAGATGCCATGACACAGGATAAATAATTCAGTAATAAGAAAAATATCTGGCGCTTCGCCGGCCGCTGCCGCGGCACGCTCGCTTCGCTCGCTCGGCTCGCGCATTGTGGTCACTGTTCAAACCTAACCTAACCAACAGATTTCGGTTTGCCTTGAATACTGTACTAAAAACACGCGTAGCAAAGAATTTATAAACCGTAGGTGAGTCGTCCATAGTTGAATTAACCAATATATCAAATGAACATTGGCCGAATCGCCCATTAGTTCACATGCCCATAGTTTAATCAACCGCAGGCGAGTTGCACTGTAAGCGAGTCGTCCAATATGTGAAATGAACTTATGCGAATCGACCGTAGTTATATCGACCGTAGTTGAAACGACCGTAGGTATTATGAAACGTTACCTGTCCATGCGGGCAAAGCCATGAGAATAAGCTAGTGACTGATGTATCTGTATAACGTACAGCCTCAACCGCTAGATGGATTGGGTTGAAATTTGGAACATAGAAAGGTTTCATGACGTAGACCACTGCTAAGAAAGGATTTTGCCGTGCGGGCAAAGCCGCGAGCATAAGCTAGTAAATAATATTATGAAACATTTTTTGTGAATAATACTTAGATTTCAGAGACGTCCTGGGATAAGTCCCAGAACTATCGTTATACCTATACCACAGTACAAATTAGAACGGCAATAAATTACCACTTACACATATAGTACATCAAGATTAAATACAGTAAACAAAAATATATCAAATTATCATTAAAATCAGAAAAACTAATAAAAATACGGAATAATAACAGCTTGATTCCGTACACTTACTCTTGACTCTTTTCCGCGTCATTTAATGGTGATCTCTTTACCGTGGGTAGACTTCCTCTGCAGGAGGTCGGCTAGTACCCCAACAGTGTCAGTTATTCTGCCGCCTGAACAGTGATGTGCAGACATTACTGTGCTTCGGTAGGAGGGCACTGTGGCTAGTGAAATTACTGGGCTGAAGAATCTTAACATTTTATGACTCAGCAGTGCACCCAGAATGGGGGGGGGGGGGGGCTTGGCCCCTTGCCACCCCTTCCTAAATCCGCCTATGATTATCTATAACACAGATAAAAGGTTCTATAATAATCATTCTATCAATCGCGTGATTTTAAGTTAAAATATCTACAGATTTTTAACAATTCATAATTTCTCAATTAAATAGGTACATAATATTTAATTAATCTAACAAATAAAAAATATATAATAAATGAAGTATTCACAGTAATTATAAATCTATTATTTAGTTCCGCTAGGTTACGCGGGACTTCTTTTCTAAAACTGTTTGCAGAATAAACGATATTTCTTTTTCTTAGGACATTAGTTCCATTATTTTCCGTGGCGCTAGCTTGTATGAAAAATAATTTACTTTTACAATGAACTTTAAATAAATTTTTCTATTTATCTTCAGATGATTTTACATGTTTTAGAAATTAAAAATAAGCAGCAAAAAGATATTTATTACTGATATTTACACGCATCATGCGCACATTAGATTAGTTCCATTATTTTCCGCTGGCGCTGATTCATATGAGAAATAAGTTACATTTACTAATTTAAATGAATTCTAATTTGTTTCCTGATGATTTTACATGGTTTAGAAATTAAAAATAAGGTGCAAAATGATACCTACCTATGTACAGACCCTGGCTACTATATAGCATCAAAGTACTCGTCAAGACGAATCAAATGAGCCCAAACTCGATGGGGTTTTTTCTTTTAATCACGGAGTTCCTATGGCCACCTTCCAGCTCCGTCATCGGACCCTGGTTACTATATAGTATCAAAGTACTCGTCAAGACGAATCAAATGAGCCCAAACTCGATGAGGTTTTGTCTTTTGATTACGCGGTTCCTATGACTACCTTTCTTGTTTATTAGCATTTTATATGCGAATCTTTAGATTGATATAACTCTTTTATTTATGAACCGATTTGACTAAAACCAACACTAAGTTTCAAGTAGAGAAAACTGCAACGTATTAGTGAAAATTTTATTCAAATCGGTGGTGTTGTTTAACCACACAAGTGACACAAACTATTTACAAATTTAGCCCAAATTAAAGGTTTCGTTTACAGCCACATCGATAGATGGCGTATTTTTAGTTTGTCGCAGTTTGTCGCACCATATTTTTTTGAATTGAGTTTACTTTATATTCTATTACTTTTATTTAGAATTTTTGATGTAAATTAGGGGCAATGTGTCCGATATAAATGATTATTATTTATTTTATCATTTTATTTTACGTTTCCCTTGGAAAAATTGACAAAATGTTTTACGAATTAGATCGCGCAAGCGACTTTTTCGCGTCGTTTTGTTCATATGCGTATTTTCACGATTCATCTTAGTGAAGGATCACAATGAATGGGGAGAAATTTCCATTCTTATTATATGTATGGATAGATACAGAAAGCCATCCATACCAGAAACAAATATCTGTGGATCACACAAACATTTGTCCCATGCGGGAATCGAACCCGCGTACATAGCCCACCGCGCCACAGAGGTCGGTCGTCGAAAATTATAATACAAATCAATTTATTGACATTTACATATCCCGTTGTAATAATTTAGATTAGATTTAGGCATTTAGGTTTTACTCAAATAGGTAATAAAAATATATAGACAATATTAAGGACACCCTTGCATACCTATAGATACATAAACAAATAATATTATGATGTATGACATACTCAATCCTAAATATCTTTATTTCTAAAAGTTTCTTATAAATGCATTTCAAAGAAATGTAATCGAGCTGAAGTATTCCAAATAAACTTAGAGAGAGCGAACGATAAAAACGTTTGACAAAGGTAAATAAGTGTTTAAAGATGCATGGCCAGTTACGGAAGGGTTCCCATGAATATTGGATCAGTCTAAACCCACGCTTAGACGAAACAACGAACCTAAAAATTCTTAATAAAATACCTTTTCAGGCGGTCTACCTGAAATATTCTAAATGCTTACATGCTGTTACTTAATCCTTTAATACTATTGTAAACTTTTTATAATAGGTATTTTTTTAGTATCTAAAATAGTTTATTAACAAATATTGTTCAGACTTAATTTATTCAGACCTTAATAACAATCATTGGAACAGTAAACCGGTGTTCACAATGAAATAATCAAAATGGTTAACACTTTCTCGATATTTTATTGTGTTGAATACTTGAAATATACGACGACCATACATAAAATGTCTTTAAATTATAAAAAAAACTGACAGTAGTACCTGGTAAAAGACCAGATAATTGCTAGAAATACACTGGCAAAAGGTGGAATAATTTCTAGAAACGAATATTAGAAAGGCAATAAAAGTAAAACAAAAACATTTAATCAGAGCCATATATAAGATAGACAGAGAAATAAAAAAAGAATTAGATAGAGAAAGCTTTAAATTAATAAGAGCTAGATAATAGAGACATAAATGACATTCTAGTTATAATTATAACATTTCCACTTCTTACTCCAGCAGCTGTCTCGTACCAAACGCAGCACGTAACATTTGACGAGTCCTTACAAAGCTACACCTTGATAAGGGTGCCTCGAGATATTACTTACTTTATGCGACCTGTAATACCTACTGCGGTGGCACATTAAGCACATCCTTGATTGCTTTTGAAACCTCCATTATAACGGAGATTATTATCATTTGAACAATATCATTTTAATTATACGAATGTCTGCATAGTTTGTGTTTTATTAAATGTTTATCAAACTTAATAACTAGTTACATATGCCAAGAGTTTTGTGTGTGTGACCGTTGAAAAGTAGCCTATGTACTACATAGTTTAGTTACCTATTTACCAATTTTCAGCTCAATTGATTCAGCTATTCACGCACTAAGAGGTAACAAATACACGCGGATATGTCCATATTTTCTGAATAAAGAATCTAAATATATAAAAGGACATATAAGAGGACTGGACTGGAGGATGTATAAGAGTGACTGACTGATCTATCAACGTACAGCCCAAACCACTGAACGGTTTTTTTTTAAATTTGGAACACAGATAGGTCTTATGACGTAGACCTCCGCTAAGAAATGATTTGTCTATGCGGGCAAAGCCGCGAGCATAAGCTAGTCGTATTATAAAAAAGAAATTAGCGAAGGGGGTGTCCGAAAAAGGTTTGGATGAACTTGTGTGTGCAGGGATATGCGCGCTAGGGGAGTGGATGCAGATATGACGGATGATAGAGATGAATGGAGGAGAAAGACGCGTTGTGCCGATCCTACATAATGTGGAATAAGGGCCGGAAGATGATGATGAAAATTGTATTATAAAGTCCAGTGCGTATGTATATTTGCTCTATGCGATAAGACCGCCGATTGTATACCTTTAGCTCTATGTGTATTGTCTACTTATGAAACAATTTGTTGTAACCAGGTTTGCAATAAAGTATTATTGTATTGTATATTTTTAATCAGTTCATAAATTTTCTTTTGATCAAAATATCGCAAAGGTATAAAATACAAAACCTCCATGTCTCATCTATGCCTCCGTTGGTGTTGTTATCTAAATGCACGCCACTAATATCCAAAGTTAAACGATCAAAATTTTGAAACGGGATCGACCCGTGAATAAAACATTATGTTTGTTGAAGTTTAATTAGTAATTTGCCGAAAATAACAACGCGATCTCGAATTAATTTATAATTTTGCTGCACAAATAGGTACTGCGCGTTTCATTTTAATTGCGCTTAAAAATATATTTGTATTGTAGAAAATAGTAATCAAATAAAATGTGTTTTTGCTAAATAATTTACACAACTTACAACAACAAACACTTTTTAGGGTTCCGTACCTCAAAAGGAAAAAACGGAACCCTTATAGTTCTTTCTCTCTCTCAATAATTAACTTAGTAGCAACACCCCGCGGTTTCTCTCGTGTAAATCCCAACGCCGTGTTAGTATATAATCTTCATAGAAATAAAAGCAGCCTATATGTCTTTCCAGGTCTACATACCGAGTTATATAAAAATCAGTTTTGTAGTATTCAAAATATGCATTAAAACGAGCGTCTTGTCCAAAAATGAGCTTGAAATCTGCGCATCTTTTTATATTGACCTGTTCCTTTGCCCATGAAAACTTTAATTATAAAACCAACTATTGGTTGGTTTAATAATATTAAAGTTTTCATCTATTTTCAGCGATTCTACTCGCAAAATACACAAAACATAGTGTTACTAAAACGCCGCGGTAGTTGCCTCAGAGTACAAAGTTCTGCACTGTAGTAGTTCTGTATTCATAGAGCGGCTAATTATTGTCGGCGCGATCTCAGCTCATTCATCATTCACTTTGGTCTGTGGCACTCGACTCGAGCCGAGCTTGTCTAACCATTGTCATGTAGTTTCTACTGATCGTTGTTATTTTTAACTGGCTAGAAAATGGGAGGTTTTCATTCCGATATGTATTTGTATTGGAATTGCTTGTTTCGCTGTTTTTAGACCCCGACACAACAAGCAGACGGCCCGACTGATGATGAGCGGTCGCCGTCGGTGAAACATCAATGGTGTACCAATTATGTAATAATGTGAACACCAGTGGTGTGCGTTTTTGAAAACTAACGTGTTATCCATATTAACTATGTAAGCAAACGACTAAACTCACTGATATTATAATGGCCGAAGCTAGACTCAACGTTGGGTTTCGGACAACAGTATCCAGCGTCGCGACCGAGAGGCGTGAGCTCCTGATGAAGGTTTTAGTCGTTTATTTACATAGTTAATATTACACCAGTGGTGTTACCAATGCGGTAATGGGTGATTGTCTGGAAGAGATCACTATTAACGACAACGTTACTACTCTTATATCTTTTCTCACATCAATTCTATTTGTTATTTTTTTAACAGTACAAATCGCGGGGCACAGCAAGTCAATGAATAATCATTTAAGATTCTCCAAGCCTATAATATAAATACAAATGGGAAAACCGTGTAAAGCCATTTAAAAAGTTAGTCGCGTTGCCGTCTCGTTGTAATTCACAATTCACACATTGGAAGAACCTACCACCCATTGTAATAACAAAAGTAGACTTCTCTCTCCAAAAGCCTCGAAGAGTTAATTATGAGATAATACGTTTTCCGGGCCAGTGAAAACCTAATTGTCGACCTATATTTCGTCTCACGTTGTTACATTTCAGCCAAGCATTATAAACTCTGTATAAACTCTAAAGCTTTTTAGCTCTGATTATTTTCCTACTCACCAAGCTGTATACAGTGATTTTACCCGGTAAAATAGCTATTATACTATTCCAGAGTATTCTAAGCTTTATAATTCCCAACATTTATCAAAATCGCATGTAATTATTTGCGTCCAAAATAACACACACCAACCTTTGCTATTAGTATTGGTGTGATGTACTCTGATAGGGTGAAGTATTAAAACTTGGTTTCAAATTTGTATCTAGTTGGTGCGTGGTATCTAGGTTTATTCCCAGCCTGTGACAAGAGCCTTCGCGCCGGAATTTGGGGAATTAATACATAATGAGCCACTTTTATGCCTCTTCGAGACGAGTCGAAACGACGGGCATATTATATTTATCGCGGGTTTCACGAGAATAAATTGGGAATCAGATTCAACACGTCATCCATTTTAAATTAGCACCTGTATTTTGGGTCCTTGGGGGTGGGAAGCTTACTATATTTTCAAAAACTTATTTTAGGCCTTAGTTAAAGCGACGATGACACAAATGCTGGTATATTCTTAAGGGCCTCGTCTTTGCGAGCAATCTCGATCGCAGGATGATTAATTTAATTTTTACTCTAAAAATATAAGAAGCAAGACGAGCTTCACTTAACACAGTAGGTAAAACGAAAATCACCATACCGTTACCACTCGCAATATTATATGGATTCAAATAAAATATTTAATTTTAAAATGTCCCGTAATAAAAGAACCTTATTACCACGGTACAAAGTCCCAGTAACCAGTAACATTCTACGGAACGACCCAATAAACTGAGATTTTAGAGACCATCCGATTATGCATATCGAGTCCTTTTGTACAGCTTTGTATCGATTATCGCGATATCGATACATTCCGAGCTGATTATTTCCAAATGGGATTGAATCCGCGGACCTAATGGATGTCCGTATTAGAGTGATGGGACTGTGATTCGATAAGACTAATAAATAGGCTAGTCTCATAAATGTTGTACTACTATAAACTGTTTTACTCATATCTATATCACGACTGATTACGGTTAAATATAACACTGAAGTTATAATTTAAATGTAACTTGCCGTTTGTGTTCAAATTATAAATGTTTGTGTGACTAATTGCGTCTTAATCAATCTAGAAGTCATAGGTCCAATGGCGGCGAAGGTCTGCGAAAAGCTGCAGAGCCTTGAAAAACGGGAGAATGGATTGGTTCGCATAATCACTACTCACCATGAATATTTGCTAGTGCGAATGGGTTCTCGGGTAGTTCAGGGCAAAAATTCGCAACCATAGTGTGGAACAGGCTTTACAGATCAATATCACCTTGCAATTATCTGTTACATAGAAAAGAAAGTTCTCGTTATAGAGACAAAGCTTCTCTGTTATGAGATTTCGCAGTATTGTGGAATAAATTCCTCTACATTTAACATTTAACCAAGTGTAACTTCTTTTGCTATTAAGTAATAAGACTTCTGTAAACCTAAAACTTAGGTAAGTACACTTATTCAAAACCTTTTGTTTTATAAGGAATTTAAATACTTGTAAAGAATTATTTAGAAATACATATTTCAAGTAAACCGTTGAAAAATTCAGCCGAAAAAAAAGCAATTATTAAGGGTCCAATATCTACATTTAAGATTACTAGCGGCAGTCTTCAGTTTTACCCGCAAAAAAAAAAGAACTCTAATATGTTATTCCAAGATCTAAGTGTAGGTACCTACATACCACATTTCAGCTAAAAAACACATACTTTCACAAATAAAATTTAAAAATACCTACATACATAAAATAACCCTTATAGAATGTATTATCCGTTCTTCTCACAGAAATGCTTTCCAAATGGGCGGTAGAGTATTAAACGAAATTATTGCTATAGAGAAAGTGCTCCATTGTAGCCTATTTGAATACCAGTACCTACTAAAAGATATAAGATAATTCTAATCGCACGATTCCAACTTGCAAGTGTATTTGAATATCAAGATAAGTTATTAGTAAGGTTGACGAGACGGGTAAAGTCATGCGAAACAAGCTAGTTGCTTCAGCAGATGGAATCACAATGAGCAGATGTACAAACCAGATGACATTCGATCCTGCGGTTGACAACCTCTAAGGCCACCTACACACTACAAGACAACTATCTTGACGACGGGATTAAAATCGTTGAGCAAGTCTTTGGTTAAAATTTGAATTATGTATTTAGTGGCAATGGGCAGGCCACATAGCGCGCAGAGCAGATGGCCGATGGGGTCGAAAAGTGCTCGTGGTGAGTGCTCGTCGTGGTGGGGGTGAAGTGGAGACCACGGACTAACAAACGAAGCGAAGGACGTCCACCCACAAGGTGGACAGACGACCTTATAAAGGTCGCCGGAAGACGCTGGATGCAGGTCACTTCTAACCGGTACATATGGAAGTCCAAAGGGGAGGCCTATGTTCAGCAGTGGACGTCCTACGGCTGAGATGATGATGATGATTTAGTGATAAAAACGACAATATATACTCGTTTATTAGCACATTTAACGCTGAAATTTATGGATTACTTTAAATTGAATAAATTAAGAAAACTTAAATTAAGAAAACTCATTGACTAGCTAGGGCATAGGATTCTAATTAAAAGTGGAGACACTCGCTATGGGTCGATCCTGGTGCAAAAAATATCCAACGCCAAACAACGCGAACCGCTTTGCGACACGATTTGTCCAGTGGGTGGAAAGTGGAAACTAGCTACGGCAGAAATTTACCACAAAAATATAAAAATATATTTTTATCAAATTGCCGAATAAAAAAAGCTAGATTCAATCAATTCCTTGTGAATCATCACCACGTCACAGTCTTAATGCAAATTAACACATTCCTTTGGGCAACATTGGCAACATTGGCTGGGAATACAAAGCGATTTGGCAATGACAAGTAGTATTTTTAGTAGGCACACTTGTTTGTTTGGAAAGATAATATATCCCTAGAAAAGCTATTTCTCTGCCGTCTGTATCCAAAGCAAGACTTCGATTTGTCATTTAGACAACTCTAGTGTGCAAAGCGCTTTATCAAAGACACAAATTAAACTAACTTTCTATTCAAATGATTGGTCTTCAAATAAGAAAATTAAAGAAAATACTTTTGCCGAGAGTCTAAAAAAACCGAAGAGAAACGAAAGCTTTACATTTAAAATTAATTGTATTTCCATTTCTAGACAAACTGCATATCCCTATTCAAATAAAAACCATCGGAACACTACATAAGGTCGAAGACATTTAAAAATTATGGACCTTTAACCTTTTTAATAGCTGATATTTTAAGGTAAAATGGCCAAGACTAGCACGTCAAGTTATGATATCTCAGTTCACTATTTTCTATGCAGTTACGTTGATTAAACTGGCTTTTCCATATAATTTAAAATATCACGGATTCAACAATAAATCTAGTTGAATAATATTTTAAATCCATTTAAAATATTAAATTGTCCTTTGAAATATATAAAAAAATTAAAGGATGTCAGACTATACAATCGATAATAGCGACCAGCCGCAAAACTGTAACCACGGTTTGGGTTGAGTTTGACACACAGGCAGATAATATAATGACGTAATCGAGCGTGAGACCAAATTTTTGATTCATTATACCGATTTTAATGAAACTTGCGCTGTACCCTAAAAAAAATGACGTAGTTTTAGACAAAAATCGAAGATATAAAAATATCTACCTACTTATATGACTACGGGGTGTTTTGGGACAATTATTCACTTTTATAAAAGTGAATAATCATAAATATTTTAAGTTATTTTTTACCTCCAAATTTACCCTCTTTGTAAATATACCACAGTTACAATAATATTCCACCTATATCAAATCGATTACCTCCATTTTCAAGTCGGATTATATAAGAGGAATTAGCACTCCGGAATAGATACATAACATAGATTAAAACTGGCAATACATATGTACATGTAAGGTGTGTATATGTATCAAATCCTCATTGGTTAGAATGCTTAGCTACATAGTTGTGTGGTGCAAATCCGGCCGCGTGTCGGCTTAGCGTGACAGCCTAACAGACGGTGCGACGGATCGCGGCAACATGCGACTAGTCGCACTGTCTGATCTAACGTCAATATTATTTAGTGTGGATGCTCATTGATCCGACCACTAATTTAATTTGTTTTAATGTAGGTAACAAACAAGCAAACGATCCACCTGATGGTAAGTGGCTACCATTGCCTATACCTGCAATACCAGGGGTATCTAGAGGGTATCTACAGGCTTCGTACGTGTTAAAAATGTACCTATATTATTAGCCTATATAATAGTTTGCAAGCCTCAAAAGACTATCCTAAGTAAATTGCTTGCACTTGTAACAATATTACATATTGATTATATTATTCCGCTCTGATTAGATTTAATTAGAGCGCAATAAAAACTAAATAACTAACATATTATGGATTTCTTCAAAGTTACGCCGAATTCCATTAATACTATTACATTTTTTTTTACAAGATTATACAAGATAGGCCTACGTTTGACCACATCCCACCTGATGGAAAGTGAAAATGCGGTCGACGATGGATCACGTAAGATGCCTAGAAAGGTACCTATTCACTCGTGACTTGAAGATATATCCAAGTTGTACCGCTCGGGAAACACAGATGACGGCAAAATGTTCCAAAAGCGACCAGTTCTCATTAAGAACGACGAAGCAAAACGCTTGGTGCGGGCAGTAGGTAACGCCACTAAGTATGGATGCCGATTTGCCGTCTGCCGCGACGTGCGTCGGTAGAATGGGCTTGGAGGAATTTCCAAATTGTCAAGCGCTTTTTAAGTATGTATGAAAAATATGCATCCACTGTTTTTTTACCCTTTACCCATACATCTAAAAGCTTGCAAATAAATACCAAATCGCATGAATCAGTAGAAGCCTTAATGCCGAAACATGCATCAAGCTACGCTGGCGGTCGCTAACGCTTGACGCTAACGCTAACGTTTGACAGCTTTACGCGACGCTATTGTCCTGAGGTTTCGATTTGTGAACGCTATTTGTGGCGTTTTGTCAACAAGTCATTTGAGCCGTTTGCACTGCCTGATGATTCTCGTATATACCTTTATTACAAGCTTTATTATTTTTACCTGTCTGTTGTCTGTCTATCTGTAATCTAATCTTGCCAATTTATTTGATCCATTCTCCAGTTTCCGATTGAGCTGAAATTTTGCTAATAAATCGGATGACAATGCAATATATTATTATGACATCGAGCTGATCTGATGATGGAGCTAGAAGGTGGCCATAAGAACTGTAATTAAACGACGCAACGAACAAACGACTTTGAGCTCATTTGATTTGTATTCACAGGTGCTTTGGAGCTAGATGGTAATAATAATAAAAGCTTGTTTTTAAAAAGTTAATTTTGAATTTCACTTGTTTAATTACATTGTAATGATTTTTGAAACAAATGAAATTCAAATATAATTAACCGTCATTAAATTATAATTAATGATCGAATGGGCTCGAATTAATTATTGACGATTGACGTTAGTTTTCTAAATAAAAACTAAAAACACTGTTTTTTGGATTGTCTTATGTATAATATATCTTGCATGTATAAAAACCATACACACAACCTCTCTTTTTAAAGAGAGGTAGTCAGTAACTTGTTTAATAATACCCATGTTAACTTTGGTCGAAAAAAACGAATTGAATTGAATTTATTAAAAAGCTCTACTTCTCGCTAATAATGGTGATCTTACTGCTCAAAGCGATCTCAATAGAAAACAATGTCTTTATTTTACAGCACACTATTACTAATATTACAGCAAAAAAATAATTATACGGAATTATGGTCCGTTGTTTTTTTTTTTTTTTTTTTTTTTTTTTATGTGGGGAAGTAAGAAGGCGAGCAAAACGCTCTCCTGATGTTAAGAGATAACGCTGCCCATAATCAGTACAGTGCTACCAAGATTTTCACAATGATGTGCAATTCTAGGTGCACTGCACCAACGCTTCTTACTCAAGAGTCATAAGATGTAAAGACTCTTTAGCCCAGTAATTTCACTAGCTACAGTGCCCTCCTACCGGAGCACAGTAATGTTTGCACATTGCTGATCATAATATTTTCAAAAAACATTATTGGAGGTTACACCGCAGGGCAGCGGGTCAGCGTTCTATGGAACTCGCTCAAGTTTTTATTTGATTTTCCGACGCCATTCAAAAGTTATCGCGCTCGCAAAATGATGAATATTTTTAATAGGTTTAAGGTTTATCTAAAAAGTTTGTAATTAAATGAATCAGATGGTATAGTGAGCAATCATCTCTTGTGGGACTGGCTTATAAGAAATAATTTAATTTATTCAATGAATACTGATTAGAAAGTTCCTAACTATTAATTGGAACACATTATTACGTAACATTTACAAAGAAAGTAAAAACACACAATCGATAATACCAGTCGAGAATATTTTTTAATCATTTAGGCACTTAAATGAACAAAAAAAATCAGTGGACATCCCTATTGATATGATGTAAACTAATCAATCGAGCGGATATTGATTCGTTTAAAATACATCGTAAAGGTACCTACGTTTTCAAAACTTTTCGAAGTTAGAGTTTTTGTCCTGTTCGTAGCTAAATAGGTACATCGATTCTGATGTTTAAACGCAACAAAACTCCAAAACAGAGATAAACCAGCATATAATCAGGTCACGTTTGAATTCCTCGCCCCAGTTTAAACGCCTTCCATCGCTCGACACCCGATGTATACAAAAAGTATCTCCGTTAGTTAAATTGTGTTATTTTATTTGAATAACAAATCGCCTCCCTTTTTCATTCGTTGGTGTCGCGGCCTGTGTATCGCAATTCTTATATTGCGGCCGCGACATTCAAATTATTCATTTTAAGATTTATTAAGTCCATTAATAAGTAATAAGCCCCTTAAATCTTTTTACGCAAAATAAGGCGTGGGACTTTTTCCAACGTAATACCCAAATATTTCATTATTATCATGAAATCCGTTTTATAATCTGAAGTCTTTACTTCGGCTCTAAATTGCCGTGATTCTCACTCTGAAGACGTTTCAGATTTTTTATATTTCCGATGATAATGCTGAATTACAGCTTTCAGATTGTCTGCAGGTTTCTCTCACGGGTTGGTCATTTGGAAAATTTAATTTGTAATGTAACTTAGTAGGTACATGTATGAATATAGATATTATCAAAACACTCACTATTAATAAATAATTGGGGTTTATATTTTTTTTTTATATTAAATAGGACTGCGTTTGACCACAGTCTCACCTGTTGGTAAGTGAAGACGTGGTCGAAGCTGTTACACACAGGCAGCAAATACCTATTAACCCTCGACTTGAAGACACCCAAGTTGTAATTTTCGGGAAACACTGAAGCGAAGCGTGAAGGAGTTCCAAATCTTCGCCGTCCGGATTATGAAGGTCGAAGCAAATCGCTTCGTGCGGACAAACGGAATATTAACCATGTAGCGATGGCGCCGTACCGTTTCTCTAGATGTTCGGTTGTAAAATGGAGACGACGGAATCAGATCATGCAACTCCTGAGCGCATTCACCGAAATGCACTTTGTAAAAGACCGATAAACTGGCAACCTGCCTACGGTGTTCCAGGCTTAGCAAGCGGCGCTCCACCAACGAGTTGTCAGCAATAAGCCGTTTTGCTCGTCTCTCAATAGAATTCAAAGTCTCGAGCTGATACTTAGCAGAACCATCCCAAAGATGAGAACAATACTCCATACACGACCGGACTTGCGCTTGGTACAGATTGAGAAGCTGCCCCGGTGTGAAGTATCGTCTCACTTTGTTCAGGATGCCAAGCTTTTTCGCTGCAAGTTTAGCTTTAGACTCTATAAACGAAGCAAAATTTAGGGTAGGTGTTAAAGTCATACCTAACTCAAGGTGGTCACCGATCGGCACAGATACATTACGGAAAGTGGGATTGAGCACGAACCGACTCTTTTTAGAGGAGAAGAGACAAGCCTGAGTTTTTGACTCATTAAACCTGACGAGGTTGGCGTCTCCCCAGTCAGAAACAGCCTTCAACGTCAAGTTTAAACGAGCGATCATGGACTCCCGAAGTGACTGAATTTGTGCACTACTGGCTCTTGCATTGGACATGTATCTTTCCACAACTGTGCTATCATCTGCGTATCCCAAAATTCCAGGAGTTAGCAGATCGTTGATGTGTAACAAAAACAGTGTCGCGGAAAGAACTGACCCCTGAGGTACCCCGGCGTTAATAGCCAATTGATCGGACGAGCAGCCATCAATGACTACTCGAATCGACCTTTCCCTCAGAAAGTCCGATATCCAAATACAGAGCTCAGCAGGCAGGCCATAACGAGGAAGTTTGCTGATAAGGCCATCGTGCCAGACCCTGTCGAAGGCTTTCGAAACATCGAGTGAGACCGCAAGGGCCTCACCGTATCCATCGATAGCTTCACTCCAAATGTGAGTCGCATACGCGAGAAGGTCTCCAGTTGAACGATTACGGCGAAACCCGTATTGTCGATCACTGAGTAGCTCATTGGCTTCGAGGTAAGCCAGTAAACGATTATTCAATACACGTTCCATCGTCTTGCAGAGAATGGAAGTGATCGAGATGGGCCTATAATTAGCGGGGTCAGCACGACTACCTTTTTTGGGTACCGGTTGCACGTTAGCTAGCTTCCAGTCTTTTGGCACTTTTCCAGTCTTTAACGAAAGGCGAAAGAGCCGCGTCAGTACAGGAGTTATTTCAGGAGCACATTTCTTCAGCACCACAGCAGAAATGCCATCCGGACCACTAGCTTTATTCACGTCAAGCCCGCGAAGTACTTTACGAACCAATATATATTCCAATAAATCAGGTTACCCTAATTATACTGTCAGATATCACAATTGTTTGTATTTCCAACCGATATGTTGCAGCTTCAGGTCGATAGGGTTACTACAATGCCTGCAATATGACCTAACGATTTGCTCCTACATATCTTATAGGAAACAGAGTAGCGAAAATTTTGAAACCAAGGACTCTACATGTTTTAAGCGGGTTTTTTTTACTTCAGGGTTATTTTACTGAAATTTCAATAATCCCCAACGATGGGGATTTTCCGAGGTGAAAATTGGGCTAATCTCATAGATTCATTAATTTCTTAGCCATTCTCAGTCCACATTCACCTCCTTTGCAGCTAGTCAAAATTCACCTCTTTTGTGCCATATTATATATTGTCCTATGTAGATGGTACCTACTAATATAAGGTAAACACATTTCATAATGAGAAAAATATAATGTCGTGTAATGCCACTTGTATTACAATTATCTACATACATACATATATATTAACATACAGAGTGCGTATATGCTTAATTCGTGTAATTTAAACTTAGGTAGGTATTTATCTCGTAATCTGCTTCTATTTAACGAGCATCGTTACATTTTAGTAATTATAATTAGTTTTGACATTTGGAATATATGTATGTAGGTGTTTTTAGTTTAATTAAATATTTTATTTTAAAGCAGGTTCATTTTAATTCTAGTTTGAAAATATAAATTTTGACACAGATGTAGATACAGTAAGTAATTATAAATTCATTAGGTTTTTGTAATGCATTGTCTCTTTATTTCGTTTTAACTCTTTCTTAAAATGTCACTTTATTATAAATCAAATATTTATCTCAGCATTTCTTGCACTTGACATTTTATTACAGACAACCAAAAAGAAAAAAAATGACATACAGCAAGACATAACATTATAATTAGAATTATAAATATAATAGAGTTTGTCGTCTCTAAAATAAAAGTCTAAAATGTACCAAACTGTCTGATTATCGACTCAAATAATTTATCTTAGGAAAAATGAACATCTAATAAACCAACCACACTTTAATAACATGCTTCACAATTTATCGCGATCAAACTCTCAATTATAATATAGAAACACATTTATAATATATTTATCTAATAATTTAAATATATAAAAGTAACCGTAACTGGTTGACTGATAGACTGATCTGACTATTAACGCACAGTCTCATTGCTGAAAGGATTAAAAGCAAAATTGATTGTGAAAACGATACATTTTAAAAGGATATCTCCAGGCGGTCCAACGCCGTGAGCATTAACTAATATTCTACTGATATTATACATGCGAAACTTATATGAATGTACTAGCGGCCCGTCCTCGCTACGCTTCGGGTGCCATTATGAATAAAAAAATATAATGAAATAATAAGACTTACGCAATAAATATTTCAATGACAAATCTACAGATTTAGTATAATACCATTGCTAGAAATAGAAAATGATCACGAACATTAAATTCGCATCTTAACATGAATTTAGTCTTTTACAACTTGTGATCCTATTTATGATATTTCTATCTTAAAATATTCTAGTAGCTTCTGGTGCTTCGCCGGCCACTGCCGCGGCCTTTACAATGTTTGGAGATACTACAAATATTTTAGGGAAATAAAAACTATCCTATGCTCTGTCCCAGGACTCAAATTGTGTTAAAACTTATTTCCCTAATTCGTTGGTTAAAACCAAATGAAAGCTACGTCAGTTCGACGCATACTGATTCCTTATACAAACTCTTAAATGCCTGGTTTCCTCTCTGAAAGGGCGGTTTCGGGGATAAAAGTTATTTTGTGTCCTTCCTGGTACTTAAACTAACCTTTGTAGAAGTAAAAAAAAGCTTAAAATTGGCCTAACGAATATAGATAACTCATACAAACTTCACCCATGTAAAAGTTTCTAAAATATAAAAACTATCCTATGTCCTATTTTGGTATACAAACTACCTTTATTATACTTACTAAATTTCAGGCCCAGCGGTATTAGAAATTTCAATACAACATTTGCCCCCACTTTTATAGGAGAAAAATGGCCCTCTTTTCCCCCTATAAGAGGGGAATATCTGAGATAAACACTATTTTACATCCTCTTCTGGTAGGTATTCCAAATTTTATCATTCTAGGATCAGGAGTTTCGTCTCTACTGTGATAATGATGAGTCAGTCAGATTACCCTACAGAGTTTAGTGTAGTCCTACATATTATGTTAGTTAGGTTGGAAAGTATCCACAATGCGCAAATCGAGCGTACGAAGCGAGAATGAGGCGATGCGCTTGAGCTTGGGAATCAAACAACTTTTTTATACCAAATTTCAGCTTAATATTCCCGTTCCCATAGGAATATTGGGATGAATAAACAATCCATTATCGTTTCTTGGTAGTCAAACTACTATTACACCAAATTTCAAACTATTCAGCTCAGCGGTTACATTTTCCATATTAGTCCCGTTCCCGTGGGAATTTTGGATTGAAAACTATCTTGTATTCTTTTTTGGTAGCCAAACTACCTTTGCATTAAATTGCAGCTTAATTGGCCACGTGGTTACAAATTTCTATATTATTCACGTTCCCGTAGGAATATTGGAATGAAAACTATTTGAACCCTTTCCTGATAGTCAAATTACCTTTATACTAAATTTCAGCGTTATAGGCTTAACAGATTTCAATTTTGTTCCCGTTCCCATAGGTATTTTGGAATGAAAATGATCTTGAATCCATTCATGGTACTCAAACTACCTTTATACCAAATTTTAGCTTAATAGGTGTTTACAGATTTCCATTTGGTTCCCGATCCCGTAAGAATTTTAGAATGAAAACTATCTTGAATCCATTCATGGTAGTCAAACTACCTTTACACCAAATTTCAGATTGATAGACTCAACGGTTACAGATTTTCGTTTTATTCCCGTTCCCGTAGGATTTTCACAAAATCCCTTCTTATCGGTCGCCTTCGTTACCTAAAAAACACGCTGTACAAATTTCAGGTCAATCGGTCCAGCGGTTTTATCCCTGCGATGATAAGTCAGTTAGATTTCCACTTAAAATTTTGGCATAGACATAGATTGTTCCCGTTTCCGTAAGAATTTTGGGTTGAAAACTATCTTGTACTTTCTTGGTAGCCAAACTACATTTGCATTTAGTTTCAGCTTAATCGGCCAAGCGGTTACAGATTTTCATATTATTCCCGTTCCCGTGAAGAACCGTTGTGAATCCTTTCCTGACAAACTACCTTCCAAATTTCAGCGCTATAGGCGTTACCGCGATTTTCATTTTGTTCCCGTTCCCGTAAGAATTACAAAATGAAAACGATCATGAATCCATTCATGGTACCCCAACTACCTTTATACCAAATTTTAGCGTAATAGGCTAGAGGTTACAGATTTCCATTTTGTTCCCGTTCCCGTAAGAATTTTGGAATGAAAACTATCCTGAATCTTTTCATGGTAGTCAAACTACCATTATACCAAATTTCTGCTTGATAGACTCAACGCTGTCAGATTTCCATTTTTTCCCGTTCCCGTTGGAATTTCGCAAAATCCGTTCTTATCGGTCGCCTACGTTGCGTATATTGAAACCCTACCTCTATTCAGCACCGCGACCGAACTGAGATGCGGGAGCCTTTCCATAGGTGAATTCTCAAAATGCCACTTTAATCCCTTCCGCTATTCAGCACCGCGACCGATCTGAGCTGCGGGAGCCTTTACGTGGATTTATTCTCTAATTGCGACTTTAATCCCTTCCGCTATTCAGATCGACCAATGTTTAGTGTTTGTTTGCTACTAATTTTAGTTCTGAATACTGAATGAGACGTTGACGAATTGTTAAGGAAATGTAATAAATAAATACGAAAATATAATTATTCTATAAACTTTAATTTATTTTTATTATTGATATACGTAATATGGAATATGGTATACCTACTCGTATAAATATAAAGTACAGACCTTGCAATATTTTTTTTTTCTTTTTGAAACTCAGTCTTGCCTCTTGTCCTGTCGCATGTCCTTCCTGTCTCTTTTGTATTGTCTTTTTAGTCTTGTCTCTTTTGTATTGTCTCTTCTGTCTAGTCTCTTGTCCTGTCTCTTGTCTTGTCTCGTCTCTTGAATGACTAAAGGTTTGTAGTATTTGTAGACTGTTTTACGCGCTACGAAGTGCGCGCGGGTCCACTAGTAATACATAAACTTTCCTCTTGAATCACAATCAAATTCCGTTGCGTGGTTTTAAAGATCTAAGCAAACATACGACAGACAAGCGTTTTCATCAAACAGATTTAAATATTACCCTGGAATCAATCCCCGAGTTTAGATCGGTCGATCTGAATAGCGGAAGGGATTAAAGTCGCAATTACAGAATGAATGCACGTAAAGGCTCCCGCAGCTCAGATCGGTCGCGGTGCTGAATAGCGGAAGGGATTAAAGTCGCATTTTGAGAATTCACGTATGGAAAGGCTCCCGCATCTCAGTTCGGTCGCGGTGCTGAATAGAGGTAGGGTTTCAATATACGCGCCTACGTTACCTAAAAAACACGCTGTTTAAATTTCAGCTCAATCAGTCCAGCGGTATTATCCCTGCGATGATGAATCAGTAGATTTCCACTTTAAATGCATATTGGTATAGAGTATAGACATACTCGTAGATTGTTCCCGTTCCCGTGACATTTTGAGTTGAAAACTACCTTGAATCCAGTCATGGTAGTCAAACTACCTTTCAACTAAATTTCAATGTAATAGGCCTAGCGGTTACAGATTTTCAGTATTGTTCCCGTTCCCGCAGGTATTTTGGAATGAAAACGATCTTGAATCCATTCATGGTAGTCAAATTACCTTTATGCCAAACTTCAGATTTATAGGTTTAGCGGTTACAAATATCCATTTTGTTCCCGTTCCCGCAAGAATTTTGGAATGAAAACTATCTTGAATCCATTTATGGTGGTCAAACTACCTTTATACAAAATTTCAGATTAATAGGCCTAGCGGTTACAAATTTCCATTTTGTTCCCGTTCCCGTAGGAATTTTGAAATAAAAACTATTTTGACTTTTTCCATGGTAGTAAAACTACCTTTACACCAAATTTCAGCTTGATAGACTCAACGGTTACAGATTTCCATTTTGTTCCCGTTCCTGTGAGAATTTCGCAAAATCCCTTCTTATTACCTGCCTACGTTACCTAAAGAACACGCTGTCCAAATTTCAGGTCAATCGGTCCAGCGGTTTTGTCCCTGCGAAGATGAGTCAGTCAGTTTTCTATTTTATATAATAGTATAGATGAAAGTTTGTATACTTTCGGGTCTGAACGGTTCTCAGGTTTCTTTGCCTGATCGATTGAGCCAAAATTTGGTATATAGATAGCTTATACCTACCCTTTTTTTTGACCCCGGAAAAATGCGTTCCGCATCATCACCCCACGCCGGGGGGCGCGTGGTGTTATGTGGGACTCCCCCGCCTTGTATGTGCGCGGCGGGGATACCCACTAAAAACCTGGGACGCGTCGTGTTCCTGCGGGACGCCATAGTGCCGGGGCAGCGGGTACGCCGAAGCACTCATCCGTAGACGCTCAATAAAACATAGACAACTTTTCAGCGAATAAAGCCGCTAGGTGGCGCTAGTATATAATAATCTGCTGTGAACCGAGGTGCAACATCTGTACAAACATAAATCTAAGCTGAAATTGAGCAGATACTATCGCTGTCTAACTTGGACTAAGCCAACATTAAATTAAGCTCTTCATTTTCGTTCTGCCATTGTTTGTTGCAGTTAAAGAAATAATGAAAAATAATTCATATACAGGATTATCTAGGTAGGGTCTTAGGTTGCTTTTGTACAATCCTTTTAAGAGCTTTTTATTAAAGGTTGCTGGTTCAAAGGGAACCATTTATTATAAAAGTACTTTTCATGTGTTCCTATTAGCTGATTGAATAGGTAATTGGTATGGATATAGAGGTGGTAACAAGATATTGAAACGTATTGCAAAATTCTCCCATCATCATCAGCATACGTTCGTCCACTGCTGGACATAGGCCTCCCTCATGGCACGCCACTCAACTCGGTCGGAGCGGTTGGAGGACAACCGCTCCCAGCGACCCTCCGGATATCATCGCCCCATCTTGCCCAAGGACGCCCCACACTAAGTTTGCCGAGACGCGGTCTCCACACTTGAACACGTCTACCCCATAGGTTATCGGTTCTGCAACAAATGTGACCAGCCCATTGCCACTTCAGTTTGCTAATCATTCCTTAAAATTCTCTATTTTGCAATAATGACGTTTGTGTCCAGAAAAGTACTATTGAATACTGAATTCCCAATGACCCTGTATATCAGCTTTAATAAGATCATTCCACATACAAGTACGTAAGTAAGACGTAAAGATATTTGTTTCCCTGATTTGGAGGTCTCCGTATTATTTGTTCAATATATTCCATAAGCAAATAAAGGCACATTATATCCTCAAATCCGGGAGTTTGTAACTAAAGGCAGGGGCTGACAAAAAGGTCTCGAGCCTACACTCGTTAATATTCCGCAAACTTTTAATGTCAACATATCCGTGGAACGACAGGATTCATGCTCCTACATATAGATCTAACAAATATGAAGATGAACTGCCGTTTCAAAAATACGTAAAAATTTTATTTATCTTTGTAAATAAACGGCATAAACTCACTTGTATTTACTTCGGCTGTGTGCCGACCGTTTCGATCCTGTACGAGGATCTTCTTCAGGGAGTTGCTGCGGTTACGCGCCGGCGTCCGCGCCCCGCTTAGCACTGCGCGCAGCCGCCCGGCGCGCGCGCGCTGACTGCTCTACAGGTCGCGGGGAGGGAGGGGCCGTCACTTGTCGCGGCGGCTGAAGTGAGTTTATGCCGTTTATTTACAAAGATGAATATAAACACTCACGAATCATTTAGTGTAAAAATTTTATTTTGTCAAAATTCAAAACTCGACTTAGGACAAAAGTCCTAAGTAGCGCCACTTTTTTTCTGACTATTAACCAGCTAAAGCAGGCAACTCAAACAAACCTGTCAGCCAAAAATGGTACATACTACGTTGGCGCGAGAACCCAAAGTGAGTTTTGGCCTCCGACAATAAGAGCCTCCAGCTGTCCTGTGCCACTTCAGAAAAATGGTTCATGATACCACAATAATAGATCCGATTTCATTTTTTAATCTTGTCATATATAGAGATGAGAGCCTCCTTGCCACTTGCCACACATCGAGCCACGTAACTCTATGGTACACGGCACGACACGACTCACGGCACGACGCACGGTACGACACGACGCTCCCACAAACAACAATCAATTAGAAGTTGTTACGGCACGCGTGCCGCATCAGAATGAGTTCAGATCTCAACTCCACTCTCAATTGTTTTAATTAAAGTATGCTTACTTTGCTTCAGCCTCAAGTTGTTACCAACTCGACGACAATCGTACCGACTTTCCCCCACAGTTTTTTTCGCGAAAGTTAAATTGAAGCCAGAGTTTTAAGAATAAACGCCTATTTAAGAGTTCGTTCACAAAAAGGTTAAATCAAGAGTAAACGCTAACGAGTTTTGTTGCGGTACGAATAAAATTCTAAGTATTTATGTCTCACTCGCTAAATATTTTGGGAACTTTGAGCAAAGAGCACTATTATAAAATCTGAATAACGGGATAACTTTGAGACTTATGATTAGTACTAGAAATTGTTAACCAGACCTATTTCATTCCTTAAGGCCCTTACCCCTGACGGGAGCGGAAAGCATATATTTTCGGCGATAACAAAAATGAACAATATATTTATCAAATGATTCTGTAAACTACCATTACAACTACGACAAGGTACTTATGTACGTAGAATGTAGAAACAAAGACTGATGTTGAGACAATCTCAACAAAAAATAATACCTACAAGAGTACAGCCGTCTTATATTTATATCATGTCTTAACAATGACTAACATAGTTTAAATAAAGAAACTCCAAAAATACCTATATGTAGCGTGCGCGTGGTAAGTGTTGTTCGCGCCCCCTTCCGGCGAGCGATCAACGCGTCTTATCAACCATCTGCACCGCTGATAGTCGCGCCACGCCCTTACTTGGTGCAGCGATAACGTCTCACTGCAGATTTATTTATTTGTCCAGATAAAGCCTGAGATATTCCACAATGGAAGAATGCTTATTTGAATATTTGTACGTAAGCGCGAATAAATTGCTTCTTGTCACTCACGGCTGTTTCAGATACCTATGTACATTGTACTAGTTTATGCTCGCCTTTCATTCGTAACGGACATCTACGTAATAAAACCTACATATGTGTGTCCCAAATTTTAAGTCAATCCGTTCAGTGGTTTAGGCTGTGCGTCAATCAAATTTCCTTTCATATTCTAGCTTATGCTCGCAGCTTTACTCGCGTGGCAAAATCCTTTTTTAGCCTACGACTGCGTCATATAATTTAGATTCAAAATTTTAAGCCAGCAGTTTTTTTTCGTTCAGCAGTTCGAGTTGTTCCTTTTACACCTATATTTAGATTTTTTGTTTTACCGTTTTGAATGTCACAGCTTGACCGTTAGCTCTAACGTAGAGTGAAATACAGTATTTGTTAAAAAAATAAAAGATACAATCCGTGTGAAAATACCGTGCAATGAAAAATAAAAAAAAAACAGTTTGCGTGTAACAGAAGCAGCGCAGTGGAATCGAATGGTTACATAGGCGAGGGAAAACTGGACAAAAACTAGGTTTCGGGTATTTTGATGTTAGTAAGCTTTGGCCTTTCACAGCTTGTGGGTGAAAACGGATTTTTATAAGTTGACTCGTTTTATGTTGGTGAATACTTTTAGTATTGCAAAAAATACTAACGAAAAATTTTGGTAAGAATGACGCTTCTGTTCCAGAACAATTTTAGAGTCTAACAAGACTTTTCGGTTATAAATCAAATGATAATCGGTCTCGGGATCTTTTCGGTTATTCTTTAATAATAATTTCTAAATTTGTATCTACTATTTTGTGGACATATGGGCCGAGGGTCCGAAATAAATGATTTTTATTTTTTATTTTTTTTTTAAATCGTATTTATTATTACGCATGTAGATCCCCACTTGGAAGTACTATATACCTACTCGTACAAATACTAAAAATATGCTAAATATAAAAAACTTGCATTTGATTTGGTAACAGGGTACTACCTACAATGTACGTACCAATGTAATTTTAAAATTTTATAATTTGCCAGGATGTGACTCGAATGCGATGGAGGTTTTAAAAGGAATTCAATCGTGAATAACCCCCAGGTTTAACTAACGGATTGTTGCTTTAGATTGTAAACTTACGAGTAAAGTTAAGTTGCATTTTGTTAGTTAAAGTTAAATTTATAGCACCCCTCCCTACAGTAACTCTTCGTCTGACCATCCCATTAATCTGCATCTATGGATCTTTACCTATTTTCTAGTCGATATTTTAAATGCAAATGAGTTTTTTTAAATTCATTGTGCCTGTGAACACAATCTCCCGTGATGTTAGCGATTAGCGACGATGCGGCTGAGAATGGTAGCAGACTAGATCTGGAAGGCGGGATAAATACCTCTCTGGTTTCACGGAACATCAACCGGTTAGGTATAATAAGGGATTTAATGGGATAAGTATATGTGTGCTTGATAACTCTACAAACCTTAACGGCTGAATCGATACTGCTGAAATTTGGTAAGATCATGAAATAACACATTATAGGCCACCCTTCAGCAGGCAAAACCACTGGGCAAAGCTAATAATAATGTAAATGCGAAAATTTGAATGATTTTGTGTTGCCTCTTCACGGATATAAACGACTGCACTGATTGAGCTGAAGTTAAATATTTAGATAACTTAGACACAAAAAAAACGCAGGCAGCTTTCAAATATCAGCATATAAAACCGCGGGGCGCAGCCAATATTTATACGAGCACTTTATTAAAATTCACGAGACCATAATAAAACTAATTAAAATTCTGATCAATACTCTTTGATGAACTTTTACAAGCAAAATTGAATGATTGATTACACTAGATACTTATAAAAATACTTTTTGAAATTAATTTTTGCAATTTAAACTTTTTCATTAGCAATGGGTGCATTTAATGTTTTTTATCAATAAATTGTTTAGGCGTGTTAATTTTATTGTAAACTAGTTGTGCCCAGCGGTTTTACCCGCAGAAATATAGCCTAAACGTGTTGTTCCATGAACTAACCTATCTACATACCAAAATTCAGCCCAATAGATGCCAAGTGTGAGAAGAAGTAATGACACACACTTCCACACACACCACTACATACTTATGATATTACTAGCAATTATGGAAGCATACAATTATTAAAGTGAAGATTTTTTTACGCATGCAATGAGATGAACTTCTACCTTCATCTACTACCTACTTACGCTACCTTCACAAACACGGTGGTACAAACTCAAAATTAATTTACTATAATATGGAGGCTGCTACAATGGAGCACTTTTGGAAGTCAATTTACAGTTATTTAGTTCTGTTTTAAGACTTTACCGCGCGGGTCGTTTGAAAAGCACCTCTATGAGAAGAACGAGCAAGAAACTCATAGGGTTCTTTTTTTAAAATGTGCGTGTGTGTGTAAAATGTGTACAATATTTATCTTATTTGCATAATTGATTGTCTGCTTGTGCGTCGGTGCCTAACATATTTAAGCCCTAATCGTTAATAGTAAATACCTAAACAGTTAATTAGCATTTAGGTGGTGTAGGTGTAACAAACGACGCCGCTCGGAAGTTCAATTTCCTGAACAAACAGCGGTGCACTTTGTACCCCTATATCCTACCAGTATAGACTAGCTATAGATTATTCACACACTATTGTATAGGGGCAGATACCAAACAACAAACAGGTCTTGTTCAGGTTATACTAATTTAAGAGACGATAGAAAGTTAAAGGACTGTTTTTAACCCCCGACGCAAAAACGACGGGGTGTTATAAGTTTGACGTGTCTGTCTGTCTGTCTGTCTGTCTGTGTGTGTGTCTGTCTGTGGCATCGTAGCTCCCGAACGGATGAACGGATTTTGATTTAGTTTTTTTTTTGTTTGAAAGTAAAGTTAGTCGAGAGTGTTCTTAGCTATGTTTGGTCGAAATCGGTCCAAGATGGCCGCTGCTATAAAATGGCGGATTACTTTTTTCTTCCACGACCCCCTCAATATGGGTATCAAATGAAAGGGCTTAACGAGTAGAATACAGCCCACTATATAAAATTTAAAATCCAAGATGGCCGCCATCAAAAAATGGTGAATTACGTATTGCGTTGGGGTTTTTTTTTTAATTTTTAATTTAATTCACTTGTTTAATAATTTTCCTGTGCTAGAACGCCAATCGCTACCATAACATTTAAAGGTACCAGGATATTTGGCAAGATTTTTAAAGTGCTATAGGGCTCGAATTGATATTTTACTGTTGCTTAAAAAAATAAGAAAAAATTTTAGGCTCTGCCTTGGCACAGGCCCGGGCTAGTGAGTCAATCACAGAGACATTTAATTTTATTTCGTTTCCTGAAACTTAAATACACACATGTAGAACTAGCTGCGCCCAACTGTTTTACCCGCTTTACTGTAGCCTATGTATTATTCCAGGGTCTAAGCTATCTCTATACCAAATTTTAGCTCAATCGGTCCATTCGTTTAGGCGTGAAAGAGTAACAAACACACATCCAGACATCCATACATTCTTACAAACTTTCACGTTTATAATATTAGTAAGATATAATAAATATTTTTCATTCTCAGGTAAAAAATGTTTTCATGATTCATTTTCGTATTTTGGACTACATCTCACTACTGAACAAGCCTTCAGTTATCTACCAACGCGTGGCGTCTGCGTTAATGCCTGTGAATGTCTGTGAGATCAGTCTACAGAAGCTATTGACTCTGCTAATTACACGGATACCTATTGTAACATTGTTTATCTACGGACGATTGCCTAATGTACTAAGCATGTCGCACTAATTATATAATATGTAATCATCATGAAATTTCATTGATTTTTGTCATTAACAGCTATGGTTATGGTTATTTCAAATCAAATAAATATATTTTTCAAATTATAAGAATCATCTTATTCATGAATTAATGTACCTACCTATAAGGGGGAAGAGACTAGCCCTCACAACACAGGGTATCCTAGTGTGGGGGCTAGTGGACTCCAATCAGGCACTTGATTTTACGAAATAAATAAAGATTTGTTATTAAAAAATAAAATAGAGTAAGTACAATAGAGCATTAAATAATATCAATTCTACCCCCTGCCCCCTACTAAGTAATTTATAAAAGTGAAGGTTAAACTTTTTAACCCTTGACGCAAAAACGAAGGGGTGTTATAAGTTTGACGTGTCTGTCTCTCTCTGTGTGTGTGTATATCTGTGTGTATGGATAAACGAATTTGGATTTAGTTTTTTTTGTTTGAAAGTAGAGTTAGTCGAGTGTTCTTAGCCATGTTTGGTGGAAATCGGTCCAAGATGGCCGCCGTTACAAAATGGCGGATTACTTTTTTTCTCCACGACCCCGTCAATATGGGTATCAAATGAAAGGGCTTAAGTAGAATACAACGCACTATGATACATTTAAATTGCG
Organism: Hemithea aestivaria; assembly: GCA_947507615.1. Lineage (NCBI taxonomy): Eukaryota > Metazoa > Arthropoda > Insecta > Lepidoptera > Geometridae > Hemithea > Hemithea aestivaria. Next base: position 19,506,577 of record OX382324.1, on the reverse strand, counting down.
TTGGGTTTTTTAAATTTTTAATTCACTTGTTTGGTTTCAACTTAAAAATTTTGCTAAAGGTGAGCAAAGTTTTACAGATAATACCACTATAATATATATACTCTATCTATCAATAGGTAAACTCGTTGAACATACCTATTATTGTTTTGTAAATCCTGTTAAATTGTGGGCTCCCTCGGCACAGGCCCAGCCTAGTGAGGGAGTCACAGATTCTTACACATATAACTCTTAGATATAAAATACATAGTGCTAATGTTTCTGTATTGCATGTTCTTTAGCTAAATAATTTTTTTTTCATTTTTTTTCATTTTTTTTTTCAATTGGGAAAAATCCCATGGTGGGGATTTTTGATTGGGAAAATTGGACTAAGCCTACATTTAATATGTACCTATGTAGCATAGACCTTAAAATGGACAAATAGTCCATTTTAGCGAATAAAACCGCTGAACGCAGCTAGCATAATCATATTTCAACCTTAACTACTGATCTAGGGTCAAAGTTTTGTACTATCATTATGTAGCGATTACTCGTAAAACCGCTGAGCGATAAATACGAGTAAATAAGATAAATAAAATACAATCTAATTATTAAATACTAGAAAGCTTAATTACAAAAAGGGCCTAAAGCCTAGGTACTCGTACCTAAGTAATCCTATGTCCCATAGGCTACCTTTCTACGAAGTGGTGAATTTTAATGAGTCACTTAAACCCTGGAGCGAGAAACATGTCGTAGGCTCGTTATTGGGGCTTTATTTGTTCTTACGCTAAATCTGGGCTAGACCTAGTTTTGAACTAATTGGGTATCATTACTAAATTCGTATTAAGTACCTAATATCACACTAATGTGAAAGTTTTTGTAGGTTTGCATGTCTACATATGTATATTATCATGATTTTTAAAACTAATGTGTGTGTTAACTAAATCAACAAAACGGCAAAACTCACGTCTAATGCACAATGATTTATTGATCTGTGAAAAAGGGACCTGTAAAAGGTGTTTTACAAGTTCCTCTCTTTCCTCCTTTACGATTAACAGATAATATTTAAAAATACAAATTTACATAATTAGGTATATTTTTGTTGAGAATATCTCAACCACGGTTTTGGACAATGAGCAACCGTGTTGGTGAGAGTCAGGTACTACAGGCGTAAACTCCTGATGAAGGACATTGTCCTTGTTCGAAACCGTGGTTGAGATATTCTCAACAATATTAGAAATCAGTTTTGCCGTTCTTAAGTGGGTACGTGTGCGTTTCTGTTTTAAATTTACGCTCAAAAAGCGATTAGTTAGTCAATCAGTCACATTATCTTACACTAATATTACTCGTATAAACGTGAAAATTTGTAAGAATGGATGTCTGGACGTGTGTTTTTTAGGGTCCATATTGGCTCGCATATAATTTTAAGTCCTAATTTAATGTGGCATAACGTTTTTCAGCCTAAACATCAAAACGACTAAAGTTTTTAGGCATAATTTTTTTGGCCTAAATTTTTCTCCCATAATATTTTTAAGCATAATAATATTTACGCATAAAATTGTTACGCATATTGTTTTAACGCCTAAAATATCTTACCATAAATTTTTTGGCATAATTATATTCAGCCCTAATATTTTTCGACATAATAATATCCAGCCGTAATAATTTTCAGTATAATGATATATCCAACCCTAATTTTTTAGCAAAGTGATATCTTGTCATAATACTATTACCAGGATTGTAATCGGCAAAATATTATTAATACTAAAAGAAACAAATTATTCATTTCAATGTTCTAACTTAAAACCTAACCTAGCCTTCTCGCGGTTTTTTTTATAGAACGAAGTAAGAATTCGGACAAGACGCTTTCCCGATGGTAAGAGATAACGCTGCTCATAATTAGTACAGTGCTACCCAGTATTTTAAAAAGTAAAATTCTGGGTGCACTGCGTCATCGCTTCTTACTTGTACTAGTATTCTTTTATCTGTGCTTGAGAGTAATAAGATGTTAAGACTTTTCAGCCCAGTAACTGCACTAGCTACTGTGCGGTTGTTTCATTTTAATCTCCTCTATACCCTACCCTCTCTCTGAATTAGAAAGTGGATGGTAATTTTTGGCACTTTGCTGACCGCTGCCGTGGCACTGTGGACATTGTTCAAACCGTTTTTTTTTTTTTTTTTTTTTTTGACCCAGGAAAAATGCGTTACGCATCATCACCCCACGCCGGGGGGCGCGAGGCGGTATGTGGGACTCCCCCGCCAAAGATGGGAGCGGCGGAGATACCCACTAAAAAACCTGGGGGTGTTCCTGCGGGACGCCATAATGCCGGGGCAGCGGGTACGCCGAAGCATTCATCCGCGGCCCCGACGGCGTTTGGTCCTCACTGACAGGAGGACCCCTCCGCGGTGGGGTGAAGAGGAGTTTCACCCCACCCTCTCAAGGGGCGCGCGGAAACACCGCGCGCGCCACCTCGTGGGTCTGTTCTTGCGGCGACGAATACCCCCGTACTCGCCGCCTAGACCCAGGTTATGGGGGCTGGAGAAGGGCGTGGAAGATACGCCTCCGACGCCCCCTTCTCCGGGCACGCATCGGGAGGTCGGTGGTGACCTCCCGTTCGCGTTCCGCGATCTCCTTCTGCGAGATGACACTCTCGCAGAACGAAACCGCGGCCTGCCACGACTCCTCGCTTGCAACCATGGCTCTTACCATGGTTGCCAGCGAGAGTTCGCCCCCCATAACAGCGACGAGGGTACGGCGCTCACTGACCCATGCTGGGCACTCCTCCAGTGTGTGCTGCGCCGTATCCACGTCGCTACCACAGTGGTGGCAAGCAGGGGTCGGTTCCCTGCCGGCTACGTGGTGCAAGTACTTTCCGAAGCATCCGTGCCCGGAAAGCACCTGCACGAGCCGGAAGGTCAAGGACCCGTGCTCTCTGTCCGTCCACTGCTGGAGTAGTGGACGGACTGCTCAGCCACTGCCACTGTCCAGCTGCCTGCTCGAGGGTGGGCCAGACGTGTACTCCACCTCGCGAGCAGTGCCTCGTTGGCTTCCTCCTTCCACCTCTCTACCTCCCTGGGAGACGCGGTGAGCCCGCGGAGGCGGAGCGCGGCGCGCCACTCGTAGCGCGCCGCATACAGCTCCGCCTCCAGGTCCCAGGGGGGAGATCCTGCCAAGAGGCACGCCGCCTCGTAGGAGACCGTGCGGTAACCCCGTATTACCCCGACGGCCATCACCCTCTGAGGACGTCTCAGATGGGCGATGGTTTGCTCCGTCAGGGCATCCACCCATACGGGGGCTCCATACAGAGCCATGGACCGCACGACTCCCGCGTACAGGCGACGGCAGCTGGTCCGAGGTCCGCCTAGGTTCGGCAGCAGCCGCTTGAGAGCGGCCGCCGCACCCATCAGGCGGGGAGCCAACCGGGCAAAGTGCTCCCGGAAGTTCCACCGCCCGTCGAGGACGAGTCCAAGATATTTCATCGAGGGCTCGACCCCGATGCAGACCTCCCCGATAGGGATAGTGGAACCCCTACTCGGGGCCCTCCGAGGCCCGTGAAAACACAGGGCCTCGGTTTTGTTGAGGGCCACCCGGAGTCCCAATCTCCCTATCCGTGCCACCACCTCCCCCACCGCCACGGTGGCAAGGCGGGCAGCCTCCTGGAATGTCCCCCCCGGGGGACATTGTTCAAACCTAACCTAACCTAAATTATCTGAGTCGGTTTTGTGACAGTCAGTCTTACTGGGTGCCATAAACTACTTTCCTAAATAATTTTATTAACTTACAATATTAGTTGTATGCCTTAATATAGTTATGTAAAATTATGATTATGCCCGAGAAAGTTATGCGAAACATTTTCGGACAAATTAAATTAGGATTAACAAAATTATGCGTACTTATATTATGACATACAAATTTATGCTTTACAAATATATGCTAAAAAATGTTAGGGCAACTGACAGTTATGGCAAGACATAAGTATGTCTAGATAAAAAAAAAAAAAAAAAAAAAATTCTAGATATAAATATGCCCAATTATGATTAGGCTAAAAAAAGTTATGCGAAACATTTTCGCCGAAACAAAATTAGGACAAAAAAAATTATGCGTGCGAATACGCTCCCTGTTTTTTACTCTTGCACGCTTAAACGGGTGGACCGATTGAGCTGAAATTTGGTATACAGATAGCTTAGACCCTAGAATAACACATAGGCTATAGAAAAGCGGGTAAAACCGCGCATCTAGTTCTTTTATATATTTAGACGATTTCTGTATTACCTACTACTAAAACTTATCCAATTTAACTTACATAATAATTCAATATAATTAAATTTATTAGTTATTGTATTTCAAACATCAAAGAGTATCAGAAGTAGGGAACTAAAGTAATTAAAATGGTAAATAGAACCAGTAATGGTAATATAGCTTGAGAACGCTTTGACTGTCGGTTAGATTGATCACAGGCTGTAGTCACTGAGACGTCGAGATTACAATGTGGTTAGGCTTTATCACTTCTTGTTACTACAGATTTTATAGTTAAATATTATAAGATTTATATTAGCTTAATGTCGCGGCTTTGCCCGCATAGAAAAATGCTTTTTTAGCAGACAGGGTGACGTCATAAAATCTATTTAACTGTGTTGCAAATTTGAACCGTATCTATTCATTGGTTTGAGCAGTGCTAGATCAATCCATCGTAACTAAATAAAATATAAATTGGACAGTTCTCTTAATAAAAACCTTTTAATTGAATAATTTTGTAATTGGAGTGTTCACTTATAACTTGTGCTACCCGGCTACCTCTGGATTAGTTCTAAATAAAAAGAAAACTAAATACTGCATTAATTTAAAGTGGGTTTAACGCAATCAGTAATCGCACCGACACATAAGGGCGGCGCGGCGCGACAATCGACCTGCCACAGCTACGAGGTACCGTAAAGTTCCCACTTCTCCCTCGGATGAGTGAAAATTAACATAAATTACATTTAAGGGTAATTCAGAGGAAGTAAAACCGGTGATAAGCGTTTCAATTAAGAGGCGCTTACACAAATTAAAAAACAATTAAGATCTCCTTCCCTCGCCGCGCTCGAATAATTAAAAAACACTACGCGATCTCCGCGGAAGCGCACTTTTAAATCTGTTTTACAAAGAACATTGACTACCTGTTCTGTGCTAATTGTAGACTAAAGATATTATAGACAGTGTTATATTATGTAAGACGCCATGTTGGGTAATTTACTCTGGTGGTAATCAATATAAGTCAACAAAAATAAAATGTGCTTAGAGATATAAAAATAAAAGGTGTGCAGGTGTGTTAATAAAAGGTGTTCTTAATTCTGTCGTTTCATACACGGTTCTATTTTGCGACAAAGATTGAGAAACAACTCTTATTTTAATAATAATTTTAAGGCAGTAAAAAAATATTTGCTTGTTAGATGGACTTTGATTTTATATATTGGATTTATTTTCGACTGCACAACAATTTGGAAAGATCGTCAACGTACTAGCAATGCCTTTTATTAGACGATGGTAACTACGTAGATACCGTAGGACCTACTCGTATATATTACAAAATAGGCCAGGCCAAACTTTTCAGGTTACGTCTCGTGGTGAAAACAAATTGAATCATTTATTTAACAACTATTAGCCCGACCTACTTACTGATTACCCAATGATTATATTATCGGGTAGGTATATAAGTAATCATCCATGAGTATATTAATACCTACTTACCTATATAATATTCTCAGAGGAGGTGGATATAATTTCGTGGAAGTTATCCGCAATTTTTCTCCTTGGTTACTCAACGTTCCATGTTGTTTCAACTCGAGCCTTGAGTATATTTTGTCGACCAAAATTCAATTTTGAAATAAATTGCCATCATTTTCCACGAAATAAAATTGAAAAATTTCTTATTCACGTTACTTATCCTTTGCCAGACTTCAAATTTTCTGAAAAGGAGTTTTAGAACGTCCATTTCTCGATAAACTTTGACCCGATCCTGTGCAAAGGCATATATTCGGGAAAACTGAAGGACCTATCTATTTTTAAAGAAGTTATTTTCGTTTGAAGTGGACCGTCGACGTTTGCGAGCCCTTTGCAAGTACGAGTACCTACGTGAAATACTTGCGTGGGCAGATGGCGAAGGGACAAATTATTTTTATTGTTATTATTATGCTTTCTAGGCAGGTCTGAAGCGAAACATTAACTTGTTTTATAAGAATTAGGAACACGAATGGCCCGTTTCGTAAAACATTTCAGCTACATCAACAACTTTCAATAGTGTTTGGTCGCATAGTATCTAGAGATTGTTTAGTTCATTGGTTTTAGGTGGGCGCTGTACGAGGTGACGAGAACAATTCCCAAATATCGGTGCGCGGAATGAGGCGCCAACCGGGGCGTACTGGACCGTCCTCGGGCCCCGGGCCCCGAGCCACGAGCCCCGAGCTCCGGGCGTCGGTTGCCGGGTATGCGCGCTCGACCGCAAACCAACGATAGCGAAAAATCATAGCGCTGCGAAAACGGCCTCTAAATCAGACGCCCCGACGCCGTGGAAAGGTCCAGATAAACGAAAACAATTCCTCGGTGAAATTTATTTGACCCCCTAATTACATTAACGCCCCCGCCCGGCGGTGCACTCGCCCGCCAGGGCCGGATCTAGGGACTCTTGTAAAAGTGCTAATGAGCTCAAATTCAATTGTCATCAAACCGTTACTTCAATGAGGAAAACGAATTAGCTTGCCATTTGAAGCATTAGGGAAATCAGCAAAAGTAAATATATTATTAAAATGAATAATTTCGTAAATGTCTTACTTTCCTGTGCCGAACCAAGGTTATTTTCGGGACCTTTTATTTGAGTAAGGATAAATTAAGGATAATACCAACATTACGTACCTACTACCTAATTCTAAAATTTATTTTCCTCCCGTCTAGTTTTAGGCGTAACATTAAATATTTATTTATAAACCACCGTGAATTTTATCCAATAAATTAATATACCTACATGTCACAGTTTATGCTATATCTAGCTTATTTGTAACTAGATTATCCTATACGATTTTTAAAACTAGATCGCGAGTGTTCTCCATAACTAAAACAACAAAAACGGCACAACTCACGTCTAATATTACCGAGAATAGATAGATATTGGTTAGATTATCCTCGCGGCTTTGCCCGCGTGGAGTTATCCTTGCTTACTGGAAGTCTACGTCCTAAAACCTATTTGTGTGTCACATTTCAACTTAGTAGAATAATGTAGGGCCCCTAGCTAGGTCCCTGTGGTAAGGTTGGCAGCAGTCAAGCACCAACCGGCCGCAGCCGTCGATAGTGATGCCTCCTGATTTATTTATTGCTTACACGGGATGCCGACTCCGAGATTTATTCCTCCACTCGCTCGAACATTACCCATTCGACGGAAACTACGGGTAAACACTGCGGTAACCAGTTCACTACACATATCCTATCCTACTTCATATTATAAAGCTGTTTTTTCTTGCTTGTTCGTTTAAATTAATGATCAGGTGAAAATTGGCCACCTACGGCTTATATGTATGCGGTTTTATCAAATTCATTTTCCCGACAACATCATAATTATATGCATGATAACTTCAAGTTTTCTCTAGACATAGCATTGCAGAAATAGATAATATTAGTGTAATAAATCACTACGTCTCTAGTAAAACAACGTCGCCGCCCCCGTCTGTCTGTCCCTATTATGCTTAGATCTTAAAAACTACGCAACTGATTTGGATGCAGTTTTTTAATAGATAGAGTGATTCAAGAGGAAGGTTTACAAGTATAATACAAGCATGTTATAGTAGAGAAATACTGGTAATTTTAGGTTAGGCGCTGCAAAGTGCGCGCGGGTCCACTAGTAATAAAATAAATCAAAAAGCCCATACTTATTCTATGTTACAATGTCAGCTTAAAAATAAAATAAAATTTACTTTTTGGTCCTTATTAAAAAAAAAGTAGTGGTATTTATGCCATGTGTACGGCAATCCATTTATTCTAAGTACGAATGTTACAGCAAGCCTGAATGAGCTTAATATTCAAGTGATGAATCGTTAAGATTACAGCACACACGAGACCAACAAAATCTCGAGCTCATTAACATTCCGACCAGCCCTCGGGGGTTCTTCAATTTAATTGAGTTTCGACAAATTTGAATAGCTACGAACATTTGCTTAATTCCCAATAAGTTACATTAAATTAGTTACAATATTGTCAATAACTTTGCTGCAAAATATTTGGCTTGCTTCGGTCTCCACGGATTACAGACTTCCTTCTCCTACATTCGCCTAATCAACGTAAATTCCTTGAATTACGTTGATTTTGTAGAATATAACATTATTGAAAATATGGAGAAAAGAAAGTACCTGCCTAAGGAATTGTTGAATAGAGGAAGAAACGGTTATGGAAGCAAACGATTTGATTTCTAATGAGTTCAAGAGTATGTTCGAATTAAAGAAAAATTTATTATACCATCATCGAAATATATAAATAGAGGTCACACGCCAAACTGAAGTATTGTCCCATTTGACATCTAAAGTTATCATAGATGAGAAAAAACAAACAGAACGTACTTATGCCATTTTTTTGCCTACTAAATAAAGGGGGAGGCAGCAGTGTTATTCACTTATCCGTGAAAGAACCAAACCGAAAACCAATTTGTCAAATATGTATGAAACGACGCGACGTATTATGTTGATACACCTTGACATGTCATGTCACGTCATTTCATACATTTTTGACAATCTAATCGGTTAAATATTTTTTAATTGTTAGATAAAATAAATAATCTATTTAATTTTGTAACTTATTATAAGAAATTATGAATGGTAAAAATGTTAAAGATAGTTTAACTTTAAAAATTCGCTATAGTAGCGCCCCGAAAAAAGGTCTCCTTTTTGAAAATCACTCTAACGAACCTAATATGATATATGGGTACTAAAACAGGTTTATTATGTTTAAACAAGGTGGGAATCAATTACAGTTTTAATGTAAATGTCTGATCTGTGGAAGTTTAATTTGAAAAAAAAATGTTTTTTCCATAAATTTCAACGAAAAACACCGAAATAGATTTAAAAAATACGATAAAATAAAATAATGTGTGTGAATGAAAAAATAATCAAATTATATTCAAATCGATTCAATGAAAATAATAATATTAAAATAAATGATATTTTTTACATAAGGTTTTACTAACGATTTTACTTTCTCTTAAGCCATCAATAGATAAACTTAAACTAGGCAAGTAAACACACAATGTCACATCTTTATATTTATTCTTTGACAAAACGAGAAAATGTCACAAAATATTAGCCGCTTTGTTTGAATAAAATTGTAAAATGTTTATCTAGTTACTTACCGATGAAAACTTATTACTTTGCACTCGGCGTGTTGCGTGAACAGTTGGTGCAATACCTCAACACATACCCCGGCATATTATTTGAGTTTTTATGGGTTTTTTTTTGTATCTAATGTGAGCAGAGCTAGCTACTGACGCGCTCAAAAGCAGGTTGCTAATGAAGACGACGTGAAGAGGTAACAAACATACATTCCATTTATAATATTAGTGAGGCTTGAAATCTTCAACATTTCGTTCTTAAAGAAAATAAATATAAATTCGCTGTAAGTGTAAAGGGAGCAAAGAACCGTAGCAAACCTTGCTGTATCAGATGGAGCGGAGAAGAGAATTTGCCTAAATAATGAGGCACGTATCTCCGGCGTCGCTGGACGCTCGCATTTATTATTAACCCGCAGGTACGCGAGCTATATACAACCTATTGAACTGTACGCTGATACCGCGTACTATACAAAAAAGAAAATAATAAAATATCATATATGCGCGTCGACTGTAAGACCTCCTCCGTTTTTTTTTCTCGATTAAAAAGTTAAGTAAACCGACGACATCAGGAGAGTGGCGGGAAATGGATGGATGAGGACGGAAAGAGACAGGGGAGAATGGCATATTCAAAGGGAGGCCTATGCCCAGCAGTGGGCTATTGAAGGCTGATGATGATGATGTAAAAGTTAAGTCACTTTACCAAGCCGTACCTATCTGGGGAATGGTGGGGTGCAGATGTGATTCTGGATCACTGAGATCGAATCCCGGGCTGCACCTATATGACTATGACTACTTCGGAGCGGTTTACCATTAGGTGACTCCACATAAAGCGAGCAACCTCGCGAGGCATTTGCTTCGCGAGGCTGCTTCGCTATGCTGGTGGTAGACTTCGACTGTGGCTATAGTTACTACCCACTGAACATAATCTTGTCCCTAAGCGGTGATTAGGATATGTTCCGGCACATTATTCAGTGAGGGGAATAATTTACTTCTTTATTTGACCAACAATGTGTAGGCAACAACCGACACCGAATCTGCAATACCTACATAGATAAATCAAATACCACTGGTATTGCAAATGTATATACGCGACGATAACCTAAGTCTAGTAAGAGTTTACGTAAACAATTTTTCAAGAAACTTATGACTAGTTCGACAATTAAGCTCACTGGCTCACACTAAGGAAAAAGTATTTATTTGTACACAAGGCATCATTGATGTCCTTTGTAACGTAGTCTACTTTTATTGCAATAGTGCGTGTAGGTTTACTTGTCCCGGGGGGTGGAGTGACTTTAGTTGGTTATGAATTTTGTAGGAGAATTAACGACATTAGCCGGGACACGCCGCCGTCGATGTTCTGACTGGATCCAGCTTGTAAACTGTACTATAATACTTATTAAACGTAGGTTACCTAAACAAGCAGAATTCAGTCTTTTTTTTTAAATGTACCTGCTGGCTAAAGGAAATATTCCAGGTTTCAGGGCTGAGAAGATGAATATAGAAGATGATGGTGGATTTTAAGGAAATTGCCAAACATCAAGAATTAACTTGTAGGACCTAGATTCTGTTCTAAATAACATTGACGATTTTAATATTTTGACAGGATTTTTTCAGGTTTTTTCTCATATCTCAAATACCTAATGATTACTAAAATATAATACGAATAGCATTATAATTACTTCAAACAAAAATTTCTACATCAAATTTCCTAAAAATCGATCATATTCATATTTGCTCTACAATCAATATTTTATGAGTAAGGACACACAAGTGTAAACAACCAAACATCGATATTATTACTAGTTAAACTGCCCTCCCCCATAAAACGTAATGCGAGCTGCGAATTCCACCTAAACACCTACTTATGGTATACCATAGGCTAGTCTAAACACAGCCGGTCATAATGACTACTATTATGAGCATGAGCCCATATCGATATGATTCTGCGTGTAACTGTACTTTGAGTACATTGACAAGCGATTTCGGAAGTAAAGTTGTGTGTTTCGGTGTTGTGTACAGTCGAAGGCAAAATTTGTTTATCTTACAATTTCTATTATACTTAATGGTACATTTTGTATGTATGTGAGTGTGTATGTTTGTTGCTTTATCAGGCAAACACTGCTGAACGATGTGAGCTGAAATTTAAATAAATATTTCAAGATAATCGTATTTAAAATAGAACAAACTTTACCTCTATACAACTAAATTTAGTATGTAGATAAGATAGACCATAAGGTATATCTTATCTACATACTAATTTTAATACCGTTTAATATTACCGTTTTATATTTTATTTAATTATTTAATTTATTTAGTCGGTAATACCTACAGGTAACACCACCTATATGCTACTTTTTTCACTTATTTTCCTACAGCACCGGATACGGACTTGATACGTTATAAATTACGTACTTACACGTCACTATTCCAAGTAGGTTTTCTATAATAATTACTATGACTAAAAATATAAATAAATCAGTGCGAAAAAGGCTGTTAAAATACCTTATTTACCTTCACTTTATCATAGTAATTTAATTATGTATGTCGGTAAAATAGCTTTCTCTTCTTAAAAAAATATTTATTTGTGTCATATTTGTGTTCACAGCAAATATTTGACTTACCTAATTATTTTTGGAGGGAGGTTTTTTCATTACATGGTTAAGTTATTGAATCTTTTCGTGTAGAGCTAGAAGGTTAAATAACCAAACAATCAAGTTCTGGAATTAATGTTTTGTTTCATTTGTTACAAAAAATATTTATTCATGTAAATAATATACATAGGTAGGCACTTACTAATATTATTAATTTTATAGAGGGTTATTTTATAAGGCATTTCCCTGGCCAAAAAAAACAGGTTTTGAATACAATATACAATGCATTGCTGCTCTCGTCTACGTGAGTTTTTTTTAATGTTATTTTTTAATATCTATAAACTTTAAACATAATATTCATCTTCTTATTAATCTTTAAACACTTATTTCTCTAACTCAAGAAGTAATAACAAAAATAGGATAATTAATTGAATTACACGTTAATTTGCAGACATCCATTAAAATCACCTAAAATTAAATAATTAAGTAGTTTAGTATTTTCTATTCTATTCTAACGAAATAATTAAATATATACCTACCCAGGACATTAAATCCTTTGTTGCAAAATAACTCTGTAACTTATAGACGCCTATTTATCTGCCGTTGAATTCAGGTTAAACGACAAATTGATTAATGGAAGCCATTAGGCGAAGTTTTGCGTTGTGCGAAAGCTCAGCTAAAGCTGAAACCTGCGCTAAACTTATCCGAAGATCTTGCAACATACATCATACTATTTCAAGCGTTATCTACAGAATGGCGATCTTTGCAACCACGGTGCAAAATAGAACTAAACTAGAAAAATAGTGCCTCTCACAAAGAAAATCCCGCGGAAACTAGCGGAACTAAATTTAATTTAATCGATTAATTACTGTTCTTTATGTCTAAAATAAATTTATTTTTGTTAGGTTAAGCAAACACCTACATATTTAGTTAAGAAATTGAATATTAAAATCTTGAGAAGTCAAAAATCTCAAAAGATTTTTGACTTCTCAAGATTTTAATTGGGTGGTTTGATATTGTAACTTTAAATCACGCGAATGTGGCGCCCCGTCTAGAAGGCTTCATTCGTGGAAAGCACTCTACTTCTACTCACATGTCATTCTAAACAATAGACAGTGGCTCCCTCGCAAGCGATCTTTAAGATCGTGGTTGGTATTTTTCAAGTTAGTGTCGGATTATGCCTTTGTACGTAGCAAATCAAGCGCGGTTGCGCCCGTATTTCTCGTAACCCTTATTTTTTTACGCCTTCCTTTCTTTTAACTATCTGGCTAATCCTTGGTGGCTAAGTCCAGGGTTGGATTTATCCCGCCTTTTAGGTTTGGTCTGCTACCAACTACCGCATCGGCTTAACATCACGCGAGAACGTGGTTAAAGGCTAACCAATATAATGAATGTAAAACAAGTGAAATTTTAAAAAACTTTTTAAAAACTAGCTTTTATTATAATTACCACCTAGCACCACAGTACTCGTCAAGACGAATCAAATGAGCCCAAACTCGATGGGGTTGCGTCGTTTAATTACGACGTTCTTATGGCTACTTTCCTGCTCCATCATCAGATCAGCTCCATGTCATAATAATATTGCATTGTCATCCGATTTATACATGCATGCCAAATTTCAGCTCAATCATAAATCGGGAAGTGGATCAAATGAAACTTCCAAGATTTGATTACAGACAGACAACAGACAGGTGAATGTAAATATAAGCTTGTAAAAACCTCATCCTACTGGGTTGTACATTTCGCGACCTAGGTTGTTAGTAGGTATCCTATCTGCCTTCACGACCTCATTCTGTGAACCAGCATGAGGGCGATCCAAAGTTATTATTAGGTCGCAGTTTAATTACTGCCCTCACAGCCTCGTAACAATATCACTCGAGTTTATATCCAGCGCTAAACATAGCTGTAAGCGGATCAGCGTTCAGCGCTGTTGTGCTTAATTGTTTAAATGCTTATGTTGAAGATCGCAGTTACATCCGCATTTGTAATGCTCGTTATATTTGTTTATGATTTAATTAAATCGTTAGCACTTCATAATAATCGTCTTAATAAAATTTAATGTAATTTTATGGCGTTTTAAATAGACACTTTCAAAGAAACTCGTTTTTAACACCATAATTACCTATGTACTTAATTTTGTAATAGGTACGTGCAATTACTTCACAAAAAAAACAACTGAAAATAGATAAGTGCGTAAAATGTCTGAGTATTTACTTATATTAAAATTATTTCTAGGACCCTATGAAAAATTGTTTTAGTTATGCTGGGATTCGTTAAAAAATCACTGAGTTTATAATACACGAGATTAAAATTATTATGCAAAGATAAATACTCTAAACAAACTTTATTCTACAAAATTATATTTACTGATTAAGATAAATTATAACATTTTAATGAATACATTACTTATATATTAAATAAATGAATGAGTAAATGAAAAGCAACCCGACAACGTTTCACCTGATTTGTGCCGGAGTGGCCTTCCATTGTTGCTTTAATTAAAGTTAAATGTTTAATTAATGTTGCAGTTAATGTAACTCAATAATGTGGTCGGAATCATTTTAGCAGAAGGGAAATTGTGGCCAAATAATATAATAGCAAGCAATTTATACAAATATTTTTATTGAGCTCAAGTTTTCGCAATTGTTTTGGTTTTCATTGACACAATAATGATGTTACAATTTATATAATACAAAAAATTTAAAATTTGTTACTAATTTTATTTGAAACATTTATTTGCGCACTCAACCGATTTAGTGATGGAGGACTATACCTACTTGAATAGGTAGTGCTTAAACGACTGGACTATTAAGGAATTAGGACATTATAACCGGTACCTACCTACCAACCGGTACCAATTCTAGTAGAGCTAATTAATTGTATAGTTATATATGTAGGTATTCGTAAAATCTAGATTTTCGAAATTCTCGTTAATATTAGATAGGTAGAAGCTTAGCAAAGCGCAGCAGCAGGGCAGCAAGGCGAACTAACTAAACCTACCTATGTTTTTCAAAATCAATAAACGCACACATACCAAATTTGTATTAAAAATCTCACAATCAGTATCAGCTCTAACTCCATCATGCAAAAGCCTCATTCACCCTCATTATCGGAACATTATCTGCAGCTAATAAAAATATCCAGCAGTGAAGAGGCTTCCTATTAGCCCGGCGTGAAGGCTCGCTACTCGTTACTGGTTACCTATTTCCTATGATCCAGATTAGGCTGCGTCTACAAAACCAATCTCGTCGACTTTGAGCGGTTTCTCAAGTTCCTGATTAAACCCCCCTCTCCCCCCTGATGGGTGGGTGTAACTATAGTGTAATCTGTAACGTACCTTACTCCAGTGTAATTATTACTGAAAGGTACTAATCTGTATTAAAATGAGCTTTCCGTAAACAAAGTTGCGAAGGTTCCTGGAATCCGTGACAAATAGGTAGCTATATTGGTGCAGATTTGTTGTTTATGCTTTAGTTACAGATTTCTATCAAATAGGGAGGCTCTAATAACAAATAATGTTTGTAGTGGTAGGTCTCTATTGCAGAGGCCGCATGGGGTAACACCTATCAAACCTTTGCGGTGAACGCACATGTATCCGAGCCGAAGGCGCCGATCGAATCGAATTTTAGATTTTGTAAGTATAGGAAATCTTCTAACGAATCTGACGATTCGACGCGAAGAAGTGTGTTTCATGAGATATTTTTCCTATTCCTCTTGGCCTCAAACAAAAGAATTCTACTAGCGCGTGTTATTATCATGCAGATTTCCTATACAAAATCTAAAATTCGATTCATTCGACGCGTTCCGCTCAGATTTCAGATAGATGTGCGTCCACCTAAAATTTCCTGTAATGTGCTAGTCGTCTTATTTAGTTTAAAAAAGATAACTACCACAAATAAAATATTACGTTACTTATAGAGTTCTCATCCAAAGAAAACAATATAAACCCGATTCCCGTGGATGGACCGCCTCTCATCCTATCAGATAGGATTACAGCTAACTCAGTGAGGTTGTAAAAACTTTATGCAAAACAAGCTCGGGAGCCGCCAACTTGTCCCCAACACCATCGAACTGGACGAATAAACAAAAATACATTTAAGGAATTGAACGAATAAAAACTTGAAGACGTTGTTCATATTTGCGAACAGTTTACGAGGATTGTTAGCAAGTTTGTTAGTTTATTAATAACTGTTGAAACCTACCCGCCCGCCTTTTCCGCCGGCTTTCACAAGAATCTAGGTAGGTAGTTAGGTCTAGATAGGACATTTAATAAATATGCCTAGTTGCTATTGAAACTAGTGTTAGAAGAAACCGCCTTTTATTTCTAGAGAAATAATCCCACCGCTTTATTTTTTAAATTAAGATTTTTTTTTAAATCGGCTTAGTTTTGTAATTAAATAATTAAAAACAGATAAATAGGAATTTATCACAAATTTTAAAGCACGGTAGAGAATTTTAGAAAATCTAAAGTTTTTATTCTTATTTTATAGACACACGGCTTGTGTGTTTTGCCAGAGTCAAGTAAAAAATCTAAACTTATGAAAATGGTATTGACATCTTACATTCTAGCTTGAATCTGGTACCTACTTATGACTTCTCACCATTATGAGAATAAGGAACTTAGAATATCATAGTTTGGTTAATACAGCAACATCAAAACATTTTTTTTTTCAATTGCCAAGGAGAAATGGCAACCGTCAACGTCTCTAGAAGTTATAACGTTCTTGTAACAGTGACAGTGGAGCGAAGAGGAAGCCAATTATACTAATAGTTCTACCTAACGACAGTTTTACGCAAATTAACAACGCGTCGCTGATTTATAATCACTGTCTTCACAAAACTTATCCAAATCTCGACGCCAAGGCAGCTCCTGAGGAAATGTGCTAATTATAGAGTAAAAACAGTTTTCTTCAAATGTCACTACATAGTATAAAATAAAGTTGCTTCCCCCGTCAGTCTGTCCCTATGTTATGCTTTATCTTTAAAACTACGCAACGGATTTTGATGCAGATTTCATTAATAGATAGTTTAGTTAGACTGATAATAATTTTTATAATTAGCACGAAGTGCGCGCGGGTCCACTAGCTATTAATATAAGAAGGAAAATACATACTTCAATATCGCTTTAAATAGGTATACACCTACATATGCCATGCCAGGGCGAAACGCCTTTGATTTTATTTAGAATACTGCTTTACTGATTTTGAAAATTTTACATAGGACCAACTGGTCCCTTTGTAACTAAAATAGTTTGAAATAATTAAGGTGTGATTAATAAAAATACTATTCTTTAAATTGTTTATTATAACGCCATCTAGTAACTTTCAGTAGCAATATTTCATGCGCCGTAAATTTTCAGAGCATTTCGATGAAGTCCATTTAGCAACTTTCGTTTTTAGCAAGTTCGATGTAGAAGACAACAACACAGAAAATATTGGACATAGAAATTAGCGCCCTCACGTGCCATTAAAATAAGTATTTTAACACAAATGAATACAAAGTGTAAAGTGGGTCGTTATATTTATTCATTTGACAATTCAGAAACACATAACAATGTCAAAGTTTCATAAGGAAAATTAATTTAAATTTGAATTATAACAAAAACAAACTAAACCGGTGCAACTTTGTCTGCGCCTGTTGAAAATACTTTACAACTTTATACCTGTCAAAAACCTAGGTCACTAAGTCACACTGCCACTTTGCACTGTAGCGAACAGGCGTTATTGCTTAGCATCAGGCGATCATTGGGCTCTTCGCGGAGGTTAAATCTACATATACTAAATGCATAAAAAACGCATGTATTATAATATATTTTTTATTTATTTATTATTATTATATATTTTTTTATATATTTACGAATTTATTTATTGAATTCACAACATCCACAGACCTTAATTAACTTATCAAAAATTATATCTAACAACAACGGGTTCAATTACGGATGTAAAATGTGTTTTAAACAAAAATGATTTATAATAGGTATAGGTAACCTACAAGTCGTCTAGTCTATCATTTTTTACGTTCCTGCCTAATACTCAATTAGCATACATAGGTAGTTTAAATACCAGTTACATATTATATCGTCAGCCGTCTGGCGTCCGAATTCCGAATCGAAAACAAAACAGTATTGTGACGACCGGCAGGTCACACGGACGTTGTTACAAATAAAAACTATTGTAAACATAGTTTTTAAGTAATTTTTAAACAAAAGTAACATAAACCGTTATAATATTTAGTTATGTTGTAAAAAAGGTCTTGCTTCTTTGTTGCATGCACGTGTTCTTTTCTAAAGTTTAAAATGGCGATGTCCAATGGTCCAATTGGTGAGTTTAATACTATTATTATTGTTTGTGTAACTGGTTCTCACAACTCACAACTTTGGCCTATAGCATGACATTATACGTAAAATGATCAATTACATTACATGTCGGTAATTAATTAATTACGTGTTATTTAAATATCAATTGTTATTAATTAATATTACTAATTATTATCATCCATGGGACATCACGGGATCACTAATTAAGGAAAGTGGAAAGCGTCTATGTTTACTTTTTATAGGGTTAACCCCCTACAATCCCCTTATCTAAGGTGTGGTCTCGGTCTTGGCGTTTTTTTAACATTCGAAAAAATTATAGTACCTACTAAAAATGATGGAAAGAATCATCGAGTGGGGAAGGTGTACCTATATCTTTCTATGGGATAGAAATTTTCTGTTCAATTCAATTTATTTATTTGTCACAAACATGATAATATGTATTATGGTGAAACAATGTTTTTAGAACATATACAAACATATACAATATCAATACATATACAAAATCTATAGAATGCACAGTTAAAACAAGCAAGTACCTACTACTTACTACATAATATTATATTGACGTCATCCACTTGTAAACTTTATGTTCTTTAATCAGGCAATCCCTCTAGAGAATAAAAGGTTAGCCCTATTAAAACAATTGAAACTCTCCATTTAAATAGTAATAGGTACAGGTATGGTTATAGTTTATGATAATATTACGTGGACATCTAGCAGTAGTTCTTGGTACAGAAGAACCTTGAGACGAACTTGACTCCTACCTCAAGGATTGACTTCTAACCACTGTCCAGAGAAAGGAGTGGAAAGAGAAAAGCGCAGACATTGCCAAAGAATATAATTTCAAAATTCTAAGCTCAAGGGAAGTGCCCTGCCGGTTTTGATTCCCTTGCGAGTGGTTCGAGTTTGAAAATATGCGGCAAAAGATTGCTGTTTCTTTTGATTGCGTCGACATAGAGATTTGATTTTGTTACAGTTTAAAGGTATTCTAGACCAGAGTATTTGATATGCTACGCGTTCATGAGGAAAGAGGTAGTAGGTAAGTATAAAATTATAAAAAATATATTTTTATATTATGTAATTAAAATTTTACGGTTTTCGCAATTTTTCCTTTATCTATGCTCTAAGACGTTGCTGTGTATACCAAATTTCAAGATTCTGAGTTTACGGGTAGTACCCTGTAGGTTTTGATTTCCTTGCGAATGTCGAAAATTTGCGGCATATTCGATTAGGTATATATCTTTTGATTGCGTTGGCCTAGAAGTTTGATTTTTTCTCAGCTCAAAGAGGCAGTAGACCTAAGTATTACCTATAAATTTTAGCTTGATACCTCCACGCGTTGCTGAGAAAAAGGGTCTTGACAGACAGACAGACAGATGGACGGACGGACGGACAACAAAGTGATCCTATAAGGGTTCCGTTTTTTTCTTTGGAGGTACGGAACCCTACAAAAGTATAGAAACGTTTCAGTGTCCATACATCTCACTCACAAAAACCACAACTTAATACAACTAACTTAACTAACATGATGCCAGAAAGAAATCACTCAAGACGATAAAACATTAAAGCGATAGGGCCAAATTTAGACCAACGGTCAAACATTATCAATATCTTGTTTTAAGTTATTAATATTAGTGTGCTGTGTTATGTTACAGTTGTTAACCTATTATATCGTGTTTAACCCCCGACGCAAAACCAACGGGGTGTTATAAGTTTGACGTGTCTGTCTGTATGAGTGTGTGTGTCTATCTGTGGCATCGTAGCTCCCGAACGGATGAACGGATTTCGATTTAGTTTGTAGGGTTCCGTACCTCAAAAGGAAAAAACGGAACCCTTATAGGATCACTTTGTTGTCCGTCCGTCTGTCTGTCTGTCTGTCTGTCTGTCAAGACCCTTTTTCTAATAATATGTATATTATAATTTTAGTCGCACTTTTAAACTCGCGACTACTCTCAAGTGAATCAAAACCTACTGGATACTTCTCGTTAACTCAGAATCTTGAAATTTGGTACACAGCAACGTCTTAGATCACAAGCACAGGAAAAATTGCGAAAACTGTAAATTTTTAGTTACATCATATAAAAAAATATTTTTAATAATTTTGTATTTACTACCTCTTTTTTCCTCAAGAACGCATACAGGTATTAAATTGAAATTCATACCAAATACTCGCTGTGTACAAAGAACACAAGAACAAAGTGTCTTCACCCTGATAGAGACAGTAAGAATACGTGTTATTGGACACTTTCTTAGATTAACTCTTGTTAGCAACTTAAGTTAGAACTAAATTACTTATTAGTCTAATAAGGCTAGATTGTAATCTTTTGATACACTTATTCTAATAGCAGGTGTATGAAACAAAAAAAAACAAATACTCAGCTTTATAATAACTTTATGCTGTAAAAAAATCAAACCTCCATTTCAACGCAATCAAAAGAAACAGCAATTTTAGACGCATATTTTTAAACTCGCAAGTACTTGCAAGGTAATCAAAACCTACATAATATTATACCCACTTTTCCTTAGGGTTCCGTACAAACGTACGGGTTTGTAAGGAACCCTCGGTGCCCGAGTCTGACTCGTACTTGATCGGTTTTTAGGGTTCCGTACCTCAAAAGGAAAAAACGGAACCCTTATAGGATCACTTTGTTGTCCGTCCGTCTGTCTGTCTGTCTGTCTGTCTGTCAAGACCCTTTTTCTCAGGAACGCGTGGAGGTAACAAGCTGAAATTTATAGGAAATACTAAGGTCCATTGCCTCTTAGAGCTGTAAAAATTTCAAACTTCTAGGCCAACGCAATCAAAAGATATAGTCGAATATGTCGCAAATTTCATCAAATTTTCGACATTACCAAATAAATCAAAACCTACGGGGCACTTCCCGTGAACTCAGAATCTTGAAATTTGGTACGAAGTAACTCCTTAGAGCACAGATAAAGGGAAAATTGCGATAACCATAAATTTTTATTTGCATCATATGAAAAAAATATTTTTAATAATTTTATACCTACTACCCCTTTTCTCATGAACGCGTAAACGTATTAAATTGAAATTCATATCAAATACTCAAGTCTATAATACATTTAAACTGTAATAAAATCAAACCTCTATGTCAACACATTCAAAAGAAACAGCAATTTCAGTCGGAATTTTAAACTCGCAACTACTCTCAAAAAATCAAAACCTACTGGGTACTTCCCGTGAACTTAGAATCTTGAAAATTGGCACGAAGCAACTCCTTAGAGCACAGATAAAGGGAAAATTGCGAAAACTGTACATTTTTAGTTACATCATATAAAAAAATATTTTTAATAATTTCATACTTACTACCTTATTTCTCATGAACGCGTACAGGTATTAAATTGAAATTCATATCAAATACTCAGCTTAATAATAACTTTAAGCTGTAAAAAAATCAACCATTTATGTCAACGCAATCAAAAGAAACAGCAATTTTAACCGCATATTTAAAACTCGCAAGTACTCGCAAGGGAATCAAAACCTACAGTATATAATATTATACCCACTTTTCCTTAGGGTTCCGTAGAAACCCGTAGGTTTGTACGGAACCCTCGGTGCTCGAGTCCTACTCGTACTTGACCGGTTTTTTATTTATTTTATTCTCAAACAAAAAAATACGTAACGAATATTTTTTAAATATAAAAAATACGGACTAATATTTTAAAGTTTTTGACCTTGTCCGATACCCTATTGTGAAGTTTATGGTATTCATGTACCAGGGTTGCAGAAACTGGCGTCGGTGGAGTGTGTGCACGTGAAACAGAAGTCGACGATGTTCGCGAACAAGTACGTGATCACGGACACCGCGGGTGACGTCATCTTCAGCGCCAAGGAGGACTCCTCAGCTCTGAACGTCATCTTAGGAGGAAACAGACGACACTTTCACATGGATCTACTTGATACCAATAACCAGACGGTAAATTATATTCTTCTTTATCGTGTTCTTTGGTACGGAGAGCCGCGTCCTTGAAAATCCGTTCTGCCTCGTCTGTTTCCGCCTCTTGCAATCCTGAACCTCTCGTAATAAGTATATCTCTATATGAAAATTTAAAAGTGTACAAAAATTCAATGGTTAGCGTAATAATCTCCAAGAAAAGCTTGTCATTACATTCGCACCTATTTGCACCCAACATCAAACTTTATGATATGTTATATAACTTCTTATAAGAGGCACGTCCGTAAACTGATACTTGACACGAGTTCCTCTTATTCATAAAACCTCTTATAAAAGTTCCATAGGATTAATTTTAGCCGCTGAATCAGTTTTCAAGTTATAAATGAGACGATAATGATGTCTTTGCTCTTGCTTATTGAAAAAATACATATCTACTACCTCTACCCATTACCAAAGACGTATTACCTACATGTTTAAAGTCAATAAACTACGCTCAGAGCAGATGTATGTCCCATTCGATCAGATAAACATGCCCTCGATAGAAAGGGCGACAGGGCTAAAACACGGCAACAACCCTGCTCAGGGGCAATAAAACTGAAGGTCGGCAGGTCACCAGTCACCCACACTACCGTCCAATCGATCATTAGTACGCATACTTACTCTGGTTACTGCGAACAATTAGTATAACCACTGAATAAAACGAAATAGGAATGGCTATGACTTGTCCATGGGCTGGATTTGTTATAAAATCTTATTTAGGCCGATCTAACGTAATACTTAATCTTTGAATTTAACAATGATAAGCCACATGACACCGCAAAGTTGACCATTATTCTAAGAACACCATAATATGGCGACATTCCACAAACACAGTAGCAGACAGCAGATACTCTAGATTAATAAGGATTATTCTGATGGGCAGTAGCAGTGGGCGTTCTCTTTCTCGCACTATTTATTGATATATCTACATTTTAAAATATAAATTCATCGAACTTTTTGAAAATTGCTCAAGATAATGTTTGTGCAATATTGCACACATTTTAAAATAATTTCCAGTTTGATATATTCAATACTGCCCATGCCCATTGAGTTAAAAAAAATCAAAAAAATAACTTCATCGCAACAAAATATAACTTTACACACTTGCTAAAGTTGCCATCTTTACGTTTTCAGGTGATAAGCCTCCGTCGGCCTCACTGCATGGGCACGACCAAGATGCAGGTGACGGTGGGCGGAGTCCTGGCCAGCGTGGTGAGGGAACAACACACCTTCCTGAAGCCGGTGCTGAGTGTCAACGATCCCAGCGACAAGCCCGTCTTGAGGGTCAAGGGGCCAGCCGGTTACAGGTCCTGCGAGTGCGAATTTAAAGTAAGTTGTAACTTATCTGATATATAAAAGTAGCTCATCAATTCGATATGATGTAATTACTCACCTTATATGGTTGGAACTACCAGAAATTTACATTAGACAATCCTTTGAGGCTTCCAAAGTAATATTTTATCAGAAAGCGTCATAGATGTATCTGCTGTATAGTGCTCGCACATCGACCGCGTCGAAAGAATTTTTGTATAGGAAATCTTCTTCCGATTCAGACGATTCGACTCATGGCATTTCATATCTTACTAATATTATAAACGTGAAAGTTTGTAAGAATGGATGTCTGGATGTCTGCATGTTTGTTACTCTTTCACGCTTAAATGGCTGGGCCGATTGAGCTGAAATTTGGTATAGAGATAGCTTAGACCCTGACCCTTTATATAGCGGATAAAACCGCTGGGTGCAGCTAGTAGGTACATAAAGAATTAAAATTCGATTCCAGCGGCGCGGTCGATGCGGATAGATGTGCTTTCTTCTTTATATCATTTATGAAAGGATTACTTAGATACATATTTTATACATTTTGAGATATATTTTAAGATTTTTATGGCAGTTTTTACCGCCTCCCATGGGATATCTGTTTCATCAGGAATATTGGTAGTAAGTAGGGCCTAATAACTAATACCTACCTTACCTAAGCTTTTTCTAAAGAAGTTTTGCAACCTGTTACAGGTGTTAACGTTAGAGAAGAGTATCATCGGCAGTATCACGAAGAAGTGGGGCGGGCTGATGAAGGAGATGCTCACGGACGCTGACTCCTTCCACGTGAGGTTCCCGCATGACCTGGATGTGCGCTACAAGGCTGCTCTCATCGGGACCTGCTTGCTCATAGTACGTAGCTTTGTATCTACATACTTATAATGGGTCCATATTAGAGTCCGACCGAAACTGGTTTTACGGCCGAAACCGAAACCGAATGTTCGGCCGGGGCTTTAGTTTCGGCCGAAACCGAAACTCACGTGGTCAAGTAAAAATATCTTTAAAATACTGAAATTTGGTGCATTTTACTCATTATTCTGCATTAATTAGGACATGAAATGGAAGCACAGCATAACATTAAGTTTGTTGTATCAGTTGTAATATAAAAAATATATCAATAATATTTTTAATTTTTTTAGGCTTCCGTGGTCAACAAGGAAGCCTTATAGTTTCGCTTTGTCTGTCCGTCCGTCTGTCCGCGGCTTTACGGAGAAACTATAACTATAAGTCCTAGAAAACTAATTTTGCACAGAAGAGGGCAATGATTAGGGTAAGAGAACGGTTCCAAAAATAAATAAATTTAAATCAATTAATTTAGGGTAGCTCCCAAACTTGTAAAATAGGGATGATATTTTTTCTGGCTGATCCCATCATTTAGGGTATTGTTGAATAGGTATTTTTATGAAAGACATATTTCTAAGGAAATTTTTCGATTTAATGTACCATTTGAAAGATATTCAAGTTAATTTTTTTTTTGAGCGTCCCCGCCCTCTAAAATCTAAACTACTGGCTTTCAAATACTGTTAAAAATCACGAATATAGTTTCAACTATGTAGTTTCTAGGAAAACCATAGCGGTTAAGATAGTTTTATAAGTTTTAAAGATATCGTTGATGAAAATTAAGGCAGTAGATATACGATTTGCCAGTTCTACGGAAGCCTACACCACCCTAGCCTAGCCTAGCCTGCTTGAGCTTAGTCTGAATAGCGCTTGGCCTATTTATTTAAATTAAGTTCTTATAGCAAAATGTTTATCAGTTATCAATTTTGATTATACACAACACTAATTGTTACTGTTTCATTAACCCCTTGAACCAAGAAAAACTTCCAGTTCAAATCAAAATTGACATCTATTTCTAGCTTCTTTAAAATAAGGTTAAAATTCACATGCGTAGGTGCGGCTCGATTGAGCCGCTCGGTGACATACGGGTAAAATACTAAGTATTAGTATTTTGAAATCTTACTAATTAATACTTTGGTTTGTACCTATTTGTACTTAGAAGAATCATCAATCTCTTTTAGGTACCTCGATATAAAAATAATAATTACTAAAATTGCTATTACACGCTTAGTTCCAGTCTCAACAAAGATAATATCAAATTACACATTTAAAATTAACAAACCTATATTACAATTATTAGTCGTCCGCCAAAGCGTTGTCGCGAGAAACGAAGCTAGATAAGCGTGTACGACCACTTCCGAAGGGAGTTTCGGTTTCGGCAAAAGTTTCGGCCAATTTTGGCCGAAACCGAAACTTTCGCCGAAACTCGATTTTTGGCCGAAACTCGGCCGAAACCGAAACCGAAACCGAAATTTCGGTCGGACACTAGTCCATATTGGCTCGCATAAAAATTTTAGTCCTAATTTGATTTGGCAATACGTTCTCTCCCGCTCGGACTATTTTATACAATCTTACTAGTATTATAAACGTGAAAGTATGTAAGAATGGATGTTTGAATGTTTGTTACTCTTTCACGCCTGAATGACTGGATCGGTTGAACTGAAATCTGGTATAGAGATAGCTTAGACCCTGGAATAACACATAGGCTATAGTACAGCGGGTAAAACCGCTGCGCGCAGCTAGTTTGAAATATAAATTGAAAGAATTCTAGTATAGATTTATATTCTAAGCGCACAGGACCAACGCTTCTTGGTTTGCTTTAAATTTTTTAAATCTTGTTTGTTGTTTCAGGACTTCATGTACTATGAGAGGGGCTCGTGAAGAATACTGACTATTTATGGTACGAGTATGTTCCTATCGAGTCACACCAAATCCTGTAGCACTGTGACTGGTTGAGAAAATATTCGCAACGAATAAGTGGTGACTCCATGTGAATATTTATTATCATCTAGTAAGTAACACTGCATTTAAATTCTGGACGATTATTACATCTTTGGATAACTCCAAAGTGGCGTTTTTGCGTTTCGTTTTGCGTCGTCGTCCAGAATCTACATGCAGTGTTACGGGATTCGATGTGACTCGATGAGAACCCACCCTAATTATCAATAAGTTTATCTATTTATAAGGTTTCTTTTTTGTATTCTTTACAAAAGATTAATATCACCACCGAGGCTCTTTTATTAATACATAAGTATGTAAGTGTAACTACTGTAGTTATATTTGCGAAAAACTCGTTTAACGTTTGACATTTTTTATTCGATATTATTACTAATATTGAGTCCAGATAAAAGTATTATGTATAGGCACTTTATTAAGATATGTAATACTTAGTCTATAAGTAGGATAAGCCAATCTCAAATAAAACGATATTTTAAGAACCTAAACGTTTATTTATTAAATAATAAAGCCAAAAACAATAAGCTACAGAATAATCAGTCTTTAAACTAATGTTGATAGATACCTAAGCAAGTTGATTCACGAGGACTTGTCGGTGGACTTGTCTTCAGTGTTGTCCTGTATTTGTATCGTCCTCTCGGCGACCGGCTCGGACCGGAACGCCACCAGCATCAGCTTGCCCTTGTCGAGGTGGCACTCCACCCGCTCCGGCGGGAACCCCTCAGGAAGGAGGAACCTCCGCTCGAAGTGACTCCGCGTCCAACCATCTTCCCGCTTCACTTCCTTCTTCCCCTCCACCAAGATCTCATTCCCCACCGTCTTCACCTGAATCTGCTCCGGACTGAAGTTCTGAACGTCCAAGTGCACCTCCACCTTTTTTCCGTCAACTTTCACCTCCGAATCAGAGTAGACGCCCTCGATGTTCTGCTGGTAGGGAATCGCCACCTCCTTCATGAACTTCATCGGGTCGCGGAAGAATGGGTCTCTCGAGAACACGGCGAAAGGATCTTCCAGAATCCTGGTTACGGGGTCGCGGTACGCTAGGTTACGTAGGTGACGAATCCAATACGGCATCAGCGACATTTTTCTCTCGTGTGATTAATTTTATCTTCAAATAATTTGGTTTTCTATTTTCTTTGTCACTTTGAAGTTTCCAAAGCGCTTGTTTATTTTCAACTGTTGATATTTTCGCGCGCTCGGCCTGCTTTTATACTAACGTGGTGGTGCAATCTAGCGTCAAGAAGCTTATCGAACTAACGGGAAGTTTCCAGCTGTTTTTCGTTTTTACTAGAACTTAAAACAGAGTCATCTAGCGTGGAATAGCAGAACTACGTTTTCTTGCTGTGTATGTTTTGTTCGTAAGTACGTATTAATTCATTGTTATTAAACTAGATAGCGGTACCTATATTTTGAGATACATTTTTATAAATCGTTAAAAATCAAATTGCTAATTATCAATTATTATTATTGTATTTGATAAAGATATAAGTATATTTGAAATATTTTAAAAGGTACACATTAAACTTAAATTATTTTTATTTTGTAGCAGTGACATCTGTTGTCGAGTAGCAGAACAATTGAAAATCTAGATTTCTCTGTAATGTTTTAGGTCGTCTCTACTACGAGATAAATACCTACTATGTTACTATGTCCATACCTATAGAATATGACTGAATCAATGACCTTTTATTAATAAACAATTAACGCCTACTAGACTAAAGTGACACAGCGACACATGTCACATGACACAGCCCTTGAACTAAACCCCTTATTATAACATGCCAAGCAGCAAGCTTTGCAACAACAACAAATAATTGTGCAATCATAATAAAACGTGTGCACACATAGGTACACTTACTATTTTTGGCACTTTCTGATGTAATATTTAAAAAAAATCTGTTACAAAACCGCGTCCCTGCAAACTTAGTGCAAGATGGGGTGAGCGGTGAGCGGTGAGGACATCCGGAAGTCGCTGGGAATTGGGAATGATCGAAGAAGGAAAATTGGGTTTATCCCAATCGGTCTGTTAGCCAAATAGGTATCTAAGTATCTGTTTGACAATAAGGGAATCACATATGCATTCTATAAATAGTTTTTGTAGCTCACGCGACGCGTGACGCGATACTGAAACTTTATCCTTATAAGGACATTAACCAAAAATATGCATTTTCTAACAAAAATAACAATCTTATTGACTCATGATCACGGATATAATAAAAGTCAAATATTATTTGGTAGTTAGACCCTGATTCACGTCGATGTGCGTCAAAAGGAAAAATATAATCCAGTTCGATGGAGGTATTGTTTGCACGATTAATATCAGCTAATCCGTGTGAAACCATTGTAAGAAACGTGATTGTTAGGGCAGGTTCGAAGGGCTGCCGCGGATGAATGCTTCGGTGTACCCGTTGCCCCGGCATTATGGCGTCCCGCAGGACACCCCCAGGTTTTTTAGTGGGTATCCCCGCCGCTCCCATCTTTGGCGGGGGAGTCCCACATACCGCCCCGCGCCCCCCGGCGTGGGGTGATGATGCGTAACGCATTTTTCCTGGGATAAAAAAAAAGGTTCGAAGGGCTGCCGCGGACGAGTGCTTCGGCGTATCCGCAGCCCCGGCAACATGATGTTCCGCAGGAACACCCACAGGTTTTTAAGTAGGTATCCCCGCCGAGGATGGCGGTAAGGTAAGGTCCGGTAAGGTTCTTGACCGTTCTCACCGAGGAACTTTTCGAATGGGTAGTCTTGAAATAACATAAAGTGCCTATTGTAAAAACTTACATGCAAATGTGCTATGTATGTATGTGTATCTACATTTTTGTCTATAATTTAAATGTTTTTTGACTTGATGTTATGAATTTTTTTAAAGTAAGTATAATTGACTATGGTCATCTCCATATTATCCAGAAGTTAATGTTGTTCCATGTCATGGGCTTATTTAATTATTATGCTCTATAAAGTCCACTTTGCGTCGCTATGGAGGTACTTTCGTATAAGAAATATGCAGCTCATGAGCACACGCCTCACTCATGCTTTTTTTCTCTAGTGACTAACTGAAACTCTACAGCACCATTTCGATTAATAAATATTGTAAAAATCTTGATAAAGTGAGTTTTTAACAAATTCAAAAGCCAACTTTAAAAACGGTGGAAACTCGAAATATTCTTAGATCAGTGGTCCAGATTCAGTATCAAGTCCTGTGCAGTCCGGACCAAAATTTACAATAATTGAAGTTTATTTACATATTTTTCTTAATTTACATTAATATTTTGAAAGTACTTCATATCAGCCCTAATTTTTCATGAGCACATGGCATGCATGCATGGATCCCTTCAGTTCGGCCAATGATGAGTATTTGCTGAACTGATTCTGCAGCAATTACCACATTATTAGCGGCAGAGCGTGTGAAACGCGTCAGCTATTTCTTGGAGGGAGTTGGTATATAAAGACAGGGAAACTCGCATTATACACTAGAAAAAAAGAAATAATTATATTTTGTTGTCCTGATTTTTTTTGTGAAAATGGCGAAAATGTTAGTGTTCCTAGTGGCTGCTTTAGTGTGCGCCGCCTCTAGTTTGCCTTTGGAAAGTTTTGTATCAGATATTGGTAAGTAACCCATATAAATCTTGTAAAAATATATTTATATATTTTTTTAACAGTGTTGAAACAACCACAAGAAACTTCGAAACGAAGATGTTTTTTTTTGCAATAACTATTTAGTGATCGCATAATATTAGGTATGAAGAATCTTAGAATTACCTACGTTTTGAAAATAATAATTCTGCGCATCACTGTTCTTTTACTAGTTTATTGAGATTGATTTATTAATTGAAACACAAAATAGATTGTAATTAAATTTGAATTATATGATTATATAATAATCCAATAATAACACATTCTTTTTTTTACCCACAGAAATTCCTTCCAATTCCCAAACTCATGAGTTGCAAGCCCACAACGTTAGACGGCGATTCGTGAACCCACTGTTCAGTATGGGAACTCCAGACAATGGCGATATCAGCAAAATTAGGACGAAGAGAAGGTGAGATATTCTATAGCTAGCAGTCGAGCCCATAAGTTGCCATAAATTATATTAACTTTTGATAAAGTTTTAAATTTTTACCACGAAAGACAGAAACACAGAATATCTCTTTCGCAAAATTTTAATGACTCAATAAAATAATAATCATTTTTTCTCCCTTCATATCTTAATCTACATCATCTGGATATTGGTTAATACAATTATGTGCGATCTGCACACTATCTCGGTTGATATTAGTGAACTGTATGAGGTATGTGTACGTGTATATGAGGTGAGGAACGACCATTCAGATCTTCACAAAACACTCTGGAGAAATAGAATTGAAGGGCACCACCAACCTTTAAATCCACGCTGCCTCGGGCAACAGCAGACGCAGTCCAGCACGGCAGTCCTGCAGGTTGGCCATCCACCGCACTCCAAGAATAACCTCCAAAGGTTCGCAAACAGTCTTGCCACGGACAAGAAGGGTTCCAAAAGGTGTATCACACGCACACGGCGAGGGTGCCGTAGAATTCGGCAGGTTTAGCAATAATATATACACACGGCATAAAATCACTCGGCACTGAATGAACTAGGCACACCTCTGAGGTTGAGGGTGTTCGGAGAAATTTGGAGCGAAGACAACGTGCCTCCGGCTCGGTTCCGATTTGAACACGCACTGACTGCGCTTGATGATGATTGATCATCCTTCCCCCCTGGGGGGAGGTGAGGGGTAGGGCATCGGGCAGTACCCCGTTACCCAGGCGGGATCGCGCGGGGGCTTCAACCCCCGGGTCACTGGGGGCCGCTGGAGCGACAGCCGAGAATAATATCGGGCGCATCACAGCGGCCGCGACGGGATGTTCACCGGGCTTCCTCGTCCTCCCGCGGGGGGAGGATGTCGCGCGGCAGGGCGCGCGGCTGGGGCGCCTCCGGTGGTCGGGCGTGGAGCGGCGCGATGTTGTGGAGGTGGGGGTGCGGCCCGTTGTCAGCGCGGTCGAACATTCGACGCGCGAGCCGGGCCACAAACTCGCCCACCTCTGGAACGCCCGTGTCCCTGGCGATGACATCGTTGCGCACATAACGGCCCGCTCCCGTTATGTGCCTCAGGGACACGTTCTGGACCACCTGGAGCCGCTTCCGCTGTGTCGCCGACAATGACTGCGCTTTCGGCAAGACGCAGTATTTAAAGATGTTGGTGCAGTTTTCAAAACTACCCTCCATTGTGAATTGTAAAGACCGAACAAATTATAATTACACCAACAAAAAATGCGCAAAAGCGAGCAGTTAGTTCAAAATTGGCTTCCTTCGTGCTCCGTGGTCTAGCAACTTTGACTCCCATAAAACGTGCATATTACAAATTGTACTCACCAATCGCTATTTATCTATTGTAATACAATTTTCAAAATAAATATATATCTACTATATAAAAATAAGTCGGGTTTTCCTCCCTGACGCTATAACTCCAGAACGCACGAACCGATTTCCACGGTTTTGCATTCGTTGGAAAGGTCTCGGGCTCCGCGAGGTTTATAGCAAAGAAAATTCAGGAAAAATTTCAAAAGAAATGAAAAAAAGTAAAAAAAATAAGTTATTCAATTGCAAACCACGCGCGTATTGGGCAAATGTCAACAGCAGGCATTTGTCTTTAAGGTGGTAATGGCCGTGTCGGCGAGGAGGATATTGATAAGTTTTATTGCAACCTTATTTCGAATTAATACTGGCAACGTAGTAGCCAATGGCTCTCCTTGGATGAATACAAAAAAAAGCGTGTTCTTGGGCAAATTTTTATTAAATTTCAACAGCAGGCATTTGTCTTTAAGGTGGTAAGTTGAACTGAGTAAATTATGTGGATCGTGAATTTGAGGTTAAATAGGGATGTTGACACATGTTACAAATTGATATAAAGTTATGTTTTTCACATAAAAGACAGTATTTAAAAACCTAAAATCACATTTTAAGGATCTATTTACAAGCTAAAATTGAATAAAATCAATTTTAATTTCAAAAAAAATTACTTATTATTACGCGAATGCGAACGCCAATCAGAGCGCGTGACGTCACACCATTGGCTGGACCTTACGCTTCCTATGAAATGTTCCTGATTTCGACACATTTTAATTATTCATAACATAAAAACCACTGAACCGATTTTGATGCAACTTATACTGTGCCCTTAGTTGGTCCATACTTAAACCAAAAATAAAGTCAATAACTAAAATGTCTCATAAAGAAATTACACATGAGAAATTATGAGGTGTTAAAAAGTTATTTAATATGCTAACTTTTAAAATTTGCGATAGTGGCGCCCCGCAAAAAGAACTCCTTTCGTGAAAAGCACTCTACCACAGATAAAAGAATACTAGACTCTACCTAGCAGTCACGGTTTCCGATTGAGCTGAAATTTCGCATACCGGCAATCGGATGACAATGCAATAATTTTATGACATGGAAGTGATCTGAAGTCTGATGATGGAGCTGAAAGGTGGTCATAGGAACCGCGTAAACAAAAGACAAAACCTAATGGAGTTTGGGTCCATTTGATTCGTCTTTACGAGTACTTCGATACTATATAGTAACCAGGATCTGATGATGGAGCTGGAAGGTGGCCATAGGAATTCCGTGATTAAAAGGCAAAACCCCATCGAGTTTGGGCTCATTTGATTTTTCTTGACGAGTACTTTGATACTATGCATATAGTAACCAGGGTCTGATGATGGAGCTGGAAGGTGGCCATAGGAACTCCGTGATTAAAAGACAAAACCCCATCGAGTTTGGGCTCATTCGATTCGTCTTGACGTGTACTTTGATACGATATAGTAACCAGGACTGATGATGGAGCTGAAAGGTGGCTATAGGAACTCCATGATAAAAAAACAAAACCCCATCGAGTTTGGGCTCATTTGATTCGTCTTGATGAGTACTTTGATAAGATATAGTAACCAGGGTCTGATGATGGAGCTGGAAGGTGGTAACAGGAAACGCGTAATTAAAAGACAAAACCCATCGAGTTTGAGCTTATTTGATTCGTCTTGACGAGTACTTTGATACTATGCATATAGTAACCAGGGTCTGATGATGGAGCTGGAAGGTGGCCATAGGAACTCCGTGATTATAAGACAAAACCCCATCGAGTTTGGGCTCATTCGATTCGTCTTGACGAGTACTTTGATACGACATAGTAACCAGGGTCTGATGATGGAGCTGGAAGGTGGCCATAGGAACTCCATGATAAAAAGACAAAACCCCATCGAGTTTGGGCTCATTTGATTCGTCTTGATGAGTACTTTGATAAGATAAAGTAACCAGGGTCTGATCATGGAGCTGGAAGGTGGTAACAGAAAACGCGTAATTAAAAGACAAAATCCATCGAGTTTGAGCTCATTTGATTCGTCTTGACGAGTACTTTGATACTATATAGAAACCAGGGTCTGATGATGGAGCTGGAAGGCAGCCATAGGAACTCCGTGATTAAAAGTCGAAACCCCTTCGAATTTGGGTTCATTTGATTCGTCTTGAGGAGTACTTTGATACTATATAGTAACCAGGGTCTGATGAAGCTGGAAGGTGGCCATAGGAACTCCATGATTAAAAGACAAAACCCATCGAGTTTGTGCTCCTTTGATTCGTCTCGTGGAGTACTTTGATACGATTTAGTAACCAGGGTCTGATAATGGAGCTGAAAGGTGGTAACAGGAACCACGTAATTTAAAGTTAGCATTATTACACGATATCATTTTATATTGCTAAAACTAAAATTATAATAAGGCGAATTTGTATTTTAGTCGAATTTCGTCGTTACACGGTCTTTTATATTATTATTATTCTACTTTTAATGCCTAATATTAAAAAAGAAAGGATTTAACGTTATTTCGACGGGTATGAGATATCTGAATAATATCTGAAATTTGATAGATATATTATAATAAATAGTTTGAGTACGTTTTTTTTATACAACGATGTAAGAAGACGAGCAAGATGCTCTCCTGATGGTAAGAGATAACGCTGGGATTTAACGAAGGTTAAATTCTGGGTGCACTGCTGAGTCATAAAATGTTAAGATTCTTCAGCCCAGGAATTTCACTAGCTACAGTGCCCTCCTACCGAAGCACAGTAATGTCTGCACATCACTGTTCAGGCGGCAGAATAACTGACACTGTTGGGGTACTAGCCGACCTCCTGCAGACGAAGTCTACCCACGGTAAAGAGATCACCATTAAATGACGCGGAAAAGAGTCAAGAGTAAGTGTACGGAAATTAATTTTTTATTTCCTAGCTGACCCGGCAAACGTTGTTTTGCCATATAAATAAAAAAAAAATTAGGGGTGGACTACCCCTAACATTTAGGGGGATGAAAAATAGATGTTGGCCGATTCTCATAGATACCGGATAAGCACAAAAAATTTCATCAAAATCGGTCAAGCCGTTTCGGAGGAGTATGGCAACGAAAACTTTGACACGAGAATTTTATATATTAGATTTACTGTCACGCGCTACGATGTGCGCGCGGGTCAGCTAGTGAATTATAATGATTTTCATATTGTTACAGTGAAGATGAATGCGAGAAGTTGCAACTGTGCAAGCTTCACGCACGGTCCAGGCTCAACTTCTTTGCTGCTTTCGAACTTTATTTCGTCAAGTAAGTCTATATTGCACAATAATTATATATCAACCATTGTATATTACGCTTTATTTACTAGATAATATAATGAAGTTATTATAGTTTAGAGTATCAATCCAATTCCAAGATGAAAACCCTTTACAAAAATACAACAATTATCTTGCTTTACAGTCTGAACAAACCACAGGGTGCTTTTTTAATATCTATACTATTATATAAAATAGAAAACTGACTGACTCATCATCGCAGGGACAAAACCGCTGGACCGATTGAGCTGAAATTTGGACAGCGTGTTCTTTAGGTAACGTAGGCAGGTAATAAGAAGGGATTTTGCGAAATTCCTACAGGAACGGGAACAAAATGGAAATCTGTAACCGTTGAGTCTATAAAGCTGAAATTTGGTGTAAAGGTAGTTTTACTACCATGGAAAAATTCAAAATAGTTTTTATTTCAAAATTCCTACGGGAACGGGAACAAAATGGAAATTTGTAACCGCTAGGCCTATTAATCTGAAATTTTGTATAAAGGTAGTCTGACTACCATGAATGGATTCAAGATAGTTTTCATTCCAAAATTCTTGCGGGAACGGGAACAAAATGGATATTTGTAACCGCTAAACCTATAAATCTGAAGTTTGGCATAAACGTAGTTTGACTTTCATGAATGGATTCAAGATCGTTTTCATTCCAAAATACCTGCGGGAACGGGAACAAAACTGAAAATCTGTAACCGCTAGGCCTATTACGTTGAAATTTAGTTGAAAGGTAGTTTGACTACCATGACTGGATTCAAGGTAGTTTTCAACCCAAAATGTCACGGGAACGGGAACAATCTACGAGTATGTCTATACTCTATACCAATATGTATTTAAAGTGGAAATCTACTGATTCATCATCGCAGGGATAAAACCGCTGGACTGATTGAGCTGAAATTTAAACAGCGTGTTTTTTAGGTAACGTAAGCGACCGATAAGAACGGATTTTGCAAAATTCCAACGGGAACTGGAAAAAATGGAAATCTGTCAGCGTTGAGTCTATCAAGCAGAAATTTGGTATAATGGTAGTTTGACTACCATGAAAAGATTCAGGATAGTTTTCATTCCAAAATTCTTACGGGAACGGGAACAAAATGGAAATCTGTAACCTCTAGCCTATTACGCTGAAATTTGGTATAAAGGTAGTTGGGGTACCATGAATGGATTCATGATCGTTTTCATTTTAAAATTCTTACGGGAACGGAAAAAAATGGAAATCGCGGTAATGCCTATAGCGCTGAAATTTGGAAGGTAGTTTGACTGTCAGGAAAGGATTGACAACGGTTCTTCACGGGAACGGGAATAATATGAAAATCTGTAACCGCTTGGCCGATTAAGCTGAAACTAAATGCAAAGGTAGTTTGGCTACCAAGAAAGTACAAGATAGTTTTCAACCCAAAATTCTTACGGAAACGGGAACAATCTATGTCTATGCCAAAATTTTAAGTGGAAATCTAACTAACTTATCATCGCAGGGATAAAACCGCTGGACCGATTGACCTGAAATTTGAACAGCGTGTTTTTTAGGTAACGTAGGCGACCGATAAGAAGGGATTTTGTGAAATTTCTACGGGAACGGGAATAAAATGAAAATCTGTAACCGTTGAGTCTATCAATCTGAAATTTGGTGTAAAGGTAGTTTGACTACCATGAATGGATTCAAGATAGTTATCATTCCAAAATTCTTACGGGATCGGGAACAAAATGGAAATCTGTAAACACTAGGCCTATTAAGCTAAAATTTGGTATATAGGTAGTTTGAGTACCATGAATGGATTCAAAATCATTTTCATTCCAAAATACCTATGGGAACGGGAACAAAATGGAAATCTGTAACCGTTAAGCCTATAACGCTGAAATTTAGTATAAAGGTATTTTGACTATCAGGAAAGGGTTCAAATAGTTTTCATTCCAATATTCCCACGGGAACGTGAATAATATAGAAATTTGTAACCACGTGGCCAATTAAGCTGCAATTTAATGCAAAGGTAGTTTGGCTACCAAGAAAGAATACAAGATAGTTTTCAATCCAAAATTCCCACGGAAACGGGACTAATATGGAAAATGTAACCGCTGAGCTGAATAGTTTGAAATTTGGTGTAATAGTAGTTTGACTACCAAGAAACGATAATGGATTGTTTATTCATCCCAATATTCCTATGGGAACGGGAATATTAAGCTGAAATTTGGTATAAAAAAGTTGTTTGATTTCCAAGCTCAAGCGCATCGCCTCATTCTCGCTTCGTACGCTCGATTTGCGCATTGTGGATACTTTCCAACCTAACTAACATAATATGTGGGACTACACTAAACTCTGTAGGGTAATCTGACTGACTCATCATTATCACAGTAGAAACGAAACCTAGAATGATAAAATTTGGAATACCTATCCTATAGGTTATTTTTAATACCTAAACACATATCTTATCTTATCTTATATAGGGGGCTGACAAAGTCAGCAACACATCGACCCATTGGGATCTATTGTGTTCACCCCTTGCCTACCGTTTCTTACTAAACACATATATTTTTATTATCTTTTTGCTGAACTGATAGAGTTGAAATTTGGCATAAAGGTATTTAAGTACCAGGAGAGGATGTAAAATAGTGTTTATCTCAGATATTCCCCTCTTAGAAGGAGGAAAAGAGGGCCATTTTTCTCCTATAAAAGTGGGGGCAAATGTTGTATTGAAATTTCTAATACCGCTGGGCCTGAAATTTAGTAAGTATAATAAAGATAGTTTGTATACCAAAATAGGACAGGATAATTTTTTATATTTTTGAAATCCCCTTTTAGAAGGGGAACAGGGGTGAAGTTTGTATGAGTTATCTATATTCGTTAGGCCAATTAAGCTTTTTTTTACTTCTACAAATGTTAGTTTAAGTACCAGGAAGGACACAAAATAGCTTTTATCCCCGAAACCGCCCTTTCAGAGAGGAAACCAGGCATTTAAGAGTTTGTATAAGGAATCAGTATCCGTCGAACTGACGTAGCTTTCATTTGGTTTTAACCAACGAATTAGAGAAATAAGTTTTAACACAATTTGAGTCCTGGGACAGAGTATAGGATAGTTTTTATTTCCTGAAATATTTGTAGTATCTCCAAACATTGTAACGGCCGCGGCAGTGGCCGGCGAAGCACCAGAAGCTACTAGAATATTTTAAGATAGAAATATCATAAATAGGATCACAAGTTGTAAAAGACTCAATTCATGTTAAGATGCGAATTTAATGTTCGTGATCATTTTCTATTTCTAGCAATATTATAGATACTAAATCTGTAGATTTGTCTTATTATTTCATTTTATTTTTTTATTCATAATGGCACCCGAAGCGAAGCGAGGACGGGCCGCTAGTTATTTTATAATCAAGATAATCCTATTTAATTTTAAGACAGCTCAAATATTACGTTTTTCGTCATTATATAACTTCTTTTCTTGTTTCCCATTTGTTTTGTTTTTTTTTCTTGTTACCATAGACTTTTTTATATTTTCTATTTTTTTTTGTTTAGCAAAGAAAACGCTCGACTTTGGGACCACCACGCCAGATCAATGGCCGCCTGCGAGCAAAGATATGGAGATTGTTACGAGAAATAACATTACAATAAAGTAATTGAGCTGATTTCTGCCATAATTTGTTAAAAGATAGACAGAATTATTTACATGATGCAAACTAAGTGAGAAAAGGGTTATGAAATAAGAAAGATTGAAATATTATATGTATCTCCATTTCTGTCTAATTCATGAGTTTACAACTTGTAAATAATTCAAATATCGTGAAAAGTCGTGCATATTTAAGTATAGTAATTTATTATATTGTTAATATTTTACATTTATTTAATTAATAAAACAATTCAATATAGTAACAGTCCTTTTATTACCCTTATAATTACGGAAATACTAGATCATCACCATTTCACCATAAATGCATAATATAAAGAATCAACAATAAATAAAAAATATTGCTCACTCATACACAAAATCAATTTCATAAAATTAAAAATTATTTATATTAGATTAATTATCCATTCAGACGAACATTGTACAAATTGTAAATTTGGAAATATGAACTTGAAAATTTTAACAATTTCACAAAGTATAATAAATCACTTATTGCAGACTCCAAAAATAATAAAAACACGCTTTATTTTCACCATTAAAAATACTTGTTCTTTTTGATATTGTCTTGTTTTTTGTAGTTGTCAAGCTGCGTCTCCAGCTACTTTTTTGGTCTACTGTCTCAACAAAAACACGCAGCAAAATTCCCCTACACAAAAAAAAAATGTCTATGCTTCAAATGTTTTTGCTTTCCATCGGCTATGGAAAGCAAAAACATTTGTTGAAGCTTACCGCCGGGCTCAGCTAGCAAATAAATAAATGAATAAATAAAGCAAAAATATTTGTTGAAGCTTGAAGCATAGACATTATTATTTTTATTGTGTAGGGGAATTTTGCTGCGTGTTGACGTGTTTTTGTTGAGAGTTGAGAGTGTAGACCAAAAAAGTAGCTGGAGACGCGGCTTTATTTACACACTTTCACTAAGTGCGTTGTTATGTCTTTTTAACAACTTCAATCAGTAGGTATTTAATTGTAACTTCTCTATTAAACTTTTACATTACTTTATTTTCTTACTGGTAACAATTATTATTCTATAGTAAGTTGTTTGTGGCAAATAAGTAAACGACTCGCCCGCTAAGAGTAAGTCACTGTACACATCAGCACGGCTCAGATGCGCAACTTTATTTAGAGTTTTTACATCAAAATGATCTCACTCATGTATGTAAAACTGTACTGATAATGCGTAGCTTAGCCCTACTAGAGTTGTGGCTAACTTGTTCACTCTCAATAAATGAGAATGATGCTGAATGATGGTATATCATCACTTTCATTTATTTTTGTACAAACTCCACAATAGAATTGTGATAAAAAATGTTTTGTCTATCAACTCATTAAAAAATATTAGACACGTTTTCTTTCTAATTTTAATTACAAAAACGTGTGATATACAACGTAATAAAGTCGTTCGGTCATGAAGTAATTTGTAAAACTCGGGTAAATTTTGTCGTGCATAGTAAAATCCGCCACCAAAAAACTTGCAGCAAATGTCTCACTCGTCTTTAGATCTTATAAACAAACAAAAAAATACGTGCCTAATATTTTTCTATAGTTCAAATTACGGACTAATTAGATTTTAAAATTTTTTACCTCACTTATTCGATAGGGAACCGAATCGAAAACCGAATTGTCAAAAATGTATGAAATGTCGTATTACGCCGTATCGAAATAATAATACGTCACACGTCATTTCATACACTTTTGACAATTCGGCCTTCGGTTCAGTACCCAGACGGATAAATGAATATCCCTGATGATCAACACCCCAAATTCCTCCAGTGACACAAGTGAAGCTCACTAAGCTTGTTTTTTCTTGGGTTGTTTCTTCCCGGCCGCGTTGACAGCGGACAGTATATGGTCGATGCTAGAGTTGTCGAGCACCTCGGGGCGCGGTCGCGGGCGCGCGCGAGTGCTCGGCAATGCTGGCAGTGCTGGCAGCAGGTGCCGGTAGCGCCACACCACTGCCAGCACCACTAGCGGGATCAGCAGGATTGATGACTGGCGGATCTCTTGCTCTGATGCTTTCACCTAGAAGAAAAAAAATATTTTTTTTACAAAGAATAGGGGTGCGTTTGACCAGTCTCACCTTTTGGTAAGTGACGCCGCGGTTGAAGGTGTTGCACACAAACCTAGTAAATACCTATTGAGTAGTTCTACTTTAACAAGTTCACTAAGTTATAAAGTCGATAAATCACACGCGTGATTCTTACGGTTTTATGTTTCTAAGAAAACTATATTTTCATTGATTAATGGTAAGTCAACGATGGACGACAGCCGATGGGTTCTCTAATCGATTGATGGTGAGCTAATTTCTCTAAGCCCGTTCTATCTTTCTAGACCATCTTACGTTTTAAATCGTCACCGTATTTCCACTTTTAACAAGATGATTTTTAGGATGTGGTCAAACGTTAACACTGGCTGCGGCGACTTTTTTGAGTACCATCCGCAGTGACAGAAATTACGCGCAGTATTATAATATCAGTTCACAAAACACGACTTTTGTGTGCGACAGCACTCGACACCCGCATTTCGACCTCTAAAACATAGTGCTCGTGTTTTCCACAGGCTGTGTTAACTTATATATAAAAGGAAATTAGCATCTTTGCAGACGATTAAAAACGATGACAGTGAATTAATAACTGTGAATTTTGTTGCTTATTATTGTGCGTTGCACTTTTTTGAGTGGCTTAACAGGCCAATCCGTGATAGACATAATCGTTCACATCTAGGGCAGATGTGTGTTGCGACAGGTGGAGGGTTTTGGTCGCGGTTATGTCTTTTAGATCGTTTATTTGCTAGTGTATCGAACCAAGCCCTATCATAGCACTTTTGCCCGTCTTAAAGAGCCTTCCTCCACTCGATTCTATCTTCAGCGAGTTTTTCTAGTTTTTGTGGTCCATTTTAAAGGTATTTATATCTCGCTTGACACAATCTTTAAACAGGAGAAGAGGGCGTCCCACAACCCGCTTTGCATGCTACGGCTCCCAATAGGATTTGTCGCGGTAAACGTGATGGTTCCATACGATGCACATGCCCTGACTATATAGCCCTTTCTATAATATAATGACCTATATGGTGTAAAAAATGCTAACCTTGGGTACAAAGTGGAAGTGTAGATGCTTGAAGGCGCCATCAGCGGTGAAGTAGTGCGTGAGATGGTGTCCCCCCTGCGACCCCGGCAGGCTGCACTCTAACCTCACTATATACGTCTTATTGTCCGCCGGCAGCCGCGGGAGAGA
Source organism: Hemithea aestivaria (assembly GCA_947507615.1). NCBI lineage: Eukaryota > Metazoa > Arthropoda > Insecta > Lepidoptera > Geometridae > Hemithea > Hemithea aestivaria. Next base: position 19,464,757 of record OX382324.1, on the reverse strand, counting down.
ATACAATACTCCTGGAAACAATTAATACAACAATCATTTACTTTTAACTAAAATCTTCTCCTCACCCCCGATTATGATATTATGTGGTTGTAGACTAGAGAAGAAAGCAGACGGCATAATGCATTATACGACACACGATTCGAAGCCCAAATTGCAACGACTCGCTGGAGTGGTGTGGGTGCCAAATAAATACTACACAGTGTGGCATGCCAACAGCTCGGCCGCTCGTTATACGAGTCAACAATGTAGCGTGGCGTCCGTGGTCCAGTGGTATTACGTCCGGCTTGTTGATCCGGAGGCCCTGGATTCAAATTTCAGTATGGCAACGATTTTCGCCTGGACGCTACCGTGTTTCGGCGCGGCACGTAAAACTGTGGGTCCCGGCTGTTTCCTATAAGATATGTAGGAGGCAGTCGTCAGCTTATGTTGCAGGCACAGTAGTGATGTCGGCGACCTGAAACTGCAACATGTAGGTTCGCCACACAACCTATAAATTGTGATTTGACTGTGACAGTGTAAGTAGGGTAACCTGTTCTGTTGGAGTATAAACCTTAATTATCATTATTATTAAACCCCAACACAACATACCCGGGTTGTGTTGCGGAGTGAAGCCGGCGGGGTCCACCCTGGCGGAGTATAATGCTGCGTGAGGCTCGGCTTCAGTTGACAGCACCAGACGCAGGCTCTTGTAGTGAGGAATGCTCGCTTGTATGAGCACGCTGGCGTCCGTTACTGCCGCTGGGAGTGTTGCTATTATACGCACGTCACGGATGTCCGACTTGTTCACCACCTGGGACAGACGTGTGCTTCATTAGTTAGTTAATGCTTGGTACCTATGGTATGATGAAAATGTTCACTGTACTTAGGATGAGCCTTTATATATGGTAATAATTATTGTAAATCGTGTTCTGGGCTTATCCAAAGGCGTGGACCAAAAGCGTAGTAGAAAAACTACAGACCTATTTCGCTTTTGAGCCACATCTATAAGCTTTTCTCAAGGGTTATCACAAAGATGGTGGGTTCGCACGTAGATTCGACGAGTTCCAGCCACCGGAACAGGCCGGGTTCCGATCAGGTTATGGCACCATAGATCACATCCACACAGTGCGGCAGATTATACAGAAGACCGAAGAGTATAATCAGCCCCTGTGTCTAGCTTTTGTGGACTATGAGAAGGCCTTTGACTCCATCGAAACCTGGTCTGTTTTGGAGTCTCTGCAGTGATGTCAAGTCGATTGGCGATATATCCAAGTGCTGAAAAGTCTGTACGATGCCCAATGACTCTGCAAGTCCAGAACCGGCAGACTAAACATATCCCTTTGAAACGAGGCGAGGTGTGAGGCAAGGGGACGTTATTTCCCCCAAATTGTTCTCCAACGCTCTAGAGGATGTGTGACACTGGACTGGACGAGGCATGGCATTAATATCAATGGCGAGTACATTTCTCACTTGAGATTTGCGGACGACATCGTCATCATGGCGGAAACGCTACAAGACTTACAGCAAATGCTAACCAGCCTAGCTGACTCTTCCCAACGAGTCGGACTCCGGATGAACATAGACAAGACCAAAGTGATGTTCAATGATCGGGTCGTTCCGGAACCGATTCACGTAAATGGACTGCCCCTCGAAGTTGTTCAGGAGTATGTTTACCTTGGGCAAACAGTGCAGTTGGGTAGGAACTTTGAGAGGGAGGCCAATCGGAGGATTCAGTTGGGATGCCACCACCTGTTAATAATTTATGTAACCAAGATAAAAATTGTAAACAAATATTTAAAAAAAACAATCCCTATGAGTTTCTTGCTCGTTCTTCTCATAGAGGTGCCTTGCGAACGAGCGGTAGAATATTAAAATAAAATGTAAAATTGACTTGCAAAAGTGCTCCATTGTAGCCTATTTGAATAAATGAATTTTGAGTTTGAGTTTGAGTTTGATGGGCTGCATTAGGTAAACTTCGTCGAATCTTTTCGTCACCCATACCGCAGTGTTTGAAGACTAAAGTGTTCAACCAATGCGTCCTACCTGTCATGACGTACGGCGCAGTAACGTGGACACTTACGGCAAGACTGGTCCACAAGTTCAAAGTTGCTCAGCGAGCTATGGAGCGGGCTATGCTCGGTGTCTCTCTGAAGGATCGCATCAGAAATGAGGTGATCCGACAGAGAACCAGAGTTACCGACATAGCAGAAAGGATTAGCAAGCTGAAGTGGCAATGGGCTGGTCACATTTGCCGTAGAACCGATAACCGTTGGGGTAGACGAGTTCTCGAGTGGAGACCACGTCTCGGTAAACGTAGTGTAGGGCGCCCATGGGCGAGATGGGGCGATGATATCCGGAGGGTCGCTGGGGGTGGGTGGAGCAGAAAGACGGAGGACTGAGTTGAGTGGCGTGCCTGCAGGGAGGCCTATGTCCAGCAGTGGACGAACATAGGCTGATGATGATGATGGTGTTCTGGGCTACACCCAATTTGTGAGCCGAATAAATAATAAAAAAAAAACATAAGCTAGCTGAATGCTAATGACATGTTACCTATACCTATTTCAGAGAATCTCTTATATAATAATTTAAATCTTTAAATGCAGTATTACAAATTATTATGTTATCATGTTGTTTTAGATTCTTATGAATTTATGCTTGCACGCCGAAAGGCGGACTGTAATAAATAGCTCTCTTTAGCGATATTAATATACTCTGTACGAAATCGATCAGCTGAGTGGACAGTTTTCCTCACAAAGGAGACGCAAACTTAAAAAGGGATGTTAAAATTTATATAGAAATCACAGGTGTTGTAATTTTGTGCCTTTTATAAACACCATTTTTCAAATAATTTTGTTAATTTTTACCTTCAATACGGCGGGAGCTTTAACGATCTTAAGTCCGGCCAATTCTGGGACTGAGGACTCCTTCAGTTGAAGCGTGTACTCGCAGTCCGGTAACAAACCGCGGATTCTGAAATATACAACCATTATATGAGTTTATCATCATCATAATTAGCCATCATTCGTCCACTGAACATAGGCCTCCCCCATGGTCCGCCATTCAACTCGATCCTCTTTCTTCTTTGTTAGGGACGGTGGGGAAATGTTACAGAAATGTAAAGGAATCCCCCGAGGGGGATTCCCGGGCGGGGAAAACTGGAGTAAGCCGAGTTTCTTGCCTGTTCATCCCATAGAGGTGGTTTCTGAAGGGATATTCACTTATCCGTCAGGGAACCGAATCAAAGACCGAATTGTCAAAAATGTATGAAATCACGTATTACGCGTGGTATCGATTTCACAATACGTCATTTAAAACATTTTTGACAATTAGGTCTTCGGTTCGGTTCCCTGACGGTGAAGTGAATATCCCTGCTGAACAAGAGGTGGTCTTAAAATAAAAATTAAATGGGCAGTAACTTTATTTTATACTATATAGTGATAGTTGAAGTAATACCTGAAGCCCCCGTCAGGTTCAGTGTTGGCCTCCTCGGCGGCGCAGGGGTGCGCCAGGTGTGGCAGCGCCAGCACGGTGGCGCCGCCCCACCCCGCGCCAGACAGTGACACCAGCGAACCGAAGCACGACCACGCACGACGGACGCCTCTGGAATACACATCATTTACATATTACTATGTAAACAAACGACTAAAACTCACAGATATATAATGATCGAAGCCAGGCTCGACCCTGGGTTTCGGACAATTACGATGTCCTTCATCAGGAATTCACGCTTCTCGCGCGAGTGGCCAGCCTCGCGACCGAGTTTTAGTCGGTTGTTTATATAGTAATATCACTCACGTTAGTTTTCAAAAACGCACATCATTTACGTTACAAGTGTCAGAAACCCGCGTATAAAGTAAGGTCAGTTATAAATATTAGAATTACTCTCACGTCTGGCCTTAACTTTGAGTTTAAGGCACAATTGGCTGCCAGGAAGCTCTATTTTGGCAAAGATGAGACAATACTTCACACCGGGACAGCTGCTTACTCTGTATCAAACACGAGCATCATGAAATGAAATGGAAGCATGTATGGAGTATTTTGTTTTCATCTTTGCGATGTTACTGCCAAATACCAGCTTCAGACACTGGAATCGATTGTGAGAGTGGGTGACCATGAGCTTGTACAATCTAAACTCCAGACTCTTAAACATCGCAGAAAGGCGCCCATTTATCGGTTTACGATAGAATTCGTTTTGTAGTGTGCAGGAATCATCGTCGATTGCATCTGCACTTTCCATCATCAGCTGGGATGTGGTCAAACGTAGACCTTTTTAGTATTCAAAAAGAGTGTAAGAAACGGCCACATTCAATTTCTTTATTTCGGCCCGGTACACCGGTACAGATTATATAATTTACCAGGAGTAGACTTTCTTTGCAGGAAGTTGATTAGGTGGGTACCCTAACAGGGCCAGTTATTCCACTGTCTGAACAGTAAAGATTACTGTGCTTCAGTAGAAGGACAGTGCAGCTAAGGAAATTAATGGACTGAAAAGTCTTAACATCTTATGACGTAAGAAGCGTTAGTGCAGTGCACCTAGAATGTTACGTCATTGTGAAAACCTAGGCACTGTACTGATTATGGGTAGCTTTATCTCTTACCATCAGGAGAGCATCTTCTGACATCTTTGCATAAAACAAGTGAAATTTAAAAAGAAATCTATTAAAAACAATATTTTATTACTATGACCATCTATCACCAAAGTACTCGTCAATGCGTATCAAATGAGCCCAAACTCGATAGGGTCACGTCCTTCAATTACGGAGTTCCTATGGCCACCTTCCAGCTCCATCAGCGTTCGATGTCATAATAATATTAAATTGTCATCTCATTTATACATGCACGCAAAAATTCAGCTGTCAGAAACCGGGAAGTGGATCAAATTAAACTTACAATTTTTTTTTTTTTTTTTTTTATTAACAACACATAGGTGAAAGTAAATTTTGTAATAACCTGAGTAGTGTGGTGTGTTCGCTGGCGGGCGTGACGTCGACGATGGCGTGTGCGGGGAGGAACTTGTACTCCTTCATGTTAGGCTTGATGTAGTACTGCGCCGGGGATAATGCACTGAACCTCACTCCTCCCGAGCCTGTGCTTACTACGTTGCGACGGTACGAACCGCCTGATACTGATATTAATGCACCCTGGGACGGAAAAATCAATGTAATAAATACATGAAAATAAATCATCATAATATATAACTTAAAAAGCGAATGAAACTCTCAGTATTACTGATAAACCTCAATTTTTTTTTATGTAATGAAGTAGTAGACGAGCAAGACGCTCTCCTGATGTTAAGAGATAACGGCTGCCCATAATCAGTACAGTGTTACCTAGGATTTCACAATTATGTGAAATTCTAGGAGCACTGCACCAACACTTCTTACTCAAGAGTCATAAGATGTTAAGATTCTTTAGCCCAGTAATTTCACTATTATTATGATGTGTACACATAATTTTGGAGTAGAATTTAGTACATAACCCTCTAATTCTTGTATCTTTAGACTAGCTTTGATTGTACTCTGTTTTGTGTACTCATATCATAAACCAAAATATCTGACTTGGGCAGTTTTAATGGTTAGTTCCTAATATGTTTAAACCTAACAAAGTTATACATAAAAAAGGTATAAACAACACGTTAACATCATTAATTATGTGGTGTTGCAGACTGCAGTATACATTGGCGACGCGACACGTCTGCTAACTTAACCTATATTGAATAAAAAAAGTATCACCTGCAATGGTTTCCCATCAGCATCATCAACCAAATGCACCACAATCTCAGCCAGTTTCTGCGCCTTAATGTTCCCCTGGGCATCCGGCTCAGAGAATATATAGGACTCCTTTGAAGCTTCTATGCGGTAGTTCTTGGACGCATCCAGAGGTCCAAAACGGTACGTGCCCTCTGAGGTCGTCACTTGAGACGCTAGCTCACCTTCATCTGGAGAAATGAGGGGAGTTGGTAATAGTTATTTATTCAAGTTTATTTTCTGACAGAACAGTTTTCTTATTACTTACTGTCAAATCACAATTATTTGTTGTTGTGGTTGTACGAGCTAGATTCAGATTCAAATACTTTATTCACTTTCCACATAATTTTCTTAAACAGGATCTTACATATTACATACATTTTACTAGGTCATTTGTGGACCCTGTCGGGTGTAGTGAAAGTTTAGAAGAGAGGGAGAATAAGTCATGTACATTAATAATATGTCAAAAATATAATTTAAGATTGTGTAGTTAAAAAATAATAATAATGTCATAGAATCATAATAATTGGTCAATGAACGAATAGCAACATAATAAATTAAATGGTCAATTGATAAAAATATCTAAACAAAAAATATCTAAAAAAATAATAATCAAAACATTATATTTGGTTGCTTTATTAAATTAAATTAAATTAGGAATACAATATTTAATATTATTCTGTATTATCTGCAAGGTATTCCTCAATAGAATAATATGCCTTTTTCTGTTACATCTGTTTCAACCTTCTTTCAAATATACTATTGCTTTCTACACATTTAATTACCACGTCCAATTTATTATATATATTTATAGACATAACCAAAGTGCTAGTCGAATGCATCCTAAGTCGCGATTTAGGCGCCACTAGACGGCTTCCGGGCTGGGAACTACTGGAGTCAGCGCCGGGAACTGGTTCTGTTTTATATAACAGCGGGTTGTTGCGTACTAATTTGCAAATTTCAAATAAATATAGACACGGTACCGTTAGGATTTTATACTTTATAAAAAATGGTTTGCACGAGTCCATTTGATCTATGTTTGCTAATATTCAAATGAGTTTTTTTTGAGCAACAAATATATCATGGACTCCTACGGCATTACCCCATAAAATGATCCCATAACTAATCCTTGAGTGAGCGTTTGCATAATTTTTTTAATGTGTGGGTGCCAATTGACATGGGTGTCTATAACGATACCTAGTAATGTAAATTCGTTTACTATTTCCATTTTAGTTCCGCGGAATATAAAATTAAAATTGAGTTTAGATTTTTGATATGGATGAAAGGTAATAATTTTTGTTTTTGTTAAATTAATTTCTAGATTGTGATTGTGCATCCAGTTTGTTGCTTGCTCGAGGGCATTGGTAAGTGTTGAGTTTACGTTCGAAACATTTTTTACAGAAGTTAGTATTGAAATGTCATCCGCGAAACAGACACAACGTTCTGTTATAGCTTTAGGGAGATCGTTTATGTATATCAAAAAAAGCAGACATCCAAGTACGCTGCCTTGAGGAATAGAAGCGTTTATTTTTTTGCTGTCAGAACTACGTTCTACGTACAAGGTAGCAATATTGGCCTGACCCACTTAAATAACATAGACTATTGACCTAGACTAAGCATTGTACATTATCAGCAAAACATACATTACATGAATAAATCAGTGTTACAACAGCGCTCGTTGGATTTGATTGCTTCCCTACATAGCCGTCACTCCCTTATATAACGTGACGAAACATAACGTAGAATAACGTAATTGTAGCAGGACTCAAACGGGGTCCACTACAGTGCTTAATCTTGCAGATTACTACAAGGCCCGCCGCGAGATCTAACGACTGCTTTCTACATACCTGATAAGAAACAGCCGTCTCACCATTCACCCGAGTGTGACGTCACAGTTACTGGTGTCACTAGACAGAGACACTAGACACAGTGTCTCACCTGAGTGCAGTGTAACAGTCACGTCACCGACGCCGGGCACGAGCTGGCCCGTGAGGTGTAACGCACGGAGAGCACGGAGGAGCACGGCACGAGGCTGGCACGTGCCGCGACCCACGGCCTGGACTGTGCCGGGGGGGTGGAACACTAGCTGGGAGGACGACGCTGATACTGTCGCCACCTCACCCTGCCGGAGTAGAGAGAGAATATCAGAGGTGGAATGAACTACACAAGTGGATTTCATATGTAAATATTGCAACTGTAACAGCAGGTGGAAGGAATATATCGCTACTTTATCTTAGAGGCGTAGACTCTTAACAAAAGTGGGATCATCTAATTAAAAATTATAGTCGATATCAGAATAAACATGGAAATAAAGGCGTTAAGAAATGGGATTTAAAATGATTATCACATGTCACGACTAAGGACGACATAAGGATTAATAGGAGATTATGTAAAAGAAACAAGATTAAATGAGTTTCTTTAAACATTAATCTAGAAAAGAAATATTAGCAGTAGGATACAACATAAAAGTAGTCTATGTCATACTAAATTTAGTTTTTCTACAAGCAGATATATTAACAAGTGAATTAAATTAAAAATTTTAAAAAACCCCCAACGCAATACGTAATTCACCATTTTTTGATGGCGGCCATCTTGGATTTTAAATTTTATATAGTGGGCTGTAATCTACTCGTTAAGCCCTTTCATTTGATACCCATATTGAGGGGGTCGTGGAAGAAAAAAGTAATCCGCCATTTTGTAGCGGCGGCCATCTTGGACCGATTTTCACCAAACATGGCTAAGAACACTCTCGACTAACTCTACTTTCAAACAAAAAAAACTAAATCAAAATCCGTTCATCCGTTTGGGCGCTACGATGCCACAGACAGACACATACACACACACACACACACACACAGACAGACAGACAGACAGACAGACAGACAGACAGACAGACAGACAGACAGACAGACAGACAGACAGACACGTCAAACTTATAACACCCCGTCGTTTTTGCGTCGGGGGTTAAAAAATCACCATTTACGTTAAAAATCTGAAAATATGAGATACAATTAACACCAAATTATCATAAAATACATAATATACTCACATCAGCCATATAAATAGTATGTTCGTAAACATACATGCCTCCATCTTGCTCGCCAGTCAGAGGGCCCACAGTTTCAACGGGTAAGTTAGTCCGAGTTATAGTCAATGTTAGGTCCTGGACGAGGTCTGGACTGGTCACTTGTATGCCCAGTGAATGCGCTGTCGCCACTAGATATACTGTCTGGAAGAAACAAATATTATTTTAAATATTGGTAGTGTAATTGCTAAAAATTTTGGGGTAGAAATGACAAAAAACACAGAAAAAATTTGTGAAACAGTAGTTCAATTCAAATTTCTTAACACTTTATCTGCGGAATTTTTTTTAGTTTTATCCCCAGTGCCGGAAATTATGCACACAGAATGGTAGCATCCTTTCACAAAACACATGCTCATGTTGTTCTCATGTCCTTTCACAAAAATCATGCTCGCTTCTCGTCTTTCTACGGGAGTTCTCCGTTATAAAATCTGTGTAAAGTTTAAATCCGTTCAAAGTTAAGCGACATATGAGCTGCATATGAGCTGAGGACCAGATAAGGTCGGCTCACAAGGCAGGCTACGGCCGAATGAGGGTTTTTTGAAATAACACCCACCAGGAGGCAGCACTGTGAATGAAGGTCCCAGACACCTGTCAAAAGCGCAGAGTACAACCTTTTTTATCCCTATACACGTGAACAAGAAGGTTAGATTCAAGAATTATTTATTTTTAATTCATGACATTCTATATAATATGTACATAGACAAACACAGAAAATCATCTAAATCATAGATTATAGGTAGGATTGGACCTGCTGCTAAAGTGGCGCCAACTGACGGGTCTGGGGGCACGGCAGTGCCCCCGCCAAGTCGAGCAAAAAAATCGGCACGGCCGTACCATCCTTTTCTGGAAGCAGTTCAGACCATTTTCGACCCCCTATAACTTCGTTGTGGAAAATTATATTTTCGTGAAAACCCTCATTCCAAGGACACGACTTTCAGTAACGAAGAATACGATTGAGAATTGAAGAGAATACTTACATCGGGCACTCGGTGCGTGGTGTCAACTTTGACAGTGTCAGGTGTGAACAGGTGGCAGGAGCGAGGCTTGAGAGTGTACACGCCGGCGGTGGGCACGCATTGTGTGCTGGCGCCTTTAGGTACTGATAGCACTCCTTTGGAACTTAAGCTCGAGTATTCCACCTGGGAAACATTTTTTTGTATGAAGAAGATGAGTAAGACGGTCTTCTGTTGGTCAGGGTGTGTAGTGAAATTTCTTTTAACACAATAAGATCTGTGCAATGTAACCTACATGTGTTCAAAATAAATAAAAGATGACTCTGCCCATAATCAGTGGGTACAATACCACCCAGGATTACAGAATGATGTGAATTCTACTGCACCAACGCTTCTTACTCAAGAGTGATAGGATGTTAAGACTTTTCAGACCATTAATTTCACTAGCTACAATGTCCCCCCTCTCTCACCGCACAGTTATGTTAGTACGTCACTGTGGACTGTGGCAGTAGAATAACTGGCGCTTTAGAGGTACACACTTAATTGAGTTTGCAGACGACAAGGGAAGTCGCACCCCCGCCCTTAAAAATTTGTTGTTTCAATACAGTTATCAATCAATATTATCATAAAGTATGAACCCCAATTAATAACTGTTAACATTTTGAAAAGTACATTTAAAACAAACAGTTAACACAAACACAATGTGTAACACAAACTAAAACAAAACAACATCAAATTCAATGTTCTCACCTCGACATCGTGAGAAGAGTGCATCTTGAGCTTGTACCCAGTCTGCTTGAAGGGTGGCACTGTAGCCTCCGCCCGCGCCACCGCCACGTTGTGTGTCCCCTCCGCCCAGCACGCGCGGGCACTGGCCACCGACACCTCCACGCTGCCCGGCGTCACGTCGGAGAACGAATATGTACCGGCTGCGGGAGTGTGTGCTTTATTACTGCCTACCTAAGGTACAGTTTCACTTGTGTGTGCCTATATACGAGGGATATCCTCCGCCCAGCACGCGTGGGCACTGGCCACCGACACCTCCACGCTACCCGGCGTCACGTCGGAGAACGAATATGTACCGGCTGCGGGAGTGTGTGCTTTATTACTGCCTACCTAAGGTACAGTTTCACTTGTGTGTGCCTATATACGAGGGATATCCTCCGCCCAGCACGCGTGGGCACTGGCCACCGACACCTCCACGCTACCCGGCGTCACGTCGGAGAACGAATATGTACCGGCTGCGGGAGTGTGTGCTTTATTACTGCCTACCTAAGGTACAGTTTCACTTGTGTGTGCCTATATACGAGGGATATCAAGCCAGAAGGCTGGACCAGTTTAATGGCAATAGTGACGGAGGTACCCACATATCCCATGTCAGAAGTCAGAAGACAGGGGATGTATCGTCACACCTTGACACTCTTGATAAGTACATAAGATACAACTAAACAATATTTATACCTTTAACAGCAGTAGTGACAGGGGTGCCTATATACCCCCCGTCAGGAGACAAGGGGCGTAGCGTCACAGTGGCGGCGTCACATCCGTCACACTCCACAACTCCTGACACTTTAGCTTTGAGCTGCGAGAACGTCACATCTGATACTGGACCGTGGGACACTGTCACTTTTTGAGTTAGGGGGAAGAATCTGCAAAAGAAACATTTATTATGAATTCTAATAAATTAATGTCTTCATTCTTTTCATGGAGGCAATCCTTTAAAAAATATGGTAATCATAGAATTTGCATTGCAAAAGTAATTTTAATTAGAATTTGAATAGTTATTCTTATGTTAAGACTGTAGTTGTAATCTTAGCAAGAACTTGCACAACCATTCTTCCTACTTTTATTGTGTTATTTTCTGACTTTTGGCAGTTATGAAAGTATATGCCCAATAGTTTTTCTCGCAGAAAAGTGTGGAAAGCTTAATTATTTCAGGGTCTAAACTTCTTAAATATTCCAAATTTTACCGCAATTAGCACAAAAAGATTATTCGGATGTGAATTTGTCAAAAATAATAATAATTGGGGTTTATACTCCAACAGAATAGGTTTACCCTACTTACACTGTCAAAGTCAAATCACAATTTATAGGTTGCGTGGCTAACCTATATGTTGCAGTTTCAGGTCGCCGAAATTACTACAGGGCCTGCAACATGACCTAACGACTGCCTCCTACATATCTTATAGGAAACAGCCGAGACCCACAGTTTAAGGTGCCTTCTGAAACATGTTAGTTTTACAGAAAGTTGATTTAAGATAATTTCATAGAACTTACTGCAAGCCTTCCCTCATTTCCTGCTCAGAAACATCAACCTTAGCCGTATAAACACCGGAAGGCAGATAGGTGCACCATTTCCCTTCCCCGTCGAGGCTGGCATATTGTTCCTTCCCGTCCGCAGCCAATATGACCCGTCTGGAGCCAGTCGGTTGCACAGCCCCGCATACTCTCCAGGTGCCCACTCTGGCTCGTACGGGCCGAATGTTGTTGGGCTCTATGCGGACTTGGATGTCGGGGATCTTGCTATCCGCTGAAACAAATGTGAAGAATATGTACATGAAAACTGCTCACTGTTGAAACTGTCTGTCTTTCATTATCATCGTCAGCCCATATTGTACCAATGACGGGAAAAAGCCGGGTCATAGTGACCGTGTTCCGACATGATGTTCAGTGAAACCAGGGGGGGGATTATCCCGCCTTCTAGGTTTAGTATGCTACCATCTATGGCCACATCGTCGCATAAGATCAGGCGAGATTGTGGTCAAAGGCTCACCTATACCGTTTTTTTTTAAAAATTGCTTCCCTTTCGTGATCATTCCTCTGTCTACAAGCTATGTTATTAATTGAATATTGATACAGTTTGACAGAAAATAAAATAATTGTTGTTTCAGTTTCACACAGTAGTACCTCAACTTTCATACAACATAAAACTAGGACCATGTTGAATATTTGCACGCATTTTTAACGAAACATTAAAAAAACATACTTACATTATCTAGCACCCATTTCCTTTAAACCCAAGAAAAAAGCGTTGTGCATCGTACACTAAGGAGTAGGTGGAACTCTCCCAGTGAATAATGAACACATGGAGGGGTATGCCAACTAAAAACCCTGGATTAGAAAGATATTTAAATATAGATATTAGAATGTTAATGAATCTCACCATGTTCAAAACTGACAGTGTAAACTCCCGGCTGCAACTGAGCCAGAGTGAACTTGCCGTTGCTGTCAGAGTTGCCAACTGGAGTGCCGTCTAATGACACTCTAGCTCCTGGTAGACCTTTGCCGGCTTTGGCTTCCACTGTACCTATTATTGTGAACCCTGTCACCTGGGAATAAGAGTTGTTTTTGAGCTTTCATTTCTAGTCTACTGCGAGGTAAAAATCTCCCCCAAATTCCACAATGCAAGTCTATTCTGCGCCAACACTCGTCAGTCCATCTGGTGTGCGTCTAAATTACGCCACCTTTTACTAGGCCAGGTTCGGTAATGCCTCCTGGTTTTTTTTTTATAATTTTGTCTACAAGGAGAAACTGACCAGAGGACTGACTTCAGACTTAAGGGAGACCATACATATTGAAATTTACAAAAAACAGCATGTTTCGAATTTGAAGCATGACAAGTGGCAAGTGAGCATTTGATTTGCCCATTTTCTCACTTATTACTTATTTTTAAAAACTGAATTTAATTGTGATACTGAAATCCGGGAAGGGGGCGCCCGAAAAAAGTTTGGATGAACTGTGTGAAAGAGGATAAGCATGCAGTGGATGAAGATATGACGGATGATAGAGCAGAATGGAGGAGTAAAACATGTTGTGCCGACCCTACCTAGTGTGGGATAAGGGCAGAAAGAAGAATGAAAAGAAAAAAATTAATTATTTTCTTACCTCAAAAGCATTTTTAATAAACAGGCTATCATGTCGCACAGTGAATGGCACAGCGTCAGGCCTCACATTGTATGTAACGCCAGGCTTGCCCGGAGTGTTGGCCAGGGCTACGAGCTTGTACTCTCCGGCTGGCACCAGCCCGAATGTGAACTCTCCTGTTGACGAGGTGGTTACGTGGCAGATTGGAGAGTCAGGCACGCCTTGGAGGAGGGCCGTGTTGCAACCTTCTACACGGAATTTGGGGTCAACCTGGAAAAATGATAGCACATTGACAGCTAAAAACACAACAGCTGTGTTTTTGAGGTTGGAACGCAAGTGCTAAAAAACACAAATGTTGTCTAAGAATTTTTCCATACAATATTAATTTCAGGCACCTGGAATAGTTCTATAAAACTTAACAGCAGCTAATGTGTTAATACTTCTTTTTTTTTTTTTAAGTGTTCTTTACTGCTGTAGTAGCTGTAGTATTATTAATTTGTTTTTTTTTTCAATAAAGGCATTTGCCACGATATTAATTTAAAAAAATACTTCATTGAAAAACATTATAATGAGGACAGGGATCACACTCAACAAGTTTCCTAGGAAAATACTTGACTTAGTTTGGTTAAATTAATATTACTAAGAGTTTAATTTTACTTCAAGATAGTATTTATTTTTATTTAAGTGTTGAGGCTATAGTATCAGTGGCAGTGCTTGGCCTATTGTGATCAAAAATACTTCAAAATCATAGGTTCAAGATAGACATTACAAAACAATATAGGTAAGACATTTTGCACTGCAGTTTTACTGATTATAAAGTAATTTGTATTATTCCAAAGTTTATCAATAAAATTTGATATAGGACAGTGATGGAAGAACCTTTACATAACATTACAAAAGTAGTTTTCATCCATAATTCTTATTAACTTACATGTATGACATGTAAGTTAATAAGAATTTGTAACCTGCTTATTAATTACCATAATCTCATTAGGTATTCCACTGACCTTAGAGTACAACAGTACATAAAGCCCTTCAATAGGGCTGCCAAAAGATGTGACAGACCCTGACACATCATAGCCCTTCACCGTGAGGACCACCCCTAGAGGCAGAGGCATCTTGCCTTCCTTCATCTGGACTTCTACTTGAGACGGCTCCAGTTTCCATCTGAAAATTACCAGCCCTTTAGTAGACTAACTGCTTATTAAAATAATTTATATCAGACTACCTTGTGCTAGCTGTTTTGCCAGTGTGGCTAAATCCTTTCTTAGCAGATGTCAACATCATAAAAACTAAAAACCTATCTATGTTCCAAATTTCAAGTGAATCCATCCAGCGGTTTGAGCTCTGCCCTGATAGATCAGTCAGTCAGTCACTCTTTCCTTTTATGTATTTAGATGGTATAGATGTGATGTTTGTTTAAATTTTAAAGCAAGTGTCATTTTTGTAAGAGCTAAGGTGTATTCTTTAAAAAAAAATTATGGCACTACTAACTCTGACTGTAAACATTCTTTAACAAATTTTAATAAATAGATAAAGCTATGAATATAGCAGCAAAATATTGTTTTAAATTTAAAAAATATGTAACATAATTTATCTTCATAACTGTGACTATACAAATTAAATTTTAAGAATGATACTCACTTTGGATGAGAAGCCTTTACAATGTACTTCCCAGGAATCACCGCAGTGAAATGGAAGTCACCACCAACAGTTGTGACTGTATTCCTCTTCTCCCCCTTATCATCCACCAGTTGCACAGCTACCCCACTCGGCCCTTGCTTCTGACCGGCCGTCACCACTTTACCGTTTATACCAAAACCATTAAATGAAAAGTTTATGTCCTGCCCTGTCGAACATCTATCAGTAATCCCATCAACTGATAGTTCCACTTCTGATGGCTCAAAGCTCAGCCCAGCCGGCGGATGAATCTTTAATACGTAATCTCCTTTCTCGTACAGAGGAAGAAAATAGTATCCATTTGTTGGAGCACACTCAGTCTTCTCTTTTAAACTCCCTTCTTTTGTATATCTAAAAATTATTAGTCTTTATGAATAAAAGTAGTTCAATATGATATCAAAGTTAAATTTAACACTAACAAACACTGAAAATTAGGACAATTTTGTGTAAATAATGTAAAATGATAAGAATACTAATCCAATTAGAAAGTAAGGTTATCTTACAAGCCAATTACGATTTCTGAGAAATCCAATTTCACATGACTCTTGACGAATCCACCGCATCCTAGTATATCATTAGCACTACATTTTGAGGTCCAAATAGAAATAAATGGAATTAAAAATGAAAATTCTGCAACACGACCAATTGACGCCATTTTTACAATGACAGACGACAGACGATGACAGTATGACAGATTTTCTTTCTTTTTAATAATATGGCAACATGTGCATTTTGCCAGTGTCGAGTAAAATTCGTGAATGTTCACGGGATATTAAATTATGGTCTCCGCTTTCGTGTTTTGCCAGTGTCAAGTTAAATGTTATCTTTTAAGTAATAAGTTAGTTAGTCAGGTCAGAGTCAGAGTGAGCTTAATAGCTCGTCTAGTCACGTGAGTCTTCCAGTAAAATGGGTGGAATTTTACTGAAAGTTCGGAGGAGTTTTGGAGGGGGCACTAAAATTCATATTTCAGCACCATATCACTTGCCTACATCTGTGCACATTCAAAAACACTTAACACGCAATATTCCACCATTATTACACGCTAACAATCAAATTCTACACGATTATTAAGCAAAAGACGTGGAGCTAATGATATGATCAAGGCTTGCCGCCAAAAAACCCAGTATGACAGATTTTTAATGACTGCTGACAGTAAAAAAAAGTGACAAATAAAGAGACGTTTCCAATGAGTGTCTTTTTACGTGTTCATGGAAGTCAATACATTAAAGTATTTGCGAGTATCGAGTACTTTAATTTTATGAATACACACCATCACCTATATGAGCTGCTGAACCAATCAGGCTGAAATTCGGGGGATTGGATTCGGGAATTGTGCTATACCTATATTTTATTTAATCAATCACCAAGCTTACAAACACCCAGTTTTACAAACGTGCCACTGGTCACTGAACTCACCACTAAAGTAAATAAAATACAGTAGAAAAAAAATCTAAAATGGGGCAAAGTAATTTTAGCTATGTTTTGAGTTATACTCTCACACAATCATACAGATTGTATGAAAATATAATATGAAGTTTCAATTATTGGCTTTTGCATTATGCACTGGTCATTAATTATGAAGATCTTAACACTTGTAAACATATGTTTCACAATGTTATTTTCCTATACAAAATAAGTGGAAAAACTAATTAAAAAATTAAATCTTACCAAGAAAAGTCAGGAAGCATATTTAATTGTGCACATTTAATATATTATTATAGTAGTTATACAATAAATCCATATCAAAATGTGGGGGTGTAAATGTACATTTAATAATAAAAAATTAACATATACTTAAAAATACATTTACTAATTAATGTTGTGACAACAAATATTATTTTATTCACAAAGATACTGGAATTTTTATGTAGCCACAGCGGTTTTAGCTTTGTTTTGTATTGGAAGGAATAGTTTGAATTCGGCGGGTAGCTCATCTTCAGAATATAGTCTATCAGAGAAGTAGACCCTCCTGATTCTGCAGTTAGCATGTATTTGTACTCGGAGTGTCTCCACATAATTGGTACCATAAGCACGCCTGGTAAAATCAGCCAGGTTGAACTGGATCTGGTTCCAACCCTCGTCGAGACGCATTGGCATGGTACAGATGAATGGTTTCACTCGAGTCGTCGACTGATAGTTGCTCGCTCTGAACCTCCTTCGTACATTCTTATCATCCAAAACCTGTAAACAATTAATTTGAGGTTATGTTGGCAAGTGCTGCTAAGTAATAAATAGGAAGATGTATAAAAATGTATTGGAATTAATATTTAACTGACCTGCACTTCAAAAGTGAAGTATTTTTTCAAGTTTTTAATGATCATCACCAAGAATGGCAGCTTGATTCCGAGTGTTTTCTTCGGGTCGGCGGGACAAGTTATATAGGTGGTGCTGACATTGGTCCCCACGATCTCGAGCACGAGGCTCTGGATGTCGTTGTCCGTGATCCTTTTTATGTGTCCATTACGAACCTTTTTGTCCCAGATTTGCAAAGGTTTGCTACCTATGCTGTAAAGGATTGACAGAAAACCGGACTGAAAAGTGTTCTTGAACATCTTTCTTTATGCTCTTAGCACGTAACTACCTAATATCCTTACATTTACAAGGCAATTGTGTACAATTGTTTAATCAATATGGAATAATCGCGGTTGCATTACGATATGACAGAATGACAGTAAACACAAGAATTTTGAGTCGGCTGGCCATTGATTGGCCATGCGTTTGTTGTGGCGGTAACCATAGCAACCGCAAGCAAGGCAACACGGTTCAAATCACGCTGAGAATATTATGTATCATCTTAAAAATTATGTTAGCTTCAGCGCTTATTGATTTCTGCTACGAGCATAATATACTAAAGAAAAGTAGGACCTATTACTAATGTATCAACAGGGATATTTGCAATTTGCGATACCTTCGAGAAAAATTAAACATAGTAGAAATTGGATTTCTTTCCATCATTATCTGCGTAAAATGGTACGTTTGTGACTTTGACAGTAATTGCAAAAAGACAGTGACAGTCAATAGCCGTTTTGTTATCTGTGAACAAAAAAGATCACAAAAAAATTGCAAGTGGCGGTGCAGTGTGCGTGTGGTATTTTCGCTTTTTCTTTGTAATTTTGTATAAATGCTTTCATTTACAGTCTAATTAAAACAAGATGAATTATTGCTTCATATTTAACAAAGTGTAAAAGTAATGGACTTATAGTTTTGAATATATCTACGTGATTAGGACAAATTGAAAATGACGATGGAAATGTCATCAAAAAGGTAAGATTATATTCTTGCAAAATAATTATTACATACTCATTTCCTTTAGTTAACGTACCAAAATTATTTTCTATATTCCTGCAATTAGAGCAGCAGTAATAAGTAGTATTATATCTGTGTGTAAACAATAATTTTCATTATTTCCAATCAACATTTGCCCAAATTTATTTTCTAATAATAATAACTTTGTCATTGCTCTAAAATCGGCAACATATTTTACCCTTGTATTCTAAAATACAATTTAAATGTACAATAATCAAAATAGGCAGGCAATGTAAATAATAATGTAACCTAACTTTGTGATAATTTTAAATATAGAACTTATTAATTCAACCACAGAACATATTATTTTCAGGATGTTGCGTATAAACTCTTTTGTCCTAACTTTCTATTCAAGAATTTTTTAAATAGGTACATTTAAATTGTTATAATAATTAAAGGTTCTCTTTCTACTTGTGGTAATGTATGTACCTAATAGGAATTAAATAGTTATAAAGTACCATCAACTGTTTTGCAGTATAGATAATAATATGTATAATCTAATCTTAATAATAACAAACATTACGTAAGCTCAATAATTAATACCATTTGTCAACATTATTGTGTATTTTTCTGTGTGTAAATAATTTAACAGAATAAATCAACTGCACAAACTACATGGGTCATGAACCTTTGACCTTTGTTTTAATAATTATTTATTAACTTTTCTTTGTTATCTAAATAATATATGAATGGGAAGAGTGACTAACTGATCTATCAGCTCACATCCTATACAACTGAACAGATTGAGTTGAAATTTGGATCTGATATCTCAGATTATGTGATGTACACTTCATCGAGGAAAAGATTTCTACTGATGCAGCAAAGCCAGTCTCAAATAAAAAGCCATATATTATGGCTTTTATGTTAATATTTAACTTTTTTTTTTTTTTTAAAACAACATCCAAATGCACTATAACTTTTAACCACTATGCCTTTGAAGACAAACTACTATTCATAAATTCTATTAGTCCAGTCAATTTAGACATTCGAAGTTACATAAAGTCCCAACAAGCTGAATTTCTGTGAAGTTGTTCATAACATAATTATAAACAATGTCTAGAAGTTCCCCATCATTCCCCTGGAAGGAAAAAATTTAATTCAAGGTCAAAGGTCAAAACAATGAGTTTTTCGCGATTTTCAGCAAAACGGTAAGTTTTATCATAAAAACACAGACAAAATTGTAGATCATAAAATTGTCTACAAAAAATTAGGCTCAAACTATGTCTAAACCAAATTTTAGCTTAATGGGGTCATTAGTTACTGATTTCGTATTCAAACATTGACCTCCTTTATCCCGCCTTAGAGGTTGATTTTTGGAATAAAAAGTATCCCATATCATTTTTTAGGACTTGGTCTACCTTTGTACCAAATTTCAGCTCAATAGGGCCAGCGGTTCTAAATTTACCATACAAACTTTGACTTACCCCCTCTTTAAAGTTAAATTGTGTCATAAAAACTATTCAATGTTCCTCAACACAATCCCAACAATCGTTTTACAAAATTTCAGCTCAATCGGGTAAACGGTTACGGATTTGCATACAAACGTTTTTCGGGAATAATTCCTTTTCCTGAGGGAATTTCAAAAAATCGCTTCTTATTGCACGATGAAATCTTCCAAGGAATACGCTGTCCAAATTTCAGCTCAATCCGTCCGGCCGTTTGGGCTGTGCGTTGATAGCACAAAAGTGTACGAACGATTTAATATAAAAGATTACAACTTTTTGAATTGTTATATCTCAAAAACGGTGGCTCGTAGAAAAAAAAGTATTAAATATTTTTTGTAGACAATTTTATGATCTACAATTTTGTCTCAGATATTTTTATGATAAAACTTACCGTTTTGCTGAAAATCGCGAAAATTTCATTTTTTTTACCTTTGACCTTGAATTAAATTTTTTCCTTACAGGGTAATGATGGGGAACTTCTAGACATTGTTTATAATTATGTTTTGAACAACTTTACAAAAATTCAGCTTGTTGGGACTTTATGTAACTTCACTCTCATTTTTTGGTCTAAATTGACCGGACTATATGTCCTGTCCCTTGGTAGTCATTTGAAGTATAGGAGAATACTATTTAGCTCTATTAATTTTGTAATAACTAGCTGAGCCCAGCAGTTTTACCTGCTGTACTGTAGACTGTAGCCTATGTGTTATTCCAGGGTCTAAGCTACATCCAGTCATCCATTACATTCTTACAAACTTTCACGTTTATAATATTACTAAGATTTGTCAAACAAAACATATTGACATTGAGTAGTATGATCTGCCTCCAAACAGTTCATTCCAACCTTCATCTTAATATCACAAAAGTTGTTACAAAGACTGTGTCCAAAATAATTGCAATGCATCCAAAGAGTTCACATTTATTCACATACAAACCAGTTTGCAGAGAAACAATAAACTGTAAGCTTTATAGAGCACCGGTGGGAAATGTGCTCAGTTCAGAGGTCAATCAACTTAATGTGGAGGTAGGTATTTTCTGAATGTTAGAATTGCACAATGTTTTTTTTTTGATAGAGGTTTCTTATTAACCCCCGACGCAAAAACGACGGGGTGTTATAAGTTTGACGTGTCTGTCTGTCTGTCATGAGTTAGTCGAGAGTGTTCTTAAAGGCTTATTACACTTGGCTGAATTTAGAAGCCTAAATTTAGTCGTTACTGAATTATACGATTTTTAAAACGTTACTGAATTAAGTCAAGTGTAATCACATTTAGCATCCTAAATTTAGAAGCAAGTATCGTTCATCCTAATTTAGGTTCTGAATTTAGGTACTAAATTCAGCCAAGTGTAATAAGCCTTTTAGCCATGTTTGGTGAAAATCGATCCAAGATGGCCACCTCCACAAAATAACGAATTACATATTTTGAAAGTGTTGCATTTTGGGTTTTTTAATTTAATTCACTTGTGCAGGTGGAATTTATCCTGCCTACTTGCTTTGATTTAGTCTGCTATCATATACGGCTGCATCATTACCTAACATCACATGTGATCCCAGGAATATCTACATATATTACAGTTGCAGTATCCCTGAAATATTCAAAAGTTAAAAAATCCTCCAACAAAGTGCTTCATTTGTCATCCAAACATAAGATGTTAGCTAACTTAAATGTTTTCATGGAATCTAAATAGGTAGGTTGTACCTAGATTTATAGACTAATTTAAACAGGAATTACCTTAACAATTATCATGCTCATTCTATTTAAACCAAGTTAACAACCAAGTTAATCCCGCAATGCAAGAGATGCCAAGCATATAGGCATACACAAAAATACTGCTCCAAAGAGCCAAGGTGTGTAAAGTGCACAGGAAAACACTACACTCAAGATTGCAAAAAGCCCAAGGAAGAGAAACCCAAGTGCGTTCACTGTGGAGCCCCTCATCCAGCCAACTATAGAGGTTGTGTAGTAGCAAAAGAAATCCAGCAACTACGTAATAAGAACACCAAGAAAGTCGCCATGGTACGACACAACAATACTACGCGGGAAAAAGTTGCCAGCCCGCCAGAAAAACGTGTCACTAAATCAAATATACCCCATACAAATGATGCTAGTATATCATATGCTCAAGCTGCGCAACATACAAAGAACGTACCGCAAGTCTCACTGAATGACCAAAAATTAGATGATATTTTGAAAATCATGCTCTCGTTTGATGAAAGGTTGAAAAAGATGGAAAATAGCACTAAAGGAGCTATTTCTAAGTTGAAAAAATGATAAGAAACATCAAGATAATGGCTTGGAATTCAAATGGGTTACAGAAACATCAAAACGAATTGCAAGTGATCCTAGATATAGAAAATGTTGACGTGTGTTTGATTTCCGAAACACATCTCACAAAACAGTCATTCATAAACTTTAAGGGATACAAAATCTACAACGCTCTACATCCTGATAACACTGCAAGAGGTGGTAGCGCGGTCATAGTTAAAGAAAACCTTATTCACTATGAAGAGGCTAAATATGAACAATACGAACTTCAAGCTTTGTCTATCACTATTCAAACTAAAACATATCCACTAACTATCGCAGCAATTTACTGCCCACCAAGGTATGCCATTAAAAAAGATCAATATATAACATTCCTGAGGAGTCTCGGTAATAGATTTGTTCTTGGAGGAGACTTCAACGCTAAAAATATGAATTGAGGGTCCAGATTGACCACTACGAAGGGAAAAGAACTGTTAAATGCAATTAGAGAAATAAAATGTGACACTGTATCTACTGGAATGCCCACTTACTGGCCGACAGATCCCAATAAAATTCCTGACCTCATTGACTTCTTCATTGTCAAAAATATATCAGAAACATACATAACAACATATCAAAGCAGCGATATGAACTCAGACCACTCTCCAATATACTTGACAATAAGCGACAAGGTGTTAATTAAAGAACACACAGTAACTCTTACTAATAAACTAACGAACTGGGATGGCTTCAAGACAGATTTGGAAAACTTTATTAATCTGAAGGTCCCTCTTAAAACACCAGAACAGTTAAACTTAGAACTAGAGAATTTTGTCGAAAATATTCAACAATCAGCCTGGCAAAACACACATTATATTCATAATTACACACCAAAAAAGGGAAATACATATCCAAAAGATATAGTTAAAAAAATCTCGCAAAAAAGAAAACAGAGAGCTATCTGGCATCAATCTCGATGCCCAGAAGATAAGAGAATATTAAATAATCTCACAAAAAAACTAAACCGACTAATTAAGAAATTTACAGATGACAGCACTAATGAGGATCTTCAAAAATTAAGCAATGATCGCACTACGGGCTATTCACTATGGAAGGTGACGAAAAAGCTCAAAAAACCAGTTGACCAAGTACCACCGATTAAAGATCAGAATGGCAAATGGGCAGTAAATAACGAACAAAAAGCAAAAAGATTTGCAGAGCATTTAGAACTAATCTTTCAACCAAATGAGAGCAATTTGAATGATAGTTTTATTCCTGAATGTAATGAAATCGAGCCTAAAATTGTATAAAGCTAACCACACCTAGAGAAGTGACAAAAGAAATTAGACAAAGTATAAACCCGAGGAAAGCACCTGGGTATGATTTAATATCAGGTGACATATTACGAAACCTGCCTAAAAAGGGGGTGGTCAAACTAACAACTTTAATTAATGCTGCACTAAGGCTTAAGTATGTACCAGATTTGTGGAAAGTTGCTGAAGTCAAAATGATCGCAAAGCCTGGTAAACCACCGAATGAAACCACTTCATACAGACCGATTTCACTTCTCCCTGTGATGTCTAAATTGTTCGAAAAATTGCTACTAAAACGGCTTAGACCCATTATTGAAAATAAAAAACTAATTCCTGAGCATCAATTTGGATTTAGAAAAATGCACTCAACTCTAGACCAAGTGCATAGAATAACTGACGTAATAGAAAAAACCTTAGAAAATAAAAAAGTATGCTCCACAGTATTTTTAGATGTTGCTCAGGCATTTGATAAAGTTTAGGCATTTGATAAAGACTCAAGCGAACCAAGCCGTTCGAGTTAGTGTAGTGTAATATTAGTGAATAGTATAAAGTGGTATAAAAAGTGCTACATGTGCATAATGCATAAAGACACAATAATGCATAAAGTGACTTCCCCTTAATAGCGACAATAAGAAAAATGTTAATGGACATATTCTTAGTTTTAGTCTACCTAGCAAAATAAGTTAAATGTAAATTACCTATTAGCCAAGGTCATAGGCTAGATTGTAATATAAATAGAGAACAACAAAATACATTTTGTTGTGCTCTAATAATAGGAAAAAAAAAATTCTATTTAAAATTTAGATCAGTTATGAACAATGGTTATTGTTATATTTATCCCATCAAAAACATAAATGTGAAAAGAGAGCCAAGTTCAATATTACGATGTATGTACTCATAGTTACCTATGATTTGGTAGTTGACTTCAACGACAAAAGAAGTGAGATCTAAATGGGTGCCAAGTTCAATGGTCAGTCCTGAAAAATATTTACAACAACATAAAATATTTTATTACAACTTAAAAGATTATTTCTTCTTATCACTTAGAATTAATATTATTTTGAAGCCTAAAGACTGACTTGGCCAGTTCTCATAATATACTAGGTAGATACTCTCTTAACTTTAGCTTGATCACTATTAAACGCACTTAATGCTAATTAGTGCGCCACCGTCTTTTATCGTGTAAATTAGTCCCCTCCATCCATTGGTTGTCTGGAAGAAATCGCTCTTTAACAATAAGACCGCCACTTGTACATTGTAATTTTAATTATAATATACTTATGTATTTTCTGTAACATTATGTGGTGTACAATAAAGTATATATTGTTTTATCTTAATGATACTTCGTCGTAATGGTACCCATGAGAACTAGCCAAGTCAAACTTTGGGCTTCAAAATAATATTAATTCTAAGTGATAAGAAGAAATAATCTTTTAAGTTGTAATAAAATATTTTATGTTGTTGGAAATATTTTTCAGGACTGACCATTGAACTTGGCACCCATTTAGATCTCACTTCTTTTGTCGTTGAAGTCAACTACCAAATCATAGGTAACTATGAGTACATACATCGTAATATTGAACTTGGCTCTCTTTTCACATTTATGTTTTTGATGGGATATCATTGCTTTTTGTACAGTACTTTTTATTATGTAATAGGTTTAAGACACCCAGTCATAATAAGATTAATACCAAATGATTATTTTATTGCACCTCCCCCCACCCCACTGCTCCATGGCACGGCCGTCGCACCGCGCACCGCGGCCCGTGAGCCTCGCCGTGCTTCGATATACCTATACCTATAATTAATTTAGTACTTATTTATATATAGCATTTATGTGCACTATTGATTTGAATATTGTACCTAATCAATTGATTTTTAAACAATACTAGTTACTGATAAATTTATCTATATTCACCCAGCTATCTTATACCTACCGCCAACCTGGATGGAAATTTAACTTTTTAGATCATCTGGAACTGGATTAGAATTTCGATCAAAAGAAACCTAAGCCGACAAGACTTGTAATGACGACGACTTGGCGGGGGCACTGCCGTGCCCCCAGATACCGCCACATACCTATAATATTATGACTATACGTTACAGGTACGTAGGTATCTAAAATGTTTACACCAACTAGCACCTAAGGCGATATACTTACATTATTTTTATTGTAAACAATGTTAATATTATTACCTCTATGTTACTGAGCCGCCTTGTGCTGGTGAGTCGATATATTGATAGGTATTTACATAGGATATTATACAATTGTTACGTAGGACCAGGAACCTATTTTTATTAGTGACTAGCAGTGCCTAGCTGTTTTACCCGCTATACAGTTTGGTACAGTAGTGTATATTATTATGTTATTCCAGGGGTCTAAGCTATATTTATTATACCGAATTTAAAGTCAGTCGGCCCACCCGTTTAGGCGTGAAAAAGTTAAAATCATATATCCATACGTACAGTAGGTATAAAGCTTGTATTTATAATTATATTAGTAGGAATAGTGGACTCGTGCGCACTTCGTTGTATCTAACAGAAAATAGCCGCGTACACAAAAATTATAGCAACATGCAACACGTATTGCTTTATGCGTACCTAGGCGACCCAAACTTTAATATCATACATTTTTAAAAATTAATAATAATTTAAAATGATAAAAAAATACTAGTTTCTGATTTTTCCCTTTGTTACTACGACATTACCTATCGGGATGCCAAATTTCAGCTTTCTAGGTCATCTGGAACTGGGATATTACTTTTGATCTATCCCTCAGTATGTTTTAACTTCACCGATTACTGGATGTTTATATCTAAATAACCGTTTGAGCTGTGTTATTGGAATTTGGAACAGAGATATAGTTCGTATATTTAAGTATATGTGCCAAATTTGACTTGTCTATGTGTAATAGTTTTTGTATAACGAGGGTGTAAAAAGTCGTCAAAACGCGCTTTGGACGGTTCGTGTAATATAACACACGGCGCGCTCGCCAGTTCCTTTGCTTGAACTTGGCTTGACTCGCTGCCGCGTGTCTAGATTTCTGCTCAAATTGCATATTTTATTTTGTTGCAGCAATTCATTAAAAAAAACTTTTTTTAGCAGATAATAATGTGTAGGTACATGTAGTAGGTATGCCGAATGACGATTAAATGGTCAGTCAGTGTAGAAAATAGATTATCATAATATTTGACTGACTTCAAAAAGCTACTGAGGATTTCACAATGATGTAAAATTCTCAGTGCATTGCAACAACGCTACTTACTCAAAAGTCAAAAGATGTTAAGACTCTTCAACCCAGTAATTTCACTAGCTACAGTGTCCTGCTACTAAGAAAGAAGCACAGTAATGTTTGCATTTTATATTACAGCTCGGCGGTAGACTAACTGCCACTGTTGGGGTACCCACATAGTCAACCTCCTGTAAAGGAAATATATGTATGTAGGTACCCCCAGTAAATTTGAAGAAGATAGTTATAGACCCTGGGATAACATTCAGCTTGTAAAACAACTCATTCCATAGTTCTATAACTATTTCAATTAAATATTGATTAAGAAGTTAGACATCCTTTTATAGAATTATACAACCTCGACATTCTGCGGCGCGTCCGGAAATTCGCTTATCACCATTGTTCTTTTTGTTCTCAAATCATTACAATTCGAGACTCAAGATCACAATAATTAGTGTGTCCATCTAAAAACTTCTTTTGTTATCTAACATTGAGGAAAAACGCTTTACGCGTACCCTCACGTCGTGAGAGTCCCCATGCAGGACGAATTTATTAGCGACATTAATTATATTATTAGCGACTAAGTTACACGATATTACCAGAATTAAGAATTCCTATGTTGTCATCACTGGCCTTTTGCATCTATAGAAGATGATTTAAGCAGCGTCCATGTTCAAGGTAAGGCAACGGCACTTACGAGAATGGCTAGTAAGGCCTATACGGGAATACGGGAGTGGCAAAGTCGTATAAGCCTATGTTGTACGCTTTGTTTTTAAAGCAGGTTAATAAATCCTACCATCCTACTAATAATACAAATCCGAAAGTAGGTATGGATCTATGTGTGGACGTGTGTTTGTAACCTATCCTAAATGGCTGAAATGATTAAATTCCTAAATGAGCTGGAGCTTATAGCTTAGAACCTATAACACTTTCTATTGGGTAAAATCGCTGAATACAGCACGTTTAAAATGACGGATAACGTCTGCCGTGATTACCATATCAACGGTTTACCGACTTTTTCTAATTCCTAGTCAACCTTGACTTCATCGTGATCGTTTGACCTTTTCAATATTCTACAGACTACAGATGTTGCTATATTGAATTTCTGTTAAAAAAAAGAATATGGCTATACGCTTTCACCCACGCGCCACTTTACCACGAGCTAGAATGCTAGCTTAAATGAATATTTCCGCAAGGACGTTTCTAATTTCGTAGTCTCAAAGAGGAACCTCCAAAGATTTGACGGAAAAGACAAATTGATCATCATTCTCAGCCTGTGGTGATCGCATCCAGGTCTTTCCTGCGATTTTGTAGAATTCGTCAACCCATCAGGCACATGGTCTACCAACGCTAATGTATAGGAATACTCTCCTACAAACATACATACATATAATCACGCCTGGTTCCCGTTGGGGTAGGCAGAGACTATTTCCCTCCATTTGGTACGATCCTGACACACGTCTTTCGCTTCCTCAACTTTCATGACATACTTTATGCACGCTCCGGTCCTTGGTACTCTTCACCTGGCCTTTCCTAAGAACGATATTGATTTGGTCATGGCTAGGTCGACCAATAATCAAGACGCTCTCCTGATGGTAAGAAATAACACTGCCTATGTGCCCAGAATTTCACAATGATGTAAAATTCTAGGTGCACTGGGCCAACGCTTCTTACTTAAGAGTTAAGCTCCATAATTATATCACATGAAACTTGGCATACCATAAGTTGCCCGATTACGTACAAAGTGCATAAGTAATATGTCATAGCTCATTGTTAGCGGATGCCTAGAAGGGCTGTGGAATGAGTCAGGAGTACATATGCTTGGTTTTTGATGCCGATCGCTTGACCGCTGCATTGTTCTGTAAATTGTAGAGCCTCGTAATTTTGGGTCACTGGATTCGGAGAATTTACGTAGACTGTTGAGTTATTTCCTGTGATTATACTTTGTACTCATCAGGTTCCTAAATTAAAAATGGTAAAGTTTTAAAACATTCTATTCAAATTTCAAGTGAATTAAACAAAATTGAGAGCTTTATGAAAATCTTAGCGGTTTTCATAAATAATAATGGACATACACTTTGAATTGTGAACTTATCCTCCTTTTTTGAAGTCGGTTAAAATAGATTTTCAAAGTATAGACTTGAAAGTTTAAAGATTAAAGAATCCGTCCTACTACCTAATCTAAAACAATTTTAACTCCAAAAGAAAAAAAAAACAACAATATATGTATGTGTATGTCCAATATTTTTTTAATAATCTACGTCATAGACAATAATTAGAAAGAAAATAGCTTCTGAATAAGATACGGTAATTTCTAACAATCAAATTGATCATCTGCCTGTTTTCCACCTATCTCATAAAATAATCCATTAGAATGTATCATGACTTAGCATAAACGAATAGTAAATGCTACAACCGCCTACATACGAGTATCCCATAACTCGTGATATGAACGACACAAGTGCGGCTATCTAGGCCACTTAAGTCGTTAGAGCCAGACACAGTGTCATCGGTAGCTCCAATTAGAGACCATTACCTATTCATGATCAATACGATCATTTCAAGAAATTGTTTCGTAGAATACGATGTCATAAAATATGATTACGTACACGAGTTGGTACTTGAGACAATGGTCGATGATTTAAAATCAAATATATAATCACTAGATGCATTATTCTGAAGTCCTAAATGGTTTATCAGACGTACGTGTAAAGACTGATTTCTTAATGTGTCATAGATGTGCACCAGTACCAATATTATAAATGCTAGAACCTTCATGATTAATCTAGTGAGATTATAAACTGTCGTAAATATAACTCTCAAAATTATAAACTAACGATTCCAATATTTTACAATCTCTCTTACTATCTTCTGTACCCTGTGAAATTGTGAACTAGGACTGGCTGACATTGATATGAATTATAGTAAAACACATATATATATAATATACCAAATAACTTTCTAGAATGACGCAGTGGCCTAAATACTGATTCTTGAACTCTTTGAAAATTTATTTCTATTCTTTTCGGCTAATTCAAAGGCAAGCGATGGAAAAGCGTGTATTTCCTCCAAAACTGATAATTGACTGTAATTCATCTATTGTACCAGTAACTCTGATTAACTATAACCACTCTAACTGCACCCAACGGCCATTTTCTACTCTAGAAGTTCAGTTGTGAAGCTTTTTGAAGTCAAGGAAGGATTTTCCTAGCCTTCAAGCTACATCAAAACGTATAAAAATATATTTATGTATTATTTAATCCATTTTCATTTAGTAGTAGATACCGTAGTAGTCAAAAGCTTACTTTCAATAAACTAAAGTCCAGGCATCGATATCGTTGTACCAGCAGTTCCATTAAAATAAGACTTGAGTTTAGTTTTCTAAGAAGTGTTTCACATCGCAAATAGCGAGTCGCGTGGGGGTAAGTGTATCGGAAAGCGGGATTGTGAATGGCTTCTCGTTTGCTCAGTTTCTGGGTCGTCGATCTTGACTGACCTGTCTCTAGATTCAGGCTGGTCTCTTTAATTATTCGCATGTTTGAAGTTGGATGTAATGTACCTGTACAAAACAATACTTTGTACCTGTATCTGGTACCTTTGCAATGAGACTATTATGATAAATTTGCTGATTTGCCAAAATCAGGGAGGGATTTATTATTTATCCCGCCTTCTTAGTTTAGTCTGCTACTATCTACTATCTACGGCCCCAACGTCGCTTTACATCACGCGAGATCGTGGTCAAAGATTAGCGCATATAAATTTAAATGCGGTCAAACGAAAAATATAGACGTAAACAAAAAAAATCTATTCGTTTTGTAAATGTCGATGTTGAGTTACAAAATGAAATGTAGTTACATGGATTCAACAATTGCATACCTACCTTGTCCTTTTTGGAAACGATTCATAACTTAAAATGAAAAGACAAGCATGTATGAAATAAAAATGATATTACATTGCTTTCCAATACTAATAACAGTAGCATTATGATATGAGCAGACAGTGTGTCTTCCAGTTCATTGTACGAAGTCACGAGGTCACAGAAATAACACAACGGAAGCTCAAGTGTGTCAAACGCGAGCGGTATGCCACACAAGCCACATCTCCTATACAGTTAAACCCACAATCAGGACAATAGAATTAACTCTATTAATATAATATTATCATTATTTAAACTAAAGATTTATAAATTCGTACTCGATGATGTAATCGCGGATGGAAGCTTTATAGGTAAACATAATCTCAAATAAATTGTAAATGGATGTAATTAATATTTGAATCGAGATAAGCTCCGGATGCTTAAAAAAGATGGTAATATGTACACCAATAAAAAATGTCCGAGGATGTGGATAAAACCACAGAACAAACAGCAACAGAAGCTTCTAATGAACATTAACTGCGGACCAATAAAAAGGTCATAGAGTCGATATAACTAGGAGGATACCAGTCATATTTATAGACAGGCCAACACGCGGTTTTATTTATCTAGAGCCGCCCACCCGGCCGACTGTTCCGTCATCCGTCGGGCACGCTTCGACTCCACGTTAAAAACTTAATGTACCATAACTGATACATGAATTCTTTCACGAACTATGCGAAGGATACATAATATTTACGTTTCTTTAATAGCAATCGTAAAAGCTCGACGGTGACTCACATCCTTATGAAAAAAGGACTAAAATGGATGTTGAAAACCAGTTTTGCAGGTCTGCAAACTGCACGTCTACCTTCCCGCAATCAAAGCTACTTGAACTACACCCTTCACAATCTGATTAACATGCTTTTTGCATAAGAAACGGTACTTTGAATTAATTTCTGCAAATTCTAAAAATTAACTTCTGTCAGAATCTTGATGTTATGATCTGAACTTGAGTTCTCTCAGTTAGAAACATCAAAGGCAGTGTCGAGTGAAGCATCATCGGGGACAGACGTGTCGTTAGTCTCGTCTCAGCTGTCTCGATCGCCTGAAAAGGATACACGCGAGTTTATTTCTGTAGTGAAGTTTTGTTAATCGTTTTTGGATGGTTACATAAATCGTGGGAAGTGCGCGCGTTATGAGTTGGCTACATTCGGACCGATGAAAAGTGAAAAGCTCTCCATAAAGTTCTCCGTGTTGGCCACATGTGACGTGAAACCATACGTTATCAATATCCAAAGATAAACTATCTAGCGACTAGTGAACATTGTACAAACACCACATGTATCGTTACCCCGATTTCGAGATAGAATCGTGGTGACTGTTTACACGATAAACAGAGCTTTGGCCGTGTTTGTGTATTGATGTTTTACAGGAAAAAGTGATCTGTCTATCAGTTTATCGTGAATATACGAAGTTACGAAACTAGTGAATATTCCGGGAATTTTGTGATTTTGGATTTGGCAAAGGCCTTCGATATTCGATACGGCAGTGATGCGTATTCCTGATGGATAGTGAAGGTCGGCTTGTGTTTTGGAAGAGTGGAGTGTGGGAGGGAGGTGCACCTACTCTAAACTGCAACACCTGTAAGAAACGCCGCGCAGACAGGATGAGTGCCAATGCGGAGCGTCCTCTAGGGTACGTCCTTGAACCATAGTTATTTCATGCCTATATTGCGTGATATTAATTTCAACTTCCTTTGTTACTGTTTACATACTTTATATCCATCATTTAAGATTAAACTTAGACACAAATTGGTATTTAAGTTCACAGCTGCACCACTTGAGACGTCTGCACAATGTTTGCACGCAAATAGATTGTTATTTCGTTCAAATTCATCGCATTGTAGAGTCGTGGTAACTTTAGCTACAGAAGGGAAAATAGTTGGATGGTGAATCATGATCACAATGTTTCTTTGTACCTAATTGTACTATTGTGGTAAACTTGTTTCCTCTAATTATAATATGGTTTGTAATATTTTTTACTGATAATATTATTATTCTAAACGTGGAGTATCTTTCATAGGTCGACTTCCACTTGCGACACAGCGTGTCCCAGTGTCAACTCAAAACAAAAGTTTCAAAACTACTTTTGGAAGAATTTGATACTGCGCGCGAACATTTACACTAAGTGGAGTAGGAGCCAAAATTGTTTATATTTATCACCACTCACTTCATCTGTAGTATAATGTAGAATCTGACCGTATCTTATTTGTTATGCCGAGGTTGTCGATACCAGAGTTTTATATTTGCACTATTTTAAATTAACTAATTTATTTCAAACCTTGACTTCATGTTCAGCATACGAATCGAGGTCAGTCTTAGGCATTACTGTAATCAGTAGATCCGTGGAGATCAATCTCCAAGAAATTAATTACAATCGATCAATTGTACACTTATATAAACATTGATTGTTTACATTCAATGGACTCCAATCGTTGTGCAGGTGCACATATACATTGATTTGGGTACTACTCATTTCTCCTGCTTTGTCTTCCATTATATGAATTTGAGGAAGCAGTGAAATTTCGGTTTTCTTTCCCTTCCTTATGGTTCACTTTCTCGTGAAAGTTGGTTGAGAATCGGTCGCACTCATTCTATCTCATTTCATAACGTTATTTAAATAAACTCATAACATTTTGAATTATGATGATTGGATGCGGGTTTCCTTTTTGTTAGTAAATATTATGATGTTCTCTCGTCCCGATGAGATCTCGTGGCGTCTCTTTATTTTTAGAATGCTTGAGTGTAGTTTGCTGTAACTTCTTCTAGATTCTCTTAGATTTTTAAGATTAATTTGCCTAATACGAGTAGTATATGATCGCTAAATGGAGAACCAACGTAAACATTCATTAAATAGTTATATATTTGTATACATTTTCCTGTTCAATATATAAGTATTTTAGGACAGTGATATATTATTATAAATACACTTACATAATAATGAATTTACGATAACCAAACTAAGAACCTATCTATATATTTTGTTAAAATGAAAACTTACTACTTATACGGTCCATCGTAATCGAATTAGTTCAAAGTTCGTCTTGATTATCTTGTCAGATTTGCCTTCAATTTAACATCCGCATGTTACATTTAACACAATATGTAGAAAGGAAACGTAACTCTTAAAACATACACAAATTTATTGATACAAACCGTTTCAATATATTCGTTCTGCCACCTAAATATAATCTAACCTAATACGATAGCTTCATGCATAAACGCGGAAAATCCAGATTCCCTCAGGTGGTGGCTTCCACGACGGACGACCTTTCAAAAAGCGACCTACTCCCCCCGACATAAGGTCACGAGTCCTATAATATCTGCAGTCAATCATAACTACCGTCCGCCGAGCTATAATTAGTCCGAGGAGACATTCCTGACAGTTTTCGTATATAATTACACAGCGATGCTTTTTGTTTTCCGTTACGGTCATTGAATAATAAGAAAATTGTACACCTCCCCAACTTTTTTGCATTAAGCCGCGTCTCCAGCTCCTGTTTTGGTTCAAATATTCAACATGAGCATGACAACATCAAAAAAAATCTCGGCGATTTTGATGAATATTGATATTATGTTTTGTTGTACGCGCTTTCCATCGGATATGGAAAGCAAAAAATATTGTTGGAGCAAACAAGAAGTAAAAATCGCCGAGATTTTTTTTGGACGTTTTCGTGCTCATGTGTAGTGTTTGAACCAAAACAGGAGATGGAAACGCGGTTTTAAATAAACACCGTCTACAGTGTGTAGAACCTAGATGGTACAAGTAACGCTCTATAAAGAATACGACAATATTTCAAAATTCAAAGCACACACACAATATTTCAATTCAATAACTTGGACTTTTTTTAATTAAGCCCAAACCCCACTTCCCTAATCACTATTAATTTAGTGACAGAAAAAGTGTTTTGGTATTCCTATAGTATTAAAACCTTCGTTATAATACATATGAGAATCGGTGTCCTAATCAGTCCGATCAATACCTCTATAATCCACTTCAAGCCAAAAGACCTGTATTCAGTAATACGATTTCATAACTTTTCCACGCCACCCACATTCGGTCAACATCGAATTAAAACTATGAAGTTACAAACTAGGAAATACATACAGTAGGTAATCGACTTATCGTAGTACATTTGTTCGAAAGTCGTTAAATTAGGGCCATCGGAGGGTGGTGAGTGTCCCCACGTATTGTGTGATAAAGTGTCATTACCACTCGCCCATGTTCTAAACACAAATCGCTGAATATGTGGTAGATACCGTGCACCATGGACAAAAGTGTAGCCAAGTTCTATTGATGTTATTGTGTAGATAAGTTAATTACAAATGTATAAAAAAAGATTTCAAGCTCGCTTTTAATGAGAAAAGGCGATACACAAGTTTTATATAATGAAAACGAACTACCTAACCGATTTTGATGAAACTTGCACTATTCCCTTAATCTCATTCCCCCTTTCTTTCGTCTTTCTTGTTTAGATAAATTTTTAAATCATTATCCTATGAAAAAATATCGCAGTTCAATGAAATTACATTCATTTCGAATTGATAATTTTTTTTGGAGTTGATGAAAGCCGTGCAAGTACATACGTACATACACTTGTGATAAGACCAATGTCCTGGGATTTTTGATCGACGAAAACCGTATTGTTTACCACCGAATAACGCTGACAATTTTGTTTTACTGAACGCGATATTCGTGTTTATTAGTATAGTTTGTGCATTCCACAGACTTCCCTTATATCGTACCAAACGTATATAAAACAATAATTACTGATAAATAACAGTAGCGCGCGATAAAACTGCTTTTTCTACACGAGTTTACAATTTTACGGTTTGTTATGATTCGTCCCACATATCGCAATATTATGTTTTAGTGCATAGATTGTTGTAAATTTGTTGATTACATCATTGCACAGATAAGCAATCAATGCTAAATTCAGTTCAAGTTTACATTTAGTTATCTGATATCACTCTAGGTTGTTGATAATGCCGCTATTTTTAAATCTCTGGAATGTGATAAAGATTGAATTTTTTTTTTTAATTCTTGTCTAAAAATTCAATGGATGGATGTCATAAATAGGGGATATTTATGAAAGCATAAAACAAAAAACCGCGACAGGAGGTTCAAGTTATTCTCCAGGACTTCTGTAGCTAATCTACTGCCAATTTAGGCTGCAAATAAGTACGCAGAAAATGTCTAAATCTGATAATGATACGCATCAGAGAAGGCCTATAGGCTCTAAGATATGACTTTTGTATTTATGATATAGGATGAAGAAACGGCTGATGATGATAAAGAAACGATGGTTATGAAACCTATGTTTGTTTGTTTTAGTGAGCTGAAGAAGCTGTCAGAAGAGAGTTTAACGAGACAGCCGGAAGAAGTATTCGATATAATATGCAAGCTCGGGGAAGGTTCCTATGGCAGTGTTTACAAGGTAATATATAACACCTTCTTAGTATTTATCCCGGCTAATAGTCACGGTCCGCGCTTTCCCACTTCTTTCTCAA
Source organism: Hemithea aestivaria (assembly GCA_947507615.1). NCBI lineage: Eukaryota > Metazoa > Arthropoda > Insecta > Lepidoptera > Geometridae > Hemithea > Hemithea aestivaria. Next base: position 19,428,487 of record OX382324.1, on the reverse strand, counting down.
GGCAGGACTTGTATAATTTGCTCTATATGGTATTTTTTACTGGTTCTTAAAACAGAAGTGGGGTGGAAACTTTCATCCAACACAGAATGGCATTGCTTTGAAAATGCCGGACTTTTCACCAACTAATATAAATCTGTGACAAAAGGCTGTATTATTACATTATATTGCTGACGAAAACGCTTGTACGGTTTCTTTTTGTTTCCAAGGCCTCCTATCCTTAGACACGTGAGAAAGTCTATGGAATTATTGGACTGAACTAAAATAGAAGTGAGTTGAGGTACTCACAGGTGGTCCTATTATCAAATTTACTGAAATCGGTTGAGCGGTTTTCAAGGAAGGAAACGTGGGTCGCCCTCGCTTGGTGAAAGCCAGCATTAAGTCGGGTCCATGATTGTTCTTGAATATTCCAGGCGTTACACAAAGAGTCAGGCCAAGTGCTGGCCATCAAGCAGGTGCCAGTTGACACGGACCTGCAGGAGATCATCAAGGAGATCTCCATCATGCAGCAGTGTGACAGTCCTTACGTCGTCAAGTACTATGGGAGCTACTTCAAGAACACAGATCTATGGGTGAGTTCGATATTGATGAGAAATTAACAATTCTTCTTACTATGAGGGGATTTCCTGATGGAATTGGGCATTTCTCTTTAATCCAGCGATTAATACAATCTGAGTAGAAAAGGAAAGAGTCACATACTGCTTGACTGACTGAAACTCTCAACGCAAAACCCAAACGTCTGAACTGATTAGAATTACATGACGTGGTCTTCCGCTAAGGAAGAATTTCTCTACACAGCCAATGTCGGGCATAACCTAGTGAACGATAATTAGGGCTTATACAAAATTAAAAAAAAACTAGGGTAACCAAACACTGTCAGAGTGAAATCACAATCACAATACGAATTGTGTGGCCAATCTAGTCGTAGTTTCAGATCGACAAATCTTATTTCTCAGTTGATCTCAATATAATATTAGGAATATAAACCGTTTAGTAACTAGGACAGGAATGAATTAGTGGCTTAAGCTTATAAGCTACTAATGATTCATTATAATTAATTATCATTGTCCTAAAAACATGGAATTTGGTCCCACCCACCATACTAAGAAGTGATCATTTACTTATTTGGCACAGGGCTCATTGACCTGAAAATAACTTTCGTAGCTAAAAAAATAAAACATAAAATTATGCTAGCTTGACCATCTTGGTCAGGATCGCATGACTCTTGAGAACTCATTACTATGATATATGTATTTTTTAAAAATTAGCTTAACAATAATTAGGAAAAACAATAAATATTCCCTGTAACCTTCGTTACTGGACTTGATATAAAATTGATCTTAATTACAATTAGTTCATAATTGTAAAAATGTTTAGAAAGTTCAAAGATCGATTGCGCCGACAGCCCGCCGCTATATTTCGGTACTTTTATGTATCCACGGTTGAATGACTTCCGCGAATTGACGTGTTTTCAAATGTATCAGCATTTACGCATGTCTCATGCTCACTTTCTAGTTTATGATAAATTTTTTCTTATCTTATAGTACATAACGGACTAACTGTGCTCCAGTAAATAAATCCGCAGAAAAGTAGCCTATGTGTTATTCTAGGGTCTAAGCTACCTACATACCAGCCTCAGCCAAATACTAAATCGGCTCAGCCGTTTAGTCGTGAAGAGGTAACAAACACACACACCCATCCATATTTCTTGGCATATAAGTTTTTGTTATTTTAGGTATCGAATGTGTAAAGAGTAAGAAACATTAATCAATAATTTTTATTATTAATACAAAAATTTATAAAGAACCTATTTTTATTAAGCCGTTTTCACCCACCCACTCCTGGGTATTTTATAAGCCTTCTCATGTTCACGCCACACCTTCCGATCCTGTGCGAGCCTCATCCAGTTTCCTCCGACATATTTCACAATATCGTCTGACCACATTATCGGCTTCACAATATCGGCTGGTGGTCTGCCTCGATATCTATGACCCTCTCTTGGATTTTTATTACAAGCTTTTATTTACTTTCACTTGTCTGTTGTCTGTCTGTCTGTCTTTCTGTCTGTGTGTAATCAAATCTTGCAAGTTAAATTTGACCCACTTCCTGGTGTCCGATTGAGTTGAAAATTAGCATGCATGCATAAATCGGATGACAATGCAATATTTTCATGACATCGAGCTGATCTGATGATGGAGCTGGAAGGTGGCCATAGGAACTTTGTTATTAACCGATGCAACGCCAAATACTTTATGATGCTAGATGGTAATAATAATAAAAGCTTGTTTTTTAAAATTTCACTTGTTTTAAAATTATATTTTTCATTTTCAGATAGTAATGGAGTACTGCGGCGCGGGTTCAGTGTCAGATATAATGCGCCTGCGCAAGAAGACTCTCTCAGAGGACGAGATCGCGACCATTCTCTGCGACACGCTGAAAGGGTTAGAGTACTTGCACAGGAGGCGGAAAATACACAGGGACATCAAGGCAGGGAATATTCTGTTAAATACTGAGGGACACGCGAAACTGGCTGATTTTGGTGTAGCTGGACAGTTGACTGTGAGTAAATATCCTAAAAACATAATATATTTAGATATTCTGTATTTGTAATGTGAATTTGTAGAATATTTTTTCTTTCAATATTTGGAATTTTATATTAGACAGACCTAATAATTGTTCAACAGCCATAATTCAAAAACAAAAATGTGCCGCTTGCTCTAGCGGACAAATGTGAACGTGCAGTGTCAAATTCTCATTCAAAAGGTGTTTTTGACTTTTGTTTTTGAAAATTTGAGAGTGACGCAAGTGTCGCTCGCGTGTAAGAAAAGGTTTGGTTTATGTCAGGCTTTGAACACGATCTAGCGTGATGTCAAGCGACGATGCGGGCGTAGATGGCAGCAGACTACACCTAGAAGACGGGATCCCTGACTTTACTGACCATCGTGCTAGAACGGGATCATAATGACCGATTCGAGACACGGTTTTGTCCAGTGGGTATTTTTTACAAGCTTTTATTTACTTTCACCTGTCTGTCTGTAATCAAATCTTGCAAGTTTAATTTTACCCACTTCCCGGTATCCGATCGAGCTGAAAATTTGCATGCCTGTAAATCGGATGTCAATGCATTATAATATTATGACGTCGAGCTGATCTGACGATGGAGCTGGAAGGTGGCCATAGGAACTTCGTAATTAAACGACGATACCCAAGTTTGGGCTCATTTGATTTGTCTTGACGTGTACTTTGGTGCTGGATGGTAATAATAAAAAAGCTTGTTAAAATTTAATTAGTTTATATTTGTTGTATTTCCAGGACACAATGGCCAAGCGCAACACAGTGATCGGCACGCCGTTCTGGATGGCGCCGGAGGTGATCCAAGAGATCGGATACGACTGTGTCGCCGACATCTGGTCGCTCGGCATCACCGCGCTAGAGATGGCGGAGGGCAAGCCGCCGTACGGGGACATCCACCCCATGCGGGCCATCTTCATGATACCCACTAAACCGCCGCCCTCTTTTAGGTCACTCCTTTTACTATTTTATCGACTTACAAAAAACAGAGCAAGTTTACAAGACGACGGGAGTTTTTTTTCTATGGATGACCACGTATAATATTTTACGGAGTCGAGTCGAGGGTGATCCCATAAAAATTTAGAAAAATCCAACCATAAGGGCAGCAAAACGGGGGATGATTGATTGTTCACTAGCTGATTACATGCCTATCAAAATTGTAAAATAGCTTTTTAACAAAATATTTATAAAGCCGAAAAAATGAAAAGCAAAAAGTGCTTTGTGAACGCTCGGCATTTGCTTATTTTAAAGCACCGATTCAAATAAACTGTCCGTTATAACAGAGAGCCGGACCAGTGGTCGCCGGAGTTCATCGACTTCGTGAGCCAGTGCCTCGTCAAGAACCCGGACGAGAGGGCCACCGCTGAATATCTACTGGCACATGAATTCATAGGTACTCTAATTTTTAAAGGCTAAGTCGCAAAATGTCTGCGAAAGGGACCATTTGCGAACGAGGGACATTTAGAGAAAGGGACATTTTGCGAAAGGGACCATTTAGAGAAATGGACATTTTGCGACGTAGCCTTTTTAAATTTATATAGAAACCAGCTGACCGGCGATACTTTATCGCATCTCTTGAAAAATACTTCTCAGACCTATTGCATATACACATTTTTTACAACAATTTATATAAAAACCGGATAAACCGTTTCCGGAGGAAAGATGACAGGTCTTCTTCTTTTCGAGTCGATCGGCTATAAGTTGTAATATTATGTGAACCCTACAGCTGCTTTGACCAATGCGTCGCCACTGTTATTGCGTTATCATTGGCCTCGAAAAGGTCCTGCATTGTGCAAGCTGTAGGGCAACTTGGGCATTGTAGTTGTGCCATTGATTGGACGGTACCACAATCACACCTGTCGTCCATATTATTCCTTGGCACCCAAGAATCCCAAATTACCAATCAGTTTAGGCGTGAAGAATTAACAATCACACACACTATAGTACTATTAATATAAACGACAAAATAGTAGTATTTGACTATTTTGTCGTTTATATTGATAGTATGACTTTATTAATTGCAAAAAAAAAAACCAGTGTAGGACGTCCACCCACAAGGTGGACAGACGACCTTACAAAGGTCGCCGGAAGACGCTGGATGCAGGTCGCTTCCAACCGGTACATATGGAAGTCCAAAGGGGAGGCCTATGTGAGGCAGTGGACGTCTTACGGCTGAGATGATGATGATTATGATGACTTTATTTCCAGAAGTATTGCACACCGCCTCTATACATGTTCTCAATATTCCTTCCAACCAGGTTGTCTGTAAGAGATTGCTCTATGCGATAAGACCGCCGATTGTATACCTTTATCTTCGTGTAACGTCTACTTATGAATCAATTTCTTGTAACCAGGTTTGCAATAAAGTATTATTGTATTGTATTGTATGATAAGTGAATCATTGATTGTATTGGTGCAGGTAACGCGAAGAACCCGAGCATCCTCAGCAGTATGATAGCGGAGGCGCGGGAGATCAGGGAGACGCAAGCGTTCCGGAACGCTCAGCGAGCCAGCAATAAGGCCTTTGGAGCGGTGAATATTGCAACATTATATTTTTTAACCTCCGACGCAAAAAAGACGGGGTGTTATAAGTTTGACGTGTCTGTCTGTCTGTTTGTGTGTGTCGAACGGATTTTGATTTAGTTTTTTTTGTTTGAAAGTAGAGTTTTGTTTGTAGTAGTTAGTCGAGTGTTCTTAGCCATGTTTGGTGGAAATCCGTCCAAGATGGCCGCCGCTACAAAATGACCGAATGGAAGCGACCTGCATCCAGCGTCTTCCGGCGACCTTTATAAGGTCGTTCTGTGTCACCTAGACATAATATGGTAAAATGTTCATAAAGCGCATGCTGCACCGATGGCTTGCGAGCGCATGCTAACCACTAACCACGGAGACGCAGACACAGCACTCAGCACGCGGCTCGCTCGCTAGTTGGCATTGAAGCCAATGTTTCCACAGGTTCTACTAAGAATTTTAAGTACTTTTGAAGGAGTAAACCTGTAATTTAGTAAAATTTGGAACGTTATTCTGTAGAGTGCGGGCGGTGGGGGCGTGGTGGAGGCTTACGACGAGTGTACGATGAAGGCGAGTGGCGGGGGCACGCTGGTGCCGGCGCGGGACGAGCTGCCGGACCTGGGGACCATGGTCATCAACGAACACACTGACCTCGACACCATGAAACGTATGTCATATGATATTAACAACTTCGCTTCACCTTTACTTATATCCACTGCCTGCACCCAGCGACGCCATCAAACAATTAATCGGGATGTTACCAATATAATAAAAAATATCATTTATTTATTTATTTATTTATTAGATGCACATAACAAATTACAATCAGTTTTAACAATAGTGATATCTTAAACAAAACTTAGTTCTAGATTGTAATTCAAGAGACTGTACATTCAGAAAAACTAATTTATATAATATCGAGCGGACATTAGAACTTATATCTAACAAAATACATACATGTAATTATATAAAATAAACATATACATACACACACTATAATACATAACAATTAAGGGAATATATACTATAACATGTTTAATATTTGTATAATATCTAATCTATAAAGTATAAAAGCATAATATAGAGTAAAAACGGCATTACAAGTTATGATCTGAAACTCTAGTGGTGGAATGGAGGGCATCCTTTAAGGTAAGTTTGAAATTATATAAACTGGAATTGAAAATATCTAATTTTGTGTTTGCGTTGTTACAAGCCAAGTCGTTGTATTGTCTAGCCATTCTAACTAAGGGATTAAAATATGATATATTGTTTTTATAAATTTGCAGGGAAAATAGATGAGTTGAGTTTGATCTTCTAGCACTATATTTAGTATTTATTGTAATTTGAGAAAGTAAATCCGGAGAGTTAATCATCGCGTGAACTATTTTATAAAGATAGATGAAGTCAGAGTATTTACGACGGACTTCTAGGGACTCTACTTTAAATTTTGACAATCTATCCTCATAATTCAGTTTCGGACGCCCCAACTGCTGTCGATAGCATAAAATCCTCAAAAACTTTTTTTGTATCCTCTCAATATCCATCCATACATATAATAAGAATGGAAATTTCTCCCCATTCATTGTGATCCTTTACTAAGGTGAACTGTGAAAATACGCATATGAACAAAACGACGCGAAAAAGTCGCTTGCGCGATCTAGATCGTAAAACATTTTGTCAATTTTTCCTAGGGAAACGTAAAATAAAATAATAAAATAAATAATAATCATTTATATCGGACACATCGCCCCTAATTTACATCAAAATTTTGAAGTAAAAGTAATAGAATATAAAGTAAATTCAATTCAAAAAAATCAAAAAGCAAAAAGTGCGACAAACTAAAAATACGCCATCTATCGATCTGCCTGTAAACGAAAGTAGACCTTTAGTTTAATTCGGGCTATAATAATAAATTTGTAAATAGTTTGTGTCACTTGTGAGGTGAAACAACACCACCGATTTGAATAAAATTTTCACTAATACGTTGCAGTTTTCTCTACTTGAAACTTAGTGTTGGTTTTAGTCAAATCGGTTTTTAAATAAAAGAGTTATATCAATCTAAAGATTTACTTATCTTATTATATAAAATCGTTCGTACACTTTCGTGCTATCAACGCACAGCCCAAACGGCTGGACGGATCGAGCTGAAATTTGGACAGCGTATTTTTTGGAAAACTTCATCGTGCAATAAGAAGCGATTTTGCGAAATTCCCCCGGGAACGGGAATTATTCCCGAAAAACGTTTGTATGCAAATCCGTAACCGCTGAACCGATTGAGCTGAAATTTCGTGAAATGATTGTTGGGATTGTGATTAGAAACTTTGAATACTTTTTATGTCAGAAATTTACTTTTAAGGGGGGTAAAGGGGGGGTCGAAGTTTGTATGGGAAATTTAGAACCGCTGATCCTATTGAGCTAAAATTTGGCACAAAGGTAGTTTGAGTTGTAAAAAATGATATGGGATACTTTTTATTCCAGAAATCAACCTCTAAGGCGGGATAAAGGAGGTCAAAGTTTGAATGAAAAATCAGTAACTAATGACCCCATTAAGCTAAAATTTGGTTTAGATATAGCTTGAGCCTCTAAAAAGGATATGGGACAGTTTTTAACCCTGAAATTGGCCTTAGAGTGGAAGTCAAATTTTGTATAGGAAATCAGTAACCGCTAGCCCTATTTGATATGGATGTATGTAGTTAGACTCCAAAAAGGACATTTATTTATTGATTTTGAATAGTTTTTAACGCTCAAAAACATATTTTATAAAGAACACATACAAAATACAAACTCTTTTCCGATGTGCCACTATTTTACCCATTATGAAACTAGATGGCGCTGTTCGTCGTTAAAACTCGCAAGCGATTTGTTGGACATGAGTACCTTTTTAAACGACTTATGAAACCAAACCTTTTTGCTATTATGTAGTATTATTTATTAGTATTATGTTTAGTTGTGCATGCTGTGGCATCCTATAATTGTAGGATCACACAGACTAAAGACATAATAGCCTTAAGACTTTTAATTGTAATGTGTTTCCTGCGTTGGATGTCCTTAAATAAATAAATTATGCCAAAGGGCGGTCAACAATCCATGTCGTTATTCCTGAATCCTAGAGTTTTACAGACTGCGAGTCAAAAATTTAACACTTAATAATTACTATAAAATTAATGTAACTTTAAAATACCTGATATTAATTATTTTATTACATACCATATACCATATTTGTTGAATAATTTTATAAATAACTAGCTGACCCGGCAAACGTTGTTTTGCCATATAAATAATTAATAGGAATGATTAAAAGTTAATATGAGAGTTACACTGAGATAGCAAAATAATAATTGTTTTATTATAAATATATAATTTTATTATAAATCCGATTCTCACAGATACCGGATAAGCACAAAAAATTTCATCAAAATCGGTCAAGCCGTTTCGGAGGAGTATGGCAACGAAAACTGTGACACGAGAATTTTATATATTAGATATATTATATATATTCACTTTAAAGTTCCATCACATAATCAGAAAAATCATTGTCCTTAATTTTATGTTGAGTTTGTCTAATTGAATTATTATTATTTTATTAACTTAATGTGAGTAAATTCGTTTGCATGCCTTATTTAATAAAAGTCTTCGGAAGTTCTAAAGTTATTTTTTTTGTTGAGGTGGTTTTTAGGGTTCCGTAGCCAAATGGCAAAAACGGAACCCTTATGGATTCGTCATGTCTGTCCGTCCGTCCATCCGTCCATGTGTCACAGCCACTTTTTTCCGAAACTATTAGAACTATACGATTGAAACTTGGTAAGTAGATGTATTCGGTGAACCGCATTAAGTTTTTCACACAAAAATAGAAAAAAAATATTTTTTGGGCTCCCCATAGAACTAAAACTCATTTTATTCATCAAACCCATACGTTTTAGGTATCTACGGATTACGGATAGGTCTTCAATTATTGAGGTTTCTAATATCATTTTTTATTATTTTAAACGGTTTTATTTAGTTCACTCCGTTTGTTTTATTATTTTTTATTCTTGGGTCAAATTTAGTAAAAAAAAAATCGCAAACTTGAAATTTCGCCCTCTTCCTGTCAACCGATTCAAATGAAATTTGGTGTACGCCTTTGGTTCTGGTGACAATATAATTACGTATATTTAAAATTATTTTAAATCCAAGATGGCCGCCGCTACAAAAAAGCGGATTACATTTTTTTTTCCAATCAATATGGGTATCAAATGAAAGGACTTGATAACTAGAATACAGTGCACTATACAAAATAAAAATCAAAGATGGCACTCGCTACAAAATGGCGGATAACCAATTTTTTTAATCTCATCAATATGGGTATCAAATGAATGGGGTTGACATGTTGAATACAGTGTACTAAAAAGCTGAAAAATAAAATCGTGAGGCACGTTAAATATCTAAATTCTAAATCCCTAATATGAACATTTAAACTGAAAATTGTAGAAAATAAAATTGTTCTTTACTTTTTGTGATTTTGTTGTTAATTGGAGACTCTTAAAAGGCCTGGAATAGCTTTTATTACAGAAACCAAGCTTAAAGGGAGAAAGGGGGATCGGTGTTTTTATGGGAAATTAGTACCCGCAGCTCTAATTTTGCAGAAATTCGAAATAGATACAGCTTGAGCCAAAAGAAAGGACATAATTGAGATAGTCCCTTAGTCTTAGTTCCTTAAGTCAACAATGCATATAGGTGAAAGGGCCTTTCACCTTCCCTCACTTTTAAGGTCAGAGTTTTATGGGCATACCTACAGGAACCACGGAATCGATTTGAGTCTCGGGAATGATAGTATGAGGCATGAGGAACCGATTTAGCTTAAATTCCCAATATAGATAGTTAAAAGGAAAACAAATAGTTTTATGGAATAAGGAATTCTGGAAAAAGGAATCAATAGCCGCTAAATTGATTTAGCTGTAATTTTGTATTAAAATATTTTGAATTCCAGGAAAGTAACACAGGATTGTTTCCTGTGGTAGCGAAAAAAAACTGCATAGAAATACTTGGCTCGATTTTCTTCGCTATCCAGAGCGGGAGGAAATATAACTATGTATACTAATTCAACGCCGCGGGGATGGAAATCAAATCAATTTCGAAATAGCTGCAACAAAATGAAATTTAGAACCGTTGACTCTATCTATTACGCTAAAATTTGATACAACCTTTAGTTTGAGTCATAAAAAATGATACGAGACACTTTTTATCCCAGAAATCAACCTTTAAGGGGAGGAAAGGGGGGGGATGCAGTTTGTGTAGGAAATCGGTAGCCGCTTCTTCGTTTTAGCTAAAATTTGGTCAACGTATTCTTAATATAACGTAGGCGACCAATAAGCGGAGATGGCGCCTCCCGAGAGGGCGCGCCAGGAGGACACTGCGGTGCCACCAGTGTCGGCGGGCGAGCTGGGATATGCCGTGTCCCGGATGCGCGGTAAGCGCAAGGCTCCGGGGCCGGATGGCATTCCCGGCGTCGCCTGGGTCCTGGCGTTGGACGCCCTCGGGGACCGCTTCCGAAGGCTCATGGATGCCTGTCTGGAGTCGGGGCGGTTCCCCTCGCGGTGGAAGGCGGGCAGCCTAGTGCTCCTCCGAAAGGAGGGGCGCGCAGCAGACTCTCCCGCAGCGTACCGTCCCATCGTCTTGCTTGACGAGGCGGACAAGTTGTTTGAACGGGTGGTAGCTTGCCGCCTCGTCAAGCATCTCGCCGAGGTAGGCCCGGATTTGTCCGATCGACAATTCGGCTTCCGGGTGGGCCGGTCGACGATTGACGCGATCAAGCGCGTCAAGGCCCACTCGGACATGGTGGTCGCCCGCGGCGGTGTTCTGTTGGCGGTGTCCCTGGACATCGCCAACGCGTTCAACACCATGCCGTGGGCCGTCATCAGGGAGGCACTGAAGTACCATGATGTGCCTCCCTACCTGAGCCGGATTGTCGGGGCCTACCTCTCGGATAGGTGCATCACCTTTCCGGGCGACGATGGACGGACGCTGCGGAGAGAGATGTCGTGCGGTGTTCCACAGGGCTCGGTCTTAGGACCGCTCCTGTGGAACATCGGATACGACTGGGTGCTGCGCGGGGATCTTCCCCCGGGGGCCAGCGTGACGTGTTATGCGGACGACACGCTCGTCATGGCCCCGGGGGGGACATTCCAGGAGGCTGCCCGCCTTGCCACCGCGGCGGTGGGGGAGGTGGTGGCACGGATAGGGAGGTTGGGACTCCGGGTGGCCCTCAACAAAACCGAGGCCCTGTGTTTTCACGGGCCTCGGAGGGCCCCGAGTAGGGGTTCCACTATCCCTATCGGGGAGGTCTGCATCGGGGTCGAGCCCTCGATGAGATATCTTGGACTCGTCCTCGACGGGCGGTGGAACTTCCGGGAGCACTTTGCCCGGTTGGCTCCCCGCCTGATGGGTGCGGCGGCCGCTCTCAAGCGGCTGCTGCCGAACCTAGGCGGACCTCGGACCAGCTGCCGTCGCCTGTACGTGGGAGTCGTGCGGTCCATGGCTCTGTATGGAGCCCCCGTATGGGTGGATGCCCTGACGGAGCAAACCATCGCCCACCTGAGACGTCCTCAGAGGGTGATGGCCGTCGGGGTAATACGGGGTTACCGCACGGTCTCCTACGAGGCGGCGTGCCTCTTGGCAGGATCTCCCCCCTGGGACCTGGAGGCGGAGCTGTATGCGGCGCGCTACGAGTGGCGCGCCGCGCTTCGCCTCCGCGGGCTCACCGCGTCTCCCAGGGAGGTAGAGAGGTGGAAGGAGGAAGCCAAGGAGGCACTGCTCGAGAGGTGGAGTACGCGTCTGGCCCACCCTCGAGCAGGCAGCTGGACAGTGGTGGCAGTCCGTCCACTACTCCAGCAGTGGACGGACAGAGAGCACGGGTCCTTGACCTTCCGGCTCGTGCAGGTGCTTTCCGGGCACGGATGCTTCGGAAAGTACCTGCATCACGTAGCCGGCAGGGAACCGACCCCTGCTTGCCACCACTGTGGTAGCGACGTGGATACGGCGCAGCATACACTGGAGGAGTGCCCAGCTTGGGTCAGTGAGCGCCGTACCCTCGTCGCTGTTATGGGGGGCGAACTCTCGCTGGCAACCATGGTAAGAGCCATGGTTGCGAGCGAGGAGTCGTGGCAGGCCGTGGTTTCGTTCTGCGAGAGTGTCATCTCGCAGAAGGAGATCGCGGAACGCGAACGGGAGGTCACCACCGACCTCCCGATGCGAGCCCGGAGAAGGGGGCGTCGGAGGCGTATCTTCCACGCCCTTCTCCAGCCCCCATAACCTGGGTCTAGGCGGCGAGTACGGGGGTATTCGTCGCCGCAAGAACAGACCCACGAGGTGGCGCGCGCGGTGTTTCCGCGCACCCCTTGAGAGGGTGGGGTGAAACTCCTCTTCACCCCACCGCGGAGGGGTCCTCCTGTCAGTGAGGACCAAACGCCGTCGGGGCCGCGGATGAGTGCTTCGGCGTACCCGTTGCCCCGGCATTATGGCGTCCCGCAGGAACACCCCCAGGTTTTTTAGTGGGTATCCCCGCCGCTCCCATCTTTGGCGGGGGAGTCCCACATACCGCCCCGCGCCCCCCGGCGTGGGGTGATGATGCGCAACGCATTTTTCCTGGGTCAAAAAAAAAAAAAAAAAAAAAAAAAGGCGACCAATAAGGAGGGATTTTGTGAAATTCCCAGGAGAACGGGAATTATTTCCGAAAAACGTTTGCATGGAAAGTTATTGAATAGTTTTTATGTCAGAAATTAACTATTAAGGAGAATCAGTATTACAGGCAGGAGGAAGGAGAGTCAGAGTTTTAATGGGAATTCAGGAATCACAGAATTGATTTGAGTCGTGAGAAAGATAGTGTGAGAAATTGGTAACCAATAATTATAATTTAACTTAGGTTTAGGTACATTACAGTAGAGATAAGTTTAAGGGTTACCGGGAAAGGACCACAAATAGTTCTAATTCCTGAAAAGAGGCGTGAAAATTTGTGAAGACAATCAACAACCGTTAAACCGAGATAGTTTGACCTCCGGGAAAGGACACAGGACTGGTTCCTGCGATAGCAAAACAAAACTTCATAGATATACCCAGTCCGATATTATTCACTACCCACTGGGTTAAAACTATTTTACGCTCACAAAATCGCGGAGATGGAAATACAATCCTAAATGGCAGCACCAAACTTTCGCTTTATTGACTGTCACGCGCAACGAAGTGCGCGCGGGTCAGCTAGTTATTAATATGAATCTTGTAATTAGGGGACCAGATTGGGCTTCCGTATTCTAATAAACTTCTTACTAAAGTGTTAAAGAGGTATAAAACACTACGAACCTGTTTAAAACTTTTTGTTGATCTTAAAACGAAACCTAGGAGTTTATTAGCTTTAGAAATTATATGATTGTAATGAAAACGGAATGAAAGTTTGTCGTCAAAAATAATTCCTAGGTATTTGGCAATGCATGAGCGGTTCAGAACCTCTCCTTCGATTTCGTAGTCATATGTGTATTTTAACCGCTTGTTTGTAAAAGATATTATAAAACATTTGCTAATATTGAGTGACATGTAATTAACTTTACACCAGTCAGACACAGTATTTAAATCATTTTGTAGAGCTTGACAGTCGGATGAGTTTGTGACTATATTGAATATTTTGAGATCGTCTGCATATAATAGGCAGTGACAAGAAAGACACTCTATGAGATCGTTTATAAAAATAATGAAAAGAAGAGGACCCAAGTGGGATCCTTGAGGCACTCCAGATGATACAACTACTGGTGAAGATACATAACCCTTTAGTGCCACCAATTGAGTTCTATTCTCGAGATACGAACAAATCCAACGAAAAAGACTACCGTGAACGCCATACGAAGCAAGTTTATTACATAGAAGTCTGTGGTTAACTTTATCGAATGCTTTCGAAAAGTCGGTATATAAAGAGTCTACCTGACCTCCCACTACAAAGCTTTTACACAGATAGTTCTTGTATTCTAAGAGATTAGTGACCGTAGATTTGTTTTTTACAAAGCCATGTTGCTTATCAGATAGAATCGGCTTCACATGATTGTATAAGTAGGTGTATATTAGCGATTCAAATAGTTTGGCAAAACATGACAGGATACTTATTGGTCTATAATTCTCGCATTTAGATTTATCGCCATTTTTAAAGATAGGTATAATGTGTGCTATCTTCCAACGCTTAGGGAAAATTCCAGTAGAAAGTGATTTATTGAATAAAATACACAATGGAACAACCAATTCACTTCCGCAAGCCTTGACAAAAGATGAAGGAATCAAGTCAGGGCCAGGACCTTTGTTCAAAGAAAGTTGTTTGATTTTATGTAGAATTTCCTGTTCAGTAAGTGTTACCGTTGACAGTGAACCCGTAATGTTGTTATCAATTAAGTCACGATATGTCGTGTTACGTTCGATCAAAAGGGATGAACTTGTTGGGCTATCAGATACATAAACAGAACTAAAGTATAACGAGAACAGTTCGCAGATTCCATGCCCACTAGACGAGGAGACATCTCCAAATTTCATAACTTGAGGCGTTGAAACGCGGCCCTTTCTGTTATTTACAAAACTCCAGAAAAGTTTTATGTTCTGATCGACAGAATCTTCGATTGTGGCGAGATATTTTCTATAGCATTGGTCAGCTAATACCTGAAATCTGCTACGGAGTAATGAAAATGTGTCATAATCCCTCGGGTTACCATATTTTTTATAAAGTTTGTGGAATTTGTTTTTCTCCTCATTACACTTAATTAATGATTTTGTATACCAAGTAGGATAATTTTGAGATTGGACATGTGTTTTTGGCGTATTTCTGGTAATTATATTGAATAATCTTTCATAGAAAATATCAATACACTCGTCAATATTCGTAGAAGACAGATCTTTGTGCCAATCGATCTCCCTAATTTCACATTTAATATTGTGATAATTACACTTAAAGAAGTTTAATCTCTTATTGTTACATTTACTGAGGCCTTTGGATTGAATACTAATTATTGATAATTCAACGAGAAGAGCAGGATGGTGCAAGTCCAAGGCACTAAGTGGAAGCGTTTCGCAAACTGATATATTTTCAATATTAGACAATACCAAATCCAGCAGGCGATCATTTGTATTTTTATTATTATTAAACTGCTTCAGTGCACATAACGACATAAGTTCGTTCAAGAGTAACAGTTTCCTATTATGGGACGGTTCTAGAGATATATTACTAAAGTTAGGAGTATTAAAATCACCTATGATCATAAAATTATCGTCAGGACATTCATTGAGTATGATTCTTTGGCAATTAATATAAAAATCTTCCAATTTGTTAACGTTAAGGTCAGGCGGCAAGTAACAAACGCAAATATGTAAGTTAGGAATATTAATCTTATTAGAGACTATAGTGATCCAGATGTCCTCCATATCACTGTCCCATGATGCCTGTCTAATAATATGATATTTCTTATGTGTAGCGACGAGTACACCTCCACCCTCACGTTTAGATGAAGAAGTATCCTCTCTATCTCTTCTAAAAACATTGTAGCGAGTATCAAAAAACTCACCATCAAAAACACCCTTGTTTAGATTAGTTTCAGTTAAACAAATAACTTCATAACTATTATTTAAAACATTTAAGTAAAATTCAGTCAATTTGCTTCGAAATCTATTAACATTTTGATAATAGACTCTATCCATTGTTAAACATTTTCTTAAAAGCCATATAATAAAATATATAAATTAAAAACAAAAATAATAATAATATAAAGAAATATAATATCAATGTAATTTATTCAGCGTGTCATTATTTTTTACGTGGATCGCGGGGTTCTTCTCGTCCTTGCGAATGTATATTTGACCAAAGCGCACCCATACAAATTTGTAATTTTGGTCTCTGCAGAATTTACGCGCTGTTCTGTGTAGCTCCTTTGTCTCGGGAGACAGATGCTCAGAAATATAAATTCTGCGTGTTTCTCCAGTAAAGCCAATATGCGTTGAGGCAAGTTTGTCATTGGGATGTGCCTTGTTGTATCGAGTTACAGCTGAAATCAAGAGATCGCGAAGTCTCTGCGACGATAGCGTAACCAGAATGTTACGCGGGCGTTTTGAAGAGGTATCCATCTTAGCGACCCGTCTGCATGCCCCAATATCACCATCCGGGATCACAACTTGTAAGCATTCACAAAGCTTTTTAAATAAAATCATCAGGTTTTCATTTTTGCTTTCGGGAACTTCATGGATCTCCACATTAAGGTTGCGGGACACCTTCTCCATTGTAGACATTCTCGTTTCAAGCTTAGATAATGAATTTTTAGATTGAGCAAGTTCAGTTTCGAGTCGGGTAATCCGAGAATCCTTCTCGTGAATTTCCGATTTCAGATCTTTTTGTTCAGCGGACAAAAAATCCGTCGTAGCTGTGAAATCCACCTTAATCTGCTCTACTACTTGCTCAATGCGGGCGTCTACCATTTTTTCGACGTCCTTTTTAAGAGCCGATCTCAAATTCATCATTATCGCAGAATCCGGAGCAAGTTTTAAATCAAAAAGCTTACTAATACTTTCCATAGTGACTGGACCATTCATTAAATTAGCGCCTGTTGGAGAACTCGAGGCAATACTCCGTTGTGAACAAGTAGGCGCTTGCTCCAACGACATATCCAGAGATTCATTGAAGGATTTGGCCTTACGTCTCTGACGTATTGGAGTGTCGTCATCGTTTCTACGTTTAGTTACGTTCTGACAATAGGGGCAGCTTAACCCAGCTAATTGCTTGGGGTGAAGTTTACTTAAAGCATCTGGAGAGAGGTTTAAGCAAGCAAAGCAGTATTCGGAGTTGCAGCTATTACACTTAAGATATTCATTTCCATTGAGCGTGATCATACAGCCATGACACCGCATTGTGCAAATAATGCTGAAGCGCTGATTATAATATTGTTATAATAATATATCTAAACACATACAATATAGTACAAAACACTTCCAGTATGTAGACGCAAGCGCAATAGTATGAATGCGGTAGCTAATTTCGCCGCAGCGCTTCACGTTCTCGTGGCTCCGTCGCACAATGCACGACTCAAGATCCAGAGCGCGCGGGTTCGCGCCACCGCAGAGGCAAACTTTGTGCACCACAGAAAAGTCAAATTACGAGAATAATAAAACAGTCACAGCGACACTGTTACACAGTTAGATGATTGCACTCACTACCACCATACAAGGGACTCGGCGAAGTTGGAGCGGCCCTCACAGCGTGTCGTAGTAGAGGGGCCTGGAGCTCCTCACGCAGGCAGGAACGAGAGGTCCGACACAATCCAATATGGCCACGGGGTCTTACGGTGGCCGCCTCAGGAAGGAACGAGAGGGGCCGACAATTCTCAACTTTACACAGTGGCTCAGAACTCAAAAATAAAATAAAATAAATTAACACTCCTAGAAAACGTCCGCTCGAGTCGAGAGTCCGAAAGGAAGGGAAATCATTAATTAGTCCGTAATTTAAATTAAAAACAAAAATAGATACACTTATTTTTCAGTGTGTGAATAAAATAAACAGACTGAGAGAGAACTGAGATGAAACTTATGATAAAAATTGACTTAAAAGTTTTTCCGTGAGAACGTGTGATATTTTAAACAAAAAATATGTATGTACGTGTCATATTTTTTTTAAATATTTTACTTGATGGCGTCGTCGAGGCCGACCTAGAAAAAGGTGGCGAGACGATCTAGACGCGCACCAGACTGACTGGCCAGAGGTGGCGCAGGATACAGATGCGTGGAGGGATTTGGGGGAGGTCTTTGCCCAGCAGTGGGACAGTATAGACTAGGAAAAAAAAAAAACTTGGCCAAAAAATATATTTATTGTTTCTAGGTCACGACACGGACCCCATGGACACGAACAAGCCCAAGTACCGTCCGCTGTTCCTGGAGCACTTCGACAAGAAGGAGGTCAACCATCTCAATATGACCCCTCACAACGGGACCATCTCCGCCGAGTCTCCGATCTCGCAGGAACATATCATTAGGTAAACTTTTATACTAACGGTAGAGCATATTATGATCAAATTTTCTTACAAAATATAGATTACAGGCAACCAATCTAATATGTGTTCACTATCTGGTCGATCATAAATCTAAGGGAATGTCAAATACTGCTAGCAATGGAGATCCATTGGTAGTTTGAGCAGCAATATCTTTATGGTTCTTGAAATAAATGCCATCTATATGTAATGCCAGCTTATATGTTTGCTGCCGAGCTCGCCGATCAAAGCGTTCAAGTAAATGTTGAAGAGTGTTGGCGAAGTTAGACCTCCCTGTCGTACTCCACACTCTAACCGATAATACTCCGACAACGTGTCCGTTCATCTGATGTTATTGACCTGGTGGCCATACCGATATTTAAACATACTGATGATGTCTTTTGGCGAATGTATGTGCACTCAAGGCTAGTCTTTAAAACATCATTCCTATACCACGAGGTCAAAAGCCTTGGATAAATCAAGATAACACGCAAACATTGATGATTTACGATTTGCATAGTACTTGACGGTGTGCTTTGGACACAGTATAGCACTTTCAGTAGATAGTTTGGGTTTAAACCCAAACTAGTTGTAAACGCAGTTGAAATTTTCAGTTTCTTTTTTTTACCCCTGACTCCCGACGCTAAAACGACAGGGTGTTATAAGTTTGACGTGTCTGCCTGTGTGTATGTGTGTCTGCCTGTGTGTATGTGTGTCTGTCTGTGGCATCGTAGTTCCCGAACGGATGAACGGATTTTGATTTAGTTTTTTTTGTTTAAAAGTACAGTTAGTCGAGAGTTTTCTTAGCCATGTTTGCTGGAAATCGGTTCAAGATGGCCGCCGCTACAAAATGGCGGATAACTTTTTTCCACGACCCCCTCAATATGGGTATCAAATGAAAGGGCTTAACTAGTAGAATACAACGCACTATAATACATTTAAGATCCAAGAATCCACCACAAAATTGAGAATTACATATTGCGTTGGGGGTTTTTTTAATTTTAAATTTAATTCAATTGTAGTTGAGCACTGTTTTTGTTGTTTTAAACGTGTATGTATTTAATTGTCAGCGGTGGTGCGGGCGGCGGCGGGGACGGGTTGCAGGCGGCGCTGGTGGAGGAGGGCAACTTTGAATTCGTAAGTCAACTGCACGTCGTCAGCCTGCTGGCGCTGCGTCCGTACGTACCGAGTGGGGACCTTGTCTGTCTGTCTGTCTGTCTGTGTGACACTAACTACTCATGCTGCGGGCTTAGGGACTGAACTGTAGCTCAAGTGGGCGTCACAATAGATCAGCAATGGTCGAAGCGGCAAAAACCCCTTGAACTAAACTCTAATAATAATAACTACTCATGGAACTGATCACCTGTACTGGGGTGTCGTCATATTATCAATGTTAATACTCTGTTCATTGGAACTCGGTTCCAAAAAAACGATTTTTTTCGATAAGATTATCGCTAATCGCTAAATACTAAAATTATTATCTTGATGTGTAAATTTGCTCTATCTCAAACACTACACGCGCTAGGAATCTCAATTTGCAAAATTTTACTCTCCCGAAAGGGTGAAACGGGATAATAAAGTTTATAGGGAAAATCGTAAGGGATGCACCGATTGAATTGAAATTTGGTATGTACTGGAATTATATAGGTACAGTTTATTTTTATTTAAAAAAAGGGATTCCGCTGGGTATGGAACTCCATTCTTCTTTGCTTTGCATCTAAAAGGGTAGGTGCGTTGATTAACCTGAAATTTTGTAAATAAGTAGCTTATTGACAATAGTCTACATTAACTATCTAGTCACCTTTTAGGCGTCATGTTGTGTTTCAATGACTAACATTTTAAAAAATGCTTTATGTTAATATGCCAGCCGTATTTCGGACCGAATTCTCAATGATAAAATGTTTAAAGTGCTAATGAGATTTTGATCTCATTGAGTTGATTAAATTGAACCGATAACCTATAGAAAATGTTCGCATGGGGTAGAGCGCTGTCTTCACACTCATATAAAGGGATTTTGAAATCTATGTATCTGTAATTTATACATTTTAACCGTTGTGGTATGTGTCTGCGCTATGTTGTTTTAATGCTAAAATTTACATCTGCTATTTTTGTTGGGATTTTAATAACTTTAACTTACAAATTTGATATTTACGCTAAAATACATGTACATCTAAATACATAAGAGGAAAAAGTGACTTGATTGACTGCATGATCCATCAACGTATAGCCCAAACTGCTGAACGGATCGGGTTGAAATTTGTAGCGCAGACTTTATGACGTGGACCTCTGCTAAGAAAGGAAGGAAGGAGGTTTTGCCACACATTATAATAATTAAATTCACTGAAGCTTGTTCAATTTCACTGATAATCCCATATTAATTATTTGATTAGTTTTACAAATCATTATAAAACCAAGCTCGACTCCCGACTAAACAATTTTTTTTTATAGAGGACTAAACAAGCGTTTGCCCGCAATCTCACCTGTTGGTAAGTGACGATACAGTCGAAGTTGTGGCACGCTTGCTGAAAATGCTGAAAAACACAAACGGTGTGTTTTTAAAAGGATTTTCCATACAAAATTAATTTCAGGCACCTGGGATAGTTCTATAAAACGTCGCCGCAGCCAGTGCGTTACATCGCGAAAGTTTAAAAATATTATTTCATTGACAATGATGATGATGATTGATGATGATGATGATGATGTTGTCCACAGCTAGCGTACTTGCCGGACGCGGAGCTAGAGGCTCGCGTGTCCCGTTTAGACGCGGAGATGGAAGCCGAGATAGAGCTGCTGCGAGCTCGCTACTGTCGCAAACGACAACTCATCCTCGACGCCATGCAACTCAAGCGGAAACGGCAGCAGAACTTCTAGGACATCTTCCTTACCACCAAGGATATAAGAGATATAAGGATATGAGAGGATCTCCATACCATGGACCTTAACTCTGATGATATTAAAGCAGTAATCAAACCTTGTGATACAACCCTACGAAAGACCTTAAATTCAAGGATATAAGAGCTATGGTGGCCTGCAGTGTCATGATATCCTTATGACACTGCAGTACCGTGGCCCGTGGACCTTTATTGCAAAGATAAGGGCTGTAGTGCCTTGATACTGCCGCAAAAGACAACTCATCCTCGACGCCATGCAACTCTGTGTAAGAGTGGTCAGTGTAAAAAAAGACTCATCGTCATTTGTACCATATTGTAAAGAAGATACGAACTATAATAGTTTAAGATCAGTGGTCAATAAGATGGATTTTTGAGTGTGAAAAAAGTAGCGTTAATTTGTGCTGTTTAAAGACCTTTTCAAACCTGAATATTCGCTACCCCCTGTTGTAGCGTAACAAAAAGCACAGAAAAAATTACTTAGTTTTGTTTCGCTCCCGCCGGCGGTTGCGAATATCGTCCAGGTTTGAACAGGCCTTTATGGTGATTCTGTGGACCATTGGATTGTAGAAAATGTGATCTAATTGTCCAAGAAATTAGGTCTATAATGGAATAATGTCAGTTTAATAATAAAGAGACTTTGTAAATTCACTGTCAGAACTTTGATGTATTTGGCAAGTTGGTGCATTTGTGTGTGATCGGTGCTAAATAAGTGCTCAGTGTAAAAACAGGCTGACAATGTGTAATGTATAAAAAATAAGATATTGTTTACTTTCAACGACAGTGTGACATCTTAAAAACTTACATTTTCAAAAAATTAAATTGACTTAGTAGTTGAAGATTGTTTCTGTAAAGTTTTTTTGAGATGTCGCATTGTTGTCGCTAGGAGATGGATATGAACAACGCACTTGTATCCAATGTATAGCAAGTTGAAACTTATGTGGTGGAGTTAGGTTTTTTGTGATTATTGCAATTGGAGTAGATTTGGTTTTATGTTCCCAATCATTTTTGATATAATATGATCAGTATAATCAATTTACAGTTTAAACAATTTCATTTACCTTTGCAGTGTCTTTTTTGTTTTGATAAAGTGCTTTTGACACTTATTGATATTTTTTACACTGCGTCATAGTGTATCGTTGGCGCGTCTGGACCATTATAAACAGCCATTTTCAAAATTTAAAGTAAGAATTAACTAAAATTATTTTCACCTTGACATTGCATTAAATTTTCAAAAAATTTACTATAATAATAATTAATTAATTGGAATTATTTTTGGCTTGAGTGGTGCCAAACAACGACTGACATCGATCGTTCCTAAAATGAAACCAAAAGTCATTAACTGGCCTAATGAATATTTTCGAAAATTTTACTTTTAGCCAAAGTTAGTGCCACATTTAAGGTATGGAAAAAAAAACATACTTTTTGGCCTAAAAATGTAGGTTTTGTTTTAATTGCAAGAAAATATTGGTTTGAAAATTTTAAACAATATGTTGCAGTGCCTAAAAGTAATTTTAAAAATATTGTCACAAATAACGATCAAAACAGCACCATTGGTAAAATAAAAGTATAAGTTAATTTTCTGTATTTATAATATACCTTGGTTTTATTGATGGTGATAGGTGTACGTGAAAATATACTTTTATTGGAGAAAAAGTTAGTATTTTAGGACTAGACTTGTTAATAATTAGATGATTAAAAATAACTTTAAATTAAGATAACCACATATCTGTTTATTTAAGGTAAACAAATTTTCATGTAAAGTGTGATTGTTAGCAAAAGCTACCGAGCCTAATTTTTGTATGCCTAATGTTAGGCCGTCCTTTTACTGTCATTTTTTGGGGGTTGGCTAACTTTTTTTTCGTAACGCGCGTTAATCACGTCTGTTAAAGACGTATACATTTAAACATTTTCTATTGCAGGGAGGTTTAAATAAATTAGAAATATGAAATTGTAAGTAAAATCCCTCGCAATGAAATATAGACATAGTATAATGTATTAAATTCATGACAATATATCATGTAGATCTAATTATATAAAAGTAAAGTGTGACTGACTGATTCATCTATCAATGCACAGCTCTAACCACTGAAAGGATAGAGTTAAAATTTAGAATACAGATAGGTTTTGATCTAGATCGCTAAAAGGCTTATTACACTTGGCTGAATTTAGAAGCCTAAATTCCGTCGTTACTGAATTAAGTCAAGTGTAAAAAATTCAAAAGAAGTTCTGAATTTAGAAACTGAATACAGCCAAGCTTATATGAAAGAATTTTGCTGGACGGATAAAGGGGTGAGCATAAGTTAGTTAATATTATAATGAGTAAGTGATGTTTTGTTATGGTTTGGTGTATTCTGTTTGAAACTTGTTGAATAAGTTCCTTATTATTAGATCTCAACGTAATATCTCGCTAATGTAATATATTATATTAATATTTAGGTAGATTTATCGACTGTACATTGAAAGTTTTGTAGTAGGTTGTGAGTTTCATGAATTTATAACGAAAATTATTTATGATCAAATTTTAGTTGAAAAGTAACTTAAGTACAATTTCCAATAGAGATTGTGCGTTTCTAATAGCTCAGCTATGCCTGTGCCACCCTGTGAAACACAGTGTTAATTTCTCAAACTAAGTGTGAAAACGGGTATTTCCCGAGCGTTCACACTGTTACCGAACGGAAAAAACGTTTCCTTCAGTCAGTGTTGAGGATCGCTTCTTTTTGTTTGCACTCGTACCTATATCTCACATTTTTTTTGTGTTAAATCTTTTATCTACAAATCAGTACTATAATACTTTTAGCAGATATATTGTGTGAATTGTTCTCAGTTAGAGTGAGTCCCCCATTGGGAACATCTCGTCTAAATATTTCAGCATTCGTCTTTCATTATGAGAACGGCGAAGTTATGGAACTCGCTACCACTCTCAGTGTTTCCCGAATGCTATAACGTGGGTTTGTTCAAATCAAGAGTGAATAGGTTCTTACTAAACAAGCGTGCTACAACTTCGACTGCATCGTCACTTACCAACAGGTGAGATTGCAGTCAAACGCTTGATTAGTCTTCTATAAAAAAAAAACCCTAATCTTGGAGCAGTACATGTTTGCGTCTCAGCCTATGCTATATCTCAATTGAAGTAGATTTTAAGCTATGGCGTTTAGTAATGATGCTATAAATTGTCATCAGTGTTAACTAGGGGGTTAACTGATCGTGAACGAATCTGAAAAAAGTAGCGATCGTCAACACTGACCGAGCGAAACGTTTTTTCCCGCTCGGTAACAGTGTGAACGATGGGGTGTTAACGACGGGAAGTACCCGTCAAAACCACTGTCAGAGAAATTGACACTGAGTCAAGTGTGGCATAGTCTGATAGTAGTATAACTTGTATAGTTATGAAAATTTATAACAGATTTAATGTAAAATCAACTTTGCCATAGATTAATAGAGTGTATTTTTCAAAGTCAACTTTTAAAACATTTTAGAAGTGCCATTATGTGAAATATTCAAAGTATTTTCGTACTTAAAGCAATAGATACATATAAAGTAAATTGTTCTATAACTTCCACGTTGAAGTAAATTGGTGAATACATATTTTTGTGCCATTTAATACAATTCCAAATGAATCAGCTTCAGTCAATGTGATGTTTTTAGAATGAGCTTGTAGTAACGTTTTGAGTTAGGTTGGTGGCGTCAAAAGCCTCTGATCGTTTGAAATGTACAGGGTAAAGATTATAATTGGAATGTATAATGCTGTTTCTTGTGCTAACTGATATAACTCTACTTATATCACCGTAATTTAGTTAAACGTAGGAGAACGTTACTAGTTATACGGTAAAAATGTTTTGGGTGTTATTGACTAAAAAAGTAGAAGTTTTTGATGGCGATATAAGTTGAGTTGTGTCAGTTAGCACAAAACGCAGATAATGTAATATAGCTGAATGCGATTTACCGCTTAATCAAATACTAATTTACTATATTTTGACGTAATATAAATAGATTATTTTCACAGTACCTAGTATGGTACCTTATTATTAAAGATTTTTAATTTGTGATCCTGTTGACACGACATGAAATTATAGTAGGTACCTAATGTTTTTTTCTCATGATGTGAAAATGCCCCAATTATATTTAGTTAATTCTGATATATTATGCTGTTAGTAAATTTTGTTTAATATGTTTTGTAATAAATAATTTAATATTATATAAAATACCTCTTGTAATAAATGATGTTCGTTAACGTTTGCATTTCGATTAATGCTCATTGAATCAATTTAGTGTGTTTTGGAAATTGAGTGTAATAGTATACATAATAATTTTATGATTTATACATAATAATTTTATGATTTATTAAACCGCCTGTATCGCATATAAAACTAAAGGCAGAAATATACTATACTAACTGTGCCCAGCGGTTTAACCCGCTGTTCTATAGCCTAAGTGTTATTCCAGGGTCTAAGCTATCTCTATACCAAATTTGAGCTTGATCGGTCCACCCGTTTAGGCGTGAAACAGTAACAAACACACATCCAGACATCCATTCTTACAAACTTTCACGTTTATAATATTAGTAAGATTACACTGGCATTGTGTCGTGGCGCGTCAGAAACAGAATATTGGTTTCATACATATACTATGGATAAAAACATTATTATAGTGTATTGTGATTCCCATAATGGAATACAATAATACTTTATTGCATACCATAAAAAGTTAGAAACTTACTGAGCTAGAATAGAATAGAAAACTCTTTATTGTTCACACTAATACAATAATATAGCTTAGAACCTAGATAGGCTAGCTAGCTAGATATCTTAAATATGAATATCAAGGTTCATTCTTACAGACCACCTGGAAATGGATTATAACAGATTATAATATAATAGTCGGCGAAGACTAAATGTATAAACCCAATATGGTTCTGACGCGCTACGACACAATACCACACAGTAGTGTATTTCTGCATTATATTTTAATTTTGTAAAGAACATTAAAGCTGCCAGTATGAATTTCTCTTGCAGTACGTACGGAGGGCACTGTAGCTAGTGAAATTACTGGGCTAAAGAGTCTTAACATCTCATGACTCTTGAGTAAGAAGCGTTGGTGCAGTGCTCCTAGAATTTCACATAATTGTGAAATCCTAGGTAACACTGTACTGATTATGGGCAGCCGTTATCTCTTAACATCAGGAGAGCGTCTTGCTCGTCTTCTACTTCATCACATAAAAAAAAAAACGTAAATTAAGAAAGAGGGTCACGCTGGCAGCTTTAGTCCTAAAGTTCAGATTGTAGCAAAACTGCGTACAATAAGATTTTGTTGAGCTATTACGTTGTGTTGTTACGGAGTGGCTTCAAATTGCGTTATACAGGGATTGTACACATGCCCACAAAAATGTAATATTGGATATGAAAAATCCATAATTAGTTATTAGTGTTGGCATATGTGCAATCTCCAGAAAGGGATGTCTACACAAGCAAGGATATCTAAGAATCCTGCCCTTCTAGCCAAATAGATCACAGCTTATTTTATAAGACAAAACGTTGTGGCTGACGCTAAAAAAATCTGCATTTCAGTACATTTTTATGCGATAGCTACAAACGTTTATATCAAGACTAGAGGGCTATGATCTTTTTGATATATTTGCGACGAGGAGAGTCAGTTTAAACATAATTTTAATTGTATTATTGACATCGATATCGCCGCGATAATCTCGCTCGTGTAGACACTCCCTAAGCCTTGTAAATATAGTTTGTAGTACAGAAGTGCACTTTATTGTAGCGGTTGAAGTGTTTATAGCTGCGCGTACGCATTATATTTTTGGACAGACTCACTCAATAAAAAAATAATTAATAAAACATTTTATTTGATTACACCTATTTTTAAAATCAACAAAGTAAAACTTATTCTAAATAGGCCTGAGATAAAAAAAAAAACTTTCTGAGAATACATGATCATATAGATCTTAAAAGCATTTACTTAGGTAAAATAATATTTGATGACTAGTTCTAATCTTTGAATTTTTTGTGTCAAGCAAACAAAAATACTCATTATATAAATTAAACTACAAGTATGGGTCATAGCTCATTAGAGCCACCCGGCACTCCGCACCGCCTCGCCTTGCGACCGAGCCGATCCGGCGACGCTACGGAGTTGATGTAGTGAGCGCTTACCCATACAAATCCATATAGAGAAAACTAACCGCACGAGGCGAAGGCGGAGTGGGTGCCGGGTAGCTCTAATGAGCTATGACCCTATTATGTATCGGTGGGTAGATTTCATAAGACAGGCTCTAACAATAGCCTGTAAATTGCAACTGGAGGCATGTAAATGACTTCACTTGCACTAGCCATACAAAAATATACCATCTTGTATTACAATGCTATGCTTCCTCATTCCAGCTTATTGTTTTACAATCTTACTGCTATATGATACTTTGATCAAGCTTACAGAACAGATTACAGTTAGAAATATTCCAATACAATAGTGTTTATGGATTTAAGAAAATAGGAAATCTGAACTGATCGATATATAAATACATTTCAGATATAAAGTAGTGTACCTTATACAGAGAATAAAAATTCATAAGTAACTTAATGATTAATGACTAATAGTCTATCAGAAACATTAATACATAGTGGAAAGAAAAAAAATTGTGCAGTGATCTTTAAATGGAAGAATATTGTAGGCCATGTTACCTAGTTTCAGTTTTACACTATTTTGGTACAAATGTATAACTATAAGACAACATACACACATATTTAAGTACACTATGTATACGTGACTAATTTTTCTTAGGCAAACTTCTAGATTCTAAACCAACAAAAATCTCAATTATTAACACTTAAACTAAATAAATACTTGTCTTTGATATATTTATGATCGTTATTAGTACCCTGATCATATTATGATGGAAAATATTTTTATTTTTTATTTGGGAAACCAAACTTACTTTACCTAATCACAGCTAAGGAATGTTAAAATTACTAAAATAGATCTTTTTACTTGATAGGTCATAAACTTAAGAACTAAAATCTAGTCTTACTGAGAATCAATGACATTTTAAATTATAGGACAAATCGAGCTAAAAACACTGCATGAAATATATGTGTTTGATAGTAATCTCACCTGCCACGCCATGTTGTAATTTCATTTGTGGCTAGTAGAGTAGGTATGATTCAGGTAATATACCTACTCAATACTCAGCCAAAATTTTGCCAAATAGTGTGACATGTCTCCAAAATTTAAAACATCATTGATTCCCCAGTTATGTTAATAAGTTGAAATTCAAGAAAATAGTTTTTAATTACATTAATTAGAATTTAGTTTTAGTGGTTTATAATAATTATAGTTTTAAGATATTAAAATAGGAATGTGTGGACGTAATATCGATAGTAATTGACGATATTTTTGTCTTTAAAGATAAATAAGAACCCTAACTATAGGTACAATGAGTAAATGCAGTTATGTATCTTAATATTTATATTGGTATGTACTGTTAACACATTCAACGCCACTGACTTATGTTTTTTTATTTATTTGGTCGGTTTATTTAATTTGTTAAATTAACGATGACTGCTCTGCGCCTGTAACCCTTAGATATTTGAGACCTTGAGAGTTGTTAAATCGCGTCATACAGTAGGTGTTGTCGCAGGGTACCTACAGACAGTACCTAATGCTACCACATTTCTTGGCGGATTTACTGGCAAAGATTTGGTACTACCCCAGGTGGCCTCTGCAATAATTGAGGCCTACCAAACTGAAAAAAAAATGTAAGTATAGACACTTGGCAGCAGTGAATGTAACACTTTAAACTTCCGCGATTTGAACTCATGTTAATATTATTAATCGGATATTGATCGGATCGGATTATTTTCGGATTAGTGTTGCGTGTCGTGAAAAACCTGAGAACACTTTTGACCGAGTGAGGGTAGATGTAAATCTATCGTCTCGAACGCCGTAGGATGAACGCCTCCGCAGTTTTCTCGTGAGCACGGTGCATGTAACTGTACCGAAACGTCGAGGTTGGTTTTATAATGTTTTTAGAACATAATATAATATTACGCCATAAGTCCCGATTAATAATATTGGCAGTGAATGTGTTAACATGTATTTAAACAAAGGTGTTATCAGTCGATTAGTTAATAGCACCATTATGACATTAGTGACTGTTAATGTGATAATGTTCTTAGGTACATAATATTTATGTTTCATAGTATTATTCTCTTTTAGACACTTTCTATTTATAGGCCAAATTTTTAATCCTAAAAACAAAAGTGTCAAAACTTTGCCAAAATAACTCAAATGATTTGGCTATATTTTTTTTCATTAACAATTTAGGCTGACCCGACATTGATCATGTGAACGACGACGTCGTTACGACGTTACAGTCGCTACTTTCCAGCGAATTACTTATGCATCAGCCATTAGGTTTTTTTAGTAAATGGAACTTAACTTCAGGACTATCTCCACTTGCGTCATGCTCTGTGTCGTAGTATCACATTCTCAAACAATATAGGTAAAACATCACATGCTTTTTTAAATGAAAATTTGACAACACGCACGAAGTGGAGTATGGGGGGTTGGACTGTTGACACATCAATATGAACATAACTTCAAAAAGATTTCAAAGAAACTATACCTAACACAAAATATTTCAAATACTACTTTGTAGAGAGATTCTATGTATAGAATTTAAAAAAATAAGCAAATGTAACTACATACAGGTTCGCCCAATAAGATTCACAATCCTATGTGCATGTTTGGTACAGGTGATAAACAAACCGTGGTCGGCGGTCTCATTGCTTCTTGAGGATCACTTGGCAGTAGAGCATCGAGTCAATCACTGAAACAACAACAATATTATTAGTTTATCTATCGCCAGGCAGTAGTTTTGTTGGTTACATTGCCCTTAATTGTGGAATATAGTGGACGTAGTTTACCGAAATTGTTCCAATCCACAAGTCACAAGGGCGTAGTTAAGCAAAAAGTTTAGGTTAAATAGTAACGAACATACCTACACATACATTCTTAGTGGACCCGCGCGCACTTCGTAGCGTCTAACAGAAAATGATCAGTGTTTTTCTACTGTATTATGCATGTATTACACATAATATAAATCTTCCTTATATTCTTCCGTATTTAAAAAAAACCGAATAAAATCCTCTGCGTAGTTTAAAAGATTTAAGCATACATAGAGACAGACAGGGATGCATCTTTGATTTACCCAGTATTCAGGGAGGGATTTATCCCGCCTTCTAGGCATAGTCGGCTGCCATCGACGGCCGCATAATTGCCTAACATCACGCGAGATCGTAGTCAAAGGCTAACCTATAAACAATTTAACCCCTTGATCCAGGAAAAACTTCCGGTTCAAATTAAAGTTGACATTATTTCTAGCTTCTCTAAAACAAGGTTTAAATTCGCATGCGCGGGTGTGGCCCGATCGAGCTGCTCGGGAACTTACGGGTTAAAAAAATACTATGTATGATAAGGATACTCACAATACTGCAACCCTCCAGCGATCATCTCATAGACCTGCAGCGGCCCATCACTCTGCAGCAGCACCTCACTCATGAACAGGTGGAGCACCCGAGCTGTCTCAAACAACGAGTCCAGCAGTAACCAGGTGGTGATGTTGCGGCCCACATTCTTGCTCGTGGAGCGGAACATCACCACACTCGAGTTCAGGAAACCGATCATGCTTGTCACGATGATGAGACCGCACAGGAAGTAGTGGAGCACTAGGAAGGACGAATAAATAATAATAGGCATGTTAGGGTCAAAATTTATAAAATAAAATTAGTCCGTATTTTTAATAATAAAAAAAATATTCAACATGTATTTTTTCTTGCAAATAAAATATAATATGGCTGAGATATAACGCTTATAAGATTCTGTGTTGGGACGCGTGATGTCACATCACTAAACAACTACTAGATTGAGTGGTGTAACGTCACGATTCACGATCAAGCAACTTTAGTGTGTTGAGTGTTGTATCTCTCACGTTTCTTATCAGATTTACAAATAAAAAAATATGTGTCCAATATTTTTCAATAATCTAATCTACATTATCTATGGTCAAAACACTTTTTTTTAAAGTCAACATACCAAAATTGGTGTTTATTCTCCAACAGAAAAGGTTACCTACTTACACTGTCAGAGTCAAATAACAATTTATAGGTTGTGTGGCCAATCTGTAAGGGTAACGAGATTACTACAGGGCCTGCTACATGACCTAACAACTGCCTCCTACATATTTTATAGGAAACAGCCAGGATCCACAGTTTTACGTGCCGCGCCGAAACATGGTAGTGTCCAGAGAAGCAACTTAGTTTTATGTAGACTACATGCTACTATTTAGTTTCAAACACTCCATGCAAAGCTGCTTGCCTGGAAGAGATCACTCTAAGTGATAAGGCCACCCATTGTAGACCTTAATATAGTTTAGTTTAAAGTTTTGTTTAATTAACTTTTGGTCTCAATAAAGATTGTTGTATTATATTGTAGTGATGTTTAGTTGGCTTACACTAGTATAAAAAGTAGTTGTACCCAACATACTTCCAGTTTTATCCTGCATGTAGAAGAGGGCAGGATTGAGGAGACGAAGCATGGCAAATGTGAACGCTGTTACTGCTGAAATCTGCAAGGAAAAAACAATATTATTATACTTATTTTATAATGTATGGAATTAGCCATTACTCATTAGTGTACAATATAGAGAACAGAATTAACACATATTAATATTTAATTAATTCCTAATAAATAAATAAGGAAGGATGGAGAATAAACGGGGAGGCATTTGCTCAAATACCCACAGAAGAGTCACCTACCATAGTTTAAATATTAACATTGGTAAAATTATTGTAATAAAATATCAGGATTTTCTGAATAAAGGCAACAATAATAATACAAGGCAAACAATAAAATTAATCTTATTTGGTCTTTCGGACAATAGTATTGACCGAGCTGTATATGTACTCAAATTTAACTATTTCTTATAATTTGGTATGCTATAAAGAGTGATTCTATCCTTATAAGAATCTTCTAGGAAGTCAATTTAGCTCAAAATATACAAATATAATAAAATAAAACAAATACATCGCGATTAGCTCCCGGCGTCTATTATTCCTAGGTCTAATGTTTGTAAACTGATAACTAAACAAATACGAGTAATATAATTTAACTATAGCTGCACGACCTAGCGTGTTAAATTTTATAATAAGTATTAGGTCATTTAGATATAAAATAATGTAACATCGCGTGAGGTAATGCGATGCTGTAATGGTCACTCGGCAGTGGATAATAATTATTTTACCACGTAAACTTTTTAACTCGGAAGTGCAGCTTCATGTTTTAATGTCGGTAAATGAGTTTATTTGGTAAAAAATGCCACAACTGATAAAGCAGAAAGTCCAATTATCACTGTACTTAAATACTTAATTATGATGTTTTTCGAAAAGGGTAGATTTGATATTATTTTCGTTTTATAATATTTTTTACTCACGGAAAAAACGACGGCAACTATCCTTACGAACATAGCGTAGTCAATCTTAGGCATTGTAGAAGTCTTGTAGTTTTCTTACAAATAGTAACTGTGTTTGCTCCGTTGTTTATTTTGATGAAGGAACCATTCGCAAATATTTTCGCAAAAATCAATACCAATCGCCAATCACTGAAATCCGTATTTACGCGCTCACTTCAAAACTTCAGTTACGAAATGTCAAAGTCAAAATCTAAATAGGTGCTGCCAGTATACATAGAATATTTCTTTATTATCATGGCAACTTAATTCTAAATCCGTCAGTTTATAGCGACATCTATATCAACAGTTGTACACGTTTTATTTTCAGTTCCATTGCAGGTGGCTAGATGTCTCTACTTGGTTTTTTTTCTTCGGATTCGGAAAAAAAATGTTATAAAGTTCAATATTATAGAGTCCTTTTCACGAAAAAGGTTCCGCGGAATTTGGCGGAACTAAATTTAATTTTTTCGATTATTACTGGACTTCATATCCTAAATAATTTTTATTATTATATAAAATTAATACCTATTTAATGAAGAAATTAAATATGAGAAATTATGAGGCGTTCAAAAGTTATAGATATATTAACTTTTAAAATGTGCGATAGTGGCGCCCCGCAAAAAGGACTCCTTTCGTGAAAAGCACTCTACCTGTCTCCCCAAATAGAAAAGGTTTAGGAGCTCGACGTGCACAAAAATATTATACCTTTAAATTTTTTATTTACTGATATGGCATCATCGAGTTATAATTGAACATAGGTACAGTTATTATGTACCTACTTTTAAAAATAAAACTACAAATTGTAAAGTTTTTAACCTTTTTTGAAGTCGGTTCATAATTTGTAATAAAAAATATTTAAATACAAACATAGATATTAGCTATAATATATATTAAAAACCGTGGAGACATTTATAATTTTATTTAACAAAAATATTTAACAAAACGACAACCCGCCATTATACAAATCAAAATCTCTCTCTCCATAGACAATGACCACAGACTATAAATATGGTCGCATGTCAAGAGGTCCTATTCGGAGGTGGAAAACTTCTTGCTGCCAACACGGCCTCTCCTGGCATTGCGCCGTCCTCGGCTGCACATTTGTTGTCTTCTATTCCATCAGCAGCATCGGCAAATTCACAGGACTCGCGACCGACGTCTTTCTCTGCACTCGTGGCTGCGATGCCGTACTGCGTTGGGTCAGTGGGAGAATCTGAGGGTTCGTCAGCATCATTACCCCCAGGGTTCATGATCTGCATGAGAAACCAAATGTTAATAATCTAGACGACCGACAATATTGTCTTTTCTGTCAGGCATCACTCATACAAGGCCCTCAAGCATAATAATTCTCATCCATAAATTAAATAAAAAGTGCAACAAAGCCAGATTCCATCCATGCATGGCTTCATCCAGGATAGCTTCTACTGCGACAGCTCCCGTCTGCGACTGCGCCACCGGGACTGCTCGCACACGATCTTTTTGGACAGCGTGCAGCGCGAAGTGCGCGCGCAGTACACGCCGTGTCAGCACGCTGGTATGTGCTGATCTTGTTGGACAGCGTGCAGCGCGAAGGGCGCGCGCTGTACACGCCGTGTCAGCACGCGGGTACGTGCTGATCTTGTTGGACAGCGTGCAGCGCGCAGGGCGCGCGCTGTACACGCCGTGTCAGCACGCTGGTACGTGCTGATCTTGTTGGACAGCGTGCAGCGCGCAGGGCGCGCGCTGTACACGCCGTGTCAGCACGCTGGTACGTGCTGATCTTGTTGGACAGCGTGCAGCACGCAGGGCGCGCGCTGTACACGCCGTGTCAGCACGCTGGTACGTGCTGATCTTGTTTGACAATGTGCTGCATGTTCTGCCCGCTGTGCTCGCGCGCCGCTCACCTGCTATTTCACACCAGCAGCTCCAACGAACATGCAAAACGATACACACATATTAATTTCATATTCACGTGCGCTTTTATATGGCACAAGACAGAGAGACTACGAAAAGATTCGGATGCAACTTATGATGTAGCCCAGCTGGTCAGGTCTTCGTCCCTTTCTGCTTCGGTCATACTGACCTAGTAACGGTGGCTGAAGTAGATGATGAGTGTGATCTTCGTATCATAATCGTGAGAGAAGGAATAAAGTTAACAACAGTGACCGGTACGAGTAAGACATAACACATAGTTTTCTCCCACTATGCAGTCCCCCCGTCCTCACTACACCCTATGAATGACAATAATTCATAGTGAAGATCCACATGCATAGCATGATGAATCCCTCCATCCCTCACATCTCTTGATATTATCACTCAAGATCACAACACAAAACATCAAAATCGGCAATAAATAGTGCCGATGAAAATTTTCACAAAAAGCGCGGGACGGCCAAACCAGTCGTTCCACAACACAAGTTGACGAAATTGATTTCTATCGGCGCTTGTTGTCAATAATTAGATAAAACAGTTGTGGGCAAAACAGAAGTTCAGATACCACTTCTGATAAAAACCGTGGAGACATTTATAATTTTATTTAACAAAAATATTTAACAAAACGACAACCCGCCATTATACAAATCAAAATCTCTCTCTCCATAGACAATGACCACAGACTATAAATATGGTCGCATGTCAAAAGAGGTCCTATTCGGAGGTGGAAAACTTCTTGCTGCCAACAATATAGTTTTTAATGTAATCTTACAGTTTTTTTTTTTTTTTTTTGAAACAAAAGGCAAATGCCTTTATTGAGAAAAACAAACTAACAATACTACAGCTACTACAGCAGTAAAGAACACTTTTATTAACCACAGATCGGCCACAGGCCACAAGCCGATCTACAGAAAATCCAAGTGCTCCAAACATTTCCAAACCACTGTCAGTTGGCAGAGTGCCCAGAATGCTGGCAGCATTGCCACGTTGAATGGCAATACTTATTAGTTTAACTTTAATTGCGCTATATTGCACATTAATACGTTAATTTTCCATCCATACATTACATCCATAATATAACAACCATACCTAACAATAAAAATGCTCATGAATAAATTAATTTGAATTCGTCGTAGCCATCAACAGTCGACATTCGTCACCGAGTCACTGCATTAGATATCAATTGTAATTAAATCCATTAAACTAATTTATTCATGCCTGTCAAACTATTACATGGATATCGCATTTGCATAAAATGTACGAATGTACTTAGTAAGTTTACGTTGAACTCCAAATAATAGTCAAACTAATATTATAAATAAAGATTGCAAGCGTGTGACTGTGTGAGTGTGTTTGTTACTTCTTCCACGCCTAAACGGGTGGACCGATTGAGCTGAAATTTGGTATAGAGTATAGAGATAGCTTAAGACCCTGGAATAATACAAAGGCTATGTACTGTACAGCGGGTAAAACCGCTGGGCGCAGCTAGTAGGTAAGTATTATTATAATATGTATTATAAGTATAGTGAAATGAAAATTTGAAGTTTGGCTGGCGGCTGGCATTGTTGGAAAGGATATTAGGTACTTACTATTGAAAAGTTTTAATTTAATTCACGAGCAAATAGATCATGAAAAAATACATTTCAGGTCACGCCTGAAATGTATTTTTAACTAATTAGATAGGTATTTACCTCCTTGTAATTTCTAATCGGAAGGGAGGCCTTTGCCCAGCAGTGAGACAAAAATCGCTGATATAATAATAAGTTCTGATCCTTTATAGGTCTAAAATTACTTAATAAGTCTATAAACTACAATTTCAGTTAGGTACTTGCCCCGCAGACGCGACGTGAAATTTTGTACGAAGGTTTTGTATAGGGTACCTACCTACTTTACACCCTGGAATAACAAAGAATACATTTTTGCAAGACAAAACGCTAGGCATAGCTAGTCAATTAATAAATAAAAAATAACTTGGATTAAAATATCTTGATACTTTTAGTTTAACTACTTATTAAACATTCGATAATAAAAAAAAAATTTGTCGTCGACGTCATGTTGAGTGCTTTTCACGAAAGGAGTCCTTTTTGCGGGGCGCCACTATCGCAAATTTTAAAAGTTAACATGTCTTTGACTTTTAACGCCTATTTCTCACATTTAATTTCTTAATTAAATATGTATTTATTTTATATAACAAATAAAAATTATTTAGCATATGAAGTCCAGGAATTAAAAAAATATATATATTTAGTTTCGCAAAATTCCGCGGGACCTCTTTCGTGAAAAGGACTAGGTAGGTATGTAAGGCAAGTTGCTTGCTCCTATGAAAGAGTCAGTGTCAAATTTCCAAAAAAACCATGTAAAAATTTAATATTATATATATTTATTTTATGAGAATTTGACATTGCGAGTTGCGAGTTTGCGAGTAAAGTGAAGCGCGGTTTTAAACAGCATAAGCTCTTTACCATGGCATAAGTATTCTATGTCCGAGAACGAATGAAATTAAATTTAAATCGAAATGATGATTTTGATATAGGGTGAG
This sequence comes from Hemithea aestivaria, assembly GCA_947507615.1. Taxonomy (NCBI): domain Eukaryota; kingdom Metazoa; phylum Arthropoda; class Insecta; order Lepidoptera; family Geometridae; genus Hemithea; species Hemithea aestivaria. Next base: position 19,391,548 of record OX382324.1, on the reverse strand, counting down.
AGCGGCAATAATTGGGCACGCGCAATCATTAGCTCCCATTCATTGGGTCTCCTCTCGATTACGACTTATATTCGGTTCCAATTAATTCGATTACAATTTTACGATTTGTTGCTTGTTATAAATTTTGTTAAATAATATCTATCGCATATTTATTCTGATTTACGATTTGGTTACAACTGGCGAACTTTACGATAACTGTTATGATTATTTGATTTGTTATAACTTTGTATCTTGATACTATTTATATACATAATGTTTAAGTCCTATGTTGGTAACTGTATTTATTATAACTGCAAACTTATATCAAAAATCTGTTCTCAGTAGATGTTAACTTTTTAAAGTTCGAGTTTGAGCCGTGCGTTGATTTTCCTTTTATATTATTCAACATAATATTATGAACTGGTTGTTGTAGGCTAAGAAATGAAAAACTACGATTATATTAGGTACCTACCCACTATAAATATAAATGTCATTACAGTGTATTTTTTAGTTTTTTGTGTGCAATATAGAGTAATCTATTTATTTCAATTTCATGCTTCTAAATAATAACTACATTAAAATAATACCTACTTATTTTTACCAATAAAAAGCTACACGACTTGTGGTCAAGTTTAGAAGGTTATTTGATTACTGGCCAACGTAATAATAAGTAAACAATAACAGGTTACTCTCGCATCTATTTTTAACCCCCGACGCAAAAACGACGGGGTGTTATAAGTTTGACGTGTCTGTCTGTCTGTCTGTCTGTCTGTCTGTCTGTCTGTCTGTGTGTGTGTGTGTGTGTATGTGTCTGTCTGTGGCATCGTAGCTCCCAAACGGATGAACGGATTTTGATTTTGTTTTTTTTGTTTGAAAGTAGAGTTAGTCGAGAGTGTTCTTAGCCATGTTTGGTGGAAATCGGTCCAAGATGGCCGCCGCTACAAAATGGCGGATTACTTTTTTTCTTCCACGACCCCCTCAATATGGGTATCAAATGAAAGGGCTTAACGAGTAGATTACAGTCCACTATATAAAATTTAAAATCCAAGATGGCCGCCATACAAAAAATGGTGAAATACGTATTGCGTTGGGGGTTTTTTAAATTTTTAATTTAATTCACTTGTCTCTGACCACTTCAAAGTTCAGTGGTCAGTTGCGTGGTCACTTACGAAAATATTGTTACATCTAAGTTTAATTGTTATTGACAAACAACGCCTATTTCTTAACACATTATTCACGTAAAATAGAGCTTATCTCCTCGAAATAAAGGTTACAAAAATATAATAGAATCCCCCATGTGAGAATCTAATTGTTGCACAATAAAACGGTATGGTCAACCATGAATGGTCATCGCACCACAGGATCGAGGGTGGTTTTGATGCAATTCACTTTATTGAATAATAATGTCAGCTCTACTTGGGAGCTTTAATTGAAACGCACCCTGTGACATCTTGAGGGCTACATCAATAATGGTAGAAAGGTTTAGTTGCAATGAATTGAGTGCGTTCAAACTTACGGTATTGTTATAAGGTAACCGTGCTTAGTCTGAGAGAAAAAACTATGTATCTAACTTTTTGTACACTAATTGAATAAGCATGTGAATTCTGCCCCAAAGGTGCTATGACGCACGTCGCGTCGTATTGTATTGCAAAATTTATTTTTTGTAGCGTAATTAAATAAATGCTTTTGGATTTGATTTAATTAACTTCTTAGTAGAAAATAACAAAATGATGCGTATATTGTCGTAGTCCTCATAAAATTGCGAAATATAAGTACATTATATAACCATTCAACACCCCTCATGTTTTCACCAAGCTCCAGCCACCGTCTGACCACCACATATGTCAATAAAATAGGATGAATAATAATAAATTCATACGAGTATTGTACTCAAAATGTTTGCGGACATAACTCAGCCGAGTTCAATGAGGCACGGACAACAGACAGACAATAACATTTGTTGCGAAATAATTATGCTGACTCGCATATTATTATTAGACTATATACCTAATATTATTTTAGAAAAATGCTTAATAATTAGTAAGGAACTTTGCACAATTATCATGTTTTAAAATCTCTGAGAGTTTCTTGCTTGTTCTGCTCATAGAGGTTTTTTCGCAACGGGCGATAGTTTTAAAATAAGTATAACAAAATAATTTTAAGATTGACTTGCAAAAGTGCTCCATTGCCTATTTGAACAAAAGAATTTTAATTTTGATCTTTTTAATGGTTTTACTGAACAAATAGGTGGTAAATGATTTTCTGAATGAAATTGTATTAATTATAATTTAATGTCATTAAAATGAAAACATACAACAGACACATTAATAAAATATTCCCTGTGAGTTTCCCTGTGACTCACAAAGGGGTAGAGTCTTAAAATATCAACGTAAAAATAAAAATTAAAAAAAACACATATGTTTCTTCGACATTTAAATAATTGCTTTTTAATTTCGAGCATTTGTTCACATAACAATTTATTATTGACGATTAGTAGGACGAGCTGCAGTTTTAAAATCATTTCGCTTTCTAAGCAACATAAAAATTGTACCTCAAATTTTATAGATATTTTCCAAATTGTATTTCCGATAAACACAATAGGTACTTCTAATCACATAAAAATTAGATGAATGATTGTTCACCAAATTGAAACTTATATAAATGGGCACATGTTAACCTCTTCCTTATAATGTGTCGAATCGTATGATTGATTGAAACCGATCACTTTACAACTTGAAGCTATAGATCGTTTGTAACGATCACTTCTTATTGATATCCAGTGGAGTTGTTATTTTTAATTTAATTAATTGAAATAAATAAGATTTTGTTAATGTTATTTTCGTAGGGTGTATTTAATAACATCTAAGTACTAAATATATATAACTAGCTGCGCCAAGCGGTTTTACCCGCTGTACTGTAGTATAACAGGGTCTAAGCTATCTCTATATACCAAATTTCAGCTCGATCGGTCCACCCGTTTAAGCGCGAAAGAGTAACGCACAACATGTTCGTTACTATTAATGTATGGACGTAACCGTATGTGCAGTGTGCAGCACATACATCCATACATTCTTACAAACTTTCACGTTTATAACATTAGTAAGATGACTAGCTTTGCTTTTGTCTACTGAAAAGTATCCCTAATGTCACTCCCGAATTACAGCGTCTCCTTGACCTACTAAATTTCAGGCCAACCAGGACATTTTTGTCTTTTGATATTAATAGACAAATATTTTTAAAATTTTAATAAAATTTATCAGGCGTAAGTATCAAAAATAGAAAACACTGTATTCTAAAATTACTATACAATTTTATTACAATGTAAGTGTACGATATTTTCGGCCACTTAAGCAGCGGTTCCATGGTGTAATGGTTAGCACTCTGGACTCTGAATCCAGCGATCCGAGTTCAAATCTCGGTGGAACCTGTCCTTTTTGCTCACTGATTAAATTCTTCGTAAGCTCCTACAGCGATATTTTTTTTATTAAGATTTTTTAATGTTTAAATTATTTTTTAAAATTAAAGCTTTAAAATTTTTCAACATTATTATAATATTATTATAATTATATATAATTTTAGTAAGGTAGATAACGGAAAAATTGAAACCAAAACTAATTGTATTATTATAAGTCCCTAAATTTAATGTAAAAATTACAATTCTTACAAATTATCGTCTCTTCCCCTTTTCAAAACAGTAATTTAACTGAAAGTTGAAAGAGGATCCATAATCCATAGAGTATGATTCATTTTTTTCATCAGCAAGTGCGACGCACGCCGCACGACCGGCACGTGTGCCAAGCGCGCGCGGCACGCGTTAGTTTTACTTTTTATTTTTAGAATAATGAGCAAAATGTTTAATTGCGCTTTGAGAGCATTGTGTTTGCTATGCGGTAATCTTTTTGAGTGCTTGTTAACGCCGATGAAAATTGACGTACATTTACAATACGAAAAGAGCTTTTGAAGGTTTGAATGTATTTCTATAATATTTTGTAGATTTCGGCCTCTCCTAGGGCTTGCAACCGATTATTCGGTTAACCGAAAAAACCGATTAACCGGCCTATTTAAAAACCGGTTTTTATACGGGCAGAAAACCGATTTTTTCGGTGTTTTCGGTTTTTTTTTTATTGCTATGAAATCTTATAGAAAGACTGTCTTTGTGCTCATTTTCTATAAATGGACTCACAGACAGACACCAATAAGTGCCACCAGTCGCCCATTACATATAAATTCAACAAAAAGGCCACGTTTTTGTCTCCGTGTGGCGCTCCGTGTATCGTTCTTCAACATAAGCTAACTCAAAAATTATCGATACATTTACGCCTTGCATGTACATTTACGAACTGGCTGTTTTCGTAAAGACGAACCAACATTTTTTTAAAGTAGCGTGCGACAGATATCCTAGGAATACTAAAAACCCCAACAGACTGGTCCATGATACACAAAAATATCCTAGAACAAAGCTCTGCAGTAGCCAGTCTTATACAATGTGCATCAAAACGTACAATGCTATACCAAGTTCCATTAAACAATTAGATTTAAGACGTTTCAAAAAGGAACTCATAAAATACTCAATTAAAGAATTAATAAATAGAATTTAATTATTAATGTATAAAAACTGGATTACTACTACTATAATAATGCCATCTTTAATTCAAATTTGTACGAGTATTATTGCATGCTTAGAAGTTAAATCTGAGGAGACTTTATATAATTTATAACACCTTATTTGATATTTGTATGTATACCACATTTAGAGCAATAAAAAAATTTCAATTTCAATTTCGATAAACGTAATATAAAATGTTCTGAGTATACTCTTACTAAATTGCGAATAACTGTAGCATTAATCATTAAAACATGATCAATCATCCACTCTGGGGCGATTTCACACAGCACACGCGCGGTTCCGCTTCTTTCTGTTTCTAATTCTGCGGCCGACTCTCTCACTCTCTTCAGTCGTCCCCTCGTGACTGAGGATCGTGGTCATCACTGGTTATGGACGTTGGTGTTGTGACTCGTCTGACGATCTGCCTCCACTCGTGCGGTGCCTATCCATTGTATCCCTGACGACCGAGCAAAATTTGGTAGGGAGGCCTTTCTTTTGATCACCCCATCTGGTGGGAGAGCGACCACGGGCTCGTTTGCCTTCCGTATTTCCAACTAAGATCAGCTTTTCAAGCCTTTCGTCTCCCCTTCTATGTGGCCGAAATAGGTAAGTATTATCTGCTGGCAGATAGTTGAGAGGCGGGTTCGGATATGAAGCTGCGAAAGAATTAGATGCATTGGTGTGATTGGCAGTCCACGGTTTCCGTAGCATATGCCTCCAACTCCACATCTCGAATGCATCAATCCTTTTATTTGCATTTTTTTTGTTTTCTGTGTTTTATAGCCGTGAATAAAGTTCTATTCTATTCTTTGTCTCTCTCGAGCTCGTATTTTCCATGTTTCCACCCCATATAGGAAAATTGGATATATCAGGGCGCGTATCAACCGGGTCTTTGTGGCATTGGATACCCCTTCTCATCCAGATGTTATTGAGTCGGTTCATGGTATCCTTAACCATACCTATTACCTATACGCCTCTTTATCTCCGGTGCGCAGTCACCATCGTTGTACCTAGTCAGGTCATAAGTATTGTCACACAGTAAAAACTTTTCTTTTAGAATGCTGGCCACAAAAAAGTTTATTGAATTCGAATTTCGAATTATTCATGAAAATAAAAATGTATACTTTTTAGAATTTTACTCATTTTTAAATATGGAGTGGACGCTTAAAGAAGACCGTGTTGCAGTTATTGCGTTGCATCGTTGCGGTTACGCGCCAATTCAAATTTTTGACATACTGAAAAATTTGAATATAACCAAAAGATTCGTTTATCGTACCATCAAACGATACAATGAAGACTCTAGTGTAGATGACAGGTCAAGAAGTGGTCGCCCTCGGTCTGTTAGGACTCCAGCAGTGATAAAAGATGTGAAGGCGCGAATTCAAAGAAATCCCAAACGTAAGCAGAAACTGTTGGCCCTTCAGATGGGGTTAAGCAGAACCACGGTGAAAAGGGTGTTAAATGAAGACTTAGGGCTTCGGGCATATCGAAGAAAAACAGGTCACCGTTTAAATGCTCGTCTAATGGACCTGAGACTGAAGAGATGCCGCGCTTTGTTGAAGCGGTACGCGAGAAAAAAATATCGAGAAATTCTTTTTTCGGATGAAAAAATTTTTACCGTAGAAGGGAGCTACAACAAACAAAATGATAAGGTGTACGCACACAGTAGTAAAGAAGCGAGCAACCGTATTCCGCGTGTCCAACGAGGTCATTTTCCATCCTCGCTCATGGTATGGTTGGGAGTTTCTTATTGGGGCTTAACAGAGGTACATTTTTGTGAGAAAGGTGTAAAAACGAATGCAGTTGTGTATCAAAATATAGTCCTGACGAACCTTGTGGAACCTGTTTCTCATACCATGTTCAATAACAGGCACTGGGTATTCCAACAAGATTCGGCGCCAGCTCATAGAGCGAAGAGCACACAAGACTGGCTGGCGGCGCGTGAAATCGACTTCATCCGGCACGAAGACTGGCCCTCCTCCAGTCCAGATTTGAGTCCGTTAGATTACAAGATATGGCAACACTTGGAGGAAAAGGCGTGCTCAAAGCCTCATCCCAATTTGGAGTCACTCAAGACATCCTTGATTAAGGCAGCAGCCGATATTGACATGGACCTCGTTCGTGCTGCGATAGACGACTGGCCGCGCAGATTGAAGGCCTGTATTCAAAATCACGGAGGTCATTTTGAATAAACTTTATTGTCATAAGAATCTATGTTTTGTTAAGTTCATTTTGGTATATAAATGGTTACATAATAAATAAACTTGTTCCAATAATTTTATATTAAACATGTGACAGAATTTATGACCTGACTAGGTATATGTGCGCCCAGATACACATAATGGTCCACAATTTCAACCCCTGGGATTATATTGGTAGTGGGAAGTTTTCCGGCGCGATCTACTACCATAATCTTCGTCTTTGTCTCTGTTTACTGCGAGGCCCATGCAGTTGCTCTGAGCCTCGAGTCTTTGGAACAGCTCCTGCATGTCTTCTACAGACGTCGACAAGATGACCGTGTCATCAGCAAAGATTTGATATGCGTTTACCGCCTATCGAAAATCCCTTATCCCAGTTTTTGGAGCACCTTCCGGATAATAAATTCTCAACAAATTTGCACTCTCTTGCAATTCCACATCATTGTGAAATCCTAGGTAACACTGTACTGATTATGGGCAGCCGTTATCTCTTAACATCAGGAGAGCGTCTTGCTCGTCTTCTACTTAATCACATAAAAAAAACACTGCACAATGTGCTGCGGCCGACAATCACGGTAATATATTCTCATTTTTACATGAAATTAAATTGTCATAACGCGGTATTATTTAGTGAAATAAAATGATGCGGAAAGGAAAGCGCGACATCCAGTTTTAGTTTAGCAAAATATTGTATTTCATTTCACAGATTAGTCAATATTACTAATTCGGAAGTAGTTTTCGTCGGAATAAAAGAAAGTTACCGTTAAACGGTTGTTTTTTACGAATATAATGTAGAGTTTGCATGTTTTCTTTTTTGAAATGGTCAATTGTACTAAGATATGTGTACAAAATAACCATTTTTATCTTTTTATTGTTTTTTTATTAAAAAAACTATCAAAAACCGAAAAACCCGAAAAAACCGATTAACCGGTTTTTAAAAATCCAAAAACCGAAAAAACCGATTTTTAAATTTGGCCGGTTTTTGCAAGCCCTAGCCTCTCCTGATTTGCACATCGGTTTTTTTTTTAATTTTTGCCATTCGACCCATTAACTTTGTTTTAGAAACAGGTGTCAAGTGGTATTCCGAATTCCGACAGTCTTGAAAGAAATTGAATTAATATCAATAATAAATTAGGTACGTAGTGCGGTAGTGCGGACGACGGGCACTCTTAAGTTTTTTAATAATTAAAAGTAACCGGAAACTAATTAAAAGTATAGTTGTTCCTCTATATTCATTCAGTTCATAATATCACGATTATCTAACCATATTATTAACGAACAGTCTATCTATACAGCCCAGATTTAGATTAACATTATCACGGTGATTCCGGGTGGATTGCAGGTTAATCCTATATTAACAGACACTGAATATCTATATTTTTCCTAGTCTATACTGTCCCACTGCTGGGCAAAGACCTCCCCCAATTCCCTCCACGCATCTACATAATATATATCCTAAAAATAAATAATTATAATTTAAAAAAAATTAAATAATCTTTACTGCTTTAAAATGAAGCCATGTCCGCTGTCTATTCGTTTTTAAACTACTCAATGGATTTATGCAGTTTTCAGCGATAGATCTATTGCTGAACCGAATAAAATATCTATTAAATAGTGATTCATGAGGAAACCTGGGATGACCTACCCTGGAAACTATCCAGGGACCCCTGTGAGATAACTGAATGGTCCTTTCTCATCCGAAGCTGAAAAATCAAAGAAGAAGTTTGCAGCGGGTAACACCGCGGGTCTATGGTAGTGAATAATAAAGGGGGATCATGTGTGATGGAACATTTGCGGGCATGTGCCAGTGGCGCCCCCGCGTGAGAGCAGGCTTCGTGCGCTTTCCCACGTAGCGTACGAATCAATGCTATTGGATGGGGGTAGGTTTGATTGCTTTCATTTAGTCTGACCACTCTAAAGGTGACAACACACAGGCGGGAAAGAGGTCGCGGTCCGGGAGGGAATTTTTGTAATGTTCGAATTTGTATGTAACCTGTCATATATCTACTTATAAAGTGAACGCGGGCAGGAACAAAATGAAGATCGCGACCGCTTTACCGTTCCGTTCCGCCTCTGTTGCTCTTTCTTGTTGACGTTTGGAATATTTTGTTTGGTTGACAAGTGCATTTTTTTTTATCACAGATAAGAGGGGCTCTTCTCACACAGGTTATTGTAACTTAAAAGAAGAGCCCCAAACCCTGTAAACAATAATTTATTTTGGAAAAATAAAATATTTTTGATATTTTTAAAATTTATCTACACTCTAGTTTCGGAGAAAGCAGAACTCTACGTAACAAACATTGCTTTAGTTCTTCTTTGTCTATGTGCTTTAGTTTTGAAAATGTCACTGTCTACTGTCTATATAATTAACGAGTACCTTACGATGATAAAATTTTGTTTGAAATTGGACTTGTATGGATTTGGCTAATATAAAATGGAGTATACAATGTAAGTACATCAAGTACATTTAGGTAAGTAACCTCAACAACTAGATCCTCAATTTGGACTTCTAGATCTAGAATTGAAAGCAGGCAAACTCTATTTACAGTCGCAACCGTGTTATTGCGTCGTGAAATAAAGTCCATTCGGCAATGATGTTTATATAGTATGTTTACATTTATACATACATATATACAGTGTCCGTAATACCCCATCCATCAGTAGCAGCCGTCGATCGTAGATTTGGATCGACGAGGTCACCGATCAAAACAAAAGGTTCATAGTAACAAATACAATTTATACTAGAAGTAGCATCAATAGTAAGCCTACCTACTCACTTGATTTAAATGTAATTATTTAGATATTATAATGATTGCATTAATTAAATTTAACATAATATAGGTATTAGGAGCGCATTCATTTAATATTGTTTGTGATAAATGTATTTTTTTGAGAAAAATAAAAGGAACAATACATACATCATAACAACTAATACAACATAAAGTACAGAAGTATCCAACAGTAAAGAACACTCGTGTTCAATTAATATTTGATATAAATGAAAAATACTGTAGAAATAAAATAATTAATTTACCTACTTATATAATTATTACACATAAAAACGAAAATTAAGGTCAATCTTAAAATTATTCAATCGAGGAAGTGTGCATGTCTGTCAGTTACCTCTTCCCGTTAAAACCACTGATCCGAATAAGACAAAATTTAGTAAAGAAAACGTCACTCTTCCCGACTCTAGGAGGAGATGGGTGCTTCAATTCTTTACTCACAAAGCTCAATCTAGTAGTTATTGTTCATAGTAAATAGTAGAACATAGCGTTCTCTTCGGAAAATTGTTGCAGCGAGTTTTATAACGACCGAAAGGTCACTCTAGAGGGTGAGTGCATGACCTTTCCATCAAATCCATTATGCTCTTATGAGATAAATAAAGCCGTCCTACTCTTTGTGCAGTTGAGTATTGTGTCATGAAAACTGTGCATCAGTATCTATAAATCTACTGAATATTACGTACTAGGGAAAAAGCGGTTAAAAGGTTGGAGGCCAAATTTATCAACATCGTGGCTTTAAATGAAAGATTTACAAACTTAATGTAAAAATGACAAAGAAACATTTTTCAGTAATTTTGGGCCTATGTTTTGAGCTGCTGTTGTTACACAACATTATAGAGTACATTCCTAAGTCCTTGACCAGTTGCATAAGCGAGTCGCTATGGAGATGTCCGAAGGCCTCTGTGGTGACCTGAATAAGGGGAGTAGGTACCTACTGAGGTTGGGCAGGCGACGTTTGCAGGAGGATGCGCTGCGTCACTTCACTCTTACACACACTTTCATCTTACACTTGACACTTTCATGAGCTTTATCTTATGGAAGAGACAAGTATATTTATTAACAGGAATAACATGATCAAGAGTTTTAAATCACAGACAAATAGGTGGACCTAGTAGGCTAAACCTAGAAGGCGTGATAAATCCGTCCCTGGCTTAACTTAATTTTATAGTTATGCAAGAGGATTTTGGTTACCTATGCGTTGCAACCCACGATACCTAGTTTGCGCTTACCTTAACAATGTACCACTGACGTCAATCCAACTGTCAGCCCATAAAAGTGGCTCAAAAGCTACGTATAAACGTCTTACCTATTACGAGCACTGGGTAATTACGCACTTCACATTATAAAATCCCCTTCTACTCTAAAGTTTCCTGAAAAACGGTGCGATTACTATGCACTAAGCACTAAACCTTAAAACATCTGACCATGGGAATAGGAGCCGTTACTAATATTTTGTATAAAAAAACAACTAGTTTTATGCCCGGCGTCTATTTTTTGCAGCGGGGGTCATCTGACGGTGATGTGTCTACAAAGCACCGCACACGTCTCTACGTACGTTTTACAAAAGAAGTACCCTAGACGGAGCGCTACAATCGCGCGTTTTTGACTTCTCATAATTTGAAATATTTAATTTATAAAATCGATAATTAGTTAATTTAACAAATAAAAATAATCATGACATTGTAATCATCTATTAAATCTAATTTAGTTCTGCTAATAAGTTAGTCCATAACATAATATTATATTATGTTGATATGGGGTGTCTGGTGCATTGTCTTTTTTGGCAGTGTACTATATTGCCTGAAATAAATGGATTTATTTAAATTCCGCGGGACTCCTATCGTGGAAAGCACTCTATAATGTTCTAGTCGGTTCCATTTCTTCTAACACAGTGGATCAGTTCACGAGTTTGTCAGCGTGCTGAGACAGCGATCCCCTCACGTGGCATTAGCTGATCACAGCAGATGTCCTGCTGTCTTGAAGTAGGAACCAATGGAGTTTGCGCGCTCAACACCATACTGAAATTGGCGGATTTGGGGGGGGGGTGGTGCAGGTTTTTTTTTCTCGGCGCTTGCAGTAATCTGCTCGCGCACTTATTATTAAGGATATTTGAACTTTCTTACTGTTCAGAGCGAGCTAAACACACACTTTTCGTAGTAAAAATTATAATATTTTAGCCTTTCTGCACCTTGCCCCCCCAGAACCAAATACTGGATCCGCCCTTGGCAGAGTTGTTTGCCATTTCGCTTACCCTATACAAATTAAAAACCAAATACTATCGTCAACCTACGTATTCGGTATGAGTAAGATGCAAAAAAAATTTACCTAACCTTAGATGACTCAGACTCAGAGTCAGCTCGTGACCACGGTTCTTGTAACAGAACCGAAACGTCGAGGTTGGTTTTTTAATGTTTTTGTAAAACTAGCATTAAATACCTACGCGATAAGTCTCAACTAATATAAATAATATGTGTAATTTTTCTTGCTTCAGTTTGGGGTTGACCGTGAAAACTCCATTGAATATTAACTTCTTGCCTGCCCTATACATGGACAGGTTTCACTCCTTAAGGCTGTGGTTTATTTTTATATGACGAGGTTTTGTAAGAGGAAGTTTTTAAACGTGTAACGGCACGTGAATTGTTTCAATGGAGTTGTTTTAAATGAAAAAGTACAGCAGTACTTTTCCAACCCTTTTTTAACTAAGCATACTCGTGGTATACTTTTATTCGTTATTTTATCACTTACTTAATCATTTCAATAAAATTCTCCTACTGTTAAATATTTTGTGTAGTGACAAATATCTAATAAATGGTATAGTATGTATGTGTATCTCTTAAGTCTATAATTTAGAAATCGATTTATTAATTATGTATCATTTTTGTGTTTGAAAGTTTCCTAATTTAACGCAATTTAATTTTTAAACGATCTTATTTAGTGAACTTCTTTACTGTAGACCATTTAGGTACAATATTTTCTTTGTAAAAGTTTTGTAAATGACCAATACAAAGTAGCCTAGATTATAATCGTTAAGGTGAACCGTCACAGTAGGTAGCTTCAAGGTCACACTTAGGTCAAGTCATGCGTAGTTTAAGGGCTATGACCTAGACCCAAATACCTAGCCACGCTTGCAGGTCCTAAAAATATAGTCTTGATTAAAAAAATAATGTGCTACACCCGTAGCGGTGCTACGATAGCGTGACGTCATTCATTATGCGTAGCCGAGCTACGAATTGGGAGGGAACTTTGACCGTTCAATTATAATTTATGTGTCTATTTTCATAGATTTTTTTCGACAAGTGACGTCATGAATCCAAACAGGAAAATTATTAAAATCGTAAAGATAAGACGGGCTTGTTTGTTCCGCATTGGGGCGTTTTTGTCGCGTCTTGTGACGTCACCGCCTACGACACAAGGGTATAAACGTCATACATGTACCTATATTTTATCTGGTAGCTCGTAGGTCGGGGTTTGATGATAATTATAGTTCCTTCTGAATGGGAATAGACTTTTAATTATACATAGTTGCTTCTATTTTAAGAATGTTTCTTTGACGTCAAAGTATTATTTTAATGTCACTTAAATTAACTCTACACTAGTTTGTGTTAGCGGCTTCATCCGGATTAATAAATCTGTATGGTCAACGTTCATACCTATTAAGTGTGTGCCAAATTTCAATTCAGTCCGTTTAGCAGTTTGGACCTGAATTTTAAGATCAGAATTAGTCACGCTTGCAAAATATGTTAAAAACGAAATCCTGTTAAAAGTAATAATTGAGAAAGACAAGAATGAAATAACAAGATTTTTCAATAAATCATTTTCAAACTCTCAAAGATAAAACATATCTTTGTTTTCTTGCAAAATATTAATTGGCTAGAGCTCATCCAAATTGACAGCACACGGCGGCCTTAACTTCTAGTACATTTCACAAGACATACAGGTGCAGTATAAGAGTGGTCGGCTGTTATCTCTCCATCATCAATGTCAGCGCAATCTTGACCTAGATGTCTGTAATCAGGTACCTGGGGAATATGTCATTAGTGCCGGAACTGCCACGTCAGCTGTCGTGGATTATAGATAAGATATACTCCTTTCCGGACTCTAGTAAGGGCAAGTTTCATTAACTAACTACGACAAAATACAGCTGTGGAGACATATCTCATTGAATTTCTCTTTATTACCTAGCCTAGTGCCTAGTTTTCTAAGTTTATTATTTTTATATCTATGTCTTTAAGGTATTTGATATGGGCCTCTGGTACATTGATTTTTTTTTGCTGCCTGAAATAAATGAATTATTATTATTAGTAATACATACTGGTTGGCTATGCGGCCTATAAGTGATTGATTTGACTCTGACAGTGTAAGTAGGGTATAATACTCAATTCGAGGATAAACTCCTCATTATCATCAGCCCACGTTGGTCCAGTGCTGGACATAGGCCTCCCCACGGCACGTCTGGAAAAAAGATCTATTAATTTTCTTTCTTCCTTTCATATGATGAATGCTTAATTTTTTTATTCGCCTTCAGTGAGAGAACTTAAAATGAGTTTATTGAAATGAACTGAAAAATTACTTTGGTTCCAAATTTTTTGGTGTTTGTTTATTTTTTATGATAATATAGCACAATAACTCTAAATAACAAATTTAACTAAAGATAATATAAAACCAACTAAATAAGCAAAATGTACGTATTTTGTACATTCAATTACAAAAACCCAGAAAGGCGACCTTAACAGATTTTCCTAAATCTTCACTCGTACGACGGGTTAGTGTGTATCATGCTATGGCTCTAATCGAACCGAGGATGGTAACCATCATAATTTAAAAAAGAACATACGAACTCGTTTTGCCTACTTCCTACTAATATTATAAAATAGCGAAAGTATTTTTGTGTGTGGATGTGTTTGGCGCTCTATCATTTAAGATCGCATCTTGAAAGACGAGGGTCACGACCCCCAGTTAAGAAGGAGAGGACAGCAAATCTGTGCATTGTACTTCTATTATCTATTTTTTAAGTTTTTCATTAACTTTATTTGCTGCTACGCGCTAAGCCGCCTCTCTGCATGTTTGCTATTTTGTGGTCCTCGTATAATACCCAATTATTTTTCTCACTTTAACATCAACCAAATAAGTATTTCTACTTAAAACAAACGAGACTAATCCATTGTTGTTGTTATACTTGTAACATTGTGTAAAATTCGTGATGATTTCACGCTCCATCTAGATGGAGTTACAACGAGCTACGTCACCGTCTGAGTGCCGTTGTATGAATTATTCAATATTATTCTAATGTATGTTCTGACACGGTACATTACCTATTTTCTACGTTCGAACTGTAAATACACGTTTATGTAAAAAGCTATTTTCAGCTTAGCATAGATTTATAATATGTACTTGCTGCTCCGAGTGGTTTTATTCACAGGACGGATATTTATTTATTGTATTATTCAGCACAACGCTAGGACTAACTTAATGCTAAAATAGCATTTTCTACCAGTTGACCTGTATCTAAATAACACTTAACCTCTTTATTTGAATTTTCTTTTGGATAGTAACAAACTAAATATTAGTACAGCTATTTAGGTACATAAAAATATAATTTTTCTTTCAATGCCAAAAACACAACGCATGCTGTGTTCAACATCACACATAATGTAAAGCTAACTTCAATAGGTACTGTTTATTTTAAAAAATCACCAATGTAAACACATTGCATGTTGTGTCCGCCTATAATAGGTTATGCATTAAACTAGTTCCTTAAAGTATAGTGTAAGATTTAATGTAATTAACTGTTGGTGAACCTAATAAAATAAATAAATAAATTTACTGGAAAAAAACAAGATAATGGGAGGAGTGCAGACAAATATCATGGACAATTCTAAAAAACTGAACATAAGTACGTAAAATTAACTGACAAACTAATATATATTATGTACCTATATACAAAAATTACAATAGAATACATAAAAATACTTACAAGATAAAATAGGCGGTTATCTGTTACACATTGCCGTTCGTTTTTCCCGAGCAATACAACTTGAGAATCTGTAAGGC
The DNA here is from genome assembly GCA_947507615.1 of Hemithea aestivaria. Taxonomy (NCBI): domain Eukaryota; kingdom Metazoa; phylum Arthropoda; class Insecta; order Lepidoptera; family Geometridae; genus Hemithea; species Hemithea aestivaria. The sequence goes on along the minus strand of OX382324.1, from coordinate 19,375,928 downwards.
ATGACTGAATGTAAGATGCTTAAAATAGCAGTAGGTAGGTACATCATTGACCGCATCTGGACTTCCTTCAGGTGGGATGTGCTCAAAGGTAGGCCTACGTTGTGTAAAAAAGGCTATCGTCATACTAACAAGGATCAGCTCAATTGAAGTGTATTTAGCTTGATTGAATCGGCCGAGCTCCCATCGAGCTTACGTCGCACCGTATTGTAAAGGCTTTTAAAAGTGTATGTAGTTGAAGGACGAACGCTTTTTTTGGTATTAATGTAGGACATGGGGATAGAGTTATATATAACATCACACCCAACAACTTGCAATAATGTTCACAAAAAGCAAAAGCGAGCCGAATGGTCACCGTGACAGGTTACGAGTCAATGTGGGGTGAGCCTAAGTAAGTCAAATTAGCAGGCTGAACGTTAGTAAGAATGACTATAATCATAATAATATTTTCATAGTAATTTTGTGTGTGCAAATAAGATGTTGAAAGCCTTGGTCTCGCAAGCAATTTGCATTAAACTCATATCTATGGAATGTCTGTTATCTGCATATCATATCTGGATGTTTTATTTTTACGTTTTTAATTAAAATTGATTTATCTTTTAACTACCAAATGAATGAGATGAGCCTGAGACGCGCTAAATATTAAGGCCACCCACTGTCATTCTGTCCCACTGCTGGGCAAATCTTATAAAAACTAAAAACTAGATTATACTTATGCGGCTTTGGCCGCACATAGAAATCCTTCCTTTGAAGATCGATGTCATAAAATGTATCTTTTTCAAAAATTTCACCCAATCCCTTCAGAGATTTGGATTGTGTAAAACCAGTCAGTAAATCAGTCACACTTTCCTTTTATATATTAAAAACAGTTATAAATAAATAAAAAATATTCTACCACACAAAACGATGCGTAGTTCTCGTAATAAAACGAATGTTAGTAGGTAGGTAGGTACTTTAAACTTTTCTAGAAGGTGTCCCTTGAAGCATGACGGGGATGTTCATCGTAATCGGCAGGCAGGTGTTCCTTAAACATATACATAGGTATATGTATATGGCATTAAACGTGTTATGGTCCTTATTACGAGTGTAGAGCCGTGGGAGAGCTTTATGACCGGAACGACCTACTCTTTCCGGCCTGTCCCTGGATTTTTTATGCAAGTTGGTAAATTTTTAGCAAGTTTTTGTTAAAAAATGACGTTATGAATATAGCGGGCACATGTGGATGCAAAGTTTCAAATTCTCATTCAAAAAGTACTTTTAATGTTTTCTTTTGTTTGACTTTCGACGGTTTGATTCTTCGTGCGAACGTGTGCGCTAAGTGGGTGACCTATTAAGCAGGTAAGTACATATTCGTCTAAGATTTCAAGTTAAAATCCACTATTGAAAAATTGCGACATACAAAGTATAAAGCAAAATTAAATTCAAGCTATAATTTAATAACCAGTTATATGCGAGGCATTACCGCGCACTGATATTTGAACCCTGTGCTTCCAGATTACAAGTTGGACGTACAACCACTGAAGCACGGATGCTATAACTCCTTAAAATTTAGCATTTTTTTAATGCTAAAAGTAGAGGAGTTATATTATATGCATTATTTTTTATTAGAACAAGACCCATAAATGCAGTAGAGCAATGTACAAGGGGACCCACGTGTCAATCTTCTGGTAGTTGTTAGGTTGTTAGTGGCATTAATTATAATTGTTTACATGACAATATTTGTTTGTTTACAAATCTTAATATTTCAACTCGACGCTGAGTAAGCCTTGTTTACAATGGTCTAATTTGTTTTTAATACAGTGGCGGTACTGAAATTGATATTATTTGGATATTCCTTCTAAAAAACGTACACCGATGTGTTGTTCTAGATAATGAATGATGATATCAGATTTTCCGCAGAGAGTAATTTATCTAAATCATGTTTCTGGTTAAATATTTAAATGTCTATTTTAATAACATTGTTACGTAGACATTCGCTTAAAAAGATTTCAATGCGAGCTAAACCATTAGAAATGTTCAAAATAGTTTATATTCCCCATCTTCTAAAAAACTTCTAAGTAAAAAACATTTTTTACATTAACAATCAACACCTAAAAATTTTATTCAAAACCACAATTTAACTGTCCGTGTAAAAAATTACCACCGACCGGCCGAAAAGAAGCAGTTTACGCAAAAACAAAATCAAATAAAAATTCATAAACGAGTAATTCAATTCGCTGATTGGACTTTTGTCATATTAATTCGATTACGGTAATCAAAATGTGCTGCGATCAGAGCTTTGGCGGGAGTTACAGCTACCAGCTACTATCTACCGGCTTACCCCTGGGTATTGAGGGCGACGGAGGGGCACGGTAAAGTGAAGTGGGAGGGGAAGAGGTGCGAGGGAGTTTGAAAAACAGCTGACCCTCCCTCGCTTTCATTCCCTTACAAGCGTTGGTGGAGAGTGCACGTCTTTATCAGCTCCAAATCTCCAAAGTTACGTGAATATGGTTCTCTCAGACTTCTTAACGGAGACTCGGAGGCGGTGGCTTAAGGTATGTTTAGTTTTGTTTATCCATTAACCTGGTTTGGATTTTGTTTTATCTTATCTTGTTTAACTTTCGTAATAGTTTTGGTATAAACAGTGTGGTAAATCTTTTTAACTCCACTTTAACCTATTTGTTTTTATGAGTTGTGTAAATTTTGAGTATCTGAAACGTTGAATTTGGTGTCAAGTTTAAATAGGTTGTGGAAAAGAGATAGTATGTATGTATAATATGTTGTTTTATTAAGAAAACATATTTTTGTGTAGGTACGCTAAATGCGTCGGGCACATTTCGCGAGTAATATTTTTATTAAATACTAGGTATATACTTAATTATAATATTATACTTTTGACGTTTTATTTTGTTTCACATTCCGGTTGAACATTTCCGTTAAGTAGAGTTGTCATATTAAATAGTGTAATCGCCAAAACTTTGAAAAAATCAATTTTATTATAAAAATATTATTGTATTTTTATGATTGAGAAGACATTTTAAACTGGACTTAGGTACTCTGCAGCTTTCAAGATATTTTTATGGATTAACATTTTAACCTTTAGTATCAATCTTTATATTTTTTATATCCATGATAAAAATTAGGGTAGAGTTTATAACTACAATAGAAGTATAAAGTATAGTATAATGGAGCACTGATAAGTGATAACACGCCAGTTGGTTGAGTACCAATATAAGCTCTCCGATATTGCAACATTTGCAATATTTGTTTTATATCTTGACGCTGAAAACTTTATACATCTACTTATCGATAATTTTAATTAATTTTGTAATTTCTTAATAGTTCTTCGTATCTAAATACACAAAAGGAAAGAGTGACTGATTGACTGACTGATCTATCAACGCACAGCTTAATAAACGCCGAACGGATTGAATTGAACACATATACATAGGTTTTATGACGTAGGATTAACGTAGGATCACCCCGGTGCCACACCAACGGTTATTACCGACACCGCACTTGCACTGGTGTTGCCGACTACTGCAAGTGACAATAACCGTTTACCTTTTCGTGCGTCTGGTTTTATTTAACAGTCTGACATAAAAGAAACTGTTTCCAAACAATCAAAAACATAATAGGAAAAACACCAATTTTATTGTATTTTCTTAAAATTTATTACGTTTGAAGTATAATTTGCAGATAAATTGTACTTTTCCTTATAATTATTTGGCCAAAGATATTACTTAGGTAAATATTCTTATCAGATAAGAATTTTAATGTCACTCATCTAGTATCGCTTATCAAAGACTTTACACACTGCGTATTATATGACAGATTTTTGTTTTGCCTAATACTTATGTATATACCTCTAATATAATATGTACATAGGTAATATTAGGTAGTGCAAATCCTGCCGATTATTTTGATAACAATATTATGTTCTGTATAAAAAAGGAAACGTGACTGACTGACTAAATAAAATACCTTATTTATTTTCAACAAGAAAGACATATCGCAGATGGCTTGATTTTTAACATCAAACTGTTTATTTATTTTTGGCAGGTGTGGCTTTAATTTTTTTTATAAATAAATAAGTATATTTATTATGATTTTAAGGACTTAAGTAACTGAATATAAAAGGAAAGCGTAGATATTATATATTATCAACATAAAATTCAAGTCACTATTCGCAATGAGGTGAAAAATTTTGTAGGTAAAAAGTATTTCAGAAGGAAAACATGTTATTTCTTACTTGTGTGTTATATATTTTAGAGGTGCTTATAATATTTTAATGGTGCACCGTCATGATCGGTTGGTAGCAATCTTTCGAGCCTTTCATTGAAATAACCACTGATTTTTACCCTATGACTATAATAATTTATATCATACAATTAATAATTGTTCAGTAATTATGTACTCGTACATGAAACAATAGCGGGATATAGGAATCCATGTAATGACCAAACAAATTATTGTGACTACAGATTGCTGTTATCGAGGAAACTGATTGATTACTTTATTGACGTTGAAAACGAGGAAGTTCTCAAGTCAACTGTATATTTATGTTTTTTTATAATAAGTATCATAGGTAAAGATAACGACGTCAAAGCATTTAAAATGTTGTGAATGAATTATGTTATTTTTTACACACGTTTTTAAAAAGTCAAAACAATGTGTTTGTCCATCAAGTCGATGAGCTGAGATACAACGCTTAATAGCTTGTACACGTACTGGATTTAGTGGTGAGACGTCACGATCAAGCAACTTTTAGTCCAGTAAATGAGTGCCCAAAAGAGGCATGTGGATCGAAAAGTCGATCGTAATGAGCATAATTTCGCAAGTTTTACTAATAGCCATTGAAGAGTTTCAGTAGACACCTCCTGGCTCCATCATCAGATCAGCTCAGTGGTACCAGATTATTGAACTGTCATCAAATTTCTAGACATTTGCAAAGTTTTATTATGGTACGACAACCAGAAATTGGTCAAATTTTATTTTCAAGATTTTTTAACCGACTTTGTATGGAAAACTAATTTAAGCGTCTTAAAAATAGATCACGTTTGGAAGCTCATAGCTGGACAACGATTGGAGATAGATAAAAAGTGTAAAGGCCAAAGTTGTACGCACAGTTTTTGACTTTTTATAAGCATAAAACGTAAAAATGGGACCTTCTTATCTAGACTGGCGTTGCTATAGTGACTTATAAGTATTCATTTTTGGATCAATGTGAAATAATAAAATATGTTTTGTTATCTCTTATGGTTTTTTTTTGTAAATTATTAAAAATAAGTTTTATAGGAATCTATGAAAGTAATGGGTACCTAATTGTTTATCAGCACACTTCCGAGACACTTATTACAATAGACTGCTTTAATTGAAGATTTGGAAAGTCAATGTTACAAAGAAAATTTATTTATTTTCATTTTACGTTTTTTCCGCCCATGAAAGGGCAACTTTTTTTAGGGGCACCAGCAGGTTTTTCGTACAGTAAGTTTTCGAGAAACTTTGTTCAATATTATGTCAGTCAGTCAATCAAGATTAAAATCTTTTTAGTACAAATACATATACGAATGGCTTATGGCTGTATAAATACTACTAGTACTCGCATATATTATATATAATATGTATGTGTGTGTATGATAGTGATAGTATAATCGTGTTGCCTACTCCACTCTGAACTACGGCTGTATAATGACTCAGGGTCTAGATATCGGAGGAGAATGCTCCCAGCTGTCTGCCAGCAAGCACTGATAGCATCATATTTAATATTTTTACTGTACCTTTATACTACTCTTACTCGTAATTATTATAAAGTATTTCTGCACGTCTTCTGGTATTTGAATATAGAGTTATCACTCATTCATTCATATAGGTACTTACTATGTATCATAATATGTTACTATGGACACTTGACACTTAGTTACGAGGTGAAAAGTAGGATGGTGGGTTGGCTTAGTTATGTGGGTGTAGGGGTATTAGGTTTTTTTCTATATGTTTTCCTATCTAACCCATAATCGGGTTACGTTTTCGGGATAAGTAATATACTGAAAGTTTTTGTGTAAGTTTGGTTATTCCTCATAATCAAATAGTTTTTTGTATATTTTCGACAAAAGATTAATTGTTTAATTTTATTAAAAATCCTTTTAATTGGTACTGTATTTCAATTCTACTCATAACTTTATTATAAGCTGGTAAAGCTCAGATTATACCTACTTAAGTTCAGTAAAATATTAACTTATTTAAGTTCAGTAAAATTGTTCATGAAAACTTAGACATTGAAAGTTAAAAGGTTGTTGAACTCCTAAGTTTATAAGACATAAGGTAAGTTCTAAACGCGTGCCCTGGTACGCTTTGACTCTTCGACCAACAAGAAATAAATTCAAACATTTTAGCAAAGAAATGTTCGCCTACGCACTCTACAAAAATTACATTGTCTCTTACACAAATAATATATATTCAGGTTGATGTCGCAAGGAAACCAATTTATATGTAGGCCAAGACTGTCACTTTATCTTTGCTTTTCCCTAAGCTATGCAATCAATAGAGCTGTTTATAAGTAATAGGTGCTTTTTGAAGTGTATGAAATGCAGCGTACAAAAGAAAGTACGTAAGAAAGAAAATTACGCATTTTGTGCATATTGTGCTCAGAGAAAAGAGAACAGAAATCATTTAATTTGCTGCTAAATATAAGCTAAATGTAGCCCAATTAACAATTTATTTCCTAAATTTTCGGCAGAAAGTTTCCATTTCAACATGTCAATGTGTAGAGCAGATTATGTATACTTTGACAATTGACACACTACTGTTAAGACGTACAAGAAATGGAGTATTCATCATCATCATTATCATCAGCCCACGCTCGTCTACTGCAGGACATAGGCCTCCCCTGGCACGCCACTCACCTCGCTCCTCTGTCATTTGCCGCAGAACCGATAACCGATGATACACGGGTTCTAGAGTGGAGACCGCATCTCGGCAAACGTAGTGTAGGGCGTCCTTGGGCGAGATGGGTTGACGATATCCGGAAGGTCGCGGGGAGCGGGTGGAGGAGGAATGGAGTATTGCTCCACTTTAAAGATGGAAATTAGGGTGGACTATTGGTATTTATCACGATATTTTATCTAGGTTCTTTAATATTGGTACAAAAGCCGCTCACGCAGAGCGTTCAATTTCCTAACAAATAATGAGGGATTTTCTTTAATATTGTTCGTATTGAAACATGTTTACCAGTTATTATGGGTTGTGTTTCAAGTTCTTTGTGAGTGCTCTGTTATGCATCATGTTTTTGTTTTGTTTGGGTTTAACTTTGAAAGCGCTCAGTGTTTTTTTTGTGTCTTTTTATTACTTTTTCTGCTACCAGCGAGTATAAGAACCTATATGTACAAATATGTACCTACATACCTAATATTTTGGCCTTAACGCAATAATTATTATTTAATGTTATGTGAGCTTTCTATATTTATCTTTGTACATATATTATACCCATACAATTTAACATTTTGCCTTTGACGCAATTATTATTATTATTATTTTAATTTTACTTTGGTAAAACTGGGCGGGTTGCCTGGAAGAGATCGCTCTAAGCGATAAGGCCGCCCATTGTGGACATTAATATTAGTACTTTAATTTAGTTTTAAGTCTATTTTGTCCCAATAAAGAGCATTGTATTATATTGTAAAACTTAATTGCACATTATGTGAATTGGCCTTCTTGACGTCCATGTGAACCTACAAATGAAAATGTCGTAATTACATAAAAACAAAGTATATTTTACTTTAGCAAGCATTTTTAAACCTAATTACATTGTCATCAGCATTACCAAAGTATTTACTAAATAAATTACTTTTGTACATTCAATTATCTTGAAACCAAAAGCTTTCAACCATTTACCCCAATTGAGCAAAATTTCATGAATAGTTTAACTGGGTAACCCCAAACGATTGTTAGCAGTGAATCGGGCCAACAGCACCGTTTGACCTCAGATCTCGCTTTATTCTGATTAAACTTTACTTCAATACAACACAATACACGAGTTGGTTAAAGAAGCCCACCTAAATTGAGATGATAAGTGAAAAAATTGAATAAAGTCTATTACTGTCTTTTCATTTAAATTTTTGTTCTTTAGATTAAAAAATATTTAAAAATGGCTTAGAGCTCATTAATTATAATAATCAGCCTTCGATTGGCTCCCTTTGATTAATTATAGCATTCTCCACTGTTCCTTACCGCTCTATCAAAATTAACTCACTATTTAATGTTATGTTTATCTAATAGCATTAAAACTTTTATGCCGAGGTAATTTAATTTTTAGTTTAATATAAAAATCTTTTTTTTTCGATTATTCCTGCAATCGGTTATGTGTAGAGATATAATCTTATTAATTAATAAATTATTCAATCATAAAAAGGGATATAATCGCGAAAGTTTTCCAATTTGTTCGGGCGCCTATCGCAAATTGCTACGAATTTAGAAAAGAAAATGTATCAGACGCACCATATTAGGTCATCCATCAACTTTCAACACATCTAAAAGTAGAGCTCTTTACTTTGGTCTAGAGTCTAGACTTTTATAAGTCTTGTAGGCACGTTGCTAGACCGCGCGTACCTAGGAATTTTAAATGAAAAGTAAGAGCTCAACTATAAAAATATATTTAGAGATAATGGCTAATAGTTAAAACAAGTTTCGATGAACCCCTTCTTTTTGTACCCTTAACACTTCATATTATAAAGGTGAATGTTCGCGTGCGTTTTACGCCTCTAATACTCAACCAATTGGACTAAAATTTAATATAATATAATGTGTGTATCTGCTGAGATCGCAAAACAAAACATATAGGCTATGTACCTACTACACGGGTTAAAATACCGTTGAGAGCAGTTAATTATAATGAAGAATTAATTTCCTGAAAAAAAGCACGTTTATTTTATATTTTCTACTTTTTAAAGTCTTTTGTCAAGCAGTAGCACCGAACAGGTTTCCAAAGTCGAAAAAGTATTTTTCCGTTTTTATGGAAATTCGTTTAGGAAAAGTTTGAAGGCAGTTTGAATCACGTTTGTTCCGAAGCCCTACAGTTTCCATGTGAATGGTTCGCCACGGTTTGCCGCCGTGCGAATATAATGTCCTTGATGAAATTCACCCGAGGGAGATTTTAATTAGCTTTTGCTACATATTTATTAATAGGGCACCTACTTCATGCGGATTTTTCCAATTAAGAGGCTAAGGAGGATTAGGGCATTGCCAATTTATTTGATTAGGCCAACTATTTTTGTAATAAGTACTTTGAAAGTTTTTGCAAACCATGTTAATTATAAATTAATGATTTAAGCACTATCAACATTTGACAAAGAGCGAACTTCTAGCGTTCCTGTAGCTTAGTGTTAATAATGTGCACTTTTAGTTTGAATAACCTATCTTCTAGAGTAAGTCACTACATAAATCTGGCCCAGACAGGTTGAATTTGTCTCGTATTGGTACGCACGAATTCGATCTCGACACGCACGTGATAGGTATATGGGCACATTGTATACCTTAATACCTATTAAATTCGGCGGCGCATTTTAGAAATGTGGGCTATTTATAAAATTCAGGTGCCTGAGGGTAATAAGCATCATGATTGTTTATATATTATAGATAAAGTATCACTCAGTGTATTGAAATACATAATTCTGTCGCACTGCACTGCGCGTGTTCCCTGAGATTTTTGAGAACCTAGCACCAAGAATGTTTTTGAGAACACCCTGAGAAAATGAGATTGAATCTCGTCATGCCCAGTAATTTCTCAGGGTTTACAAATAATACTACACTCATTAGGTGTGTTATTGGAACTTGAAACCCTAAAAGCTTGGAAACCTTGGGCGCGCAGTAACAAACATTGTTTAGTAAATATCGAATTATAAGGCCGTGACCTATAGGTCACGTAACGTAAACTAAGGGCTTTAGTAACCTGCTGACGGGACAGAACGTGACCTTAAGGTATTTGAATTTTCGTGCAAAATAAAAAATGGAGTTTATTTCTAACTGAACAGGGTTCAGTCGATAACCTTGTTTTAACTGACTACAACAAAAAAGGGTTATTGATTCGATATTGTATGTAAGAAACTGAGAAATATTTACATAGAGCATTCCTTCGTTCTTATACCTATATTTTGTCCACGAATATCTTAGAAAGTATTGGTCGAATTTTTAATATTGGCTTATATTTAGTCTAAATTGCACCAGCAAAATCATATTTTACCAAATTTTTTGTAGACCATCTATTAAGAAGATAGGGACCGACCGCTTTTGATGTTGCTTTATAAAGTATGCCTCTATAATTATAAACCTACAAAAATTTCGTTGTACCTAAATATCAAAGGTTAACTTTGATATTTAGGTAAGTACCTGATATTAATTGCTTAAGATCATTAAGTTGGTACCTAAGTAAGCAATTAATATGAGGTGCCTATACAAACGCTTCTAAACATCAGAGGTTGTTTGATAACATATACATACATATTATATACGTTAGAAGATCAAACAGTTACCACGTGGAGAGCACGTCACGTTTGCGAACCGAGCTAGCTCATTATCCCGCATGAATTCACTCACTTCAGGTTTCAATTGCGTCGTAGGTCTAGACTCTAGTGCTTCGATTAGACTTTCAACTGGATACGTCACTGTCAGGCGACCCCTGCTCCCTTTGATCGCTGGGTATAAAACCGGGTATAAATGTAGTTGTAACAATACGGGTTATCATGTAGTTGTGTAAGTATAGTTTTTGCCAATGTTTGACTAATTTTGTAGTGTGCGTGCGTAATGACGTTATCGAAAATGTATTAGTGTGGTTTCATAGTGTGCGTAGCTCTCACCCTACACAAACCGGCAGCGTTTTTCGCTTAGAAATTAGTAAAAGCTTCTATTCCAATGGTTAGATGTTCTAAGGTCTAGTGTTGAGTGCTTAGTAGTCGCACCGTTTCTTAGAAATCTTTAGATTAGGAGGGAATATGTATTATAACGTTGACTGCGTAATTACCCAGTGCTCGTACTATAGGTAGTAATAACTAGAAGTTATAGAATTTTAGCTACATATAGGTTGGCTTGACGTCATAGTACATTGTTAAGGCTAGCGCAAACTAGGTACAGTGGGGTTTATAAATAAAAGTAAATGAATAGTATATTAAAAGTATTTAGTCGGCGTGTATGGGGGAGAGATTGGGGGAGAGATTGGCAAAGCATTGGCAAGGCATTCGCAACGAGTTGGCAACGCGTTGTCAAAGCGTTGGCAATTACCAACATCTTTTCAGCAAAACCAGTGATTGTTTTTTTTAAACGTTGCTATGCGAAGGTAAAAATAAAAATATACTAAATACTTATAATATTAATTGCACTAAATAGGCCTACGTTAGATCACATTCCACCTGTGGAAAGTGCAAATGTGATCGAAGATGAATCCCGTACCTAATGCTAGTTTAGCAATAAGTTAGTCATAGCGTTGTGCTGAATAATAAAAAAAATAAAGAAGCTTTACTTTCGATTTATATATACCTTTTCGTAAAATGGTTTTTATTATTAAAACAAACATTTTATTTAAACAATAATTAATACTAATCGCCAAAGTTTTGTACCACATTTCTAACGAGTAATAAATATGAAACAAAGTTTAGTAATTAGCGGCCAACAGACAGCCGGTGGCGTGTTCAGTTCACCACCTCGGTTCCCTAAGGAGAACATGACAAACTGGCATTTCGTGGCTAAACTATATTTGCAACTATATTATAATCATTCATAACATTTTTAAGTCATTAAATATAGTTTTGTTTCTGAGTTAAAAAATGTGGGTTTACTCCAAACGGACAAATTCCCCTAATTGTACTGCTAGAGTCAAACCACAGTTGTACCTAGGTTATACCTATACGCTGGAGTTTCGGATCGTCAAGATTACTATAGTCAAATATGTTAAAAATCTCTCAATTACAACATGAGTCTCAAAAAGCGAGTGAACAGAGTTTTAATAATACAATACTCTTTATTGCAACCAAAAGATAACAAAATAAAGACTTAAAACTAAACTAGATAAAGGTCTACAATAGGCGGCCTTATCGCTTAGAGTGATCTCTTCCAGGCAACCAGCTTTGCATGGAGTGTTTGAAACTAAAGAGTAGGGTGTAATCTCCATTTTAAATCGGTTTGAAATAGAAAATTGCATTCTCTTTTTATAAATTAGTTAAAATATGAATGAATGTTAGTATATGATTAGTTGAATATGCGAAGGTTTTAAAGCTTAGTAGTGTTATGTTACGTCGTTACGCAACGTAGCACGTAGTTAACTACTTCATCTACGTAACGAATACCGTACAATGGTCCTACTTAGGTGCCACGAGCAACCCGTACTGTTATTTATTCAGGACTTTTACATTGTTGGTATATAGAAGGTACCATAGCATTAGCTTACTATGAAACAATGTTACCTAGGGAATACATGTCATAATGCCGGTAAAGGGTGTTAAATATACTATATACTTAATATGTTGTATCGCGAATTTACTAAAAAATGGTCTGTATCCTATAAATATTATAAAAATTCGAAAGTACGTTTGCATGTTGATGAGCGGGTGTGTTAGTTACCTCTGCATGCCTTAACCTTTGAATTGATCGAAATAACACATAGGCTACCTAGGTACTTTAGATGACGTCGGTAAAAAAATCGTTGTATCGAGGTTTACTTAAAGAAATCTGAAAAAAAAATCGTTATTTTAAACAATTTGTGCTCAATTTAATGTTAACGAATTAACAGTTTTTTGTTTACTGCAAAACCCGCTAAATCTATCAACTGTTACATTCAACGATTTTGGCAAACGAAAAGGTATTCAAAAGTCGCTAACGTAATCTGAAGCTGTTAACGCAAAACCAGTTAAAATTATCTATTTCTTCTGCGTTGAAAGAACGAATAGAAACGGAATATGCCGAGTGGACGCGAGGTCGCCTATGTGAGCGAGCGAGACGCCGCTAGCTTAAAATTGTACGAGCGAGAGTGAGAGATATCTATGTTTCTAAGTTCGCTTGCTACTATTAACTGCTACGTTGCCGTTGGTACAAATCTGTTACATTAATGAAAACCTAATAATAACGTTAACGGCTTTTTTAACAGGTTAACATGATGAATTTAACGGCTTCGTTGCGTTAACCCAAAAATCGTTAACGACCCACCACTAGTCTGTGTAGTTGTATACTAAATTTAGCCGTGAGAAGTAACAAATACAAATATCCATGCAATCTCATTTACAACCTACCAATAGGTAGGATATTATTTACATTACTAGAAATATTTCAATTACCAATATCGGTGCTCCAATTAGCTGTCATATCTGCTATTTTATTACATGCCATAAAATATGCATTATTCGTGATTGAATCGCGAGACCTAAATAATGATTGGTAGTGGGTATTATCGCGATACCTACGAGTACAGGCGGTCACGGAATCAGGTCAAATAAATATCTGTTTTTAATTTAAAGTAGATTCGAAAAAAACTGAGTTTTCGATCTTAGATTATATTTCTGGAATCTTCCATCTTACTCAAATAATTACATTTAAATATTGCCAAAATATACAGTTACAAAAAAGTTACTAACAGAAAAAAATTCTAACATCTTTTCCCTTTCGGTTTATTTTTATCTTCATAACAAAGTCACAATGTTCTTTAAAAACCACTCAGATTCATTTCTCTTGTCGACAGGCCTTCAAATTGTTTAAACGGAGTAAGAGGAGCAAAAACACACGGAACCGCGTCTCGCCGGCGCTCGTCCGCTCGCCGTCTTACAGCGGCACAGTGGACGCAAGGGCAGACATCGACCTGCAGCAGTTCTGCGCCTGTCGCGCCTCCATGCCACCACTACACATCGACTACGACACATCCTACCAGAGCACCTACAACAGCTACAAGAGCTCCAGCATAGAAAGCTACGGCACCAACGACTCTAACAGATCCGACTCAGCCTACGACTCCTCCCGAAGCAGCCCATCTCACGCGAGAGTCTGCTACGCTACCGTCACATACTTCAACATAAATGACAGCGAAGACAGCAGCAGCATTCTCACTGAGTACACAATGCTGGATGATAATGAAACGGACAGGAACATGGAGATGGATGAGGACGAGAGGACGCAGAACATGATCAATGAAAGCTTGGAGCTGGTGAGTTCATTATGAGCTCGATGGGTCCTACTTGTGCTACAATAGAAGTCGTGCGCGTTGTGTGAACGAGTTTGTTCCCGTATGTTCTCGACCGGACTGTCCTTTGTGGAAATCTGTTTTTACACGATTTATTTCTGTAACTGAACTTTCAAATTTCAATAAGTTCACAATTCCTAATGAATACCTTTTCAAATGATAATTTTAGACAGTCGTAGGCGTAACGTTTGTAATCCTCTTACATTTAATGAATCTGATTTTCAGAGGCGTTTACATACCAAAGTTTTTGTGATATTACAAAATTACGAATTAGTTATACTCGTAGATAATATAATTTCTAGATTAAGGATTAGTTAGATAAGTTGATCTCAATCCCAAGATTGTTTTTGGTTTTGTAAATTACATTCTATGAAATGATATGAGAGTTTATTACATAGGTTAATAAATAAAAAACTAATGGTATATTGGATTGAGCATCATTATAGTCTGTACGAGATTGTACGTATTTTACCTTAAGTATATAGAGGTATAAGACAAATAAATAAGTAATACAATTATAGCTGTTGTTTTTTTACACCCATTGCAGCAAAATGTATCAGTAGGTATTGTTATAAGTATCTAAATCTTAACTAATCATCATCAGTCTATGTTCGTCCACTGCTGGACATAGGCCTCCATGGCACGCCACTCAACTCGGTCCTCCGTCTTTCTTCTCCACCCACCCCCAGCGACCATCCGGATGTCGTCAAATCAAATCAAATCTTAACTAATAGGTATCCTTAATTCATTCATTCATTCTGTATCTTATTTTCCAAACAATACATAGCCACAAAATAGCTAAGCCCCTTCCTGGTTCCTATTGTAAATATCGCACATCTAGATCTAAAGGGAGCTAACTCAAAAATCGTCAATTTTGAGTTAGGCACACCATCGAATTCCAGAACCAAAGGCCTATCGACCAATAAAACAGATTAAAAAATATGGTTACTACTCGATGCTAGATGGTGGAAAGGGTCCCTTTTGTTGAAAGTGTGAGTCCCATTTACCCCCACCAAAACAGGAGCATTGCTAGTTGTAATCAAAATTTCAAGAAAATGCGCATGCTCGTTGTAAGCAAATTGGAGTTATTTTGAGTTCTAACTATATTGTTGAAATTTTCATTGGTGTTATTTTGATTTAACGCTTTGTAGGTGGTTGCTACTGTATAAAAGAATACAACATTTTGAATTGTACCATATTACTGGCAAGTTGGGTATATTTTTTAATCTTATTTTGAGTTCTTGCCATATTGGTGACACATTTTTGAATTTTGAATTGACTCTGTTTTGTTGATTCATATTTTAATCTCTTATATTTCTCTAAAAACGTCATTATATTGAACTCTTTAGCTTCTAGCAACAAGAATATATTAAAATACGTGTTATTTTATTTTCAACCTTGTATTTGAAAGGCTTTATCACCTTTTACAGCAAAATTTCGAGTTAACTCTTTTTAGATGGTATCATCCAAATATTACTTAAAATATCTCTAATAGCGGGGTAAAATATGAAATGATGGCTTATTAAATAATTTGGTGCACATGACCCTATAAGTACCTTGAGTATTGCCTTTTCAAGAACCAATATCAATAAGGCGTGGTTGTCTTTTAGTAAATATGGTAGAATCTTACTAATGTTATAAACGTGAAAGTTTGTAATAATGGATGTCTGGACGTCTAGATGTATGTTTGTTACTCTTTCACGCCTAAACGGGTGGATCGATTGAGCTGAAATTTGGTATGGAGATAGCTTAAACCTTGGAATAACACATAGGCTATTTATATAGTACAGCGGGTAAAACCGCTTGGCGCCGCTAGTCTTACTAATATTATAAACGTGAAAGTTTGTAAGAATGGATGTCTGGAAGTGTGTTTGTTACTCTTTCACGCCTAAACGGGTGGACCGATTGAGCTGAATTCGATATACAGATAGCTTAGACCCTAAAATAACACATAGGCTATAAAAAAGCGGATAAAACCACTGGGCGCAGCTAGTAGTTATTATAAACGTGTAAGTTAGTAAGAATGTATGGATGTCTGGATGTAGGTTTGTTACTCTTTCACCTAAACCTAAACGGGTGGGCCGATTGAGCTGAAATTTGGTATAGAGATAGCTTAGATCCTGGAATAACATATAGGTTACAGTATACAGCGGATAAAACCGCTGCGCGCAGCTAGTAACAGGATAAAGAAAACATCACTCCTTCCATAATTTCTACACAACATAAAACCCTAGTGGAAGACTGGAAGATAACGTTATGTAGTAATGAAGTCCCATTCGTTTGATTGATGCATTACGTCTAAGCAACAAAATTCAGGTGCACAAAATTAATATTTCATCAATCCGGAGCGAGTGTAATTAACAACTTCAATGAGGATCCTTATAATTATAGCTTCCCATACAAAAGTAAAATTCCACTAAGTAAAAAAAGGATAACATTGTATTTTGTAATAATAGCGAAGTAATAGTTTGACGCTAAGAATAAATTAGAACAAACAGATAATAGTCGTATACATAGATTTAATTGAAATGTGATTTATTATGATTTTTTTCAGACGAAAGTTCTTAATTTTTTTATGAATTATGAAATATTAAAAAAAGATTTGTATAATTATTATACGCAACGTAAGATACGGATTTTCTCACTTATTCATTGATTTAATAGTAATGTAAATAAACATTGAATGATTTCTTTGCAATTAGTGCTTTTTTGCTTAATTCCATCCTAAAAACCCTTTACTGTTGGTCAGATTGATCTATCACTCGGGACTAATTTGAAATAATACATTTTAATTGCATTTTAATTTCTGGTTACTCTTCAAAAGAGAGCTAACTAAGAACTTGATTCACCAACACAGGTTCAACTCAAAATAACAAAATAAATAGGCATACATTGTCAAGCAGTAGGGAAATAACTCCGAAAATTGAATTTATAGCCCAAATACTCGAGAAAAATATGAAATTCCTGTATCATTCTTGTTCTAGTTGCATAACTAAAGCAAATTTCTAATCGTGACACTTCTGCAGTGCTCAAGAAGTCAGTAATCAGTTTTTCGCCTTTCCTGAAAAAAGTGCTTTTTTGAGTTAATACCTTTTTAGATCTAGGTGTGCGATATGTTCAAAAATCATAATAGCAAAATATGTTTGCCGCAAAATCCCCCTAATAATGCAATCAGGTTTGGCAGGAATCCCGCTAAAACTGACAATTACCGAGTATTTGAACAAAAGCTGTACCATAATGAAGTGTTGACAATGCTCTACACTTCCATTAGTGTGTGTAAACAGGTTATTTTATTCTCTATACGTTTTGGAGAACATCCTTAGTTATTAAATAATTATGATATATTTTATGTTTTAAGATAATATTATGTTGAGGGATTTATCCCGCCTTCTAGGCTTAGTCTATGGCCGCATCGTCGCTTAACATGTGAGATCATAGTCAAAAGGCTAATCTATGATATATAAAAAAGATGAGGTACACTAGTCATATTTAGGATGCATCACACTAATATTATTTTTCCGAATATTTGTGAAAATGTGCATGTGTGTATGTTTCTTACCTCTATAATTCTAAATAGCTCAAGAAATAATGCAAAAAAAATTACAGAGAACTAAATAAAAACGTAAGATGCACGATAATATTTTTTTTGACTAAATTTGGACTAAATACAAAAAAGGAAAGAGTGACTGACTCATCTATCAACGTACAGCCTAAACTGCTGGACGGATTAGGTCGAAATTGGGAACATAGATAGGTTTTATGACGTAGACCTCTGCTAAGAAAGGATTTTGCCATGTGGGCAAAGCCGTGAGCATAAGCTAGTGTAATAATAAGTGTATCTATAAAATAGTGGAACAAAAATGAGCTGGGGTTCAGAAAAATAACGTAATAACCAGATAGTCCGCCGTTTTTCATTTAGACTCCTCACCCAAAAGAAAATAGGGTCTTAGAGGTCGGAAACGTGTCAGCAATTTTCTCCGTTCGGGTGGGTAGGTACTGTAATTGTAGGTCTAAGTAAGATACCTAGATTTTCGCTTTCTCCGACGAATGAAATCTTTGCAGAACAGTGTAGTTTATCCTTACTTGTTATTGAGTTAAAAATAGAAATTAGGCAAGACAGGGAGAAACAGAAATTAGGCAGACAAAAAAACTATGTAGTATTATTTATGGACATATAAATACTGCATAGATTTTTTGTTTTTGTAAATTTAATGAAAAACTAATTTAATGAAACACACATACACACACATAACACACACTAAAACGTCTTGGTATTGCCGGAGATCTTGAGTCAGACTTAACAATGCACTATTTAACTAAAATATAATAATTAATATTAAAGTGTGACGTATCATATGCCTCCACCTAGAAACTTATAAACACTATACATATCTCAGACGTTTAATTTACATTGTCAAAAAAAATACGTATCTCTTGTATTGTTTAGTTGAATAATTTTAATTTTTACTTTATTTTATACCTACCTAATTATGATAAAAGGAAAAAGCAGGTTAAAAGAAACACGTTTTCAAACAATATTTTAGCGAAAGCTTTTGAATGTGGTCCACTGAACATCTATTGAAAGCTCTGCAAAGATTCGACAATGGACAAAACAAGTATACATAGGTACCTATAGGTATGGACACGGCCAATCCCCAAACAAGTATTTCTGGTTCTTTAACGAGCCTATTTTTATTTTCTATTCAATAATATCCGCAAGGATTACCTATTATACTCGATTTTGCTGAAACTTTAATAAATGAAACTTGTATTAAAAATAAAATGTAAGAGCTTTAGCTTCTAACCAAAGCTTTTTAAAGATAAACAAAAAGTCCGATCTACGTATATACGTATTATTTATTAATTAAATTTATCTTAAAAGACTATGGGTTGAATAAAAATAGCCAACTCGACTTACCCATTATAAGGTATGTACTTATATTTTTTTGTGGAAGGGTAAAGTAACCATCGAAATTACTGGACTAAGGAGAATTATTGATGAGCGCAGCGCAATTTTACTTAGGATATCGCACCTATCGAATACCTAGATACTATATGAATGAACAGGGGTTATCGCATTATGAACGCTGCCCGCGTCTTTTTGTATAAAATAACTACGCATATTTTCTAAACCTACGGAGCAGAGGAAGGCCTTATGGAGATAAAATTATATCAAACAGATCATTTTTTAGTGCCTAAATAAAAATGAACGTTCATGAAACTTCCGCAAGGCCGATTAAAATAAAATTTTATGTAATAGGTAAGTGCCGAGATAGATTAGATGGTTCGTAAACCTATAAAATTTGTCCTTGAGTTCGTAAAATAAAACGATACACTTCTTCCTTTTTTTAATATCGCGGTGGCTGTGAATCTGGTTCAAGGAGGCATGAGAGATGAATTTTGATGTAGCCCTCAGATGTAGAAGGGTCTAAGTGACCCTTCGTTCTGACGTAGCGTAGTACCCTTGAAGTTTACATTCGCTATCGAGCCGGGGCGGGGGAACGGTTGACCAAAGTATGAACATTTTTGTACGATGAAAATTTATATTTTTTTAGGTCATTATTGCTTATAGATAGAATTTTGATCCTATCAACATAAACCTTATTTCGAAAATTCTTTTTTCAACGTTCAAAGCAGCGAAACTTTACAGACTATCAAAACAGTGGTGAATTTAATATTAGGTACCTACTAGCTTTTCCCACGGTTTCACCTGTATGGCCACAAAAGGAAACTCAGAATAAAGATAATCCTACGTGTTCTTCCAAGTTTCTCCAACAAGTTTTATGGTAAAAAGTTTAGTGGCATTTTCGTAAAAGAGCAACAAATATTTTCTACCTTAGCTCAAAATTTGTTTAGGTACCTCAAGAGAAGTACCAAAATACCCGCAAAATATGTGCAAGTAAGCAAAAAGTGCAATGGGAAAAAAAAGAATCCCAACAGATGGACCTTAGTTACATAGAATATCTATCATCTAAGTACCTATCTATCTAGTCTTGGTCTAAATGAGACCATGTGTCGTGCGTCACGTAATACGTCCTGCAGTGTTGCCCACAAATTGTATTATGTTCCACGTCATTCTCTACCAAACTTGCTCATGCTACAGTAAACACTGCAGTAGGACTTCTTCACACAAAATAAACTTGTAGCCTATTATTTTTAATGCAAAGAAGTAAGAAGACGAGCAAGACGTTCTTCTGATGGTCTCTTACCATCAGCCCCCCCCTTTTTTTTTATCCCAGGAAAAATGCGTTACGCATCATCACCCCACGCCGGGGGGCGCGGGGCGGTATGTGGGACTCCCCCGCCAAAGATGGTAGCGGCGGGGATACCCACTAAAAAACCTGGGGGTGTCCTGCGGGACGCCATAATGCCGGGGCAACGGGTACGCCGAAGCATTCATCCGCGGCATCAGCCCCCCCCTGCCCGAAAGTGCAGTGCTTCCAAGGTTTTCACAATGATGTAAAATTCTAAGTACACCTACGTTTTTTTCGCAAGAGTCATAAGACGTTAAGACATTTTTTTTCAGAAGATGGTAAAAACAAATTACTGTGTCCTTGTGCACTGTAGAAGTGTTCCGAATTGAAATACAGAATTCAGTATAACTCTTACAAATAGGATTTTTAGATGACCTCCCTTTAGATCTAGACGTGCGATAGAGTGCTTTCACAAAAGCCGTCCCTTAGACGGGGCGCCGTAATCGCACGTTTTAAAGCTACAATTCATATAAAGCTTATTTTTTAAATTTAATAGGGGTATCTATGTATTTACTTTATCTAACAAATAAAAATAATTTTGGACATGAAGAACAGGAATTATCGATTAAGTTAAATTTAGTTCCACTAGTTTCCGCTGGATTTCTTTCGTGAAAAGCACTCTACGTCGAAAATATGCTAACTGTGTAACTATAGACTATGTTCCAATGTTTAGCTAAATTATCTATGGATGGTCTCAATATTGCGTGGGATAGTTTGGTATATAGTAGAGTATTGATATTGAAAGCGTTATCATTACCTAACATTTGACCCAAATATGTTTGATTACATAATATTGGGGCTAATGTGAATCCTACGGTATATAAATAGCACGTCCATTTCTGACCTCGATATCGTAAAAGAAAATGGGCCTTTCTTTCAACCTGTCACTGAATGTGAAATTTCACGCTCTGAAAAAGCCCACCTGAGTATAATAATAATAAATAGGTTTTTCTAGAAAGGTAAGAACAATTGTTAGGTAAAGCAATATAAGTATAACTTTCTAGCATAAAACCTTTATTATAAAGTTTTTAATGTTAAGAGAGCTTATACTTATATAATACAACTGAACGCTCTCTCGCTCGCACTATTTGATACGTTTTGGAATATAAATTCATAGAATTAAGAATAGAATAGAATAGAATAATACTTTATTGCGTACCAAATAATTACAAATAAACTTACTGAGCTAAATATCTAAATGCTAGGTAAACAATCGGCGGTCTTATCGCACTAGGCAAGGTAATTAAGTCAATTCCATGAATTTATATTTCAAAACTTTTTTTGACGACCTCTGTGGCGCGGTGGGCTAATACCCGCCTGCAACGCAGAAGGATGTGGGTTCGATTCCCGCATGGGACAAATGTTTGTGTGATCCACAGGTATTTGTTTCTGGTCTGGGTGGCTTTCAATATGTATTATAAGTATGTATTTATAAAAGAAAAGTATATAAGTGTTATATCCGTTATCCTAACCACCATATTACAAGCATTAAGTTGCTTAGTTTGGGGTTAGGTGGCGCTGTGTTAAACGTCCTGAAATATTTATTATTTATTTATTATTATAAACGTATCAGATAGTGCGAGCGAGAGAGCGTACAGTCGTACAATTTAAGCTCTCTTAAGAACGAATTAAATCTCATGTTTGTTAGAAAAGATCTGTTTTAATGAACTTTCGAGAATCTCAGCAAATTTACTGTTTAATTTGATTGAAAGTTAACTCATTACAAACATCTTAACCCTACATAAAGAACGATTTGTCAGTGATCTGATGAGTGAGGTGAATAAACCGAAATTCGAAATGTTGTTTTCATTTTCCATTATTTTCCTCCGTTACTTGAGATACTGAAGATTATTGAAGCGGTTTAGGTATTTTAATCGGATGATATTGACAGAGTGAATAACCGACTTGTCCCCAGGGTCAAGTCGGGAAAGGCTTTGGACCCCTGAAGGCCTTAGACCCCGAGGCATGTGGTCACAGTGTGTGGTGAACGGTAAACGCCTCTACAAATATGCGATTTACCTTTCGTTTACTAACCCGTAAATGTACTCGTAGATTTGTGATAATAAATGTGATGGGTATTTTTATCTATGTAAATGGGCCCTTACGCCCGCCATTTTATTTCTATGACTCTTTGACCTGACTGAAAATTGTAATGTGGAAAAGGTGTATTAATATCAAATAATGTGTATTGAGGTAGAGTGGTACTTTAGACCTTGGGAAAGCCTAATTAATATAAGTACCTACATACATATTTTTTTCTTCAATAAATCGTAAAAAATGTCAAATGATTACTCTCACACAAAATTGACAGAATGATTTGGTAATTTTTTAGATTTTTTGTTTCAAAATTTTATGAAAACTAATTAAGAACGTAAGTTCGAAACACCTTGAAAGCTTGGTGAAGGTTTAGAAAACAGTGTTTTAATTAAGCTTAATCGACCCTACACTGTATTTTTTGTTAGTGTGTAGTAAATAAAGGTGACAGCACACACGCACGGCACACACGCAAGGGTCTAATTTCTCGCATACCGAATACCGACACAGTCGCGAGTCGCGCGGCGCACACACGAAGGCACAAAAACTGCTGTTTTTGCACCCCATGCGCTTGCGCTTTCTACGGAAGTAAACGACAGAGATAGCTATAGTTCAACATACCGAGTGAAAGAGACAGCCGTCGTGAGTCGTGGGAAACACAGGGGTGGCGATATCCCATAGTAGCATTCAAGTGGGACGAGCGTGTATTGAATTTATTCCGTTTGACCCTTGTTTAAATTATTACAGTACTTTCTGGACATCTGGGGTGCCGCTAATCGACTTTTTGCGACACCTGTGCGATGTTTATCAGCTAATTTATACCATAAAGCGGTCAGTATCACAGGTGGAATAAGGGTTACAAAAAAACGGTCAGTACATTAGAAAAATAATTTATTCTCTTTTCAAACGATATTTACACCCTATTTACATTTACAATAGGCATTGACTCAATACATCGACAAATCACTCTTATTATGATAAAACCGCCTTTTCTTTGTAAAAGCTTTTTATGTCACAACCATGAATATCGTGAAAGCGAATTAATATTCTATGAAATATATTTCAATAAAGCGTTCAGTACAAGTATTTCTTAATATTATGAAGAGGGCTGGAAAAATCCATTAAAGCTTCACATTTTGGTCCCAATATACATCTAGTGACTTTAATAAACTAATATCATATACTATATAGGTATACACAACTTATCTATAATATTATATCTACACAACAGTGATATGAGCTTTCCAAAAATAATTTTGTTTATTAATATAACGAGATCGATCACAAATTAGATGTTTGATAAGTAACAAAGAAATCTTATTAGGAATATGTTTATGACATTTTGTCATATTATTATCATTGTAATATACAGGGTCATTGGTAATTCAGTACATTGCCAATAACCCTGTATATTATGTAGACTGATAAAAATAAATTTTGTTTTAAAAGTCGGTCCCATTTTCAGTAATCCATTCTAGCGATAAATTTCCAGCGAAATCTGGATCATCTGATTACTTTGAAGTCAGATTAACATCTTTCCTTGTTACTAAGTTTTCTTAATCAAACAACGTTTTAATACCAAAATATATCTATGTAATCTATAAATCTGTGATTTAAAACTAAAGGGCTAAGATTCAAAAATTTCCAAAATGGCTTCTAATAAAAAAGCGGCCAGAATTACTCATTTCCCATATTTTATTAATTCACAGAGATACGTCTTATTATTTTTTTATTTACAGAGTCACCGGTCAAAATCTCTATCTATTACAAATTTATGCATGCGCCTTTTGACTTTGTCTTCGAAAATTCGTAACTTTGATTGCAAAATACGTGTTTATCTTCGAGATTTCGTAATTTTGATCCTTCCTTTAGTTTAAAAGCAGCAATATAAGCTCTTTAATATGCTAGCTCGGCGCCACAGGCCTTGGGTCTGTACGTTTTGGAGGACTGTACGCCTGTACGGTGGATGTGGGTAAGGGGCCGGGTAGTGTGCTGAGGGGGCCGGATGAGGGGCCGGCGGGGCTGGCGGGGTCGGGTAGTGTGCGTAGCTGGGGGCCGCTGGTAGAGGGGCCGGTATTGCTGTAGGTGTAGCTATTGTACTATAATATGCTATATTTTGCTTGTTTCTTCAATATGCTAGCTCGGCCCCCCAAGGCCTGTAAGGCTTGGAGGTGTTCTGCGAGTACTGATGGTGCGGTGGATGCGGGTAAGGGGCCGGGTAGTGTGCTGAGGGGGCCGGGTGCGGGGCCGGCGGGGCTGGAGGGGCCGGGTAGTGTGCGTAGCTGGGGGCCGCTGGTAGAGGGGCCGGTATTGCTGTGGGGGTCGCTATTGTGGTCGATGCTGTTGATATTGGGACCTCTTGGCGGGGACCTGGAAAGATGAGAAATGAGGGTTTGATAAATGAATTTAGGATGCATAATGATATATCATGTCAAACGGGTTATGGCAAAGTCTAGTGTCCTAAATCGTATAATGGATTGAAGTTTATTATGGTTAGGCTTTTATGCGACTTTATTATTTCATTTTATTTTATGTACATAATAAATAATAGGTAACTCTGACAATAGTGCACTGACAACGAATACGTTATGTATCAGAGGCCCAAATCAATATATTAATATAGACTTTAAAGACATTTTTTTTGAATATTTTTAAGTGAATGAGTATTCTAAATTGGTAGAATTTCTACCATCAAGTTGATCGTCTCGTTTACTTATTTTTGTAAAATATATTATATTTGAATAATTTTAAGTATCTACGTTTATTTGAAAAGGATGAACAAGAAACTTTAACTTTTCAAATTCAACACGCTTATTCAAATGGACTTTAAAGTTATTTCTGTAAAGCGACTTGCGAATTTAATAACTCCCGTTCGAGAAGCTTTGAGATGGAAGATCTAGGAATTATTGGATACTATTTTTTCATCTGGAAGTTTACATTTGACTTAGTTACAAAGTCATGCAGAAGTTTTCATACATCTTCTTTTTAATGAGCAATTTATTTTTATATTACTAAGAACATTCCGCGGTAAAAAAAATCTCTTTATGTTTACGAGAGTCATTGACCGCGATCTCCGCGATCGCGCCTGATCTTTAGCGATGATGCAGCCGTAGATCGGAGCAGACTAAACCTAGAAGGCGGGCTTCTTTTATTCATTCAACACCGCTTAAAAAGAGATTTGATTTTTTTTTGTGAATAAAAAAAAAAAATATGCATTTTAATTTTGTGTGGTGTACAATAAAGCATTATCTATCTATCTAGGTATATAGCTTACCTAATTCCGTGTATCCATGTTGTTGAGGAGGTACCGATGCAGGGTACTGTGGGTACCAGTTGGCAGACTTGGCAGCCAACTCCCTCTGTGCCGCGAAGCACTGCAAGTGGCTCATCAGCCGCAACCGCAGCGGGTCCTGGATGTCCAGGCCCTCGCAGGACACCAGGTATCTTGCCACCTCGGCCGCACACTCTCTGAAGCCGATGTTGTGGTAGTCCATTGCGTACCTTTGAGGATCGTACGCGAATGTGTCTAACCCTGGAGTGAAGGAAAAGCTGGTTTAGTTTTGGTTTTAGGAGATGAATGAGACGATGAAGTTCACCTAAGAGTTCTACCCATTATTCTAAATTGATTATAGATTATAGTTTTTGACCACGATCTCGCGAGATTTTAAGCGACAATGCGGCCGAAGATCGTAACAGACTAAACCTAAAAGGCGGGATAAATCCCTCCTCTTTAAACTTAATATTAAAATAACAATTGAGGTTTATTATCCAACAAAACGGGTTGTTATACTTATATTGACAGAGTCTAAACACAATCACGATCCTATTATGTTGTTTAACCAGCCTGTATTTGGAGTTTCAGTTCGCCAAGGTTTTTATTTGTTTTTCATGACTTATTGACATATCTAATAGTAATGAGATGGGACCCACTCTTATAGCCATCCTGACATTTAAGATGATAAATGTTACATGAACAGTATTTTTCTTGGAAGCACTCATGAAATCAGACAAAAATAACCTGTGTATTTTATGAAATTCCTCCCTTTTCGCGATCTTATAAGAATTTCTTTTATAAAGGTTTTTTCCTCAAGTATGAAACATTAATAACCGAAACGAGTATTTTCAGATGAGATATAAAGAATCCAAAGTTGCAACGTTTTCAAAAGGAATAACCGACAAAAATACTTCAAGAATTTTCTATACAAATGATGTGCGAATTATCATAAGAATTCCAATAACAAGTCCTAACGGAAAGTGAAACTAGGTACAGAATAAAAGCAGTGAGTCAAGTCCAGAAACCAGATGTTCCACTTTTGATTTAAAGAGATACGGACAAAGGAGGTCGGAACTAAGAACAATCCATTCAACTGCCCTTAAGCTATGCAACAAGTTTAGAAAGAGACAAACGTACATAAACTACTTGAAATAAAGAGAGATAGAGTGCAATCGTAACGGGAACCAAGGCGTTTCCGGACATCTTCCGTAGGGAAGAAAAAAGGACCAGAATAAGTTGAGCTGTTATCCCCTCGTGATGAATGAATGGAAGTATTGTACAGGGAAGATGCAGTGATAGATGAGGGTCTGAGATAGCTGGTCGAGTCAGTAGGGCACCGGGCTAAGGGCGAAGGGTGAAGAAATGCATCAAGCTGTCGCAGAGATGCGAGTATTTATAGTGGAGCTAGTATTTAAGAACATGAAATAATCTTGTTTTGTAGTATTTAAGAACATGAAATAATCTTGTTTTGGTTCGTTTTTCTTTTTATTGTTTTGTTTGCTCTAAACAATAATAATTTTGGACTTTAATATAGTTTACTTTAATTTTAAGTCTATTCTGTTAACTTGAACTTTTGGTCTTAATGAAGATTATACTTAATATTATGTGTGTGTAAATTCAATACATTATTGTAATTTGAAAGAATTACACAAAACAAATTTTGTGTGTTTCTTTGTTAAAATACACTTAAAGCAAATCAAAAGCATAAGGAATATATTTTTTATTAGTTTTTTATATCAGTGAAAAAAATAAAAAATGTACAAGGCAATCGGACAGTATCCTTCATTAAAGTCATGTATGTATATTTCATATATTATTTATTTCAATAGGGTAGGTAGTTATTTTTTATATTTCTTGTCCCATTAAACTCTTAAAAACACATCTAATTGTGTTCGTATCCACCCTTCCTGCAGTTGGCATTATTAAGATTTCTTTTTATTTATTTTTTGTATCGCAGGTGTGGCAACCCTTTTCTAGGAGACTGGCAACACAGGAACAGCGGAACGCTTCCGCTTGTCACACATTTTTTTACTTCTTTTTTTTTTTTATTAAAATTCGTGATTTTATTATGCGAATGTAGATTACTCCTAATTCCTAATTCAAAGACGTAGGGTTTTTCTTTGATCTCTCTTTCTGGAGCTGAGTTTATGTGGGATGTGAATTCTCATTTTTTTCTGATTAAAAGTTTGTTTCTGAGAACGAAACATTTACAATTTCGCTTTTTTCTTTTTAAAAAGGCTACTTCCTCGAAAAGCTTAGCGAATTTTCTTTCGAACTGACCTTTGATATTGGTTAACAAATGGAAAACCAAAATCACAAGTGTTATCGTAAAAAAGTTATTGACAATACACATAAAATTAACCATTCAAAATATTGTTTAACGTTAAGTATTTTTTTATTAACTACATAGTATCTATGTAGGTACGTACATATTAAAGAAAAACTATATGTACAATGCACATGCCAATCTTTAGTATGTATATAGTAATGTAAATCCACCTAATCCTAATAAATACTAACATAAAAATAAGCCAAAATTCTCATGACAAATCAGCACAGGCTAATCTACCCTCAAGCCGAGCCCAGAGGGTGAGAGGGCGACTCGACTCCCGTTCTCACGGTTTTTGGTGCACCCTCCTTAAACATTACCTACTGCATTGTTTACTGTGTACTGTGGCGATACTTGTGCTACTGATTGATTTGGTTTTCTGTGACTCAGTGATAACTGGGATTTGGGGTAGTGAGGGTGAAAAGATTAAAATCTTTTCCTAAGCCAAGTCAGTCTTCGTGGTCAAAGGCTAACCTATAACGAATAAAAAAAATCAAATATACACTAGCTTATGCTCGCGTTTGCCTGCGCTGCGTGGCCAGACCCTCTCTTGGCGTTGGTCTACGTCGTAAAACCTATCTGTATGCCGAATTTCAACACAATCAGTTCATATGGTTTAGGCTGTGCGTTGATAGATCAGTCAGTCACTCACTCTTTCCTTTTATATATTTAGATACATAGATTATAATATTATAGGGCCATATTATATTAAACCTAATTTTATTAAACTGCCTTTCTTACGCACCTTAGATATTTATTGGGTTTTTGTCCGGCGCGGCGTAAGACTATGGCTACATCGGTCCGGATTCAGATCGGATTCGAATGTAATGCGGATTGAGATTGGATGGGATCGATTACAGATTTTTTATTATGTGTAATTCTGTATCATAATTCAAGACAATCATCTTGTACAAACAAAAACAATTTAAAATTGAACTTCATGCATAAGTTTATGCATCGAAAGATCAGTCAGTCTACGCAAATTATCTTTCCAATCTCTACACAAAGATCTGACGGTTTACGTATATAAAAACTCTTGGTATCATGTCATAAACTGCTGTTTAATCTGTACGCTTCCTGCTAGCTCAGTTTTTGTTACCGCCAGGTGTGGTATGGTTACCGTCCACCACTAAAAAAAAACTACATGTGGCCGGTCAATACTTTTTGTGGTTTCAAATCGATATTTAGTTAAGTTAACCATTGTGCTTTTTCAAGTGTTAAATATTTGTGAGCTGTGAGAAATATTGATTTGGGACGCGATGTTTTTTTAAAGCTCCTTTCTCGGCGTAGGACGGTATTAAGTATTATGTAGTAACAAGTAAACAACTCGTATTTTTCGAGATGTAAACAAAGAGATCAAACATTATATTTTTGAGAAAAATATGAGATATTTGCTTCAAATAAACAAGTCAAAAATAATCCAAACGGCTTGAAATCAGATTATTTTTTAATGAATTCACATCAGACTTTTAAAACTAAAATAGAAGAGTTATTTTCAAAGAAAAATCAAATATCAAATTTTATATCTCTTTGTCCTTTAAAATCAAACATACAACGGTCAACAGTGACCTTTCAATGGTAGGTGTTGCCCGGAAGGCGCACCATGCGAGACGGTGGACGGTAGGATGTGGTCACCATCGCTGCAGATCTTGTGGTGGTAGGTGGTAACCACAGGAGGTGACCGACCACTGAGCTGGTTAATGTCACCGGAAAGATGGGCACTGATATGTTACTCAAACGTTATTAAAATTAATTATACTTATCGGTAACTGTAGGTACGAGTATTTGGAAAGTGGAGTTGGACAACTTATTTCTCTAAAGACTTCCCCAAAATGACTCAGTAGTACTCGTATCTATATACTATTATATAAAATAGAAAACTGACTGACTCATCATCGCAGGGACAAAACCGCTGGACCGATTGAGCTGAAATTTGGACAGCGTGTTCTTTAGGTAACGTAGGCAGGTAATAAGAAGGGATTTTGCGAAATTCCCACAGGAACAGGAACAAAATGGAAATCTGTAACCGTTGAGTCTATCAAGCTGAAATTTGGTGTAAAGGTAGTTTTACTACCATGGAAAAAATCAAAACAGTTTTTATTTCAAAATTCCTACGGGAACGGGAACAAAATGGAAATTTGTAACTGCTAGGCCTATTAATCTGAAATTTTGTATAAAGGTAGTTTGACTACCATGCATGGATTCAAGATAGTTTTCATTCCAAAGTTCTTGCGGGAACGGGAACAAAATGGATATTTGTAACCGCTAAACCTATAAATCTGAAGTTTGGCATAAAGGAAATTTTGACTACCATAAATGGATTCAAGATCGTTTTCATTCCAAAATACCTGCGGGAACGGGAACAAAACTGAAAATCTGTAACCGCTAAGCCTATTACGTTGAAATTTAGTTGAAAGGTAGTTTGACTACCATGACTGGATTCAAGGTAGTTTTCAACCCAAAATGTCACGGGAACGGGAACAATCTACGAGTATGTCTATACTCTATACCAATATGTATTTAAAGTGGAAATCTACTGATTCATCATCGCAGGGATAAAACCGCTGGACTGATTGAGCTGAAATTTAAACAGCGTGTTTTTTAGGTAACGTAGGCGCCCGATAAGAACGGATTTTGCGAAATTCCAACGGGAACGGGAAAAAATGGAGATCTGTCACCGTTGAGTCTATTAAGCAGAAATTTGGTATAATGGTAGTTTGACTACCATGAAAAGATTCAGGATAGTTTTCATTCCAAAATTCTTACGGGAACGGGAACAAAATGGAAATCTGTAACCTCTAGCCTATTACGCTGAAATTTGGTATAAAGGCAGTTGGGGTACCATGAATGGTTTCAAGATCGTTTTCATTTTAAAATTCTTACGGGAACGGGAACAAAATGGAAATTGCGGTAACGCCTATAGCGTTGAAATTTGGAAGGTAGTTTGACTGTCAAGAAAGGATTCACAACGGTTCTTCACGGGAACTGGAATAATATGAAAATCTGTAACCGCTTGGCCGATTAAGCTGAAACTAAATGCAAAGGTAGTTTGCCTACCAAGAAAGTACAAGATAGTTTTCAACCCAAAATTCTTACGGAAATGGGAACAATCTATGTCCATGCCAAAATTTAAAGTGGAAATCTAAATGACTTATCATCGCAGGGATAAAACCGCTTGACCTGAAATTTGTACAGCGTGTTTTTTAGGTAACGTAGGCGACCGATAAGAAGGGATTTTGTGAAATTCCTACGGGAACGGGAATAAATGAAAATTTGTAACCGTTGAGTCTATCAATCTGAAATATGTTGTAAAGGTAGTTTGACTACCATGAATGGATTCAAGATAGTTTTCATTCCAAAATTCTTACGGGATCGGGAACAAAATGGAAATCTGTAAACACTAGGCCTATTAATCTAAAATCATTATAAAGGTAGTTTGAGTACCATGAATGGATTCAAGATCATTTTCATTCCAAAATACCTATGGGAACGGGAACAAAATGGAAATCTGTAACCGTTAAGCCTATAACGCTGAAATTTAGTATAAAGGTAGTTTTACTATCAGGAAAGGGTTCAAATAGTTTTCATTCCAATATTCCCACGGGAACGTGTATAATATAGAAATTTGTAACCACGTGGCCAATTAAGCTGCAATTTAATGCAAAGGTAGTTTGGCTACCAAAAAAGAATACAACATAGTTTTCAATCCAAAATTCCCACGGGAACGGGACTAATATGGAAAATGTAACCGCTAAGCTGAATAGTTTGAAATTTGATGTAATAGTAGTTTGACTACCAAGAAACGATAATGGATTGTTTATTCATCCCAATATTCCTATGGGAACGGGAATATTAAGCTGAAATTTGGTATAAAAAAGTTGTTTGATTCCCAAGCTCAAACGCATCGCCTCATTCTCGCTTCGTGCGCTTGATTTGCGCATTGTGGATACTTTCCAACCTAACTAACATAATATGTGGGACTACACTGAACTCTGTAGGGTAATCTGACTGACTCATCATTATCACAGTAGAGACGAAACTCCTGAACCTAGAATGATAAAATTTGGAATACCTATCCTAAAGGTTCTTTTTAATACCTAAAACATATATCTTTTTATTATCTTTTTGCTGAACTGATAGAGTTGAAATTTGGCTTAAAGGTATTTAAGTACCACGAGAGGGTGTGAAAAAGTGTTTATCTCAGATATTCCCTCTTAGAGGAGGAAAAGAGGGCCATTTTTCTCCTATAAAAGTGGGGGCAAATGTTGTATTGAAATTTCTAATGCCGCTGGGCCTGAAATTTAGTAAGTATAATAAAGGTAGTTTGTATACCAAAATAGGACATAGGATAGTTTTTATATTTTAGAAATCCCCTTTTATAAGGGGAACAGGGGTGAAGTTTGTATGAGTTATCTATATTCGTTAGGCCAATTAAGCTTTTTTTTTTACTTCTACAAAGGTTAGTTTAAGTACCAGGAAGGACACAAAATAGCTTTTATCCCCGAAACCGCCCTTTCAGAGAGGAAACCAGGCATTTAAGAGTTTGTATAAGGAATCAGTATCCGTCGAACTGACGTAGCTTTAATTTGGTTTTAACCAACGAATTAGGGAAATAAGTTTTAACACAATTTGAGTACTGGGACAGAGCATAGGATAGTTTTTATTTCCCTGAAATCTTTGTAGTATCTCCAAACATTGTAAAGGCCGCGGCAGTGGCTGGCACCAGAAGCTACTAGAATATTTTAAGATAGAAATATCATAAATAGGATCACAAGTTGTAAAAGACTAAATTCATGTTAAGATGCGAATTTAATGTTCGTGATCATTTTCTATTTCTAGCAATGGTATTATACTAAATCTGTAGATTTGTCATTGAAATATTTATTGCGTAAGTCTTATTATTTAATTTTATTTTTTTATTCATAATGGCACCCGAAGCGAAGCGAGGACGGGCCGCTAGTATAATATATAGAGATATCGTAGCACACATATAAGTACGGAACTATAGTTATGGTCAGTATTTCGCCCTTTGCAATGTAATTTTTATTTTATTTTCGTCTAAACAATCTCACTAAATTTAACCTAAAAAAGTTCAGCAGTTTAGATATAATGTGAAATACAAATCCATATTATATTTTCCTATAAGATTCACAATACCTAATTCTATATTAAGATAAATATGCGATTGAAAAGAGAAATACAGGGCTGGGTCCTTAAACTGACAAATTCACTTTAGTAGTAGATATAAAATCGAGGGTTTCCGTTCTATTTAAATTATTATTTATTATTTTTCTGCTGTTTTCTTTATCAAGGCCAATTATCGTGTTATTGAGCCCTTGTGGAGGGAAAAGCAATAATTTAGTATAAAACCATACCACAACCTACGCACTTGTAAGATTAATTAGTAATTAGCGAGAGGTTACCAACCTTAAGGTTCACTAGAAAGGGTTTAATCTCAAATTTCCACTTGGAGTGTTATTTCCACGTGTGTTTTTATTTACTTAGTTTCTTACTGATATGTTTTTAGCAAAACTACCTCTACTTGGAATTAATTAAATAAAAATAACAGAACTTAAGCCAATAATAAGATTTAGTCTTAAATTTTGAATGATTCCTTTAAAATAAAATATATATAGTCCAGTAAAAGAAGAAATGTGGATCAAAAAGTCGAAAGCAGAAAAACTAACTTAGTAACTTTGTTTGGACTAGTTAGGAGATAAACATACTAAAAGTCCCCACCCCTCCGAGGTGAGCCCGAGGGGGGGGAGGCCGAAGAAGGTCCCATTTTTAGGTTTTTTACTTATATGTCAAAAACTGTGCGTTGTACGATATTTTGTTGTACTACATTATGAAACCTTATAAAATTTTCTATAACTTTGACCTTGACACTTTTTATCTATCTCCAATCGTTGTTCAGCTATGAGCTTCCAAACATGGTCTATTTTGAAGACGCTGAAATTAGTTTTCCATACAAAGTCGGTAAAAAAATCTTCAAATAAAATTTGACCAACTTCTGGTTGTCGTATCATAATAAAACTTTGCAAATGTCTAGAAATCTGATGACAGTTCAATAATCTGGTACCACTGAGCTGATCTGATGATGGAGCCAGGAAGTGTCTACTGAAACTCTTCAATGGCTATTAGTAAAACCGGCGAGTTTAGGCTCATTACATTCGGATTGATGAGACGTAGGCACCACCTGGTCCATTATCAGACCCTCGACAGCAAGTGCTATGAAAAAGTCTCATCGATTCTAATGTAATGTGCCCAAACTCGACGGGTTTACCAATAGCCATTGAAGAGTTCCAGTAGACACCCCACGACGTCATCATCAGATCAGTTCAGTGGTACCAGATTATTAAACTGTCATCATATTTCTAGACATTTGCAAAATTTCATTATGGTACGACAACCAGAAGTTGGTCAAATTTTACTTTTTAGATTTTTTTACCGACTTTGTATGGAAAACTAAAATTAGCGTCTTCAAAATAGACCATGTTTCGAAGCTCATAGCTGGACAACGATTTGAGATAAATAAAAAGTGTCAAGGCCAAAGTTGTAGAAAATTTTATGAGGTTTCATAATGTAGTACAACAAAATATCGTACAACGCACAGTTTTTGACATATAAGCAAAAAACCTAAAAACGGGACCTTCTTCGGCCTCCCCCCCTCGGGCTCACCTCGGAAGGGTGGGGACTTTTAGTAGTTTTATCTCCTAACTAGTCCAAACAAAGTTCCTAGGTTGGTTTTTCTGCTTTCGACTTTTCGATCCACATACCCTTTTTGGGCACTCATTGACTGGGCTAATACGAGTTGTATCAAAATCGATCATGAGATTTCCAAGTCATAGTGTTGAGAGGTACAAAACCCTAAAATGAGCCTAGTATTTGTTTAGTTTAGAAAGCTTTCACGTAATAAGCTAATTAATATTAATAATTTAATATCACAATAAAATCAAAACAGTCAAAAAATGCAGTGTCCTACAATATTATCACAGACCTTCGTCACCCAGGGAGTGAATTCGGCGCACAATAACAAATGAATGATATCCTGTGGAGTCCACCTGTCGCAGGACCCGGAAACTGACGTGGGAACCGCCCGCATGGACATTTG
Source organism: Hemithea aestivaria (assembly GCA_947507615.1). Lineage (NCBI taxonomy): Eukaryota > Metazoa > Arthropoda > Insecta > Lepidoptera > Geometridae > Hemithea > Hemithea aestivaria. The sequence continues at coordinate 19,340,738 of OX382324.1, read as the reverse complement.
GTCATACGAGGGCTATACGAGTAGGTTACTCTATGGACTTTTGATGTTTAATGTGCTGTGTCAATGCAACTTTTTGGACATGTAGTTTATGGAATACTAGGTCAAAAGTGGTACACGTTGAAAGGTAGCCTATATGTTATTCCAGGGTTTAATAGCTACTGTGTACCAAATTTTGAGTTAATTTGCATAAAACTGTTTAGGCATAATGTAGAAGACATGTAGAACCAATGGTGTGAATAAAATGGAGTTTGTGGCGAAAGTATTTTTGCTTTTATAACATTAGTAGGACTTTTATGTGCAGGTGAAATTTTGAGTGTGCATGTACTGAGTTTGTCGTTTTAAGATAGTTTAGCTTGATGTACATTGTACATTTAAAAAGTATTTAGTTTGAAGCAAATATTATGTGTACTTAATTGTTTTAATAATAGGTTGTTAACACAAAACAGTTCGCCATTAACGATAATGAATAGCTAAAAAGTTTGGATGCCAGAGGCACAAACAATTAAGGCGGACACTTCGCTCCAAAGGCCAAAAGGTCTAGTTTGGCTACGCGACTTATAAACAATATTTTTTTATTAATCATCAATATACTATAGTTCGGCCGCTAGATACTTTGCCGATGGGACAGGTGGTACTCCTAGTGATTGCTCACATGCAGAAATCCTTTCTTAGCCAAGGTCTATGTCATAAATTCTATTTCTTTTCCCAATTGCAACCCAATCCTTACAGCGGTTTTGGGTGTACGTTGATAGTAAGTCATATTATTTAGATAAAAAAACGTTGATAATTTAAATAGTTTATGTAGAAACTAATTTTTAACTCAATCGTGTATTAACTAAACTCGCCTTCACTTTTGTTTTTGCTACAAAGTGTACACTTAATATTATAAGTCTGTGATTAAAAGTTCAACGAAAAGTAACAGTCACCACAGAACTTGCCATTTCTAAAGACAGGAAAAGCGGAGCGAATGGATGATATGGTTCTTTTTACTTTTTTACTACCGCTATCGGCTTTTTGTGTTTTTTGAGGAAGCGGAAATCGATGGTTAGAGGACAGGTTGTGGATTTTAATTGTGTTCGTGTAACGGAATGGAGGATGCAGTTTTGCGATGAACGTTTGTATCTGTGACTTGCCAAGCTGTTTTTGAAAGCTTTTAAGATTTCCGTTAGATCTTATAAAAAGGTTTTTTAGAGATGGTTATTTTTATGGTGAACGGTCACGTCACCAACTCCGGTGGTATTGACGATGTCGATTGAGCTAAAATTTAATATGTAAAATTTTATGTGTATGTATAAAATTTTGTATGTTATCATAATTTAGGTAAGACTCATAATCATAGGATTCTTTTCAGCGGCAAGAACTGCTAGGTGCAGCTGGTAATATGTAAGGTAGTGGTGGTATGTAAGTATGTATAGTGTATATTGTATATGTGTGGTGGTATGGTGGTGTGGTTCTGGTGCTGTTTGTATTTAAATATTTTTTGATTCAAATTGAGCTCTCAATTATTTATGAACTGTCTGGACTGAGATATTTATCTAGTTAATTATTTTGATCGTTTCAAATTCTCAACCCCTTTATTATTCAAAACCTCATTTCCTGAATAAATTGACGTGGAAGCCATTTATCTGAGAACAAAACATGAAGTAAGTTGTGGAGCTTTTCATTGAGAGTTCGCTCCGTTATCTCCAAGTTTTATAAGTTAGGTTAAAAAGGTTCATATCTGTTGGAAAACAGTTCGCGATATCTTTCAACTTAGATGAAGTTGTTAACTTATTTAGGGAAAGCTGAGGAATACTTATAAACTTATTTTATATTAATTTAAATGCATACATAATATAAAAGAAAAACGTGACAAATTTACTCTACAACAGCTCTGTCTGATCTATAACAGCTGAACGGATAACGTTGAAATTTGGCACATAGAAAGGTCACTATTAGATATCCGGTAAAGACACGACCTTTTGATATTGATTTGACTGTGTAAGTTGCCGACTGATAGTGCAAGTAGGGTCACCTGACTATTAGAGAATAAATCCCAATTATTTAATTATGTAAGGAGACATCGTTGGGACCTAGTAGGTAAGTCTAGTAGGAATCTTGACGACTTATATACATTGTACATTGGCTACGCAATCTATAACTGGATTATTCGTGTAATTAATTGATTTTTACAAGCTTTATATTACTTTCACCTGGCTGTTGTCTGTCTGTCTGTCTGTCTGTCTGTCTGTAATCAAATCTTGCAAGTTTGATTTGACCCACTTCCCGGTTTCCAATTGAGCTGAAAATTTGCATGCGTGTGTAAATCGGATGACAATGCAATATTATTTTGACATGGAGCTGATCTGATGATGGAGCTGGAAGGTGGCTATAGGAACTCTGTCATTAAACAACGCAACCCCATCGAGTTTGGGCTCATTTGATTCGTCTTGACGAGTACTATATGATGCAAGATGGTAATGATAATTAAAGCTTGTTTTTAAAAAGTATTTTTAAATTTCACTTGTTTATGAACGAATTGTCCGAAAATATGGCAAAGATAATCAAAAATTAAGTGAGTACAGCCGTGTCGTATAACACTCACAGTAGAATCCAAACTTGTATAAATATTGTATTTTATATTATTTTATAGCATTACACTCACACTTATATTATAAAGGCGAAAGTTTGTGTGTATATATGAGAGCTGAGATAGCTTAGACCCTAATATATAGGCTACAGTACAGCGGATAAAACCGCTGGACACAGCTACGAGTAGTTATAGATATAAGTTACCTTTAGCATGGATCATCTTCAAGTGGTCGACAGTGAGCTGCAGTATCTCAGCCTTCTCTAGCTTGGCGCTGCCTTGCTTCTCGCAGGCTGCCGGCACGAGCCTCTTCAGCTCGACGAGCGAGGTGTTGATGCGGTCGCGACGCTTCTTCTCGATCACGCCGCGCCGCCTCTTGCGCGTCATCATTTGACACGAGTTGCCTTCTGGTGATCTGCAAATAAAGGTTAGAATAGAATTAACTATATTGAGACCAATAGAAGAATTACATTAAACTTATTACTAATATATTTTATTGAAGTTAATAAAAAGGAATGCCTTTATATAAAATCTTTAGTAATAGTTTTGGTTCAGGGACTGCGAATTGGGTAATACTGTAATGCAGACTAGAACATGATAAATAAATAAATAATAATAAATAAATATTTACTAATTAGCTTATTCTCGCGGATTTGCCCGCGTGGCTAAACCCTTTCTTAGCGGAGGTCCATGTCATGAACATGAAACCTATCTGAATGCCGAGTTTCAACTCTGCGGTTTGGGCTGTGCGTTGATAGATCAGTCAGTCACTCTTTCCTTTTATATATTTAGAAGAAGACTAGTGCTGCAATAAATTTTGGTCCACAATTGGCGGCATAATTTTACTCTTGGTTAGATATTATTTTTCTCTTCAAATGACTCTTATGATATGAGAGAAAGCTCGATCGATATTTGAGTTATGTACATACAAAATATGGAAAAATATTATAAGGTTAATGTCGAATAGAAAGTTGACTATTGAAGTGTAAAAATCCTGTTTAAAAATATTAACTTTGTATTTATATAAAGCTGTGTATCTTTTCAGAAAAAATGTTATTATATGGGGATGTGTCAAAAAAATGTAACTATTCTCTTTTAGTAAATTTAATTAGAAATACTGTAGCGATTTTACGCAATTTCTTCTGAGGCTTCGAGCTATAGATTATATTAAGTAGGTAATAATCTTATTTTTAATATCTAATTTAGACCATAAAGAAACAAGTAACTGTAATAATTTCCCATAACAGCGCTTTCAGGAGGCCATTTTCATAAAGTATTCGTAGCAAAGTGCTACGGTCGTAGCTCGTAGCGGTCGCCGGAGCTCGTAGCTAGTACATAATATAAATATATATTTTATATACATGACTAGTTTATGCATGCGACTTCACTATCAATATATTTCCATTACACAAAGGTAACATTTTCTCATAAATATTATCAAATTACTGCTCAATTTAGACAATGTTTTATTTACATTATGTTTAATTTGAAAAGTTGAACAAGACTCTAATAAGACTTGTAAATTAAATCTAAACATCTGTGAAATATTGTAATTAGGTTTTTTATTATTTTTATATGTATTCTTTCGCATTAATACAGAGCAGTAAAAATAAGCCAGCGTGTTATTAGTTCACGAACGATTCCCATAAAATTTAAATGGTACTGGTATAGTATAGGTGAAGTGTAATCTTTGCAAAAAAATCCTGATTCCTGATGCTTAAACCGTTATGATAAAAAAAATTGAGAACATTTCCTCCTATTTGGAAAATTAGTTTAAAACTTAAAAAATAATTATTACAATTATTGTACATAGATGTACGACATTCTAGCAATATAATAATTTCAATCATTTTAATTTCAAGTTATACAAAAATAAAGTTTAACCTAGCTACGTTAAACATGAAAAGTTTAACTTACTGTGCATCTTTACTGCTTTCCTCCGAAAAAGCATCGTCTTCACTTTCAGAATGGGTCCGTTTGGACCTCGGCGCGGGTACAGGGGCTGCCGGGGCCGGGGCCCAGCCGTAGTTCCACTGTTGCGAGTTTTGGGGCCCTTGGGGACCCTGGGGACCTTGGGGGCCTTGGTGGGGAAGCGGGGGCCCTTGCTCCATGTGGCGGTGGTGGTACTCCATCATTTAGACCTTAGAACTATGGAACTTTGGATATTGTTTGGTATTTTTCTGTCTTCAGTTGATTCCTCAATGTTTTGTGTCGTGGCTCCTTTTTGGTTGTTTCAATTGTCCTTTTCCACTGACCCTATTTGGTATTATGTCACTATGGGTTTCATAAGTCACTAAAATGTACACTATCCTTTTTACAGTTAAATTTGCAATCGTTTTTTACTAAATCACTGTCACATAAAAAAAATTATTAAAAAAATCACTATAAATATGGTCACTATCAAAAGCTCGCAAGACGTCCATGAAGATCGTTTCCTTAATCAAATACGTATGATAAGATGTGCAAGCGCAGGTCGCGAGGCACGTGCGCGTGTGTAGATCGTCCACCGACGAGTGCGCGCCGCGTGCGGCCGTGTGTCGACACCCTAACGCCACGGGCCGCCCCGTCTGCACCCAGCCTTACAACCCTTACTTATTAACACACGAAAATAAACCGTATTTCATTGAAATAAGTATTGTTGTGACAGCAATCTCAACTTTGTTGGGTGAGTTATGCACCAATTTTTCTACGTGCGATTTTGATCGCTACGCGTCTCATTTTTAAAGCCAACTTCCTATATTTATGATTGTGTTCAATATTAACACTAGGGGCTCTTCATTAACTTCCTTGTGATGCTATTATAGGCTTTATGACTAGGGTAATAGAGGCTATAGGAAGTAATGAAAGGGAGTGCGTCAGCCGCGTGTCGGTCGCGCGATGGGAAGCGCTTGCAATTAGGAAACGCAATGCATTTGCGAGGATATGGAGCAAATAGGAGTAGGGGAGCTATGGGAGCGTGGGAGCCTTGGGGAAGGATTAGCACGGTGCATTAGCTGACTATAATGTTATGTACTGATAACCTGCTATGTAATGACTAATGTTATAGAGGCAAAATATTTTGCTATGAACAAAAAAAATATTAACAAAATTACAAATAGTGCTCTTGTGTCATTCCAGCGTCTAAGCTAATACCCAACCTATATACCCAATTTCGGGTTATTCGATTCAGCGATTTAGATGTTAATTGAATTGTTTTGCAAGTAAAACTGGCCGGCGCGGCGTAGTTGGTAATGACTGATGAAAATTAATTCATTTTGGCTTTGGGGTTATTTTCTTTGAAAATACAACTTTTATCATTTTGTGAAAGTTTCTGATTGAATCAGATCCAAAGTTAATAATGCTCTACATAAAGGGCTCAATAAAAGGGCTTTACATAAGGGTATTTAAGGAGCTGATCGGCACAATTTCGTTTGCTTTTGTTGAAAAATACGCTACGACTTACTAAAACTACTAAATATTAGAACCAAAACCCAAAAAATCATTAAAATCGGTCAAGTTGTTTTGGAAGAGTTCGATACCAATCACTGTGACATGAGACTATTCGTTTTTTTTTTAATTACCTTATTTATAGGCTCACGGCTCAGCACCCTACTTTCACGGGACATTAATGGACCAACGTTGGTATATAAACATGTTTTTTCAAGTACATATTATGTACTCAATCCTGGTGTAGCTTCACTTAACATTATGCCGGAACACGGTAGACGGTCATAATGACCCCTTGACGAAACGGTTTTGTCTAGTTCAATATAATTAGATAAAATTTTCGAAATGAATAAAAAAAATATTTTCACTCAAGTATTCGAAAGACAAAGTTTAAATAAATTATTGTGGTTTATACTCCAACAGAACAGGTTACCCTACTTACACTGTCAGAGTCAAATCACAATTTTATAGGTTGTGTGGCTAACCTTATATATGTTGCAGTTTCAGGTTGTAAGATTACTACAGGGCCTGCAATTTGACCTAACGACTGCCTTCTACATATCTTATAGGAAACAGCCGGGACCCACAGTTTTACGTGCCTTCCGAAACAAGAACGTAAGTTAAGTTTTAAAAAAAGTTAAAGGTTATTAAAATAACATGAAGGCTGTATTGCACATCGTCACGTGTCAAGGCACCAGCGGCGGTCGGTGTCCAGTCCATATCTGTCTGGGCTAAGTACATCAGTCACGTGGCGCGGCACCGGGGCTCTTCAAGATGCCTGGGGCACGTGGCTAGCGTTAGGTAAGGTTAGGGCTTCCGTGGGCTTATTGATCAATTATTGGGTTTAATGAATGTTTATTGACATTTTTTATGATATTTTGTAGGTTTATTAAATGTTTATCGAGATTTTTTAGTAAATTTGGTAGTTAAAGTAGTTTTTGAATGAGAATTTGCACGCTGTGTGAGCTGTATAAAGCTGATGCGGGATTGCACGGAAAAGCGGTCGTAATTCGCAATCTTTGATTTGTACCTGATCGCGACTGCTTTACATGTGACAAGATGCGTATAAACATTTCGTCCCGATTTCCCACACGATTCTGTGGCTGTGTTGAAAGTCTGAAAATATGAAATTTTTTGTTGCATACGATGAGTTGATCTTTGCCGCGTTTTGAAAAAGTTGACTTGATTTTTCTATATTCTTTATCTTTTGTACCTATATATCTTTATCTCAAACCGCCGCATGTAGATTTTGAATCTAGCATTGTAATGATCTTTTCGTATTGCAAAACATCATGTAAGTCGCAATCTTTTAAAAAGTCCCTAAAAATCTTGACTGGCATTGATGAGCACTCGAGTATGAGCTTCCACGGTTATCTTTGACATTTCATACAGCTTACAAAGGCTCAGCGGTTTTTTCTGACTTCAAAGGGCTTTAAGAGCCGCAACGCTGCGCTGTCGGCAAACCTTCTGATCAAAGATTCAATGTTTGGTGTTTGTTTCCAAGAGTTTATCACGATAAGAGCGGATCATTTCGCTTCAGTGTGGCACTCTTACACTCAACAGTGCAGAAGTGTTGGTGTTCTAAATCAGATTAAAGGATGTAACCAACCTTTATTGAAAACCTTCTTACCTTTGTTGATTATAATCCGTTTTGGTCCTTTGTGAGCTTCTTTACTTGAAAGAATTCATTGTTGAGGTGTACGGTGACATACTCGTATTTTACCTGAATGTGAAGGTTCATAATAGATATGCCTAAACGAAAGGTATTTTATTATATTATTTTAAATTTATTATACTATAGTTGACTGCCGTTCTGGCTTATGTAGCACCATTATATTTCCACATTAAAATAATAACTGCTACATAATATTTTACATTTTTAAATTAATCATAATTAACTAATGTAGCTACTATCTATAATTATAATATATTTATCGTAACTTAAGATTCTTTTTTACCTTTTTTTTCATTTTTATCTTTTAAATTGTTCTTAATTCTTTTTCCAATCTCTTTCTTTTTTTTTTAATTTTCCTTTTTTTTTCTTTCTCATCATGTGACTTTCAGTTTTTTAAATTTAGATTTAAGTACCTACAATGTTACATGATAAGGATTGGACTGAATAGAACAATAATATCTACCTATTAAATAAATAACTCTGTTGAAACTTCATAAAAATACAGAAAACTTAAAACTAATAATTTAAGTACAAGTCAAATAATTATCCATCACTAAATACAGTTTCGCTGAGTTATCTCTCACATTACAAAATATTATATCTATTACCCATTCCCATAAAACGAGGTCAAAAAAGATTGCTTGGTCAACATTAGGCTAGTCCCAGAGGAACGCCAGAATAATAGACCTTGGCCTTATATCGCACAAAAAATTGGGTTCTGTACACAAGTAGGTATTTTGTATTTTATTTTACATTTATTTGGACAATGGGATTCCTCTGTAGGATTCTAAACGAGAGCGTGGGATTAAATTGCCTGAAAACAGAAAACTTACCAACCTACGCGCAACGAATCATTTTAATAAAATTCATTTCATTCACCCAGAAGCTTTTCTATTATTATAAAATTATTTTAGTCTCTGTTATATTTTTTGCTATTTTGTCTAGAAAATAGGATATGTTATACGTTATTCCTATTTATATAATCACTTTTTAGGTAATATTACGTAATATTTAATTATGTCCTAATACTTATTATCTTCACAAAAACTTTTTATTAAAACTAGCTGCGCCTAGTGGTTTTACCCGCTGCACTGTACTGTAGCCTATGTGTTATTCCAGGGTCCAGTTTAGGCGTGAAAGAGTAACAAACATCCAGACATCCTGACATCCATTCTTACAAACTTTCACGTTTATTTATTATTCGCGTTGGGTTATCGTAATAGCGTCAACTAAGTTCTAAGTCAAAGTTTACATCGATACATAAACTGTAAAAAATGTCAAGAGCGCTTCTTTCCCTAACCCGTTTTTTTGTGGGCGTGAGAAGTCTGTGGGACCCCGGGACAGGTGGCAGTGGTCCATTGTACCCCTCTTGCGAAATGTTGAGAAAAAACTTTGATCCACTGGGAGTTCGGATAACTACCCGCTTTTGGGTTGACTTGGTGGTCATAAATCTCAGCGAGTGATCTATGTGTTTGATTAGCTTGAATATGTTACAGTGCCGCTTTCAAAATGAGCAAATTTAATAATACATAAAGGTTGTGTGCATGTTTGATCATTTCAAATCTCGGCTAGAAGTATTATTGTGAAATTTGATTAATTAGACCCTGAAAATGTTCAGTTACGGAAGAATAATTGCTAAAAGTTTAGAAACACACCAAGTGTAATTTTTGATGTTGACGGAAAAAACATGTGTTAAGCCGTCGTTATAAAGGAAGGGTAAAACACAACATAAGTAGGTTTTTTTTATACAACGAAATAAGAAGACGAGCAAGACGTTCTCCAGATGGTAAGAGATAACGCTGCCCATAATTAGTACAGTGCTACCCAGGATTTTACAAAGGTAAAATTCTGGGTGCACTGCGCCAACGCTTCTTACTTAAGAGTCATACAAGTCAAAACTCTTCAGTCCAGTAATTTCACTACTAAACTTTTTGTGACACATTGGCAGACTTTTTTGCACAGAATATCAATTTGATGCCACATCTTTTAGACTGAAGCGATAGCTAATTATTTAGACGAGTATTGTAGGGTTTTAGGGAAGTTATCCGTAGTTTATCTTATTTGTTTATACTATGGATTGCCGATCGCCTGTGGCTACTGGCTATTATTATGGCTATTAGTAGGTATTATTGGTAGAATAGTGTTTATTTTTGGGTATTGTGGTGGGATTATAGTCTTTTAAGGATGGGTGGTTGTGCTTTGGGGTTACTTATATTAAACTAATGTATTTGCCTTTTCAAGAAATTAAAATAATATTATGGTATTGAAGGAACTCCTTTATTGACGTATCTTTTATTTGAGAATAATACTTAATAATCTCCAATCGAAGCACAAATAGCGAAAAAAGTAGATACCTACGCAAAATTACGCACACAGAGAAGAAGTGAGTTAGAAACTTCAGCACAAAGAGCTCCAAGTTGACTTTGCAAGTCAACTTTACAATTATTTAGTCCGGTGTAGACTATTTACTATTTGAACCCTTAATTTAGATTTGAATCCCTCAAATGAAATCAACCTGTCAATATCCAAAAAGCCCAAAAGTTCCCACAATGCTCAGTCCCGTAATATCAAACCAAACAATAACTGCACCGCTATCTTTGCTACAAATAATATGATTTGCTACAAAAAAACATTACTTATACATTACTGTATTGAGTTTCAAATCAATCAAATTAATTCAACTGCATTTATGGTAGTGAAAATAGAGTTTCTTTTAGCTCGTGTTTTATATTTGTGGGGTAGATTTTATCACAGATTATGTTTACGGATAGGTCGGCCGTTAGGTATAAGATTTAAGGTAAATTAAATTTTAATGTTCATACATGTTGTTTTTCTACTTTCACTGTACGTTAAGGTTAAAAAAACATCCGGAGTTTGAGATTTTAGAGTGTGATTTGCAATAAGTATTCTTGATATTGCATTATAACAATAGTTATGAAATAATTAATGATTTTACCTTATATGTAAACTCTACATTACTTATTATTTATCTAACAAAATAAAATATCAAAAAGTACTCTTAAAACACATTATGACACTTCGTGAACATATAGTTGGCAAGTTGGAATTGTATTTAAAAAAACTCACATAATCGTGGCAAAAGCGCTTATCATGGCCGTTCCCCATCCTTATAAATCCTGTGTTTTTATGATGGGTTCCCGTGTGACCGTGTAGAGGGTGGTTTAGGGTGGTATTGTTTAAATATGAAGTAATCTAGCGTTACATGGGCGTAATTGTTGCGCAATCATTAATTAACTTCCATGTAAATTGCGTTTAATTGTGATGACATTGGGAATGGATATTTTCATTAGATTTTTTGTTGAAATCTGCTGGAGGTCGTCAATGAAAAATTCGCTTTAATTTGCAACAATTCGCTTCGGTTAGAAGGGTAGAGTGGTCAGTATTTTAATCATTTATAACTTTAAAATATCTAAGGGTAAAATATACATAAAAACAAAACAAAAAAATTTCATAGTTGGCTTTCGTAGTTTCGGTTGGTAGAGTTTTAAAATATTGGGTATCTCTACTTTGCAAAACTTTTTTAATTCATTTGATGTAGAGATATAGGCATTCCCTTTTTCGCAATTCGCAGGGTATAAGGAGCGACCATTTGCAAAACAAATTTTAAAATAAGTATTTCAATAAGGCATTTTGCGTTAGTTAAGTCTGTGGAGGGTAGAATTTTTATGTCAATGTAGGCACACTCGTTGCCAACGAGTCGCTTTCAGAATTCAACAATTTTTTTTTTTAAAGTTTACCCGAACCCTTTTTTCTGTTACGAAACCAATTTACATATTGATTATTGAAGGTATTGATATTGAAGGTAAGTATTAAGTAGGTATGTAAATTACACAAAGATCAAAAATTTTCAAACCTTTTCCTATATTTTGAAATTTTTATTTTTTAACGAATTTTAATGCTCGTGGTCAACTCAATTCCCTTTTTCATTATTTCTTAGTCACACCACTTTACCCATAAAACATGCAAATCAATATCCAATCGATCAATTCACCATTGACTAGCTATGCTATCCCCCTCCCCTCGTTAAGTGGTGACGGGAGCTCGGCGCGTGCGACCGCGGCGGCGCGCGTTGTCACACGAGCCAATGTGGGGGACGATCTTTGTAATGTTGCCGATTATAAGGTAGGTAAGTGCGTCGGTGTGAAAGGGGATATGGTTAAATACGTCGAATAATGTGCGCCTAAATCTTGTTCCACGGACAGTTCGTTTACGTGGCCACTTATTTTACAAAAATAAATAGGCTGAGCGATAGTAGGGCTACGTGCAATATAGGCTTCCGTAGTACTGGCAAGTCGAATATTTACTATTTACTATCTTAGCTTTTATTAACAATATCTTTAAAACTATCTTCAGATTTAGAGGGAGGAGGCAGGACGCTCAAAAAAACTTGAATATCTTTCAAAAGGGAGACTATATGGAAAAAGTTTCTTAGCAACCCGTGCCTCATTTTAATATCCCACATGATGGGACCAGCCAGAAAAAAAATTTCATCCCCATGTTACGAGTACGGTACCCTAAATTTATTATATTAAAATTATTTTTTGTTACTGTTCTCTTGCCTTAATCATTACCCTCCTCTGTGCAATTTAATTAAGAATGTGTGTCTCATATTTAATTAAGAAATTAAATATGAGAAATCATGAGAGGTTAAAATGTTATCGATATTTTAACTTCTAAAATGTGCGATAGTGGCGCCCCGCAAAAAGGACTCCTTTTGTGATTTGTGAAGAGCACTCTAGGTATCGTTAGAATTCCTCGCCATCTCTTAAAACGTAGTCATGGATGAAATTTCATCCATGACGTAGTTTAGACTCAAAATTTAAAGCGGAATTAACACTAAATATTAATAAATAACTAATAATTATAATGGATTTCCGAAAAGTAGCGCCTAATTCCATTAATTACCTATATCCCTTGAAGCAGCTTTATTTGTCAATTCCGCTAAGTGCCTATGTATTTTTTTTTAAATTCGTACAAGTGTCATGAGAGTATCAAATCTCAACAAGCCTTACAAATATTCTAAATCAATGATTATTTTACAGAAAACGACCCTTGATAAAAAGTTCCCTTTGTTTTTGGGATGCCCAATATATCAACTACTAGTAGCGCCATCTAGCGTGAAATTGTAGAACTAAATAAAATTAGACGTTTTGGTTTGACTGTAACGTTTTTACTGTCTGCTCACAGATGGCGTTAACACATTAGCTGAGGCGGCATTTTATAACAAATTACCAGGTGCCTGAAATTAATTTTGTATGGAACTCGTTGGTATGGAAAAATCCATCGACAAAACACAACGTCTGTGTTTTCCAGCATTCGCTTCCCGACCTCAAAAAACAGATGTTGTGTTTTCAGCAGTCAATATGTTAAAATAATCATTTCATTCAATAAAAAAACCATTTTAATGTTTTGTATAAATTTAATTTCTTATATCTAATATACATAATTAGTTAATATTAGTGTTATAATAATTATAGAATACATTTATTTGTCGTGGCTGGACCGTGAGTCTGGATCGCTGGTTGTATCTCGCGTTTCTTGCTCTTCGAAATCGTCCACAGCCATTGGAGTATCTGAATAAATAATAATATAATAATAAATATTTCAGGACGTTTCACACAGCGCCACCTAACCCCAAACTAAGCCACTTAATGCTTGTATTATGGTGGTTAGGATAACGGATATAATACTTACATACTTTTCTTTTGTAAATACATACTTATAATAGATATTGAAAACCACCCAGACCAGAAACAAATACCTGTGGATCACACAAAAATTTGTCCCATGCGGGAATCGAACCCGCGACCTTCTGCGTTGCAGGCGGGTATTAGCCCACCGCGCCACAGAGGTCGTCAATAAAAAATATTATTGTTTCTATAAATCTGTACATATTACTTTTTAATTGTAATTTTTGGTTTGGGAGGGTGGGGTAAATTTGGCTTATGATTTAGTTCATGTTTTTGAAAAATAATACGAATTAATGAATTTTAGCTTCGAAAAAACATATTTTGTGAGCTGATTTCAGTGAGATTTGAATAGCATATTTGGGACCGGGATCCCAGTCAGTTTAGAACCAGAAGACTGTGACATCGGCTGTGTCATATTATACTCGCCTTCTAGGTTTTGTTTTTAGTCACCTTTGCTATAATTTATTTATTAATACTCTACTGTAACACCACATTAAAATTAAAATTGACAACGGGAATTAACAAACAAAATGTATATGTAATAATCACAGATCATAAAGCTAGAGATGGAAGCTAAAATGAGGTAACAGTCGCCAAGTCATATGCCGGAATCAACATAACCTCGTAGCTCCGCCTCTTTTTCGTCTTCATTCCACGGCCGACATTGACAGCGTGACATTCACATACTTAATGAAAAATAATTATTAAAAATGCCGTATTGTTCAATAAAATGGCGCGGAAAGACTAACGCTACATCCAGTTACGCAAAAGACGAAATCTTATTGCATAGGCAAGTTATTATTCCGATATTAATAATTGAAAAATGTTTAACATAAAATGTGATATAAAAATGGCCAAGTCTCTTTTCGTCTCATTCTTTCTTGGTAAATTTGTATAACATTATCTAGTTCTCTTTTACGTACGGATGAACTAGTGATAAGACACAGATTTAAACTTACACCATAAATTTTATCGACAAAAATGTTATTGAGATTTTTGAAGTAGGTAGGTATTAGGTATATTAAAGTACCAAAATTATCGGGGGTTGCTGGTATCTAATTCATGAATGGTTATTATGGTGCTTATAATATGAGAAGTGTAACGAAGCTGAAACTATGTCTTTTAAAATACAAAATGTTAAATTTGTCACTAATTTCAAAACAAATAATTCGCTATCTAACATTTATTGTTTATTCTTATTGGGTGCGTATTCGCACGAATAATTTTTTTGTCCTAATTTTGTTTGGCCTAAAATGTCTCACATATTTTTTAGCCTAATCATAATTTGGCATAATAATATTTACACATAATTTTAGGCGTACATATTATTAAAATAGTATAAGAGAAAAATTTTGGCAAAAAAATTATTCCTAAACTACTCGTACATTAAATTAGGACTAAAAATTTTATGCGAGCGATGGAACCATTCATATTTTAGTGAAACCACATAAAATGTTTATTCGGGTACTTTGGGAGTTAATAGAGATGAGAAAACATTTAAGTTATAATAAAACAATAATTGAAGTTATATTAAAATATCTCTCGTATACACATCTCTCGTACATACAACGAACTTTCTCATTAAACTTAAAAATAACAGTAACTTATATTTTCTTATCAATATCGAAATAGCGACTTTACCACATCACTAGAAAGTCATATTATGCCTCTAACTATTACCTAAACTGTGACGTGACCTTGAACGAGCCAATCGAATCTAGCCACCCATCCCCCGCACCCCGCCATGTTTTGCCGATTTGGTTTTCATACAAAAAATGAACTAAGCGCGGTATAAATCTCTCTAGTATATGGTAATAATATACAAAGATGGTGCGGATGTCGCTATAATAACGGTAAAGAGATATACATTAATTTGATTCCCTAGAAGCGGTTGAACTCGAGGTCGCGCGCGTTTGCAACGAGGTCGGGAGGGTTCGGTAGGCAGCGAGGTGCCGAATAGGTGTTATTATTGTCAATTACTCAACATATCAAAAAGAATTAAATACTTTGTGATATTTTTACTAACTCGCAACCATTATTCGGAAGCTTACTGCATAGAAACGACTATTCGGTACCTCGCTTGTTGCCGATATCTGTCGACTGCGTTGCAAACTCGCGCGACCTTGAGTTGAAACACTTCTAGGGAGTCAAATTACTGTGTATTTATTTATCGTGGAATTAATGAAATAATTTGGTTTGTTTCTGGTCTGGGTGGCTCTCTGTATCTATTATAAGTATGAATTTACAACAAAAAAAATTATATAAGTATTATATCCGTTATCCTAACCACCATAACACAAGCATTAAGTTGCTCAGTTTGGGGTGGCGCTGTGTGAAATGTCCTGAAATATTTATTTACTAGCTAACAGAATTTCAGCTCAATCGGTCCACTCGTTTAAGCGTGTAAGAGTAACAAACACACATCCAGACATCAATTTTTACAAGCTTTCACGTTTATAATTTTAGTAAGATTTAAACGAATAAGTGGGGTTTCTCTACGTGATCGAATCAGAAATGAAGAGATCCGTAGGCGAACTAAAGTCACCGACATAGCCCAGCGGATTAGCAAGCTGAAGTGGCAACGGGCAGGCCACATAGCGCGCAGAGCGGATGGCCGATGGGGTCGAAAAGTGCTCGAGTGGAGACCACGGACTAGCATACGCAGCGTAGGACGTCCACCCACAAGGTGGACAGACGACCTTATAAAGGTCGTCGGACGACGCTGGATGCAGGTCGCTTCCAACCGGTACATATGGAAGTCCAAAGGGGAGGCCTATGTTCAGCAGTGGACATCTTACGGCTGAGATGATGATGATGAATTGAATAAGTTACCTAGATGGTCGAGCGTGACTCCCATGGCCTTCCTGACGGCGGTGCGAGAGGCGACGGCCCGCGGCGGCACCTTGGCCAGCATGGTCCGCAGCGCGTGCGCCGCCGCCCGCGCCGCCTCACGCTCCGCCGCGCCCGCCCGGGGACACAGCGACAGGTGCCACGGTGGGGGGGCTGATAACCTGCGGGGGGAGGGGGGGGGGGGGGCGGTACAGTTGGCTCGTGTTGAGGATTGAGCTTGCGCATCTATGGCCGTAGCATGCCACACGGGATCCCGCTGAAATGTCAAGAGTAGAACTGTCATCCCATACATTGTACTTTTGTGAATGTGTGGGATGACAGTTCTACTCTTGAAGTTTTGTCGGGATTCCGTGTGGCATGCTACGACCACTGCAGGGCTATTCACTTATTCGTCTGGGCGTACCGAAGACGATTATGACGTATTGAGTCGATACGATTTTATATGTCACATCATTTCACACATTTTTGTTTTTTTTTTTTTTTTTAAAGCCTTTATTGAGAAAAACAAACTAACAATACTCAGCTACTACAGCAGTAAAAAACACTTTTATTAACCACAGATGGGCCACAAGCCGATCTACAAAACATCCAAGTACTCCAAACCAGTGTCAGATGGCAGAGTGCCCAGAATGCTGGCAGCATTGCCACGTTGAATGGCAATACTTATACGTTGGGCCAAATATACCCCGGCATTTCGGTCACACGTCGGTCTTCGGTTCAGTGCCCAGACGGATAAGTGAATCGACGGACGGATGAGATCCATCAAAACCTACTGCAGTACTGCAATCAGCATCCCTTCAAACATAAATCGGTTCAAACATCTCCGAGTAATTGACGAACTGTTTAGACTGCGTTTTATGTCACACATTTTATATCAAATTTACAAAAAAAAATGTTTTATTTTTAATAATAAGCTACCTAATGGACAAAAATGTCAAATTTAGACCATTTAATATACAAATAAGCTGACCTATCATGTTGTTCCTTATACAATGTCTGCAGCAGCTGGTTGGTGTGCCCCAGTGCAGCAGATATCCCGTAATCCTTCTGTGAGGCGAGGATATCCTCCTCCAGCTCCGAGAGGAACTCCACGTCGATGCCCAGCGAGGAGAGGGACTTGAGGGACTCTATGTCCACCTTCACGCTTGTTAGCTCCTGGAACAATATACTTTTTTAGTAAATGGGGTGTTCTAGGCATTTTATGTCATTAATCGTCGACCACATCGGCACTTTCCACCAAGTGAGATGGTCAAATGTAGGCATAATTAGTATTATCATCAGTGTCAGCCCATTTGATTCCAAAGATGGGCAAAGGCCGAAGAAATCTATATAAATAAAAATTAATTGCAATTCTGTTAGTCTCGCTAAAACTCAAGAACAGCTGTACCGTTTTGGCTTATTTTTAGTCTTGAAATATTAGTGGAAGTCCAAGGAAGGTTAAAACGGTGAGAAAATATAAAAAAAATGCGAGGAAGATATGTGGACCGAAGTTCGCCGAGTCAACTAGTTAAAAATAAAAGATTAGGATTTATAGCAACCCTGAAAGTGAGCACTAAACACTTTAATTTTTACCGAATTTTACAGATTTATTTTCTTTTAATTGTTAAATAAACAAAACCTATATAAATCATTCAAGAAAAAAGTTGTTAAATTCAAATTAATAAAGTTTTTTTTCCTATAATTTGGTCTATTACAATCAATTCAATTGTGATGCAGAATAACGGTCCTAAAGTTGTAATTTTATAAAATAAAACTAGTCTATAATTATTATAATAACTCACATTATTATCCTCAGGAGGGGTAGAGTCCTGTTGTTTTTTGTCAGGGAATAGAGCTTCCATATCGTAGAACAAGTTCCAAGGGGAGTCGGGAGCGAAACGTAGTAACTCTTCATTGCCTTGACCTGTTTCTGATGCTGGAAAAAAAGAATAAACGTATATATTATGTAGACTAGGTGTAGTTATGGGCATAGGCGGATCCAGGATTTGGTTCTGGGGGGGGCAAGGTGCAGAAAGGCAAGAATATTATCATTTTTACTAAGAAAAAAGTGTGTTTAGGTCGCTCTGAACAGTTAGAAAGTTCAAATATCCTTAATAATAAGTGTGCGAGCAGCTTGCTGCGAGCGCCGAGAAAAAAATTATAGTCTTGACCATGAAATATGTGCAAAATTCGTAACTCTACAATGCTTCTGGGGGGGGCCTTGGCCCCCTGCCCCCCCCCCTAAATCCGCCTATGGTTATGGGTACCTTGCCTTGACTTCTCGAAATTCCTCAATTTCTTTTTATTTAGTGTCGCCTGTTCCCAGTCCTCCAGATTTTTTTAAAAAGTTCAAAATTAGCATGTTTATTATAATTATAAGGTCTAATCGGTACAACTTTAGCTTTATAATAATGTGGATTTACAAACTTACATCAAGATGGCTGCGCTTCGAATTTCTTACAACAAATAATAATTTGTTTGTTTTTGTTGATTGAAATGTACTTGAACTTTCATTATGCAAGGAGTGAACAATGGGCAAAATTTCTTATCTTTACAGTTCCCCCAATTAACCCGTCAGCCCCCGAGCGGCTCGATCGGGTCGCACCCGATCCGACTTTGAACCTTATTTTAAAAAAATTAGATAATATAATAGATGTCAATTTTGATTTGAACCGGAAGTGTTTCCTGGATCAAGGGGGTTAATATACAAGTGAAATTTAAAAAAAAACTTTTTAAAAAGCAGTGTTTCTTATGATTACCACCTTGCACCATAAAGTACTCGTCAAGACGAATCAAATGAGCCCAAACTCGATGGGGTTGCGTCGTTTAATAACGGGAGTTCCTATGGCCACCTTCCAGCTCCATCATAAGATCAGCTCGATGTCATAAAAATATTGCATTGTCATCCGATTTATACAGGCATGCAAAATTTCAGCATAATTGGATACCGGGAAGTGGGTCAAATTAAACTTGCAAGATTTGATTACAGACAGACAGACAGACAACAGATAGGTTAAAGTAAATAATAGCAGTAACTTACGTAAAGTGTGATACAGTAGATGTGATTCGTCCTTAGTAAGTGTAGCGAAGGTACTGTCATATGCCGGAGCGTACGAACTGAAGGGACCGTATAGCAGGGGTTTAACTCCTTTCGCTATGTTACGCCGGTCTTCTCGAGTGGCTGGAATATATACAATTAGGTATAAGATAAGAATAATATTTATTGAGATTAATAACAATAGATTACATAGTATATTACAGTTATTCTTGTGCTCAAAGTGATGTGCAAACTGTACCTAGTAAAACCAACCGTACCAAACGACCGCTTTTCGAGTTCGAGCAGTAAAAATCCCTTGTCAGATGTAGGCATGTAGGTGATAGGAAGTTGGACACTAGAGAATCCGCTTAGGTGTGCAGTAAATAATGGTTTTGAATAAGTAAAAATATCACAAAGTAGGTAATTAAATTATTTTTGTAATTTTGAGTAATTCACAATAATAACGTCTATTCGGCACCTCGCTGCCTACTGAACCCTACCGACCTCGGTGCGAATGCGAACCTTGAGATCGACCGCTACTAGGGAGTCAAAATACTGTATATCTCTTTACCGTGACGTAGTCGTCACGGTCACTTCCTTGGCCACTCCTGCTAAACGAGGCTCTAGTACCTCGAGCGGGTCCCTAGGGTCACTAGGGTCCCGTGGTGCCTCGTGGCCAGTATATACTCACTGTGCAGCGTGCCGGTCCCGTGTTGCAGTTTCCCCACGAGCTGCCCCAGCGTGGTGCGTCGTTCCTCTCCTCCGGTGCCTCCCACCACACATAGAGTCGTCTTGCCGGCTGAGTCCATGCGAGGGAACGCTGCCAATGGACACATGGTTAAGTTAATAATCCTTTATTCACATACAACGTTACATAATAAAGGTGCACTTCTAGATGTAAAAGGTGTCTTTAGGTTGTGTCCTTTCATCGAGTCGATGCCTGAAGACCCGTCCTCTACGATCAGTGTGCCTACGATGACGTACGGTGTCGAGACGTAGACGCCCACTGGGGAGACTGTGCGCCATATTAAAGTCACACGCGCTCCGTGGTTCTCTAACCACGGAGCGCGTCATGCGTAACACTGAAATTCGACGACGAACTAAAGTCAAAGATATCAGAATCAGGATAATATAACTCAAGTGGAGTTGGGCAGGATACGTGGCAAGAAGTGGTGGTGGTAGGTGGAGCCGTTCAGTAACTGAATGGTGGCCCAGATTGGGACGTATGAATCAGAGCTGATGATGATGATGATGATTTTACAGACGATAAGTATAAGCACAGCTTTATTCTGTCCAAGGAGATCCAGCGCTGCGCTGGTTTTCAGCCTATCTAGATGTTAGTCGAAATTAACATCTTCAAACTTACCTTTCTTAGCCAGCCTCCTCCGATGTTGTTCTCTTGCCGCTTCCATCTGTAGTTTCAACGAGTCTCTGTCGTCAGCGCGGTCGACATCTGACACGGTGTCAGCCTCGGAGCCCCCGCTCTTCAGCGGGCTGCTGCGTTTGAGCACCTTCTGATCACACGAGTACATTGTATTTAGTTTGTAACGTCTTGCGCAGTTGGTATAGCTGTGTCGAACGATTTGCTGGCACTTTGATTCAAGTACTCGTGAAATTGTACGTTTTGTTTTGATTTAGAGTGTTTTAAGCGACTTTTAGGAAAAGTAAAAGGTTGACACTTCGTCGGAAGAATTTTGTGTGATTTATTTATTTTTACGCGTTTTGGTTTTTTCCCTGAAGTGGGTAACAAACTCAACTGATTGTTTGATTGTGAACAGTTACCACTGTATTATACACATTTTGATTCACTTTTTTTTTCGACAAGTTTCTTTTGTTTTAAATGTTTTTTGATGGGACGAGTTTTACTTTCAGTAGTTTTTTTTTTGTAAAAGCTAATTTACTGAACTTTTTGAGTACCTAGCTAATGATATATTTAAAATATTTCGTGTAGCACTAATGACGTCTAAATGAATACTAAAGTTGAAGTGAACATAATAGTAATACAATATTGAGTTGAAACCTTGTCCACAGGTAGATTTTATTGTTGTTTTTTTTATTTTGAGGGTCAGGTAGCCTGTTTAGTTGGTACTTGGAATTAGGATCATTATTAATGGGAAATACTTGGTAATGCCACAAAATAGATAGTGCAGAAGGCTAGAATGAACAAAAACCCTTGAAGCAACGAAAGCTTTAAAAAATAACACGCAATTTTTACGTAATTTTCATTTCCTTTAGCGATACGAATAGCACTGCATTGAATTTAGTTCCATACTCAAACTCAAAATTCATTTATTCAAATAGGCTACATTGGAGCACTTTTGCAAGTCAATTTAACATTTTTCTATTTTAACACACTACCGCTCGTTCGCAAGGCACCTCTATGAGAAGAACGAGCAAGGAACTCATGAGGATTGCATTTTTTAAATATGTGTTTACAATGTTTATCTTGGTTACATAATTTATTGTGCGTTTGAGGGGCACCAGCTGGTTTATTACGCAGAGGTACTTTTGAGCGCGTGAGTGCTCACAGCTCCAGCTGTTTTTAAACGCATTTGGGTACATTTTTTAGTTAAAACGGGTCTTACATAACTTGAAGGCGATGGCTTACGGGCATTTTGTGCACGACGGTCGTCGTCTACGTGTGCCTACACATAAAAGCTTGCCTTAAAGCTTGTTGCTTTGTAAGTTGTGATGTATTCTATTACAAGTTTTTATTTACTTTCACCTATCTGTTGTCTATCTATCAGTAATGAATTTAAATCGAGTTTAATTTACGGTTTTTTAAAATTTCATTTGTTTTTTAAAGTAAAGTACAATAAAGCGCCGCAAATCGTTCGACAATCACTCTAAATCCATGCAAGTATCCCTAATAAGGGAGCCCACACATTTATCGATGCGAAATCATCTTCAACCAGTCCAAAAAACATATATCTGCGAAAAAAAGGTGTTGCTAATGCAGTGCATGCAAAATGCAAAAAATGTCTTTTAACTTTAGCACGTTTTGACTGTAAGAACATTTTATTTTTACAAGCTTTTATTTACCTGTCATTTGTCTGTCTGTCTGTAATCAAATCTGGTAAGTTAAATTTGATCCACATCCCGGTTTCCGATTGAGCTGAAATTTTGCATGCATGTATAATACGGATGACAATGCAATATTATTATGACATCGAGCTGATCTGATGATGGAGCTGGAAGGTGGCCCTAGGAACTAATTAAACGACGCAACTCCTCGAGTTTGGGCTCATTTGATTCGTCTTGACGAGTACTTTGGCGCTAGATGGTAATAATATAATAAAAGCTTGTTTGTAAAAAGTTTTTATTACAATTTCACTTGTTGTTGTTTGATATGATCTTAAGCAATGTTGTTAATGGTATTTTAGAAATTGAAAGTTTTTTAATCAGCTGAAGTCGATTTTTCGTCAACAAATGTAAAGGCTCCAAAAACTTCACAACACACAATTTACATAGTCTCTTATATATTCATAAGCGGAACAAAACTGTGCTATGTCGCTAAATAAACATGTCACTACGTTCCTAATATATATTATCTATTTAATATGTAATGTGTCACCTTTCTGCCGTACGTCCTAATCGGCTGCGTTGCAAAAACGTTATTTTATGAACAAGTTTTATTAATTCAATGTCAATATAAAGCTTCGAATAAAGCTAAAGTATCAAATTTGATAATTATGTTAATTAGAATAACAACTCAATCAAAATCATAAATTAAAATTATTTTTTTCACCGACTGCACAAAAAATTCAATTCGTCATACTTTTACTTTTTTTATGAACGTTCAACTGATTACTTGAAGGTTCTTGAAATGATTTGGAAAATTCTTTCTTTGTTCGAAAGGGTACACTTCACAAGTCCCATCTGAATTTTATCGAAATCGGTCGAGCTGTTTTTTTTATTATAAATTGACCGTCTCACCCTTGCTTTGCTTATTGAAAGTAAGGTTGAAGTTGGATTAACAAATTAAAAAAATCACTTGATGAATATACATTTAGTAAATTGTAAAAAAAAACATATATTTATAAGTGATCATTGATACACATTACAATGACTTAAAAGAATACATTTATTGCAGCCTGAATAGTTGGAAACATATTTTCTATGTGGTATTTATATGAGAGTATTGTTTTTTATTACAAATATTTCAACAATACATAATATACTTAACATTTTGTGGTAAGTTAAAAAGTCAGCACTTTTATCTCATAATTACCTCATATTATGTGTTGTATGTAATTATACAAAAATATATCAATACAATAATTGCACTATTTGTAGAAACAAACATCAAATATTCTCAAGCCGCGTCTCCAGCGCTTGTTTTGGTACAAACATTCAACAAAAACATCACATTTTTCACAAAACATTGTCAAACTACACTTTTTGTGTGCTCCAACAATGTTTTTGCTTTCCATACCCAATGGAAAGCATGTACAATAAGACATAATATCAATATTCATCGAAATCACTGAGATTTTTATTTATTGTAGATAACATTATGTTTTACAAGCTTTTATTTACTTTCCTGTCCTGTCTGCTGTCTGTCTGTCTGTTTGTAATCAAATCTCGCAAGTGTAATTTGATCCACTTGCTGGTTTCCAATTGAGCTGAAATTTTGCATGTTCGTATAAATCAGATGACAATGCAATATTTTTATGACATTGAGCTGATCTTATGATGGAGCAGGAAAGTATCGATAAGCCATAAGAACTTCGTAATTAAACGACGCAACCCCATCGAGTTTGGGCTTATTTAATCCGTCTTGACGAGTACTTTGGTGCTAGATGGTAATACCAATAAAAGCTTGTTTTTAAAAAGTTTTTTAAAATTTTACTTGTTTTTGAATGTTGTCATGTTTTTGTTGAATATTTAAACCAAAACACGCGCCGGAGACGCCGCTTCATATAAACAGGCCATGTTACAACCAAATTCAAAATCTCTTACCACATCCATCTTCCCGATGTCAAAGCCTAGCTCCTTGATGGGTATCTCGTACATATAAGTAAGGATGTCTCCGAGAGGCCTCAGTTTCTGTGGGGTCAGCTGCTTAAGGCCCGCGTGCAGGAGACGTTTGGCAGCCTTGTGGTACACTGTGCCAGGTTTGTTGTACTTCATTGCGTTGTTGCACATTAATTTGAAGTCACTCTGGAACATATTAATAGATATTATTTAATATTTTGAAAAGGTTTACAATACAATTTATTTGCATATATAAGTGTAAATACAGATAGTATAAGAAATAAAAAGCTATATATATAAAATCACATAGGTAAATCCTCAGCGAGTAAAACACAAAATTATAATATAGCATTCATATATTATCATGTTAAAATTCTTAAAATTTACCTCCTTTTAATGTGCACTGTTGGAATTCAAATTAATTATAGAATAAATGTATTGTAATAAGTAATTTTTTTTTATAACTGATCCAACATTGTTTAAGAAAAGCGCCGATTTTTACGCCGGCATATTTTAATTATGTTATGCCAATGTGGTTTTGCAAACTGTAGTTTGTGTGAGTATTTACAGTAACTACTTACAATAAAACAGTTAAGGCTCTTGTACTCATTGTCATCAATCTTCTGCTTGATGGTTGAGAAGTCCATGGGCCGTTTGATGATGTTGGAGTAGTTGGGAGCAAAGTTGTCATTCACCGGCCACGCAAAGAACTGGTGTGGATCCCGCTTCTCTAGGTTACGAAGTAGTTGTTCTAGGAGGCGGGAGAGAGGACGGCGCTTTTGACTGGCCTGGGGAATATTTTCTTTTGTTATTCAGGTATTTTTTGCGAATTTAACACTTTGGTTGTAGAGGCATTTGTTAGTAATATATCCACAGGACTGAAAATTTTTACAAGACACAATGTTCATGTGTTCCGACTTTCCCACCTCAAAAACACAGCAGTTATGCTTTCGCAATGTGTTAGGACTTCTTGGTGATATCTAGGTGATACTACAGTAGAGTCCGTTTATAATGACATTGAAAGGAATTGACAAACACGTCATAATAAGCGGACGTCATACAAAGCATTTTGTGAAATTAAAAACCTTTTTTATGTAAAAATGTATGTACTTAAGTATTTTAATACAGAAACATAGTACATATACATATTAAATCAAAATTGCACGTAATCAGCACATTATAACACATACAAGAGTATTTTTTACTGTAAGTAATCTGTAATTTTTGTCTGCTTTTGTTTTTTCATTTTATTGTAAAAACAGTCTCTAATACTATTGTGTATAGAAGACATAGCTATGGTCAAATTATCATTTTCAATATTGCTGTGAACAAATCGTGATAATAATTCTGCAGCTTTTAATGCCTCTTCTGCGGTAGGTAAACATAATTTATTAAAAATGGGTCATAATAAGCGACATGTAACTGTAAGGGAAGTCATTATATCCAACTTTTTTATAAAGAATTTTATATGAAAACCAAACTTCATAGTGTAATTACGTCATAATAACCGGTTGGTCAATATAGGCGGAGTCATAATAAACGGATTCTACTGTATTGTTATTCTTAACACACAATTTGTCTAGTTGTTTTAATTTGTCTAGTTGTTTTGTAATTATGATAGACCAGTAATAGCACAGATCATAAAGCTAGAGATGGAAGCTAAAATGAGGTAACAGTCGCCAAGTCGTATGCCTGAATCAACATAAGCTCGTAGCTCCGCCTCTTTTTCGTGTTCATTCCACGGCCGACATTGACAGCGTGACATTCACATACTTAATGAAAAATAATTAATAAAAATGCCGTATTGTTCAATAAAAAGGCGCGGAAACACTAGCGCTACATTCAGTTACGCAAAAGACGAAATCTTATTACACAGGCAAGTTATTATTCCGATAATAATCATTGAAAAATGTTTAACATAAAATGCAATATAAAAATGGCCAAGTTTCTTTTCGTCTCATTCTTTCTTGGTAAATTTGTATAACATTATCTCGTTCTCTCTTACGCCCGGATAAACTAGTGATAAGACACAAATTTAAATTTACACCACAAATTTTATCGACAAAAATGTTATTGAAATTTTTGAAGTAGGTAGGTATTAGGTATATTAAGGTACCAAAATTATCGGGGTTTAATATTATACAGGGTTAGGTACTGGTATTTAATTCATGAATGGTTATTATGAAGCTTTTATAATAAGAGAAGTGTAACGAAGCTTTTAAAATACATAATGTTAAATTTGTCACTAATTTAAAAACAAATAATTCGCTATCTAACATTTATTGTTTATTCTTATTGTTTATAGGGTGCGTATTCGCACGCATATTTTTTAAAATTAGGACTAAAAATTTTATGCGAGCGATGGACCTATTTATATTTTAGTGAAACCATATAAAATGTTTATTCGGGTACTTTGGGAGGTAATAGAGATGAGAAAACATTTAAGCTATAATAAAACAATAATTGAAGTTATATTAAAATATCTCTCGTATACAATACAACGAACTTTCTCATTAAACTTAAGAATAACAGTAACTTATATTTTCTTATCGATACGATATAGCGACTTTACCACATCACTAAAAAGTCATGTTATGCCTCTAACTATTACCTAATCTGTGGCGTAACTGTGACGTCACCTTGAACGAGCCAATCAAATCTAGCCACCCATCCCCCGCACCCCACCATGTTTTGGTGACTTTGTTTTCATACAAAAAATGACCTAAGCGCGGTATACCTAGTCAGGTCATAAATTCTGTCACATGTTTAATATAAAATTATTGGAACAAGTTTATTTATTATGTAACCATTTATATACCAAAATGAACTTAACAAAACATAGATTCTTATGACAATAAAGCTTATTCAAAATGACCTCCGTGATTTTGAATACAGGCCTTCAATCTGCGCGGCCAGTCGTCTATCGCAGCACGAACGAGGTCCATGTCAATATCGGCTGCTGCCTTAATCAAGGATGTCTTGAGTGACTCCAAATTGGGATGAGGCTTTGAGCACGCCTTTTCCTCCAAGTGTTGCCATATCTTGTAATCTAACGGACTCAAATCTGGACTGGAGGAGGGCCAGTCTTCGTGCCGGATGAAGTCGATTTCACGCGCCGCCAGCCAGTCTTGTGTGCTCTTCGCTCTATGAGCTGGCGCCGAATCTTGTTGGAATACCCAGTGCCTGTTATTGAACATGGTATGAGAAACAGGTTCCACAAGGTTCGTCAGGACTGTATTTTGATACACAACTGCATTCGTTTTTACACCTTTCTCACAAAAATGTACCTCTGTTAAGCCCCAATAAGAAACTCCCAACCATACCATGAGCGAGGATGGAAAATGACCTCGTTGGACACGCGGAATACGGTTGCTCGCTTCTTCACTACTGTGTGCGTACACCTTATCATTTTGTTTGTTGTAGCTCTCTTCTGCGGTAAAAATTTTTTCATCCGAAAAAAGAATTTCTCGATATTTTTTTCTCGCGTACCGCTTCAACAAAGCGCGGCATCTCTTCAGTCTCAGGTCCATTAGACGAGCATATAAACGATGTCCTGTTTTTCTTCGATATGCCGGAAGCCCTAAGTCTTCATTTAACACCCTTTTCACCGTGGTTCTGCTTAACCCCATCTGAAGGGCCAACAGTTTCTGCTTACGTTTGGGATTTCTTTGAATTCGCGCCTTCACAGCTTTTATCACTGCTGGAGTCCTAACAGACCGAGGGCGACCACTTCTTGACCTGTCATCTACACTAGAGTCTTCATTGTATCGTTTGATGGTACGATAAACGAATCTTTTGGTTATATTCAAATTTTTCAGTATGTCAAAAATTTGAATTGGCGCGTAACCGCAACGATGCAACGCAATAACTGCAACACGGTCTTCTTTAAGCGTCACTCCATATTTAAAAATGAGTAAAATTCTAAAAAGTATACATTTTTATTTTCATGAACAATTCGAAATTCGAATTCAATAAACTTTTTTGTGGCCAGCATTCTAAAAGAAAAGTTTTTACTGTGTGACAATACTTATGACCTGACTAGGTATATCTCTCTTGTATATGAGTAATAGTAATATGAATGACAATGTTTTGACTTCATTAGATGTTGGTTTATGTATTAATTGATATTGTTGCTCTTAAACATGGGCTAAGCTCAGAGATACAATTGTTATTAAAAAAAGATAAGCTGATTGATATTCTACATGGTTTAAGACTAGATTTCAACAAATGATTAATAGATCACCTTCAATACACAAGTACGAGGCTCCCTGTGTGAAGCAGGTGAGTTTGGTCCAGGACTGAAGTTCCGCAGCAACTTCTTGGCCACGTTCCCTTCATCATCTGTCTCATCTTCATCTGATAACTTTATCTAGAGCATATCAATAGAGAATTAAAGTTAAATACACCATTATGACTAAACTTGGATTCATGAAATGTGTTGAAAATATGCAGGGTTACCATGTCTATTTCACGGCGTCTCCGCTTTTTCTTCTCCTTTTTAGGCTTTTCATCCGTTTCCTTGTGGTCGTCGGTAGCTGAATGATCCACATCACTAAGTTCTATCAGTTCTTCTTCTGTAAAAAAATAATGTTTGCGTAAACACACAGGACGCCATTTATAAAAGTATTAATAATAAGCTTATTCTCAGTTGTAACGTACTGCAACTTAATTTCTCTATGTCATCCATCATTTTAGATTATAAATAAATGAATATTATTCCTATTTTCATTTAATTTTAGACTTAATTTTAGAATTTACAAAATTATTCAAAACCCAAGCCAAGCAATTTTCCAATTTGACCACAGATCAGAGTATATAAAATAGATAACAATCTTCCATGAAAAAATACGGACAGTAGTTTATCTGTGGTAATAGCTGTCGTGGAGTTTGTCAGTTTTTTTTTATTGACGCCGCGCGGTCCTACTTTATCTAATGTATTACACCCATTTTCTTATAGAATTTTCTAATTTGTTTTTCAATTAAATGAAAGCCCTTTTTTCGACCATTAATTTTATTAAAGATAACAATGGCTTCATAACATCAAAAATAAGACTAATAAAATTTACAGAGAATATTAAATAAATTATCTATATATTATATTAAATAAAAAATCAATAATAAAAGATTTACATGCACTTATTATCATGATAACATCTTATATATCAAATCTTCATACAAAACATTACAATATTAATGTTTGGAAGCCTGATCAAAATTAAGATTAATACAAATTACAGAGAATATTAAATAAACAAAAATTTTATAATAAAAGAAGTGCATGCGATCATGATAACATCTTATATATAAAATCGTCATACAAAACAATACAATATTATGATGTTTGGAAGCCTGATCAAAAATAAGACATAAAATTACAGAGGATATTAAATAAACAAAAAAATTATAATAAAAGAATTGCATGCACTTATTATGCCATCATCTTATACATCAAATCGTCATACAGAACATTACAATATTATTGTTTGGATACCTGATCAAAAATAAGACTAATAAAAATTACAGAGGATATTAAATAAACAAAAATTTTATAATAAAAGAATTGCATGCACTTATCATAGTATAGGCGTCCCTGAAGGGGTACACCTATTTTATATCAAGTCTCTAAATTTTAACTCTATTCTACGTGTCCTGAGACAATTGAGGGATATGGATAACCTACAGCACTACAAGGGAGTTACCGGCACTGGTCCGACAGAGACAACACAAGATAATTCTGGATATTATTTATTTTGATCACATTCACGCAATTACCAATAAAACTATTTTATGACTCTAAATTTATCAATGAACCTAGCACTCTGTCGGGCCAATGCGCAGCAACTGGCCCGCTCGTCTTTCATACACCTTACATGCCGTCTCGCACTTACACATACAATATTAGTTACTCATACATACACGCATACCCCTACAACAATCCCCCCAAATTTTTTACAGGGTAAAAAATTTACATAAAATGTTTCATATTACATAGGTATCTTTTTAACAATAACAAAAATTATAAAGGTAATGTTGATAAAAATGCTTTTGGAACTTATGGTCACCCTATCATTCAATAACTTTGTTTATAACATAAGTTCGTGGCAACCGCACACAATGTTATTGCCAAGTTGCACATTCCAATTGTTACATTTCATATGCTGATACCTAATATACTTATAATTAATTATACATGTTGTTGCTGTTGGGTTTGCTGGAGTTTTATAATTGAGTCTTGCGTTTTCTTCTGTAACCACTTTTTACCTTTTTGACGACAATAGCTACACAATTTGCACATAATGATCAGACACAGTAGTACACATATTATCATTATTAGTTCTCCATAGGTTTTCATATGATTTTCGACACTAGTGAAATCCAATTGGTTTGCTCCACTTTGAGCTATAATTATTTCTTCATTTTTGCTATAAGATTTGCCCATTTTTGTAACAACTTTTAATGACAACTTTTTACAAATGCAATATTACTTGTTTCTTGGAGAATATACAATGATCTAATGAGATTTTACAATTATAATTAATTTTGTGTACCAAATACATTTCTATTGTGCAATGCCCTAGTTTACATATTTAAATTGCTTACATGAGTGATATTGTGCAATTTTTTTCTCGTGCGTTGTTATGTACCGACCTAGTACATTTCCCTGACTTTACTTTCTCATTATATAAAAAAAAATAATCTTACATTAATACATAAAATCTGTATTATTTGTTATAGATTAAATCTAACTGGTGGCTTTATTTTCCGACCATACATTGATTTCTTATCAACTAACTTATCGACTATGTCTTTGCTAACGCTGTGATAACCATTGCTAGATTTATTTTCACCATGTTTAAGGTTATCTACTTTGTCATCCTTAATCTCATCATCTTGTTTCCCTAACGTATAAGCTGGCTTTAATCTATCTATAGATATGTGAGCTATTCTGTTAGGTAACTGGATCTTAAATACCTTTGCGTTTCTGTCTACAACGCGATACGGCCCTTCGTACGGTGACGTCAACGGCCTGCGTACTGCATCGTTCCTAATAAAGACTTGTTCACACGTACCTAATTCATTATGTACGAACAATGTCCGTGAATCTCGAAACTTACGCGGAACGGGTTTCAAACTGCTCAGGTGTGACCTTAACTTATTTAAATACTCATGGTCTAAAACTCTTTGATTGTTTGAGATGTCATAAAAATCTCCGGGCAATCTAAGGGTTTTGCCATACAGATACTCTGCGGGACTTACCCCATTGTCACTTCTGCCTACTGTCCGTAATCCTAGCAACACCGTTGGTAACTCGTCCGACCAGGACGTATTGTTTGTGAGACGCGCTGTTAAGGCCTGCTTCATGCTCCTATGCCAGCGCTCTACCATGCCGTTGCTCTGCGGTCTGTACGGTGTGGTTCTATACTTCTTTATTCCCATAATTCTTAATAGTTCTCTAAATAAGTTACTTTCGAATTGCCTACCTTGGTCGCTCGTTACTCGGTCTGCTACACCAAATCGTGCGATCCACTGTTCATAAAAGACTTTTGCTACCACTTCAGCTGTTATGTCGCATACTGGAATGGCCTCGGGCCATCTGGTGCCTCTATCTATCATAGTTATTAAATATTTAAAACCTTCCTTTGTCGGTGGTAGCGGACCTACTATGTCGATGTGAACGTGGCTTAATCTCTCGGCTTCTGGAAAATGCTGTAGTTCTGATACGGTGTGTCTACCTACCTTGCTTTTTTGACACTGAATGCAAGCTTTTGCCCATTGGCCTACATCCTTGTTAAGCCCAGGCCAAAAATACCTTTGTGCTACTAGTTTTCGTGTTGCCCTGATACCTGGATGACTGACACTATGTATTGATTGAAAACCTAATTTCCTAAAAATTTTCGGTAAATAAGGTCTAACCGTTTTTGTTGAAATTTCGCAATATATTGGCTTATCACAATTTGGCATTAAAAATGTTTGCAACTTAATATTGTTATTCTCTTCTACTAATAATTTTGCTAACTCGACATCCTGCTCTTGCGCAGTGGCTAATTCTGCGTACTCAAATGTTGTTGGGCAGTGTATGGTTTCAATTCTCGAAAAAGCGTCAGCGCTTACATTGTTATCGCCCGCGACGTACCTAACATCCGTTGTAAATTCGCTGATGTATAATAACTGCCTGGTACGCCGAGGTGTTTCGCTTTTTGACTCGACTTTGTTGAATGCAAATGTTAATGGTTTATGGTCTGTAAAAATTATTAGATCTCTTCCCTCATACAAATATCTAAAATGCTTCATTGCTAGAAATATAGCTGTAAGTTCCCTGTCGTATGTGGAATACTTTTGTTGAGCCTTAGTAAATTTCTTAGAAAAGTATCCCAAAGGTAACCATTTACCGTCAATTAATTGGTTAAGTACCGCTCCTGCACACGTATCCGAAGCGTCTGTGTGTAGTGATAGTGGTACATTACTCACCGGATGCGATAACATAGCTGCATTTTCGAGACCTCTCTTACACTTGTCAAAAGCTTCGATGGATTCTTGCGTCCACGGTATTTTTGATTTGTCTTTCTTCTTGGCACCTTTTAAAAATTCGTTCAGCATTGACTGGTGCTCCGCTGCGTGAGGAATGCTATTCCTATAAAAGTTAATCATACCTAAAAATCGGCGAAGTTGCTCCACGTTGTCTGGCCGAGGGTACTCCTTAATGGCCTTGACCTTGTGGTCAAGGGGTCGTATGCCGTCGGTCGAGACTTGATAACCTAAAAACTCTATAGTTTCCTTACCAAATTCACATTTCGATGTATTTATGGTTATGCCAAACTTCGCTAAACGTTCAAATACCTGCCGTAGGTGTGTTCTATGTGTTTCCAAATCATCGCTGGCTATTATCACATCATCAACAAAACAAAATAAAAATTCTAAACCTTCCAGCACCGTGTTGTTCATAAACCTTTGAAATGTTTGACTAGCTGTTCTCAAACCAAAATTTAATCTCATAAACTCAAAAAGGCCGAATGGTATTATTACTGCTGTCTTTTTTATATCTTCTGGCGCTATTTTAATGAAATGATATGCTTTATTAATATCAAGCTTCGAAAAAATTTTCTTACCTGCCAGTATGTAGTTAAAATCGAGGAGTCTTGGTACAGGGTAGCGGTCCGGCTTGGTGATCGCGTTCAAACGCCGATAGTCTCCCACGGGCCGGATCTCTCCATTCTTCTTTGCGACGACATGCAGCGGACTGGCCCATTCGCTCTTAGATGGTCTGCAAATACCTAGTTCCTGCATTAACTTAAATTCCTTTTTAACCTTATGATACCTATCTGGCGGCAGCGGTCGCGCTCTAGCATGCACAGGTGGTCCGTCGGTTTCTATGTAGTGTAAAACGTCGTGAGCAGAATCATTGTCAATATTTTTAAAAGATACAGGTTTAGTTATTTCTGAATATTCTGATAATAAATCACCAAACGGATGGTTGCAATCCACGGTTGTGATTGATAAATCATCGCAAGTGGTTATGCTGCACAGCGTTAGCAACTTTGTTTGCTTATCAACTAATTTACGCTCACTTAAATCTACTATTAGCGTATGATGCTCTAAAAAATCCGCGCCTAAGATTGGTTGGTTAACTTCCGCGATAACAAATGTCCAACGATATGGACGTCGTAACCCTAAGTTCACATGTAAAGTTTTTACGCCGTATGTCTTTATTTCACTGCCGTTTGCTGCAAAAAGTTTATAGTCCGAATGCGCGCCAAATAACTTTTGTTTTTTAGTAACTGGAATAACGGATACATTTGCACCTGTGTCCACTAAGAATTTAAGTCCATTTTCTCGATCGTATACGCTAAGACGGTGGTTACTACCCGGCACAATCACTCCCGCCACTGTAGATCGTACCGTATCTAGTTTTCCGACGCTGATGCTGCTGTAGACTTCCACGCACAAGGCTTTTCACACTTCGTCGCTCGAGTACGGTACCGGTAATGCCATCTGCACAACCAGTTGGGATCTGCTGGAGTCCTGGATCTTGATCTCGACCTTCCGCGGAAATTCCCACGGCCGCCACGGCCACGGAAAGTGCGGCGATTATGCGTGACTTCTTCTCGCAATGACGCTATTTCAATATTTAATTTGTGGATCTGCGTCCGTAGCTCATTCACGTTACCGTCTTGTTGGCTGCTTGATGATGCACAGCCCACCTCTGCGATTTCGCCTCCTCGCACGTTCTCCATAATCTTGTCTGCTATGTTGGCCAAGTTCTCTAGGTTCTGGTCTTGGCTGACGGTCAACACCGTTCTCACTGATGTTGGTAGTCGTCCTATCCAAAGACTGTGAAGGGTCTTCTCCGATGCTTGCGCGTGTCGGCCCAGCTCTCGCATCTTGCGCAAAAGTTGCGAAGGTTTTTGCGTTCCTAGCTCCATCTCTCCTACCAATTTTTGGAACTGGCGCTCCGCGCTTTCCTCGTATACCTGGAGCAAACGCTCCTTAATTGCGCTGTATTTACCATCCTCTGGTGGCGATGCGAGTATGTCACTCACCTGTTGCAATGCGTCGCGGTTTAACTTCGCCACAACCAAGTTATATTTTGTTTCATCACTCTGCTTTTGTGGCGCTAGAATGCTTTCTATTTGCGCGAACCATAAACGCGGCATCTCCGCCCAAAATTCGGGTAACCGGGACTGTACACTGATAGCGGCGAGCTCACTGGTATTCATATTTGATGCACTTGTGTTCGTGTCACTGTTCATATTGTCACTTTTACTGACTTTTACCGGCGATTGGAACATCATACACTAATTCACTTAACGTCTCTAATTAAAACGCACTATAATATCCAGTCACACACACACCTTAACTAACCGTTGTAGCGCTGCAGCGTTCCCCCAATTATCGGACTTGTCGGGGTCACCAATTATAGGCGTCCCTGAAGGGGTACACCTATTTTATATCAAGTCTCTAAATTTTAACTCTATTCTACGTGTCCTGAGACAATTGAGGGATATGGATAACCTACAGCACTACAAGGGAGTTACCGGCACTGGTCCGACAGAGACAACACAAGATAATTCTGGATATTATTTATTTTGATCACATTCACGCAATTACCAATAAAACTATTTTATGACTCTAAATTTATCAAGGAACCTAGCACTCTGTCGGGCCAATGCGCAGCAACTGGCCCGCTCGTCTTTCATACACCTTACATGCCGTCTCGCACTTACACATACAATATTAGTTACTCATACATACACGCATACCCCTACAATAGTAACATCTTATGTAACACCAAATCGTCATACAAAACATTATATTATTAATGTCTGATGTTTCTTTCCAATGTTAAAATGTATAATACATTATTTGAAAAAAAAAAACAAAATGTTTACCGCCCAGTGCTGACCATAGGCCTCGCTCTTGTTATGCCACTCAAGTCTAACCTGAAAAACTTGTTTTTTATTTCAAAGTTCAGGGCACACGGACATCAGTTGGCTAAGTAAGGTTTGAACAGTAACTGTAATCACAATGTGTGAGCCGAGCGAGCGTGCTGCGGTAGCAGCTGGCGTAGCACCAGATCTGACTTGTCCTTATTCTAGTTATATCTCTATAACTCTAAATAGACACCAGTGGCTGTAGCATGCCACATGGGATCCTAACAAAACTTCAAGATTAGAACTGTCATCCCATACATTCACAAAAGTACAATGTATTGGATGACAGTTCTACTCTTGACATTTCAGCGGGATCCCGTGTGGCATGCTACAGCCACAGTGTGTGATAAGTTGACAATGGGTCCTCAGAGTTACATTTAATAGTACTTAGCTAAGTATCACAATAATTATAATCATTACCTCCATTCTATACTCGGATCAATTTAATAGATGTCACAGTTATTTACATAATTTCATCAACATTCCGACGTCAGGTCACGACTATCGAAAGCAATAATGACCAGTGAATAATTAGTGATGGGGACTGACTGATGTCAAAGTAATAAAAAATAATAATTGAGTTATACTACAACAGAACAAGTTACCCTACTTACACCGCCAGAGTCTAAGCAAATGTGACCTATTAAATTGAACCGAGTCATATTATAACTTTTTACAAATTGTCACTCATTTCCACACCACCATGAGGTATGAGTGAGTGGGGCATTTTCTTTCATCTTGGTATCTTCAGTTAGCTTAATTCATGTTCACAGTATCTGAAACAGTTGAAATAAAAAATTAAAATATTTCCTTTAGAAGCATTTATTCATTAA
This sequence comes from Hemithea aestivaria, assembly GCA_947507615.1. Classification (NCBI taxonomy): domain Eukaryota; kingdom Metazoa; phylum Arthropoda; class Insecta; order Lepidoptera; family Geometridae; genus Hemithea; species Hemithea aestivaria. The sequence goes on along the minus strand of OX382324.1, from coordinate 19,304,252 downwards.
CTGGGTGTTCAAAAAAAGGTGCGAGATAGATTGAATAGATAGATAAATTTGCGCCTTGTGAAATTAAGAGCTCTTAGCGGGTTTTTCAATAGCAATGATAAAAAAATATTTGTATGTAGAATCTGTGATATTTGTTTCTATAAAAGCCATTTCCAATTATGACCATATGGCTTTTAAGCCCCCGATTTTTTATAGCATGTAAACTTGTCCATCTGCTACAATAATTACTATTAATAATGCTGACAAACCTAAGCAGGGCAAGGATTGTGGTCATACTATGTTTTATTACAATCGGTTCAGTATTTTTGTTGTGAAAGATAAACAATCATACATCATATTCAGTTGTGATAATATTGAATGTAGAAAACTTACCATTTCTTATGTCTGAATGCTAATATCCTGGTAAAAATGCTTAGAAATCAGTAAAATATTTTCATTGGCGCATTGATGTTCTCGAAATCTGAAATGGTACAAGTAAAATAATTACAAATACATACTTTAACAAAGTCAAATATTTTAATGTCAGATGGTAAAATTAATAAAGCTTGTTTTAATTTTTTTAAATGTCATTTGTTTCACATTTTATAGGCTACCCTATGTGTCATTTCAGGGCCAGCAACTCTCTGATAACACCTCTAGAGTTGGAAGGGTCAATAGGCGGCGGTAACTGCTCAACATCAGACGGATCGTATACTATTTTGCCGCTGATTTTATATAAAAAAGAAATCTTACCATCTCTTATGTCTGGACGCTAATAGTCTGGCCTTGGATCCTTGTAAAAAAGTCTCGGAAATCAGTAAAAGCTTTCCATTGGCGCATTGTGTTGATGCTCTCGAAATCTGAAATAGAGCAAGTTAAATAATTAGGTACAAATAGGGTCAATTCGCTAGTTTGCGGCCAATTAGTGGAGTTCACCACTTTACCTTAGCTTATTAAAATGAAAAGTGTTCTTGACAGTTATGAAAAGTCATGAAATTAATGGTGTAATTAAATATGTACAGTAACTAAGTATTTGAACATAATCAGCTAAGATATAATAATTAAATATTATTAATTGAGTGTGGCGGTGTTTTAGGGCTCCCAGGTGCCTGAAATTATTTTTATGGAAAATCCTTTGACAAAACACAATGCTTGCAGCACTCTCTTTCCGACCTTAAAAACACAGCCGTTGTGTTTTCAGCAGTGAATGTTTTTAACTACTTGTATTTTCTATATTTGTGACAAATCACATTTTCTCTCATTCAAAGCGGTGGTAGCCAAGCATAGCCCGTTGGCCTCTTTTAGTGTAGACTATTCATACACACTTCTTTCTTGTAAAATAAAATCCAACCTCCAAACTATACTCGGATTGAACAAGGAGAATCCTTTTTGTAAACAAATGAGTTCCCACACCAAAAAAAAGATTGAGTAATGGAAGATCTGTCAAAAGAAAAAGATTTCAATAAATAAAATAGCTTGAGTTTATATTTTTCTCAAAATTCAAAGAATTAATATTATAAATGATATTTTTGTATTTTTTTGCGCACAGATAATACAATTATTTATTAAATTAAAAAAATGTAAAAGATTTTGTAGAAGAAAAAAATTTGTGGGAATGGTATCATCGGTGATTATGACAGTTGTTCAAAACATTTTGTGCTCGGAGTGAATTTTTGTTATTGAAAAAGTTGTTTTCGTTTGGTAAAAGCACGGTAAATACATAGTATATCTCTTTACCGTGGTAAAAGGTTCTGTTAAGTTATTGTTGTGCTATTATTTGTTACTTTTATGTTTTAATCATTATAATGTAAATAAATATTTAAAAATAACGTTTTGAGAAATTAAATTGTTATGAAAATACATACAATCTAAAGTTTTGCTTGATGTTATTTTACGTAACTTTTGTCATGCTAACTCTCTATACATCTATTTTCACGCTTAGCTTAAATATTATTATAGATTTTTTATATAATAATATTAGTTAGTGGTTCAGCAGTTTTATCCGCTTAACAAATAGTATGTGTTATTCCAGGTCCTGAGGTACATAGGTACCAAATTTCATTTTGGCGTCTAGTGTTAACCGTAAACCGTTAAATACACCCTTTATAAGGTCAATGTACGAAGAAGGAATAATCATAATCCACCGTCGAATATATCCACATCATGTCTTTTTAAAAAGTAATTAAATTATTACTTTAAAAAAAATAGACAACGATTTTTTTATAACAAATTTTGCAAATTTTTAATTTCTGCCCTTTTGTTTTTATTTAGCTTAGATATAAGTTTGGTCAATATCTATTATAATAATTAAAAATACGGCACAAGCGAAACCGCGCGCTGTTATTGTATATAACAATTCTTACTTCTAAAAATGTTTAATAGCTCTGCCTCTCACTTTTGACACTAACATATAGTGACATTAAGGTGCTTACAAAAAAGATCTAGGATTATGAAATAGAGTATAGTAATATAACTGACTTAAGTACCTACCTTAATAAAATTAAAATAATTTAGACATGCAGCCTTATTACGTATGTTGTACTGCCTAATATAACTGTGCTTATTTATCTCAAGGACAGGACTAGGTCTCAATACTAATATCTAACAATATTACCATTACATTTTAATATACATAGGTAATAGGTACATGAGATCCGATCCGATTGGATTTTTGGTGATTTTGATTCTTTGGTTGGCTACACTAGGCTACACTAATTTTACCCTAATATTGTCATGTTAATTCATGATTGCTATGGATTGGAAGGGACTGCAATACAATTTAGTTATAATAATAATATTGAATATAGAAAACTTACTATCTCTCTATGTCTGGACTTTGTATCTAGACCCCTATCCCCTATGATCTCTATCTGTGGTCTGGAAGTCTGGACACATGTTCATTTCTTGAGTCCTTGTAAAAAGGCTCAGAAATCAGTAAAAGCTTTCCATTGGTGTATTGTGTTGATGCTCTCTAAATCTGAAATAAAACAAGTTAAATAATAAGGTACAAATAGGGTCAATTCGCTAGTTTGCGGCCAATTAGTGGAGTACACCACTTTAACTTAGCTTATTAAAATGAAAAGTGTTGTGTTTTTTAATAAAACTTGATCATGTATAGATTCACAGGAATGACTTTTACCATAACTGTCAAGATGAAAAGTGTTATTGACAGTTATGAAAAGTCATTCCTGTGAATCTATACATGATAAGGTTTTATTTTAAAAAAAATAGTGGTGGTATTAAAATTTGTTTTTTTTTTTTCAAAAATTAGTGTTTTACTTGTTTGGGACCACTTTTTAGAGTTCCGTAGCCAAATGGCGTAAAACAGAACCCATAAGGGTTCTGTTTTACGCCATTTGGCTAAATTTTGTTTGAAAAAGGGAGATGGATATCTCCCTTGGATGGATGGATGGATGGATGGATGGTGGATGGATGGATGGATGGGTGGTGGATGGATGAATGGTATTTTCTAAGAATTTCTGAAGCTAAGTCTCTGAATGGTTGCAAACCAACGCTGGCCACGAAACCGGTGAAATCACCCTACATAGCTTAACAAAGTGAAATATTTTAATGTTAATGATTTAATGTACCGATTGATGTGATAATTAAATCTTATTTTATGATTAAACCACCATATAGGTAACATAACTTAATATCGACTACTATAATAGTTGAAAAAGTTGGGTTAGAGATAAATTAGAACTGAAATAACCTCTAAAAGTTTGTTTTCGATAAGCACGTATAAACTGAGATTTTTGAGTAAACTTCACACTGAAGTATCAACAAGATGATTACACAACATGCGCTAACAACAAAGATAACATTATTCAGATAAATTATTCAGATTTGAAAAGAAAACTTACATTAATGGTTTATTTCTTCATTCTGTAAACATCCACAATTTTCCAGTTTTCTGTATGTATCCTCGTGTAAAGACAATATCTTTTAATTATTCTACTTAAGTTTTAACGTAAACATGATAATACTGCACTGCATAATTGTACTTAATTGGACTTAGAAAAATTAAATTATTTAAGTATATAAACAAACATGGCCGAGTTGAAAAATTGCAGAATTTGATAGTGTTGCCATAAGTAAAATTTTATAAATTTATTTTTTGAACTTTAAAAAAAGTTAGTAATGTGATTTTAATTTATGTTTTTTATTTAAATAAGGTGGTTGTGATAAGGAAAAAATCGGGATATATGTTTACCTCTAATTTTCTCATATTTTATATAAATTAAAATTGCTGAAGAAAAGAGTGAAAAAAATGGCAAATTTCCTGTATATCATCTGCATTGGGACAGTACAACAACCGGTTCGGTCTGAAGCCCCCATTGGTCCTTTTGAGTTTAACGGGCCTGAATTTGACTTTTGACCATTTGACTGTGTCACTTAACACTTTATGTCAATGTCTGATTTTTTTTTTTTTAATAATATGGCAACATGTGCATTTTGCCAGTGTCGAGTAAAATTCGTAAATGTTCACGGGATATTAAGTTATGGTCTCCACTTTCGTGTTTTGCCAGTGTCAAGTTAAATGTTATTTTTTAAGTAATAAGTTAGTTAGTCAGGTCAGAGTCAGAGTGAGCTTAATAGCTCTAGTCACGTGAGTCTTCCAGTAAAATGGGTGGAATTTTACTGAAAGTTCGGAGGAGTTTTGGAGGGGGCACCAAAATTCATATTTCAGCACCATATCACTTACCTACATCTGTGCACATTCAAAAACACTTAACACGCAATATTCCACCATTATTACACCCTAACAATCAAATTCTACACGATTATTAACTCGGATGAAAATTATTAAGCAAAAGACGTGGAGCTAATGATATGATCAAGGCTTGCCGCCAAAAACTCCGTCAATGTCTGATTGAATTTTGACAGTGACATTCACTACTAACGTCACCTAGCATTATTTTTTTTCTGATGGATTGTTCTATGTTGTGGCACTCAATTTTTTTATTTGCCAGATTGAACTAGTTTGTTTGTCATATTTTTACGTTCTAAAATTTGTGTTCTTTCTACCATTAACTGCAGACACAGAGAGATGATGCAGTAATTATAAAGGCGCGCAGGCTTGTCTCGGTCGATACCCGCTACGTAGTCGATACGCTCCAAATACGCTAAACAGCAAATATGCATTACTTTGTGATTTATTCTTATTGTCTTTTATTAATGTCGGCTCATAAAGTAAGAATCAAAATCTGCCTAGAATTTTTACCACATTTCCGCATCATAATAATTTTAAGCAAGTTAATTATAATTTATATCATAAAGTGTTCGTTGGGCGCAGGGTTTTTTTTTTAAATGTAGTAGGTGACAAACAAGCAGACGGCCCACCTGATGGTGAGTGGCTACCGTCGCCCATGGATACCTGCAATACCAGGGGTACCGCTGGTACGTTGCCTACCTTTCAAGACTCTATTCACTTGCCTTTTGAAGAGTCCCATGTTATAGCTCATCGGAAATACCGCGGGCGGAAGCTCATTCCACAATTTGCAGGTGTACGGCAAGAAGGAGCGAGTGAACCGCACAGTGCGAGAATGCCAAGCATCAATAATGTGTGGATGGGCTTTCGAGCGGTGACGGCTCGTGCGGTGATAAAAGCGCGACGCCGGAATCAGGTCGAATAACTCTTCAGAACACTCCCCATTGTATAAACGGTAGAAGATACAAAGGGATCCAACGTCCCTACGTAAGCTGAGCGGTTCTAGGTGTTCGGTGAGCTTGAGGTCGTCAACAATTCTGACAGCTCTACGCTGTAATGCATCAAGAGGGTCAAGCTGATACTTGGGTGCTCCATTCCAGAGATGAGAGCAGTACTCTACGTGAGGTCTGACTAGGGCTAGATAAAGAAGCAGTCTCTGTCTCGACGTAAGGTACCGCTTCGCCTTATTGAGCACTCCAAGTTTTTTGGAAGCGAGCTTGGCCTTACCTGCAATGTGACCACGGAACTGAACATTAGCAGAAATGTCGACACCCAAAATTTTATGCTATCCGAGACCCTGAGAGGAGTGTCCTGAAAGCGAGGAGCGACAACAAAAGGGACTTTCTTAGCGGTAAACGCGCAAACTTGTGTCTTGGTTGCGTTGAACTGGACCAGATTCAGCGAGCCCCAATCTGAGACCTGTTCCAGAGAAGCTTCAACGTCTGACACCAGTTTGTTCCTGCATTCCTTCACTACGGCACGGGGGGGCATTGATGCGACCGCAATACTGAACGTCACCAGTACTGTCATCCGCATAGCAATGCATACCACTAGTTTGTAGCATATCATTGATGTGCAAGATAAACAGCGTCGGTGACAACACAGAGCCTTGAGGGACACCGGCATTGATCGGCTTACTCAAACTCAAACTCAAAATTCATTTATTCAAATAGGCTACAATGGAGCACTTTTGCAAGTCAATTTTACATTTTATTTTAATATTCTACCGCTCATTCGCAAGGCACCTCTATGAGAAGAATGAGCAAGAAACTCATAGGGATTGCTTTTTTTAAATATGTGCTTACAATTATTATCTTGGTTACATAATTTATTTACAGGTGGTTGAAGAGGTTTCCAGGCATCTTTGTCTTCTATGTATTGGCCAATTTTATAATAGGCTTTCTTTTGTAATGTCTTTAACACGGCTTTTGAATTTACCTTCTGTGAGCCCCGTTATTTCATCAGGGATTTTATTATAAAAACGTACACAATTCCCTAAAAATGATTAATGGCTCGTTCTGGACAATCTGAATCGAGGTACAGCTAACTTATTCTTATTTCTAGTATTAAAGCTATGAGTGTCACTATTTAACTTGAATTTATCTAAATTTTTCCTGACATCAGGCGCGGATCCAGACCATCATTTTGGGGGGGGTCATCGGCTAGAATTTTTTTGCAGACACATTTAAGCATAGTCTTGAAAATCTTACATTTTTTAGCACGAATGATGTGCGTTTAGCTTGCTTCAAGTGGCAAGAAACCTAAATATTCTTATTTATAGAGAGCGAGCAGCTCGCTGCGAGCGGCGAGAAAATTTTGGATTTTTTAGCACGAATGATGTGCATTTAGCTTGCTCCGAGTGGCAATGAAACTAAATATTCTTATATTTATAGAAAGAGCGAGCAGCTCGCTGCGAGTGGCGAGAAAATTTTGAATTTTTTAGCACGAACGATGTGCGTTTAGCTTGCACCAAGTGGCAAGGAACCTAAATATTCTTATTTATCTCGCAGCGAGCTGCGAGCGCCGAGATAATTTTGGATTTTTCAGCACGAATGATGTGCATTTAGCTTGCTCCGAGTGGAAATGAAACTAAATATTCTTATATTTATAGAGAGCGAGCAGCTCGTTGCGAGCGCCGAGAAAATTTTGAATTTTTCAGCACGAATGATGTGCGTTTAGTTTGCTTCAAGTGGCAAGGAACCTAAATATTCTTATTTATAGGGCGCGAGCAGCTTGCTGCGAGCGCCGAGAAAATTTTGAACTTTTTAGCACGAGCCAACGACGTAAGAGCCAACTAGAGAACATTTTGTATTTTTAAGTGCAAAAGATGTAATTTTCTTAGCTCGTTCACACAAAATCATAGTCATTTTTATTAGAGCGCAAGCAGTTAACGCCGAGAAAATTTTAAAACCTGTGTGTATCCACTGATTTCGCACCAAGCACCAAGAAAAACATAAGTATATAATCCTAACCACGAAAGGTACGTGATCAGTTTGTTATCAGAAAGCGAGTGTTAAGCAAATTTTAATATTATTTCTAATAAGAGGGCGAGCAGCTTTCTGCTATTGCAAAGAAAAATAATAATGCCTGACCTGAGTAAAAATGTACGTTTAGCTCGCTCCGAGAAGCAAGAAAATAAAATATTTTGACCAATAAAGCCAGAATTTTTTTATAATTCTGACCTCGAAAAGAACCGATTTAGTCGTCGACTACAATCAAAAAAAATCCTAGAAGTTTTGTGAACGCTCATAAATTGTACTGGTAAGTAATTAAAATTATATGAAAGGCGCGCAACTTACTTAATCCAAATGCCAAAAAAAATTACTATTATACACGCGCGAGCAGCTTGCTGCAAGCGCAAAGACTTAGCTGCAAAGACGACATACAAAATACAAATACAAAATATTTATTTTACCAAATTAATAACTAAGCTTACAGATTTCCTGTGGTTCCCGCACTAGGGCTCGCCTGTATCGCGGGAAACCTTACAATTTAAACGAAACGATATGATTATTTTCAAAGTATAATATAAAGACTTTCTAGTCATTACAAGAGAGGTAAAATAATGAATTTAGTAATTTTAAATAAATTAGAAGCTAAATTTTCAGAGAAGTAAACAGAAAACAAAACTAAAACCTAAAGTGAATTTCCTATGTGAAATAATTATGTGTCTACTTGGATGTCTTTGTGTTTGCGTTTGCTCAAATATGTATGTATGAAACATAAAGCGCGAACAGCTTGCAGCAGTTAATATAATCCAATTAATCCTAAATATGAAAGATGCTGTGCAGCTTGCTACCAAAACCTACGGATAATTCGTAGGCGAGGGCCGAAAAAAAATGTAGGTAACTATGGTAAAAAATTAATTAAAACAGCGAAACTATTTTATGAACTTTTACGTAGAGCTTGCTGCTTAGAGAAAATTTCCTAATTCTAACTATGAATGTAGCGTAAAACCAGTCGATAAGATCGGATTTTTTTTCCGACTAGGATTTTGGGGGGGTCATGACCCCCTTGACCCCCCCCTGGATCCGCGCCTGACCCCATTGTAGCTTAGAATCTATATTCATGCCAAGGAACAAAGTTGCATTGTCAAGCTTTAGTATTTCACCGTCAAGAACTATATTAGATTCTATGTACCTAACGTTAGGTAATGAAAATTTCAGGCATTTAGTCTTTTTTTGGCATTCAATAACAGATTGTTAGCTGCAAACCATTTAGATATTACTATTAACACGGTAAAGAGATATACAGTAGTTTGACTGAGCGTGATTTTTGAACATAAATACCTAAAGTCGCGCGGTACATGCGCAAGTCATAGGGCTGCCGGGCAGCCGCTGCCCGCATACAGTAGGTACCTACCTGTTTCATATCATCTACTTACTTGAGCTACCTACCTACTACCTACTTACCTATCATGTCGTGGCGGCGTATATTAAAATCCAAGACAAGACAAAAGACAAGACAAGAGACAAGACAAGAGACAAGACAAGAGACAAGACAAGAGATAAGACAAGAGACAAGACAAGACAACCTCCTCCCCTTCCCCTCCTCCCCATCCCCTCCTCCCCACCCCCCCCCTTCCCCTCCCCCATCCCCCCTTCCCCTCCTCCCCTCCCCCCTCCCCCCTTCGCCCTCCTCCCCTTCCCCCTCCACTCCTTCCCCATCCTCCCCTTCCCCCTCCCCTCCTTCCCCATCCTCCCCTCCCCTCCTTCCCCCTCCTCCTCCCCTTTTTAACTAACTGACCTTTTTAATTTTATTACCTTTCCATGTTGCTTGATAAACAAGTGAATTAAATTAAAAATTTAAAAAACTCCCAACGCAATACGCAATTCTTCATTTTGTGGTGGCGGCCATCTTGGATTTTTAATTTTATATAATGGGTTGTATCCTACTAGTTAAGCCCTTTCATTTGATACCCATATTGAGGGGGTCGCGGAAGAAAAAAGTAATCCGCCATTTTGTAGCGGCTGCCATCTTGGACCGATTTCCACCAAACATGTCTGAGAATACTCTCGACTAACCTTACTTTCAAACAAAAAAAACTAAATCAAAATCCGTTCATCCGTTCGGGAGCTACGGTGCCACAGACAGACACACACACACAGAGACAGACAGACAGACACGTCAAACTTATAACACCCCGTCGATTTTGCGTCGGGGGTCAATAATGTTATTTCTGGATTTCCTGATAAGTTCAATGATAAGTTCAAGCTACCAAAAACAGCATAATATAGTATGCTATTTTTTTGCCATTTTTATATAATTTATTATATTATGTATACATACGTCAAAAGCAAATAACGTAAATAACACTAAATACTTGCAAAAAACTATCGCGACATCCGCCCGTCGCTGCGTGGCACCCGCTTCTGGATTATATACCCACTTCTACCCACATCTACCGACATCTATTCACTTCCATTTTCCGCCCGTTTCTATGGAGTCAAACTACTGTATATCTCTTTACCGTGCTATTAACGCGTTATTTACACGTATAAGCTCACTATCTTTCCTATCCACTACTGTGTCGGAACACTGCCCGTCGACAACGACCTGAATGCTCCGATCCGATAGGAAGCTGGCAACCCATTCGCACAACCCCTCGGGTATGCCAAAAGAAGGTAGCTTGGAGAGAAGTGCCCGGTGCCACACCCGATCAAAGGCCTTGGCGATGTCCAGACTAACGGCGAGTGCCTCTCCAGGGTTTTTATAATTTATACTTACCTAATTATTAAGTCTACGTTTGACTACAAAAAATAAATAAGTAAGTAGCTGTCTCTATAAAGTGTATAAACAACAATTATTGGGGGCTTACTTTCCGACGACTTTCATCACCCGCTTGAGACACTGTCACCCAATGTGGGATAGGCCTAACTAAGTACCTCATCAAACAACATGTTCCATTTCTCTCAATTACTTTCATTAGAAAGCAAGTTATGATGTAATAAAATAAGCTCCTGCATGTATTGTGTTTCAATTTAAACTAGATGATGCATTGTAGGTATATAATGTGAATTACAGATAGGTACTAATGATATGGATGTGTATCAAGGTACTGAGAAACAATAGATTTGTTTCTATCCACAACAGGATACAGTTTCCGGTCCCATAGGATTTGTGAATTAAATAATACGAGTAATGTAGCTTACTTGGTATTTACCTGTGTAGTAGGTATGTAGGTACACTTCTATCATGTAAAATTAAGGACATTATATAATATAAGGGCATACTATTTACCGGGGGTAGACTTCCTTTGCAGGAGGTTGACTAGGTGGATACTCCAGCAGTTATTCTACCGCGGCGAATACTACTAAAAATACCCATAATATCCCCCCTCCTTCATTGCTCATTATTATTAATAACTGTTTTAAAAACTGCAAAATAAAGGGGGATTTATCCCATAGAAAAGAGTTCAACGCATGCGCACAGCAATTTCATAGTTTTTTATAGCGTTGTAGTCTAACTTTTATAGTTTTATTAGTTTTTACTATGTACATACTTAATGTGTTTCAACCCTTACAATTGAATAACCAGCAGCACAAATCCTGAATGAATCCGGCCATATTGCAGCGATGTGCGTCATTAGTTGCAACGCCATCGCTCGATAGCCGCATCGATCACGCTGCGCCTGCGACGCTCAGGCAATGAATAGACATTATGGCTAAGGTGTCCGCTGCTTACTATTTAAATATCAGTTTTTATATTACTTATAACCACTTTTTAGGCTTTAAAAAGGTTTAGCCATCTCGCTCATTTGCTGCAACAACGAACGTGTTACGAACTTTAATATTAAAGTTGTTTTCCATAAATTTGCATAAATGGTTGTTATTTTTCGTTTTACGTCATTGTAACTGTGCAAAATAGCGATCATGTGCCAAATTTCAACCCAATCAGTCTCCAAAACATCTAAAATACAATACACACAACTCCGTAATAAAACACCACATTTAATTAAAACATTAAAAATATTATTACATAAAGGTAAATAGCTCTTTTATATAAATGTATAGTATCTATTATTGCAAGCGGTAGAACAGTGCACCTGGCACTGGCGCTGGTAGTATGATCGATGCAGGTATCGACGGTGCGCCACCACAATTAATTACTGACATACCGTTGTGCTGTTATGGACGATGCTTCCGAGGGAGCAAACCTGAGGCACAGTGAGAGAAAGAAATAACTTTATTTCGTAGATTGACAAAAAGAGTAGGGGGTACGATTTTTAAAACTATCGCGAGTGTTCTCCGTAACTAATTCTAATATTGTCGAAAGAATCTCGACCACGGTCTCGGAAACCAACCGAATTCTCGACAATATTAGACGTGAGTTATGCCGTTTTTGTTGTTTTAGTTAGAGTGTGGTGTAAAAGTTTCATGTGCTCAGCCAGAGAACATCGCTAAGGTCAGCCAGATTTAACTAAAATGTTGGTATTGCAAAGATTTTGGAATAAGACAAAAAATAGGTACTTGAAGCATATGCTTGAGACTCGTATTTTACACAGGTACCCCAGGGAAAAATTAATAAAGCAATATATGATTTTGAAAAATTCGTGGTAACTTTTCTGATTATGTATACCTAACTAAAAATTGGAGACCTCAATATTGATGGTTATTCGTCCGTAACATTACAAGTATAGTCCACTATTTTTATAATTATTATGTAAGTATTATAATGTGATAAAAATAACAAAATCATAATTTATTAATTATTACTTATTTAATAAAAACACCTAGATCATAGATTGTGATCAGTCGACAAGATACACTCATTGCACAACCAACCTTACCGAAATTCGCGTTTCGTTACTGCAGTTCCGTGTGATTGGCTAATTAAATTGGCCAGCGCTGGCCACTAATAGAAAATCACGTTTAATAAATGGTTGCGTTTCGTTCTTCCTGCTCCGTAACAGATGTACCGAGATGCAGCATTCAATAAAATAATTAATTCAGATACCACGCATCGACTAAACTGACGCTGTACAGTTAATCCTATCAAAAACATAAATGTGAAATTAGAGCCAAGTTCAATATTACGATATATGTATTATGTAGGTACCTATGCGTTAGTTGTTTGTTGACTTCAAAGACAAAAGAAGGGAGATCTAAATTGGTGCCAAGTTCAATGGTTAGTCCTGAAATATATTTATAACATAAAATATTCTATTACAACTTAAATAGCTATTTGTTATACAAGAGTGCAAAGTTGCTTTTTTACCGCGTGCTCAGTTTGTATGACCGAGCAAGCGAAGGATTCTAAAATTAAATCACTCGCTACGCTCGTGATTTAATAATTAGAATCCTGAGCGTTAGCGAGGGAATCAAAAGAGCACAAGGTCAAAAATCTTTGCACTCGAGTGTGACACATAATTTTTCATCCCCCCTCAGCGAGGAAATAACTCAATGCTAAAAGTTTTTTTTAATTATTCTCACCATGGATGCGCACAGTGTTGCCAGTGCACTATCTTCAAAAATAACCAGTATTCAATTTTAATTTACGTAGATCCCACGGAATTTAGCGGAACTAATTTTTTATTCTATTATTATTGGACTTCATATTTTAAATCATTTTTATTTGTTACATAAAATAAATACCTTATTGATTTAGAAATTAAATATGAGAAATTATGAGGCGTTAAAAAGTAAAAGGTATTTAAACTTTTAAAATGTGCGATAGTGGCGTCCCGCAACAAAGTCTCCTTTCGTGAAAAGCACTCTACCTATTCGTTTTAGTGATTATTTCCTCATTTTCAGTTTATTACAGTGAGAAATCGTTAATAAAAAGTTACCAAAAAGTAATATTTAGAAAAAATCTTGCTACTAACTAAATAAAGTTATAAGAAATTGGCTTATTCTATTAACTCTGCTAAATTAACTCAACTATTATTTACTATTAAAGTACTAAATAATTCTTAAAAAAAAACATTATTGCCTCGAAATGTAACTTATATCTAAACAACTAACGTAAATATAGTTCAAAAGAAACGTAATATGTTACAAAAGTAACTTACTGGTAAGGCTGATGGTGCGCCCAAAGCAAAGTAAAAAAAAAAGTTTACTAAAGAGGTTCTTACTTCGAGTTTTTAACAAATTTAAAAAAGTTGTACGCTTATTTCGGTACCATAGAGGTGGAAGTGAATAGGTTTAATTATGTTTTTGTCTCTAGAGGGTAAAGTAAATTTGAATTTCTCTAGAGGATAAAATGGACTTTTCCAGTCAGATATCGATGAGTAAAAGTACACTTTCCGAGATAGTGGGATGAAAATATTATTTCTTCTTATAACTTAAGATAAATATGTTATTGCCTGAGATCTAATTTGGCTTGTTCTCATATACGACATATTATTAAGTAGATACCTGCATACAAAAACAGTGACGAAAGAGCCCTATGTTCCACGGCGGCTAGTTTTATAGACAGTTTTAGTAGGCAAGTTAATTATAATATTTCGCATAATACAATATGAGAACAAGCCAAGTCAGATCTCAAGCTATAATATATTTATCTTAAGTTATAAGAAGAAATAATATTTTAAGTTGTAATAGAATATTTTATGTTATAAATATATTTCAGGACTAACCATTGAACTTGGCACCAATTTAGATCTCCCTTCTTTTGTCTTTGAAGTCAACAAACAACTAACGCATAGGTACCTACATAATACATATATCGTAATATTGAACTTGGCTCTAATTTCACATTTATGTTTTTGATAGGATATCATTACTTTTTGTACAGAATTTAATAGTAGGTAAGTACTTATCCATAATTTAATGATGTTGGTATACCTAATGCGCTGGCGTGGTCCGAAATACCTATCATTTAATTGTATGTAAGTATACTAAAACTGATAAGAGTAAGGTTAAATAAAATAAAGGTGGTATAATACCTACTCCATTCGTTATAATATTATTCTCACGTGAAGCTCTTAAAATCCACATGTAATAAATAACTGAGCCAATACCAGACGCATATCAGAAATGAAGTAGTCATAGTAAGCCCTATCATATAGATTAATTATCAAGCCCTTTGGGCTTACTAGAACTTAATTTATATTTATTTGATTTTAATTATTTCCGGTGCACCGGCCATGGGACTGTCGCTCTACTCTCCGCCGACGAGAGAGGATCGAGGTGGAATAGAATAGGTATTAGGTATCTACTCCTTATCGTGACTCATAAACAATATAACAAAAGTATCTACTTAAAATTACCATACCATTATTATCAGTCATAGAGGTAGTTTGTACTTATAGTAGGTAACATGTGATTTTTTTTAACAAGCATTTATTATTACTGTCTAGCACCAAGGTACTCGTCAAGACGAATCAAACGAGCTCAAACTCGATGGGGTTGCGTCGCTTAATTATGGAGTTCCTATGGCCACCTTCCAGCTCCATCATTAGACCCTGATTACTATAAAGTATCAAAGTACTCGTCAAGACAAATCAAGTAAGCCCAAACTCGATGGGGTTGCGTCATATAATTACGGAGTCCCTATGGCCACCTTCCAGCTCCATCGTCAGATCACCTCCATGTCACAATAATATTGCATTGTCATCCAATTTATACATGCATGCCAAATTTCAGCTTAATCGGAAACCGGAAGGTGGATCATATTTAATTTGCAAGTTAATTACCATACTTTAAAATTAACAATTTTTATTAAATTTAAAAATATTATTAAATCATTAAAATTTACTAGTTTCTGATTTTTTCCTTTATTACTATGACTATGCCTATCTGGATGCCAAATTTGAACTTTCTAGGTCATCTGGAAGTGGGATATAATTTTGATCTATCACCTTTATCACCCTTAAATTTCTTGGATACCGGATATTTATATATATAAAAAACCGTTTGAGCTGTGTTTATGAAATTTGGAACACAGATGTAGTTCGTATATAAGAGTACATGTGCCAAATTTGACTTGTCTACGTGCAGTAGTTTTTGTGTAACGAGGGTGTAAAAAGTCGTCAAAACGCGCTTTGGACGGTTCGTGTAATATAACACACGGTGCGGTCGCCAGTTCCTTTGCTTGAACTTGGCTTGACTCGCTGCCGCGTGTCTAGATACTAATAAATATTAAACCAACAGATTAGTGTGAAGATAATTGAAGCGACAAGTCAGTATATATGGAAACTATTCATACTTAAAATCAACATCAGACTCAACTCAATATGTATTTAATCAAATGATTATTATAGAACAATTTTGCAACACAATAGTATTTATTTGTACCAAGATTTCTTCTCATTGGTAGATAGATAACACTCTATTGATACACTAAAATTACAGAGAAATCTAAACTGAGAGTATTATTTTTTTTTCATCCCACTATCTCGGAAAGTGTATTTTTACTCATCAATATCTGACTGGAAAAGTCCATTTTATCCTCTAGAGAAATTCAAATTTACTTTACCCTCTAGAGACAAAAACATAATTAAACCTATTTACTTCCACCTCTATGGTACCGAAATAAGCGTACAACTTTTTTAAATTTGTTAAAAACTCGGAGTAAGAACCTCTTTAGTGAACTTTTTTTTTTAATTTGCTTTGGGCGCACCATCAGCCTTGCCAGTAAGTAACTTTTGTAACATATTACGTTTCTTTTGAACTATACTTACGTTAGTTGTTTAGATATAAGTTACATTTCGAGGCAATCATGTTTTTAATGAATTATATAGTACTGTAATAGTAAATAATAGTTGAGTAAATTTAGCAGAGTTAATAGAATAAGCCATTTTTTTTATAACTTTATCTAGTTAGTAGCAAGATTTTTTCTAAGTATTACTTTTTAGTAACTTTTTTATTAACGATTTCTCACTGTAATAAACTGAAAATGAGGAAATAATCACTAAAACGAATAGGTAGAGTGCTTTTCACGAAAGGAGACCTTTTTGCGGGACGCCACTATCGCACATTTTAAAAGTTTAAATACCTTTAACTTTTTAACGCCTCATAATTTCTCATATTTAATTTCTTAGTCAAAAAGGTATTTATTTTATGTAACAAATAAAAATGATTTAAAATATGAAGTCCAATAATAATAAAATAAAAAATTAGTTCCGCTAAATTCCGTGGGACCTCTTTCGTGAAAAGGACTCTAAGTAAGCGTACCTACGTAAATTAAAATTGAATACTCGTTATTTTTGAAGATAGTGCACTGACAACACTGTGCGCATCCATGGTGAGAATGATTCATTTTGCCGCGCTTTTGGAAAGCGGATGAAATTTTTTGTGTTCTTGGATAATAATTTTGCAATAAGTGCTAAACGCGTATTAATAGTGGGTTTAATAAACGTTGAGTGTTTGTGAATGTGATTTACTGTCGAAGAATGGAAAAAAGTTCAACAGTCTGCTATTTTCAAGAATCGTCACAAAATGAATCGATGTGATTCGATAAACGCCCACTCTTTATCGAATTTTGGAGGGAATATCCTCCAATAAACAATGAACTAAAATTATAATAAAGTTTTCGACTGAAGGACTTGTATCCATGGTCAGAATAAATTAATAAATAATAACCATGGTGAGAATAATTAAAAAAAAAACTTTTAGCATTGAGCTATTTCGTCGCTGAGGGGGGATGAAAAATTATGTGTCACCCTCGAGTGCAAAGATTTTTGACCTTGTGCTCTTTTGATTCCCTCGCTAACGCTCAGGATTCTAATTAATAAATCACTCGCTACGCTCGTGATTTAATTTTAGAATCCTTCGCTAGCTCGGTCATACAAACTGAGCACGCGGTAAAAAAGCAACTTTGCACTCTTGTATAACAAATAACTATTTATCACTGGCTTTCAAAGACTCTTCCTGCATCCTGTTTCAACTGGATATGAATTGGATCCATACGTTAGTGTATTTGCGTGCCAGAGTCAAATTTATAGTGAGTGGAAAACCATACATGATTATTAAAGTCATTAGTGCGTGATCTAGAATTACATCTGCACCACATAAAACCTGTGGGTGCACCCTGCCAGATAAAAAAGAATATGTATATTTTAATTGTTTTTTTTTTGGGTTTACTGGGTTTGCGCGAAAACCCACTTTGGGTTTTCGCGCAAACCCAGTAAGTATATTTTTATTGGACATTGCTAGAGTTTTGAGTTAGATACGCAGAGTCTGCCATATTCCTACAGTGTATGATATCCTATGGATGCGGCGTGCTCGCGCCTTCTATATCATTTAGCACGCACTCTATAATTGTTGTGTTGTGTTTGGCAACACCTGGCGAGTTGCGACGCTACTTCCACCGTTAAGCTGTAAGCTCACGACCACATGGTAAATGGCCCGGGGTAGCTTCGATTGCTCACATTTTAACGTTAGAGATGGATTTTATTGTGTTTACTATGTCGCTTTTAAACACGGGCACGACCTGATGTTTTGATCGGCGTTTTGATCGGCTACTTTGACTGGCCTGGTCCCCCAAACCTCTGTCTTTCCAATCCTTCCAATGAAAGAAAGAAAAATAGTTTATTTACAATAACATAGAAAAAAACTGCATACAACAAAAATTAAGTACTTAGATATATGCTATTGTAAAAAGTTATGTACTCAGCATATTATAATATGTAGGTGGATTTAATGACGATTTAATACTTCTTGCCATCTCCTTTAGGGCCTGCCGCGACTTACCTTTTTGTAAAATTTGTGATATGAAAGCTGCATCGCTAATAAAATGAGAAAATCTCGCTTGAAAATTTGTATGTAAAAAAAAAAGGTAGCACTCCGGGAGTGCCGGCAGAAGTGAAAACTTCAATATTAACGTTGTGTTTAATTATAAGTATAAAAGTACTATCATTTATGAGGTAGAATACAATGTTTATTTATTGCGCTATCGTACACAAATATGACAATTTATATGTTGTTATTTATAATATTATATCGTTATTTATATATTACATTAAATTTTATCTCTCAGAAAAATCAACTTCCATCCATAATTTCGACGACTTTTACACCATCAACAGAGCAGCACACTTAGGCACGGTAGAAAGAGTGGGAGATACTAGTTCCTCTCCCTTCCCCTCGATCTTACGCTTTTTCGATCAGCATCACGTGACCCTGACGCGAGTTTTAAAGTTTTTACCCATACAAAAAAGTGCTCAGCGCCGCTAAAGAAGTTTTCACTTCAAAAAAATATTCATGTATGGAATCTTCATCAAAAGAAGTAAAAGTTTCGCATGAGGACTATAAAAATTTACAATATCCTAGAAACCACCAACGAAGCAACTCGCATAAATACAAATAAAAATCAAAAATCCTCGGTATTCTATCTTTTGAGCGGAATTAGCGAGTGTACAATGGTTGTTTAGCATGTCGAATGTTCAGCAAACACCATAAGTCAATGGGGAATGTTATCTAAGAGATTCGAGGCCCGGTCAGCGCGGTTCCAATTAGCAAGTGCGATGCGACTAGTCGCACCCGTGACGAACAATACGCGATGCGTCGCGATAATCGCTAACGTATAGGAATTACTTCGCGTTATGGTAGACGTATTTAAGACATTTAGGTAAATATATCAGAAAAACTATTTCAGAAGGTGCGTTTAGACTTACATATATCCCACTTTATAAAACAATAATAAATCGATTTGAAAAAAAAAACCGACTACAATCTAATCAATAACGAAGACATGTACTTATTTATAAATTACACTAGTAGTTCGCCTCGAACTGGGACCTCGCAGACTCAATTTCATTAAACATTTTAAAACCTTACATTTTTAGGTACCTATACCTATCTAATGATAAAAATATAATGTACCTACAACGTGTATACATTTATGGAAACTTTAAGACTTTAACTTTAATAATACCAAAATTCAAAGTAATTGAAACTCAAAATACCTACGTAACGGAAATGTTTCAAAATGATCTTTTTAATATAGTGTAATTGGTATAAACCGTTCTATTGAAGTATAAATAAATAAATAAAAAAAAAAAAAAAATTAATCACTGTTCTATTGTTGTGATCAAAATTTCAATAATAATAATATAATAGAGCGATATAATATTATTAAAGGTTATGCGTATTCACTTGATTAATAAAATTATAGAATAAACGAATACATTTACTTTAGGCTTTAGGCGCTAGCATTCAATTTTGTAGAGTTAGTACCTACATAGTCCAGACAGACGAATGAAATGTAGTAAACGTGAAACGTAGTTGTAGCTCTTGTATAGGAAAAAAAATACAACCACTGCATTAGAAAATCGGCCTTTTGCCGCCTTTTTTTGTTCAAAAAATGTCAGCAAAATTTGAGGTCACTGGGTCACCCATCTAAAGACGTACGCGCATAACATTGCTTCACTTCGATGATTACGTACTTTTATATAAAGCCATTTTTTTAACATAAAATCTAATATGAATTAATAACATAGTCATCAGAAGTCATTTTAATAGTCCTCAGATTTTTTCCTGAACTACTAAGTAGGTATATATATTCAAAATCTGCCAAACTTCATAAACGGCAACTACCCTATGAATTTCGATTTATTTGGAGGATCGAAATGTACGTTTTTGGAGCATAAAAAGAAAAAAGAACGAGCGGTAGCGTCTTAAAATATATCTAAATAATTGTAAAATTTACTTATAAAAGTGGAGCAATGTAGCCTTGAATAAAAATTTTGAGTAAGATTTAACAAAGTACATATATCATTAAAGTATATATTATATTACCTACTTATCATTAAAGTAAATTATATTATATCATATGGAAAGTACTACAAAGCATACCTAAATTTAAGGCAAATAATATTGAACTCTCGGATGCTTGGATATTACTATAGCTATTATTATGTTAATACAAAATAGGTAAACTAAGTGCCTACTTCCACTTTATGAACTTTATGAACCTATCCTGCACTCTACGGTCATTTAAATTCATATTATTATATGTCAGTTCTCATGTTAACATTGTAATTTAATAATCTCTATAGCTCTACAACCCTTGCAGCGATTTGGCTCATATTTGGACTTGAGGATTATTTTAGTTTGTACTACTTGTTTGCAAAGTTCTATAAAGATTGGATTAACGGTAACGTTGTAATCAAGCAATCTCTATAACTCTAAAACTCTTCGACCGATTTGGCTCATGTTCGAACTTAAAAATTCTATTGTTTCATACTACGTATTTGCAAAGTTTCATAAAGATTGGACAATCCCTTTTCGAGTTATCGCGTAACAAACATACATACAAACATACACTTTTGATGATATATTTATGTCGGTTATGAAAAATGTCTACATATCAGAAAAAAAATTATCAGCGCACCAGTTTTGGTATTATCGTCAGACCTATCGTAAAAACTTTATGTCACCTATACTTTGCAACTCTGGAGCCTATTTGGCTATTTTTTTTTACTAAAATCATTCAATTACCCTTCTTAAATTGTGTGCAAAGTTTCATTTAATTTGGATTAACCGTTTTTGAGTAAATGTCGATCGAACTCAATCACCAGAGGTCAACCGTTAAACTGGTCAAAACGCAGGCTTTTCGCGGCTCTCGAATCTAAGACCTCGCTTCGCTCGGTCGATTATAGAATAAACGAATACATTTACTTTAGGCTTTAGGCGCTAGCATTCAATTTTGTAGAGTTAGTACCTACATAGTCCAGACAGACGAATGAAATGTAGTAAACGTGAAACGTAGTTGTAGCTCTTGTATAGGAAAAAAAATACAACCACTGCATTAGAAAATCGGCCTTTTGCCGCCTTTTTTTGTTCAAAAAATGTCAGCAAAATTTGAGGTCACTGGGTCACCCATCTAAAGACGTACGCGCATAACATTGCTTCACTTCGATGATTACGTACTTTTATATAAAGCCATTTTTTTAACATAAAATCTAATATGAATTAATAACATAGTCATCAGAAGTCATTTTAATAGTCCTCAGATTTTTTCCTGAACTACTAAGTAGGTATATATATTCAAAATCTGCCAAACTTCATAAACGGCAACTACCCTATGAATTTCGATTTATTTGGAGGATCGAAATGTACGTTTTTGGAGCATAAAAAGAAAAAAGAACGAGCGGTAGCGTCTTAAAATATATCTAAATAATTGTAAAATTTACTTATAAAAGTGGAGCAATGTAGCCTTGAATAAAAATTTTGAGTAAGATTTAACAAAGTACATATATCATTAAAGTATATATTATATTACCTACTTATCATTAAAGTAAATTATATTATATCATATGGAAAGTACTACAAAGCATACCTAAATTTAAGGCAAATAATATTGAACTCTCGGATGCTTGGATATTACTATAGCTATTATTATGTTAATACAAAATAGGTAAACTAAGTGCCTACTTCCACTTTATGAACTTTATGAACCTATCCTGCACTCTACGGTCATTTAAATTCATATTATTATATGTCAGTTCTCATGTTAACATTGTAATTTAATAATCTCTATAGCTCTACAACCCTTGCAGCGATTTGGCTCATATTTGGACTTGAGGATTATTTTAGTTTGTACTACTTGTTTGCAAAGTTCTATAAAGATTGGATTAACGGTAACGTTGTAATCAAGCAATCTCTATAACTCTAAAACTCTTCGACCGATTTGGCTCATGTTCGAACTTAAAAATTCTATTGTTTCATACTACGTATTTGCAAAGTTTCATAAAGATTGGACAATCCCTTTTCGAGTTATCGCGTAACAAACATACATACAAACATACACTTTTGATGATATATTTATGTCGGTTATGAAAAATGTCTACATATCAGAAAAAAAATTATCAGCGCACCAGTTTTGGTATTATCGTCAGACCTATCGTAAAAACTTTATGTCACCTATACTTTGCAACTCTGGAGCCTATTTGGCTATTTTTTTTTACTAAAATCATTCAATTACCCTTCTTAAATTGTGTGCAAAGTTTCATTTAATTTGGATTAACCGTTTTTGAGTAAATGTCGATCGAACTCAATCACCAGAGGTCAACCGTTAAACTGGTCGAAACGCAGGCTTTTCGCGGCTCTCGAATCTAAGACCTCGCTTCGCTCGGTCGATTATAATATACATATATGTAGGTACTCCTAAATACATAAAAAATATTCGAATGAAAATGATGAATCGTAAATTTTTCCTTCTTTTATAAAATCTGTTAAAGTTAAAATACAACCTACTAGAGAACTTCTAACTTGTTTGAATTCGGTAAAAACTCTTAATTTTTAACAGTTGCATAAAAGATAGTATTCACCTTTATATACTTTACTTTCGCTTCTATAAATAGAACTGCGTTTACAAATAAAATAAAGAAAGATAGATTACATAAAAATAATTAAATTAACGCTTCTGTAACAAAATTAACCAAATTGACGTAACAAAATAAAGTTAAATGTGCGAATGGAACATTTTGTTCAAATTATTACACAAAACGGATTGAGAAAGTTTTAATTAATTATATTGGTGTGAGAATAGCGTGTAGAATCTGTAAGAAGACTCCACGTAACCTACTCTTGGAGTATTTTTTACAACATTAATGTAAAACATTATGTGAATCTCAGATGTAGTAAAGACGGCATTGTATTCTAGTTAAACAAATGAACCCATAAAACTTTTTGTAACTACAAAACGTTACCTAATGTGTTACCTATTCATGCCTTGAAATTGATAATATTGATATTGAAGCATTTTATGTTAATAAGTATAAATTAAACATTTATTATCCAAGCTTACTAAGTTATTAATAAATATAGAAATCAACAAAAATAAATCATACATACAGCATTTTTAGAAATAAATTACCTAAAAAATATTCATTGAAACGTCATACTGGTAGGTTCCGGTCTAGACAAAATCATGTCGCTAAGCGGTCATAATGACTACCGGCATAATTTTCAGAGATTATCCCGCCTTCTTGTAGGTTTAGTCTTCTAACATCTGCGGCCGTATCGTCAATTAAAATCACGCGAGATCGTGGTAAAACTAAAATCATTAAAGCGATTACGTTGACATTAACGCGAATAAACATCAAGTATTCCTTCAGGATTGTGGCAAGGGCATTCCCACGGCATTCCTAGGCCCTTTAAGTATTTAATTCGGTCGTTTACGAGCTCTAAGATAATCTGGGCCTTTGTTTAGCGCCCTTCATAAAGTCTATCCTAGCCCAGGGAGTTATGAATGTAAGGGCAAAAATGTTATTCTCTTGGAGAAGGAATTTCACGTGCCTTAGGCTAAACTTTAGAAATTTCTAGAGCTGCGTTGTACATGTAGTGTATTTATTGTATGTGTATAAAACATGCTTTAATAAGAAAACTCGGTGCGATCCGCGGTTCGTCCTATGTAAATTTGGCAAAATATTAAATACTTATATTTGGCGAAACTAGCAAAACATATCCTATAAAAAAGTATCAAACATAAATTTAAATATTATTATAACGGGACAATGCAGAACTCGTTATGGTTGCTATAGCCAAACCTAGACCTGGGTCGGAATGTGTCAGTTCCCGTGCCAGTGCAAAATGAAGACGCCGAAGCAAAATTGTGTGCATGAACCTAATTGGAGCATTCCATTTGCGAGACGCCTGTACTTTATCTTCCCCCTTTAGTTTAATCAAAGGTATCAAACCCTTTGTAATAGTGCAGGAAACAGTAAAATATTGCACGGAGCGATGATGGTTGTCATCCAGCGGAGTTCCTTATTGGGACTTGGTGTCTTGATCAGATTAGCGCAATAATCATATAACGTGGGCTGATATAAACTTTGTTAGTAGGGTTAATACATAAATAATAATATTATTAAGACTGCCTTTGAGTCCATTTTCTATGGATGGACTCGCAGATAGACTCCAATAAGTGTCACCCATTACATTTATATTAAAAGCTCAAAAGGGCCTCTGCGCGTCGGACTTTTTTGTCTCCATGTATGTCTATAAAAAGGCCCGGGCTTAGCCCGTGTTTAAGAGCGACATATTATTATTACTGTGCTTCCGTAGGAGGGCGTTGTAGCTAGTGAAGAGTCAAGAGTCTTAACGTGTGACGTCTCTTAAGTAAGAAGCATTGGTGCGCCTAGAATTTTACATTATTGTGAAATACTTGGTGGGACTGTACTGATAATGGACAGCCTTATTTTTTACCATCAGGAGAGCATCTTGCTCATCTTCTTACTTCTATGTATAAAACTTCTTTGTTCTCTTGGTCACAGGCTTTCAGAGGGATCAAAATAAATTGTTCTTTGAGGATTAAAAGGCCTACTTGAGTGACTGATGATTCGTGGTAAAAGGACCACGTAGATTCATTTCATTAAAATATTAGTATAGGAATTATAAAAATAATAACTATTTTTAAAGTTTAGAATTACAACGAATATAAATGGCAACCCTACCTTACATATTGCGGATTCGTCGCCCGCGCAGTGACGTAATCTCCACATATAAATGTAAGGGGATATAAAATAAAAGCTTGTTATGAAGTAACAGCCGATATCATTACATGGCCACGTATTTTATGCTCCTAGTTCATCGACAGAAACCTTACTTATTTCCTAGATTTTGAACCTTAGCCGCATTATATTTTAAAACGGACTTACGATAGTTCTAGGATTAACTCATGTCAACTGTTGAACCTTAGGACATGGTTTAGTCTTCAGTCCTTTTTTTTTTAGCCGTGGAAATGCATTGCGCATACCACCTACACACGGGGGAATGTGAGGTGGTTATGTGGGACTCCCCGCCAAAAATCAACTGGCGGGATACCCACTAAAACCCCGGGGGTGTTTTTTAAAGTCCGCGGTTTGTAAAAACTCAGTAATAAAGATTGTAGCTCATTTATACAACACCGCTTTAATCCGCTTCAACTTCGCTTCTGCGGCAAGCGAGATGTCAACTGCTATAGGTTGTCTACATATTTATTATTTATGTTGCCCCTGTAAAGTATGCGTGAGAACCCCCTGGAGCACTTACTGTGAACATTATAATGTTGAATGGGAACTGGGCTGTATTAATGGGCCTTAATAATTAATATCTTCAATATGAATGAAAAAATATTACGAATTTATATGACAGAGGTCAAACTCAAACTCAAAATTCATATTCTACAGCTCATTCGTAAGGCACCTATGGCTATGAGAGCAAGAAACTCATAGTGATTGATATTATTAGGCATGTGTTTACAAAATAGTTCATAATCGTCGCTTTTTTTAATGTAATCGGAAGAATTTAAGAAGGATACACAATCTGACATTACCCTTAAGATGACTCCAGACACAATTTTAGATGGAACGGAAAAAAATCTCTACAGATTGCAGTAAACATGTTATAAGGAAGTCTTTCTCATATGCTATTTGCTATAAATATTTCGATTTAGAGCAAAATTAAATGCATAATATTATACTCGAAATAAGGATATCACGGTAAATAAGTTCCGGATAGCATGCTAGCTACGGCCTCTGTAATTTGGTATGTAAATAATGTACTAGCAAGTTGTACCTACACAAGTTGTAAAATCTGTAATGTTTGAGTCAGCCTCCCACAGGACTCGTTTCCTAAATTATCAGGAAATTGAATAATCTAGATCATGTTAGCTGCACTGGCTACCCACTAAATAAAGATAGATATAAGCTTCCAGTATAAGAATACGCGCGCTTTTTGCGATTAGACAGACAATTTTCCTAAATCTATGTAAGACAAATGATTGATGTTTTATGATTATGTAATAAAGAAATAGAAATTGAATTAAACAGATACAAATTTTCTTTATTTTGAAAAAAAAAAACAATAAAACAAAGTCAAGGATACATATTACAATTATTTTATATATGTTAGACTGAGCAATTATATTATATAGTCGGGATATACACTAACAAGGAGAAAAAATACACCATTCATATTGAAATCGTAATTGTCATTTGTTTCCTTTTCACTGGTAAAAGACCATGTTTGCGAATAACTCGCAATTCCGTCAATAATAAACATTCATTATTCATCTCACGGCTTCCACTGGCCTTGAGGCTCATGCAGCATGCTAAGCAAAGGGAAACGTTAGATCTTAGCCAGGTGGAAGTCTGCATATTGATGATCAGGATCTTGGCTCGTGGATGGAGAAATTGCGGAGAAATTGACAAATTTCACTTTCTGCGGTGCCTGTGATTTACAGAAGTTCCTTTTTTGGTTGGACAATTTATGGCATTTTTGTGGGAATCGTGTGTTTTGTTTCTAAATTTACTAATGTTGAGTGAAAGACAATAATTTTGATCAAAAAGGCTCTCTTAGACGTTTATAGAATTTGCAGTTTCTTTTCCCGTAAACATGCAACTCAAGCCCGAGCCGTGGACCGAGTTGAGTGGTGTGCCATGGGGGAGGCCTATGTCCAGCAGTGGACGAACATAGGCTGATGATGATGATGATGATGCAACTCAAGACAGAATTGATTGATGAATTGATCCACTTCCCAGTTTCCGATTGAGCTGAAATTTTGCATGCATGTATAAAATCGGATGACAAAGCAAGATTATTATGACATCGAGCTGATCTGATGATGGAGCTGGGAAGGTGGCTATAGGAACAGGAACTTTGTAATTAAACGACGCAACCCCATCGAGTTTGGGCTCATTCGATATGTCTTGATGAGTACTTTATGATCCTAAATGGCAATAATAAAAAAGCTTGTTTTAAAAAGTTTTTTTTTTAATTTCACTTGTTACATTACTGATATATTTTATTAGGTTTACCTGTCTATAGTTATTGCGACATAAGGTACCCAGCTACTTTCTCACGGCAGCTGATAGTGACAAATCAGCACATGATGAGTCAGTAAGCGGCTGTACCTAACCTATGGCCTCAAGTCGCGACCACTTTCATATTGATAACATCGTTTACATTCATCGCGGGATCTCCAAGACCGGCCTTTTCTTAAGACTTTAAATAAATACATAATATAATATGTTAATTAATAGTGAATGCGAGTATTTGTCTACTTACCGTTGTTAAAGTTACCAAATTTTGTTATTTCTCTTCTATTCTTTTAATATGATAAATTTGATTTAATTTGATTAAATAAATTAGTATTCTGATATTATTTCAAGTAATAAGATAATAAAAATAAATGATTATACAGGGTTATTTATTTATGAATTTTTTAAATAGTCACCTTGATTTTTCGAACAAAATTTTAATTACTGAAAACCATAATATGTTTTCGCGGAGCATATATTATTGCGCTCGAAAAATGGCATTTGACCTCTCCGATAAGGCCCTATACACAAATGTACCTACTTAATAACCAAAGGCCCTGCATAAAAATTGATTTTTTTTATGGAATTCTCCATAATAATGTTCAAATTATTTATTTATTTTATTTTCTCTTTACAATTAATTATTGAACTTACCAAGTTAAATGTTGTGTAAACAAAAGAAGCAGGTTTTGAGAAACTGTAATATCATGAAATTAGATTAATTGGGGTTAAATTTATTAAAAGCAAAAACTTATGTACAGAAACAAATATTTGACTTGCTCGAACACAGGTACAACAACTATGTATGAAAAACTAGGTATGTAGCTCAATTTACTTCTTCAATTTTTTTCGACTGATGATGAAGTATATTGAGCTGCTGCGCAATGAATAAGAGCTACTGTTACTGCGCACCCAAATAGCTCCCTTCGATCTTAGATTTGCACGGCCTATAACTTAGCTGCTTGGAACCGACAGGCCAGTAAACCCTATAAAATCTACCACAAACTAGAAATAGAAATCACATAGTTACACCATCTTTATCCCCATTTAAATAATAACACAGTAAATCCAGGAATTTAGTTCGTGCCAGCAGTTATTACAGGGCTTGCTCATCCAAGATGTAAACAGGTACATAGACTATGCCGGTAATCTATGGTGGTCTGCAGTCTGCGCTTGCGCCGCTTTCTCGACATAACGGCTCGAGGCTTCGACGCGGACGCACGTCGACTTGCGCGCTACTCGATTACTTCGCGAGTGAATGTGACAACTCAAAAAAATAACAAAATCAATAAATATTATCTGTGTCGTGTTGTGCATACCCCAAAGTGATTTTAACCAACACCGGTAAGTCTCAATTCTATTTTTTTGTGTTGCTTCGCTAACTTCGAGTTATTTCACTCGAATTGCGACGGAGTGTAAATGTAACAATTTCTAAACGCCATTATTCAAGTTTATGATGTGTAAAGCATTTTGGAATTAGAAAATAATTAGTTTAGTTGTATATACTAGGTAACGACATAAGTACTGTGCATCTAGGGCACCAGGAACTAAGTACTAGAAATGTTGTTTCTCGATAGATTTATACCTATAGTACTCGTAATAATTGTAATTACAAATTATTAAATTTGATAATACATAGTATATTTTCTGCAAAAGCCGTAACAATATTTTTGTTTTAAAGTTTTTAGAATTTTAAATATTTTTAATCCTAATAATATTATATATGTGCAAAATTATGGAAGTTTGTGTGTGTGGATGTGTATTAGTTTGTTGTCCCTAAACGGCTGAATAGATTTAGTTCAATACATGTAAATGTGACAAATAATGTGACATCCCAAAAAGCGTTAGATTACTGTCATTGGTTCATAGTTTTGTAAAACTACGATTTTTGAGATTTCACACTTTTATCGTAAGTAGACGAATATAGTTTTGACCCTAGAATAACACATATATAGGCTAATAAAATCAATAATATTATACTAATCGCGATACGTTACGGATATCCATGATAATTTTTAATTTAATCATTGTATTTGTTTTTAAATTCCTAGACACCTCTTAAGCTTAGTTGGATTCACAAATTAGAATGAAAAGAGGACTTAAAAATATATTAATTCATATTTAATGAAAAGGGGGCCACGTTTAAACATTTTGTAAATGTCATCTTGTCACTTAATACCACAAAAGTTTTATATTTTTGGCAATCTTCAGCTGTTTTAGAATATGTACTGAAAACGCTGAAAAGTACAATAACAGATAGTAAGAAATGAAACCCCGAAAAAAAATGATAACATACCTACTTGTAATAATATCATTTTCGTTTTTAACTGTGTGCTACTTTTTACAATGCGGGTAGTAAGTTTTCATTTGCCCACTTAATGCTAACAAAACAGTACCAAAAACGTACAATTACTTGCGCCAAATTTCGAGTCATTAATTTAGTAAATCGCCGCTCTTACTTTTATTAGAAACTCGAGTTTTTTTTGTTCGAAAGTCGGAGATTCTTGCGAATTGTCTAATTAACATAGCTAATTAATTTCAATAAGAGTACACTTTGTTTAACTTGAAACAACTGAGTAAACCTTCTTGTACTCGTAATATATTTTTGGAAATAAAAGATAAAATAATAAGTAACTTTATTGATTCACATATAAAGTAAATGTTACAAAAACCACAATTAAAACTAAAGGAGTATCAATTGGCGGTCGTGTCGCTCAAAGCGATCTCTTCTAGAGAACCGTGCAGGAGAGGAAATATACAATACTGGAAGGACGGTGGTTTCACTAAACTTTAAAAGAAATATAAGTAAAATATTAAAAGTTTAGGCTTAGCTCACATTACAGGCGTTTACAATGAAATATTGACAAGAAAACGCTCTTTATTAGCCATTTAATAATTGAATGTACTGCGGCGGTTTTATCGCCAAAGATGAATTAACTTAATCGATTTACATCACGCGAAAATCAAACTCAACTCGTACATTTATGTTCTTTCACCAAAAAAAAACATCATCGGCCTTTGCGTCAATTGCAGATGATTTTAAGCAGCTGTTGGGTTGCGTTGGCACTTCCATTGGCTGATTGGTGGTTGGTGGCTAATAAAACCAATCCTGGGTTGGGCAAACGTGTGTCACAGCAGAAGGGTTGTTAGTTCTGTTGTGCCGTCTAGACTGTTCTACCGAGAGATTATCGAACCAAGCCCTCCTTTATATTTACCAAAAAAAAAAATTGATAGGTAGATAACTCTTTTACTGTATACCAAAGTTACAAAACAAATAACATTAAATACATTTGACATTATAAAGTGTTACAAAGCGGTCTTATCGCTAGTAGTGATCTCTTCCAGACAACCAAGCAAAGATAGATCTTAATACCATAAAACTTCATGCATTTTTTCCTACAACTCTTTTACCGAATGCCTATCTTCTTTCTTCTTCTAATATATAAAATTCTCGTGTCACAGTTTTTGTTGCCATACTCCTCCGAAACGGCTTGACCGATTTTGATGAAATTTTTTGTGCTTATCCGGTATCTATGAGAATCGGCCAACATCTATTTTTCATCCCCCTAAATGTTAGGGGTAGTCCATCCCTAAATTTTTTTTTTATTTTTTAGACAAAATTTTTAATTTCTATTTTTTTATGATACAACATGCAAAAATACATACAATCCTCAATTTTCACCCTTCTACGATCAACCCTTATTTTTTAATAGCCATTTTAGTAATTTAATCATTTTTCCTTTCCGGTCGAAAACTGATCAATCGTCATTTAATTAGTTGTCCCCGCCAGATGTCTACAGGTGTCACTTCTGACCCAGTAAACAGCACGGAGTAGGGATGAGAACGAAGCCGATCTCCTTTCTTTCTCACTCCCTACACAGTTGTCGGCCATCATTATTGTTTATGCATCAAGTGTAGTAGTAACGTTGACAATTATTATTTTGCTATCTCAGTGTAACTCTCATATTAACTTTTAATCATTCCTATTTTATCAATAATAATTAAATTATCAATTTTGAGTGTATTTTGCACGATTAGTTAATCAAGTGATTTTATAACCTCAAAAGTACTCAACACGTGACACGAGCTTTCAATAACAACGGATTTTGTGTTGTAAGTATACTTTTTTATTTATATTGAAAATGTTGTTGATCTTATAAAAATGTAATTTTAATTTAATTTTATTAAAAAATGTAATTGAACAATTAAGATTTTCATAGTTTCCAAAAAATCAATCATTATGAATCTTTATTTTGAAATGTCAATGGAAATATTGGTTGTATGAAAAAATTATAAGAGACAATGTTTTCATAAAATTTAATTTTTTACTTTTGTTTGAAAAAAATTTCCATAAAATAATGCTTATTTCACGCGTACGCTATTTTTTGTCTACACTAGAAATTACTAGGAAATTATTTATATGGCAAAACAACGTTTGCCGGGTAAGCTAGTAATATGTAAATATCTATTCTTTCGTTGCCGCAGTTAAGTTAACCCATCGATTAAGTCCAATTTATAACCATAAACCTTGATCTTGAATAAGTTATTAACTTTCTACGGTTTAATGTGTTTTTTTAAATAAAATACAGTGGAAATGGGTTAGCAGGTGAAAACTGTTTGCCATGCATCGATGTTTGGAATTCCTGTTCTTTGGGTTAATGGTGTGATGATTATTCAAATGGTTTTCCACTTGCTTGTGCTTTATGGGCACAAATAATTAATTAATCTATGTTACCCTATTTTTCTTATTAAGTAGATATAATTTTTATATTGGAAACTATCTATTTGCTTTTAACATTTAATAAAATTAACCTTATTCAATATTATAATTAATCATAAAAAAAAGTCATTAAAATGGCATTTTGCAGAACCGATAACTTTTGGTATGTAGACTGTTATGATTCTAGAATAGAAGACATAGGCAAAACCTGGAATTAAATAAAAAAGGTAGTTCGTTTAATCAATTAAAGATCGTGTGAATTAAAGATCCTTTGAATACCAATCTACAATAATTTTAAGTCAATAAAAATCTAGTCTTATAATTTATGGAACTAGGCGTTACTTTGCAGAAATCCATCATAACAATTATTAGTTATTATTTAATATTTAGTGTTAATTCCGCTCTAAATTTCTGAGTCTAACTAAGTTATTAAGAGATGGCGAGGAATTCAAACGTTACCAAAATAGTAACTAGTATTAATTCCACCACCGAGTGCACCACCCGCCCTCCCGCATATGCATGCATTAAGGGTTACAACTATTTGTTAGTGTTAGTTATGTGGTTACGCAAAACTTAGCTAGAACAAAGGATACGAAACGACGACGACAACGATGACAAACCGCTGCCGGACGCTACGCAAAAATAGACTACAACGCTGACACGTGTTTCGCCTCTACACGCGGCATCCTCAGAGAGATGTTCACTCGCCGACCGCTGGACAGGGAGCTCCCTGTTTGTCATCGTTGTCGTCGTCGTTTCGTATCCTTTGTTCTAGCTAAGTTTCGCGTAACCACATAACTAACACTAACAAATAGTTGTAACCCTTAATGCATGCATATGCGGGAGGGCGGGTGGTGCACTCGGTGGTAGAATTAATACTAGTTACTATTTTGGTAACGTTTGAATTCCTCGCCATCTCTTAATAACTTAGTTAGACTCAGAAATTTAGAGCGGAATTAACACTAAATATTAAATAATAACTAATAATTGTTAATGTAGTCTTAATAAAACGGTTACAAATACGCATATTACCATAGATATGTTTAACATAACTAAGTAAACGTTAAGTGATATTAAGCTCGATTTAAGTGCGCACTTGGTGCACTTAGCACGTAGGTCGCCTTCCGTCGGATGTGTGACCATTCTGTCTCTATAACTTACATATAAGTTTAAGTTGTTTACGTGGATTGACCGATTTTGAAAGGCTGATAATGGTTACACTAACTGATAAGACCGCCGATTGTACTAAACTAAGATTGACGGTAACAATTAGATTTAAGTCCATTTTTTTTTAAAAGAGCCAAATCTCTCCCTCGATTATTTTTGCCAATGGTAGATGTGGCAAAAACACTATATAGGTAACTTGTACTTAGGTTGAAAATGAAGCAAAAACTTAATTAAATAATTGAATTGATTTTAGAATGCTAAATACATACCGGCACTTAAAAATCTAGATTATCATCCAGCGCTGAACAAATAAACGTTTTCAAAGAATTTCATTATTAAAAAGAAAGCAGTGCAATATAAAATCCGGGTTAAACTAAAAATATATAAAACCAGTGCCACTGGTACCTACTGATAAGACTTCCACTGCAAAAACTTTAAACTGGCGAAAACAAGGCATATCTGATCTCTTATAACCAGGACGACAAGGACTTTCATAATTCTAGTTTCTAACTACATTTCCGAACCTAAGTGCTTTCTTTTTAACCCCCGACGCAAAAACGACGGGGTGTTATAAGTTTGACGTGTCTGTCTGTCTGTCTGTCTGTCTGTCTGTCTGTCTGTCTGTCTGTCTGTCTGTCTGTCTGTCTGTCTGTCTGTGTGTGTGTATGTGTCTGTCTGTGGCATCGTAGCTCCCAAACGGATGAACGGATTTTGATTTTGTTTTTTTTGTTTGAAATAAGAGTTAGTCGAGAGTGTTCTTAGCCATGTTTGGTGGAAATCGGTCCAAGATGGCCGCCGCTACAAAATGGCGGATTACTTTTTTCTTCCACGACCCCCTCAATATGGGTACCAAATGAAAGGGCATAACGAGTAGATAACAGTACCTTATATAAAATTTAAAATCCAAGATGGCCGCCATACAAAAAATGGTGAAATACGTATTGCGTTGGGGGTTTTTTAAATTTTTAATTTAATTCACTTGTCTTTAGATATACCTTCTTAAATTTCTTTAAAAATATCTGTCGAATTATATTTGATTTCTATGAAACGAAATTCGTCAAATTCGCAATATTACAAGTAAACTCCGGTCTACAAAATCCATAGATTAGCATAGTTAAATGTCATTCCAAAAACGCGTAAGGAAGTAATACAACCGCGTAAGCAATTTTGATTATTAACAAATGAGGCGCTAGTAGGCTGCTTTGTTATTACAAACAAATTATACAAACCTTTAAAGTGTTTTAATTAAATTTTGTTAAAATTTGATATATTTGTTTCTATTATGATGCAGACATCAACGAAGAAAGGATTTATTTATTTTATTTATTTATTTAACCAAAACTTAAAGGTATGTATTAAAGGCGGACGAAGTCGCAAGCATAAGTTATAGCACAAAAGTAGTCTGAAAATGATTACAAACGAGCGTTAAATCTCCAACATTTTTCTCTAGCAAATTAAAAAAAAGCAAAATTAAAAGCAAATCCTTATCACCGGCATGTTATCTAAGCTCGGAGAAGCAGCATCAGTTGACATCTCCTGATGGATGAAGCGCACTCGCTCATCCGTATCGACAGCGCCATCGGAATCCGCGCTTCCAGGAATCCATTATGCTCTATCTCAGCCTGAGGAATGCTGGAAGTGGAGCGGTGACTGATTTACTGGAAAAATTGCAAACAATTGCTTATAATAATATGACAAGTGATAAATACCTTTGCTTGCTACTGGAGGGATAACTCAAAAATATCACTATTATTTCAGGTATTTTTCAAATTTTTTTCATTTTTCTTAAAAGAAGGCATGAACAATATAAATATAAGATATGCTTCATAGACAAAGATATGTTTTGATTTTCTTAGACTTTGATAACTCAAACACGTCTATGAATTTTAAATCATTATGTTTTTTTTCTACACTCTACAAGTTCCTTTAAATTTTATGGAAATTGGGCGAGCGATTAAAAATTAATTGCATTATATTAATTCATAATCGCTCGCAAATTATAAAGAACTTGCCCTCGCTCATTACGTTCAAGACTTACTATTTACCTACTAGAAAAGAAAAACATTATTTTGCTATAAATTATGCAAAAAAACTTCTTTGAAGACTATTTTTTCCGCCAACATTACATGACGGTGTACTTTCATCAAACATTGTGTAACACATTATGTGCGTTTCTTGAAAACTCTCTATTTGACGATTGAAACATGGCACGTTCCGCGCTATCGACCCACCACTAAGAACAGTTCAATCACTTTTAAATTGCACTTGTCAGCCTTTCACATTGTTCCTGACTTCAAAGGAAAGGGGGCAATTTAAGATTGGTCAAATTCTTCTTAACACATTCTTTCAATTTAGTCTATGCTGTCGGACTGTTCCACTTCTGGGCAAAGACCTCCCCCAATAGAAAAATAATAGAGTCTCGTAGAGAGACTTTGAGGAGGTCTAACCAAATAACCATAAAATCATACTTTATATTATAGTGAAGTGAAATTACAAAGAAGAAAGATTACGAGTGTGTTTGTCACTTCTTTATATCTAAACGTCTTGAGGGATTGAGCTTAAATTTGTTACGCAGGTAGCTTTGACCTGAACTGACACATAACCTTACTATATTAGGTTCAGAGGGCAAAACCGCTGGGCACATGTAGTATTCAAAAGTACATAGGTTTTACTAAGGTGACCGCAGATTGCGCGATATTCTGCAACTTTGTTATTAGATATTTGTTGCGACAGCAGGAATGCTTGTCGCAAGTCGCAGGCAGCCATGCGACAGGATATGGACAGGTATTGCGCATTCATACACTAAATTAGTAGGTTATCGTATCGTAGGTTATACGTGGAAAAATAAAGGAATTAAAAAAAATGTTGAACTGATATCAAGCTAGCTTTCAATAGGTAAGCGAGGGCGAGCTGTAAGTTTTAATTCTAACTTGAAAACTGCTAGACTAATTTTGTTAAAATTTAAATATGACTACCCACTAATAGCCCAGTCAATGAGTGCCTAAAAAGGGTATGTGGATTGAAAAGTTGAAAGCAGAAAAACTAACTTAGTAACTTTGTTTGGACTAGTTAGGAGATAAACATACTAAAAGTCCCCACCCCTCCGAGGTGAGCCCGAGGGGGGGAGGCCGAAGAAGGTCCCATTTTTAGGTTTTTTGCTTATATGTCAAAAACTGTGCGTTGTACCATATTTTGTAGTACTACATTATGACACCTCATAAAATTTTCTACAACTTCGGCCTTGACACTTTTTATCTATCTCGAATCGTTGTCCAGCTATGAGCTTCCAAACATGGTCTATTTTGAAAACGCTTAAATTAGTTTTCCATACAAAGTCAGTAAAAAAATCTTAAAAATAAAATTTTACCAACTTCTGGTTGTCGTATCATAATGAAACTTTGCAAATGTCTAGAAATCTGATGACAGTTTAATAATCTGGTACCACTGAGCTGATCTGATGATGGAGCCAGGAGGTGTCTAATGAAACTCTTCAATGACTATTAGTAAACCCGTCGAGTTTGGGCACATTACATTCGAATCGATGAGACTTTTTCATTACACTTGCTGTCGAGGGTCTGATAATGGACCAGGAGGTGCCTACGTCTCATCAATCCGAATGTAATGAGCCTAAACTCGCCGGTTTTACTAATAGCCATTGATGAGTTTCAGTAGACACCTCCTGGCTTCATCATCACATCAGCTCAGTTGTACCAGATTATTAAATTGTCATCAGATTTCTAGACATTTGCAAAGTTTCATTATGATACGACAACCAGAAGTTGGTCAAATTTTATTTGTAAGATTTTTTTACTGACTTTGTATGGAAAACTAATTTAAGCGTTTTCAAAATAGACCATGTTTGGAAGCTTATAACTGGACAACGATTCGAAATAGATAAAAAGTGTCAAGGCCGAAGTTGTAGAAAATTTTATGAGGTTTAATAATGTAGCATAACAAAATATCGTGCAACGCACAGTTTTTGACATATAAGCAAAAAACCTAAAAATGGGACCTTCTTCGGCCTCCCCCCCTCGGGCTCACCTCGGAGGGGTGGGGACTTTTAGTATGTTTATCTCCCAACTAGTCCAAACAAAGTTACTAAGTTAGTTTTTCTGCTTTCGACTTTTCGATCCACATTTCTTCTTTTACTGGACTATAACCGCAAATCACAAAAATAAGTTCCAAATCAGTCTAAAGTCGGATCTGTTTGAATTTTTTAAATTTACTGTTGATATACTGATTTAGATGAAATAAACTGGATCTAATTTTTAAGAGTTTCTATCGAAACGTTCTAATACTTATTTACTAAAAGTATGCTCTCATTTGCATACATTGTTTTTATTATCTACTATTAGTAAACAAAATAAATATGACTAAAAAACTACATATTATAGCGTAGATATGTGATCAATATAGGGGTTTTAGAATAATATAGAATCATTGTAAACACATTCAGTCAAACAAACTTTACAGCTTTCGTGATTGTAGCTAGATAAGATATCCAATGTTCACACCAATAAATACTTTCCCGGAACTTGGAACTGTTGATAAACTATCGACAACAATAAACATTAAAATCACTTTAAAATCATACTCGTAGGTAAGAGTTATGTCAATAAGATAATAAAATCGGACAAGTGCAAGTCGGACTTGCCCATCGAGGTTTATATACAAAAAAATCTTTAGCAAAAATTTTAAGGGACCACTGCGGGTTACCCATCCAAATACGTACTCTCATAACATTGCTTAACTTCGATGATTGATTACTGATTACGTACTACTTCGATCAAAAGGATATATAAGCACAGTCAACTACAAAGAGATGTATCCATGTTAGGCTTACAAAATGAAGTAAATTTTCATTTGCCACAATGAACTACCCTTGGTTCGTGACATTTCTAGTAGCAATCAAACTTTATATTATCATCGACTCCTTTAATATGCAACAATGATGTATCCCACTACTTTTCCTTAGGTGATACATAATAATAGCATTTAAAATGAATCGAATATAGTATAAGATTTGGTGGATACTGAAAATGTCACGAAGTAAGGGTAAATAATTTTTGCATACTAAAAGTTCATTCATTTTGTAAGACTAACATGGATACATCTCTTTGTAGTTGACTGTATTAGGAACCCCAATAATTATAACTAATATTATTTACAAGTTTATAAGCTATTCTTAGAGATAAAAATAAACCTAGGTATAAAGACGTCTCAATGTTCGAATGGAACTCGTCTATTTGTTGCAAGTGGTTATAATGCAATCTCAGAGCTCAATCACACTCAATGGCCCGCAGAACCTACATCGACCTCTACTGTGGATAAAAACTATATAAAACAAACACTATGCGCGTAAAGAAACTAAACTGAGAGTTGTCTTGTTTGTTGTCTTGTATGAGAAAGTATCGCTGAAAAATTAAACTTCAGCATCGTTCCGAATGGCATGGCGATGCACAAAACCCTGCACCATATCGTTCTAATCGTTACAATACAATGTGAGATTGATAGCATAATATGTCACTATAGTATAATATTTATATTTCCTGCATTTTTTATGGATATCTAAAAAAGTTCATAACGTTTACTATACCACTCAAATGGTAGTAAAAATACATCTACTGATATATAACAGATTTTACAGAAAAAACGATCCACAATATGTGTAATTGATATTTTTCTGAGCTTGGAATGTAAGCACGTAAAATATTAAGGTAAAATCTTCAATATCCCTAATCTAGACTTCTAATTATAGTGCATATTTGAGTTTACATACATATATTGATACTGTAAAATATAGAAAAAATTTCACGTACATTACGAGACATGAACGTTGTTCATGCATCTCAGCAGAAAGATATCTACATACATGTACTCCCATTGTAGTTACGTTGTGGCATACGTAACAATAGATCTCATATGGTTTCGGCATTATGGGAGGTATTGCCTATATACACCTGGCTACATTAGACACATATATACTGTCATTGTTTTATGTGAAACTTGAATAAAAACAGGTTCACGTTACGTTATATGATTGTTGAGTAACTTGTTGTTTGATTGAATGTACTACATGTGAAAGTGAGAGGAATTCTAAGTCAATGATTGAACTGTGTAGGGCATTTAGGGTCAAAATTTCTCATACGAGTATATTATATCATTTAAGGTATAATGTACTTGTTTATTGACCTAATCATATTATAAAGCGAAAATTAATAATATTATGAATGTCTGACTGCGGCCATATTATCATGCTGGTATCTAGAACGTAGTCTGTCTTTAAATCTAGACAACATTAAAGGGATGCCAATGTTTATCAGATCCCATGAAATTACAAAACTTTCCCAATGTTTAACATAATATTATACTAACCACAATGGAATAATATCTTATACCTACGGAATACATTATAGAAATGGTAATTAATTCAATAAAGAAAGTATTTTCTCCAATTCTTGTGAAATTAGATAATAGTCTACATTTTAACGACAAAAACCAGCTTAGTGACATACCACAATATTACGGAATATATTCTGAATTCTGCTACGCTTTGTTTCTTTTTATTATTATTATTATTTTTATTAAAGGTGAGCCTTTGACCACGATCTCTTCTAACGTTAAGCGAAAATACTGCCGTAGATGGCAGCAGACTAACATAGAAGGCGAGATAAATCACTCCCTAGTGTCACTGAACATCATGCCGGAACACAAAGTCACGCTGGTAGTAATATTAAAGGTGTGGTGGAAAATTAATAGAAAAATAATAATAATTTGGGCCTAGCAATGTGACAGTTAAGAATTAACAAAAAAATCAACAGTTGTTCCTGGATTTATAACCTCCAGTTAATTTGTTATAATTAATTATTGTGTATCTTTTTATTTTTTATGTGACAAACAAGCAGACGCCCCACCTGATGGTGAGTGGCTACCGTTGCCTATGGATACCTGCAATACCAGGGTTACCGCTGGTATGTTGGCTACCTTTCAAGAATCTATTCACTTATTATTGTTAGTAATTTGAAGGACAGTAAAGTTATAGAAGAGATCATCAGTCGTTTGCAGTTTTTAAACTGATATGTTTCAAGATCTCAATTTCATTGATTGGGCACAAACCCCACAAAAAGCTTAATGACTCGATGGCCGAGCAATAATGACCCGTATGTCCACGCATTAACAGTTACCCGGCCACCTGTGGCGGGAAAATTGCATCACGTTTAACGTGACCATACGGGTCTGTTTAGGCAGGACAATCTCGATCCAGGCTGGCTGTCCCTCTATCCCTAGCAAAGGCAAAATACCCCACTGTCCTAGGCCGACGGCCGAAAGTACGAATATAATTGTGAAAAAAAAAAACTATATATTTTTGCATTTTGAATTTTCAGTTTCCTATAAGAATCCTCCTCCTCCGTTCTGTATGTATGAGGCAGTTGTTAGTCTTATTGTTAAACATATCGATCTAAAACTGCTATTGGAGTTTGTTATTATGATTTGACTCTGACAGTGTAAGTAGGATAAATTATCCTGGATAATCTATTGGAGAATATACCTCAATTATTAGAATCAATTAAAGAATAACGAAAAATAATGACAAAACTTGAATTTTTACTGACACTGTCACAAGTCAGTCTGCCTGTCCCAGTCTGACTAAAAATATTGGTCCCACGAATCATGTCGGAAAATCTAGACAAAAAGCAAGTATCGAGTGACGCGTTGGGTAACGTTACTTAGGTCTTACTTGCGAGCACTAAGTACGCTACTTGCCCTATTGGCCGCATAAGTGCTACTTTTTCTAATGCCTAATGAAGGTACTTTATATTGATACAATTTCTATTGAGACATAGGTACAAGTATGTATGTTATTATTACATTAATTTATTAAATTGCTGTAAAAAAATCAAATTCATACTCATATTATAAATGCGAACATGTGTATGTCTTTTATATTTTACGCTTAAACCACTGAACCGATTTTAATTAAATTTAGTAAACTCGGTCAGTCTCGCGAAATGACATAGGATAGATTTTTATACCATTTTGTATGCCACGGGATAATAACTTTTTTACCCTCTATACCTTATATTTACATATACGACCTGCAATGAAAAATGTGAGCGTTATCAACGGTTTATAATCTTACTAGACGAATCATAAACTAACGGTTCTTACAATTTTACGATGACATATATTAATATTACACTCGTAAACATTAAATTTTGCCCAACACTTAGCATAGAATAAAGGGTTTTAGTCAAGGATTTTTACAAATAAAATACTAGACATTTACGAGCTATAGAAGTGGTAAAGTCCCATCATTAGAGAAATCCTCCATAAAGATAAGAACATCACTTGCTATCTCCTTGCAGCAGCATAATGCTCTAATTGTTGATCTAAACTATCTAATACATTATTAGTTAGATCGGTCATAAAAATATTGTGTACCTATATAACGCATCCTAGCTATACAACCGCTACCTATACAACGCAATCTAGATATGTGACTCACTCTCAATTCTCAAACAATACAGTAGAATTTGACACTGCGACACACCGTGTGACTAGGTGGAATGCTTCTTGAAAAGCAGTTGACGTTGCAGATAAAGGCGTATAAAGCCAAAGTTTTACAATGTATTGTAAATTCGTCAGCTTAGCCTGCCAGTGTGTGACCAATATTTTTAGTTAGACCGGGATAGACAGACTGATAGACTTGTGTGGCAGTGTAATGTTCTGAAATAAAGCAATATCTAACTCATTTTTTTTGAGGTTTCACAATTTGCTTGAACATATGTATTTATGTCAAATGAAACTCCCGCTTTAGTTATAAATAGATGAGAGAAGGAGTTAAGAGTAATCGTTTGAGAGTTCGATAGTTTTTTAGTGAGTTATTTTCATATGTCCATTCTCATTTTATTTATTTCGTGATTCAAAGATGTAAGAATCTAAGCGGAGCGTGTGACGAGCGCACGCGGAAAACGCACATGCGCAGTACGCAAGCATTGTCACGTGGGAAACCGTTGGGAAACATATACCTAAATGTTGTAGGTAGGTTGGGAAACGGTGGAGGTAATCCTAAAGAGATCACTGATAGGGCCTTGTAAATGATTCCGTATAAATATATAAATCTCATTTATTCATACATTCTCACGTTCATCAAAACTAGTGTTGGATACGTAATTTTTGAGTACCTATATATAGTACACAATATCAATATTACACTTATAATATTAGTTAGCAGAAAACTAGGATTAAATGTGAGACTATATTACAAATTCGACGCCTCACAGTTGAGAAGGGTGACAATTTAATTAAGCCAAGGTTGAAGCCCCTGTTTCGTCCTTGTATAAAAAGGGAACAAGATAGAACCTTAAACATTCGAGAGAACAAATGGTCACAACGGGGGCAAATGTCAGGGTACCAGTGGGTACCTCATATTTCATTCAGGGATTAAAATTGGGGGGAAAATTGATTCGGAGACATTTCGGATGAATTTTCACTTCTAAATCAAATCCTAATTAACTTCAAACACGGAAAATATGTACTAAATACTATGTACTAAAAACATTGATAAGGAAGATTAATGACATGAAGTTATTAGCACCTGTAAGAGTATTACCTCTATTATAAAGGCATCGTAACAAAGTTAAAGCATACGGCCTTAAGGCGGCGACTCCGTGAGAAATCGGCTGAGCCGTTACACACCAATTGACTGACTGACTGCGCTGATTGACCAATCTCTTAAATGTGCAGGTTGTAACGGCTCACTTGAACTTACTATTAAAGGGTCAAATTTAACGTTCATCAAAATCAGCAAAGTATTGTCACTTTTGAAACGTGAAAATATTTTTTTGATGGGAAACCTGTTCGTTTTTTGATCTGTGATCTTTTAGAAAAAATTACAGGGCTTATCGTCGCTTAACCTCACGCAAACTTTGGTAAAAGCCTAACCTATGTATATTGAATAAAAAAAACAAAAATATTAACAGAAACGTGCGGCCGCGTTATCTTCTCAAAAATGCTTCCCAAAGATGCTCAATTCGATATCAAAGTCACCGAGCAATACCTACACGTGTGTTCTTGTACAATATGCGCCAGTTACACTAAATAACGGTTACAAATGTTTACCTCAACAATAGCCATTAAATGACACTTATCGTGACGAGCCAAGGTCGCTGACGCAACGAGTGTGCTAACCGTAGGGTTTACATTACTCTAATTATTTTGAAATGAAAATTAGCTGGTTTAGGTACAGTCTAATTATTTTGTGTATTTTTGATGTAACTTTTGTTTGGGAGAAAAAATGGAGTTTGAGATTATTATAGGTTCTTACTGAGCTCCAAAGTGCACAACTTTCTTGTTATAACTTAAACTGCATCGTCACTTAACAGCAGGTGAGATTGCAGCCAAACGATGTTTAGTCTGCTATAAAAAAAAAGAAGATAAATGTTTTTCAGGTAACAATATTTTTGGTTTTACGTTAAAACAGGTCATAACAACGTGATATTTTGAGCTTATTTTCCGATCCTTTTTTGTTTGGCAAATCTTACAAAAGTTTTACAGAATAATTTTTGAGAAAACTTGATAAATAGATGAGCTTCAAATTTAATTTTTGAAAATTTAAATATAAAATATCTATTGAAAAATCAACGCTAATCAGGGATTATGTTTACAAATAGCAAAGTTATTTAGGTAGTAGTCCAGTCAATGAGTGCCCAAAAGGGGCATATGGATCGAAAAGTTTCGATCCACATTCCTTCTATACTGGACTAGTAGGTGAAGGTATAAAAGTATCAAAATTTTAATCTAAATTTTAATGAAACTCAAAACAATTGAAACCCAAAAATAGTTATCGCGTAAACCAGCACGTTTGCTAATTGAGTGCAAGTTGCACGATGTTGTTGAACTCTTGCGCAATGCATACAGACATACATTACGTTTGGAGCACACGTGAACAATCGACTAAAAAACTAAATTATTCTATGGGGTTTTAATGGTGTCATGGGAATTAGGAAGGTGAATTGTATTTTTAGCTCTCAT
This sequence comes from Hemithea aestivaria, assembly GCA_947507615.1. NCBI lineage: Eukaryota > Metazoa > Arthropoda > Insecta > Lepidoptera > Geometridae > Hemithea > Hemithea aestivaria. Next base: position 19,259,954 of record OX382324.1, on the reverse strand, counting down.
AATGTGAAGAAAAGTGTTTTGTTTTTTAATCACATGGTGTTTTGCAATTTTTACCATGTTTGGAATTCATTTTGAGTTCATTTTTTACGTCACTTTCTTAGTCAGTATAAAGCTGATTCCACACAGACGCTGGATTTCACGGAAAAGCAGTCGCGATCTTTGGTTTGCTCTTGACCGTGTTCGCTTTATACATATGTGACAGGGTGCGTATGAATTCGAACATTACATAAATTTCGTCCGCTTTCTCGCTCGTTATCGCGGCTATGTGACAACACCTTATAGTGGTTTTATATAGGTAATTTTGAGTCATTAATTATAGGTTCTGTGGTCAAACTGAATGTTGCGGTTCAAGGTTAGCAAGATAACTTATTACAAAGCCTCCAACATCACCTTACTACTGCCTTCTCACAGTCAATTTGGTCATTCCAAAAAAGAAGCATAGTTAAACACACTCTGAGTACATGATAACTGCTTCAACTAAAAATAGGTATTCTAGTTCTTCAAAGTTATTTTGAATCAATGAATTTTAATCGGGCATAAAATGTAGAGCCGAATTTAGAGTATAAACCGTTTGAATTCAATATCGATTACTGCAATACTGTTTAGTACTGTTATGTTTTATTGTATCTAAAATTTGCGTGTTTAGATGTTTATGTAATTTGGTTGGATTGTTACACGTTATAGAATAGAATAGTTTAGCTCTTCATTGCATATCAAGTTACAAGAAATACATATAGTTATTAATACTAAACTACAGGCAAAAAAACAGCGGTATTGTAGCATACATAAAGCATTGTGAGAACATGTACATTATTATACTTCAAAAATGCATTTCTTTTCTTTCTTTCTTTTTATATATTGATAACAGAACTGTTACAGACATCAGCAAGAGTTATTTAAAAAATATAAGACTGATTTAAAATTCTCTTGTAAGCATAGCGTGATAGTAATCTGCATTTTCTTTCATATCTCGACAGGTAGTGAATAATTTTTTTAAAATTTAAGAAACTTGCACTATACAGTCTAATGTCAAAAACGAATGGTCTAAATCCGTTCAATGACTATTGAGAATTAAGGAAATACATACTATGCATGTTATAGGAATGTACTCGTATTATTTCTGAAATTTTGTATGTTTCTTTGAAAACCTTAAAGCATTGACCTGTTTTAAATTATATGTTCGCAGTCCCAATTATTAACATAATAATCTACATATTTGACAACATCCATTCTTAAAATCTGTAACTCTAAAACACAGTATTGTATCGCGCGGCCACCTGCGAGATTTCCAATAATTCCTCAATGTAAGCCAAACATCTGGAGCTCGTAGTGTCGGAGAAATGCTCGCTTCATTACAAATACTGTCACGCCACGACGCCGCTAACTGTTCTCATTAACTGTGCAACACTTAGCGGCTGTAAATGTTAATATCAAATCTGAAATATACACAGTTATTCGTAGTACATTGTTTCTTAAATCCTTATTGAAATATGCTCCATGAAAGTAACAGTTTTCAAGTTTAGTTATCAATTTCTCCCAAAAATCGAGGTCAAATTTAAAATTTAGTAAAGTATAAAAAAAAAGTAATAGAAACCCGTATAAATTTAATTTGTACACACAGTATGCCTGCACATTTCTGCTTGGCAGAAGACTATGTTAATATAGTGAAATTACTGGGCTCAAGAGTCTTACATCTTATGATTCTTGAGTAAGAAGCATTGATCTAGATATTCATCATTGTTAAATCCTGGATATTTATGGGCAACGTTATCTCTTAACACCAGGAGAGCGCCTTGACCTCTTCTTACTTCTTAAAAAAAGATTTACTGGCAAATTAAAGGAAATTAAAGAAAAGAGAACCACGATCAGTTTAACATCAGTTATTATTATAATATCTTCATCCAGTGGACTACAAGCCTGAGGTCGTCGACACGTTGAAATTACACAGTTTAAATGATCGATCGATCCAGATTCCGTTATTGTTTGTATAACAATCAACTGCGGATTAAGGTCGCGAAGAACTATTATGTACAGGTACCTATAGCTATATTATATCGATCAATGATGGCCACAGATTGGGCAATAGTTAGTACGATAGAGGTCGGGAGATTTAGTGTGGTCTAATTTGTTGTGAACTTTGCACTTTGATTTGTGACTTTTGAACTTTCTTTAGCTGAAATTTATAAGATATTATAGCTACATTTTTTACTTAATTTTTTATTGTTTTGTTTTTTGCGAGTTAATATACATAGTGTTACATTGAGCTCACAATCAATGATTTTTCTAACAAGTTCACTTGCTTTTTTTAAACAATTTAAAATATTAAATCAACCTTCAGCTTTCAATAAACGAAGGCGAGGCGCACATTTTAATTTTCTACTGAAAAACACTCAAAACCGATGCTCTACTTGACATTAATGCTAGCACGAATTATCAAATAATACAAAATAAATAATGCTTATATTTGACATTTTCATTTCTTGGAGAATTTGACACTTCACGCGAATGTTTGTGTGAAGTGGGGACTGGTCTAAAATACAAATAACTTAAGTTACTAGACTTAATAGGTCTTATAAGTCAGTAACACCATATTGTTACAAAATGGCCTACCTATTTGGCAATACCATTTCAAAACGCCTTAAACGCACGAGTTCATTCAATTCCTAAAACCGCGATATAAATTCCAGTAAAGTCAAATAAAGCTAGCGATATTATTTATTAGCTGTAATGTACATGGATGAAAAACTACAGGACTGAGATTGCTAAATAAAGAAATGAAGTACCCATACTTTGTTATTTGTACCACTTATGTTATGCACAGTTACAAAAATCCATTACGTATCACATAAAATATAAACGATGTTCTTAGGTGAGCGCAATTTGAGTCTTGGTCAGCAATAACACAAGACAGGACCACACACTGACCACAAATACACACAGGGGACAGACTGGTCTTCTTGTGTTAGAGGCTAAAACTCAGTTTGAATTGTTGCTCTATTTTAATTAGTTTAGTGTTTTGGGTCTATGTACAGGACTGAGACTAAAATAAACATGCGTGTTTTTATACAAGAAGGGCTTACTATCGATACTTCATTTTTGTTTGACTAAAACTACTTCTAGTATTTTATTTGGATAATCAATGTGGTAATAATAATATTGTTTTATCACATTAAATTCTACACGAAAATATGTGGCAAGCATCAGTGCGGGCCGGAATGTTATAGGCAAAGTTTGGATAACAAATGGACGAAACAACACGTTTTGTCTGACCCACTGATATATTTTCATAATTTGATGTTATGTCTGGTAATAATATTTAATTGCTAAGTAATTTAAGATAACAAAAATATTTTCAATTATTTAATTTTATTTCCTCGTGTCTGTAATATTCTGAACAGTTTTCGTTGCATGCTGAGCTGTTGAGCATTTTTTTTTTCTATTTAATTAATGAGAAGGATATTTCTGTTTACTGTTTATTAAAACCAATTAATTTCAAATTAAGGCTAATCATAAAATTAGTACATAAATATTTATTGTTTAGTATACTCATCAAAAATTTTAAGCTAACTGTACAAATTAGTACAATCTTTGCAAATGTGTAAAATTTGCATTTTGCAAATATTGCCATACATTTTGCTGACCACTGGCTTACTAATAAACGTACTTGTGAATATGTAGGTATTATTATAGTGAGAAATGATCCAATTTTGTGACTATTGTACGTCACGTCGTATCGTTTTGAATTTTTTATACGTCCATGTTATTGTCTAAAATAAAGTGTTTTGGCACTGTTTAGGGTTTAAAGATTGATAGTTGATATATTGTCTTTAACAAAAGGAGTGAAAATAAAAAAAAAACAAGAAGACAAAAGTCTAAATGGAGTGTTTAATCAACTTCATAAAAAAGACAAGTGTACAATTCGTTATTTTTTAAGAAGACATTTTACAGCAGTCTTCATATATAAAAGTAATAACTACTTAAGAAACAATAAGGGATTTTTTTTGTATTATATATACCCTTCACAGATTTTTAGGATATGAATTAATTTTTATTTAAGGCAACTTATTCATGTGCCTCGCTCTCACTAGTTGAAAACGAGCTTGAAATCAGTTTAATAATTTCTTAAATTTCACTTGTTTTCTATTGTCCACTCTTTCAAAGTTATGACATAAAAGTAAACCGTGTAAACTGATATGTAAACACAACTGTATACATTATGTTGGCTAATATGTTTAGAATGCAAGTGTAAAAGATTTCCCTTCGCCTGCGAATTTCTTAGTTACTGTTACGTTTTACCTAAACATTACATCATCAGGTGTTAAAATGTTTTTACAACCCTTTTACATTAGAAAGTAAATAGTTAATAATTTTACTGCGAAAGCTTGTTAGGCTTGGCTTAAACCTAGTTTGGTAATACCACTGGTATTGCAGACGGTAATCGCTCACCACGAAAGAGGTTTGGACGAACTTTGTGTGCAAGCGGCAAGCATATATGTGCGGTAGGGGAATGAAAATAAAATATTTATAACTAATCATAGAATTTAGAATGGAAGAGGAAAACGTGTTGTGCCTACCCTACCTAATATAGGATAAGGACGATGAGTTTTTTTTATTACTTTTTTTTTATAAGAACACGATCTCGCGTGATGTTGAGCGACAATGTGGGTAGCAGACTTAACAAGAAGGGCGGATGAATCCCTCCCTGGTTTCCCTGAAAATAAAAGCTTGGCGACTTGATTTTGTCCTGAACAACGTAATATAAAATAGAATTATACTTTATTCATACCAAATAATTACAAAGAAACTTACTTAGCTAGATATCTAAATGGTAAACAATCGGCGGTCTCATCTCACTAGGCAATTTCTCACAGACAATCTGGGAATGGAACAGGACTGATAGATAAGTTTTTTTTTTCAAAACTACGAAAGTTTCCTCCTACATTATTTAGTAATTAACATTTCTCTCGCTACAATGGTCAGTGAGCAACACCGACCGGAGCATCAGTAACGGATCATTTACTTGTCTGCTTCCAGCGCGAGCGAGTGCTATCAGTAGGCAGGTTGCGCCGGCGCCGGTTTCCTTGCGTAACGCACTGCTTTATTGACGCTGGGACAAGTCATGAACTTTTTAATAAGTCATCTGTATATGTACATATACTCGCCATATTTAAATGTAGAGCGTGACAGAATTTTGGACTTTCATGGCCGGCTGGCTTAATACTACTTTATAAAAATGATATAAAACCAATAGTAGTACCTACACAAGCTGCGACAGTATGGTATCCAAGGCAAGGACAAAAACCTTGAGACCAGCCCGATGACCAGATTATACATATTGTCAAATATGACGAAGAGAACTATGAACTAGATGAGGCCTATACTCAAGGTGGATACAGGATAATTGAAAGATAGATTTTAGATTTCAAAGCCAATGTATTCGTAAATGTCATTGGGCAATTGGACAAGAAATTTGGCCGCAGGAGGTTATGAAAAAACTTCAGGTAGTTTATACAACGAAGTAAGAAGACGAGCAAGACGCTCTCCTGACGAAGAGCAAGACGCTCTCCTGACTGTAAGGGATAACGCTGCCCATAATTAGTACAGTGCTACTGGTGCACTGCGCCAACGCTTCTTACTTGAGACTTGAGAGTCATAAGATGTTAAGACTCTTCAGCGCAGTAATTTCACTAGCTACAGTGCCCTCCTACCGAAGGCAGTTTAGCGCTCGTGAATTAGACCATATACCAGTTGTGTATCCCACGGTGTTCCAGCGTTCACCTTGGGCCATACAATGCGGCCAATCTCGCCAATTGCCTGATTGTTTCTCAAACTGTTGGTACTCCGGATCATGAAGGTTGGCAGCAAGGAGACTTTACTTCGGTGATTGACTCGTGAGAAAACATTATGTGATATACTGTTTGAATATAATTGCCCCATTATCTGACAGGCCTTATTTAAATACAATTATTTTTCAATAAGGCCTGACAATCAAATCAAATGCCACTTCAGTTATTTTTATATTTTGCTACTTTAAGTAAAATTTTGTTTTTCAAAATGAAATATGATCAAATATGTTTCAAAATTAACGATACGATTGTCTTGAGTCTTGAACTCATACACAATCCACATGTACTTAAGTGTACTTTTTAACGTGCTGTGAAGAATAAATCTACGTACCTATTAAATTCAATAGTGGTTAAAATGTTCTCTTACAAGTATTTTCTCAACGAAGTTAATTCAGCGACCACCATTATCTTCATATCGCACAATCAAGTTAATCTCCCATCTTAATGGACAATACAGTCTAAGAACATGGTGCATTAGTTGACAAACTCGTCGTCCTTATCTAAACATGTTCACACCACTGTTGGTCTAATGTTTATTGTCCTAACTCTATGGTTGTGTTTCCTGGTGATTTGGTGGTCTTACGTTCATTCTAAATTATTGACAATTGAACTATGTGAAATAAAAAATAATTAAGTTTAATTTATTCTATCATAAACCTTTAGCTGTTTCCTGACGACTTATGATGATTCCAATTTGACAATTTATTTAACAAGTGAAATTTATAAATAAAAAAAACTTGAGAGGTGTCAAGGGACACCCGGATGGAACGAAGTTCCTTTCGATTAATGAAAATATCTGGCTTGCTTATTATAAGAGAGAGAGAGAGAGAGAAGAGAGAGAGAGAGAGAGAGAGAGAGGGGGAGAGAGAGAGAGACAGACAGAGAAACATGCGCACGCCGCACAGCTTACAATAGCTTACTATAGCAAAAAGTGTCGTGACAACTTTTCGTAAGAATTTTTTCCGTCTAGCCCCCTTTCACAACGCGCGATAAGGAACTTCGTTCCAAAAGTTAAGAACTTATAGTATTAGTATTAATCTTGCTCTTAGAAACAGGGCAAGATGCGTAGAAAATGAGAATAAGTAGAAAAATTAAACTTGTCACTTAAAACTTAAGTGCTAGGGTTAGAACAATCTAGCTATATTCACGCCATGTTTTTAAAGGAAGTTTTAACTTAATAGGCAAGTTTCAAGTTATGAATTAAAATGTGCATCTCGCCCTCACTTAATAAAATCAAGCTAAAGACCGTTTTAATACATTTTAAGTCACTTATAATGCAAGTAGGTCGAAGCGTGAGTCAGTTCACTGAGATAAGTTCTCATTTCTATTTCTAAGCAGAACCGCTATATCCTCAGCCTGGGGCCATAAAGTCGGCGGTCGTTATTCCCGCTTCCTCCCCTGTGGGCCATAAACCTGGAGACAGCAATTGCAAGTGTTGGTGCCCACACGCGGTTTGGCCTGACCTGCGGGGTTGTGTGTTTTATGAGGACTTATCTATTGGATATGTTAATTTTATGTCATTTAAACTGATAAATACCTTGATTTGTCTTAGTGATTTAAGTGACTTAGTATGTACTCGTACTTGAAAGATAATAATTTATAGATCTCTCTCTGTATGATTTCAACTTAAAATCAATGAAAATTGGACTACTAATTATCTGGAACCTGGATTTATTAGAGTGCCTATCCTTGACCTCAACATTGAAGTCGAAAAAAATTACGTCTCCTCGACCAATTACTAAAAAGTAGCATAATGTATGCCCTAGAATTAGAAATCCAAGCTATCTGTTATATACCCAAGTTCAAGTCACTTAGCTCGGTCGTTTACACGTACATAGGTAACAAACACATACACACACATTCGCACAAACACACCATATTATACATATCTATAATTACGCATATAGTAGGCATATACAATACAATACTCTTTATTGCAATTAAAAGATAACAAAAATGACTTAAAACTAAACTATATAAAGGTCTACAATAGGCGGCCTTATCGCTTAGAGCGATCTCTTCCAGGCAACCAGCTTTGCATGGATTGTTTGAACCTAAAGAGTAGGGTGTGATTTATACAAAAAAAAACTAGATAAATATTAGAATGATCTATCGATGACCCCCAAATTAACCTAACCACACCACATAGTAGCATAAAAACTTTCACCTAAATAATATTGGTAGGATTATTCAATATCAGCAACATTATTATATCAGCACTAGTAATAAATCTGCTTCAGTCTGTATGTGCGAGTATGAATGGTCAACAAGTTGCAGTGAAAGTTCGCGCTCGCCCATTGATCCCCGACCGGTCACTGCGCACTGCGTTTGAGTACGTCGTAAATCGAGAGGTCATCGTCCATTGCACCTTCTTGTTATACATAATTATAATTTTACATAATATATTTTTTATTTTATTTATTTATTCATTTATTTGTCAGAATTTCGGTTACATAAGGTCTTACAAATCAGTTAGTACAAACAAAATTCTACCTCAAGAGGCGTACAAATATTAGTTTACATTATCATTTAACTTAAAACATAATGCATTACAATAATAATATTATTCAAATGGTCATTATATTAATAATAAAGATTTTTTAAAATTAAGAATTAATGAATTATATTTTGTAATAGGAGAGAGAGTTCAGTCTATCTTTGTTATTGGTTTCTTTGCTTTATTCCTGTAATGTTCCACTGTTGAAAATTGACATCTAAGAACTTTACAACGGTATTTTTGCCCTCCATTAATTCTCTAAATAAGTATTTTGTAAATAGGGGAATCAATTCCTCCTTTAAATTGGTAATATTCTCAATTTATTTCACAAACAAGAATGCATGTAATGAATCTAATGCTAGTATATCTTAATATTACATGCTTTACAACCAAATGTAAAGTGATAGATTTATAGCACCTGTCGTATTAAAAAAAATGCAGTGCATTGGACGTACAGCCTAATGGTTTACCGATATCTTGTTTACCTTTACCATTTCCACTTTAGGTTATGTTACGTGACTTTTTCTCTTTGCCTACTTGATTCGTACTTACTTACAAATTATGTAAAAGGTGGAGAAAGGTCATTAGGGTAATAAAGGTGAATCCTACGCAATCATTTAAACGCATACCAATAAGAGTAATATTATAGTATATTTAGCAATCTTATATAAACATCCTGCTAATTAACATACAAATATGAAAGTTTTTGTTGGATTATGTTAAAGAGAAAAGTTTATGAAACAGCCTAGGTTTTTATGACAAAATAAATTTAAATGGATATGCGAATGATTCATAATCTTTTTTTTTTTATTTAAGAGCTTTCTTAGGAGTTTTTTGCCAACTCTAAAATTATATCAAAGTCCTATAGTAGATTTTAAGAGTATTCTTCTAGTCCTTTTGTACTGCAGTAGTGGTTTTTTGGAAGTATCCTAGATGGTAAATAAGTATTTATTTGTAACGATTTAAATCGCAATTTTTAAGGTAAAATTTCTAGAATAACCTTTAAATGAATTTAAGTAGAAGAGGTTGGGCGGCACCTTCAAAGGTTTACTTAAGTACTAAGCGGTGTTGGGTTGCAAATGAATCTGAAATAAAAACTATTCACATCCCAGTAATGTCACACTGTCAGGTTTGAGGCACACTGAGTGCAGTGAGAATCCTTCAAAGAAAATAAACGAATTTAGTCACAATAAAGGTTTCATATTTATTTAATACTAAAATAATATAGTTGGTATTTTTACTTTAATTTAAATAGTTTTATCTGTATCTGCACTATTGCATTTTTTATTATTATTAATTTTTCATTCGTTTTCAACTTAGATAATATCGATAAAATTAAATGATCATTTGAGGTTTACATGTCATAAGACAATAAAATTATTATACAAGGCTAGATGTTATTGAGATTCCAAGTTTTCAATGTCAATTGAGCTGCAATACCTGTTTGATAAGTAAATATTTTCGTTTCTACATTGCGTACCAATCTCCTATTTGTATGTCGTTTTGTAATTGCGTAATGAACGTTTATTATTTATTAAACTAAATATTACACACATCGTTAGTTCATAGGTGTCAAATGTAAAGTTTTGTATAATGTAATTTAAGTACAACTAGGTTTGTCACATCTGTGACATAAAATTTGATAATCGTTATCCATAACTTGACATTTGAAATGAAAAAGATAAATAAAAAAAATGTTCAGAACTATAATACACAAGTTAAAAATAAATCAAATACTATTTAATTTAGGCACATTAAAAATCTATTTTAATATAAAAAAAAAACATAGAAAATAAAGGATACTGCAAACTTCACAAATCGACTGAGCAGGGCTATTCACTTATCTGTCAGGAAACCGAACCGAAGACCGAATTGTCAAAAATTTATGAAATGACGTATTACGTCGTATCAACTTTTCACGTCATTTCATAAATTTTTGACTATACGGTCTTCGGTTCGGTGCCCTGACGGATAAGTGAATAGCCCGGCGGATTAAATTTATCTCATTGTGCCTCGACCTTACCGCCAAGAATGTGGTCCCATTTCCTCGCCGTCGGTGTCGGGTGCCAGAGTGCCAGTGTTATGAAAATGGTTGTTTAACATGGTTTTAACCGCCACCGGCATTATCGCCGCATCAGCCTTAATGGGGTAGCCTGCGTTAAACAAACTATTGAAGTTGACTTCGTGGAACTGGATTTTTGTAACCTTTTGTTGGTATCTGAGGTTTATTATGAGCTTGAATTGTTGACAGCTCCCGTATATGACGGATATGTAATATGTGTGCATTTGTCTCCACTTTTAAATGGGTTATTATTTATTATTATATTGGGCTGAAATTTGGTATGTAGCTGACTCCTTTTTAATTTTTTTACTTAGGAAAAATGCGTTACGCATTTTCACCCAGAGGGCCTATTGGCTATCGCAAAACAACATGTAAAACACTAGAATCCATAGACAAAATTGCGTACATTACGTGCTTAAACCTCCTTATTAATATGAGTAAAGTAACAAAAGCAGCAATGTACATTGAAATTGCCATCAATCGTAGTGGGTGAGAATTAGCCAATAGCCCCTCAGGGCGGTATGTGGGACTCACTCGTCGAAGATGAGCGCAACGGGGATACCCATTGAAAAACTTCGGTATTTCTATGGGACGTCATATTGCCGGGGCAGCGGGTACGCCGAAGCACTCGTCCGCAGCCTGTAGTTTAGTCTCTGGAATTTAATATCATTATGACATAAGACTAAATATAACCACCATTTTATTCCATGGATGCATTTTAACAATTTTTCTTTTTTTTTCAGAAGGACGTGCATCAACATCATCACAGCTAATTCATCCAGAATTGGACTTCAATTGTAAGTTTAAAATATTTAGGAGTTTAACTTTTTTTCTGTCTTTATTTCTTACTTTAATCTAAAACAATCTGGTGTATTAGATCCAAACAAAGAGAGAACCAAATATAATATTAGATGACAACCTATAAAGATGTTTCCAAGCGAAAGCTCATTCTTTAAAGTCGCACTGGTCGCATTTGGAACACTTTGCCGTCATCCGTGTTTCCCGAGCGGTACCTACTACTTGGGTATCTTCAAGGCACGAGTGAATAGGTACTAGGTACCAGGTACCTCTCTAGGCATCTTATATGATCCACCGTCGACCGCATTTTCACTTTCCATCAGATGGGATGTGGTCAAACGTAGACCTAACAAAAAAGTGCTTTTGAAACTTTTTTATGATTCATAAGAAAGATCCAGCAACACTGTACACTGTACACAGCATTACGAGTATAATAATTACAATAGTATAGGTAGTAAGACGTCTCCACCGGATGCACCCAGTTGCAGCTCGTAGGCCCGAGTGCACGTTGCACATCGATGTCAATTATACAGATGTATGCGTGATGGTTGATCGGATGTTTTGCTGTGCTGATGGAGCGGCACCGTGACTTTCTTTCTATGGGAAAACTGAGATAAAACATAAGAAAAGATCTGTAGATTTTTTTTTCATTCTTAGGAGATGGTAATCGAATCTTACATCTTTGAATAATAACAATATTATAGATTTTTGACAAAAGATATAACCACATCGCCGCACCACTGAGTTTTATGGTACGTCAATCAAAAATAAATAGGCCAGGCGCTAATCGGGACACGCACATCCCGCATCGTATGCCCCAATGTATGCTTATATCTTTAAAACTACGCATCAGATTTTGATGCGGTTTTCATTAATAGATAGAATGATTCAAGAGAAAGGTTTATATGTATAATACATGCGTAATAAAGTAGAAAAGACTGATAATTTTCTATTAAACGCGACAAAGTGCGAGCGGATCCACGTATTTACTAAACATAATATATAAGTTAAAATTATTCTTATTAAACGACTAAACTATTATGTTGATAAACTGAAGTACTAAGGGTCTAAAAGTGTCTCAGCCGGCGCCAAGAGTCAATCTAGTGATATGGTATAATGATGGGAACTGCGGCCAGTCCGTGCGGAATGCGTACGTGACGGATCCGAGGGTACGTGCAGGATCGGAAGCTAGGAAACTGTGTGAAAACCATCAGCTCGTCTACCTGTGAGTGATGTTGGTGATACTAGAGGTTATATCAACGTTTATAAATAATTCATTTTGTCATTAATATTAACTACAACTTTCATTAAACAAAATAACTTTCATTCGTTGCTTCATAAGAAACTAACTGATACCTTTTTTTTGTGGCAAATGCCTTTATTGAGATAAAGAAACTAACAATACTACAGCTACTATAGCAGTAAAGAACATATCGATACCTCTAATGTGACCAATATTAACCACTAACCACAATGTATACACATATTTTGAAAAATAATCCTTTTGGGTTGTCCGTTCTTCTCATCTCTCTCATGAAGGTACTTTCCGAAAGGATGGTAGAGTCTTAAAATTAAAAAAAATATTATATGATTCTCTTAAAACTAACTTTCAAAAGTGCAACATTTATGTTGCATTGGAATAAATACAGTTTATGTTAAGATTGGATAAAGAATGTGATGAAAGTTGAGGAAGCAGAAGAGATGTGTCAGGATCGTACTAAGTGGACGTAAGTGGTTATTTTTCCGAATTATACACCTTCTTCCACCCACAAGGTGGACAGACGACTTTATAAAGGTCGCCGGAAGATGCTGGACGCACGTCGCTTTCAATCGGTACTATTATATTGAAATCCAAAAGGTGAGGCCTATGTTCAGCAGTGGACGTCCTATGGCTGATATGATAGATAATGACACCTTCTTCAGGCAAAACCTCCAACAGCGCATCATCACAGATCAGTTAAAGTAACAACATGGTACCTAGCACACAGAAGGTAGACAATAGATCTGTGAGTATGAAATGAAATGGAATGAAAAATGTTTATTCATGTACAAACATCTCAGATTTTGCAAGAAAACAACATAATATTATAGGACATCAAAAGAAACATTTACACATGAAACGGTCGCAACTCAGCATGTTGGCGACTATCTAGCCGGCGCTGGTCTTCCGTTGCGGCCGCTTTGGTGACATCAAGAAATATTATATGGAAATCCAAAAGGGGAGGCCTATGTTCAGCAGTGGTCGTCCAATGGCTGAGATGATGGTGATGATAATGACACCTCCAACAGCGCATCATCACCGATAAGTTAAAGTAACAAGATGGTACCTAGTACCTAGCACACAGTAGTCAGACAATAGATCTGTGATTAGCATGCGTGCGCGACCAGGCGCGGCGGCAGAGGCGTCGCGGTCCATTTCCACGCATCGCACCGCTCCCGTGCCATTAACATGTAGATGCAGAAGGACAACTGGCCTTTTTGGTGACTGTTTATAATCCAAATATATAAAAGGAAAGAGTGACTGATTGACTGAAAGATCTATCAACGCACATCCTTATCCGCTGGACGGATTGGGTTGAAATTTGGAACACAAATAGGTTTTATGACGTAGACCTCCGCTAAGAAAGGATTTCGCCATGCGGGCAAAGCCGCGAGCATAAGCTAGTTTAAAATAAATGTGAAAAAAAACAACATAACTATAATTGGTAAATTTGGTAGGTACTTATTTAATTAAAAATATTAATGTCTTCCAGTCAACTATTCCGTGCTAAGATTGGTTGCTGGAAAAGATTGCACATATCGATTAGACCACCCATTGTGACAATAATTGTATTATTAGTGCTAGTTACAAGTTAAATTGTATTATTTTTATATCAATTGCATATTTTTTTTATTTCAATTGTGTATTTATTTCAATTGTATTCGTATCTTTAAAAGTAGAAGTTCAGAAACGTACAGGTGGAACACCTGATATTATAGTTAGATATTGTAAACTATTGCCCATCTATCACGTGAGTGCGTGCACAACTGCATAAAAGGCTTATTACACTTTACTGAATTTAGTCCCTAAATTCAGAACCTAAATTAGGATGAACGATACTTGCTTCTAAATTTAGGATGCTAAATGTGATTACACTTGACTTAATTCAGTAACGACTAAATTTAGGCTTCCAAATTCAGCCAAGTGTAATAAGCCTTTTACACTGGCACTTTAATTAAACGTATCCTATGAAGATAGTTCTTCTGCGTCTATTTATGTAGTAGCCATAGCTGCGCCGTTGCACAACCGGCACAAGATACAATGAGGCTACCTACTAAACACTGACGAGTCTGGCTGCCTTGTTCACGAAATTGTCTTAAATTCTTCTTATTGTTAGCGATTAAAGAGTAGTTTTGTATCTTAAGTTAAGACTTGCTGCGTTTTGGTGGACCAGAATAGACTAGAATAGAAAACTCTTTATTGAAACACTACAAACATACAGAAAACTTAAAATTTTAACACAAACCAAGACCAGAGCTTTTTTATTTTATTGGAAACATAGGATAAGTGTCGCATCTTTATCTCGTATTTCGAATCGGGGAAAACACTGAAAAAATGCCGCGCCGTCTGTCTATAATTTTTCACTTCATGATCATCATTTTGTAGACGTAAGTCAACCAAAAATAAAGAACCACCAATCATAAAGAGGGCCTATTGGCTATCTCCAAACGATATGTAAAACACTATATATATGGATTCTATCCATAAAGAAAATTGCGTACATTACTTGCCTAAACCTCCTCATTAATATGAGTAAACTAACAAACAAAGGAAGGTACATTGAAGTTGTCATCAATCGTAGTCGGTGAGAATTAGCCAATAGGCCCTCTGAAGAACCCAATGCACATTTTTTTAATACACCATCTAGTCTATAAACTTAGAAATAACGCTAGAGTTTTCAGCGCGCCCCGAAGGAGATAAGCTACTCATGTTCTTTTTAGTCAAAATATGTATTTAATTTTGACTAAAAAGAACACGAGCAGCTTACTGCGAGAAGAAAAAAATAATCCTATATGAAGGGTGTGCGATTAGCTCGTTCCAAGTGTACCAAGAAAACTAAATATTCAGACTAATAAGAGCGGGAGTAACTCGCTGCGAGCGTCGAGATTTTTTTAAATCCTAACTGTGAAGGATGTATGATAATATTATTTTAGTCATCTTCTATGTCTTTAATTTAAGTATATTGTATAACGAACTAGGGATGTAATCTTCGTAGATATTGTAAGAGAATTTCACCAAACCAATTTCTAGACTAGATTGTCCAAAAGCTATGTACATTACCTATAACCCACTAAATGTAATGTAGGTAATGTGTTTTGGAGTGTGACTAATGTATTGTGACGCAGTTAGCCTCCTTTGAATTCGCTCGTAATATTTATGGCTTTTTTTCGCTCGAAAGTAGGCCTTTAAAATTGAACATAAATGTTTATTGAATTTTAATGAAAATTTATGAAACACCAGCTGCACCCAGCGTTTTTACCTGCTGTACTTGTAGCCTATGTGTTATTCCAGGGTCTAAACTATCTCTATACCAAATTTCAGCTTAATCGGTCGACCCGTTTAAGCGTGAAGAAGTAACAAACATACACACACACACACACACACACACACACACACACACACACACACACACACACAAACTTTCGCTTTATTATTAGCAGCTTTTATATTAGTGTGATTGAGAACAGAATATCTCTTTATAACATACTAAATTATAAGAAATAGCTATTAAGTACCAACTTAAAACTAGAGGTAAACAATCGTCAGTCTTATCGCTAGCAATCTCTTACATACAATCTTTTATTCACTAAACAAACATTTAAGGAACAATAAATTAACTATTTAAACCTAGTTTAAAGTGACTTACATATTGACCTACGCTGTTGGTCTCAGATTGAGACCTCTACAGCTTTACCGGGCGTGTGGTGAGCGCAGGAGGCACTCGAAAAAAAAATTCTATCAGTTGTAATTTGTATCTCAATTTTCGAAAGTACTACAATCCAGATGCACAGTTTTCTTCAGCTCAAATCTAGATAGGCTATATCTCAAAGGCGATCTCCAAACAGTTACACACATTCTTCTAGGCAGGGCTAAACCTAGGTCTTATTTCACCGGTATCAGGCCATCTCAGTTATTGGAACTACCGTTATTGTAACTGCTGTGTAATCTGTGGACGCGATAAATACTCGACCATCGACAACTTGCATCAGGAACCTACAACTATTAGTGAAATGAAGATTAGTGTACTTATAATATAGCTTAGTTATTATTGTATTTTTTTTAATTATTTAGTTCTTGAAGGAACTAGAAGATGTTTACAAGATTAAAATCTAAAACTTGTCTAAATTAATTTATTTTATTTATTTATTTATTAAATTAAAATTACTTTATTTAAGCAACTAATGACCCTTCTTTGTACATTCTTGTTCATTTCTTTGTAAAAGAAAACTTCTGAAAAGTCTACGCGAGATCAAACAAAAAATTGTATTTTAATGAAATAACCGGTAATATCACGGATGCCATTGTCAGAACTGAGCCAAATTAAAATGAGACCACACGGGAAACATCCGCTCTCAATTAAAAAAAGAATCATCAAAACAGATCACCCTGTCGAAAGTTCAGAGGTAATAGTCCAGTCAATTTAGACCAAAAAATTAGAGTGAAGTTACATAAAGTCCCAACAAGCTGAATTTTTGTAAAGTTGTTCAAAACATAATTATAAACAATGTCTAGAAGTTCCCCATCATTCCCCTGTAAGGAAAAAAATTAATTCAAGGTCAAAGGTAAAAAAATAAGTTTTTCGCGATTTTCAGCAAAACGGTAAGTTTTATCATAAAAATATTTTAGCCAAAATTGTAGATCATAAAATTGTCTACAAAAAAATATTTAATACTTTTTTTTCTACGAGCCACCGTTTTTGAGATATAACGATTCAAAAAGTTGTAATCTCTTATATAAAATGGTTCGTACACTTTCGTGCTATCAACGCACAGCCCAAACGGCCGGACGGATTGAGCTGAAATTTGGACAGCGTATTCCTTGGAAAATTTCATCGTGCGATTTTTTGAAATTCCCTCAGGAAAAGGAATTATTCCTGAAAAACGTTTGTATGCAAATCCGTAACCGTTTACCCGATTGAGCTGAAATTTTGTAAAACGATTGTTGGGATTGTGTTCAGGAACATTGAATAGTTTTTATGACACAATTTAACTTTAAAGAGGGGGTAATGGGGGGTCAAAGTTTGTATGGTAAATTTAGAACCGCTGGCCCTATTGAGCTGAAATTTGGTACAAAGGTAGACCAAGTCCTAAAAAATGATATGGGATACTTTTTATTCTAAAAATCAACCTCTAAGGCGGGATAAAGGAGGTCAATGTTTGAATACGAAATCAGTAACTAATGACCCCATTAAGCTACAATTTCGTTTAGACATAGTTTGAGCCTAATTTTTTGTAGACAATTTTATGATCTACAATTTTGTCTAAGATGTTTTTATGATAAAACTTACCGTTTTGCTGAAAATCGCGAAAAACTCATTGTTTTGACCTTTGATCTTGAATTAAATTTTTTCCTTACAGGGGAATGATGGGGAACTTCTAGACATTGTTTATAATTATGTTTTGAACAACTTCACAGAAATTCAGCTTGTTGGGACTTTATGTAACTTCGAATGTCTAAATTGACTGGACTATAACAACGTAAATAAACAATCAAGTTGAGAACCTTCTTCTATTTTGACGTCGGCTAAAAATAGTATGTGTTTGCGCATCATCATCATCATCAGCCTATGTTCGTCCACTGCTGGATATAGGCCTCCCATGGCACGCCATTCAACTCAGTCCTCCGTTTTTCCTCTTCTACCGCTCCCAGTTACCCTCCGGATATCATCGCCCCATCTCGCCCATGAAAGCCCTATACTACGTTTGCCTACTATTGTCTCCACTCTAGAACACGTCTACTCCATCGGTTATCGGCGGCAAATGTGATCAGCCCATTGCCAACTTAGCTTGCTAATCCTTTCGGCTATGTCGGTAACTATGGTTCTCTGCCGAATCACCGCATTTCTGATGCGATCCTTTAGAGTAGCCCGCTCCATAGCTCGCCGAATAAATATATTCTAGTTAAAAATAACCCCTTCCTTTTGTGGTTTAATGTGATTGAAAATTAGATAGACGTCTTGGATCAAACCAGTTTGTGACTCCACTAGAAATTGTTAAAAATGTTAATAAACAATGAGATCATTCACAATTCCATAGAAATATGTATAATATTAGATAATCAGCGGAGAAAGTGAATAACTTTATTTTACTCAAAGTGAATGTTAATGAGCACTCACCAAACAAAATTTAAATTAAATAATTTATTGTGTGCTGTAATCTACTGCTTTAATTTGTTTGTAGATTTTAAAAATGTATTTATCATCTCAGTTTTTTCTGCATTTTGCGCAGAATTATTTTTCTTTTTATTTGTTACATTTGATTTACAACCAAATTTCCAAATAAATGTAAGGCCAATCACGATCAAATTACATTTCAAACAAAAACAACCTTCATAAAAATTACTCTTTCTGTTTAGGAGCTACGCTGGAAACAAAGGTACATACTTCCATACATAGGTACACTGGGTACACTTGAAACTATTATAATATCTTACTTACTTCCTTTGTTTATTCCACTTCTTCTTAATATATAAAAAGAAAGAGTGACTGATTAACTGACTGACAGATCTATAAACGCAAAGCCCAAACCGCTGAATAGATTGGGTTGAAATTTGTAAGACAGATAGTTCTAATATTGTAGACTTCGATAGATAAATTGTAGACGCTACGAAAGGATTTTATCACGCGGGTAAAGCCGCGAGCATAAGCTAGTTTCTAATATAAAAAAAAGCTTTGATTAAAATAAAATGTTTTATGACGAACATAGACCCTAAGAAAGAATTTTGTCATATAAATCAAACTGCGAGCATAAGCTATTTACATAATAATTTTAGAAATCAATTGTTTTATTATGTAAAACAAAAAAACAAATTAAATTACTAAGTTTGATCGAGATAAACCCAATAAAACGAGTTCAATAAGGAACCGAGCAGCAGCAATGAAGAATCGTCAAGAAATCTCCGCCGCGATTGCGTCTAATAACATCCTAATTACGCATAATCTTTTTACTATTTCCTGACGCAAAATTACCACACTATCATACGAATATTATATGCGACTAAGTTTGTATGTTTGTGAGAATGTTTGTTACTGCTTTTTTTTTTTAAAGAAATAAGAAAACTAGCCAGACACTCTCCTGATGTTAAGAGATAACGCTGCCCATAATCAGTACAGTGCTACCTAAGATCACAATGATGTGAAATTCTAGGTGCACTACACCAACGCTTCTTACTCAAGAGTCATAAGATGTTAAGACTCTTTAGCCCAATAATATTTGCACATTACTGCTTAGGCGGTAGAATAACTGGCACTGTTGGGGTACCCACCTAGACGACCTCCTGCAAAGGAAGTCTACCCCGGTAAAACACACATACACATCTTAATACCTGATTCATAGACACTATCAAAATAAGCGATAGTCTTTATTAAAATAAAATTACAAAACTGATTCCTGACGGTTTAACCCACTAAAAGACAGCGTTTAGTTATCTAAGTTCTAAGCTACCTAAATACCAAATTTCCATTGACCGTTTAGATGTGAAAGAGTAACAAACATTCGCACAAACTTTCGTAATAGCAGGTAATATTAGTACTTACGATTTTTTGTAATTTGTAATAGAGCTTTTTGAATTGAGTTAATATTTAGCTATATTTTTGTATGTAAACAGCCAAAACCTTACATAAATACTAAGATTACATAAAGTACTTTTTAGTGGGAAAAACCGCTAGGCACAGCTAGTAAGTTCATACGTACATTGAACGCAACTAAGTGAGGTCATAAAATGTTCTAGTGGAGTAGAAATTCTGGAATACAAGAAAAATGGAAAGCAGAAATTGAAAGTGAAGTGGCGTATCAATAAAGTTCATGGTATCTGGTCTAACGAGCTATGATATCAGAGTTATGTTATAGCAAATAATATTTTTATTACGTAGAAAGCTATGAAAGCGAATTGTTAGGGGCGGTACACACTGCGACTGAATCGAAGAACGTTTATCTCGAATCAGAATTCGGATTGGCACATTCGATTCGATAATACTCGTATATTGTTCTACTTTTAAATTATAAGTAACGTTGTAATATTTGACTTGTTTTAATCTGGTTAAACTAGTGATTCGGCACATAAAGCTGGAATAATGGCTATGGATAATATCTCACTCTCGCATTGGGTTTTGTGATAATAAAATTGAAATAAAAATAATATTATATAAACTCAAACTAAATTTATTTCAATGGAAGTAACTTTTACAAGTTATTTTTACAAATATATACAATCAAAGTGTTGCGGCAAAATGATTTTAAGTAGGTGCCTATAGTTCATATGATCACCTACCTACCTATATTATGATTTTGAAATCTGCCAATCTGAAATGCAGACAATTAACCCATTCGGTTTAATCGCTTACCAGTGCCGAATACCGAATAATACGCAAGTGTGCAGCACCCTTACATTTCAATTTTTCATTACGACTCTATCATTTATGGGACTTAGTGAAAGTTCAGTGTATTTTCTTTGA
Organism: Hemithea aestivaria; assembly: GCA_947507615.1. NCBI lineage: Eukaryota > Metazoa > Arthropoda > Insecta > Lepidoptera > Geometridae > Hemithea > Hemithea aestivaria. Next base: position 19,239,038 of record OX382324.1, on the reverse strand, counting down.
TTGTTTGTTTCAATTAACGGCTAAGTGTGGGTGTGTCTTTACTATCTCATTTGTAATTCCTAATGATATTAATTAATATATGTAGAAAGTTTGTATTTGTCGTTAACGAGTGTAAGCTTGTTTTGTTTTTAATTATTTGTGGTTAAACTTGTAGTTGAACTCACTATAAATTCAACCTTTTGATGTTTAAATAGGTTTATACTCCCGGCTTCGTACTTTTTATTTTTAAAGTAGGTACCTAACCATTCTCAACTAATGTCGCATGTCATAATATCTACCTCTACGCCAAATTTCAACTGTATCCGTTCTGCGGTTTTAAGCTGCGAGTTCATAAATTATATCTGTGAATCAGTCGCATTATTCTTTGATACATATTTTAAAGGTATAGTTTATAACACAATAGAATTACATTAGACGAAATAGTTACAATCATTTGATTGCATTTTCATGCCTTGCATTATTGAACAAAATATAAAATATGTTATTGAAGAAATCGTAAAATAAAATCACTCAAAATTTATATGTTATTGTTTCTTTCTTAGTTAGTCTTAATGAAAACACCTATGTACTATGTACCTCTACACTCATTATTATATTATTTAGTTTTAAAATATATACCTACAGATTTATTTTCCTATGGATGATAATGTAATGCAGATACCTATTTAAAAAATAAAATAGAGAATGTAGCGAAATTTTTTGAAAACCTAAGTATATTTCATATTAGGTATATCTTATACTCTTAAGTTATACTCAGATCGTATTTTTTTAATTAAGAATAGGGTTGCGTTTGACCATAATCTCACCTGTTGGTAAGTGATGACGCGGTCGAAGGTGGTTACACACAGGCCTAGTAAATACCTGTAGACCCTCGATTTAAAGAGTCCTAAGTTGTAATTTACAGGAAACACTGAAGCAGGCAGAGTTTTTCAAACCTTCGCCGTCCGTTCGTATACCAAATAAGACAACTTATTATCACTAATGATTATTATAATAATTAAAGTAGATGTATGTCTGAGATAGTTTGCACTGGTTAGCATTGCGCGGTAGGTCACATCTGTGACTAAGTTATGTTAATCTTGTTGACAAGGCTGCGCCGGCGCACCGTTTTGGATTATTATTGGTTTTATAGAGGCCTCGTGGGATATCAGATACGAATAACTAGCTTTTGTAGAGCATTTTTAACGATCACTCGAAAATAATAGGGCTATTTTTTTAACATGTCCGCTCAAAATTCGAGTAATACTAATAGTAAAGCTGATGGAAACTCTTTACTGAAAGCGTCCTGCGAATATCTTGATAAAAATCACTATATAACAACAATTCTAAGTCACTGAAATTTATGCATATATAATTTATGCTACGAAGAAAGAAGGCGAGCAGGACGCTCCCTGATGGTAAGAGATAACACTGTCCATAATCAGTACAGTGCCACACACAATTTCACAATTATGTAAAATTCTACGTGCACTGCACTAATGCTTCTTACTCAAGAGTCAAAGATGTTGACTTTTCAGCCCAGTAATTTCACTAGATAGTTGAATATATACCTAATCTAGATTTAACAAGCTGTAGGCCTCTTCTACATATTGTCAATACCACGCCTAACTAAACTCAAATCATAGAAAGTTCAACAGGCCAACACACGGCACTAAGTACTCGGTCAAACGCAAATATCCCACTTTCTACCATTGTCAATAATGATAATTCTATCACCACGAACATTGAATTTGTACTTGTTATGTCATATTACATAATACGTACCTATTGTTACGATCGCTACCTGTGTAATATGTAAATATTACACTAATTTACATAGTCATAATACACACGCAAAATATTAGTCTATTTGTGCAGGTAACTTATGTACAAGACGCTCTCTTGATGTTAGCTGGTATTTTATCATCATCATCTCAGCCATAGGACGTCCACTGCATAGGCCTCCCCTTTGGACCTCCATACATAACGGTTGAAAGCGACCTGCATCCAGCGTCTTCCGGCGACCTTTATAAGGTCGTCTGTCCACCTTGTTGGTGGAAGTCCTATGCTTCGTTTGCTAGTCCGTGGTCCCCACTCGAGCACTTTTCGACCCCATCGGCCATCCGCTCTACGTGCTATGTGGCCTGCCCATTACCACTTCAGCTTGCTTGCTAATCCGCTGGGCTGTAGCTGGTATTTGTACTTGATTAATTTGTAAAGTTTTAAGTATTCAACGTCACACTCAACGTTCTGTGATTTTTCCTCGTATGATTAGTTATTTTCCTGGCCTTTTTGCTCCTTCGGCCCTTAGCTAACGCTTTAAATGTTATTGTTAGCGCACAGCAGCAACAGTCATTTGGTGATGTTGCAGGCAATCTTGATGACTAGAAACTGCAACATATAGGTTAACCAGATTGTGATTTGACTTTAACAGTTTAAGTATTAGGGAGTAACCTGTTTTGTTGAAATAAACTCCAATTTTTTTTTAAACTTCCCGTCATAAATCCTCTCACTTTAAATTGATATAACCTAAGTACACATGACTTATTGATTGAAAGATAAATCAGTAAACAGTACATTATCGGATAAGCGGCGACCGGCGAGCTCAAATGCTAAGGTTGGAACATTTCACGACTAACCCCGCCCGACCATTACCGAAGGGCCGTACAGCCCTACCTTCTACATTAAAAAACATGTTTATTGATAAAAGTTGCCTGAGTAAAGTGTCAGCTGTGAGAAATAGCCTTTAGTGCTAGTGGATCGATCAAATATTGTATCAATGGACACTAAGGTTTATCTTGTTTACAATGTTAAACACTTAATATTCTGTTGTAATATAATATTATGCAGATAATAGATTACAAGATATTTTACTTTTTCGTAAGTTTTTTTATGAAAATGAATTAATTTTGATTTTTTTACCGATCTCTTGCCCTTATTATTACCCTTAGCTGTGCAAAATTACAGCTTTCAGGGTCTAATAGATTCTTAGTAAAGCCGCCGACTCGTTCCTTGTTGTCTATGGAACCCTAAAAACAAGAATAAATGGTCTCTTTTCGTGCTATGTCGTTGTTGCAGCAAATAAGCGAAATAAATAATAAATATTTCACACAGCGCCACCTAACCCCAAGCTAAGCAACTTAATACTTGTGCTATGTTGGTTACGATAACGGATATAATACTTTTATAGCTACTTTATTTTGTAAATACATACTTATAATTATAATAGATATTAAAATTAAAATGTTTGTTTCGTAATGAATATAGTAGATAGCACTTGTAATCGGCAACAAATTAGATCCAGTTCTTACATAAGTAAATCTCCTTGATTACTAGATCGGCTCACCTTGAGCTAAGGTCAATGTTTTACTGCTCTTCCGAAAACTCACTCATGCGCAGCACTAAATCATGGGAATTGCTGCAATATTTGTATTATTTATCTATTTTATGTGTTTATATTTACATTCTTGGTGTCAGGGTTTGGTTTTGTAATATTTTGCTAAGGTTTAGCACATCTGGCATATAAATTGGCATATAAAAAGTTTTAATTAAGGTCCAACAAGAGATAGATTTATAACTATTTCTGCCCTTTAATTACGCCATATTGTCTCAATCTTCCATTTTCTAGCATATTTTCTTTAGATACAAACTAGCAGAATATTAAGTAAGTAACATCATTAGAACTTAATTTGAGCTACTCTACGAACTATGACGTTTATTCCTTCATTTTGCTCATCAACACACTTGAAAAAAAAATACTTTCTTCTAAATTTTTATTGAGTAAATTTGCTTATTATTGCTCTACTATGCATCTGTTTTGAAATATTTATAATTAAATTAATCAGTTCAGACTTTTAGCTACAGTTTAAGTGCAATTCGGCGTATTTTGAAGTTTTTCACAAATTTCTCAAAATAGATGTATTTTCCAGAATCGAGCTCATCTCGTTTATCTATGAGTACCATCATAAAGTCTTATTAATTAAGCAAACAATTAATACGTTAGATTATATTCAGTCCGAGATAAAAATGATAAATTTGGTTGACAATAAAGATAAAACCATAGGCAGGCCATCGTCCTTTAAACATTTTGAAGAAATTGCGTAGTTGTGAGACAATTTATGGAAATACAATTTTGGCGAGAACCGGTCTCTGAGGTTTTTAAAGGTGAAGACTTCAAGTTGTGACATATGAAAATATTTTAAAGGATATGATTGAAATGGAGTTTTAAAGAAATATTCATATTTGGTGCGTAAAAGTTCACTGACTTTCTCAATAGAGCATTTTGAATTAAGTCTTGAATAACATCAGCCTACGTTTATCTACTGATTATTTTGTGTAAACATTCCTCCTTTCTCCCCTCTCTAATTTACCTTCTTTCTCTCTTCTCTGCTATTTGATTTTTCCTTTTAACAATTTCTTCCTTTTTCAAAAATATTATAACAAAGTAAATCTTAAAGTAAAACTTTAAAGTCTCACAAAAATAACTGTTCACATCCTAACCTACTCCGGTCGGTCCCGAACCTCGTATTTCGTAACGATTCCCGTCAATTTATGCAAAAAAAGTGTGAATGGAGCCTCAACGAGACTCGAGAACGATTGCACGCTCTCAAATAACTGCACTGTGTGTAAACCTTACGAAAGTACCAACAAACAACTGAAAATATACCTTATTGTCTAAAATATAAGATACATAATCAAATGTGAACCTCCATGGCGTGCCACACCGTCATCGTCCGATTTTACCCAGCTTGCAAAACGTGAAAAAATGATAAATGGATAATTTGCAATAAATGCGCGTAAACTGGTCGTTTTGACATTAATTGCTGTAAAAGAAACATGTATTGGCGTTTCGTAAGCAGAACTACGGTAAAAGTTGGCTACGTCCTTCTCCATATTGCAAATAAAATGTCGTAAATATTTTTTAAATGTGAGTGAATGACTGATAAAGTTCAATCAACAGCTTGATGAGATTCTTTGCAACTTCCGATATCAGAAAATTTTAAAGTAGGAATGTGAATACTAACTTATACCTTGATATGGCGCAAAGGTTACATCCAGCGGGTAAAACCGCTGGGCGCAGGTAGTAGATAAAATTGTACCTAGTTTAGTTTTCTTCCAGATCTTGATCTGGAGCTCGAATAGTGTAGAGACAAGTTCAAATCTCATTGCGTGGCATGTACGCATAAGTTAATCGTGGGCCGGCTGTTCCTACGAAATATGTAAAAAGCAGATGTTAGGTCAAGTTACTGGCCCTATTTTTGTCTTCAACTTGCAACTGCAACATATTAGTAAGCGAATAAATCTAATATATAAAATTCTCGTGTCACAGTTTTTGTTGCCATACTCCTCCGAAACGGCTTGACCGATTTTGATGAAATTTTTTGTGCTTATCCGGTATCTATGAGAATCGGCCAACATCTATTTTTCATCCACCTAAATGTTAGGAGTAGTCCACCCCTAAATTTTTTTTTTATTTTTTAGACAAAATTTTTAATTTCTATTTTTTTATGATACAACATACAAAAATACATACAATCCTCAATTTTCACCCTTCTACGATCAACCCTTATTTTTTAATAGCCATTTTAGTAATTTAATCATTTTTCCTCTCCGGTCGAAAACTGATCAATCGTCATTTAATTAGTTATCCCCGCCAGATGTCTACAGGTGTCACTTCTGACCCAGTAAACAGCACGGAGTAGGGATGAGAACGAAGCCGGTCTCCTTTATTTCTCACTCCCTACACAGTTGTCGGCCATCATAATTGTTTATACATCAAGTGTAGTAGTAACGTTGACAATTATTATTTTGCTATCTCAGTGTAACTCTCATATTAACTTTTAATCATTCCTATTTTATCAATAATAATTAAATTATCAATTTTGAGTGTATTTTGCACGATTAGTTAATCAAGTGATTTTATAACCTCAAAAGTACTCAACACGTGACACGAGCTTCCAATAACAACGGATTTTGTGTTGTAAGTATACTTTTTTTTATTTATATCGAAAATGTTGTTGATCTTATAAAAATGTAATTTTAATTTAATTTTATTAAAAAAATGTAATTGAACAATTAAGATTTTCATAGTTTCCAAAAAATCAATCATTATGAATCTTTATTTTGAAATGTCAATGGAAATATTGGTTGTATGAAAAAATTATAAGAGACAATGTTTTCATAAAATTTAAATTATTTATATGGCAAAACAACGTTTGCCGGGTAAGCTAGTAAATAAATAAAAAATTAAAAAAAAAACTGCAACATATACGTTGGCCACACAACCTAGATTGTGATTTTAATGTGACAGTATACAGTAATCTGTTCTGTTGGAGTATTTATAAAAGCCCTATTTTAATATGCATTCTTACAGTTTTTTTTTACTAAGAATACTACTATGGGACCTCACTCCACCTGCCAACAATAAAGTCACTCATTCACAACAGTTTTTACAACTTCATTTCACGGTCACGACCATACCTTTTATTACAGTTATTAGCTTACATTACAAAACAATTATAATACGAATGCAGTCAATCATCTAATGATCAATTATCTAATGATGCATAAAAACTCTAGTAACTGGTAGTGCCGTGAAATCAATCTGATCGTTTTTGTGCGCTTGAGGTCGACGTGCGCATCCTTGAGTGTTTGTTTAACTACTGGTCAATTTGTTACTTAGAGATTTCAAATATGCAGGCTTAGAGAAAAGCTAACCGCTGGTTGTCAGCGCTAAAATGTACTGTTGTAAGTGATTGGCGCTTGCCTGGAACCCAAGAAGAGCCCAAGGAAAGGTTATAAATAGGATTTCTTTTGCATGTTCACCAATAACTTGAAAACGACTTCAAGTTATTAGTAAATATATTTTTGTAAGATGTAGAGCAGATGTATCTTACTAATATACACTTCACAAGAGGTCTCATATGTTTTATTAGAAGCGTTTTTAGGTTCGAATTAGCATGAACTTTTGATGTCGGTATTGTCAGTGGTTTTTCCTCATTCACTTTTTTTCCTTTCTACTTCCCATAACTAATTCGAAGTGGTCTCTCCATCAATCGGTTCCACGTGTTCATTTGATCACTTATTACAAATGCCAAGCCCAAATTGCTAAATGATGAAGTGTCGAATGATGTCATTAATCCGCCATAACATTGCGAGAGCTGCCCCATGGCATTTCACGTATTATGCAACCGATTCATTGCCCATTACTTTCAATTGGTTATTAAACTCTGTAAAGTACCTATATTAAAATTACTAGAAGTAGTTTAGTTGATGAAGCACGCATAGTAAGTCCACACATGTCCACACATGTGTGTGTGTGACTCTTCAAAAGGCAAGTGAACAGAGTCTTGAAAGTTGTCAACGTACCAGCGGTAACCCTGGTATTGCAGGTTTATACCTAGTCATAGGCGACGGTACCCTCTATTTCAGGTAGGCCGTCTGCTTGTTTCTCACCTAGGTGAAAAACTAGCAGATTCATAAAAAAAACACTTATGTACGCCCATTTACTTCCTTAATTTGTTGATGCCCATACCTGTACAAAATTTGTCAATATCATGATAATTAACGCTTTCCAACAACAACGCAACACTTCCATTCTGTAAGCAGGATACCTTTTCCTATCAGCGCAAACAACATCAAAGCGGTGTCTATATTTGCGCATTGAATATTGACCTTACCTTGGTTTAGTCATTCTCCCATATATTTTGGTGTTACCCAGCTATCTCCTCCGCTACTCTTTGTTTTATTTTTTATGCCGTCCGTCTATCGTACACAAATACTTATATTATATACCTTATCTTAAATGATGCCATAATGTACGAGCAATATAATATGTCTTTACGTGTTGTACAAGCAAATAGGCTTACTACGGTCGCCTCATTTTATTTTAAGCAAGCTCTATCCAGTGATTCTTTCTTACACTTTGCACGTTTCCTTTTGCAAATTACCACTTACATCTCTTTTAAGGCACCCACAACCTAAATGATGTAATTTCGTAATACTTTTTCAAGAGGAAGTCATTACATTACCCAATGGGGTAGGATGCCATAGAAAGTAGTGTTCGAATTACTTTAAATTGATTTGCTTGTACGTTAAATACTTGAACTACATATTTAAAAGGAAGCATGTAAAATAAAAGTGGAACATGCTGTTATTTGAGATTTTGGTGTTAATGTTTGCTTAAACATAAATGGTTATTATTTAACGAAAAAGGAATGTGTAATTTGAATGCAATTACTTATCAAAACATTTTGAAACTTGATCGGAGTTGTTAACATTTTTAATTTTAATTAAGATTAAAACGAATAAAAACATGATTAGAATTTTGACCCATTTCTTAATAATAAATTAATGAATATTTTACAAAGTCAAATATTATAATCACTATAGAAAATTACCCGTTTTTTTTTTTAAATCTACTACAAAGCCAAAATTTTATAAGACCAAATTGATTACACTTCCAAGTTTCGGACAATGATACCCGTGAATGTGATCAATCAGACAGAGTCTGACGGTGGCGCTTGCACTGCCGCCGGTCACGTCCGTCACTCAATGCGATCACGTATCACTGTTGAACTGATGAGGACCAGGCGAAAGCGTGACTTTAATATTCTAACTTTTTATTTAATGACAAAAATTGCTGGCTTTTATTACATTTTTATCAAATATACCTGAGGGTCTATTCTACTATCTATACTGCCAATATTAACCGAGCAAAATAAAATGTTCTTTCAGTTAAAATACGACAATAATGTAAAAAAATCTTATATTTGAAAAAAATCGTAACGGCTTGGATTATGTGCCAAATTTGAAAAATAAATTACTTTAACTTGACCACATACCACTCTAATACATTTACTTGTCTCTAATACATTTTACAAAATCCAAATAACACATGAAATTGTTAGTAAAATGTTAGTTGTGGTAGAGTTCACTGACCGATCTAATCAGTGAGTCAGTGTGTGTTATCTGTACGTATGTGGGTGTGTGAAATTTTACTTTCGATTGCGGACCAAGGCTCGGCCAGTCAATGAACGCCTTATCAAGGGTTGCCACCTGACGCTCTAAGGAATACGACTTTTAACTGTTACTACCATTTGAGTTTAAAATTTTCTGAAGAAGGAATAAAAAAAATGGAGGTATTGATTGTATATAACATGTCTAATTAAAATTATTATTTTTCTTATTAATTGTTATATATTGTATAGTGTATAGTCATAAGATATTATCTCTTAATTTTGTTTGGTATTCTTATTCTTTTAATGGGTAAAAAACTCTGTGCTCAGCCATTTACTTGATTCATAAAAAAGTACCCTTCCGAAACCGTGGTTGATATTTAAGATACATCACAATAATATGAGATGTGAGTTGTGACGATTTATTGTTTTAGTGACAAAAAAATAATTTTTTTGTTCGTTATACATAGGTGTTGCGCAATATAACAGTTTTCAAAGTTTTTTATTTTTTTATACGTTTACGACGATTTTTATTTACAAGTAGTATTTAATAAATTATTGTGGTGATGTAAATACACTATATATATACTCGTAATTTAATTTTTTTCTATAATTATACGTTTTTTTTTGTGAATAAATATCAACTAGCAACCCTAGGTATTACAAGAAACACGTAAGAAAGAATGTAGTTAATGAATTAATCAGAACAAAAATACATTTTCAATCACACTTTCTATTCGCAGGAAAGTGTGAACTTGAACCGTCGCGTCGTCACATTTACATTTACATTTTATTATGTTAATCTTGCATTCGCATTCTTGATTTGAAATCTTGTTTTATGGTAGTTCTGTAATTATTTAATTCTATGGAATACAACAGTAATGCAAAAATAACGTAAATTTGAACTATTTGATTTAAAATTACGAAAATTATTTAGATTTTGCTATATTGTACTCTTTTTATTTAAGTTTCAGTAATTAAGATATTTAATAATTTGACGTAATTGTTGATCAATCACCAAATAAAATCTTGCGAAACGAAAAAATATTTTTTTTGCAGATGAAACACGATACACTCCTCCGTACAGACTTACACGGCAATGAAAGCTATATCAATTTTCCTTCTTAAATATTTTTTTGCAATATTCCTAAAATTATATATGTATCTACAAACAATAAAAAAACATTATGAAAAACTTAACCTATCAGCCGACAGCAGGGCCAGAGCCCAAATAAAGCTATATTATTATTATATGCAGCCTGGCTTGTCCAACCGCTGGGCAAAAGCTACCCTTCCCTCTCTTCATTCATCGCGGGACGATGAATAAATATAATAAAACAATATTAAAATAATGTAATTGATTGTTCACAGAGTCGAGTATTGGATTACAGACAAACTGATCGCGTTTGTGTCTCTACGTGTATACGTGACCGCGATTACTGAGGTGAGTTCAATGATATCTTACAATATACTTACATATGACAGAGAATGCGATGAGATGGTGGATATTACTTATGTTTTGGATCAGCCAACACTTTAAAGGTGGATGAACTCCTCCAAATCTCTTCTCTATAATTAAAAATCATTACTAAAATAATAAATCGACTGCTCGACCGTTCTGACAAATTATATCTGTCATCCATCCACCTCCTGATCCAAGGAGAGCCATTGGCTACTACGTTGCCAGTATTAATTCAAAATAAGGTTGCAATAAAACTTATCAGTATCCTCCGCGCCGACACATATTTACACTTTTTAGAAGAAACTTTAAACAATTTTATGGGAAAAAATGGTTTTAATTTAGAATAATAAAAAAATATGTACGATATTGGAATGCACTGCGCCAACGCGCAGGCGCTGAGTCGATATTTATATTAAAAGTCTAACATAAGACATCAACGCGTGAGCTACCACTATATGAGTTTTTTTTTATTATAAAAACTACGATAAGTAATTTAAACGGACGGTCATTGGATTTTACGTGGAAACGCTCTACGCCGAGACAAAATTATCTTTAAAACTTTTGAGATATTCAAGATCTATCATGGCGTCTTCTTGTGTTCCGACACTGACTGACCAAACTGAGTCTTAGCCTCCGGGCTAAGACTCAGTTTGGGTCGCTGCGCCATCTTAGTTATGGATTGTTTTTTATAAAAACAGTCACACCATTATCGTTTAAGAATCAGCACTAGATCAAAGTGGCATTAATATCGAAGACACGAGCGGTCGCAAGCGCAGCGCAGGTGCGGTGATCAATTAGAAACAATCTGCCGATCGTCGCGTGCGCATCGCGCAGGATGCAGGATGTCGACCGATTGCACTGATAGCAGGGAAATGGAGATAAACTACTGATTAATGAGTTGTCAGGGACATTTTGTTTATTTATTTATTATTTATTTATTAATACTTTATTGTAACACCACATGAAAATTAAAAATTTACAACAGTAAATTAACAAACAAAACAAAGATGTTGTAACCGGTGGTCTTATCGCTAAAAGCGATCTCTTCCAGACAACCGTGCAGGGAGGGAGTAACAGGGAGTTTGTTTATGGAAATAATTTCACTATTATGTTAATAGACAATTACGTATATAAATCATATTATTTATATGGGGCATGGGGTGTGGAATAAAATGGAGTTTATACTACAACAGAACAGGTACCTACTGTACTTTCACTGTGAGAGTCAAATCACACGTTGACTAAAAAAAGGTTGTGTGGCTAGCCTATAATATGAATGATAATGTGGTTAATGATAGAACAGACTGATGGTATTCTTTTGAAGCAAAACCCATAACGAAGTGACAACTTTAACATTAGAAATTAAGATGTTGTAAAATGTTAGTTTGCGATGGTTATAATTCTTAAAATTTAATTCAAAATAATAATTTTGATGATGATGAAAATGTTGTGAAAAATTGCATTTTTTATTCTATGATTAACGTTGTTTTTATTAAAACCGTACGCATCTTTGTTTTAATTATAATAATTGACACATGTTTATATCATTAAAAACACTAATTATAATTTATTTATGTGTGCTGTAAGAGGTTAGTTACAAACAAGTATAGGACCTAAACGTAGGGTCAATGTTAGACTTCCCACAGGTAGATTAGGTGGCAATACTTGAACAATGGTTGTGGAACAATGAAAGAGCCTCGGGCTCCGCCGGCGCCCTGTGGAGCACCCGCCGTGGAGAAGGCATCTAAGGGCACATATTTCATAATTTAGGAATGAAAAAAAGAAAATATATCATACTGAAATGCTACCTATTTCTGAGGAAAGTCATACGCACCACTATGCTCATAAGCAGAGACTTTACTTGTTTGCTTTATACAATTTATGTTAGAAGGAAACTACTCGGGAAATCATTGAATCTTTTTTTTTTCGCTCTCGTTTCAGTTTTTTCGCTTTGGGCGATAAGACTGCGAATTGGTACACCATTAGTTAAAATTTTTGAGGTTGTAAAATTTTACTTTATATGTGGTATAAATAAAGAGTTGTCTTATTTCCCTCAGTGAACTGGATTGGAAGTCACTTTCGTCGTTTGGGAAAATAGAGCGAATATGCAAACACAAATAACAATTTGAAATGGTAAGGTTTTGCGGCAAATGTGCCAAGCTCATTGCTTCTTTAGATAGATAGGTAACCCTTTATTGAAACACAAAAGAAAATGTACAAAACAATTTAAAAACTAAAATAAGCACAGCTTCTTTAGCACAGTTATAATAACAACTTTTAAAATAACTTACGTATTCTGCAACACCATTTCGCAATGTTTGCTCGTGTGTGGTATTCGTTTTATTGAGATTGAGTGACAGGTGGCTATCATTTGCAATTTATTATCTAACTACATCTCCCCACTGACATTATGTATCTAAATGTATTATTTAATTTAAATACTAATTGAACATTTAGATGCAGAATATATTTAGAATGTGAGGAATATTTATACACTTTAACGACTGTTAACGTTTTATTATTAGTCAGTAAATATAATTTATTATAATTAAAATAGCCAATAGCAAATAATGTGGTATAACTTTAAATATTGTATCAATTTACAATCTGATTATATAATACTAGCAAATTCTTGCGGTTTATTTTTTATATATTTTTTTTGTTACCAGATGTGCTTATCTGCATATTCTTCATCTTCTTGTCCTTATCGCACTAGGAAGGGTCGGCACAACACGTCTTCTTCCTCCATTCCACTCTATCATCCGTCATAATAATATCTTCATTCACTCCTCTAACATTCATTGTAATAGGTGGTAATCCGGGAAGAAGCGAATCCGCGCCCGAAAAAGTTTTGGATGTACTGTGTGAAAGAGAATATGCGTGCTAGGGGAGTGGATGCAGATATGACGGATGATAGAGCAGAATGGAGGAGAAAAACGTGTTGTGCCGACTACTAGTGTGGGATAAGGGCAGGAAGATGATGACTTTAACATGCATATCATAAAATGGTTGAGTAGAGCAAAGTCGAAAGTGAACGACTAAAAATAGGAGTATAATTTTTTTAAAGCCAAGTCTACTAATAGTACATTAATCATAGTAACAGATCTCAACACATTTAAACACTCCTTGTAAAACATCGTCTGAACCATTTATTTTCTCAGAATTATTCCAACGTCGCCCCTACAGTTGGAGCACAATCCTCGCTTGTAAAATGGTTTTAATACTCAAGCGCCTTATAGCAGCTGTAATTGGCGCTACAAACTATCAGGACATAGTTAAGACTTTACTTAAACAAATACAGAATATTTTGTGACAGACACCGCGCACCGTAACAAAAGTACCAAATTAATTATAATTTAAATAAAATAAACCATTTCTGTAAACTTAAGAATGCAAGGACGTCTGTATTAACGTGTACCAACTATGGTTTTTTTATAAATATAATATTTAAGGAAAGTGTTATCACTTGACTGATCTATCAACGCACTGTTCAAACCGTAGAACACATTTGGGGTCGAAAAGATTCCAGATAGAATTTTTGCCAGGAGTAAAGCTCCAAGAAAGCTTGAGTTAAATATAAAAACAATTTAGTTTAGGTTAACTGTTTTTGCTACATATTATGATAGTGTCCTATATTAAAAAGGGGTGCAAAATTGACCGCGCGAGTCCTTTGACTGCACCGACAGAAAACAGTATTCTAAACTAACTTCACGGCGTCAACTTTACATTTTGGCGCTGCATCTGCCTTTTTACTGCAGTTAGTGTTCACATTTAACATGGAGGTCCTATAATGTCACAAATCAGCCGCCACTTAAGCACCTTGTCGTAATGACATTAAAACGGCAAAAAGAACCAAATTCAAGGAAAGGACCCATATATTTTGTGGCGACAAGGGAACATAGTGTTAACACAATTATGAGGGTCCTGTTCCGAGAAACTCGGGCGCAGCTAAACAGATTAATTGCAAGATTAAGTGCGGGTGCTGATTACGTGACAAAGTAAGCATTAAATGTTAATTGGTACTAGCTGTGCGTAAAAAGTGCAAACATGTTAGAAAAAATTGAATTAATTAGTTTTTAATTTTAGCTCCAGTTTTAGATTACATACATGTCTCTATTTTTGCTGTTACTGTTATTAATAGAATACCTAATACAATATTGATTTTGATACAAGCAAAAAAAATAACGTACCTTATTGTAACTAATGCACGCATTCTGTTGATTCCGGATTCCCTACGCGACTGCAATAATTAAGAAGGTTATCTGATATCTGTATGATGTGTATCATTTATTTGTTTGTTATTATATATGTACTTAAAAAATGAAAAAATACGTACTTTGAATTTTAGCAAAGGTTTTTTCCCAGACATTCGAACGAAAAAATGAGAATATAAAAATGAAAAAAAAAAAATATATGAAAATTATGAAGGTCACAAGTTAGGCGTTTAGGTCTCATCCTCTCGTTTCTAGGCTGTGCGGTACGCTGGCTATTAGAGCGTTTGGTAGACAATATGAGAGATGGCAGATTGTGTCCATTGTTCGTGACAGCACTCGCCCGGCCGGGCCGTGTGCTTCGTGCTACACATCACCCAACTATCATAAGGTACCTACAGAAAGGCACCGGACGGAAAATCTCTAAAAATTGAGATAATGACAAGGTCAAAAATTTTAAAATACAATTAGTCTGTAATTTTAATAATAAAAAAAATATTTAATACGTATTTTATTTCTTGGAAATAAAATAAAAAAAATGGCTGAGATAAAACGCTTATAAGATTCTGTGTTGAGACGCGTGACGTCACACCACTAAACAAAAATGTACTAGATTTAGTGGTGTGACGTCACGATCAAGTACCTTCAGTGCGTTGTATCTTCCACGTTTTTATCAGAATTACAAATAAAAAAATCGTGTCTAATCGTGTCCAAAAGTGACAAAAAAATATTTTAGTCAACATCCCTATTATACAAAAGGTGAAAAAGAATTTCAGTTTTTTTTTAAAGATTAAAATCAAGAAGTTAAAATGAGAATAATAAAAACATACGTCTGTAATTGCAGTTTGTTCCATTCAAATCCAGCCTCCAATGACATTTCTCTCCTTCCCTCATAATGTGGCAGTTTAGAACGTAATTAATTCTATTCATTAGCTGCAGCGTAAGTCCAAGTGCAGTACAAGCGCACAAGTAAAGAAAATTCGAGATATATACTATAAAAGTCATAATAATTTGCCAAGAACAGGCGTTGTTTTTCCATTTAAACTGCCTTTTCTAATATTTGGTCTCGATACATTTAAGCTTTGCCTAAGCTTCAAGCCTGCCTTCTGCACCTATTTAACTAAGGACACACGTAAAGAATTCTCTGAGTACGCCACGCGATCAGCCTCTGCGATCGCCGCGCCGATACAGCATTCAGTGTTCCGCCGATAGTTTATTACTGTACCGGGGGATCCTATTGAATGGCCCGCGGAACCCAAAACGCTACTTATCGAATCTTCGCTTCAGTTCCGGATTCCGGACCTCATAAAACATAGGTACTGTAGATTTTTGATATTTCGACGCATGTTCGCTATGTTTTTGTTGTTGATTTTTGTGTTGAATTGAATTGACGGATTACTATTGTACCGACATTCTGGTAAATAAATGTTTTGTATTTGTAACACTTTATTGCATACCATATACATAGGTACTTACCTATGAAAATTAAAAGAATAACGCGCTACTTTACGGAAATCCATGATTATAATTAACTAATAATACAAGAAAATTTTACATCGATAAGCTTAAAGCTTGGACATGTTTGAAATAGAAAAAAATCCAACAATTTGCGAACATTTCCTTCTAAGCCGGTGAGAAGCAAATCATTCAAAACAGTCCGTCATTCAACCCTCGCGACCAGCCAGTCGGAAGCTCAGATTGAAGAGTGGATACTCCAGCACCTGACGTATGACGTATGGTAATCCACCAGCCATGGCCGACGGTTGAGGAACTGCCGCTTGACAACTGTACACGAGATAATAGCATCTGTTGAGCATTCATTGAAATCTGGTGAGCTTACACCTGACTGTAAAAGTCAATGGTTATTATTTTAGGAGTCTTACTAAAGTGTATATATTAGACATAGTCATAGTATTGAAAACGAGAACAAACCCTTTGCAACGATTATTTGAAACAATATTTTTTTTTTCAATACTCACTACTTTATTTGCTTCCTTAGAATTAGGTACATAATAAGGTCTTAGTTTAGTTTGCACATAAGTATTTCTAAGGACCCTGATGGGCACATGCAATTTAGAAGGTACAATAATTGTTATAAAAATTAAATGTTATTAATAGAAATACCTATCTACCTGGGAGTGATACAAATTTTCGATTATTTAAGGAAAAGGCAAACAAGAGCACATTGTTCTAATTATATCTTTCTTTATATATCGTATGTTTGCCTAGTGTCTAAACACTTAAAATTGTAAAATATTATTCATCCAAAAATAATGAGCACAGAAATAATTTGTTGAACCGAATACTAGTCTAAAACTTTGTAAAATTTTCCAAAAATATAAAAATATTTATTTGTTGCTATTTAGGATGTAAAGTGCTCCAGATTATTATTTATGTTAGTTAAATTTCTTAATATTCACTTTCAAGCCATTATCTTTGTAGACCTATCATTCAAATTAAAACTTATAGGTACAACACACCCACGATTATTTTGCAATATAGAGAAATCTTCTATAGCACAAAATAATAAAAAAAATGTGAACGGCCATTAGAGGCTAATATTACACTTGATTGCGCTATATCGCTAATCAAGCTCTCACACTTTCTTTCCATTCATGGTCTATTGTGAATACACCATCATAACCTGGCCTCTCTTACGTTACGGTAATCCTTAGATTTAAATAAAACTACTGGACATCGCAGCTCTTAACAGAAAATTATATATTAATGTTTTTTACTATATTGTTCATACAAACCTTCGTCCTGAATCACTCCACCTATTAAAACTTGGCCTCTCTTGCGTTACAGTAATCCTTATATTAAAATAAAACCCACTAGGACCCACGCGCACTTCGTAGCTTTTAGCAGAAAATTATCAGTGTTTTCTACTATATAATGCACATAATTTTATACATATAAACCTTTTTCCTGAATCACTCTATCTACTAAAAAAACCGCATCAAAATCCGTTGCATAGTTTTAAAAATCTAAGCATACGAGTACATAGGCAGGAACGCAGATATACGCAGGAAACAACTTTGTTTTATACTATGAAGTGAAGAGAAGATACGATACGCGCTATCGTTGATATAGCCTAACTTGGGCCTGCGGGGTCGTAAAGTGTCGGATGGCGCGCTGACTCGCGCTTAAATAAAATTATGTGCATGAACCTAATTGGACCGGCCCATTTGTGAGACACCTGTACCGTATCTTCTTGTTTTATATTAATTTAAATAATCTAACATTTTAAAGTATCATTTAGATCCTTAAGGCCAAGTTATACTGGTTGGTATAAAACCTAGTCCCTTCCATGTATGATTTTTAACTTGCATCGTCACTCGATCTTACATTTTTTTAATTAGCTATTCTATTTTGAACTCTACTTAGTTAGAATAAGTTTTAAAGTATTTAAATAGGTTTTGTTGTTTTAAGTCCGGGATTATCGCAAGTCGTTACGGGATGAGTAATCGATTCCAAGGCTTTGTGTAAGGAAATTATAGAGCATTTTAATTATGGACGGAGATCGGTAATTTTTATTTGAATGCGGGAGAAATGGAGCGAGCATTATGCGCTAATGAACTTTTGTATCCCGCTGAGATAAAGGTCTGTACACACGGATGGGAATTAACCACCTACTTTTTGTTTTTGTTGATCTGATTTTATCTTTTCATGGTACAGCGTCTGTGATTCAGTTGTGGTACATCTGGCTCATGTTGTTCCGATGATCCTTTTTCAACCCAGGAAAAAATGCGTTACGCATCGTCACCTTGCGTCCCCCGAGTGCAGGGCGGTATGAGAGACTCCCCTGCCAAAGACGGGCGCGGTTATCCCCACCGCGCCCACAAAGAAAAACGTGAGGGTGTTCCTGCAGGACGCTACAATGCCAGGGCAGCGGGTACACCTATGCACTTGTTTCCTGAACTATGATCGGAGAGGGTTATATTTAACACAAGAATAAAAATATTACAGAATGACTCACAAACAATCGGATCAAATTCTACAGTTAATCCAAACTAAAAGTACTTACACACCTAAAGTACCTATTCTTCAATTACTGAGTCACAAAAGCTCAGGCGCATGTATTAAAGTTATTTTCTTCTCACGAAACAAAGCCTCCGTAACTAGACGGCGGTCATTCCGACAGTTTACAAAATAATGTGACATTTTAAAACAATTATACCTTTTTGTTGTGAAATTCCCATTGTTGTGACCGCTACAATTATGTCGCTCGTGTATTCAGGTATTTATAATTGTAAAAGGCTAAATTCGTAACACTGGTTATTATCAATGCGTGCAAAGATATAATAAAGTTGAGGTTTTTAGCTAAACTTTCCAAAAAGACAGAAGACGAATGGGAGACAGAAACGAAATATACTTGTCTACTTGCTGGTGTTTTGTTGAGGTTAACATCTTTTTACAAGCTTTTATTTACTTTCACCTGTCTGTTATCTGTCTGTAATCAAATCTTGCAAGTTTAATTTGAACCACTTCCCGGTGTCCGATTAAGCTGAAATTTTGCATGCCTGTATTATAAATCAGATGACAATGTAATATTTTTATGACATCTTGCTGATCTGATGATGGATCTAGAAGGTGGCCAAAGGAACTCCGATATTAAAAGACACAACCCCATCGACTTTGAGCTCATTTGATTCGTCTTGACGAGTACTTTATGGTGCTAGATGGTAATAATAAGAAAAGCTTATTTTTAAAAAGTTTTTTTAAATTTCACTTGTTTCTCTCTTGCTCTCTTCTCGGTTTGTTACAGTTGTTGAGATTTACTGTAACTAGGTATTGGTAAATAACACAAAAGGTAGGAAAATACACTCGTATGTTCACCGATTAGTTGAAGACCTCTGAACCGAATAATGTATCAGATTTAGGATTAATAGGGATGAGTCTAACATTTTTTTTTTTCGTTAAGTTGATTATTTAAAAATATGCTGTTTTGCATATATTTTATATTTAGTACCTACATTTAATTTAAAACGATTAAGATACAATATTCTACAGTTGTTTGGAGGGAGTTATGACGTCAAAACGTGAATTTATAGCAATGCGAAATTTTTTGTGTCTAGTTATAAAGCTAAGTATGCGTGTGTACCTACATGGTTAAGGTACAGACAGACAGACAAGTAATTGGGCTCAGATTACATCGTTTAATGTGTAATGAGCTCTGTGAATCAATGTCGCATTGCTTTTTAAATTACCATATTTTTGTTTGCTCTTCGAGCTGCAATTACATTCACTAACATTATATTTAATTACAAAATACTGTACATAATTATGTAAATTACTTTTAACATGTTAATTAAACCTAATTTTACTTTAATGCTTTTATATTTGTCTTTTTACGTTGGTAGGATTTTTCAATGCGAGATCTCATCTGTGTTAGTTGCCATGGTCTTACCCAATATGACTAGTGAGTAAAGAATTGACAAAAAAACAAAATGTTCTGAGAGACCCAAAGAGGTAAAGTAAAAGGGCATTTTTAAATTTATTTCTTAATCCATAGCACGTTACACGACAAAAAAATCGTTTTTTAACATTAGTGGTTTTGACTAAGAAAATTGTATTTGTGTTACCAGCGCCTGATAGCCAATAAATCGTTAGTACGAAAGGTTATTATGATAATTGAAGCAGATGTAGAGTAACAGCGGAAGACTAGCGTAGGTCACATGCTGAGCTGATACCTTTTTGCGGCAAGATTTTTTTGTCAATATTTTTCTGTATGAACCTGTGTCTTGTGACAGATAAAATTATTTATTTCTTTCAGAATTAATAGAAATTAATAAATAATGTTCACACAGTTCCCGTGTAAGCAATACATAAGTACAGTTGCAGCCACAAACAGAGCGCATACGTCAAGTCCTCGCCCACTCACAGACGCCGCGCCGTGTGAAAATGCCCAGACTTGTTGATACTTATACTTAGATAGTATTGCGAAGTATTTCATAACATAGCGCTGTCTGTGGCTTTACTTTGGAATTTTACCTTGGATTTACCTCTGTTGGTAAAATTTTGGTGTAATCTTGCTTGCATACCTATGTATATATTCATTTTCTTTTCTAGTTCAGAAGTTGATTGCACAAATGAAGTTAACAATCTTTTTGTCCTAGTGACTATTAGGCGAATACAGAAATATGCCGAATAAAATTATGGGAATCAAATTAGGGCAAACTATATTTATTATAATATTTATGCTTACTGAAATGGTATGCTAAAA
Source organism: Hemithea aestivaria (assembly GCA_947507615.1). NCBI lineage: Eukaryota > Metazoa > Arthropoda > Insecta > Lepidoptera > Geometridae > Hemithea > Hemithea aestivaria. The sequence goes on along the minus strand of OX382324.1, from coordinate 19,218,203 downwards.
GATAATTATGCCGAAATATTATTATGGCAAAACGAAATATGCCCAAGTCGTTATGCCTAGTAAAATTATGACAAAATAAAGTATGCAATCATCATGGGTTCCATTGGGCAGATGTTTTGCTCATCTTTTTACTCAGTCATAAAAATCGAGCTTGGAAAAAGCGCGTTTGATATTGCTGAAATAAGCGAGCAGAACACGCAATATACATAGATATCATTAAAGCCTATAGATTAGATTTAAATGATACTGGTCTGTGCACATATCGAATATTATTGATATCTTCCTTTTTAATTAAAATACATCAGAAAGTTATGGTAAATTGATCCAAACAGACAAAACTAAACTATGAATATGAATGTTGGAATGCAGAAACATTTTATGTGAATCTATATTACCATAGATAAAGCCGGATTTATTGATCTAGAATCTAGATTATGTATGAGGTATACTAAAGCTTTCCTAAGCGTGAGAAAATGTTATATTTAACACACATAACTTTTCAATATTTATAGGTATTTAAAACGTGTTTAAAAATAGCAAAATGAGGCAGTTTTTACTAATATTATATTGGCGAAAGTTGCATGTTTAGTATTTCTTGTCACTCAAACAGCTTAACAAATCGAGATGAAATTTGGTATGTATATAGCTTAGAGTCTGTAGCACAAACGCTTGTTTTCACTTTTCAAAGAATGTAAGAGTGTATCACCCTATCGTATAAGAAATTTTGTTTTAGACAATAAGAAAATCTAACAACGCTTACGTCAAACTGTTGAATGGATTAAGAGCACACAAATAAGATAAAATACGATAAAACATTAAAAAGTTGTAACTATATTATACGGTTAGTGGCGGTTTAATCGCTCATTGCGTTCTCTATAACTTTTATGACGTTAACACCCGCTAAGAAATTATTTCCCGCGAGCAAAGCCAGGAACTCAAGTTACTATAGGTACTAAAAAAGCTATATTACGAATCAACATTATCATAGTTCTTATGGTATGAGAGAGCTGCTAAAAAAACGTAATGTTCCCACTTTCGATTACAGGCGCGGGCGCCGCGCCTTTTAATTTTGGTGTTAAGGGGCATACACGTTGATATTTTTAATACATATGTACCGATTTTTTATTGGTTGCATAAAATATTATATGGGCAAGATGTACTCCTATTTTTTTATTTACGAAAGAGAAATTGTTAAAAAAAAGTAAGATTATTTAAATGTAAGTCTCCCGTTAACGAATAAATTAGAGGTCAAATTAATAAAGTATCAATTGACGAAGAAATTGATGAATCATCTATTTTTTTTAATTTGATTTTGGGTATATTATGATAATATGTTTCAATTTTTAAAAGGGTTGCATATATGCAAGCTCTTGAAGCAGAAATGTAAAGAGAAGTGTCTGTATTCGTTGAAAAACCTCTAGAAAGAAAGAAATGAATTTATTTGCAACCAGACATATGTACACACAGAAACATTGACAAGTGTGCTATATAAAAAGATAGGAAAAAAATAGTCTCAAAAAGGTACCAGCTCAGCATGTGTAGATCAGGTTTGATCTACGCTGGTCTTCCGCTGGTACCCTGTTGTGGTGACCTCACGAATAAAAATCTAAGTATATAAAAGGAAAGAGTGACTGACTGATCTATCAACCTACAGCCCAAACCGCTGAACGGATCGGGTTGGTATTTGAAACACAGATAGATTTTATGATGTAGACCTCCGCTAAGAAAGGAAATTACCATGCGGGCAAAGCCGCGAGCGTAAGCTAGTTACTTAATAAAATAAGAAATATCTATACATACAAAAAACATATTCCTCATAAAGACAATAACCGCTTAATAAAAGTCATGTTCCCGCATTAACGCGTACAAATCGCATGGGAAGCGACAAATGACCCGTGCATAATTTACATATTGTCGCAACAATAAACAAACGCATCAGAGAATGAATGAACGTTAGCTGCGCGTGAGTTTCCGCGTCATCTTGTAATGGAATCACGCATTATCACTGGAATGGTGAAACGCTTATAAGGTGCTTGCGAAATGCGGCTTTTTTGCTGTACTTTTTACCGCAAATACATATTATGTATTCACAACTTTCACGTTTATAATAATTGTAAGATGTAAGATATTCAGTTTTTTTTTTAGTTTTTTTTAGGGGAAAAAATATGGAATATGCCTTTACTAAGCAATAAAAATATATAATCATCTCCACTCTACTTTAAGTTACCTTACAAGAGTTCGGAAGCTTCGCCTTAACAGAGAGCGGGATGATTCCCACGAGTGACGGGATCATATTTGAAATTATTTGGAATGTGGCATTACCTCTAATTCGGTCGAGATTACTGACCATCGCATCGTGTGAGCGATGGGAAACGATTCCGATGTGATCGCCGAACTAGTGAATTACTTTCATGTATTGAGATATAAATTTAGAGATGAGTGATATTGAGGTTCCTTATTTTTTATTGGAAGGTAAAAAATCGGATAAGTAAGTGCAAGTCAGAATTGCCATCGAGGGTTTCGTCCAATTCAAATCAGCAAAAAGTTGTGGTCACTGGGTCACCCATTCAAATACGTACGCGCATACATTGCTTAACTTCGATAATTATTGTATTTGTGTGAACAATAAAGAGTTTTCTATTCTATTCTACGTACATTAAATAGAGACATTTTTACTATAATTTGAATTATAAATGTTCTTACAATCAGCCAAATTTCATTAATATAGGGAAGTACCCTCTGATTTGTGTGCTCATCTTCGGAGGTATGCTCTCGCAGATGATATGCATTGACGCTGCATAATACACGTTAATAAATGTTTTTAAACCAAAGAGTTACTTTGAACGAGCCAATCAAAACTGGCAAATCTCCCGCACCCCGTCATGTGTAATTATGTAGTTTTCATACAGAAAATTACATAGGCGAGGTCTGGTTTAGTCTGTGGTTGCAATCAGCATAGAGGTCAGACTACACTGGTCAGCAAGGCATGTTAGTGTCAGTGGTCACGATAATTTGGCCAAGGTGACCCGCTTCCTATACTTGCCATGATGCGTTCATTCATGGCTACAAGCAGGTTTATTTAGATTAATTGAGCGTGTAATTTGACCATTTTGGTTTTATGCTCATTAATAGATATTAGGTCTTTAATTAAAAAATAATAATCGAAAATACGTATTTTTGGTGTAAGTAAGAAAACGAGCCTAACGCTGCTCATATTCAGTATAGTGCTACCCAGGATTTCACAATGATGTAACGTTCTAGGTGCACTGCACCAAGCTTCTAACTCAAGAGTCATACGATGTTAAGAATCTTCAGCCCAGTAATTTCACTAGCTACAGTACTATAAGTAGGAGTACCTAATAGGTAAGTACTTCATTAGAAGATAAAAAATTCGGACGAACAATTATAAATTCTTACCACCAATAGAATACACATTAAAACATCATAAAAATCGGTCAAGGCGGTTCAAAGGAGATCGATAACAAATACTGCGCACATTTTTATAATAGAAAATATTAATGTCTTGCAATGTTCTAATGGAGAACAAAAAGTAGTATCGAATAGTTTGCAAAGGTCCAGTGAAGCTGGTCACAACTGGATTTAACCTGCCGCTAGATTGTTTACCATTACGACATCGTACAGGTGCACCATTTGATGACCATTCGCCGTCGTTGCAACTGGTGGAAACTTGGTGAATTGGACTTGCGTTGAAATAACTACACTTATTTGCAGACAAATATAGGTATACGATTTTTAAAACTATCGCAAGTGTTCTCCATAACTAAAACAACAATAATTGTTTTAGTTATTGACAAATATATAAACAACTAGCTTACCCGGCAAACGTTGTTTTGCCATATAAATAATTTCCTAGTAATTTCTAGTGTAGACAAAAAATAGCTTACTTATTGGAAGTATGTCGTATGTATTTTAGAATGTGTATATTGTATGTATGTAAGAATGTGGTATATGCGTGAAATAAGCATTATTTTATGGAAAATTTTTTCAAACAAAAGTAAAAAATTAAATTTTATGAAAACATTGTCTCTTATAATTTTTTCATACAACCAATATTTCCATTGACATTTCAAAATAAAGATTCATAATGATTGATTTTTTGGAAACTATGAAAATCTTAATTGTTCAATTACATTTTTTTAATAAAATTAAATTAAAATTACATTTTTATAAGATCAACAACATTTTCGATATAAATAAAAAAAAGTATACTTACAACACAAAATCCGTTGTTATTGAAAGCTCGTGTCACGTGTTGAGTACTTTTGAGGTTATAAAATCACTTGATTAACTAATCGTGCAAAATACACTCAAAATTGATAATATAATTATTATTGATAAAATAGGAATGATTAAAAGTTAATATGAGAGTTACACTGAGATAGCAAAATAATAATTGTCAACGTTACTACTACACTTGATGCATAAACAATAATGATGGCCGACAACTGTGTAGGGAGTGAGAAAGAAAGGAGACCGGCTTCGTTCTCATCCCTACTCCGTGCTGTTTACTGGGTCAGAAGTGACACCTGTAGACATCTGGCGGGGATAACTAATTAAGTGACGATTGATCAGTTTTCGACCGGAGAGGAAAAATTATTAAATTACTAAAATGGCTATTAAAAAATAAGGGTTGATCGTAGAAGGGTGAAAATTGAGGATTATATGTATTTTTGTATGTTGTATCATAAAAAAAGAGAAATTAAAAATTTTGTCTAAAAAAAAAAATAATTAGGGGTGGACTACCCCTAACATTTAGGGGGATGAAAAATAGATGTTGGCCGATTCTCATAGATACCGAATAAGCACAAAAAATTTCATCAAAATCGGTCAAGCCGTTTCGGAGGAGTATGGCAACGAAAACTGTGACACGAGAATTTTATATATTAGATGTACGTATAAAATTTATATTATAAGCTCTTTATTGTCAGTATAGTATAATGTCAGTATGTTATGTATGTCAGTACCTATTAATAATAAAGGAGTCCCTTTGGCGAGGCGCCACTATCGCGCCTTTTAAAGTTAAAATATCTCTATAACATTTTTACTCCTCATAATTTCTTCTACTTAATTTCCTGTTTAATTAAAAAGGAATTTACTTAATCTAACAAATAAAAATTATTTAAGAAATGAAGTACAGTAATAATCGATTTTAAATTAAATTTAGTTCAGCTAAATTCCGCGGGACCATTTATTGTGAGAAGCACTCTACCATAAAAATCCTGAAATTTTTGAAAAAGTTGTGTGGCAAAGGGGCAAAATTGTCGCCTTAACGCTACCGTGTTTTTGGCTATATCCTAAAAAAACATATTATAATATAATATTGTTTCTTCATAAAATATATTGGGGGCAGTAATCAGGTCTTGTTGCAGACCGTACGCTAAACTTGGCACCTGAAACTGCAACGTATAAGTAGGCTACACAACCTATAATTGAGATTTGACTCTGACAGTTTTAGTAATATGTTTATACCAAGTTTATACACAAATTATTATAAACACTTTAGTTTAAAAATTAAATTATCTAAAACTATTTTTGTATGCCTTATCTAAATTTATTACAATAACCTGTAGGCGGGGTAAAATTTTCGATTGATTTAATAAATATCTAATACTGAATTACGACTTCCTGTAGATATTAATTACATTGTAATATTCATTAATAAATACTATTAATGCAATTTAATCATTAATATGCAAATAAACAATTCAATCATTTAAATAAATCCTAATAATTCTAATAAATTTCGGAGAACGTAATTCAATTCAGAAAAGTTGTTCCATGAATATTGTAACTCAAATTAATTGTAATGCATTTTTAATTAACGTATAATAATAATTTGATTCTAACGGAAAGGCTCATAAAAGGAGACTTCCACGCCTCTTCATGTTTTAAATTAAACTAGCTGCGCCCAGCGGTTTTACCTACTGTCCGCCTATGTGTTATTCCAGGGTCTAAGCTATCTCTATACCAAATTTCAGCTCAATCGATCCACCCGTTTAGGCGTGAAAGAGTAACAAACATACATCCAAACATCAAGACATCCATACATTCTTACAAACTTTCATGTTTACAATTATGCTAGCTGCGCCCAGCGGTTTTACCCATTTTTCTATAGCCTATGTGTTATTCTAGGGTCTAACCTATCTGTATACCAAATTTCAGCTCAATCGGTCTACCCGTTTAGGCGTGAAAGAGTAACAAACATACATCCAGACAACTAGACATCCATACATTCTTACATACTTTCATGTTACGTGAGCCTTTGGGCTAAGTGTGACTGAGCTATTAACGCGAAATGGAGCGTCGAATTTATTATGATTTGTTTTTTCAAAACAGAGACACATACATCTTCATCCAAGTTCTTATTAGAAGATTAGTCATACGAAAGTTAGGTCTAAATGTAGCCACGCGACCACAGAATCACCTGAACATAGAACGGCCAATAACAATGAGTCACCCACCTGTAGTGAAAGCATGCATTTACTACACTTAACATGTGACATCAACATGAATTTGGAAATAAGCTCGAGTATTATCCACTCGAGATGTACAACTTCGAATATTAAATGTGAATTTCAAAATTTTATGAACTTAATGAACCAACAAACCAATGTACAAAAATTTATTAACCAACTACCGACTTCTTTGATCGATTTTAATAAGCGAGTTTTTGTAACAAAAGGATGTCATTAATAATAACTAACCGAACTTACGGTTTTACTTGCTGAAAATATACAGCTGTGCCTGTGTGTAAACCTATACACAAAAACAACCACCACAACCACAAACCTACCACAAATTTTTAACTTAATTGGTTGTGCCATTTTAGCATTGTAATTATTCTCATTCTATAAGTGCTTATTAAATTTTCACATATTATTTTGTTTGATAATAATTTTTTAACACTTCGTCTTAATGTTCGCCCTAATCTATATATGTGGATCAATAAAGTGTTTCTTATCTTATCTAACTATGACTGGTCTCACACGTACAAACTTTCGTTAAATAATGTTAGTAATGTTTCGTAAAATGAGTTACCAAATCCTAACCAAGTGAATACGTAGCTCACTCACAGAAATGTTTGCGTTATGTCATTCACTTGTAGTGTATAGTGAAAGCTATCACCAATATCACGTAACCGCAACAAGATTGGATGACACGCCACCCGCGGCCACTTACGGCTGTTCTTTGTTAACCTGTATGTTGTGTAAGTAATTACTCCTCCATCTGTTGTTATGTCATTGGAAGTGGTTATGGGTATCGACCTCCTCCACGATGGGTCGATGATACGGCAGCGATCGCAGGACAGATCATCGAACTGCTCAGGACAGAGTCGCATGACACGAAGGGGTGTCTTTACCCAGCAGTGGGATGATATAGACTGACAATGATGAGGAAGTGGTTATAGCTAATTGACAGGATTTTTTGAGCTAAATATTTTTGGATTGGGTCGAGGAGTGAGAAGAGACGGTCGAGTGCTTCGGTATACCCGCTGCCCAGCATCGTTCAGCAAGAACACCCCCAGGATATTAGTGGGTATCCCCAACGCCCCGCCGAATCTATATATAATTAGTCTATTTCTACATATATCTTACTTAAAATATTATGAACGCGAAAGTTTGTAAGAATGTATGGATGTTTGGATGTATATTTGTTACTCTTTCACGCCTAAATGGGTGGACCGATTGAGCTGAAATTTGGTATATAGACTTAGTTTTGGTACAGGCTTAGACCCTGGAATAACATACAGCGGGTAAAACCGCTGGGCGAAGCTAATATAATATAGGTGAAACACCTACTAAGCTTTAATTTTCGAAGAATATACATATCTTCATTTTGAGATTCTAAAAGTTGTCTTAAAAGTCACATAAAACGCGTCTACGTCGTAAGTTATTCAAAGGTAGTAGCAGTTTTTCGCGATTATCTTGATTTCTATTGATCCGATGACGATATGTGTGTTACCGGTGATGACTTACGGCACCGAAACGTGGTCCTTTACTATTGACCTCATCTCGAAGCTCAAAGTCGCCCAGCGAGCTATGGGAAGGACTATGCTCGGGGTTTCTCTACGTGATCGAATCAGGAATGAAGAGATCCGTAGACGAACTAAATTCACCGACATAGCCCAGCGGATTAGCAAGTTGAAGTGGCAATGGGCAGGCCACATAGCGCGTATAGCGGATGGCCGATGGGGTCGAAAAATGCTCGAGTGGAGACAATGGACTAGCAAACGCAGCGTAGGACGTCCACCCACAAGGTGGACAGACGACCTTATAAAGGTCGCCGGAAGACGCTGGATGCAAGTCGCTCCCAACCGGTACATATGGAGGTCCAAAGGGGAGGCCTATGTTCAGCAGTGGACATCTTACGGCTGAAATGATGATGATGATGATGATGATCCCCACCGCGCCCATTTTCCTCTACTTGGCGCCTCCAGCGCAGGGGGACGAAGTGTAACGCATTTTTTCTGAGTTTAAAATATGGTGGTAGGTTTCAGCCTTGGCTAGTTACTACCCACTGGAGCCACGAGCATAAGCTAGTTTAATAATTATTATAAGTTTTTACTTAAATTCTTTGTTAAAAAATTAAATGGTAGAAAGTGAGGAAATAAATACCTGTTCTACGAAATGATTAATTTGGTTGTTATGAATACGTATTTTTAAAACTGCATAATAACGCATTGTGTAACATCAATTTGCGATGTTTAATGAACTCTGATGCAATGGACGCGCACCTTTTTAATTTTAAACGAAAAAAGGAAATAAAATTATTTTAATTTAAACTTTATCAAGACGTGATAAGGTTTATAATATTTTAGGTTTTAAATGTCTGATTTAACCGCATACAAGGGGGAACTGTCATTATGAAATCAAAGGAGCACACACATGACGCTATACCTATATTTTTGAGTACCTACAAATTATATTCGAAAAGTTGTCTTGATGTTACGAAACTTTACTTTACTTTCTTTTCGACAAATTAGTGTCACAATCATGTTTTCTACCATTTTGATGAGAAACTGTAAAAGCACAATTTTTCCCATATGAGCTTTTTTAAGTCATCGAGTTGGTCATACTAGTGGTGCATCATTTCTTTTTCAGGAGGTTCTGTTTTCCAGGTACATGACCTCTTGGTTCGTATGATTATTAAACATTACGTGATGGTAGAATACTCAATAACAATTATGTTGGATTCCGCGTTTTACACCTTAAATGGTGTGTTAAATCACGACAACTTTGACTGGCAGTCGGGCATTACGCGTTTTCTTTTAAATCCGTTCTACTGAATACATTTCTTATGTAATTTTTGAGGAAATTATTAAGCTACATGCTTTACTCACTAAAAATATGTTATTAAGAATGCTGTAAGATTGTATACTTGTATTTTGTGTGTATTATAGGTATATTTATAGATTCAATCCCAACTTTAGAATTAATTAAAATATCTACCGTACTAAAAAAAACTGCCGTGCCAACGGCCGACCACGTTTACTAACTAAAAATTAGCCGATTCAAAAATTTTGGTCACTAAATAATTAGACATTCAACTTGGGAAACTTGGGTGACTTAGGAATCTTCAAGGCACGAGTAAACAGGGGAATTTGTTAAAAAAACCGTACCTATTGTAATAATTTATACTGCTTCTGCACTTTCCATCAGGTAAGATAATATGAAACGTAGGCCCATTTTGTATAATTAAATATTAGTAAGAACCTCAAGAAAATTATACAAGCTACCTACAACAACAGCAGATTTTATATATTGCGCATATAAACCATTTGTTTATATGATCAAGGCCGTTTCCTTTTCCTTGCAATATGAATTCCATTCAGTTCAATATGTACTCATTGAGTGAATTTATCGCCGAGACTTTAAGTGCTTCATTTAAATATTTATCGAACTGGAATAGCTTAAATGTTTATAATAATGCACCAATTGAATAGTTAGCTTTAAGTTTTAGTTTTGCGCAACCAAAAGTTTTTTGTGCAAAAATGAATAAACAATAAATGATTGGCGACCTCTGTGGCGCGGTGGGCTAATACCCGCTTGCAACGCAGAAGATTGCTGGTTCGATTTCCGCACGGGAGAAATGTTTGTGTGATCCACAGGTATTTGTTTCTGGTCTTGGTGGTTTTCTATTATAGGTATGAAGTTGCTTAGCTTGGGGTTAGGTGACGCTGTGTGAAATGTTTATTATTATTATTTAAATTTTACTTTTTTTTTTAATTTCCTGTCAATAATCAAAAATGAGTAAGACACATGTTTTAATCATAACTTTAATACCGCTCGACCGATCGATGATAAAACTTTATTTAGAGCATCTGAGTATCATTGTTTGTGTGGCTGACCTATTAGTTTAAGATCGTCAAGCTTACCTACTGCCTAAAACATGACCTAATGACTGCATCCTAAATATCGTATAGGAAAAACAGCCGAGACCCACAGTTTTACGTGGCTTTCGAAACACGGTAATGTCCTACGAAAAAAAAATAAAAAAAATTAAAATCTCTATAAAATACAAAGTAACATAAAACATCATCACCTCAAATGATGATGACAGGCCGCAATTACTAAAACAATCAACATCTACCATTGATACCATGACGAAATATACCATTAATCCACATTCCGAAGGATCATCTGACGAATTATCTCGCGGAATGATACCATAATGAGGACACTCGCACAACTGCGCAAAAACACATTCAAAGGTGAACTACTGGAATTAGCTTACTGAAGATAGTAGTGAAGCAGTCATAGTAGGATCACTTGCAGCCCTTCTGCCCGTTCTTCGCATATATTAGATACTTACTGCATGGGCGGTAGAGTTTTAAAATATTATGTAACTCAGTTAAAATTTAGTCGCAGAAGGAATCTATTTTAACAAATTAATTTTCTTTGACTTTGACACACACTAAACTAACACACAGTACTCTCGAACTCGTCTTGTTCATCTAATTACTTAAAGTTAATTACCTCCTCAGTGTATCTTTTGCCCGGCTGTAGCCTTTAGGGCTTAAAAGGGGCTGAGAAAGAAGATAATGATCATGAAGTTTGTGTATATGTAAGCGCGGTTATAGGCTTATTGTGTCTGCTTCATTTCTGTAAAGAAACTAATTCTAGTAATTTAAGTTTCTTTGAACAAACGTAATTATTTCTTTTTCTCGTAATCCCTGTTTCGTCGCGATGTGACAGTGGACCAGTAAATATACCTTCATTTAACTACCATTAGCTGCGTATTCATGTTTTACTCCATTTTTACATAGCTACGTAAACATCGTGATTTTTCCTCTCGCAATTATCTTGAAGGGTCCTTGGTAACATGGGTTGATAAGTTTAAACAAATTCTTTAGTAAATAGCTTAGGATAAAGCTATCCGCGGCAAAATTATGTTAATCTTGGAATTTTAACTTAATAGGTTACAATTATTTGTTGATCTTTTGAACTGACTTCAAAAACCTAGGACAGGTTTGCATGTTGTCGGAATGTTTTTATGTTAATGATCGGACCGATTTGGAAAACTCATTTTTAGGTATTTCTTTGTACCTAAAGGATTGAAAAATAGAATAGCGCTTTTTTGTAGAGAAAAGATATTAATACATAAATACATAGGTAAATACATAAGCTGACGATCCGCCTGATGGTGATCAGTTACCGTCATCTATACACATATAAGACGACTAATCTAAGAAGTCTAAGACAAATATAATTAAATACATCTACCTATTTCGATTTTAATTTCTCTGCAGTATTATAATTAATAGAAAATGTTAGAAAGCTCGAGTATTCGCTAAGCTTGCTAGTAGCAATCACTCGCACCTGTTGCAAGCTAATCTCGTGGGAGATCTCCCAGCTGCTTGATGCTGACCATTCTATATTCTAAGCGTTAGAACCATGGGACAGTTAACGTAGGAGAACAGCCGTGATGATCCTAAGTTATAACACCACGTATATAACATAGAGGATGACGCAATTTGTGAAAAATCATATGCTAAAGATAATATATTATGTATGTATATACCGCGCTTATATGTCATTTCTGTATGAAAACAAAATCGCCAAAACTTGGCGGGGTGCGGGAGGGTGGCTAGGTTTGATTGGCTCGTTCAGAAAATGTCACTGTGTATCCATTTTTTTTCATTCTATACAATTATAGCCATTCCAAAGTTCTTAAGCTATCATTGGTTTCAAGGTCGATGGCGTCGTGAGTTAGTCGCATGCTGATATGTACAGGATGTTTCGATTGTTTAGGGTTGGCTCTTATGGGAAAATGATTTGGTGATGGAATCGAAGTGACGTGTGCTAACCTTGTGAAGATTTTCAATACAAAGAAGATAAATTTGAATGGTGATCGTATCGGAGACTAATTACAAACGCATTTAACAAAGCAAGAAACTTTTTATAACCATTAGGATGTCTAAATACTTTTTTCTCAAAGCGGTGATTTCCGAATGAGCGGTAGAGTCGCCTTACAGTCCTAATGCAAATGTTACTTATTGCCAAGGTATCTATCACAAATTTGGCATGTAATTAAGACCCTTTTTTCGACCCTCGAAAATACGTTTAACGTCGTCACCCAACGCCAGGGGGTACAGAATAGTATGTAGGATTCCTATATCACTAGATAGCCGTGAATATAGCCACTAAAAACCGCGGGATGCGCCTGCGAAGCGCCATAATTTCAGGGCTGCGAGCATGTCGTAACATCCGCTGTGCGACAGAAAGAGAGGGAGTACGTAACTTATACTTTAGAATAACATATTTAAATAGGCTATGTCGAGTAAAACCGAGAGCAGTTAGTAAATCAAAAGTCGAAGTACGAGTATATTGAGTTGACATTTTAAATGGATAATTAGAACTAAAGCTTTATGCAACAAGACTTTATACAAGTGTAAATCTAGCTTCAAATGTAAATCAGTATTAAATTGGTCCGAGTATCATGATAGCGACAAACCGTGGGAAAGGATATGCAGGACCCATTGACCAGTCGCCATTCTAAATTCCATTTCTGCCCTTTACGCGCTATCAATACCCTGGACCTTAGAGCACTAAATCACCATTAGGCTGTTAACAGTTACCACACAGGGGTGTGGTCGGTTCGGTATTGGATTATTATTTATAGATACTTATTGATTATTACTTTTAGATATCTACAAATAAAGTACTTTTTTTATACAATCAAGCAAGACGCTCTCCTGGTGGTAAGAGATAACGCTGCCCATAAATAGTACAGTGCTACCGAGCCATATACAAGAGAGATATATACCGCGCTTAGGTCATTTTTTGTATGAAAACAAAGTCACCAAAACATGGTGGGGTGCGGGGGAAGGGTGGCTAGATTTGATTGGCTCGTTCAAGGTGACGTCACAGTTACGCCACAGATTAGGTAATAGTTAGAGGCATAACATGACTTTCTAGTGATGTGGTAAAGTCGCTATATCGTATCGATAAGAAAATATAAGTTACTGTTATTCTTAAGTTTAATGAGAAAGTTCGTTGTATTGTACTCGTATACGAGAGATATTTTAATATAACTTCAATTATTGTTTTATTATAGCTTAAATGTTTTCTCATCTCTATTACCTCCCAAAGTACCCTAATAAACATTTTATATAGTTTCACTAAAATATAAATAGGTCCATCGCTCGCATAAAATTTTTAGTCCTAATTTTAAAAAATATGCGTGCGAATACGCACACTATAAGAATAAACAATAAATGTTAGATAGCGAATTATTTGTTTTTAAATTAGTGACAAATTTAACATTATGTATTTTAAAAGCTTCGTTACACTTCTCTTATTATAAGCTTCATAATAACCATTCATGAATTAAATACCAGTACCTAACCCTGTATAATTTTAAACCCCGATAATTTTGGTACTTTAATATACCTAATACCAACCTACTTCAAAAATTTCAATAACATTTTTGTCGATAAAATTTGTGGTGTAAATTTAAATTTGTGTCTTATCACTAGTTTATCCGGGCGTAAGAGAGAACGAGATAATGTTATACAAATTTACCAAGAAAGAATGAGACGAAAAGAAACTTGGCCATTTTTATATTGCATTTTATGTTAAACATTTTTCAATGATTATTATCGGAATAATAACTTGCCTGTGTAATAAGATTTCGTCTTTTGCGTAACTGAATGTAGCGCTAGTCTTTCCGCGCCTTTTTATTGAACAATACGGCATTTTTATTAATTATTTTTCATTAAGTATGTGAATGTCACGCTGTCAATGTCGGCCGTGGAATGAACACGGAAAAGAGGCGGAGCTACGAGCTTATGTTGATTCAGGCATATGACTTGGCGACTGTTACCTCATTTTAGCTTCCATCTCTAGCTTTATGATCTGTGTACCGAGCGCACTGCGCCAACGCTTATTACTTGAGAGTCATAAGATGTTAAGACTTTTCAGCCCAGTAATATCACTAGCTACAGTGCCTTCTTGCCGAAGCACAGTAATGTTTGCACACCACTGCTCAGGCGGTAGAATAACAGGCAAATAGAGCAACTAGGTAGGTATTGCCGAAAAAGGCACTGGCAACTTTCTGGTGAGCTGTTATGCATCGCTACCGATCTTTAAATCGATGTAGCTTACTTACTGAGGCCAGTTTGGTACAGTAAGACATATAATATGAAATAGCTAGGCAGAGACCTGCAAGGAAGTTACCATTGACAACTTGCTACATTGCTGCAATATATGTAGTTGCTATTCCCGCATAGCTACAATCTAATAACCCTATGGTGAAGGGTGAGGTGGTGAGATAGTGACAGCTATTAATTACAGACTGTTTTCCTGATTTTTATGATAATGAGACTAAACTTTTGAACCCAGGGTCTCAGTATTTATGCCGGACATACGGATCACCTACGTAATATAAATATACTAGCTTATGCTTGCAACTTCGCCAGCATTAAATAATGCATTCTTAACGGACATCTACGTTTTAAAACCTATCTGTGTGCCAAATTTCAACACAATCGGTTCAGCGGTTTGGGCTGTGCGTTGATAAATCAGTCATTCAGTCACTCTTTCCTTTTATATATTTAGATACACCTGTAATATATAACGTGTGGTTTGGAATGCTAAATCAACTCGTGAATGAATGGAGGTGCACAGGTCTCAAGCTACGGCGCAGTATGCGTGGGCGCAAGGCCGGCACTTGTCTGCGAGATTGAGTGCACTACATCATCTGTTCTCATAGATACTATTATAAAGCTTTGTAAAGCTTTATTGGGAAATTATATCATAATTATGTTTTATTTAAATATGGCCTGAGTAGATGTATTTTCATGCAATTAAGTAAGAAGACACGCAAGACATACGTGTAACGCCTTAATATAACTATGCATACCTACACTACTTAAATAATCTCTCAAAATTTGTTGAGTGATTATATGACCTGTATAATTCGAATATCTATTATAGCAACGACCGCGATCAGGTGATCTCATGAATAACTCTTTGATTTTACGTTTATTATAACAAAAGCTTCGAAGTTTTATCTACGGAAGAATAATAGGAAAGAGGAATAGCCATCAAACTACATTTCCAATCGCATAAGATCGCATTGAGAGTAAAGCCTTAATGTTCGCACTTAGTGGAGCACACTACGCTGCTTTATACATTTTTTGATTCTATCAATAATATCTGCCTCCCTAGACAAACCGTCATTTCAGCACATTTTAGGCGATACACAAGGGCTTTGCACGTGTGAATGAATGAATAACTCTTAATTGAAACACCACCAAATATGCTGAAAACTGAAACTATGACACATATGTGGGCACAAACTCAAAGAACATTTTATTCTAATAGCCTACAATGTAATCTAAACCGCAATGCAACCGACCAACCGCTGTCGACTGCATTTTAGCTGACGCCTGTTTTAATGCATCATTTTATAAAAGCCGATCTGAACTTTTAAGCAATCAGCAGAATAATCGGATTACTTTCAATGAATAATTAATAAATAATAATCGTTGATAACGCGAGCTATAGTCCAAGTCGATTTGTCGTTAATCTCTGCTTACTGTCATAGACAATTTGTCTTTTATTAAACTGCTTTCTGAATGTTTAACTTTCTAATCGTGTGATTGATTCTAGATTTAGGAGCTTCTGTGTTGATCGCATTGAACACCTTTTTCTTATTTTCATTTGGTTTTAACACTAGTATTTTGATATCAATAATTAACTCTTTTTTATAAGGTTTTAAACCTAAAGTTGAACCATTATAATATTACATTTGGCAGTCCAACAAAGTTCTTCTGACTTAAATGGCACGACATATTATTCAACATTGGCTGAACTTTACCAAATGTATAAAATGAAAATTACATACATTTACTAAATTACAAAAATATTGATGCAACACTTGAGAAGTTTTCCGATTGAAACTTACTCTCAAATAGGTACTCTACAAAATGTTTCTGATGTTTCGTGAAACTATGAGCACGTAAATTGATTAATCTGTACTTATATTGTGCGTGACTGTTCCATTAAATCAGTACCTTCTAATAGAAGTGTTACCCAATTCGCCTGGCAGGCGGTAATTTTGAAGGCACTCCTTGGGAGGCCTGGGGCAAGTTTTTATTGAAATGAAGAGGGCCGAAGCGCGGACCTTGCGTTACGCTGAGGACCACCTAGACTCTTTTAATTAATAGAAATTGTTAAAGAGTATTTCATACTAAATTTTGTTTTGTGCTTTCTCCTTGGAGGTCAGTGCAAGCTGTAAGTTTTTTAATGTGTTTTATTTTTGGTCGATTTTTTGTCTTTCGAGGGAAATTGATCCGAGGGCCTTAGGTATTGAGTTACTAGCTAACAAGGTTTGCTTCAAAATGTTACTTTCAAACACTTAACTCTTTAATACAATAGTTTTAATACAAAAGTCTATTTTCAAAAGATGCAAAGTACTTATTCTAATTCCAGGTTCAATTAAACGGAATAACGTTAGTTTTACAGTTACTATTTTGTTTAATCGCACCAAACATTGTGTTAATAGGCAGACACCACTCATCGTTAAACACTTTTAAAGAATACGTTTTTCTAGTCTGTGCGAACCTAATTGTCCTACTTGTATGTACGAGACGTTTCATATTATGTTCGTATATAGCTATACTCCGATATTTTTATATATCTTTAGCAAAAACCAGCTTCATAATAATGAAGAGTGATTTTCTACTCCCTCCTATGTCATTGTCAAGTTACAGGGAATATTCATAATTAATGCCCTGGACTCTTATCATAATGGCTGACCTGAGCTGACTGAAAAAGAGGTGGCTGAAGAGTGAGGAGAGACATGCATCTTTGACAGATTTTAGGGATGTCTATTTTCGGTATTGGGAGAGCACAGACTAAAAACGAACGGTCTTATCGCAGTTGGTATTTCGCACAATCGTTATTTTAATGAGGAGAGTACCTATTATTTAAACTTGAATTCATTTATGTTTTCAAAAAAAATTGTTAAGTCATATCAAAAATATAAATGAAGTCACATTTATGTTTTTGATATGATTTAACTTGCCCTCACTTTTGTTGTTTGTGCCCGATATCTACGAGTAGAGGAATGGAATCGTGCATTGCGCGTGCGCCGAGCAATAAGTTTATTGTGACTATTGTGTAACGCCATAAACAAGTGAGTGCCATTCATTATCGGCTGGCAGATGTGGGAAGATGTTGATGAACTTTTTGAATTAACTTGCTAATTGTTAGCATGGAGGAGCAATGGGGCACAATGCGGCGGCTAATGGATTTTTAAAAATATTTTGAGGTTTTTAACTGCTACCTATAGCTCTGAAATGTTGCACAAGATTATAATACAAAACTCTTTATTGAACAATATAAAAGAAAATTGAGTAAGCTTGAAACAATTATTAATTTATGTGCCTCAAGTCTTTTTGAAAGAAAAATGGCACTCAGTCAAAATCTGCTCCTAAAAATGATACATAATATGTTGAACTCTAAGTTTAGAACTTTAATCTAATTTTAAAAAGCTTTCGATTAAACAAAGCAGCCATTAACTTTTTAATACATTACCCAACACGACATATGATCAAGAAAATGCCCAATTTTAAACTACACATCGATCCCATACACCAGAACCATACACTTTAACCAGCAACTGCTAATTAAAAATGGTTAAGCTCTGCTTTAAAAAGTTCAAGGCGCGATACACATATCAAATCAGACACCGTGTATTGTTGTACGGTAAATGTTTGGACGTCCCGTCAGTCAGTCAGTTATGACCGGAGGCTGACTTGATTCGACGCGTTCATTTCTCGTGTTTGACAGGTGTAATTAACTAGATAATGCCCTCTGGCATGATGGTTGAAATTTAACTAATATGTTTTGTAACATTGCTCTTACATCATTATAATAATAATAATTGGGGTATATACTCCAACAGAACAGGTTACCCTACTTACACTGTCAGAGTCAAATCACAATTTATAGGTTGTGTAGCGAACCTATATGTTGCAGTTTCAGGTCGCCGAGATTACTACAGGGCCTGCAACATGACCTAACGACTGCCTCCTACATATCTTATAGGAAACAGCCGGGACACACAGTTTTGCGTGCCTTCCGAAACACGGTAGCGTCCAGGCGAACTTTTTGCTACACACTGAGATTTGAACCCAGGGTCTCCGTATTAAAAGCCGGACGTATGACCACTGGGCCACGGACGCTACATTATATCTTTCTTATTAGCTGTGCCTAGAGGTTTTACCCATTGAAAAGTATATGTAAACTAGCTGCGCTCAGCGATTTTACCCGCAGTACTTATGTGTTATTCTAGGGTCTAAGCTATTTCTATACAAAATTTCAGCTCAATCGGTCTACCCGTTTAGGCGTGAAAGAGTAACAAACAACCTGACATCCAGACATCCACACTTACAAACTATTACGTTTATGGATTTGGAAGATGTGTGTTTTTCCAAGGTCTAAAAGAGAGGGTACCATAGTATGTACTAGACTCTAAACCCACCCGATCTCTTTTAGACAACGATGTTGGACACATTTTGCTGAAATTTGATTTCAATATACTTTTGTATACATTATTATATGTTTGACCACGATTTCGCGTCATTTTAAGCGACGATCCGGTCGTATGTGTTAATAGCATTCTTAACCTATAAGGCGGGATAAATCTCTCCACTTGTGAATAAGTGCGTTCCTGTGAACCAAGCTTTAAAATATTAATCAGAAATTATTGTTATCTCGTTTACTACTCAAGAACATTTCATTTCAAAGTCATAACTCATAAAAGATAGTTAATAACAAATAGCAATACGTTATTAATTTTGTAGGCTCTAAACTAAGGCTTTAAAACTTTCACTCTCTTCTTCCGTTGAAAGGTTCCTTTCCATAGGAAGTAGTATTTGTTTTATAACTTTGTGAAATCGTTTCTATGTAGTAGATTGATGTATTAAATTTAATACTAGAGATAACATTAATATGAAAAATTATGTGAACAGGTAAATGTAAAAGCCACATACAAAATAACAAATTATAATTATGCTTTAAATTGAAGATACTACATAATATGTATAAATAACATGAAAAACTTTTCAATTTCATTTATTGCATAAACTGTACAGAGAAAGGTGTTACATAATATTAATTCTAGAGTTACAACAGTTTCGTCCTGATGAACATGCAATAGTACAATATTTTATTTTGGTGCACTACAGATTATAAAATATGATTAATTTATTGTTCAAATTATTACATTATTTAATTTATCCTTAAGAAAGTCGTCAATACTATAATATGCTTTAGATGTCAAATTTTTTTTCAATTTACGTTTAAATAATACAATTGAATTCACTTCTAGTAACGAGTTTGGTAAATGATTATAAAGTGCAGGACCCCTGCTGTATACACTTTTATTAAACAGAGCAGTCCTGTGAGAAGGCATACAAACATTATTTTTGTAACGAGAACTTTTAAGGAACTCAAACTGGTGTAGGTTATTTCTTACAAATAATACGGTCTCATAGATGTACAGGCAAGGAAATGTCAAAATATTGTGTTTAATAAAGTATGGTTTACAGGAGTCTGTCATTTTCAAATGGCAAACAGATCGGAGACATTTTTTCTGAGCTCTAAAGATAGTTTCCCGATTAGAACAGTTACCCCAAAAGATAACTCCGTAGCGCAAGGTTGACGTGACATGTGCATGGTATGCTGTAAGAACTACCTGTTGGCTGACTAATTTAGAAAGCATATATAATGCATACGACCAGCTGCTCAACTTAGAACAAACAACCTCGGCTTGTTTGTTCCACCTCAACTCACTATCAACATATAAACCTAGAAATTTAGTTACTTTAACATTATTTATTTCAGTATTCATAAATTTAATATTCGATGTCAGTGGTTTATACTTATTAAATGTCATTATATTAGTTTTGTCAAGATTAATTAATAAATTATTACATGTCAACCATTTAATTATATTATTTAATGCCAGATTTATGTCTTGTTCTGGAGGTTTGTTTTTTTCGCCAATAAAAATAGCGGTACTATCATCTGCAAATAGAATCATTGGATGAGGAATAGCTTGAGGTAAATCATTGATGTATGTGATAAAAAGTAACGGCCCTAGCACGCTTCCTTGTGGAACTCCATATCTAATAGAACGTTCAGATGAGAAGTAATTAATTTCTGTTTTTGTTACGGGGCATACTTGTGTAATCTGTGTTTGTTGCGTACGATTGCTCAAATATGATTTTAGCAAATTTAACACATTTCCTCTCACTCCATATGATTCCAGCTTAGTCAACAGTACATCATGATCCACATAGTCAAATGCTTTGGTTAGATCCATATACATTGCGAATACCGGTACTTTTCTTTCACGCCCTGTCATGACTATTTTCAAAAAATCATATATAGCGCTATTAATCGATTTGTTCTTTCTAAACCCAATTTGCTCATTTATCAGAAGTTTATATCTTTCCATGTAGTTGTATAGGCTGTCATGAATATATTTTTCAAATATTTTTGAAATGACTGGGACTAAAGTGACTGGTCTGTAATTACTTATAATTTCCCTGTCATCCTTTTTGAATAATGGCTTGACAATAGATACTTTTAGCCTATTGGGAAATACACCGCTGTCTATGCATAGGTTAATAATATAACTCAGTACCGGTGATATGATTAAAGCTACGAATTTGACAACCTTAGTCGTGATATCATCGTAACCTGTACTCAAAGTATTCTTTAGGGACATTATAACTTTAAAAATTTCTTTAGAAGTAGAAGGCGTCATTACCATCGAGTTGATCATATTTGATTTAACATATGCTGTTGCGTCTTTTATATTTTTATTACTGGATTCAACTAAATTTACATACGTAGTAAAACGTTAATAATACCTATATATAAAACCTTTTAAAACTTCCCAATAAGGAACTTTTCTGTTTTTCTATGAAGATCATTTCTAAAGAAGAAAATCGACATACAAAATTGTTTTACGGTCAATTTTAGTGAATTATATTTCTTTAGTTTTTTTAAAATGCAATTCGGATTTCTAATCCATTAAAATCCTATCGTCATGAACTACGAGTATTTACTCGTTTTATAAGTAACAAAGTGTTGTGCAAATTGTGGTTCTCTAAGTGTTCGCGCCGATTCTTCGGCAAAATATAAAATATTTAAAACTACCCGCATTTTATCCCATCCTGCAAAAAATAATCCACCGCTGCACCGCTCCGCGCCGCGCCGCGACAGTACGAGTTCGCCGCTGGCATCGCACGCCGATCCGCCGCCCGCTCTTGCCACAAAACCGTTAAACCGCGCCGCGCCGCTATTGTTAAAAACACTGAAGAGTTCTGGAGGTGGACTCTCTCTGGGATTCTGCGCCCACCAGTCACCAAGGAGGATCGCACGAAAACTATCTCCACCGGTGCAGCATTCCAAGGTTAGTCCCCGAACCCACCTATTTTGATCTACAGTCCTCGCATTTATTATAATTACCACTGAGTTGCGGCTGTACTGCTCAGCCGACAGTGGCCCCCTCATAGTTTTTGGCCTTCGAGCCTGGATACCGCTCTCTTGAACCTTCAGTTCTAACGTCTTTTCAGTTGCTGTGTCATTGTGCCACACAACTTATTTCCGCAAACCGCTCATATTTTTATATTTCCCCGCTAAAATCGGCAATAAGCCTCAGTAATCTTATATTTCCCTCAGAAATATACAATTTTAACGCTAAAAATCTTATTTTTAGTTTTAATTTCGTCCGCCATTTTGTACGCCACTTTGCCTTGTATGTCCGTTGAGATAGTGATTTTGCATTATTTTCCGTTATTTAGAACGCTAATAATTATTATTACTATTTTAACTACAAATTGTGTATTCCATAAATTAAATAATGGCTACCACTAAATCTATCGATATTAGTTCAGATCGAACTCTCAGAAAGCTTCATAGAAAACGCGATGCAATATTTTCAAGATTGCAAATGATTTACAATAATTCTAAATCCGCATTAACAGATGAAACATCTCAAGAATTGTTCTTGGGTGGTGTAGAATCACTTGAGAATTTGCGAACCGAATTTCACCAAATATTAGATGAAATTGCAGATGTAGAATTAGTAATTAGCCCAAACGCTGAGCCCAACTATCAAAGTTGGACTTCATTCGAAGAGTTGTATTGTTTTTGTAAACGGGTCGCATCCAAACTAAAACAATCCTCTAATGATAATTCTAAAACGTCAGCTACGCACGCAAAATCGAAGATAAAACTGCCTAAACTTGAACTAGTTAGTTTTGCTGGCGAGCCAACTAAATGGCCTATATTTTATCATTCATTTAAAAATTCCGTACACGAAAATCCCGATTTGACCGACAATGAACGCTTGCAATATTTGTTAGGTAAGCTGTCAGGCCGGGCGCTCGCTGTATGTACCGGGATCGCACCGCACGCTGAGAACTATAATATAATATGGCAGACGTTGGTTGACAAGTTCGAAGATAAGCGTAGTTTAGCTAACTGCTACCTAGATCAGATACTTGATTTTAAACCATTTAATATCGCAACAACAAAGAATCTCGATCTATTTTTAGACAAATTCTGCTCAGCAGTCGCATGTTTAAAGTCATTAAATATTGATAATTTATCTGACTTTATTCTTTTACATCTTTCTTTGAAAAGAATCGATTCAGACACCGCGAAATCATTTGAAATGCATATGCGTAATGTACCTATGCCTTCATACAGTGATTTTATAACTTTTCTCCGCGAACAAGTTAAAATAATAGAACGCACCGCAGGTCCTTCGAGTAAACGCACCTATGTTGAACCGCAAAATAAAATCCCGCACAAATCTACAACCGCATTAGTATCGGCAAATTCAAGTTGCATTTGTTGCAAAAACACTGATCATTTTAACTTATATAAATGTCCGCAATTTATTAAAATGTCAGTAACCGAACGATTCAACTATTTAAAAGAAAATAAAGCTTGTACTAATTGTCTGAGTGTCTCTCATACAAATACCGCTTGCAAATCTATACATACCTGCCGCTATTGCAGCAGCAGGCATCATTCACTAATTTGTCGTAAACAAATGACGTCATCCGCTACCGCTCGAAGCGACGAGCCGCCGCCGGCGCAGGCCGCCGCTTCCACCTCGCTTGTCTCCGCGCGTGTTCACACGGACGCAGAAATATCGCTATGTAACGCGCGGCAGGTTACAAATGTTAATGAGACTTGTTTATTAGGAACAATACAAGTAAACATTATTGATAACGATAATCAACCGCAAACTGTTCGTGCTTTAGTGGATCCGGGATCCCAAAGCAATTTTATAACCGCTGCATGTTGCAATAAATATAACCTTAAATTAAATAAGGTTTCCCGCGTCGTAGTTAAAGGTATCGGTTCCTCGCCTAGCCCTATTAAAGGTGCTACGAATTTAAAAATACACTCTCAACTTGATCATAACGTATCACTCCAACTAGACGCTTACGTCATCGACCGCATCACGGATAAATTACCGACGGCTCCGATAAATTCAGACGCTCTAACGCATCTTCGTCACGTCGTACTTGCAGATCAGGTTTACAATAAGCCGGCCGACGTAGATATACTTATAGGCGCTCAGCTGTTCGCTGATATCGTCTTATCTGGACGCATAACGGGACCGCCAGGTACACCTACCGGATTCGAAACTATATTCGGTTATATGCTCATAGGTAATGCTCCAACGTTAAATAATAGTAATTATACGACTAATAACGCCGCGACTACTATTTGCTGTTTTGTCGAACCGGAGCCACCCATCGATACCTTACTACAAAAATTCTGGCAGTTAGAGGAGGTGTCGTGTGAACCTGCCCTTAGTCCAGCCGCACGTGAATGTGAGCAAATATTTAAAGATAATGTTTCCCGCGATAGTTCAGGCCGTTATATGGTTAATTTACCTTTTACCCGCGATCCTAAAGTGTTAGGAGATTCATATGCAACCGCAAAGAAACGTTTTTTATCGCTCGAACGAAAGATTGATTCTTCCCCGAGCTTCCGCAACGACTATAATGACATTATCAGTGACTACCTATCGAAAGGTTTTATTTCGCCGCAGCCTGACGACAACCGGTCTGAGGGCTATTATATTCCGCATCACGCCGTCGTGCGCGCTGATAAGGCGACCACCAAAATACGTATGGTGATGGACGCCAGCGCGAACACAGATACTGGCGTTTCTTTAAACGACACGCTTCACGTCGGTGCAAATTTGCAAAACGATTTGTTTCTTATCTTGCTCGACTTCCGCTTATTTGAAATTGCTTTCACATCGGACCTAAAACAAATGTTTTTGCAAATTCTAGTTTGTGACGAACATAGAAAGTATCAAAAGTTTTTATATCGCTTTGAAAATACGTCACAGATTACCGCGTACCAATTTAACCGCGTATGTTTTGGGCTCCGAAGCAGTCCGTACCTCGCCATTAGGGTTGTCCGCCAATTATGTGAAGACGAACGTGCGTCTTTTCCCCGCGCCGCTCAAGTCGCCAGTCGTAATTGTTACACTGACGACTTATGCTACTCCGTGCCGACCGTTGAAGACTCTCAACAGCTTAAGGAAGAGCTGCTGGGTCTGTTCACGGCCGGGGGCTTTGAGCTTTTAAAATGGTCGAGTAACTCCCGCGAATTACTCGACTCGTTACCGCAGTCGCACCGCTATGACACGAACATCCAGTTTGATGACGCATCGCAAGCCCTTAAGGTACTCGGCCTCCAATGGTCACCCGTCACTGATGAGTTCTCTTTCACAGTGGCGCTCACTGAACGACCGTGCACAAAACGCAATATATTATCGGTTATCGCGCGTCAATTCGATGTCTTAGGACTTATTGCACCGGTCATACTTTACGCAAAATTAATATTGCAACGCTTGCACGTTTTGAAACTTGATTGGGACGATGAACCGCCGCAAGAAATTATTTCTTGTTGGCAAAATTATGTCAGCGAGCTTCCTCTCATAATGCAACTCCGCTTCCGCCGCCACATAGGTGTCACACCCGGTGACAGACTGTCTATAGTGGCCTTTGCAGATGCAAGTGAGAAAGGATACGGCTGTGTCGTCTATGTAAAGACCGCAAATTCTAATAAAGACGAGCCGACTATCTCACTTGTATGCGCAAAGTCAAAGGTGAGCCCCCTTAAGACAGTGTCAGTCGCTCGACTGGAGCTGTGCGCCGCCTTACTTATGTCTAAGCTCGTGCGCCGCATTATAGACACATACAGCCCGCGTCACCCTATAGCCGATGTGTACTGTTTTACCGACTCGATGGTCACCCTGCAATGGGTGCGCTCATCACCGCACCGTTTCAAAACGTTTGTTGCAACTCGCGTCACCAAAATTATCTCAAATCTGCCCGCGAAATATTTCCATCACATTCCGGGAGTTGAAAACGCTAGCGACTGTCTGTCGCGTGGACTGACGCCTTCTCAACTCGTCGCTCACCCGACTTGGTTCTCTGGACCGGCCTGGTTGCAGCGGGGGGTCGAGGAGTGGCCGATCACGTCTACCGCTGATGTCACGGATCAGGAAGATCTGCCTGAATCAAAAACCGTCTCCTTACCCGCGTCCACTACTAGTGATGAGGTACATCCTCTGTTGGAATTGTCGCTGCGTGTTTCTACCTGGACAAAATTATTAAACTCGATTGTTTACTTATACCGCTTCATTAATAAAATACCGCGATCAAATTCCCGTGTCATAACCGCAGAAGAACTAAATTTCGCAGAAGTGCAACTTTTGAAAGCAATTCAGTCGTCGCATTTTTCTGACGAGATAAAGAAATTAACCGCTAACAAACAATGCTCGCCCGCGATAAATAAACTTACACCATTTCTCGACGAAAATGGCTTACTTCGCGTCGGTGGTCGGCTACGTCACGCTGACCTTTCCTACGACCAACGAAATCCTATTTTATTACCGCGGAAACATCACGTTATAGATTTATTAGTAACGCATTATCACCGCAACAATTGTCACACCGGTCCTGTCGCACTAATGTCCATACTGCGACAGAAGTACTGGATACTATCGTGTCGTAATATTGTCCGACAAATTACACACAAGTGTAACTTTTGTTTCCGGACGAAACCTAAATCGACCTTCCCTCTGATGGGAGATTTACCCGCGTGCCGTGTAAATGAATCGAAGGCATTTTATTTAACCGCGACTGATTATGCCGGGCCCTTATCTATAGTTCCGTATAGAAGACGAGGCGTCCGCTCCATTAAGGCATACTTATGTATATTTGCGTGCTTAGTAACCCGCGCACTTCACGTTGAAATAACAACTGATTTGTCAACCAACTCTTTCATATCTGCATTCAAACGCTTTATATCGCGCAGGGGTACAGTGTCATGCATGTACTCAGACAATGCTGGCACATTTAAGGCCGCAAAAAGGGCACTGTCAGATGTTGACCATTTCACACTGTCAGATGAATATAAAACCGCACTCGCTAACGAATTGTCTCAACGCAGAATCTCGTGGAAATTTAGTCCACCTCGCAGTCCACACTTCGGTGGTCATTATGAGATTTTCGTGAAATCGGTTAAAACCCATTTATACAGGGTGATCGGCTCGCAAATTCTCACATATGAAGAACTTTTGACTGTGATTGCGCAGATAGAATGTGTTGTAAATTCACGCCCGCTTACACCTCTCAGTGAGGATCCATCTGAGCTCAGCGCCTTAACTCCATCGCATTTTCTTATGTCCACACCCTTGACTTATTTACCGACGTACAACACGGATGAAAATAATTTGCTACGCCGCTATAAATTATTAGATCAAATGATAACATCATTCGCTAAACGGTGGAAGCTTGAATACTTACATCAGCTTCAAAGTCGAGGTAAATGGAATACACAATCGAATCCTATTAAAATAGGTACAGTTGTAGTTATTGTAACGGATAACACATCACCGCTTCATTGGCCACTTGGCATTGTTGTTTCTACAATTTATGGCAATGACAAAATCTGTCGAGTGGTTTTAGTCAAAACCGCGACTGGTGTCTACAAGAGGCCAGTCGTGCGTCTTTGTCCCTTACCTTCCCAATCTATATATATAAAAGAAAGTCGTGTTAGTTACACCACTTATAACTCAAGAACGGCAGAACAGATTTGGCTGAAAATTGGTGGGGAGGTAGCTTAGGACCGGGGGCGTGCTATAGGATACTTTTTATCCCGTTTGGTATGATTTGAAGAAAATTTTAACTAAAAATAGTTATGAATGAAAAACAAATGACTGTTGCCGAAATTTGACAGCTGATTGTCATTTTGACGTGTATTCTATTTTCAAAATTTGACGTTATTGACATAAGGAGGTCGGTGACTTGGTTTGTAACTTTTTGAATGTGAGTTAAATTTGAATAGTAGAATAATTTGATGGAAATTTAAATGGTAGAAATTTAAGAGTTGAAAAATGGTAGAAATTTTAATCTAAGAAACCATAGATCATCAAATTCGGTCCAGGCGTTCTTGAGTTATGAGTATAGAAACTTTTACGAAGTACCAGGACACCAGAAACATGTAGAGGATGTTCGGCTCATTTTTTTTTTTTTTTTTGTATTATAAACTACTTGCTGGAAGTAACACAAAACGTCATAAAAACAATGACAATTATAAATTTTGAAGTTTGATTTGTTTTGGTTGGAAAATATAATATTTGCAGATAGTTATACAAATTAGATTAACAATGCCGCGACCAAGACAATCGAATCTTTACCAACAAAGCCGAAATGCGACTAGGATGCGGAACATTGCGAATGAAAGGACAGATGAAGAACAAGAAATTGCACGTGAAGAGAGCCGCGTTAGTATGTCTCGGCTGCGAACTTATCAATCACATGAGCAACGAGAGGCAGCCCGTGAAACGGCACGCTTGGCAATGCGAAATCATCGAGTAAATCTCAGAGTTGAACGGTTAGATAATGTAAGACGCACAAGAAGAAATGTATCAAGTCCTGATTTAAATCGAGCAGCGTTTCGATACGATTGCACCAATGATTACTGGCTGCATACTAGCGTTCAAATTGGGCCAATGGACATTGTTTGCGAGTATTGTGACGCATTGAAGTTTTCCGGAGAAACGCAAGGATTATCCTGATTGTTAGTGAAAACTTGGAAAGAAGAGATATTGTGCTGTCACGTCGCGATAATGGGCAACTGCAAAAAATATCAGAAACACATCGTTCATATGACACGTTGCAATACCCGCTGATGTTTTGGAAAGGAGAAGATGGATATTATTTCCATATCAAAATGAAAAATCCATTGAATGGAGAGTATCACTATCATAGTTCGGAAAGCAATTGGCTATTTAGTGAGGTAGTCACACAGCCCACTCTTTGGCTTTAGTATTGTTATATCTAGCGTAGGTACTGTAGTCTCTAAACATTGTAGATGTAAAGTATTGATACAATAAATATATGAGGCATCGCCTTGCAGTTTGTATCACCCACTACCCCACATTTTTTTTTACTGTGATGAAGTAGAAGACGAGCAAGACGCTCTCCTGATGTTAGGAGATAACGCTGCCCATAATCAGTACAGTGCTACCAAGGATTTTAGAATGATGTGAAATTCCAGGAACACTGCACCAACGCTTCTTACTCAAGAGTCATAAGATGTTCAGACTCTTTAGCTCTAATTTCACTAGCTACAGAAGCCCTCCTACCGAAGCACAGTAATGTTTGCACATCACTGATTAGGTGGTAGAATAACTGGCACTGTTGGGGCTCCCACCTAGACGACCTCCTGCAAAGAAAGTCTACCCCCGATAATTAAATTAATTTAAATAAAAACAAATATTGGGTAATTTTATTACTGTAAGGCGGAACGAAGTGCGCCGGGTCAGCTAGTAATTCATATTATTGCCTCCCGTGCCGCTTTTTAATTTCCTTTAAAACCCATTGTTTTAAGGCCGGGGGCAATGTTCGCGCCGATTCTTCGGCAAAATATAAAATATTTAAAACTACCCGCATTTTATCCCATCCTGCAAAAAATAATCCACCGCTGCACCGCTCCGCGCCGCGCCGCGACAGTACGAGTTCGCCGCTGGCATCGCACGCCGATCCGCCGCCCGCTCTTGCCACAAAACCGTTAAACCGCGCCGCGCCGCTATTGTTAAAAACACTGAAGAGTTCTGGAGGTGGACTCTCTCTGGGATTCTGCGCCCACCAGTCACCAAGGAGGATCGCACGAAAACTATCTCCACCGGTGCAGCATTCCAAGGTTAGTCCCCGAACCCACCTATTTTGATCTACAGTCCTCGCATTTATTATAATTACCACTGAGTTGCGGCTGTACTGCTCAGCCGACAGTGGCCCCCTCACTAAGCACAGAAAAGAATAGCTGTTAACGCCTTCCGTTCCTAATAATAATTATGTTACCTTTAATTACGTGAAGTATATAAAAGTGTGTAATTGTAAGTTTTCTTGTGCATGTGAGAGTGAAAAGTTTTCCCATCCGATGGCAGTCCATGTTTGGTTTGACGGTGAAGGTAGTTTAGTATAACTTGTTGAGTTTTCTAGTACTTAGCGGTTTGGCGGTGAAATGCGTTTATAGGCTGCATCCGCTTTGTAAATCTAGCTATAATCTTTATAACCTAGCTACTAGCTAGTCATCAAAGGAAATATGCGCGTGCAAATCCGGTGCACTGCATTTTTTCAATTTAGAAAACTCTTTATTGTTTCACCACAATTAAGAGCTTAAATCTAAATAAACAGTTTACAATAAAAACTGTGAGATAATTGGCGGTCTTATCGCTAATAGCGATGACTTCCAGACAACCAAGTCTCTTCCAATTATTTTGAATTGTTTGATGAAAATCGTTCAACTGTTGGGGTGTACAGAAAAATATAGATTTCAAGACAACAACTAAACATAATATTGTATTTATTGTCTATAACTATCCATATGTTATATCCGTTATCCTAACCACCCTAACACAAGCATTAAGTTGCTTAGCTTCCCAGGTTTTTTAGTGGGTATCCCCGCCGCTCCCATCTTTGGCGGGGGAGTCCCAAATACCGCTCCGCACCCCTCGGCGTGGGGTGATGATGCGTAACGCATTTTTCCTGGGCAAAAAAAAAACAAAGGGGTTAGGTGGCGCTGTGTGAAATGTCCTGAAATACTCGTATTTATTTATTTTATAATTTTACAGGGGCAAAAGTTTATTTCTTATTTACACCTGTGACCTGTATACTGAACCGATTTAGCTGAAATAAGTTATATAAGGCATAAAGGCATAATAAAAATATAACTAATATCACATTAATATTATAAATGCGTAAGTTTGCAAATGTGTGAGTGTGTATGTTTGTTACTTCTTCACGCCTAAACGGGAGAACTGATCGAGCTGAAATTTGGTATAGTGATAGCTTAGACTTTGGAATAATATATAGGCTACAATACAGCGGGTAAAACCGCTGGGCGCAGCTAGTAAAATATAAGACTAAAATAAGACAAAGCCCTTTTAGGGTCAAATGAATATTTTATTTTGTATCTTCATATTTATTATGTTAAAAACTGGATTTTTATCGAATCTGAATCGCCAACAAGAATGCGATTTGAATGCCATAAACGCACCCAAGTTACCTCAAGTTGAGAATCAAGTTAAAGTTAACCGGCCTTGTGACACACTGACACGACTCGTTTTATATATAAACATTTGCTCACGTTTGTCTGTTTGTATTGATTTACTTGTAGAGATGGGCCATTTTTATATTGCACTTGTAGAGCTAACATAATGTTCTGAAGTGTATGGGAAAGATGTGTAATTTAAGAATGGTTGAGCAGTACAGATGTTTGTTGAAGACGTTGTTTCTGGTAGAGGTGATTCTTTTGTTAGCTTAGGATGAGGTTATTGAGTTGTTTTGTATTTTATATTGTATTGGAACATCAAATACAACCTACGAGTACCTTTAAAAGTCGACAAAATATTAATAGTAAAAACCCTGACAAAAATGTTAAATCCCATTAATAAATTAACTGCATTTTACAATTTTTATTTACTTTCACCTGTCTGTTGTCTGTCTGTCTGTAATCAAATCTTGAAAGTTTAATGTGATCCATTTCCCGGTTTCTGATTGGGCTGAAATTTGGCATGCATGTATAAATAGGATGAAATGCGATATTATGACATCGAGCTGATCAGATGATGGAGCTGGAGGGTATGGCCATAGGAACCCCGTAATTAAACGACGCAATCCCATCGAGTTTGGGCTCATTTGATTCGTCTTGACGAGTACTTTATGATGCAAGATGGTAATAATAATAAAAGCGTGTATTTAAAAAGCTTATTTTTAATTTTACTTGTTTGCTGTTAATATGTATTTTTTTTATTATTATTAAAGAGAGAAGCTCTCGTAATGATGTCCCATAAAGACCCGTTAAGAGGTTTTATCATTTTAAATGTTTATAACAAATGAGAGTGAAAGCACAAGCACAGTTTATTTTAAGGTCCCTTTTAACCCATTAAAAACCTGCTTCTAAACTTGTTAACCAAACATATATTTATTAGCATACCTTGGCCCTGTGACATACAAACTGACGGATTTTCTTATTAGATGGTAACGGTTTGTGGTTAACGACCACTATTATCTTGCATGTCGTTCTCTTCGATGCACGAAGAAGTTTGGTGACAGGAGAGTTGAAAAATAAATTGCAATTCTATTGTTACTGAGGCCGTTTTTGATTGACAGATTTTTTTAATACTTAATAGGCCTACGTTTGACCATATCCCACCTGATGGAAAGTGAAAATGCGGTCGACGATGGATCATGTAAGATGCCTAGAAAGGTACCTATTCACTCGTGCCTTGAAGATACCCAAGTTATACCGGTCGGGAAACACGGATGACGGCAAAGTGTTCCAAATGCGACCAGTTCTCATTAAGAACGACGATTTGTATGGAATCCCTACAGTACCTCAGAATTTTGATTATTATCAAATCAAAATTTGTTATTAGTTTTCGGAATGTCTGTCCATCTATGAGTATGTATATCTTAGATCTATGGGACCACTGCATCGGTATATGTTTTTTTTTTCGATCCGCCAAACCGACCGCATCACTTAATATGACATGAGTGAAAAAAATGTACAATTATATAAATTTAAACTTCACTCAGCGGCATTCTAGAGGGGAACACAGCATGCAATTAAAATATATAAAAGGAAAGAGTGACTGATCTATTAACGCACAGCTCAAACCGCTGAACAGATTGGCGTGAAATTTGGCATACAGGTAGGTTTTATGATGTAGACCTCCGCTAAGAAAGGATTTAGCCACGTGGGCAAAGCTGGGAGCATAAGCTAGTTAAATATAATATTATTAAAGCTAAGTGTTTTCAAACAAAAAATAATTTTCCATAACAGTTAAGGCTATGGTTTTAGGTGTCTTCGAGTAAACGTTGAACATAAGAAAGATAAATCGGAACCTCCCTTTTTTGAATTCGGTTAAAATGACTCAAGTGATGTTCAATTACTCAATAGGCTGTCCGGTATAATCTGTTAAAGGCAGCCTCCGACGGGAAATTACTCCACATCGAATTGAGCACAGATGGCTCAGTAATTTTGCAATGACCATGTTTGATCCTTTACCCTTATAGAGAATTGATGACAAAAAGGCGCGGCGCTTTGAAATTATAAACTTTGCGCTTTGCCAAACAGTGGAACTATTTCTAGTTGCTGCAATAGTTGCTCTGTTACAGTCTCAGCACTGACAACTTTCTGGCAACTAACTATAAATATTTTATTTTATATAATGAGTCACCTGTCAGTCTAATATAGATATATTTTCCTTTCCTGCTTGATTGACTGAAAGAAATCGCTATTAGCGATAAGACCGCAAATTGTAACACTTTTCAAATGTATTAATTTTAATGTTAGATGTTGTTTGTTTCATAACTTTATTGTACAATAAATAGTTATCTATCTATCTATCAAATGTTATATCGGCAGCGGTCATAGCTTTATGAGATCGCTAGTTGCTATAAAGTTGCGATATGTTTGCCTAAAAATGGGATAAAATCTATCCAATCTCCTTTATAGAGTCTTCTTCGTCTGCTCGAGTCTTGTCGAGTCCTTCCTCTTGTACTATTTAAATAGAAACAAAATTTCATCCGAATCGGTTCAGAGATTTATGCTTGAAGAGTTAACAGAAAGACAGACAAACACACAATCGCATTTGGGTGATTCCTGAGAGTCAAAATTTTACGTGTCTGGGGGAATAAACTACACGTAACATAAAAATTCTACCCAAAGGTATTTTTTTCCTGTTAGTCTAAGGTTCAATCTACTTAATGCATGATAGACATCAGGTTATATTTAGCTGCAAGTATCTAAAAAAATGTAAAAGCCCTGAAATTTGATTACCGTGGGCTGTCCCTTACACATTTTCGGAACAAAATATATTTTTTACACTAATTTATAAAAGGAATTTAATTAATTCCTGTGATCAAAGCTGTAAAGGGTGAACTGTTATATGATCAAAAAAATACGCGAAGGCTGTACTCAGCGTAGTTTTAGAAAAAATAACTAATTTAGGTTTGTCCCCGGACAAAAAGTAATTCCCATGGCGCGCGACATAACTACCCACATTTCACAAACCACAATACTTAGAAGCTTGTACGCACGCTATTGGCTAACTTCGATTGCGCTCTAAGCTAAGAAAGTCTTTAAGTCAAAGTTAAAGTGGTGTCAGAACCATCAGGAGCAAGTGAAGATGGATATACTGGCAGCCAAACATAGTAGTAAAGATTTTAGTACTTTTTGGAAAAATACAAACCGGTTAAGAAGTCGCCCTGGTTTCCCTGTGTCTGTAGCCGGGGATAGTAATCTTAAAGGCATTGCTGATAAATTTAAAAATCATTTTGTAGTTAAGTCACCACTGGGGCCATCTTTGTCACAGATGTTGTCGGGCGGTGTAAGTGGGGAATATGTAGGTACTAGAATATTGGCAAAAGATGTGTGTAGGGCAGTGAAAGCTATATCAAAGGGTAAGTCTCCGGGCCATGATGGGCTTAGTGTGGAGCATTTACAGTATGCGGGGCCTCACATATACAGAGTTTTGGCCATGCTATACAATTTGTGTATATCCCATTCATACCTACCGCCTGATATGATGAAAACTGTTGTGGTCCCTGTGGTGAAAAATAAAACAGGAGATTTATCAGATATAAATAACTATAGGCCTATTTCATTGGCTACGATTATTGCAAAAGTGTTTGATAGCATTCTTAATGTGCAATTAAATAATTACTTAAATATGCATGACAGCCAATTTGGTTTTAGGCCAGGGCTGTCTACAGAAACAGCTATATTGAGTTTAAAGAGTACTGTCAAATATTATACTCAGAGAAAAACATCTGTTTATGCTTGTTTCCTTGACCTCTCCAAGGCATTTGACCTGGTTTCGTATGACAAATTATGGGTTAAAATGAAAGAGCAAAGTGTACCAGATGAACTGATTAACATTTTTAAGTTTTGGTACCGAAATCAGGTGAATAATGTGAGGTGGGCAGGTACCTTGTCGGACCCTTATAGGTTGGAATGTGGTGTGAGACAAGGAGGGTTAAGTTCTCCCTCTATTTTTTGCTTGTATATTAATGGTCTAATTGAGGTCCTCAGTGAGCAGCATATCGGATGTCACATAGATGGAGTCAGTTTCAATAACATTAGCTACGCTGATGATATGGTGCTCCTGTGCGCCTCTGTTTGCGGGCTGAGAAAGCTGCTAAGCATATGTGAAGGCTATGCACTGGAACATGGTCTGATATATAATGTCAAAAAAAGTCAATGCATGGTATTTCAGGGAGGCCCAAGGAAAGTAATAGACATGCCTTCTATAAAACTTAATGGGGTGCCCTTAGAAAGGGTAGATGTATTTAAATATCTTGGCCACTTGGTTACACCCTCTCTGAAAGACGATGCAGATTTGGAACGGGAGAGAAGGGCGCTGTCAGTGAGAGCAAACATGGTGATCCGCAGGTTTTCACGATGTTCTAGACAAGTTAAAATTACTCTTTTTAGAGCATATTGTACATCTTTTTACTCGTGCAGCCTGTGGTCTGACTTTACGCAAAAAACGTACAGCGCCCTTCGTGTCCAGTTTAATAATGCATTCAGGATGATGATGGGTCTTCCTCGATTTTGTAGTGCATCAGCAATGTTTGCAGAGGCTGGTGTAGAGTGTTTCTATACAATAATGCGAAAGAGAGGCACTTCATTTGTACGAAGAGTACGAGGAAGCTCCAACAGCATGCTGGCTGTGCTGGCGTGTAGGCTTGATTGTCCATACATTAACCATTGTTGTAAGCTGCACGTTGAACATAATAAATAATAATGTAAACATAATAATAATAATAATATATTTTTGAAATAAGTGACTTTGTACATGTTAGAATATGAGTTATGTTACTTGAAATAAATGGATATTTAATTTAATTTAATTTAAACATAGTGAAGAGAGGTTCCTCCTCTCGTTGTTATAAACTGGATTTACGAAGGTGAGAAATTGATTACCGTGGTTTTGGTTCACTAGATAATTGATTACCTTTTCCATGTTTAAAAATATTTTTTTATCCATTACGGTTTTTTGACTAGGGTGTGCAGTTAGGAAAAGGGTATTGTTTATCATATATTTTATTAATTTTGGTCTATAATTATGGTATTTAAAAATATTGACAAAAAACTATACAATTTTGATTTCCATGGTATTGATTCTCATGGCATTTTACCACGGTGATCAATTTTCTCCTGAGTTTTCTTGCGCATTCTTTCACTTTTTACCCAACTACAGTGAAGCCGCAGGTATGGAAGTGATTTTGACAGTTTATATTTGTATATTTCATTATTTCAGATATTTTTTTTATATTTTATACATCAGATTTTTTTTTATATTATAGTAGACAGCCGCTCTGGCTTATGCGGCACCATTATATCCCTACATTAAAAAGTCGCTCAACGAGCTATGGAGAGGGCTATACTCGGGGTATCTCTACGTGATCGAATCAGGAATGAGGAGATGAACCAAAGTCACTGACATATCTCCGCGGATCAGGAAGCTGAAGTGGTAATGGGCAGGCCACATAGCACGTAGAGCGAATGGCTGATGGGGTCGAAAAGTGTTCAAGTGGCTACTACAGGCAAGCAAACGCAGCGTAGAACGTCTACCCACAAGTGTGGCAGACGACCTTATTTAGGTCCCTGAAAGACGCTTGAAGCAGGTCGCTTCCAACACCGGTGTTATATATGGAGGTCTAAAGGGGAGGTTTATGTTCAGCAGTAGACGTCTTTTGGCTGAGATGATGTATGATAAAAAAATAAAACGAAACTATGGGCTGACTGCAACTTTCATTTCAGATTAACCTAACTAATGATAAATGTACAATCTGATGACAGCTTCTGGAGTGAATCCTGTCAGTGACTGTGACTGAGAACTTAATCTCATATTCTAGGACTAAATATTCAATATTTTTACATTGTTTAAGACTGCAATACGTTGATTTTATTTAGTTTACATGATTATTATATAGAGAGCCAATATAGACCTTTTTAATACTTTTTGTTTGGTGTATATCTGTTTGGATCACCGTTTTTAATCATTTCTATTTTATATGATTAGTATGTAGAGGTCAATATTTAAATAATAACATAGAATTCAAACAAAATAGTTTTAATTTTGATTTCCATGCCACACTTTATTGATTCCCGTGGCACCAAAAATTTAAATTTAAATATCTTCTGAACAAAACAAGTTATAATGATGCCTATTTGATTGATGTGCTTATAATTATGGGAAATTTGATGTTTTACATGTAAAATGCAATAATACTTTGATTTAAAATCTGCCACGGAAATCACTTAAATACGCCCGATCTCAGGATTTACCCATTTATAACATAAAGTATGGATTAACTTGTATAGATAGATTGTTATTTTATTACTTTTGATTTATAATATTGAATATTATTCATAAGTTATAGGAAACGGTGTAAACAAATTATGTAAAGACATTATGAAATTATGCACATCCTTTCATGGCAAACACTTTCACTGCTAAATTAAGCACAATAAATAAACACGGATCAACCATTATTATCTCATTTCCCAAAACTAGTGATTAAATCTATATATGGCGCGTTGTTTTACCAGTTTTACATTAAAATGCAGCTTTCTCATTAGTTATAACCATGGAAATATATCGAAATAGATGCCGCTTATGCACTTTGTTTTTCCGTAGATTGGCGTGTGGCTGACCTGTGGTTAAAGAAGTGTTCTTTACTGCTGTAGTGGCTGTGGTGATGTTTGCTTGTTTTTTTCTCTCTGAAGACATTTTTAACCCCCGACGCAAAAACGACGGGGTGTTATAAGTTTGACGTGTCTGTCTGTCTGTCTGTCTGTCTGTCTGTCTGTCTGTCTGTGTGTGTGTGTATGTGTCTGTCTGTGGCATCGTAGCTCCCAAACGGATGAACGGATTTTGATTTTGTTTTTTTTGTTTGAAAGTAGAGTTAATCGAGAGTGTTCTTAGCCATGTTTGGTGGAAATCGGTCCAAGATGGCCGCCGCTACAAAATGGCGGATTACTTTTTTCTTCCACGACCCCCTCAATATGGGTATCAAATGAAAGGGCTTAACGAGTAGATTACAGTCCCCTATATAAAATTTAAAATCCAAGATGGCCGCCATACAAAAAATGGTGAAATACGAATTGCGTTGGGGGTTTTTTAAATTTTTAATTTAATTCACTTGTACCATATATATTTACCATAGGAAAAAGGGTCAGTGACATCTTTGCGCTGTCGTCGCGTTTGACTTACGTGTAGCGTGTGTCTTTAAGTGATTAATGTTCGACTTACTAAAGACTACGATATAATATGTACGTCCATGAGAGTAGTAACACTCGCGCTACGAGTGGTCAGCGTAATAATACTGATTTTTAGGATACACAAAGATGACAACCTCTGTAGGTTGTCTGTTTATTATTATCTATCGCCACCAAACCTGCGGACGTGCTAAGGAGATTACAGTATAATGTTTCGTCAATTATTATATCTAAGTCATAGTACAGGAGTGGCATCATACAGGGAACAACACCTCGGATCTCCGGAGTCGCTTTCCGATGTCGTCGGCAACCCCAAAGGGCTGCTGAGATTTTTCGGAGAGCTTGGATGACTCGAGTGATACAGCACCGACCCGCACGCAAAATTGGCCAAGAGGCCTAATTGCGGAAAATTGCCCGTGTATCAGTATCATATCTAAGTGCGTGATGTGCAACGGGATGATCCAGACGTCGCGGTTTCTATCTCGATATATTTTTGTGAATATAGTTCTATCGGGGAAACAATGTCAGTGTGTACTCGATCTCAAATCAGATGTCGTTTTGAGAGCGCACGCTCTGATTGCCATCATGTATGATTGGTACTATATTATGTGTTTTACCCGGTTACATGTAATTAATAATATACTCACCTACTCGAAAATTATCAAAGTCTTGAATGATTATAAAAACTTTGAAACACAGAAAAAAAAATGTCGTAATAATTTATCGTTCTTATCGCTCAGAGTGATCTCTTCTAGGCAATCGTATACGGAGAAAAAATATACAATACTGAAAAGACGGTATTAATTTTGTTCAGAAGAGTATATATGTCATGGTCCAAGTGATTAATGCGGGCATTATTAATAATGCCCGAGCATTATGTATAATGTCTAGCTCTATCGGGCCAAGTGATTAATTATTATCTAAACTTCATTATTTATCACAATGCACGGGCATTATTAAATGGCTATGTGATAAGTGGGCAATTTGATAATTGTGCTAAATTTATTTTTACTGTGGTGCGGTAAAAATTTTACTGCGGTGCGGAGGCGGTGCGGGGAGAGAAGAACGCGTGACACGCTTGGACCAATCACATACCGCCGTTCAGCGTGCGGTACAGAATTAAATTTAGCACAGAATTATAGGCAAACCGAAATCAGTTGGTTAGGTTAGGTTTGAACAGTGACCACAATGCGCGAGCCGAGCGAGCGAAGCGAGCGTGCCGCGGCAGCGGCCGGCGAAGCGCCATATACGAGTTGTTTTTGATACCTTGTATTACTCTGCCCAAAAGGTGATAAACATTATGTATAATGCCCGGTCGAAGTGATTATTTGAATAATTATTATTAAATTGCACTCTCATATTGGGCATTATTCATAAGGACCGGGCAGTATGTATAGGTATAATGCCCAATTTATCATTTGGTCCATAACATATATAACATTCAAAAATCTATGAGCTCCAAAGACTTGTGCCTATTAAGTAGGTTCAAATTTAAAATAGAATACGAATATTGCAGATCTATTCATAAACAACGTAATTATTGAACACAAGTGAAATTAAAAAAAATCTTTTTAAAAACAAGCTTTTATTATTACCACCCAGAACCAAAGTACTCGTCAATACGAACCAAATGAGCCCAAACTCGATGTGGTTACGTCGTTTAATGACGGAGTTCTTTTGGCCACCTTCCGGGTCCATCATCAGATCAGCTCAATGTCATAATAATATTGCATTGTCATCCGATTTATACATGCATGCCAAATTTCAACGCAATCAGATATCGGGAAGTGGATCAAATTAGACTTCCAAAATTCCAAGAACTTCAAAGAGAAAATGCAAGCTATATTTAATATAATTATTTTGCAACATCTGGTAATGTCGACAGGTGCAAAGATAGTTAGAATCTCTCAACTCGACATATTTCTCGCTATCTGCGGTTACTGGCAAACATCTTAACTATGCGAGATTTGAAAGCTTAGATTAACCGCGGTTAATTGGCGGATATTGATGAAATTCTGATCTTTGCGCAGATTTGTTTGTGCGAAACTTTAATTCTAGTCTTGCATAATATGTGCGATGATTACTTTGATTGAAAAATGTTAAACGACTTAAAAAATAATATGAATAACAAAAAAAAGAGTGTGTGTACTTATGTACACGCGTTAGAAGTTATACTTCTTTGGCGTATGGAAAAATAAATAATAAATTATTAGTATCATCGTCGTATATGAAATTGATTTAATAAAAACACCAAAATAATATTTATTTATTCACACTGTTTAATTGTACCCTTACAAAACACGTGTTCTAAATATAAAAATACTAGAATATACAACTTGAACATAGTTATCAATTTTCATGCATGCCACCTAGAACTAACTTCACGATGTAGAATTTAGGTGTCGGTGTGCGCGCGCATCGTAAAAATTCACTCTCATCATTTTTCTCTATCGCGCCAAAAGAAGTATAACTTCAAAAAAATTTGGCAAATTAAATAAGAGTATCAACAATTAATTATTAAATTAGCAATGGGAGGAAAGCCAGTTATCTTCAAACCTTAAAAACCTGGTAAAATTTATTACATTTTAAGAGTTTTTTTGCCAATCTAATCAATAAGTAGGTACCTGTCTGCATTTTGTCTGATATTCTTTACCACGAAACTACGAAAACCACACCTAAAGGGTTTGAAGGCCTTAAAACAGTTCCGTATCCGTAGATCTTCGCTCCGCAACAAAGCAGCTTCCCTAAGAATAGCGGGATCGTACGCCGTTTAAATTTTATTAATTCTAATTTTAATATTTTCATTACATTTCACACCAATAGAATAAAAAGGTAACTCTACATGTTCTCTTGTAAATGGGTAACAGACAGACGGACGGACAACCGTTTGATTCTATAAATTCCTTCCTTCCCGAATCCCGAAACTCTAAAAATGGGTCATCCAGCTTGGTATTTAAATAATGTAGGTTTTTTATGCAAGGAAGTAAGAAGACGAGCAACGCGGTCTCCTGATGGTAAGAAGAGTAAACGCTGCCTATAATAAGTACAGTGCTACCCAGAATATTATAATGATGTAAAATTCTAGGTGCACTGTACCAACGCTTCTTACTCAAGCACTTACTACAGTTCCTCCTACAGAATCACAGTAACGTTTGCACATCACTGCTCAGGCGGTAGAATAACTGGCACTTTTCTTAATTGCGAAGAAATATTTAACAAAGTAAATCTACATCAGATAAGTTTGTTTACGCTAAAGTTCTTAGGAACCTTTAACTCGACCTGTAACGACGTAAATCCCACACTATAATCGTGTCCAAAATTAGCCGAATGCTTGAACCGTGCAAACCGTGGTCACAAAAAACATTGAAATCGTAACAGCAGCTTACGGCTGACGGCTTCCACTATTGTTTCAGATGTTACTCCAAGTTCAAAGCCTCCGTGCGATGATCCGCGGAGGTTGCGCTCGATCGAACCGGCGACGCTCTGTCTGCCTCGTTAGGATTAACTATACAAATTGTAACCAGTACACAATCTACTAACCAAAAACAAATTGAGCAAAACAATAAACCAAACCAAAAGCATCGCTTTTTTCGCAAGTCTCTAATTATCTTGAAAAATGGCTACACCTTTATTTACTACTAACTACACCCAGCGGTTTTACCTGCTGTACTATATTATGTAGCCTATGTGTTATACCAGGGTCTAAAGTCTAGGCCGCGGATGAGTGCTTCGGCGTACTCGCTGCCTCGGTATTATGGCGCCCCGTATGAACACCCTCAGGTTTTAAATGGGTATCCCCGCCGCGCCCTTCGGCGGGGGAGTCCCACATACAGTCCCGCGCCCCCGGCGTGGGATAATGATGCGTAACGCATTTTTCCTGGGTCAAAAAAGGGTCTAAAGTCTAAGCTATCTCTAGCTGGGCTACACCTAGGATTAACCGGCTAAACCTAGGAGTAGCCGCACTTCGGACTTTAGCCGAAACATACATGCAAAATATCCATACACTATAAAATTATAATATAAGCTATATTTTCCTGATGCTGTGCCTGCAAGTGAAGACGTCAGGCGTCGGGCCGGCTGCGGGCGGGCGCTCATTAAACGGTTAACAGTTACAGTAACCGCGGCGCACGGACGTGGAAAATTATTCGCTGTGCGCTTCCGCACCCGTCAGCTATCTCCACAGATGCCCACAGATTATCACGCAGTTTGTATGGGCAGTAATGTCGCAGATTATTCTGCAGTTTGTATGGGGGAAGGTGCAGCAGATTATCGTGCAGTTTGTATGGGCAAAATGCTCCAGATTATCGTGCAGTTTGTATGGGCAGAAATGCACCAGATTATATGGGCAGTTTGTATGGGTAAACATATCGTAGATTATGTTACAGTTTGTATGGTTGAAAGATGCTGCAGATTATCCTGCAGTTTTTGTGGGTGAAAATCATGGGCGTAGCCACGGTGAGGCAGAGTGAGCCGCTTGCCCCACCCTGGCTCTGACCTAAAAGGTAACTAACTAACTAAGACGGCGCAGCGACCCAAACTGAGTCTTGGCCTCCGACACAAGAATACGCCATTCCTGCCTGTCCTGCGCTGTCGCTTCCCAAGACTCAGCTTGGAGCGCTCTCAGGTCCTTCAGTACTTCGTCCTTCCAGCGGTACTTTGGACGCCACCGGCCGCTTGCCGGTAGCTCGTCCCAAGGACGCCCGCCTCACTCCCCGATCCTCCCCCATTCGCTCTACGTGGCCGAGCCAGCGAAGTCTGTGAGATTTTATCTCGCCGATGATGTTGACTTAAAAGGTACTTCTTCTAATTTTCTTTGCGCTCGAAATAAGCCGACCGCACATACTCGTATAAGATACTTACTTCATAGTCAGGATATAATTATCACGGCGCTCATACGCCATAGTTATGCGTGCTGATTACGCTGATCCAAAACACGACCCAGGCGAAAATTTTGCTTTATCAGGGGTGATAGATTTTTTTTATGTTTGCCAGAGAATGGTTTATCCCGCCTTCTAGGGATCGTGGTCAAAGGCAAACCTAAATTGAATAAAAAAAATCGTATTTTAGTTCAAAAGTGTCCAGTTATTATGGAGCATCGGTCGTTGACTCGAGATGTACGTACAATGTACAAGAGCGGTAATTATTACATTGTTTCCGCGTCTCCGGCGCCTATTTGTGACGCATTGCGGGAAACGCTAGCTGCGTGAGCGCCTTCTCATAGTTTAGCCTAGTAGGCACGTAAAACTGTGGGTCCCGGCTGTTTCCTATAAGATAATATGTAGGAGGCAGTCGTTAGGTCATGTTGTAGGCCCTGTAGTAGTCTCGGCGACCTGAAACTGCAACATACATATAGGTTCGCCACACAACCTATAAATTGTGATTTGACTCTTACAGTGTAACTAGGGTAACCTGTTCTGTTGGAGTATAACCACCAATTATTAGCTTACAAATACAATCTATACCAATTTCAATATTCCAGAAAAAAATGATTTTTTAACTATGTAGTCATTAAATACCGGGGGTAGACTGCCTTTGCAGGAGGTCGTCTAGGTGGGTACCCCAACAGTGCCAGTTATTCTACCGCATGAGTAGTAATGCGTGCAATCGGTAGGAGGGCACTGTAGCTAGAGAAATTACAGGGCAAAAGAGTCTTAATTTCTTATGGCTCTTGAGTAAGAAGCGGTGTAGTGCACCTAGAATTTCACATCATTGTGAAATCCTAGGTAGCACTCGACAGATATTTATGGGCAGGGTTATCTCTCTAAACCGTTTTGCTCGTCTTCTTATTTATTCACATAAAAAAAAGTCACCCAGTGTCCATGTCCACCAAGCCCAGTACATTTTTTTAGCGTTATCCACAATCATTAAAAAATAAAATAATAAAAAAAAAAAAATATTTCAGGACGTTTCACACAGCGCCACCTAACCCCAAACTAAGCAACTTAATGCTTGTAATATGGTGGTTAGGATAACGGATATTCGTACTAGAACATAGTGTATAATATTCCATCAGCGATACTTTCAGTTGACCTCTCCCAGGCTCGCCGCTCTTTGTTCCACAATACGCAATCTCTTTGATTTTGCATATCGGAGTTACTGCAATTTTA
Organism: Hemithea aestivaria; assembly: GCA_947507615.1. Lineage (NCBI taxonomy): Eukaryota > Metazoa > Arthropoda > Insecta > Lepidoptera > Geometridae > Hemithea > Hemithea aestivaria. The sequence goes on along the minus strand of OX382324.1, from coordinate 19,173,706 downwards.
GCTTACCTAGTTTTTACCTAGCCACTCACACGTCCGCCCTTGACAGCTCAAAAAGCGTCGAACGTCCGCGTCCGCGATCCAAATAGAATCGCGTCGTGCGCTTACTACTGATACCTACTAAACGTCTATTTTCTAGCAAACTATTGAACCATTTTCTATGAAAAAATAGTATTATGTAATTAAAACTATAAAGATATAAAATATCTGAAAATTTTGATTCAAATATTAACACAAAGTATGTAAAAAAAATCTATCTTGGCAATATGTGTAAATTTTAGGTATTTTTTTGGTTTAAACACTTTTTTACGAAACATCTCTGAATATTTCTTATTTTTACCTGCATATTATTAAACTAGATTATATAAGCTTTGATTTGATACCAAAATATAATGACTTACAGAGTACAGTGTAGCACAATAAATCAAAACAAACCACCCATTCGTGTATAAATCTTCAACGCCTAGAATAAAATCCTGAGAATGGGAATATTAAATCAATGAATTCAAACTATTTTTCTTTATATTTTTTAATTTTAGGTATACGTAAATAATCATGTTGAACTGTTTTTCTAAATTTAAGTTGTATTTTAATAAAATAATAGTTGATTAAAATTAATCATGGAAAAATATTACGAAAACGCGACAAGCGCGATAAAAATTTTACATGTCGACTTTAAGACATGTAAAATTGTCTCGATTGTGTTTATTTCCTTAATATCTGTACCAATTCCGAAAGATAGTATCATGAGGATTATAATAATATATAATTTTAATAAAATAAGGTGAATTATAAACATTTTATACGCAGATTTCACTGGCACGCATGAAAACTTCGAAACTATAATTTCAAAAAATAAATTTTAAATGTTGCCAAGAGCTTAGCTTCAGATTTAATGACTACAGACTTAAAATGTTTATTACAAAGCCATATACAACCATATTTACGCAACTTTTCACCGTTTTCATAGATAAAAACATGTTTTTAAAGTAGCAAGTCGCTAGGACCGCTATATAGCGGCTGTAACGTTTAACTCAACTTTTTTTCAGACCGCTATAGCGGTCGGGACGTTTGAGTGGCTAGTAGCTTAGATTTTAGCTTAGACACTAGACACATAGGGTACTTTTAAAACGGCAGGCTAGGAATAAATATAATTTAAGACAACACTACTACCACTCACACTACTAGGTACTATTCCCTTTCAACCAGGTTGTCTGTAAGAGATTGCTTTATGCGATAAGACCGCCGATTGATTACCTCTAGTTTTATGTTTGTCATATTATGTTCATAATAATTTCTTGTATTTTTGTATGCAATAAAGTATCACTCTATTCTATTACGTGCATTACATCATAATCAGCAGTGGTAGGTACAATAATATGGGCCGACGTCTCACAGCATAAACCTCTTCCTCTTGTTGCCATGCAAAGCAAAATTTCTTAAAGATAATATCAAACTAATAGTGCAATATCGAAAGATAAAACGTGGGATTTTCTCAGGCAAATTTCCAGTTGAAATGCTATCAATATCCCACCCTACTTCCTCCCTCCTACAACATGACCCGTGTAATGGAAGCTGACTAATTACACGACACTTAGACACCCGCGTCTGGGTGACACCCATGACATAAATACGAAGAGGAATGGCCCCTATAAGTTTCTAAACTAGTTTTTAAAACACTAAAACAAAAAACAGTCTATTAGTAGAAGAGGGCTGCCTGTAACCAATAACACGAGCTTTCTTTTGTCAAAATAAGAGCCTCACTTCGGAAAAAAGCATAGGTGTAAAGCTAAGTGTGGATTCACTATTATCCCGTGGATGCTGGCTAATAATAGTGCGTGAAAGCGGTTTTAGCAAAAAAAAAAATACAATTTTACAGCTATGTTTTCCTTATTTCTAACATTTTTAAAGGTAAAACGTGAGAATTTCTCAGGCGGATTCCCAGTTTTCCTACAACATGACCCGTGTAATGGAAGCTGACTAATTACACTGCGACAACTCGACATTTAGTCTGCGTCTGTGTGACACCCGTGGAACAAATATGGAAGAGGAATAGCACTAATAATCTTAAGACCATGACAGAAGTTTGTAATTCATAATTCATAATTCATTTATTTGCTTAAAGTGTTAGTAGCATAACAGATGTTAGTGTTATTATAAAAGTACAATAACATTTTGCCACATTGTGGCATGCAAATCTTCTCATAATTTATAAACCTTATTAAATAATTATAATTCAGGAAAAAATAAAAGAATACATGTCAATAAGTGATAAGAGTTGCCTACATTACCTACATAAAATTATTTTACTAAATCTGAGATAGAGTAATAACATTTATCTATGAGCCACGACCTGAGCTTCCGAGTGAATCTATTGGTAGGTAACTCTTGTATGTCTCTTGGGATAGCATTGTAAACTTTGCCACACATTGCATGGCAACTGTTTGACATCAATTTTGTTTTGGCTGTATATGACGATACAATTCTATTTTAGCCCAGTCAATGAGTGCCCAAAAAGGGTATGTGGATCGAAAAGTCGAAAGCAGTAAAACTAACTTAGTAACTTTGTTTGGACTAGTTAGGAGATAAACATACTAAAAGTCCCCACCCCTCCGAGGTGAGCCCGAGGGGGGGAGGCCGAAGAAGGTCCCATTTTTAGGTTTTTTGCTTATATGTCAAAAACTGTGCGTTGCACCATATTTTGTAGTACTACATTATTAAACCTCATAAAATTTTCTACAACTTCGGCCTTAACACTTTTTATCTATCTCCAATCGTTGTCCAGCTATGAGCTTCCAAACATGGTCTATTTTGAAAACGCTTAAATTAGTTTTCCATACAAAGTCAGTAAAAAAATCTTAAAAATAAAATTTGACCAACTTCTGGTTGTCGTATCATAATGAAACTTTGCAAATGTCTAGAAATCTGATGACAGTTTAATAATCTGGTACCATTGAGCTGATCTGATGATGGAGCCCGGAGGTGTTTAATGAAACTCTTCAATGACTATTAGTAAACCCGTCGAGTTTGGGCACATTACATTCGAATCGATGAGACTTTTTCATTACACTTGCTGTCGAGGGTCTGATAATGGACCAGGAGGTGCCTACGTCTCATCAATCCGAATGTAATGAGCCTAAACTCGCCGGTTTTACTAATAGCCATTGATGAGTTTCAGTAGACACCTCCTGGCTCCATCATCACATCAGCTCAGTAGGACCAGATTATTAAATTGTCATCAGATTTCTAGACATTTGCAAAGTTTCATTATGATACGACAACCAGAAGTTGGTCAAATTTTATTTGTAAGATTTTTTTACTGACTTTGTATGGAAAACTAATTTAAGCGTTTTCAAAATAGACCATGTTTGGAAGCTCATAGCTGGACAACGATTGGAGATAGATAAAAAGTGACAAGGCCAAAATTGTAGAAAATTTTATGAGGTTTAATAATGTAGCACAACAAAATATCGTACAACGCACAGTTTTTGACATATAAGCAAAAAACCTAAAAATGGGACCTTCTTCGGCCCCCCCCCCCCCTCGGGCTCACCTCGGAGGGGTGGGGACTTTTAGTATGTTTATCTCCTAACTAGTCCAAACAAAGTTACTAAGTTAGTTTTTCTGCTTTCGACTTTTCGATCCACATTCCTTCTTTTACTGGACTATTTCAGTTTCTGGTATTTCTGGGGAAAATATCCTTTGCTCTAGTAAATAAATTAGGATTTAATTTCACGAATTTAGCTGTTTCCAGAATATACATACTAGGTAGAGTTAGTAATCGATACTTTTTGAAGAGTGGCTTGCACGATTCCCATGGTGGTATTCCGGCTATTGCTCTCACACACTTTTTCTGAGCCAAGAAGGCTCTCTGCTTATCCGTCGAATTGCCCCAAAGTACGAGTCCATAGCTTAATACAGAAGCTACGTAGCCATGGTACGCTTTTAGTATTGTAGCTAGATTTGATGTGTTTCGTAATTTGTAGAGGACGTAAACATAACTATTTAATTTGTTGCAAACCTTGTCAATATGAGCTTTCCAGTTGAGATATTTATCAAGCGTGATTCCCAAAAAAACCGACGAGTCTACTTCGGTGACCTCATTTTCTGTATAAGCTATGTTAAGGTCGCGACCTATTCTACCAAGTATATTAAATTGTATGAAATTAGTTTTCGTCAAATTTACTTGAAGATTATTATCATAAAGCCATTTAATAATAGATTTTATAGTATTATTTATGTCAGTTGTATATTCTAAAATGTCAAGTAATAGTTCAATTAAGTAATAGTTGAAGGAGACAATTCGTGAGCTTAACACTCTCAATTATCAGCCCGTTCTCATTCACTGTTATCAGCCCGTTCTCATTCACTGTTATTGGGTTGTATTATAATATACTAATATGTCAGAGTATATTAATCTCATTCAGCCTCTTAAAGAAATTTTCACATCTGGTGAAGTGACCAAAGTCAACGTTAAAGTTTTGTATTCCCCACGCTTTTATATTACGTCTTATTGCAATATACGAAAACCCTGTAAAGACCGATCTGATGAGATTAAATAAAGTGTGGTGACACCAGACACTCTAGCTGGACACTCGACACCGGCTCCGGTGCATGATTCATGGTGCCTTCCTCTCACTCAGGGTACCATAGACACTGCATTAGTAGGATTCCGCTTAACAGTAGCATTCTACTAGATAAGAAATGAAGAAAGGGTAATTTTTGCCCGGAATAGGTGAAAAAATTTCTGAACCATGTACACGTATGATTTACTCTAAGTGAATACCTAATATTATGAACATTAAAATTGGAAAATACCTTTTTTATGTTTGGCAAACTACATTGAGGCTTCAATAAGATTTCTCTTGGACTATGCTGGAAGCTCTTACGACCAGCAGGACTATGGGCTAATTCACAGCCACTAAGATTGTTCTCCACTTCAGTGTAAATTACTGCGTTTGTTAGTTTACTTATATTAATGCGTAGATTGAAGCAAATAATGTACGTAATTTTGTCTATGGATTCTATAATTTAACATGTGGATAGCCAATAGCCCTGGTGACTGGAAAAATATAAAAAATTTCATAACATTTTAACGAGTCAAAGTACATTCCAGATTCATCTAACAACCTGGCTTCCACATTTAAAATGTGTGTAAAATCCTAACAGGGCCCTGCAAGTGGCTCCCCTACGGCCGATAAATAACATCTTATAGAAACGATGGTTATTTACGGCCATCGCAGCCTCCACTAAATCATAGCGGGTAATTGTCGTGCGGAGATTACAAGCTTACAACCGATTCAATTAAAATTTTTGTTCAGCTGATTGTGGGCACGATTTTTACTAGGAAACTATATTGTTTTTGATGTGGCCCTGTTTCTTACATAATAAATAGGCAGCACTCCACTACGCGTTAATCTTTGCACAATATATCAGAATTTAAGAAGCCTTTTGAAAAATAAATCTAGAATCAAACAGGCTGAATCAATAATAGCGTGCTTCTAATATTTTTTTTATTATTTGACATTTAGATACTATAGTATGCTAGGCAAGAACCCGCGACCTTCTGTGGACCTGCAATTGGGATAAATTGTCAACAAATGAAATTAAAAAACTTTTTAAAAACAAGCTTTTATTATTATTACCGTCTAGCACCAAAGTACTCGTCAAATGAAATGAGAAAGACGAATCAAATGAGCCCAAACTTGATAAGGTTGCGTCGTTTTATTACGAAGTTCTTATGGCCACCTTCCTGCTCCATCATCAGAACAGCTCCATGTCATAACAATATGGCATTGTCATCCGATTTATACATGCATGCCAAATTTCAGCTCAATCAGAAATCGGGAAGTGGATCAAATTAAACTTCCAAGATTTGATTACAGACAGACAGACAGACAGGCAACAGACAAGTGAAAGTAAAACAAACTTCTAAAATAAAAAAAAGGATAAAGAAACGCCTACTCCTCTAATAATCTTCAAAAATTGATCCAAAAAAAACACCTTGAACCCAGTTAAGGCGCGGACAAAGTTAAACTATAACTTACGTTATTTATGTCTCACAAAATTGTATTTTAGATTTATGGGTAGAAAGTCACCCGGGCTAATGAAATGTACAATAAAAATTGCTACTTAGTTTGTTTATAGGACTTTATCCCTTTGAAGAGGAGGCTGTTATTGAAAATTACGATTTTATTTATGATACTTGACTCTACTTGCTCTATTTTTAAAGGCTTAATTTGAATGCGTTATGGTTTCTGGTGATTTATTACTTATGGGATGACCTACTTTCTTGAGCTAAACCACCGTAATTCTGTTTCAGGTAGATAAATAAGAATAGTAAAGTTAGTAGTGATGTATTTAACACTCGTATTTTTAGTCGTTTCCTCAGATTTTTCAAGGAAAAGGGTATTCTAGTCGTAAATTAGAAAAAATGATCGAGGAGACGACATTTTTTGAACTTAGAGGTAGAGAAGAGTCGTGGGTGAAAACAGGACTAAAATACTTGTCAGTCTATTAAGAGGAAAAGTAAACGTGTTTTATTTTTTTATTTTTTTGGTTTTATTTTTTTTCATTTTTTGTTGTGTTTAAGAAAAACATGTTTTGTTTCAAATTTTAATTTTAATTGTATTCATTGTCATAATTTTAAATTTTAATCTTCAATATTTCCTTAATATTTGTTCCTATGTTTCTACTTTTTACCTTATTGACTGATTTTTAATTACCAATATTATATTAAGAAAATAATATAAACAGTTTAGTTGTGCATGCTGTGGCACCCTATAAATGCAGGAACACACTTGTATGATCTCATAGTCTTAAGTATGTAAATCTATGTGTATTCTGTGTTGGGTGTCCTAATTATATAAATAAAATAAAATACAAATGTACTACATTTTCTTTTAAGTTGTATGCCAATAAGGGCCATTAAAACTTTTTTATTAAAAGCTTTGGATGAACATAATTAAGGGCAATGATTCGCTTATATACACTTTAGGTATAGAAAAGAAAACGCCTTGCGTAATTTTAAACGAATTTTAATGAAAACATTAACTATTAAAGTAGTTATAAAATTAAATAAATCATAAAGCTTCTCGCATAAGAAAGTAAGAAAGCAGTGAAATCATGAAAGCCTGCGCATTGTGAATGGCGATTACAGGCATTGCGATGAAAATTAGAGAAATGTACGTTCATTTGAACGCTAGACGACGTCCCGTGTTTGAGAGAATAGATTTATTGCTAAATGTGAGTGGATTGCTAATTTGAGACTTATAACGTAGAATTAAGGTTGCTTTTACTTGTTGCGGTTTTGAGTAAGATAAATTAGAAGATCAATATAATTTGAACTTTTTTTGAATGTGGTGGCCTAGGGTGAGTTCAGGTCAGATCGTGGTCAAAGGCTAGCTTTGCCATGGGCTTATGAGTAAAATGCGAAACTATTGAAAGTATGGTGTTTGTGTGTGTGTGCGTTTTTTCTTGTTTACACCAAAACGGCTCTACCAAATGAGCTGAAATTTGATATGTAGAATGTACGTACATAATATGTAGCTTTGACCGTGTAATAACACATAGGCCTTTCAACGGGTAAAACCATTGAGTTCAGCTTGGAATTATAATTAGAGTGAAATTATAATATAGTGTACCTATTTGTTTCCATATAATTATGTAGTTTAAGTTTAAAACCGACTTATTTTTAGCGGATAAAACCATAGCGCGTAGTACCTATATATTATATTATGTATCTGGTACCTATTCACATTATTATAGTTAGTTTATGTCCTAGGACATCTCTAAACGAAGGTAAAAGTGCATAGCGATGATAGGTTTCACCGCAAGCTGAGGCCGCGCGTCTCTCTCGCGGATGCACTTTCTTTATGGTAATACCTTGGTCATCTTGTCGTGAGGATTGATAATGGGTCTATTATTGTTTGAATTTTAAGCTAATGTTAGCTAAAATCTTATAAATAGAACCAACCACCACCGTAGAATGGTCGCCTCGTTATCGGTCTTCTATAGGATTCATTTTGGAGAGTGTGCGCAGGAATTACACGAACTAATTCCTCCAAGCCCATTCTACCGACGGACGTCGCGGCAGACGGCAAAGCGGCATCCTTACTTAGTGGCGTTACCTACTGCCCGCACCAAGCGTTTTGCTTCGTCGTTCTTAATGAGAACTGGTCGCGTTTGGAACACTTTGCCGTCATCCGTGTTTCCCGAGCGGTACAACTTGGGTATCTTCAAGGCACGAGTGAATAGGTACCTTTCATCTTACGTGATCCATCGTCGACCGCATTTTCACTTTCCTTCAGGTGGGATGTGGTCAAACGTATAAAAAAAAAACTATCTCGTATAAAAAAAAAAATAAAAAAAAAAATTATATCTTGTCCTTAATTACCGTAGTTACAAAATGTGCTTTAATTTGTACACGCGCGGCCTGTTTTTAATACCCCATTTACATTACGGACAGGGCAGTGAGCAGGGCATATGCTTACACACGTAAAATCTCCATTGGTTTACACACATGCGCTGCCATGGAAGCATAGTGTTTACACGCATGCCCTGCTCATTGCACTGCCCGTTTTGGCTGAATGTAAGTGAGCCTCAACAGTTTTGTTTGCTGAGAATTATTGACCTGGTACTGACCTAGTACCTGGTAGGTCATGTCACGCACAGTAGCGTATTTTCCATAAAACCTTTTTCCCTTTAACTGTTTTGTCACAAAAAAAGTTAAATGTACCAGTCACCGTAAGCTTTTAGAGTACCTATAGTACCAGTGCAGTGACCTTTCATTAACCTGCAGCCAATTTTATGAGCTTTTGAGTTTACATATTAGGTGCATGTAAATTACAACAATTTTATGGACATTAAACCAATTCTGTAATATTAATAGGTAGGGACTTAATAATTAATTATATATTAGAGAACATAAACTTGGTGTCAGAGCATACAATCATTTATCAAATATTTTTAAGGATAAAATATTTAATGAAGCTTAAAATGTCATGGCTATATGCCGCCAGCATGAAACGATTAAGCGCCTATAAAATTAGATTGCCTACAAATTACCTGCTACCTAATATTTATTGAACCTTATACATAATAGTAGCTTAGCTAATTTAACAGGTTATAGATACTAGCAGATTATGTTAAAAAAACTGTCAAATGACATCAATCCCAGATGCTGATAGCATTGTTTCTCATTGCAGTACCTACCCCTACATTGGGCTAGATATATGTATGTCCAGCATTGTTTTCGTAATTTGTTGTCTCAACAAAAAGGCCTATATATTAACATCGACATCAATTATATTTAGAAAATATCCATTGCTAAACAAACGCTTCACCCATTCACCCATCATAGCCAAACCAACTCACACGCGAACATTCGTTGTCGGCATAACCATTCAAACTTTTGAACTTTTGTTGAAGTCTCGATATTCGATGTTCTCGGATGCTGCAGTTGACGGCAACTTGAGGGCAACAATACATAGTACTCTGTCTCTTCCGGTCCATCGTCAGCACTAACCAATGGTTCCGTTTGTTACAGATGTTGCTAAGGTGAACAGGCATGGGTCAGGCGGGTAGCCAGCCGGCCGGCGCGGTGCCGTCGCGGGCGCGTCGGGCTCACACCTTGCCGCATGAACCGCCGCGACTGGCTCCTAAGGTAACCACTTAACCTACTGAATAATAGATGCTAGGCAAGCTCAATGGCATTATGAAGGAATGATTCAGGCAGGCGGAGAACTAGCGTATGCGGTTAAGCAAAGAGAGCTCTCGCTAGAATTGAGTCTAAAACGTAGATAATGAAAACAACCACCAGTTCCTTGTCTTTCTTATTTCTCTTCTTCTTTAATAATGACGTTTGATGTAATTGTTATTGAGTTTCAGATACTCTCTTTTAGTATAAATGCCTTATCGGTATAGCGAATTTGAGAAAAAAATGTTCAGTCAACGTTACTTACCATAGAATGCTGAAAAGATTCTATAGTCCGCGACCAATATTAACCAAACTGTCCGAAACCGTGGTCGGGATATTCTTGGCAATATTAGACGTGAGTTGTGCCGTTTTTGTTGTTGTAGTTATTAACCAAACTATTTATAAAACTTTTGTTCCTATTTCAAGCATTCCTTTCTCCAACGTTCCAGGTGCTGCCATCACTGACAGAGTCCCCACGGCTCCGCAGCACCGACAACGGAGCGATCCTGCACTCCGGAGGTACCATCAGTGGCCGGAGACCAGGCTCGCAGCATGAGATTACCAGAACTTCTAATGGACACGTGGTGAGGACTATGTTTATCACTTTCTTCAATAAACTTGTCAATGAAATGTTATAGGTTCTTAGTTCTAGTCTAGTCGAATCGATGCTTTACTACATACTACTTCTGAGAACACAATATTAGGCATGTGATTCATTAAATATCTGTAAGGTATATCATTTGCCAAACTCATTCAAGTGCAATCTGCTATTGCTATTTATATTCATAAATTCTTGCTGCTAGAAATCTAAGTTCTAACTTAACACGTCAAAGAATTTTGGAGGAAATAATTTCTTATTACAAGCTTTATATTACTTTCACCTGTCTGTTGTCTGTCTGTCTGTCTGTCGGTCTGTCTGTAATCAAATCTTGCAAGTTTAATTTGACCCACTTCCCGGTTTCCAATTGAGCTGAAAATTTGCATGCGTGTGTAAATCGGATGACAATGCAATATTTATATGACATCGAGCTGATCTGATGATGGAGCTGGAAGGTGGCCAAAGGAACTCTGTCATAAAACAACGTAACCCCATCGAGTTTGGGCTCATTTGATTCGTCTTGACGAGTACTTTATGATGCAAGATGATAACAATAATTAAAGCTTGTTTTTAAAAAGTATTTTTTAAATTTCACTTGTTTTAGTCATGACTTTGTTGGTGAAAATCGTGTGGCAATATTTATTTTGCTTTTTATTTTTTCCAGCACTCAAACGTCTACCGATCACGTTCGGCAGGAGGAAGTGGTGATGGAGAAATTCGCACCAGAGAGCGAGATCCCCTTCATCGCGCTCACACGAATCTCGACCTTAGGAATAATGACAGTGAGTTCAACGTCACACTATAATATTCTCTACAATTTCCTTATTCTAAAAATATACCACTCATTATATAAAATTTTATGTTACAGGTAGCAGCGGCTTAAATAAGAGGTTTGGTTCTGAACCGGATTTGAGGATCGAAGAGGAACAGAAGACAAGAACAAATAATAAACATTTTCGGAAGAAGTACCGAGCACCCCCACCGCCTAATCATGATGTAAGTCATACATAGTTTAATAATTATTCATCGCCGGATTAACTGTTAAAAATATCAAAATTAAAAATTAAATTATTTTTCAGCAATTCGAGGGTTCTTCGCCAGATTCCAGTGAAAGGAACGCGAAACCAGAAGCCCACAGAAAACTGCGACTGTTTAAAACAAGAAATGAAACCAAAAAACTTAATGGACACGATAATGGAAACATCGCTTACAGATCTAACTATATCGAATACAAATCACTAGATATACACGATAACCAATCCTTTGAGAGACGATATAAATCACCTTACAAAGATAAAGAACCACATTTTAAGTATCCAGATCAGACGGATATGGTTCAAAGCACGGCATCATTAAAAAGGGAAGAACGATTATTGCAAAACAGACAGGACTACAGAAAGACGAGAACTGATAGAGTCAGCGGATGCAGAGCGAAAACATCCAAGACTATCGAACACAGCGAAGCATGGAAAACTCCACTACTGAACAGAAACTTTAGGCATTCAGAAAGGTTTAGGAAAGACGACAGTGAACTACCCACTCTGAGGAGAGAGAAGACTTTTGATGACAGTCTGATCGCCAGTGAAAGAGACAGCGAGTCTCCCAGAGTGCAACATCAAAGCAAATTGAAATCCGTAGGTGACCAACTGAAAACAAACAATTTCAGTCCACTAGCCGAGAGCGAAAAACCGCTGAGAAAATCTCTTCCTTCACTATTACAGAAGAATAATGAAGAAAAAGATGAATTTCAAGCGGAACTGAAGAAAGCAACGAGTAGAATAAGACATGACTTAGGGAATAAAATTAATGTAAGTGAAAACAAAACTAGTCAAATTAAAACAAGTGCGCAAAAACCAAACCCAACGAAAGTTCAGAGTAAAGTCAAGGAGTCTAGTCTAACAAATGTAAACAAACAAAATGCTATAGCCAACAACAGACGGCCTCTGAGTCGAACAAATGACATCAAGCCCAAGATAAACACATCCAGTAATGTTAATGGAAAAGTAGCCGCGAGCAAATACAAATTTAACAGCAAAGAAAGTAACAAATCGATGCCTGATAGAGGACAAGCATCAGGAAAGGAATCTACTCCTGAACATTCCCCAACTAGGAAAAAGGAAAATGTCACCAAAGTCGCACAAGAGAAGTAAGTTAACAGATTTTGCAAGATTATTAACACTTATAAGCGCATTTTATTATGAAATAAATTTATTGTCTTAATGTAATTATTTCAGACAACAAGCCCCACCGTCAAAGCAATTCTACTTCGGTATGATTGAGAGCAAACAAACTGAGACCCGAGAACATCTCAAAGAGTTTCCTGGTCTTGGTAGTCCAATAATTGAAGAGATTGGAGATTTCCATCTCATAGAGCAGAAACTGCTCGGGTATCACGCCGAGGATGACGAATTCGAAAAATTCAATGCTAAGTTGAGAGAAGACTGTAAAATAAAAAATTGTAAGTACATAATATTTTTTAAATCACTGTATAACGCTCTCATTTGATGGCGTAAATGGAAGCAGTGTACAAGATAGGATCATAAACGCTAAAAATGCTAAAAACCTCATATTAGTGTCAATAAGAAAAATAACATGACAAAAATACCAGTAGCACTTAAAATTATAATTGAAATTTGCAGTATCTTCGGAATCAGCGTTATCCTCAGAAGGTTCAGAAGGAGAAGGCTCAGAAGGCTCGCTTGGAATTGCGCTACGGCTCCGACCAACGTTACCCAGAAAGCAATCTGTCATGCCCAAGTTCTCACCAGAAGCTGCGTGGAGACAACTAGCTACTTTGGATGCTCTTCTAATTGCAGGTAAGAAATAGTTTTCTTCGATTTAATTCATAATTTCAACAGAAAAGATTGAAGCAAACAGGACCAAAATGTACGCTGTTCCTAACAAAATAAGAATATTTTTAAACAATACACAGATAGCTAATATCCAACGACAACGACAACCGAATTGAAAACCTTTTGGATGGAATTGTTCTCGGCTCATAATTGAAATACGATCAACGATAATTAGGTGATGATGGTAGTATATATCGTGTCAGTGTGTAAATTAATTTTCAATTTCAGAAACCCAACCTCTAGCAGTGGAAACAAAAATGTCAGCAGACATATCACCCGAGTCATCACCTCGGTCCGACCAATCGGCTGACAAGTCTGGAGACTCTGGGATCAGTGGTGATCATGCACATAGCGATCATCGACTGGATTCACCGCCTAGGCATCATGTAAGATAAAAATATATCTTTTTTCACATGAGTAGGTGGCAAATAAGCTTACGGTTTTTATTAAGGAGACCAAATTTTCTGTTGCAAAGACCTTTTAATTATTATAATATTTATTAATCGCTTGTTAATTTTTGAATTTTTGAAGCCAATTCAGCTTCACTGCCAATCAATTCCAATTCATTTGTTTTTTTATTTTTTAATGGAATATTATTTGTCATTAATTGCGCCAATCATTCCAAAATGTGTACCTACCCATCTTAGAGTGATTTTTATAACTACTTAATTTTCAGACGCAAGACGTTACCCCAATCGCATGGACCCCTCAACAGGACCTCGGAGACAGCAGTTCAGACGGCGCCGGTACCAACACGCCTCTGCATGCAAACGCCGTCGCCACTTACAGCCCAGGAACCCAGCCTTTCAGCCTGTCACTACCCAGAGACACCCAGGATAGAGTGAGTGGTTAATGGGTTTGGTGGGAGGTTAGGAATCAAAACTGGAAGTCATTTAAGTTTCAGTAGAAAATGTCACAGGGCTGGCACATTTGCACCTATTTGATGCGTGACTTCCGCAAGGCAGTATCTTGGGTCCCAGTGCCCTTTTCATATTATATTATTACAAAATTGTTTAAAATAAACTACAATTAAAAGTGTAGTATTTTTTCACTAAACGCAAGACTAATCTAGAATTGTTTTAAAAATATAGGAACATATTATTTAGTGGAAAGGACACTGGTCAAACTATATCTCTCTTAAACGCTTATAAATATCCTTGTGGAAGTTGTGCATCAATATTTTAAATGTAGTGATTTGGAATTAGTTTTGTGACTAACATTATACTAACTAGATTAGCCTAACCTCCCATAATATAATTAACTGAGGAGGAGTAAATGGTTCTCTAATATTTCTAACTTTAACTGTTTTGCTTGTTGCTTTTACTGCTTGTATATATATTTGCTATCTGCTTGCTATATTATTATTAACACAAGGTAGAGGTTTCTAAGATTCTATAATAATATTGTATTTTCTTATACATATATTTCATACTTACGTAATATTATGTCCTACTTAATTCGTATTGTTAAATTTTACTATCTTAAATGTATTCTAGTAACTTTCTCATTATTGACTTATATTTTCCTTTTCCTTCAATTTAAGAAAAATATCTGTTATACCATCTTCTACAAAATAAGCCTATGTACTTCAGTTACTCAATTTCACTGTTCCTTTTCATTCTTTCCCTTCAACCTTTATTCCTCCTCACATTGTTAAGAACGACCAACGCGCGTAGTTTAAAGCGATGTCGTGTTTCTCCGACTGCTTCCAGGGCAAGCAGATACAGCAGGGTTTCAACAGCCTGCAGAAGTTGAGGAAGTCAGTCTCAGGAGCGTTGGGAGCTGCATTAGGTTCTAGAAGGTTCGACCTGGAACACGAGCCGATGCTGCCGGAGCCGGAACAAAACTGGTTCTTGACGAAGTCTGCGCCCACATCGCTGTCGAATCCTCTGCTGTTCCAGTCTTCAAGGCCGAAAAATGATGAGGATGTTATCAAGGAGGAGTCTGTAGTGGCTTCTGAAAAGGTAAACAAAATTCTCCCTTATTTTATTCGCAATAGTCAACTATTAGTTAGCCTCTTATTAATGAAATTAGTTGGGACTAATCACGTAAGTAGGTATTAAAAGCTAGTTAAAACCGAACTAAATTTATTAATATGAGTTTTAATTGCAGAAGTTCAAAGTATTAGCTAGCTTCTGTTTATATGATAATGAACATTATTTATCATAAATCGATGACGATTAAAACGATGTGGCTGCAGATGGAATCAGACTAAGCTTAAAAAAGGAAAAAATTGCATATTCAGTGGATAATGAATATACGCTGTCTGTAGTACCTATTTAATTATTTTAATATCTTTGTTCAGGAGGAGTCAAGTCCGTGGAGAGGTGGCGCGTCGTATCTTTCATGGGGTGGCCATGTAATGTACCTCCCTCCTGCACAAGACCAACCCCTCTCTATGATGACCATAGATAGACCTGTCAGGTATGGATAATATTTATATTTGATATGCACACGTTACTATGTGCATGCCATGATGATCTTAAGAGTTTAAGTATTTTTTCAGTCAAAATATCAAGTAGTAGTTTTCTTCCGAAATAAACAATTTTTAATGCCCGTTTCACACAAACTTAATATATCTACCAAAACACCTAAAATAATTGGTCAAAAACTTTATAACAAATTACCAACTTCCATTAAAAATATTAAAACATACTCACTATTTTGTTCAAATGTTAAAAACCTACTGTTGTCCAAAACTCTTTACAGCGTAAAAGAATATTTAACAAACAACTATGATAATTTTAAACTGACCGTTAACGAATAGTATGCTCGAATAAACTTAGGCGGCATTATTACTTTTATTTTATTGGTAAAATATCATACACTAATGCAACAACGCCCTTATACAG
This sequence comes from Hemithea aestivaria, assembly GCA_947507615.1. Lineage (NCBI taxonomy): Eukaryota > Metazoa > Arthropoda > Insecta > Lepidoptera > Geometridae > Hemithea > Hemithea aestivaria. The sequence goes on along the minus strand of OX382324.1, from coordinate 19,157,710 downwards.
CGAATGCAGTGACTATGAGCCCTTATACAGCTCGAACTCTAAACAAAAAAAAAATGTTAAACTGTCTAATGTTTTGGTATTTACCTAATTTAGAATAGATGCACACACTATGTAATAATAGTAGATATATTTGACGAGTCCATTGATGACAATATATCATTCGTTATTATAAGAATAATGTAATCTACTATATAAAAATAAGTCGGGTTTTCCTCCCTGACGTTATAACTCTAGAACGCATGAACCGATTTCCACGGTTTTGCATTCGTTGGAAAGGTCTCGGGCTCCGCGAGGTTTATAGCAAAGAAAATTCAGGAAAAATTTCAAAAGAAATAAAAAAAGTAAAAATAATATTATAATAATATTCAATTGGAAACCACGCGCGTATTGGGCAAATGTCAACAGCAGGCATTTGTCTTTAAGGTGGTAATGGCCGTGTCGGCGCGGAGGATATTGATAAGTTTTATTGCAACCTTATTTCGAATTAATACTGGCAACGTAGCAGCCAATGGCTCTCCTTGGATGAATACAAAAAAAAAAGCGTGTTCTTGGGCAAATTTTTATTAAATTTCAACAGCAGGCATTTGTCTTTAAGGTGGTAAGTTGAACTGTGTAAATTATGTGGATCGTGAATTTGAGGTTAAATAGGGATGAAAATAAATAAAATAAATGAACGCTAATCAGAGCGCGTGACGTCACACCATTGGCTGGACCTTACGCTTCCTATGAACGATATAGTAACCAGGTCTGATGATGGAGCTGAAAGGTGGCTATAGGAACTCCATGATAAAAAAACAAAACCCCATCGAGTTTTTGCTCATTTGATTCGTCTTGATGAGTACTTTGATAAGATATAGTAACGAGGGTCTGATGATGGAGCTGGAAGGTGGTAACAGGAAACGCGTAATTAAAAGACAAAACCCATCGAGTTTGAGCTTATTCGATTCGTCTTGACGAGTACTTTGATACGACATAGTAACCAGGGTCTGATGATGGAGCTGGAAGGTGGCCATAGGAACTCCATGATAAAAAGACAAAACCCCATCGAGTTTGGGCTCATTTGATTTGTCTTGATGAGTACTTTGATAAGATATAGTAACCAGGGTCTGATAATGGAGCTGGAAGGTGGTAACAGAAAACGCGTAATTAAAAGACAAAATCCATCGAGTTTGGGCTCATTTGATTCGTCTTGACGAGTACTTTGATACTATATAGAAACCAGGGTCTGACAATGGAGCTGGAAGGCAGCCATAGGAACTCCGTGATTAAAAGTCAAAACCCCTTCGAATTTGGGTTCATTTGATTCGTCTTGACGAGTACTTTGATACTATATAGAAACCAGGGTCTGATGATGGAGCTGGAAGGCAGCCATAGGAACTCCGTGATTAAAAGTCAAAACCCATCGAGTTTGGGCTCCTTTGATTCGTCTCGAGGAGTACTTTGATACGATATAGTAACCAGGGTCTGATAATGGAGCTGAAAGGTGGTAACAGGAACCACGTAATTTAAAGTTAGCATTATTACACGATATCATTTTATATTGCTAAAACTTAAATTATAATAAGGCGAATTTGTATTTTTGTCGAATTTCGTCGTTACATGGTCTTTTATATTATTATTATTCTATTTTTAATACCTAATATTAAAAAAGAAAGGATTTAACGTTAAAATGTGATTACACAAAAAAATCACATAATGATCCGCAGAACCAAACGCCCAAACCCAAACCCAAAGTTCCCAACAGTTCAAGTTCTTTGGGTTCCGCTTCAAACTGGGACCTCGCGGCCCAATTTCCGTTAAGCCTTAGACTTTAGACCTTAGACTTTTTTTAAAATATCCTAATACAAGAACTTTAACTTTAAGTCGAAAAAATACACCCGTTTATCCTTCAAAAAATGTTTTGACCCTCTGAATAAATCAATATTCATAGAGAACTTGCCGTTACCCTATGTTTATGAAATTTGGCATACCTTAACATATATTTTAAATACGGGAAAAAATCTGAAAACTTTTAATCTACTATATAAAAATAAGTCGGGTTTTCCTTCCTGACGCTATAACTCCAGAACGCACGAACCGATTTCCACGGTTTTGCATTCGTTGGAAAGGTCTCGGGCTCCGTGAGGTTTATAGCAAAGAAAATTCAGGAAAAATTTAAAACGAAGCCATCTGGTGGCGAAACGGAGTTCGCCGGGTTTGCTAGTGTATATATATGTATATCACTTTGACAATAAAGCTTATTCTATTCTATTCTATTCTGTTCTTGTTGATGAAAGTAACAATATATAATAATTTCATGATACAGATACTAAAAATATTTTTGGCGGAAAACTACTAGGTGGATTACTAACTACTATTTAGATTTGAGGCTTTATATAATGCGTACAATTCGGTACTACATATACTTGTACCCTTTCAAAAATTTCCTTAGGTGTCTGCTATCTAAAATCATGCACAAAATACCACTCTCTAAAACTGCTCCATTTCCTCCAGGAGTAAATCCAGTGGATGCCTAGAAGTAGCAGCACGCGCCGCTCGCGCCAACCTCACCTCAGAGATGCGCGAGCGCGAGAGATCCGGCTCGCCTGATGTAGCGCGAGCACTACCGGCCAGGGTTGAACCTTCTAATAATGTAAGTACCTAGTACCTACTACCTACTATAGATATTATGATAAAATATGAAATAATAAACATTTTTAGAAAAGAATAAAAACACTTTATTGCAAACCAAGCCACATGGGAAATAATTAGACTACAATAACATACTTAAAATTAAAGGTAAACAAATGGCGGTTTTATCGCATAAAGGAATCTCTTAATTTTTGGTATTGTTAATCTACATACAATTCATTGTGGTCTTGTGGACTACAGAAATATGAATGTGCACGATCTATTTTATTATAGAACAAAATAGAACCTAATAATGGTTATTGGTTATGACATGAAAATGTTTATGACATTTGTATTCAAAATTATTGTAAATAATGTTAGCACGAAAACCGTCATAAAACCAAAACAGCCAAACAAAATATGTACCTAGTACCTACCTATTTAAGAAAGCAAAAACAGTAAAATAAGTGCTGTTTTTAGGTTCTTTTCATAAAAACATTCCTGTCTTCAAAAAAATCGTGTCTGTTTAGAGCGATCACATGTCAAAGCTTTAACTTGAAATGATTAATAAATCTGTCTACATTATAAACACTTGTATCTAACATTGCATCACCAAATAAAAAATCTTGTATCACCAAACCGCCAAAGTAACGATAGATCGATTAAACAAAGAACATTATTATTATATAATATTGTCGATAACATTATTATAATGACTGACACATAATTACTGCACTAATATACATAAAATAAAGGTTATCAAAATGAAACTAGAAATACTACTCCAAATACTTAATGAACGTGGGTAAACCCGCAGGCGATATACTTAGTTCTCATAACACAGTAAATTGAATCAAAGACCTTGACTGAGCTAAGCTTGTTTGATCTATGGCCAGGTTGATGGAGATTAATTCTCTGAAGTGTCATTAGTTTGTGTTTGCTTTACTGTGTCAATTAATTTTAATCGTACTTCTGCGAGACTTATGGCTTGTGACTTATGTAATGGGATTACGCTATGTTAAATTATAGTTATTAAGGTTTTTTTGGATTTTGTAATGTAGCGTCGTTTGGAATTCCTTGAGGCTTATGACATGGATATAATCTGTCTAATGGTAAAATACGAGTTGTTCCGTGGTCGAGACAATATGACTCGTCTATTAGATCATCTTACCAACATTTTTTTATATTTATTTTATTACACTAAACATCGAAATGCCATCTCCAAGCAGTTTGTACAGTTTAAGTGAACAAAAATATCACAAATACAGGTGTGCCCCAAGGAAGTACTATCAGACCGATTCTGCTCCCATTAGATGCTAATTTTAATAGATTCTAATCGCTTCCTGGCATTATTAGCTCACGATTATGATCAATATCAACACAATAGGAGTGGAAATATTATTTAATTAAATATTCGCAAAAATTACTACAATTTATGTTTAATTGCCTCAAAACTTGTTAGGATTAGCAATCTATAAATCTGTCAAATTAAGTTACAAAATGCCTAAGCTTACATAATAAAGGTTACCATTTTTAAATTGCACATTATCTCTAAACATCAACATGTATTTTTTTTATCTAACAGTGGTTTAAAACTGGTTGAAAATTCGCACAGTTCTGTCAAATCTATTACGAAAGTCGTAATTTAATTAACATTGCCTCATCTAAGTACAAAAGCCCACAGTAGTGTGTCATCACCGAAATTCTCACCTTGCATTCGTCGATTCCCACACTGTAGAAGAATAAACAAATAGGTATCAGTTTGGTATATTATCCAGCTTCCGTGTAGGTTTGCATTCAACGGGAGGCGTGCATTGAAAAGATTTATATCGCTTAATTCTTTGGCCTTCTTATGTCTTCCGTATTTGCTAAATGGTTAAATTCTACGAATTCTATTCTCAAACTTTAAAAAGGCTCTTTGAAATCAGATCAGTACTTTATTATATTAATCTGATAGGCTTTTGTGTTTAAATATTACAATGAAAACTATAATTACATATTTATCCTATAACAATTACCTACCACTGGGTAAGGTATTGAGACGTGTTTGTCACTTACGATTATAAGGAATTCTAGTTACCTAAAACTATTCGATGCTATGATAATAGATTTTAAATTATTCAATAAACGTTTTAGAAACTAGCAAATTCTTATTCGTACTTGTGTAAATTTCTATTTTCTAGTTCCTCAGTTACCACATTGTTATTTTTAAGATGTCCATCCTAAGCAAAGGTGCTTGCATAACCATTTTTTATATTTTTCTCGTTTTTTCCTATCAGTTTAGATTACCGCAGAGCTATCTAAAAAATTTGGACGTTAAAATAATTTACGCCGGAGTAATCACTACATAACTTTCATTGTCTTAAATACCAGAAACTGAAGCAACGCATTACAACACCTTTGTTTTTCATCTCAATTAAAATAGTTCTTCTAACTTCATTAACATAGATTGTGATAACAGACACCGCACAAAAATTACAGAAGTGAAGCTATTTGCGCCATAATCCAATGTCATTATCATCCACAGCCCTCTACATTACACTGCTATGCATAAGCCTTCACGTTAGGCTACTCGACCCTTTCATGTGCCAATCTCGTCTATGGGACCACGAGATAAATGATCAAATCGATCTTCTTGTACTTCCTCTTCATTCGGGGAAATAAATTGGAGATGAAGCTCTTTCTTCTTGCCAATGAGATCCCAATTTCTTTGTGACATCCACTCTTCTTTGTTGTTAGTTTAATGTCCGAGAACAACGGAGCTGGTTTCTGGTTGTTGAACATAGGGAAGGTTTTTTGAATGGATGGTGCTTTCTACATTATGTAAATATAGCACATGCAAAAGTGCACGTACATAGGAATACACGACATGTATTTTTGGGAGCACCAGCCCCCCAAATCAAAAAAACCCTTCCAAAAGTTCACCCTGGACGTAGCTCTCTTCACTACCTATAAGTTTTATCATGAAGTGCAGTATCTATGTACCTTTTCTACAATCTGTATTTATTAGACGTTCAGTAGGTCATACATGCTTTACCCGAGAGAAGAGTTATTGCTTATTACCGCATTTATTCTTTGTTTTAGTCTCGTTTGTGTAACAATTACGTCATCATATCCCACGATGTCTTAATGAAATACTGCGCTAATTATGTCAATAGGATGAGTCGTTAAATCGTAATTCACTGTAAGTTGGCAACACTATTGTTTATTTGGTAGCGTGTTGCCATCTTATAATTCTTCAGTTTTTCTCTAAATATTAGGTAATAGATAAGTTTTCCCACAGCTTTTCTTTAAAATGTTTGAATCGAATTGGCAATAATTATTATTGGCAGCACTCGACGACACCTGACAAGACTATTCAACTCCTCTCTTGCGTCAAGAGTCTAAAGTTTAGCAAGAGGATACTCTAGCTTTTCCCAATGTCAAGGCAAAAAAATTGCAGCCAACAAGCCCGAGCACATAAAAACATTGTCATAAGACTAGCAACTCCCGTCCTACTGTCAAGAGTAATTGACGTTTGTAAATGCACAATAACATTAGGAGTAGCTGCAAATTGTATGCAATTACAGTACGAGTAGCAAAAGTTTTGTCAATGGCAAAGTGTGCTCGGGCTGCTGGGCCCAAGACGTAAAACCTCGTTGACTGGGCCCGTAAGACGATGTGCAAAAATAACGTAACGTAACGTAACGTGTGCATAAATAATTAAAATAATGTTTTGATACAAAACTGATCACCGCAATTATTGTATAATATAATTATACACTATTAATGTTATATTTGTTATATGTAATTACCGATTTATTACCGATTTTTGTATATTTTATATACAATTTGTAATTTCTGGACGTGTAATTTATTAATTACCAATAAATGATTTGTGATTTAACGTTTTGCGTCGAAATAGGTATCATTTTGAAAACCAATTTCGTCTGATCCAGGTAAATATGAACAATACCATTGTCGAGATCGTATTAAACGAAATGAATTCAGAACATCAGTAAATAGATCCGGTACGCGTAGACAAGTGCCAATCGGTCACGACTGCTAGATCCGTACCATACTCGATTATGTGAGCTAATGTACATTGTACATGCCTCACAATACGCGTTTGGAATGGAATACTAATAGACGATAAACAGTGGTTAATCTATTACACGTTTCTACAAAATTCTGCGGTTACTATTTCTTTTTCACCTGTTTGAATTTTTGATCTAAGCTCGCCCAAATTTCTTTGTCATACATGGACCTTAACTAGTGGATAACCTAAATGCTTACGTTTTTAAATAAACAAAATCTTATTGTTGGTTGGTTCTTAATAATAATGTTCACAATTAAAATTGAAACTTCTTACTGAATTGTATTGGTATAAAATTTAAAATTATTTTAATTTATTTCTTAGAAAACTATTAAATTATATTAATAGGAAATTTTATTTAATAGATAATATCATTTCAAATAGTACCTCATATTTTGTTTAATCTTCCCAACTGAACTATTGTGAAATATTATTATGTAAACAAACGACTAAAACTCAACGGAAATAATGGTTGAAACTAGGCTCGACCCTGGGTTTCGGACAATTACGATGTCCTTCATCAGGAGCTCACGCCTCTCGGTCGCGACGCTGGCTACTGATATATTGTGAAATAATTAATAAAGAGCCGAGTACTATCGTCATAGATATACTACTCGAGTAGTATATACATATATCTATGACTATCGTAGACAATAAGCAATCGATTTTCAAAAGGAACTGCTTAGCTTAATGATGGAACCCATTGACATCCAGATGCACTCAACACAGAACTAAAATAAGTTGAACATGTAGGTATAGGTAGTAAAGTAAATAAACGGTACTTAACACACATAAAAACTTATTGATCCGTAAACTTCGACACGTGCTTTATCTATTCTTAAAAACTATTGAAAACAACGTGAGCTATCTTTTACATAATAATTCACAAATTAGATTTATTCACCTAAAGATGTGAGTTTATTTTCTAAAGACGTGTGATATATGTAGGTATAGTCAATAACAAAAGTAAATAATTGAAATTTATATGTTTGTGTTATATATTGTAACCGGAAAATAACAAGATTCGTAAGTTTATAAATTTCCTAGGAAATTTTTATATTATTATTTTCCGGTGACATATTTACTTTATTCTCAGCCTATCTGGGCATAGTAAGTCTTGTATTGCACCAGACCTTTCCTGCGACACACCCATAATAGTGTACGACATAAAAAATAAATTAATGTTAAAATAAGCTCAAAGAGCTTTTTATCAGAAAAAAAAATGAAAATGTCACTAAGTGATAGTTAGAGCTAGTTTAAAGAATAGCTCAATTACAGAGACTTATAACAATTTTATGATCTTCTAGACTATCTGTAGGCACAATGATACCCAGTTGTTTTGTATTCAGGATGGGACCGGGTAATCTGTTGAATCCGTAACAGCTCGGTCGGTGCCAAAACATCGCCTTCTCGAAAATAACAGAAACTTTCATGCTTTGAATAGATTACAATGTCATTTATATGGGATGGGCTGTGGACCTGGAGGTCAATGATACGTGGGTTATGTTTGTTATTTACATCCATCTAATATTTTTAGGTTTAAAAAATAACTTAAAAAAGTAGGGGAATGTTTCATAATTTGAAGTTTTTAATGTGTACTCTCCATTTACCAACTTGAAAACCTAGAAGACGATCGTAATTGAAGAGAAGATCGTAGAAGATCGCATCGTGCCGACCGTTTTGATCCTGTCGTACAGGTCGGCACGAAGCCGAAGTAGGTAAATACTATTGAGTTAATACCGTTTATTTACAAAGATGAAAACCTAGAAACTAAACCGATTTAATATCACCGGTGGATGTTTACAATCTTCAAATAAATAGGCCGAGCAGTTTTTAAAAGATTTTCAATAAAACGTGCATCTCGTTTTCCGCTTTCATTTTGTCTTGTAAAATTTTTCAGTTTAAAAAGGCATAATTATACAAAAAATCTACAACTGAAAAATAGGTGATTCGAAAATCAGACAAGTTCACTATCGTAAACTTCAATATCACCACAATATTACTAATATTATTTAATTTTAAAAAAATACTGAAGATTTTACCTGTAGGTACCACGTACATCTATAGAAATACATACCAGCTGCACTGTAAAATCGTGCCCTTAATTCAACGATCGCGTGAAAAGCGTGCATGAATTTTCCGCGGGCAGTGGGAGGGATCGCACCGGCCTGCGCGTGCGCACGTGCTACTCTACTCGCGGTGCCGCGCCGGCTGGACGCGTCATCTGTTCATTATATATTATAGTTGTTTATTTTACATTTTGGTGGCATTTGTACGTGAGGATTGACGTGGTGAGTGTTTTTTTGGGTATTTTTCGGGAATATTACGAAATTTGTTAATTTTTTTGTGTTTACAGTTTTACGTTGCGAAAAATAAGTTAATATCGGTACGAGTACATAATTATTTTCTAAAAATACAAGTATTGTTTATCTTTAGTACCTATAATGAATGATCAAAATTATTTATTTTTGAATATTACTTCGCGTATTAAATGTAACGTCTGTATTTATATGTTTATTTAAGTTATTACATCTTAATTAGAAATGTGTTTGTTTTAAACTACCAAAGCACATAATAATTCTGTGAAAGAAAAATATCATATAATCTAACTTAATAAAGTATCGGCATAATAAACTCAGTAATAAAATATAATAACCCTATATTTAAAAAGGCTCCACTTTTTATCGGTCTACATTTTATTTAAATATCTTTATTACATTGCTAAAATTCTAGCTCAGCTACTAGTTTTTATTTCAGTTTATTCTAATTAGGTAATAAGTATTGCTAATAAAATTACGTACAATTTTTTACCCGAATTCCAAAACCCATTTCGTCCAAGGCCGGAGATCATCACAAGAAAACAGCTCACGCATATCTTCATATCTAGTTATTTAAATCTGACATTCTGTATTAAAATTAAATAATAATTAATGGGCAAGTACTTACTTTTATATTCATAAGTATCAAAGTAGATTTTCAAGTATATTTTGTAAATTAATTATAATATTGGCGGTAACCTTCAACCTTCTCAATGAAACAAATATTCGTATAATACGCTAAAATTACTGACTGAAATGACGATAATATTTTATTGACTTAACTTTAATTATTTTATTAGCATGTTGTGGTCGTCTCTTCATCTCGGCTTAGAAATCCTTAGCGGATATCTACGTCATAAAACAATATTTGTTTGTTAAATTTTCGCCCGATCGGTTTAATTATTAAATAGCTGATAAAATAATGTAAGTTTATCCATCAGTTAGTTACTTACGCTTTCCTTTCATATACATAGATTTAACCTGTAAATATACCGTATTGAATCGAGCCTTAATTCAATGGGGTTGCGTCATTCGATTAGAGTTCTAATGTTCACCATCTAGCTCTACCATCAGACCAGTGACATCATTTATTCATGGCATTGTCATTGGATTGACTTTAGTATTTATCTAACAACTAACTGCGTAGCGGCTTTATACCTGCTCAAAGTAGTGTGTTATTCCAGGGTCTAAATTATCAGAGACGTTCAGAAGTTTGATGTGATTACGTCACAATCACACATCCACATGTGAAATAACGCGGCAAAAGCGATCAGCAGGTATATTCACTTATCCGTCAGGGAACCGAACCAAAGGCCGAATTGTCAAAAATGTATGAAATGACGTATGACGTATTGTTAAATCGATATGACGTAACATGTCATTTTATACATTTTTGACTATTCGGTCTTCGGTTCGGTTCCCTGACGGATAAGTGCCCTGCTGGACACCGACGCGGAACGACACAGCAGTGTGGCTTTACTTTAACCCATTAAAAACCGAAGTGGATGCTACAAAGGCATAACAAGGCGAACCCAAATTTGATCAACAAAGAAATAGTTGTTAACATAACGTAAAAGCAGATTTACATATCTTTTTTTATAATTATACTAACAATAGTTAAATAACTATCGTCGTGGTCGGATGCCTCCGAAGGCAAGGAAGTACAGGCTTCCGCACAATTACTCGCTTCTTAAAGTAATTACTGAATAAATTCTGTGCTAATCTTGATGGAAAGTAAGAGTTTATATGTCATTTCATGGGCCTCTGATTTGGGTTTAATTATAAACTACACTAATAGCCCAGATTTTAGTAGTTTCCATTATTTTACCATCACCTTACCGACAACATCTGTCTAATTTATTTAAAAATCTTATTTGAATCTAATTGCTCACTAGCTGTGCTAAGCTATGATTATTATGTTTATATGAATTGCTGAAAAATCTGGATTCTAGCGTTTGTAAATCTGCCCACGTGCTAAATTACAGCTCAATCCCTACAGCTGTTTAGCAGTGACGACAAAGTACTTGGTAATCCTGATTTACTACTATTTAATGGATCCTTATCTTAAATTTTATTAGCTTGTTTATGTAAATATTATGTGAATAATACGAACATAAAATAAACCCATTTTATTTTAATCGCTCTGAGAACTTTTCAAATCCATAAATATGCGAACTCTACTTTCCATAAAACACCCATGTTTTTATTTATTAGAATTCCATTCTTTTGAAATGTAAGTTAAGAGTAGGCCCATGGCCCTAATATCGAATAACTTAAGATAACTTGAGTTTCCCATAAGTTATCGGTCAAACTTACCGGTTTATTTTAACCAAGTTAAAACGAGATTTAACCAAAATATGAATAATTTATTTATGTTAATGACTGTGCAATACTATGACATCATTTAGGCAAAACGTTTAGGTGCTGGGGTACAGTCGGCATAATAGTTACCTTGATTTAAGAAAGATTGTCATAGGAAATACTAAGAGCGTATTTTAAAGATGGCTTCAAACTGACTTCATCTACCTAGCAGTCTTCCAAATAAACTGCTATATACACGATTAATTTTCCAATTAAGTTACAATATTTATTCTGGTGATTCTCGTACTAGGTATCACGGGAACGATTTTATACTGATTTTGTACTGAGAATTAAAAAAGCTAAAATAAGTTATAACCTCGAAATTATAAGTGATGATTTGAATAGAAAACTTTTATGAGTAATAGCTAAGCAAAGGATTAAACTTTTCAAAAACATAATATTATATAAGAAACATTATCTTTCCGGGTCATATCCAGCTAGAAACATAGTTCAAAGCTAGAATAAGTTATTGAAATACAAGTTGACTGTACCACCTCTCATCTCAAGGTCGGTCAAAGATATTGTACAACGTAAAAACAAAGTTTTTAGCGCCGCTACCATGTTATTACGTGAATTTTAAAATTAACTTTGTTTTGATTTTGTTTGTTAGATTCTCTCTTGTTTTTCCAATGGCGTAACCAATACCCTTTTTGTTTTGTTACTTTGTTTTGATATAGTTATTGTACAGCTATAGACATAGTAGGTATATCATTGGCGGATATAGGATAAAGAAAAGCTTCTGGGGGTCCAATTGGTTAGAACCTTAAGCCCCCTAAAAATCTTGTTTTAAACCTCGTACCAACCCCAATAGAAAGCCAAAAATAAAATAAAAAAACTAATTTCTCAAAATTTTTGACTAGAACCGCGCCTCTGTTACTTAGTCAAGAACAAATTTCCCTGAACATTTTAAAATCTTCATATTTTGAAGTCGATTCATATTTTTAGAACAATAGAGATGAAAAATCTCACTGGAAATAGAGACATATAGAGTTTAAGATTACCTGGTACTTATTATATTTAGAAGAGTGATAAACATTTTAAAATTGCGCCCCGTAATAATTAAGATCTGTAACATTTTGTTTACCTCATAAGTGCACATTAAGACTGGTCGATGTCTACCTTTATACGAAATGCATCATATATCAATGTTAACTAGCAGATGCATCTCGATGACATCATCCCGAGGTCGTCAGGACCAGTCTTAATGATCCACTCTGAATTATAATTAACTCATATTATTATAAAGTTATGTTTATAGGTAAAGTGTATATTGTTTTCCTTAACTAGTTAAGTATGGCACTATACTATTACAGACAGATAGACTTTTGCACCAAGTTTCCCTTACGACGTTTAACTGAAGAGTTTCGTTGATACCCGCATTTTTTTATGTATGAAAAGTTACAGAAAATTTCAACATACAGTTCTATATTTGTTTTAGAAGTAAGAAGACAAGCAAGACGCGCTGCTCATATATAATTAGTACAGTGCTACCCAGGATAGTCATTTGCTTTAAAGAATGCTTTGACAGAAAAACGTCTTAATCCTTTATACCTTTGTTATGTTAGACACCGCTGTACAGAGCCCTCTTGATGTAGAAAGTGGTTATCGTCGTCTATAGACGTAGACGTCTTCAACACAAGTGATATTATTGTCAACGTATTGCCGTTCAGATAGACAGAGTAAATCCCTCCGAGTATATCCCGTCCTATCTGGCTTCACTAATAATCCTACGTCATACGAGCACTACTTCGGTACTACCTCTACTCCGGTAGGAGGTTACTGTAGCTTGTAAAATTACTGGGCTGATGATTCTTAACATCTTAAGCATTGGCGCAGTGTATTTAGAATTTACATTATTGTAACATCCTGGGTAGCACTGTACTAATTGTGGGCAGCGTTATCTCTTACCATCAGGAGAGCGTCTTGCTCATCTTTTTGCTTTTTTCTATAAAAAATAAAAATAGCAACTATTTTAAAATGTCTCCTCGGTTACACAGTCTAACAAGCGAAGGGTCATGTACTACGTGATGTAATTGTAAAGATTATACAAACAGTCACGTCAAATATATTGTATGGTGGTTATGTAACGTAATGCGAGAATCCTCAGCAATGGCATGTAAACAAAAACCTAAGACGCATGTGGAATATATTAGTTGGTACTTCATATTTCAAGGTAAGTAAAGTTGCCTGAATGTTACGGATTCCAAGCGAGAGACTGGGTGTCTAACATAAGTTATTTCTAAATAATTCCTAAGAAAGAATCCAATGTATTTTATAGCTACGCCGGTTACGGTTTACTCGATAAAATGTACCCTGTGTTCCAGGGTCTAAGTTCACCTGTATACAAAATTTCAGCGCAATCGACCTTAATAGAGAACAAAAACACGTCCACGCTAATAGTAGTATTTATAATAATAGTGTCATTTTAGCAGTTAATAACGAGATGAAGTGAATAACCACGTGTAAAATAAATAAGATTTCTTATCTTATTTCTCTTTATTGATTAATTATTTATACTCTTTATTGATCCACATAAACACAGTAAATTTTACAAAAACAACAAAACTAAAGGTGTATCAATTTGCGGTCTTATAGCTCAAAGCGCTATCACCCAGACAACCGTGCAGGGTGAGGAAATATAAAACACTGGAATGACGGCGGTTTCACAAACTAAATAAAAATAATAAGTTTTAAATTTGCGAAAATATTCTTTTTTCAGAAATCAGCTGAATCACAAAATAAATATTTAAGAGTTAAAGGTCACGTTTACTTTGACCTTCCCAAAAAGCTCTTTAAAGTAACGTATGAAACCAACTTTGTAAATAAAACATACAACATACTTGACTTTACAGGTTTTCTGTTTAAAGTTTGCGATCTTGACTTTTATAAACCTAGGTACATATCTTTTGTAAAACTTACTGGCCTCAAAAAACGCGTTGTGTGCTTTCAAAAACGATAGTCTTTTTTTATACAACGAAGTAAGAAGATGAGCAAGACGCTCTCCTGATGGTAAGAGATAACGCTGCCCATAATTAGTACAGTATTCTTTTATCTGTGGTACAGTGCTAGCCAGTGCACTGCGCCAACGCTTCTTACTCGAGAGTCATAAGATGCTAAGACTCTTCAGCCCAGTAATTTCACTAGCTACAGTGTCCTACCGAAGCACAGTAATGTTTGCACATCACTGCTCAGGCGGTAGAATAATAGGCACTCTTCTGTGTCTAGTGATCAAAGACAATATAATTAAACGACGCCATAAATTAATAGACTTAACAATAATGACCAAACTACTCAGGTTAACAGTAGTTCACACTATGATTCTCCCGTTATTACGTTTAACAATAATATAACAATTATTAAGATGTCTAACTGATTATGGCTAAAAACATTAGCAAAGCCAAAAATTAAAAAAAAAAAAAAAAAAAAAAAAGATGTCTAAGTAATTAAATAGTGTGCAAAAAGAGAAAAGTCGTAGCAAACTAGAAGAACAACATAAAAAACAAAGACTGATTGTGAAACGTAGAGGATAATAAGATTGTATTCAAACAAACCATGTTTTCACAAATAAAATATTTTGAATTATTTTAAAAAATGTGTTAAGATGCTGAGTAATCACTACATAGTATTAAATAAAGTTGTTTCCCGCGTCTGTCTGCCCCTATGTATGCCTATATCTTTAAAACTATGCAATGGATTTAGATGCGGTTTTCCTTAATAGATAGATTCAAGAGGAAGATTTATGTGTATAATAGATGCATAATATAGTAGAAGAACACTGATAATTTTCTGTAAGAAGCAACGAAGTGTAGGCGGATCTACTAGTATAGCATAATAATAAATAATTATAAAGCTGTAAAAGCCCATATTTACTGAAGAACCGCTAAGCTAACTTCAAGTCTGTTAAAAAAATCACGAACTTTGTATCTGTGTAATGTTTTCTATTCAATTCAAATAATACGTTGATTTTACAGTGGTTTTTAAATTACTTTTTTTTATGTGGCCATAAAGGTAGGTACTAACTTTACGAGTATATAGTATTCTTAACAATACAGGATATTTTAAATATGTAGGTACATAGAAGAAAATCCACAAAAGGTTTGAGGTAAAAGCATAGAAAGTTAAAGAGCTTCGTTAATCTCTTTTTAGTCATTTAAGAAAACTTTTGTTGACTTCCTACGCTTATTCTGTTTTTGCACAACCTATCTAAACTATGTAACCGCGAAACGTGTAATTGTTGATGACAATCGCCGATCAGACGAGATACGACACACGACGTTTATAACGGATCGTGCAGTACGAGACAACGGTTCAATTACAAAGAGGCTACTACTATTGTGGGCGTTTAACTGCTAAATCTTGCTAAAATCTGGTAAACGACAGTTTATCTTTAGTCTACTTCTTCTCAAGATCTTTGTGAAATATTGTTTTCACCACTTGAATTTACACTAATATAAAATTTGTATATTTTTTTAATGCAAATATATGGGAAGACGAGCTAGACGCTTGTCGCTTGTCTGGTGAAGACTTTCGTCTATCCTAAGGATATCCTACACTTTTGTGTGGGTACACGGTACAGTAACCATTAAGTAAGGCGAAATATTTTGCATATAATATTAGGTATTAAAGAAACGTACCAATTATATTGTTCTTGGAAAAATCCTCACTCTTTAAGAAATTATCGTTAAGTTATGTAGAGGTATACAAATATAGGTATTTATCAGAGGTATATGTTTAATACCAACAGTTCCATTTTCTTGAATTTGTTCCTAGTAAAGCTGAAGTATTGTGAAATGCACGCAAATGTGATGCTTGCACAGGTGTACTTTCATTTGTTTTGCCCACAGTTACAACACCCGCCTGTTGGTCTGTTTGGTTAACATGTAGGGCGATAAACTTTAAGTATTATCTGATTAGAAAGTTAGTTAAAATCTAAATATATTTATTAAAGGAAATAGTAACTGATTGTTTGTTCAATAAGTGTCTAGCTCAAACTCAAAATTCATTTATTCAATAATGGAGCACTTTTGCAAGTCAATTTAACGTTTTTTTTTTAAGACTACCGCTGGCATCTCTATGAGAAGAACGAGCAAGAAACTCGTGGAGATAAATATGTATGTGTTTACATTTAAGATTTTTATAAACGAAATGACTCAATTGTATCCCATAATATACTCGAATTTCGCCCTGTTTATGTATAACTAGCTTATGTTCGCGACTTTGCCCGCGGGGAGATATCCTTTCTTAGCGGACGTCTACATTACAAAACCTATCCTTGTTCCAAATTTCAGTTCAATCCGTCCAGCGGTTTGGGCTGGGATAGATCAGTCAGTCAATCACTATTTCCTTTTATATATTTAGAAGATTGTGGGTTTTTCATTTAATATATATTCAGTTTAAGCGGAAAACACATTGTCACGGTAATGTCTGACATACACCTAAAAAACAATAGTGTTAGTCATTTTAAATATCTCAAACGAATGTAGCTCCACCTTCAGGCTTCTTCTATTAGAATATAATGTAGAAATTGGCAGTTAATTTTGATACAAATCGTGAATGAATTTAAAATTATGCGGATTTAAAAGGTCAATTTAGACTAATATTATAATTTTATTTTTTAGGCGTACATGCATAACAACTCTAAAATTATAGTATTCCTTTCGTCACTTTAAGAAACCGTAAATTATCCGTAATTGATGTTTTATTATAAATGCCAGATTACAAAGATAAAATTAATATAAAATCTAAATAATATTATAACAGGTAAGATAAATATAAAAATCTTGACGGATTGACTGATCTTTGCAAACTGATGAATGGATTGGGGAATTGAAATCTGGAACACAGGTTTTACGATGACCTTTGCTTTGAAATGTTTTCTCTAAGCGAGCATAAGATAAGATAATATAACACTTAATGAAACACAAAAAATATACAAAAACTAAAATAAAAACTAAGTGTTAGATAGTTATATAAATATTTTGATAATAATCATAAAGTAATCGATCTTATGTCTTATTCGAGGTTAGTACCAATTTAAACAAGTTATTGTAAATTTATTGCCCGGAAATTAGAATGGTCAACCGAATTTTGGGTGTTTTTTAAGTCAAGGCTAAAACTGCATATTATTTAATGTAGACTAAGTTTGACCTTTGGTATATTGTTACTTGTGATTTATTGGGTTTTATTGAATGGTGAGGTGAAATTTTTAGGTAGAGATTTTGATATACATATGTTAAAGTTAAAATTAACTATTTGTTAACTACCTCTTTAATGTTATTAACTAAGTACATTATAGAAAGAAAATGGTACATAAAATTGGCGGTCTTATCGCTACTAGCGATCTGAAAAACTCTTACATAAGCCTTACAAGCTTTGCAGTACTTTTGTTTTTAATACGCTAGAGCATTCGCTTAATAGAAAATTATATATATCAGTGTTTCTTTTATGCATGTTTTATACATTTAAACCTTCCTCTTGCATCGCTCTATGTATTAATGAAAACCGCATCAAAATCCGTTGTGTAGTTTTAAAGATATAAGGATACATAGGGTCAGACAGACGCGGCGCGGGAAGCAACTTTATTTTATACTATGTAGTCATATGTACATTAATCGAAGAAGATATTATCCATTAATTCTTCTTCTTCCTGCCCTTATCCCACACTAGGTAGGGTCAGCACAACACGTTTTTCTCCTCCATTCTGCTCTATCATCCGTCATATCTGCATCCACTCCCCTAGCTCGCATATCCCTGCACACACAGTTCATCAAAACCTTTTTCGGGCGTTATCCATTAATTATTGTCTATAAAGTTAGAATTAATTGAACGGTATTTGACAAACGCAATGCATTTAAAATATTGCCAACTATTGTTTACAAAAATGTGTCAGTGACACGAAAAGCGATAATTAATAGCAATTACATCGACTGCCATGAAATATTTGTGTAATAGCGGTGAGGGAAATATCATCTGTATGTAATAGTGACATTTTGTTGTAATTATTTATACAGTCGATTCGGGTGGGCAAATTGGTTAGCTCGGAGCGTGGAGTGCAGTTTGGGGTTCCTCAGGGCAGTGTCTTGGGTCCTACTCTGTTCATCCTATACATGAACGACCTACACAAAGTGGTCCCCAACTCCGCTAATGTGTTGTGTTACGCTGATGATACGGTGGCTCTGTTCTATGGTAAGACATGGAAAGCAGCTATTCACGAGGCTGAGCAAGGCATGCGGGAGATCAGTAGTTGGCTTGATACAAATCTCCTCACTCTTAATGCAAAGAAAACTAACTACATATGTTTTCACAAAACTAGAGCCTCCGCACCTAAACTTCCTACTATACTTAAAATCCACCAGTCCGACAGCTGCCACACAAACTGTAGTTGTGAGCTTCTAAACAGAGTCGATACGATAACTTATCTCGGTGTGGTTGTCGATCAAAATCTTTCATACAAGGCACATATAGCATCAACCGCAAAAAGAGTTCGTAAACTAACACACGTAATGAAGTTACTTCGTAGTTCTGCCGACAGGTGGGTCCTACGGATGGTGTACTCAGCCCTCTGTGAGTCTATCATAGGATACTGCATATCCGTTTGGGGTGGCGCCGGGGTGACGTTCATGCTGGGTATGGAAAGAGCTCAGCGATCTGTCCTTAAAACTATGCTTCAAAAACCCTTCCGGTACCCAACAAAAGATCTATTTCTAGAAGCCAAAGTACTCAATGTCCGGCAACTATACATCCTAAAAGCATGCCTAAAGCAACACTCCCGTATCTTGAACTCGCCCAACTACTCTAACCTCTTCTTAAAACGAACCTTTAGACCACTAGGCCATTTTGTTAGATCAAAATGCGCCAGACAATTGCCGCAATTCATGCTACCATTCGTCCATAAAATCGTAAATAAATCAGTAGATATAAAAAATTGCTCTGTTAACCAAGCCAAATACAAAATTATTAAATGGTTACTCACTCAGTCATATTTGGAAACCGAATGTCTTATTAAAATCCCACATTAACATAATGATCTCTGTCCTAAGCAAAATTGTACCTAATTACTGAGCACTAAGAACACAGGAGTATTAGTATAAATTCTTATAACCTCTCTTCATGTTGGTACACCTATCTATTAATTTACTTTCACACTTTTTCAATGTATCTATATGTTATAATTTATTTTATTAAACAATATTAACTTCCGTTTTTTCTACTGTCAAGTTATCTAACATATTATTATGATATCGTTTAAGTTGAAACAGTTTGTAATTCACATCCTTGTTAACTGTGTTGTAAGGCCCCCACGAGACAGGCTTGCCCTAGTGTGGGGACCACTAGATACTTTTTAAAATGTTATCATGTGTTTTATGGACAAATAAATGCCACCAAAAACAGTCTCGCAACTGCAGTTCTTCTACCGTAAAAAGTTGTGAGATCCATGTACTACCAAGTCGGTAAAATCTTTTGTGTTTTAAATTAATAGATCGACTTGGCCATCGCATGAAAACACAATGTATCTCTCAAGTAATATACCGACACAATAGTGCGATTGCCAAGTCAATCTAATAATTTAAAACACAAAAGATTTTACCGACTTGGTAGTACATGGATCTCACAACTTTTTACGGTAGAAGAACTGCAGTTGCGAGACTTGGTATTTTTTACAAGTTATGTTTTTGGTGGCATCTCACTACTTTTTGTTTTTTTTTTATTCGTTATAGGTTAGCCTTTGCCCACGATATCGCCTGATCTTAAGTGACGACGCCCGTAGATGGGAGCAGACTAAACCTAGAAGGCGGGATAATCCCTCCCTGGCTTTATACATTATTACGGCATATATATTATGGCATTATTATTGGGATTTTATGCAATTTTTACCATTGACTGCAAATGTAACTTTGTAATCCTATACATTTATACGGGATTACAAAGTTATTTATGCAGTTTATGTATCTCGAAAACTAGACCAAAATTGCATGTTTTTTTAGTTTTCCTATGGTTTATACAATAAACTTTAAGTATCTACCAAGTTTGAACCTTCTATGTTTGCTGGAAGTGCCTTAGACTTTTGATGATCGGTCAGTGAGTGAGTGAGTGAGTGAGTGAGTGAGTGAGTGAGTGAGTGACAAAATTACAAAACTTTGACTAGTTATAATTTTTAAACGACTAGTTCAAATTTAATGAAATTTGGAATAAATCGTGTTTATACAATGCATACTCGATTGTTAAAAATTGAAGCTTCTAGTTTTATCCACAACGAAGTTATAGGGGGTCGAAAATGGTCTGAACTGCTTCCAGAAAAGGATGTTACGGCCGTGCCGCTTTTTTTGCTCGACTTGGCGGGGGCACTGCCGTGCCCCCAGATATATTCTTATTCTTATATTCTTATTAATTACACCGTATAGATTCAAGCAAAAGTCGGGTTTTTACAAGCAATTTGCTATGTATGTACCTATGTCCGGTAAAAATCTTGTAGGTAATTCAATTTTAAATCATCTAGATTTCAAGATAGATTCAGATAAACCGATTAAATTGAAATTTTGTAATAAAATAAAAATTATTCCCGTTCCTAGGGGTTATATATTTTATGGATTAATCGCAAAATCCTTCTTATTAATTATTATAATTGTCTTTAGGGAATTATAAGTAACCTATGTTATATACCTGTATATTCCAAATTCCATGGCATTTGGAATATAGTTTCAGGTTGAGTGGTTTCGTCTCTACGATGATGACTCATGCAGTCACATTCTCTCTTCAGCTATTAGCAGTTATATAATCTTATAGTTTTTTTTTATTCATTATAGGTAAGCCTTAGACCACGATGCGGCCGTAGATGGCAGCAGACTATACTCGATCTTCTAAATATATAAAAGGAAAGAGTGACTGATTGACTGACTGATCTATCAACGCACTGCCTATACTGCTGGACGGATTGAGTTGAAATTTGGAACACAGGTTTTATGACGTAGACCTCCGCTAAGAAAGGATTTTGCCACGCGGGCAAAGCTGCGAGCATAAGCTAGTAATATTATAAAAGAGCTTATACATTTAACCAAAATAACTTGACATGCTTTGTATTGCCTAATATCGCTTTTCTGGGTTAGATTTTTTGCAGTTTCCTGTTTTATTATTCGAAAACACAAACTCGAGTAAACTTTATGTATCTTAGCCTATTCCATGGCACACCTGTACACACTTTTCATTTGCGTACGTTATACATTGCTTCACCATCTTGGCAATGTTTGTTCCACGGGTAGGTAAGGCCTATACTAGCGATTACAAATATGTTCCGAAAAACAGTTGTCTAAATGAATCAATATTTTCTAACTGGTATAGTTCTGGTCTAATAAGCCTCGATAAAAGAAGAAATAAATTATTAATACATTGCTATTTTTTTATATGGAAAAAGAGGAAAAGAAAAAGAGTTGAGGTTGAATTGCATCATGCATCTTGCAGGCTACTTATCGCAATTATTACACTACTTAAAAACTACATTCATTTTTACAAAATATAATCACAAAAAGCAGTACATCTACATATAGCGATATCAATCAATTCTTTAGATTAACTACTAATTTATTTATTAAGCGCTGCAGTATGTTAAAATTATAATACCTAAGTAACACCTATCTGGAGCTATGATGTAGATGCACAATCACATTTTAATTGTTTCACATTAGGCGACTTGCGACATCGGATAGGCTATGGAACACCTAAGTATATTGCTTTGCCACCAAAATTCTTTTGATGGCCAGTACTCTAACAACAATCGATCGAGCTTAAAAGGGCATGCCCATAGCTCCATCGATTGTCCTCGCTGCCCTGATTCCACATCGTGTCACGTACGTAGGAACAATTTGATTAGCTCTATGGACTGTAAAGTGGCGCGTTATCGCCGTCGCGACGTGATTTACGATCAAATGAGGTGGTTTTTTTTCGGTAATGAGCTCTTTATTACAGTTTTAAGTTATTAGGCAGGTATACAGGTTATATATCAGTATATATACAGGTTTTTGTGTCATACGTAGAGGACTAGGTACACAATTATTTGGAACTAATGTGGTTCAGAAGTGCGATTCAGGGAAATTACTGGGTTAAGAAGACTACATTTTATCTCTTTGGATATTTTTTTGTCTTTTTTTATGACTTTTGGTGTGTTTGTCTTTTTGTTTTGGTATGAAACGCAGCACAGTGTTATGTCTAGGTAAAACTGCACCTGTGATAGGCAGGCGTCAGACTAGTTTCGACTATTTTAAGGCTTTTATTTTAGCGTTATTATGAGGTATAGAACAATAATTGCAAAAGTGAATTGTAGCTCATTTGAATAAATATAGAATAGAATAATGCTTTATTGCACACCAAATAATTACAAAGAAACTTACTGAGCTAGATATCTAAATGCTAGGTAAACAATCGGCGGTCTTATCGCACTAGGCAATAAACAAATAAAAATAATAAATATAGTTTGAGTTTTAAACATCGAGTGCCTACCGTAGTAAGTAGCACAACTACTATAGGGCCAGGCTTTATCACTTAACATCAAAGTGTCGGATTCATTTCGTTCATCGTTTTAAGGCTTTTATTTTAGCGTGGTTATGAGTAACGGTCGGTAAACCCTTTAGTGCCATGGTAATTCCCTTTGTTCCACGATCACGCTCTCATCACGACGAATGAAGCATGGCGGACGTTTCGCGTGCCCAATCTGATCCACGTGACAATATATACGACGCCGAGTAAATAACAAGAGGAATGGTTGTGATAGAAAAAAAAGTGTTCCGGATTCCGGACAGCGGCCCCGGACGAGTGTTTCGGCGCACCCGCTGCCCCGGCATTATGGCGTCCCGCAGGAACACCCTCAGGTTCTTTAGTGGGCATCCTCGCCACGCTCATCTTCTGCGGGGGAGTCTCACATATTACCGTCCTGAGCCCCCAGCACAAGTTTTGACGATGCGTAAGAAAAATGTCTTCAGAGTAAAAAATAACAATGCTTCCAGACAACTCCAGAACGTTGAAAAAAACATTATGAAGGCTTACATTTGGTTGGTAGTAGAGTTGTTTTAGTAGTAAGGCGGACCACAAAGGCACATTTCAAAAAGTTTCAAATTAAACTTGTATTTCCCATATTGCAGAGTTATATTTCTAGAACATTTCATTTCAATCAGTTTTAAAATGCCTCCTTTTCTCTAATCGTCAGGAATATTTTGTTTGACAATCAAGTACAATTTTATAATGGCTTACAGTTTAAATCTCTACCTCAAACCTACCAACTACTCGTATTATACAAAGTTAAATATTAATCTAAAGATCTTTGCCGACGGAGGTTGACGCCACACGTTTTGGCAATGAATGTTTATGTAGGTTACGTACTACTTCACTTAATTTAGTTTAAGTTAAATTTTGAGTTATATCATTTTTAGTGCGGCAGTGTTAAAAGTTCAATAAAACAGTTTCTAATTTATGGTAACTGTTGTTCTTTACTTTGATGTTATTTTTTTTTACTTTGTTGTTGTTATAATGCTAATTTAAAATGGCATCCCAAATTGTTGTTAATCTTAATGCAGGTCTAAATTACTATCATTAGACTCTTTACTTTCTAAATTATTTTTGAAAAGTAAGAAAGGTGAACCCACATACTTCACAGGTCCCCTTAAAAATGTACTCAATTTTATCGAAATCTGTCGAGCAGTTTTACATAGAAAACAAATACAATAATATTTTGTGAGGCAGTAGAGATGAAGGCTACAAAGCAATAACTTCTGCAAATAGGTTCAAAATCTAGGTAACCTAGTCAATGTTATGGTATAGTCATATACATAAACGTACCTACGTGACATCACTTGATATTTTACGATGTTGTCCCATAAGTTTGTGGCTAGCCTTCGCAACAAAAAGTACTTAACTTACTTTTAGATATATATAATGAAAATACATTTACTTACTTTTAGGTACTTAACTTACTTACTATTAATATTAACTGTACATCTTAACACTGACGTATATTAAAATGTTTTGTGTTTGTGACCACTTTACGCTAAAACGGCTGAATCAATTCGAATGAAATTTTGTGTGTAAAGCTTTATACCCTGGAATTATCCCGGCTACTTTTCAGCTGGTAAAACTGCGGTTACTTATGTACATAATATGATGCAGTAAGGTATGTGTTACTCTAAGATATAAGCTACCGAAATTCAGCTTAATCAGTTCACCCGTTTGGTGATGAATCCCATGAAGATGTAAGAAATACACATACCTTCGCATTTATAATATTAGTAGGTTTACAGTAAAAATTAACACAAGTAGCTACACATGTACGTCCAAGGCTGAGCCCTGCCTGCAAAGGCTCGAGTTCTTTGTTCCACTGCCCTAACAAACGCCTTTTCATTGCCTGCGTTAAGGCATATTGTTTGCATAACAGAAGGCTAACAGCGCCGGATACTTATATGAAAATTAAATACCATCGATGTAAACCAAACACTGTGTGTTTGTGTTTGTTTGAATGGAATTGGGTTGGTTTTGGTATGAGTCCAAACCGCTAATTGTCAGAGCAAACTAATCGACGCTACACCAATATACATAGAGTTGGGATATTTTTCTATTTTTTTCAATGTAACACGAATTCTAGAGTAGAGATAAAGGTTATCTCTATTATACCAACTATATAGAGAGGTAATATAAATAGGTAGGTGGAAAGGTTTATTGAATGATCTATCAACGCACAGGCCAAACCGCTGAACGGATTGGGTTGAAATTTGCAAAACAGATAGGTTTTATGACGTAGAAAGGCTAAGAAAGGATTTCTCCTAGCGGGCAATAAGTAAGTCTACCTCTTAGATATAAAAAAGTATATAAAAATGTAATCTTTATAAAAGACGTTTGAATTTGATGTTAGAATTTACGCAGGTTATAGGTTAGCCTTTGTCCACGATCTCGCGTGATGTTAAGCTACGATGTAAATGGTAGCAGACTAAACCTGGAAGGCGGGATAAATCCCTCTCTAGCAAAGGCTTTCAGTGGGTTAAACCGCATGTGTAGCTAGTTTTTATAATAATTTCGTAATTGAAGGTAGGCTCAGCACGCGGCAGGTTGCCGGTAGTGTTGCGTAAAACAGAGGATGCGTTATGCACCAGATCACAATCTCGTGAATAACCTCCATCTAACGCTGAATGCTGCTATATACTTGCATGTGTACTATAAAATATATTAATTATTGTTCCTATAAATAACAAGTGAAGTAAATTAAAAATTTAAAAAACCCCATCGCAACGCTTGCAAAATACTCGTATGTAATTCGCGGTTTTTTGTTTTAGCCACTGTATTGTAGCCTATTTGTTATCCCAGGGTCTAAGCTATCTCTATACCAAATATCAGCTCAATCGGTCCACCCGTTTAGGCGTAAAGAAGTAACAAACATACACATTTAAAAAATACCATACTAAAGACATACATATTTTTAAATGTAATTTATTTATTTAACCATAAAAATCTTAAAAGGGAAAAACTTAAAAACTAAACACTTAAAAACTAATACTTAACTACAAAACTTAATCTAAATTAAATAAATTCCTAAAGCTTTTTGGTCACTTAGTGCTCCCCTTACCTAAATAAAATGCCTTTTATCTCTCACACGCCTCGTTTCTTTAAGACCGACGTGACCTACAGAATACTAATTAAAGCCTTAATAAAACTAATAGAAAAGCTTTTTAAATCACTAGATAGTAGTGATTTAACCGTTCCTTTTATCATTTAGACTGATTAAAAACTTCGAGTTCTTAATCAAGAACATGCCAGGCCTCTTAACATGTCGGTGTTAATTTCCCTTTTAAAACCGAATGTATTTTAATTAAAGTGTTTTCGCAATAAATTACTACCAACCATGGATATAGGAACTATAGAACTAAGAGATGAAGCATTCCTAGTACGCCCAACTAGCGTGTACAGTGTAGGTACTTCCACGCTCGTACTCCGTTTTATTACGCCAAATTTTGACGGTAATTGAAGTAAACAATCTTAATAATAACCAAATTAAATCAGGATCTTTAATCATCATCATTTAATCATTTTATTTCATCATTCATCATTGTTTGTTCTTAATCTTAATTGGTAGTCTTTATTTAGAGGGGAAATTTTATATTAATTTTCCACCTGGCCATTGGCCTCAAAAATCAAAGAAAATGTAAAGGTGCCATTTATTTTTGAAAAAGAGGGATGCATTTTCATAACATGACAAAATGTTCGGATACACATTATGCATGGCACCCGCCATTATGTGCCTCTTTGATTTCTTAATGCATTACCTTGCTGCCGACTTAAAATAGCTGTCTACGAGAGATAAACGAAAAGATGCTCTATGTAATGGTGATAAAGTTTATATTTAAATGAAAAATCTTTATGTTTTTGTTGTCTAGAATCGCAGCATCATAGTTCACACGCTCTAAATACGGCGACGGTACGCATTCAAAACGCTAATTTACCTTTTAACTGCCGTTTTTCAAAGAACTTTTTTAACAAAACCTTTTACTTTCATACTGTAGGTAAGTTAAGTAGGTTTTAATGTGGACACGGACTATATTATAATAAATTCAGACATCGTGCACCTAAACAAAAGTGATGCCAAGTTCATGTACCAACGCAACGTATTACGAGGACTTGTTTATTACTCGTACGTAAAAAGAAAGTTTATGTAAATGTAGAAAATGTTTTGTAAGTAGCTGTTTTTGTCAACTGCACGACGTCGAACTGAAATGTTTTATGTAAAGGCAAAGTAACCTTAAATAATTATACAATATAAAGAACTTAAAATCCTGGCAGTGAAAACTTTTCTAATAAGCCTACAGAAGTGGGATGCGTAGACGATGGTAAAAAGTAGAGAATGCTACTAGCGACATTGCCTAATTGATAATGTAAATTTTTTGGGCAAAATACATACCAAATGATAGCATGTATTTTGTCCTAAAATGTCACCTGATTGGCGAAGACTGGAGACCAATCATTTGGCTATTACTCTTTACAATTAGTACCCTAGGTCCTAGGTATAAGATTTTATGACCAATTGTAAAAAAAGTTTGGTAGAGCGCGGTGCCTGCCTTTTACAAAAGTCTGAATGTAAAGGTGTGAATAGTACGAAACATTTATTGTGGTGTGTAACAATAGCTAGGAGCATTAGTGATATCTAACGGAGCATCTTGCTTGAGATTTATTTCTTAACACCTTACCACATTCAATGAACATTTTAACTCATTTTAATAATGGAATTAAGGTTAATCTGACTACCTTAAACACATTAAGGCGTTACTTAGAAAGCTATTCAAATAGGAAAGTTCTTATTCTTAATCGATTTTAAAATGAAAATATTGTTTTTTAGAATACAGTCAATGTGATTTGTGATTTTTTGGAAAAGTGTTAACATATAGAAATGTATTACGACCTTATTATACCCCACCTGCCTCTAGGTATATACATTTTATGTATATCCCCTTTCCCTTTTCCATCCCGTTTTCTTGATCGATACCGCGTCTGAAACAACACCACTGGTGTACATACTACATACATATCTCGACGTTAGAGCCATATGGTCGGATGTCTGTTTTTTTTTTTTCGGCTATCGACTTAGGACCTTATGAAAAATGAAAATGAAAAATTATTGATTTCATTTACAATTTCTTACAAACGGTGGGTTTGAACCGCATAAAGGCCAAACATAAGGCCAACCTTATGGCTCTAACATCGAGATATATACCTACATATGCATCGATAAGTGCTCACTATCATCAGACGGCCTGTCTGTCTGTGTATCGATGTCTATTCGCTGTAGGTACTCGTATATTCATTTGAACATAGAGAAGATGATATTCTTCAAAAAAATTCACAAGTTCATAAATATAAAATCGAGAACATCTTTAGAATCGTTTTAAAAACATGGAGATCGCACATTAAATTACTAAAACGGATGCGATGTTGTAACTCGATGGAATAATCTTAATGAAGCGACCCTATTAACGTTAACTTAAACCAACGCGTGCCCTATAAGAAGACCCACACGAATTTTAACTATTTCGGTTTCCAAAATCACTACTAAATTGGCCGGAGAACCGAAAAACCTCCATTGTAAATACTTCCTAATAAAATATTAAGGTTTACTTTGGGCACAACCTTTGCACCAAGTGAAGACTTAAGAAATATGTGACACGCGAAACAATTAAATAAAATATAATAAATTTTATTAGGAACAATAAAATTACAATCATACGTTAAAACAAGAATACTCCTTAAGACCGGAAAAAAAAATTTAATTTTACCTACAATTAATTACTTAAGTATTAAAAATTAAAACTTCACAACGACAACGAGCGAAACTAGGTTCTAGATATCTTACGTGATTCATGGTCGACCGCATTTGCTTTTTCCACCAAACTTAGGTAACACTTAAGCCTATTTAGTAAACAATTACATTTACATATTTACAACTACAATTAAATATTTACATACATATAATCACGCCTGGTTCCCGTTGGGATAGGCAGAGACTATTTGGCCGCGGATGAGGCGCTTCGGCGTACCCGTTGCCCCGGCATTATGGCGTCCCGCAGGAACACCCCCAGGTTTTTTAGTGGGTATCCCCGCCGCTCCGATCTTTGGCGGGGGAGTCCCACATACCGCCCCGCGCCCCCCGGTGTGGGGTGATGATGCGTAACGCATTTTTCCTGGGATAAAAAAAAGGCAGAGACTATTTCCCTCCACTTGGTACGATCCTGACACACCCCTTTCGCTTCCTCAACTTTCATCACATTCTTCATTCGCTCGCCGGTTCTTGGTTTAAATATTTAAATTATTTTATAATCAACACACTTTGATACCTTAAATCTATATTAACCCAACCCGTCTTCCATAAAGCCAGCTATCAGCAATCAGTATGCCGAAGCTATCTTGATCCACCATCGAGATACCTACCGAGTAATGAGCGGCCGAGCTTTATGAGGCTGCTCCCTTAAAGGGCACAAGGACAATAAAGACATCCTCAGTCTTGGCTCTAGGTTGGACATGAATTGGTTTATTGTGGCTTTTTAAATGTAACATTATTGTGTCTGGTTTTAGTAGGCTTTCGTAGATATATTTTATTACTCAACATGTATATTAAATAGGTATCTATATTATGAATTAAGTTGTCTCTGCAAATTTATATTTTTCTTTCTTTCGAATGACGACTGATTCGATTTCACTCACACTTGGCGATCAATTCGGAAGAGTATTTCTTGAGTCCATTTTGTTGAAAGGCGAGACAATATCTAAAAAGAATGAAATATCTAACTGCTATTAACTTCGCGTATCACGTTTTTAATCATAATATTGAAACTTAAAACAAAAAAAAATTAAAACACATTTACAAATGGATCAAAAAAAATTGTACACAAATACTTCTACGTGAAATTTGAGGATTTTACTCTTTTTATTACTCATAACTTATTAGAAATTATCACTTTAAATTCACCATATATTTTCTACATTGTTACAGCGCACATCAAACTCGGGTCGCAACAAACGGTTCACGTTCCAATCGACAGTGAGACAGCTGGAGCGAAGGAGACTAGCAGAGAAACTGTCCAAGGAGGCTGACTTGAAGGAGCAGCAGAGAAGAACAGAACTGGAGGCCATGAGGAGGTAAGAACAGACAATGGTACTAGTATTATAAATAAATATGTAGGTTTCTTTTGATGGAGAACATTTATGAATGTCAAAGTACAAACAAGCAAGTTTTGATGTGGTAGACCTCTATTGAATTGACTGCCTGGACAAAACCGTTGTCGCCAAGCAGTCATTATGGCCATGTTCCGGCATCGTCGCTTAACATCATGCGTGAACGTGGTCAAAGGCTTACCTATGTATAATGAAAAATAAAAAAAATAATCGAAACTTGATGAAGAGAGTGACTGATGACTGATGCATTTGTTTTTAGCAGTGGATGAAAGTTACCATATAAATTATTTTATCTAGTTATACTTAATGATAACGTATCTTGTATTACAGAGTAGAGGAAGAGTTCCAGAGGAAGCGAGCGAGGGAGAAGGCTAACATCAGACAGCAGCTACGACTGGTCAGCAGTGGAGCAGCCAGCATGCCTGTTACTACTAATCACTCTAAGGTAACATCGTCTTCTCAATTCTTTTCTCTAAGAAACTGTGCTAGATTAATAAATAATCCTCGATGACAGGAGCCAAGAACGTTACGGTTAAGTCAAGTTTTGTTTAAAGACCTAAAAGATGTAATTATATATATTTTTCCTTTAATTTAATGAGGCTTCGAGCACACTTCTGTTGCTATACCAGCCTTATAGGAGTCCACGAAATTGCTACTGAATATAAACGGCCTTATGCAAGATGAACAAAACGAACACTCAATGCGAAGCGATGTTTGATAGTTGATAAAACTGAGTTCCAATTCTTCCAGTGACTAGGAATGAAATAATTCTTGCTAGAGTTGTATTTTTGCTAAAGCCTCGTGACCAAATTCAAATCATCTCACGTAGACAATAAATGTTTCAGAGTCGAGACGAGCCCGACGGCTCCTGTCGAGAGTCCCCAGCCCCGGAGCGGACGCGGGAGAGGAGGCAGGGACACAGCAACACTTCTTCAGAGATCAGCGGCAGGAGTAAAAGTACCACACCGGTGAGGAACTTTACACGAACATTAATAAATTAGTCAAAATCTTTTTAGGGACTCAATACGAAATCCATTTACTAGCCAACCTCATCATATTATTATCTTATACTAGCTGCTACCAGCGTTCTCTCTGTACTGCCTATGTATTATTCCAGGGTATATACCAAATTTCAGCTCAATCGGTCCACCCATTAAGGCGTGAAAGAGTAACAAACATACATCCAGACATCCATACATCCTTACAAACTTTCACGTTTATAATATTAGTAGGATAGGTAACTACACTATGACCCTGGTTCGAGACACTATCTTCTGTGAATAACATTTTTTTCTCTTTTTAGTTGTTATCGTATTAAATATGACCAGCTCATGTTAGTAAAAAGAAAATCTAAGTCTGCGTGTTTCTGTTTCAGATACGTTTCATGGAGTCAGACTGGCGAACAAACGACGAGCCCCGTGTGTACCGCGACTGGGCGGCTGGACTGAGCTCCTCACATGCCCACCCTCCCGCCTGCGCCAGGATGCCCATGTCCACACGACCCGTCTATACTGGTGTGTATTCATTGAAAAGAGATGTATTTATAATACTTACTTCTATAACATTATTCTATTGATTATTCTACAATCGATGATTCTTAATGCGATCTGCCTAAAAGATAAAAGGATATACCTCTAATATAAGAAGGACTGGCAGTGTCCAGCTAGAGTGATTTGACTCCCAAAAAAATAACCTATGTGCCTTAGAGTCTACGCTATCTATATTCCAAATGTCAGCTTTATCGTTTCAAATATTTAGGCACGAAGGGGTCAATCTCAAAGACACCATACTTTATCGCATTATAATATGAATAGAAAGGAAAGTCAGTAATTCCGGTCTCTGGTTGATTGTGTCACAATGACCAGACTGCGTTTTACCTGCATAGAATAAGTTATCGCCAGTCCCAGTGGCATCGTATCTAGGCCGTGTCACCATGTCTATGCTCCATCGGGACACATACTGACCCAGATAGCATACCAGAACGGCAATGCAGGTTATGATGCTTTGACACTAGAGAGTTACAGGCAATCCACTGGTATAGAAATGATGTTAATTTAAATAAAATGGCCCTAGATCCCTTGACTGTATGTGTGCTTCTTGTGCATATTTCGTTGTTTTATACATGAATAAAACTGAGAAGTCGAAGCCCAAATTATTATTGGCCATGACGGGATACAACAAGTAATAACCCAGGGTCCGCCTGTCGCAGTGCAGTGTCATGCATAATTTTGTATTTCAAAACACCCAGTGTTGGCACTGTATTTGGTATGGGCAATCGTAATGCTTATCGTCAATGGGGCACTTGATTTGCTAGTCTTGTCACTTACTATATCTTTAAAAAAACATAATTGTAGAGTCCTGTAATTTGTAGCCCCGTTTGATATAAATCTGAGATACATATTCAAGTTCAAACCAACGCTAATAAATGCTCTTCATAATATCCTAAATAACATATCAATTGATTTATAGTGAATTAAACTCTCATACAAAACCATAAAAATATACCAACTAACACGATAACCTGGAAATATTTCTATAATCTAACAACCAATTATACTGAAACTCGTGCCATACTTCATGATTCATGACTCACAGATAGTATCGCGCCCTATTCAACTTTACAGGCCAACAAGTGATGTTTATATTACAACACACAATAGGCCATCGGAAATGCATTACCGTGCCTCGGTCACCCACTGACATAGACCGGTTCAAACGTAGGCTCGTCCCGGCTTGGCTGACCTACATTTTTGATGGAACTTTTATCATAATGGATGTGGGAAAACCATTTACTTTTGATAACTCTACATAAGTACCTATTTAGTTGACAAACCGGTCTACTAATCCAGCCATAGCTGGAGGTTACGCTGGAGCTACGTTTGTAAGTCAAACTGACTTGTCAGCAAGACAAGACCCCCACACCCCCCCCCCCCCCCCCACACACATCTCGGGGTTCACGCGCCAACTTAGTTATTTTTTATGTATTTATTTACCTAAGACTAGTTTATAGTCGTTTTAAGTTTACCTACATTAAATGTTTATGGAGATATTTAATAGACCATCGAAAATGCATTACCGTAATGTACTATACTAAGAGAGACCGGTTGATGGGAGCGGTTTGGGCCCGTCCCGGCCTTGCCGACCTACATTTTTAATGGAAAGTGGGCAATAATGATGATTTCCTGACATTTCCCTGGTTTTGTTGGTTTGCTGCTATTACGAGCCATAAAATGCTATTATCTTACCACATAAACTGCCTACGTAAGTAGATTTGATAGGTTGAAACGAAAAGTGATGTTTTTTTCTTGTCATTGGCGTTATGATCAAAATTACACATTTTGTACAAAAATCACTTAACGTAACGGAATAAAAATAATATTATAACATTAGATTCAAATTTAAAAAGTATTTTTATTCAGATAAGCTAATGTAGAGCGCTTTTGTATGTCGATTTTTAACAATTATTTTAAGACGGTACCGTCTCCCACCCATTTGAAACCTCTGTGAGGAGAACAGGCAAGAAACTAATACGAATCATTTGGATTGTTGAGTGATTATCGTGGTAGTAGAAGTAGTAATTATAGCACGTAATATCTATTAGTTTAATATTAGTCTATTATATTGTATTCCAGCGGTAGAAACAGAAGCGTTCAGCGGCAGTCCCCGCTCAGACAACTACCGACTCGAGTTCGCTCGCGGTCGTTCACCCCGCTCCCCGCGCACGCCGCAGCCGCCGCGCCTTCTTACAGCCACGCGCTCGCCCTCCAGCTCCGGCTCCGAACTGTCTCTGAGGCAGCCTATTAAAATTAGGTAAGCAACTTCATCATCTCAGCCGTAGGATGTCCACTTCTGAACATAGGCCTCCCCTTTGGACTTCCATAATGTATCGAAGCGACCTGTATCCAGCGTCTTCCAGCTATCTTTATAAGGTCTGTCCACCTTGTGGGTGGACGCCCTACGCTTTGCTAGAAACAGAAGAAGGGAAACGGAACGGTTGTAAGAAACTTATTCCGTGCTATTACAAAACGCGGACTGACGATTGTACCAGGATTAAAGAAAGAAGCTATCGCACGACCACGTTTAAGCCGCAGCCGCAGAGGCAAGTGGTCGTGTGGTTCCCAGCCGCAAGGCAAGGCTAGATCATGGGCAGGTGGAGGGAGATGTACCAGGATTAAAATAGGTAGATACTAAGCGAACAAATGACATGAGTTAATTCCACAACTATCGTAAGTCCGCGTTTTGTAATAAAGCGGTGAGTGGCGTGCCATGGGGGAAGTCTATGTCGAGCAGTGGACGAACGTCGGCTGTAAGTGGATCAAGATGATTATGATTTATTGACAAGTTCCTTTCCAAAACTAAAGTAGGAACAGTCGGTTAATAAAAACAGAGCTTTATAAACCCGACAATTAAGACAACAATAAGAGGCAACCCGACAATAAGGGGAGAAAACATGTAGATTAATTATCTTTGTAACCACGCTTTAAGTTTTATGTACTTAGTTAATAATAAAAATAAAGAAAATAGAATGCTAAAAAGCTTAGACTGACTAGAATTTTAAAATTAGCTTTTGGTTTGATGTAATCTGGGATGAACTAAAATAAAGCTTTTGTTTCCAATTATCCCCTTTTAGTATTAAAAGTAAACATTTAACTTTTTATAACTTCCAGTACCTACCTGTGCATGAAAGACGCTTTTAAGTAATTTAACTACATTAGTAAGTAGTTGTATAAGTAGTTATACTATTATCTAACCATCGTTCTGTTCCCGAAGGTGGTGACCCGGTAGAGCTATTAACCCTTAACTGCCTTGCGCGTGCGCATCATGGTAAGTGCTTGCAAACGGCTTTTTGTACCCCCTAACTTTTACCCTAAAAACTCTTAAAAATCTTCCTCAAAACTGATTTAAACGTCCTAAGAAGCATTGAAAGATCTTTTTAACATATGTAAATGCATGATAAGCATGAATGTAAAAATCTTTTTTGGGATGCAATCCAATCTTCTAACAATAATGCAGTTGTAAACAAATTAACATTTCAACTGCTGCTTTTTCGATTGAATTATGCTTTGAAATAATGTGTATATTTTTGATAATGCCAATTAGTATAAATTCCCTTAGTTCCCAGTTTCGCTATTTCTGTATTTTTCCCCTCATATTTCCTCTATATTTGCAACTTTTTGCACTAAAACATCCTTTTTTACGTAAATTATAGCAATATCAGCAAAGAGTCGACAATCGAAGAGCCAGAGGAACCAGTTATCGTACCAGTGCTTCGGCCTACGAGACCCCCGCGAGCGACCCTTGCGGCTATATGAGGACTTAACCATTTGAGGGTTAAAAACCTTCTTGATAAACATTTTTCTATTTTTCAATGTGCAAACTTCGATGCATACTTGTGGCAATATAAGAATATCGTTGTGCGAGGGTTAACGCATTTTTTTTTTGTGGTAACTCTATTTTGTTTCTTTTAAAGACGCAAGCTTTTATAATACATACCTACTTCTCTCATGTAAGGACATGAGTTTGTGAGAGTTAAAATTATTTTGAAGAAAAAAAACTCTTATTTCATCAAAGTGCTTATTTTGTAACTTTTGTTGCACTTTTGCGGCAATATATGCAATGAGCTTGTAAGGGTTAACTTTTTTTAAATAAAAACTTCCGTTTCTTTCAAAGTTTTATTTTGACTCAGCGGTGCTATTTACAATGCAATTAAATATAAGTTTATTATTTACCAATGTAATTAATATAATATGTAATATATACCTAGTGTGTACGTTTTTTCTTGTATTAAAGCTATTTATTCCATTTACTCGTATTTAATGTTATTTAAAAATATATAAAACTTAAGGTATTATTATTAACTACCTATTCTTCTGTAAAGTAGCTTAACAAATTTTGATAAAAAAATAAGGTTAGCTTTTCACCATAAATGAAATTTTATATTTTGTTAAAATAAAACGATTGCTTAAAATTAAAATTAATACAATATTATGAATTGATTGTTAATACTTGTAAGAAGTATCCGGATTTCTTTAATAAGCAGTTATAATTTATACGAAAATAAATATATTTATGTAAATATAATTTTTCATTATAAATACATACACATTTTTTCAAAACAACACAAAATTTCCATCGTTGAGTATCAACGTAAAGTTCATAACAATGTGGTTTAAAATCTTAGATTAAAATAAAAAGAAAGATATGGTACATGCGTCGCGTAAATGGACCGCTCCAATTATGTTCATGCACACATTACAACGGCGCGAGTCGGCGCGGCCACCGTTACTTTAGCTGCAGACTCAAGTTTGGCTATAGCAACGATAGCTCATACTGTATCTTTCTCTTTTAATTTTAATCTAAGTTTAAAATCGATACAATTATTGTACCTAACGGTCAGACTAAACAAGCGCTGGTCACGCAAATTGACGATAAACATTATCTTTTTAGTACTTGTTATATATTGTAAGCTATTTTAGTATACACTACTTGTAGCGATGCTTAAAAGCCTGTTCAAATCTGGGTGATAATTGCTACCACTTGCAAAATTATTAAGAAAAACATCATTATATAGTACTTACTTTTAAAAAAGCGTGACCTCACAAAGCATCAAGCGATTAATTAACGCATTTCGCCTCTAAGTCTTTCAGTCTGAAGAATTATTATATGAAAGTGCATATCATATTATGTACCTATGTTGCTATATTAATAAATAAATAAATATTTAAGCAACTTAATGTTTGTATTATATTATATCAAAACTAAGAATATTTCATAAATATCTATTAGTAATGATAGGTAGCTATTAATATATTTTAAAATTGTATACTTAATAAATATAATCTATCGTCTTCCATAAGCAACATACTGAAGCTTTAATATAGAATTAACCTTAGATTAAAATATTTTAAAACAGGTGCTAAGGATTAAGAAATAACGTAGGTCATTAAAAACGTTGTCTAAAAACACAACACTTTTTGTCACCAATTTAATTACATCTAGAGAATGAATATTTATTAATACATTGTTTATAATGGCTGATTATACACCAAGCGTTTTAAACGCAATTTTATTAAAATAGCATTTAGATGTATGCAGGATCTTGTACATATAAAAACGCGCGTTAAAAAACTGGGCTTGAAAATGCTAATTGCCTCATGTGTATTAATAAAACTTTACGTGACTCAAGCATTCAGGATGGGATGGGGGATTCAGGGTTTTGCAGGGTCTTGTAGATACGTTTAAGAACGCGCGTTAAAAACCTACGCTTGAAAACCCCAATTGCCTCTTGTGTATGGATAAAGCTTCACCTGACTCAAGCATTCAGGATGTATGCAGGGTCTTGTACGTATAAAAACGCGAGTTAAAAAACCGCGCTTGAAAACGCCAATTGCCTTATGTGTATCTGGCTTGGCATGACTCAATTCCAGTAGCTTGTAAGGTATCATTTTCGGCACCGCCCTAACATTTCCCCTGGTTATTAGGTCACTATAGCCTGACCTTTTGGATATAATCAATCATAGCTACACGCTACACCCTGTTCCCTTAGGGCTACTAAATTATAGAGACAACAGTGGGTGGATATAATTTACATTTTTTAGGTGTAAAATTCACAAAAATATAAAGTAATCTGAATCAATCTGAAAGATTAACCCTTTGTCAGGTAAACCTGAGGTCCCCTTTAGCGAATATATTCACCACAATAATTAAAATAAAACATATTTTTTTTTCTTCTGAAGACTTCTTTACGACTGTCCTTTCATCTTAATATTTTTGAATATTCATGTTGCAATTTTTTCAAGTTCAGCAACAAGTCTTCTGTATGCCGAAAAACACCTAAGACACCTTAAGATAGCAGAATAGCTGCAAAACTATGAGCTCTAAATAAATTCAAAGCGCCACAAATACCCAAACATAGGGATATATTACCGCAAGGCGCGGCTTGACGGGGTTAAAGCTAACTACCGGATAATGGCCACACTGAGGCAGCCTTTCATTTTGACCACCATCATTAGAGCTAGAATTTGCATAATTGTAAACGTGCGTAAAAACGTTCGGTGTGTAGAGTACCTTAGTTATATTTTGAATAAATGTTAGGTGCATTCGATTTTCAATTTCCAGATGAAGTTTTTTTTTATACTGAACTATGTAAAAAAACATGCATATCTTATAACTATGCATAAAACTCATAATTATTTTTATGTAAAAGAAAATAATATAATTTTAAACTTAATAAGCTGATTTGTATAAATTAAAAACATAGGTCCGATATCGTGGACATAAAATGTAAGGTGCAATATACCACTTTTATGATTATTTTCATAGTATTTAAAATATATTATTTTCATAATATTCTATTATAATAAATGCTCAATTGTAAATAAGAGTTTCAAGTTAATTTTAATTCTTAAAATTAAGAAACAATATAACCATGAATAAATAATGTTTCGAAAATTATAACAGCACTAAAAAATACCCAAAAAAGAGGGTACAATAAATAGGTGGGAATAAAAAATCATGAAAGTTCGCGAACCAATCACTGGTCTCTGTTCTGTATTTAAACCAATCACCGATCATCTCTACAAGTAACCTGCCAATAATTGATCGGTTTGAAACATCTATACGTCATTTCAGTTCGGACTTTCTAACTAATATTATTTATTCATCGGTAAAAGAAAATAATTATTGAAATTACATTTATTTGAAATATTATACATGCTTAGGCAAATAATATTATGAATTATGATTTAGGAAACTAGGCTTTACATGTAATAATAATATTATGTTTAAAAATGTGTAAGTACATAGTATTTAGGTACCTATATATAACAGTACATAAGGTGCATGTACATAATGTAAATTATAAGCAAATGTTTATTTTATATATTAAACATGTGTATTTTGAACTATATGGAGGTTTTTATTTATTAGATATCCCCAGGCTACGAATAAGAATGTTAATTAAAATTAATTAGTTATTAATAAAGTTTTTTGCCGAGATCCGACCTCTGCCAAATTTCAGCCCAATCCGTTTATCGAACGGTCAGTCAGAGTTGTGCCTTGTTAGATCAATCAGTCAATCACCTATTCATTTTATATATTTGTCTAATACATTTTGTTTTAAGAAAGCAAAATCTATCAGACAGAATGATAGTCTATATAGAATAGAATACCTACCTACTCTTTATTGTAACACCACAAATATACAGAGAATCTTAAAACCAAAACACAATTAGATTTATAACAATGGAGGCCACTAGCTTCTGCAGATACATAAGTGAAATAAGTAGGTAATTAATGTCACACCTTCCGCACTTATCCCTTATTTAGTTAATTATATAGGCAGTAGGCATGTAAGTAATTATTATACTAAGTAAGTGTATAAAACAGGGCTACCAACGTCAGAATAATTTAAAAAATCACGCTAGTTAAATATCACGCTATGCCACTTGAAAAGAGGTCGAGCATTGCGCATGAAAAGTGTTAGTTATACGAGTAGCTAACATACACAAAAATATGAAAATCATACACAATAAACTGTAACTGTACACAGATTTAGTTAAATACTGAAAGAAAACATTCAAAGGAATGATGCAGCCTTAGTACGCCCAAGTTTGATTCACCTGCACGCTCGCAAACTCAGTAGTGAGCAGTGAGACCAATTTTATTACTATAAATATTTAACTTCATTAGGGGGTGTAAATGGTACTTTGACAGCTGCGCATCGAAATAGTAGAAAATAATATGAAAGCGCCACTAATTTATCAAAAAAGAGAAGGTACATACCTAAATTATTATAAAATGATATTTTGCAAACGGGTGTAGGCCGTTTGCATGAAAAATCATACAATACGCCTGCAACATATCATTATTGTTATCTATATTATTCTTGTACTCATGTAGAGTAGGCCACGTCTGTGTCTCTTTATTTGAAAATCACAGTAACTACCTTGAAACATAGTAAACATTACCCATTGTATAATAAAAGTCATAGGCAATACAAAGAAACGTGGTCAAATGTTAGGCATGCGCAAAGACTCCCTAAACAAGAGAGGGAAAGTTTTTCAGTTTTACCGCAAGCTTTCCACTGGCTACTGTATTTACCTATACAGCTTTATAACAGTTGAAAAGTTCTGATTGCCTTATGAAACGTATAAAAATCATACATACAATCAGAAAATTAAAGCGTATAGGAAAACACAAGGAAAAATTAAACTTAATAAACCAAACTGTAGAAAAAAAACGAAGAAATAAATTAATAACTCTTTGATGAATTAAAAAATTAATTCGATACTGGCAATATACACAAACCGTGTTTAAAATTAAAAAAGTAAGTAACACTTTTTAAAAAGTGGCCAGTGCTATAAAATTCTGCGGTTGTAAAACTTTTTAGTGGTTTATATATAAGGCGGTGTCTACACGGTGCGACCGTGGCATTTGAGGACGTGCCCCTGGGGTCAGGCGGGGCGGCTGTCCCGCTGTCCCGCGCTTCGTCTCGGCAGTGCCTCGCTTGCGCGCACAAAGGTCAGTATACCACTAGACTCTAGTTAGAATAAAAGCTCTAAGGACTAGAGTTTTATTGTTGTAACGATTTTAATTGAGTTTAAGTAATGTAACGTAAATGTAACGTTTATAACAATTTTTGTACAATTCTGTTGTTTTGTATCAGAAGTTACGCCTCAAAATAGGGGCGCATTTTAAAAGGTTTCTCAACTTTAGATTTTGCATTCACCTGTTGACATATATTTTTCATTCAATACCTACTGAAAAAGAGTAGAACACACCAATAACACCTACACGCGTTGGTTTTGAAAATCAGTGACAAATTATGGAAAATTGTATTGTTTCAAAATAGAGTTATCACAATCTAATCCTTCATTTAGCACGCCTCGACACCGCCTCGTCAGTGCCCCCCTCGTTTGTACCCGCCGCTTCTGCACCAGCCTTTACCACCGAGCCTGTCGAGGCGAGGACTCAGACCAGGATATCGGAGCGAGTCGAGATGAGTGCCAAGCCGGAGAGCGTCAGAGAGGCGCTTGAAGACCGGGACCCCAATAATTTGAATCCACACATACAAGTAAGTAAGATTTAAGTTATAGCTTACACACCATATACACTAAGACAAAGGAAGGGGTTTTTTTAAGCTATTGCATAGCTTCTATCGCGGGCCTTGAGCGTGGGGACCGAATCCAGAAATTCCGTAACGAAAAAAACCTAACACCCCCCACTCCGACCGGCACAGCGGTGATACTTTTTAGTT
The DNA here is from genome assembly GCA_947507615.1 of Hemithea aestivaria. Lineage (NCBI taxonomy): Eukaryota > Metazoa > Arthropoda > Insecta > Lepidoptera > Geometridae > Hemithea > Hemithea aestivaria. The sequence goes on along the minus strand of OX382324.1, from coordinate 19,116,399 downwards.
TTTCCATCTATAGATAAAAATGCTATGCAATAGCTTTACCGCGGCAGTCTCCGAGTGCCACACGTCTTTTTTATTTTTTAATGTTGATTAATATCATTCGTTGGCCTTCCTTTTGTGTGCACTCAGCTTTAGATTTAAATTTATTAATTGGTAAATGCACAGACGTGTGGCGCCAAACTCGTAAATAAACTAAATCAGTGCACTTCCGACCACGGTTTAGTGAAAATATAACACAAAAACCCTACAAGTTATGTACTTTAGCTGGTATAGTCTGCTGCCATCTACAGCCGCATCGTCGGTTTACATCACGCAAGATCATGGTCAAATATACAACAAACGTTCATTCAAAAATTTTATATTTTAATTTGATTTTAATGCTACGAAAAGAAAATGGTGCTACGTCGCCGTAGCATACACATACCTATATACCTAATACCTACATATAATAAAAAAGTAGGTACAACTGAAAATAGAAGCATACTTCACCACCGGATGGATATTAACATTCCGGCTACTACAACACAAAGGTTGTATGGAAATAAAGCCTTTAAAGTCACTTCCAAAGACGCGCACTAATTATGGACAAAAAATGATCACCTACGAAGGTGCACAGCTTTACAACAAGTTACCATCTGTAATTAGAAACTCTAACTCACTGCAAATTTTCAAATCAAAATTAGCGGAACATGTATTCAAAATGAATTCTTAATATTTTTATTATTCAAAATTGTTTTTTAGCTACCCTCATATTTTGTTAACTTAATTTAGCATTTGTGTTTTTTCTATCTATTGTTAAAATTAACTTAAGACTAAGAACAACGAATCAATAATGTTATTTCATACTTTTACTTTAAATGTTTCTCATGTAAGTGACTACCAATGTATGTCTTAATGAGGAATAAATGTCTTTAAACTGAAAGGTCAAATTACTATTCATTAACAGGCAAAAAATTATAACAAGGGTGAAAGTTTGTATTTGTGTATGTTTGTTACATAACTACACTTAAAGGACTTAACCGATTGTCCTGAAATTCTTGTTACCTACATACATTACGATTTAAGGTGGTGCCATACAACCACAGGATCACGCGGGAAAGCTGGATGGAAATTTAGCATGGTCCGAATTCGTACACCTTGTCACATATAAAGTGGAATAAAATCAAGACAACGACCGCCTTTCCGCGCTATCCCGCGTCCGTGAAGGTCGGTTTTAATCCTGAATAAAACATGATGACACATAATACATATGTTAGTTGACAACGTAAAATTGTAATTTTAATAAATTTGTCTCAGGCAGCTAAGCGACAGTATGCTCAGTGAGCGACAGTAACCGCTCACCATCGGAGAAGCCGTCAGCTTGTAAGTCAGTCTTAAACATTAAAAAAATTACCAGAACGAAAGGCGTCAGTTCAACCCCTCATGAACCCATATTCATGAATTTTTATTGTCCCGCCACGAACCAACGGTCTAGCAATCAACTTTATTATTTGTAACTCAAAGACCATTAGGTAGTACGTACCGTGAAATGGTCGTGTGGTAGAGCTATTAGGCTGGTCTAGAACCTAGTTTTATAAATAGGCGTCTAAAGTACGTCATTCTGTTAGAATTGCTACGGTACTTAAGCCCTGTATGACTGAATGGACATCTTACTAATATTATAAACGTGAAAGTTTGTAAGAATGAAAGAAAGAAAGAAGATGTCTAGATGTTTGTTACTCTTTCACGCCTATGCGGGTGGACCGATTGAGCTAAAATTTGGTATAGAGATAGCTTTGACCCTGGAATAACACATAGGCTATAGAACAGCGGGTAAAACCGCTGGTAGCAGCTAGTTATACATAAAATTTAGCTTAAGGGCCTCGCGTTTACGTGTGACTCTCTCAATGTTAAGCGAAGCTAGGGAGGAATATATCCCGCCTTCTATGTTTAATCTGCTATCATCTACGGCCGCAACGTCACTTAACATCGCGCGTGATAGTGGTTTCAAAGGCTAACCTTATGCTTTAAAAAACTTGCATTTTCTAAACCTTTTTATAGTTGTTATACTTTGGTACATAATATACCTCTAGAGTCATTACAATGTCTTTTTATTGAGGTTAAAGTAGTGTAACTTAAACATAACTAATTATTATTGTAATATTCAATGTAAATGCCGTGTTACCCTCGCTATAAATGATTTAATTTCAAAAGCAGTCAGTCATTTTCAATAGAAACAGCTGTAATAAGTTAAAAGGAAAGAAACAGTGGCGACGCGACAACCGTCGCGTGACCGTGGTGGGCGGAATATTGTGAATTGCCTGCACTGGACTTTTCTAATTAGGCTTCGGGGCTTTCACCCCTGTAGAGGTTGTACTGGTAAAATAAAAAAGGTGCTTACAGTGAATACATAACGCTATTGTGTCATCGACTAGGCATTGATTTAGCAAATTTAGTATTTGGACCGACCGACGACGTTTTCACCCGCGTAAGTGCCATTCCCGTGAGGAAATCGGGATAAAAACTCTCGATGGATAAAAACAGCCTTTTATATTCTTCTCAATGTCCAGCTATCCACATATCGAGTTTTGTCGCGATCGTTTCAGTGGTTTTTACATGAAAGAACAACAAACATTCACACTCACTTTGCATAAATAAATAAATAGGTAGTCACATATCTACAGAGTTTTCAACATTACCTTGTAGGATATAATTGAATAGAAAGAAAATACTGTCAAGGACCAATCTTATTTAATAATTCAAAAAGCTGTCCTTAGCACTTAGCCGATTGAAACAAATCAATAACCTAATTTGAACATCAATGTATTATTATTTCGGAACGACATTGACATACTAAGCTAGACGGTGAAAATTGATTTGAAAATGAATTGAAACACCTGTTCGATCATCCTTCACTTGCAGGTAAAGTATAAATAAATAGTTTTTTCAATGTCCTTTATTCGCAGGTGGTATGGGACGACATAATCGGCGAGCCAGAAGGCGCTCGCAGTCCGGAGTGCGCCTGGCGACTCAGTCACGGCTGCTTCCGTCACGCTCGCAACTGTTGCTATACGCTGCTAGCAGTGCTGGTGGCACCGCCCTGCGCGCTGCTGTTGGGCTGCGGGTTCGCTTGTCTCTCGTTTGAGGTGAGTTCAGCACTTGATGCATGCTGAGGTCACGCGACTGCTGCTAGCAGTGCTGGTGGCACCGCCCTGTGCGCTGCTGCTGGGCTGCGGGTTCGCTTGTCTCTCGTTTGAGGTGAGTTCAGCACCTGATGCATGCTGACATCACGCGACTGCTGCTAGCAGTGCTGGTGGCACCGCCCTGCGCGCTGCTGCTGGGCTGCGGGTTCGCTTGTCTCTCGTTTGAGGTGAGTTCAGCACCTGATGGATGCTGACGTCTACACGGTGTTGCTACATAGATACCTATATTATTTGTCTGTATCCATACATATAATAAGAATGGAAATTTCTCCCCATTCATTGTGATCCTTTACTAAGGTGAACTGTGAAAATACGCATATGAACAAAACGACGCGAAAAAGTCGCTTGCGCGATCTAATTCGTAAAACATTTTGTCAATTTTTCCTAGGGAAACGTAAAATAAAATAATAAAATAAATAATAATCATTTATATCGGACACATCGCCCCTAATTTACATCAAAATTTTGAAGTAATAGAATATAAAGTAAATTCAATTCAAAAAAATCAAAAAGCAAAAAGTGCGACAAACTAAAAATACGCCATCTATCGATGTGCCTGTAAACGAAAGTAGACCTTTAGTTTAATTTGGGCTAAATTTGTAAATAGTTTGTGTCACTGGTGAGGTGAAACAACACCACCGATTTGAATAAAATTTTCACTAATACGTTGCAGTTTTCTCTACTTGAAACTTAGTGTTGGTTTTAGTCAAATCGGTTTTTAAATAAAAGAGTTATATCAATCTAAAGATTTACTTATCTTATTATATAAAATCGTTCGTACACTTTCGTGCTATCAACGCACAGCCCAAACGGCTGGACGGATCGAGCTGAAATTTGGACAGCGTATTTTTTGGAAAACTTCATCGTGCAATAAGAAGCGATTTTGCGAAATTCCCCCGGGAACGGGAATTATTCCCGAAAAACGTTTGTATGCAAATCCGTAACCGCTGAACCGATTGAGCTGAAATTTCGTGAAATGATTGTTGGGATTGTGATTAGAAACTTTGAATACTTTTTATGTCAGAAATTTACTTTTAAGGGGGGTAAAGGGGGGGTCGAAGTTTGTATGGGAAATTTAGAACCGCTGATCCTATTGAGCTAAAATTTGGCACAAAGGTAGTTTGAGTTGTAAAAAATGATATGGGATACTTTTTATTCCAGAAATCAACCTCTAAGGCGGGATAAAGGAGGTCAAAGTTTGAATGAAAAATCAGTAACTAATGACCCCATTAAGCTAAAATTTGGTTTAGATATAGCTTGAGCCTCTAAAAAGGATATGGGACAGTTTTTAACCCTGAAATTGGCCTTAGAGTGGAAGTCAAATTTTGTATAGGAAATCAGTAACCCTATTTGATATGGATGTATGTAGTTAGACTCCAAAAAGGACATTTATTTATTGATTTTGAATAGTTTTTAACGCTCAAAAACATATTTTATAAAGAACACATACAAAATACAAACTCTTTTCCGATGTGCCACTATTTTACCCATTATGAAACTAGATGGCGCTGTTCGTCGTTAAAACTCGCAAGCGATTTGTTGGACATGAGTACCTTTTTAAACGACTTATGAAACCAAACCTTTTTGCTATTATGTAGTATTATTTATTAGTATTATGTTTAGTTGTGCATGCTGTGGCATCCTATTATAATTGTAGGATCACACAGACTAAAGACATAATAGCCTTAAGACTTTTAATTGTAATGTGTTTCCTGCGTTGGATGTCCTTAAATAAATAAATTATGCCAAAGGGCGGTCAACAGTCCATGTCGTTATTCCTGAATCCTAGAGTTTTACAGACTGCGAGTCAAAAATTTAACACTTAATAATTACTATAAAATTAATGTAACTTTAAAATACCTGATATTAATTATTTTATTACATACCATATACCATATTTGTTGAATAATTTTATAAATAACTAGCTGACCCGGCAAACGTTGTTTTGCCATATAAATAATTAATAGGAATGATTAAAAGTTAATATGAGAGTTACACTGAGATAGCAAAATAATAATTGTTTTATTATAAATATATAATTTTATTATAAATCCGATTCTCACAGATACCGGATAAGCACAAAAAATTTCATCAAAATCGGTCAAGCCGTTTCGGAGGAGTATGGCAACGAAAACTGTGACACGAGAATTTTATATATTAGATATATTATATATATTCACTTTAAAGTTCCATCACATAATCAGAAAAATCATTGTCCTTAATTTTATGTTGAGTTTGTCTAATTGAATTATTATTATTTTATTAACTTTATGTGAGTAAATTCGTTTGCATGCCTTATTTAATAAAAGTCTTCGGAAGTTCTAAAGTTATTTTTTTTGTTGAGGTGGTTTTTAGGGTTCCGTAGCCAAATGGCAAAAACGGAACCCTTATGGATTCGTCATGTCTGTCCGTCCGTCCATCCGTCCATGTGTCACAGCCACTTTTTTCCGAAACTATTAGAACTATACGATTGAAACTTGGTAAGTAGATGTATTCGGTGAACCGCATTAAGTTTTTCACACAAAAATAGAAAAAAAATATTTTTTGGGCTCCCCATAGAACTAAAACTCATTTTATTCATCAAACCCATACGTTTTAGGTATCTACGGATTACGGATAGGTCTTCAATTATTGAGGTTTCTAATATCATTTTTTATTATTTTAAACGGTTTTATTTAGCTCACTCCGTTTGTTTTATTATTTTTTATTCTTGGGTCAAATTTAGTAAAAAAAAAATCGCAAATTTGAAATTTCGCCCTCTTCCTGTCAACCGATTCAAATGAAATTTGGTGTACGCCTTTGGTTCTGGTGACAATATAATTACGTATATTTAAAATTATTTTAAATCCAAGATGGCCGCCGCTACAAAAAAGCGGATTACATTTTTTTTTCCAATCAATATGGGTATCAAATGAAAGGACTTGATAACTAGAATACAGTGCACTATACAAAATAAAAATCAAAGATGGCACTCGCTACAAAATGGCGGATAACCAATTTTTTTAATCTCATCAATATGGGTATCAAATGAATGGGGTTGACATGTTGAATACAGTGTACTAAAAAGCTGAAAAATAAAATCGTGAGGCACGTTAAATATCTTAATTCTAAATCCCTAATATGAACATTTAAACTGAAAATTGTAGAAAATAAAATTGTTCTTTACTTTTTGTGATTTTGTTGTTAATTGGAGACTCTTAAAAGGCCTGGAATAGCTTTTATTACAGAAACCAAGCTTAAAGGGAGAAAGGGGGATCGGTGTTTTTATGGGAAATTAGTACCCGCAGCTCTAATTTTGCAGAAATTCGAAATAGATACAGCTTGAGCCAAAAGAAAGGACATAATTGAGATAGTCCCTTAGTCTTAGTTCCTTAGTCTTAGTTCCTTAAGTCAACAATGCATATAGGTGAAAGGGCCTTTCACCTTCCCTCACTTTTAAGGTCAGAGTTTTATGGGCATACCTACAGGAACCACGGAATCGATTTGAGTCTCGGGAATGATAGTATGAGGCATGAGGAACCGATTTAGCTTAAATTCCCAATATAGATAGTTAAAAGGAAAACAAATAGTTTTATGGAATAAGGAATTCTGGAAAAAGGAATCAATAGCCGCTAAATTGATTTAGCTGTAATTTTGTATTAAAATATTTTGAATTCCAGGAAAGTAACACAGGATTGTTTCCTGTGGTAGCGAAAAAAAACTGCATAGAAATACTTGGCTCGATTTTCTTCGCTATCCAGAGCGGGAGGAAATATAACTATGTATACTAATTCAACGCCGCGGGGATGGAAATCAAATCAATTTCGAAATAGCTGCAACAAAATGAAATTTAGAACCGTTGACTCTATCTATTACGCTAAAATTTGATACAACCTTTAGTTTGAGTCATAAAAAATGATACGAGACACTTTTTATCCCAGAAATCAACCTTTAAGGGGAGGAAAGGGGGGGGATGCAGTTTGTGTAGGAAATCGGTAGCCGCTTCTTCGTTTTAGCTAAAATTTGGTCAACGTATTCTTAATATAACGTAGGCGACCAATAAGGAGGGATTTTGTGAAATTCCCAGGAGAACGGGAATTATTTCCGAAAAACGTTTGCATGGAAAGTTAGAATAGTTTTTATGTCAGAAATTAACTATTAGGGAGAATCAGTATTACAGGCAGGAGGAAGGAGAGTCAGAGTTTTAATGGGAATTCAGGAATCACAGAATTGATTTGAGTCGTGAGAAAGATAGTGTGAGAAATTGGTAACCAATAATTATAATTTAACTTAGGTTTAGGTACATTACAGTAGAGATAAGTTTAAGGGTTACCGGGAAAGGACCACAAATAGTTCTAATTCCTGAAAAGAGGCGTGAAAATTTGTGAAGACAATCAACAACCGTTAAACCGAGATAGTTTGACCTCCGGGAAAGGACACAGGACTGGTTCCTGCGATAGCAAAACAAAACTTCATAGATATACCCAGTCCGATATTATTCACTACCCACTGGGTTAAAACTATTTTACGCTCACAAAATCGCGGAGATGGAAATACAATCCTAAATGGCAGCACCAAACTTTCGCTTTATTGACTGTCACGCGCAACGAAGTGCGCGCGGGTCAGCTAGTATTAAATAAATCATTACGAAAATTATTGAACATTCAACAGCTCCCTGCCGCATTATAAGGTCATTAAAGATTTATTTAAAAAATATACAGCAGGGTTTTCCAAACAAAAAATCCGTTAGTTAATAAACACTGCTGAATATCTGAAATCTCAGAAATCAAATATTAAACCTAAAAGAGGTAATTTTCTTATTTCCAGCAAATCTGGTGCACAGCCCCCTGCCTGCGCTGCGTGAAGATCTACTTCGCGTCGCTCCGGACCTTCGTGAGCTCATGCATGGCCGCCACTGTGGTACCGACCGCCGAGGCTGTGGGCCACATGTGTCGCTATATACGGGTCAATATGAGGCATGACGCGCCTGACGAACGAGACCTCCTTGTTATATAGAACTGGCTGGAAAATAACTTAACAGAGATTATGTACTTAAACTGCCGTTTAGTATGGCGAGATGTTCGTAAATTCATTCTTCTTCGAGTTAAGATATTTTGTTACCTAAGTGCCTTTGGAATTATTATACTATTCGTACTTTGTGTTAACTGTAAGTACCGCTGTGAATGTAGGATTTTATTATTAATTAACTACCTTATGGATGTAATGTTTATTAATAAATATTAATTAATAAAAAAATATTTTCTTATCACTGGCAAATTACCAGCCCTACGAGCCCCACCTAATGATTCAAATTCTTGTATAAAAAAATAAAAAGCGCGGGAATGAAAAAGCGCGCGTCATTCAGCGCCAAATGGCGCCATTTTTGTGAAAATTTCCATAATATTATGATTTATTTTGAAATAAAGTAATAATTACATGAAAATAATTAAAGATGAATTCAAGCTCATGTGATGGAGCATCTACATCAGCAGTGGTGCATCAAAATAGTTCCACAAATATTGAAAATAGCTACGTATTGGCGCAATGCCGAAGGTAAGTAGATAATGAAAATATTAGCCAAGGCCAAGAAGAATATTTCAAAATTAGATTATATATTTATTTCTTTATAGAAATACAGATGTGAGTGACAATCCAAACCTAAATGCTCAGCAAGAGTCTACCGAAGAATCTGATACTGAGGAGGTATTTTTTAAAATATTCAAACATATTATTTTTTAAATAATTAGCTTCATTCGTTAATTAGGTTTCATTTTTAAAGTTTTTATTATAAGTGTATATAAACATTCTTTCAAAACACTATTAAACACTAATTAATCAGTTAAAATTACATTTATATAGAAGTTGCTGGTGGTATACTGTCGCGCCGGCAGACTCGGTGCAGCTTACTACTCGATACAATGTGGAGAGGTAAGTATAATATTATTATTTTTACAATGATTATTATTGTTGAAATCCTAGAAAAGCCCTATGAGAAAACTTGCAAAACGAAAGACTCCATAAATTGTACCAATTAGGTACATAAGTATATAAAAAGATAAAATATTATGTCCGTCATTATAAAAACGCAGGAAAGTTTCCAATGTTATATTAATTCAGAAAATTTATCACACAGCCCGAGATAATTATGTATGTGCAGAATATTAGAATCCAGAATACGCAAGCATTGTGTTAACATAAAAACGCGAAATTGACGCTTCGCGGAAACATTTGTGAAAAGTGTAGCGTCGAGTTAAAATGTTTAAACAAGTAGAAAATTGAAAATACCCACAAAACAACAGAAATTACCCACGCGTGTTCTTAAAATTTCAATCTAAAGTCATCTTCTTTCTACGTAAGCTGTACATCCTGGAGGAGATAGTAGATCGTCCTCCAGAGTTCCTCATGTTCTGCAACCTGTTCCGTCAAGTGGAGCCCAACATGATCCTCCTCGATGGGAAGACTCAGGGCGCCTTCGTGCAGAAGGTCAAGAAGACCGTGTTTGATGATGAAGGAGGGACTTGCAAGCTGATCTTTTTGTTGGCTAGGGAGTATAGTAAGCTATTTCATTTTTTCTTAATTAGAATAGAATAGAACTTCATTCACGGCTATAAAACACAGGAAAAAAAACAAATAAAAGAAATAGTATTTCTAACTTAGAACAAACTAAATATAGGTTAAACAAACTAAACTAATTACAAAATAATAATTATGTAGCCGCGAAATGGTGCCAACTCAGCATGTGTAGGCGAGTTAGACCTACGCTGGTCTTCCTCTGGGACCGTCAGAGGTGGCATCACGTTCTCCCTTGATGTTAAGGGACGACGTGGCCGAAGATAATAGCAAACTAAACCTCGAAGGTGAGATGAATCTCTCCCTAACTCGATAGTTTTCGCGTGAATAATCTTTGTGAGAGATTATGACTATTGTACCCAGAAAGATAACAACAACACTTTTCCTTTCTCCAGCCTTGGGGCAACTGGTAGAAAATGCTATTGTAGCATTAAGTTAGTCCTAGCTCTGTGCTGAATAATAAATAAATAAAGATAAGCAGGGATCAAATCCAGTGAGCAAAAACTGTAGATACACTATTTTATGTATTCAGTACCTAATTTTGTTATTCCCCATTAGGTACTCGTAAATAAGACATGATGGATTATTGTTAAGAATTACAAAGATAACTTTACTAACTAAAATTTGGGTATTATTTAAAGCTCTCACATATTATAATAAGTAGTAACGATAGACCTATTTATTAATTAACAACCAATCATTTTAAATCATTAGAATATTTCGTGTTCAGGCTCTTTTTCAACATCCCTATCAAATCCTGCATATTCCAGGCTACGAAGCGTGCAAGCGCCGCGTCCTCTCCCTCTCGCTCCCAAACGAGCCCTCCCCTTGCACCGAGGAGGAACGGTCCTTATTCCTCCGAACAGTGGTCGACTTCAGCCACATACAGAGCGTCCACGCTCTAGGCGCGTTACTGAGATATCTGGACTTGAACTGGTCGTGCATCAGTCTGAACATGCAGGGGAAACCGCAGTTTATGAGCTTGAGGATTATTTCGCTGTATGTTGATTGATTTGTTTTTGTAGCCTTACTTTTTTACAGTAGTTGCGTCCAGTGGTTTTACCTGCTAGCTAATAAGCTGCCTATAGACGAAATTTTAGTTTAATTGGTTCAATCGTGAAGAAGTCACAATCACACACAAATACCTACACACATCCATACTTTCGCATTAATAATTCTAGTAGGAGTAGAATAATATTTATTATAAACTTTCTGAAATCTTACGCTTTCTTGTACTCCTCAGTGTAGGTTCAGAATATTATATTAATCCTTTTTCTTTTAATTTATTTATTTTGATCAGGACTATGTTCCTTTATCCCCATCGCATCGTCCCACAAAAATGAACATATGTAGATAGTTATATCTTATAAAACACTAAACCAAGATAAATCATAAACTTACGGTACAATTTTCCGATAACACCCCGTAAAGCAAGGACATAGTGACAATAGACGAGGATACATACCGCGGCCTGCAGATATTCAGCACGGTATCACACCCGAGCGGGTTCAAGAAGGGAGTGCAAGGGTCTAACAAGGAAGGGCTCAGTCTGTGCCAGCTGTTTAGCAAGTGCAGCTCTAAAGTTGGACAGAGTAAGATGAGGTACGGAAATGTTGGAATTTTGAAACAGTTTACATACATAGCAATGTCTGCCTTTCTAATAACATGGCATGATAAATGGTAAATTATTTTTTACCGACTTCACAAGAAGAAAAGTCAGAATCCTTTTTACAAGCTTTATATTACTTTCACCTGTCTGTTGTCTGTCTGTCTGTCTGTCTGTCTGTCTGTCTGTCGGTCTGTCTGTAATCAAATCTTGCAAGTTTGATTTGATCCACTTCCCGGTTTCCAATTGAGCTGAAAATTTGCATGCGTGTGTAAATCGGATGACAATGCAATATTATTATGACATGGAGCTGATCTGATGATGGAGCTGGAAGGTGGCCATAGGAACTCTGTCATTAAACAACGCAACCCCATCGAGTTTGGGCTCATTTGATTCGTCTTGACGAGTACTATATGATGCAAGATGGTAATGATAATTAAAGCTTGTTTTTAAAAAGTATTTTTAAAATTTCACTTGTTTCTCTACAATTTTATGTCGAAGACGCGTCAATCAATACTATGGATGTTTTTGTTTGCAAGAGTAGATGCTACGAATTCACTTACACAAGTAATTTGCTTAGTCTAAAGTAGAGTAAATTTCTATGGCACTTTCAATCTAGGTAGGCAAGAATAATTAAGTAAAAAGCTGAAATTATAAAGGCTCATCTGCAGCTCAGCTTAACACTAGGCAATGATCAAAAGTTAATACGAAAATGGTGAAATATGCATACAACGAACAAAGTCCTATAAATAATGTTGCAATTTTCTAGAGTATTTCTCCAACATCCAACCCGCGACATAGCAACACTGAAACGCCGACAGGACGTTGTGGCATTCTTCATGCGACCGCAGAACGGTACCATTATGAAGAATATCTGCTCTTCTTTACGATTTATCAAAAACGTTAACGTAAGAAAAACAATGCAAAAATTAGGCTTGATACAAATTTTGTATGGATGTCAAAATACCAATATTTTTCCAGGGTATTTTAGCTAAGATAAAGGCCCTATCGGCAAAAGCATATCAGTGGAAATCTCTTTACAACGTAAGTTGGTACAATAGTTGGTTAATAAATAAAACTTTTTCTGTCCCATGTCTCAAATCTCAGCCTACTCTTCTATGAGAAGTCAGTTGCCTAGAAAAAAATAGCTTTATGATTTAGAGCCGCCCATTAGTTTGGCCCGCTCTATTCATCTAATTAATAATTAATTATTGCTTAAAATAGTAAGAACATGAACTTATTGGCCTGATAAAATAGAAATACGGCAATAACATTATTTCAGACGCTCTACAACGCAGTTTTGATATGTGAAATCTGTGACAATGCAAATTCTAGCGAATTCCTTGAAGAACTAGCTTCATGCGACAACAATAAACTTTACGAGGTGACACAAAACTGATTTTCAAACATAATTTTAGTATTATATCTCAAAGAAAAACGATTTATGTTGCTTTTAGTAACGCCATCTAGAGTATTAAAATATAAGTTAGGTACTTACTATAATGTTATTTGATTACCAGATGGCGATGTACATGAATCGAATCATAGACTTTGATTTATCGAAATCTGAAGGAAAGTTCACTGTAAAGGCTGGTGTTGACCCGGAGTTGGATATTAGTAAGAACATATTTTATTTCTGATTGTGTGGCTAATAAAATAAGAAATCTTTATAAATAGCCTATCCTTGATTTCTATATGAGATTTGATGGTCAATGGTCTTATTCTAATTATTATCTCATTACTGGTTAAGAATCGTAGATCCCATTTCTGAAAAAGAATCTAACAATAGAAATAGATACCTATGTTTTTAATGGCCTATTAATATAAATGTAAAACAATTTAAATTTACAAAAACAACAGAGAACATGCTTCCCTGTTTTGCAATCTTCAAATTAAAATGAGTACCTATTTTAGAGAAGAGCCCTCGTTCTCCACTCGACAACGAAGTAAAAAAAAAGGCGTTTCCTGGACCATTTTTGAATTTCGAATTCAAAAAGGTCAACTTCCTTCCTCGAAAAAGGTCGACTCTAGAGTCTAGAGCCAGGACATTACTTAAAATAGGGGTGTTGTGTTTTTGTGTGTTCTAAAATCGCGTAAGCATTTCCGTTCTTATAGAAAAACAAACAATGGCATCCCTCCAGTCGCTAATGTCAGAAACAGCGACAGTAGAACTATCGAGGTTACCAGAGTTTGTTCAGGAGTGTAGCATGCTTTATATGCCACATTTGGGATACCTTCTGGGAGTTAAAGCGTGGGCTGATGACCTGACTATGGAACAGAAAGAACTGCCTGATATGAGGTTTATGGTGAGCTAACTACATTGCATTAATTAAAATTTCCTTTCGGTTTGTAACATTAGATATTTTTACTACAGAACATATTATGATCTAATCATAATCTATTTTAAACTAACTTCGTTTCAGTTCCAAAATAATGACTACATCCACTACAAGAGCAAAGGATGTGAAGGTATATTTTTTATGGGTAGATATACGAGCAGAGTAGGTAGACAGATTACGTTAATCAAATGTAGTCCAGTCAATGAGTGCCCACAAAAGGGGCATGTGGATGGAAAAGTCAACTTGTTTGGACTAGTTAGCTAGTCCAAAATTCTTAAGCAAATTTTTCTGTTTTCGACTTTTCCATCCACAATTCTTCTTTTACTGGATTAATGAGTCTAATTTCTGATCTTCCTAAATGTTTCTATAGAGTTAGACATGGTGATAGGCGACACGTACCCTGAGATAGTAGCGCATGAGACTCGTATCATGATGCGGCTCAGCACCATCATATTAGAGAACCTGCACACCCTGGCCGCTGTCATAGACAAGCTGGCTCTATTGGACTGGTTTGTATATTACTGTATCTTATGTCACCATACACTACACACGGATAGGCGACACGTACCCAGAGATATTTATAGACCCTGATTTAATAGAAGTCTCTTTCTCTTAATAGATAATAATATGTATAACTTCTTTTCTCGGGAGCGTCCCCTTCCCGAGAAGGAAATCTGAATTTTCTTACTGAAAGTCCATTTGGCTGTTGAACTTTCTTCCTTGTTAGCCTCATAGCCATATCAAAAGTATGCAAAGAGTACAACTACGTCCGCCCAGTGCTAACAGAAGAGAAGACAATAAACATCAAGCAGGGAAAGCACCCGCTTCACATCGTGACTAGCGATAACTTCGTACCAAACGATGTGGACAGCACACCTGGGAGTTGTGTGAAGATCCTCACTGGACCTAATGCCAGTGGGAAGTCGGTTTATATGAAGATGATTGGTAAGTTAATATGGTTTAAACTGTTAGAGGTAAAAATGTTAATAGCCTTCTCCAGCAGGGAACGATAGGTACGACTTAATACGTCATTTCATACATTTTTGACAATTCGGTCTTTGGTTCGGTTCCCTGACGGATAAGTGAATATCCTTGCGGAGAATTCCATCAGACCTTTGAAAAAGAAGTACCTATACCACGTCCAAAATAAACCCTCCACACTATACTACTTTTTTTTCTTGGACTACAGAGTGGTGAGCAATCTGGGATTCTAAAGGGGATAGGAGTTTTATTTTTAGCAGTCCTGTGTCCTATAGGTACTCAGACTGATTTTTACATTTCCTTGTCTCCAATTTACATCGAACGATCTGTTATATTATAGTTTGCCATATGTTTTCCAGGGTTAATAGTATATCTAGCGCACATAGGCAGTTTCGTACCAGCGGAGAGCGCCACTATCGGCATAATAACGCATCTGCATTCTCGGATACAAGCGGCCGAATGTGTGGCTCAACACATGTCTGCATTTCTTATTGATTTGAGACAGGTATAATATATAACTTTTTATTTAACTTTGAAAAAGTATTTTGTTGAACAATATTATTGAATAGTTTCTTTTACACTCTGTCTCAGACTCACCTGACGCTAAGCGATTAAAGACGAAATCAGACCAAACTTAGAATTCCCAATAACTCCTGGCTTACTTCAATGTCACTCTCTAAGTCTCCAAGTTCATCAGGACGGAGATCTCTTAGAAGGGATGAGAAGGATTAGAAGGGATGGGGGATAAGTCATATTTCTATGGGTCCAATGACCCTAAAAACATGACTTCAATTAAGCTCTTGAATATTAAGAAATGTAACTATTAGGTAGATGTCATCATTTATACCCCCCATTCCTAAAATCCCTATCTATATGACCCCTCGAGGTAATAAAGGGGACATTGGTAATACAAAATGCAAATAATCAACTTTTCACAACCAACCACATCAGCCCTTGAATCTTGAGGGATGTATAATAAGAAGTAGTGTAGATATATTATTGTGATGTAAAACACATACATACTCACGTCTGGTTCTTGTGGCGGTAGGCAGAGACAATTGGTACGATCCTGACAACTTTTTTGCTGACAACCTGACGCTTCTTCGACTTTTATCATATTCTTCACATATGCTCGCCGGTTGTAGGTACTCTTGACATGATATCCATGATCCAGATGGCGGTATGCATCCGCGAGTCAAGCGCCGCCTCACTAGTGCTAGTGGACGAGTTCGGTAAAGGCACGGCGCGAGCAGACGGCCTGGCTCTGTTAGCAGCTTGTATCAACACGCTGCTGTTCCAAGGGGATGCCTGTCCACACACTGTTGTATCAACCCACTATCTCAATGTGAAGGAGTTTATTGTGGAATCGCCGGTTGTGAAGTTTTTAGTAAGTTATCACAATTCTTAGTCTCTAATCCAAAAAACTTCAAACCATTAGAACCTATATCCTTAATGGCATAACTCTCTTGATATCATAAAAAAACGTTTGAATAAAAAAGCTCATTATAACTTTTATTCTCCAGTGGAAGAACCTTTAGTTCTACTCGTTCTCATACATGATATAAAACTTACTTCCTCTAAAAATTTCACTTATCAAATATAACCATGAGTCTCATACCCTCGGAAGTCCGTGACTTTCAAAACTCATCCCCGTGGTAAATAAAACTTTTAGAAAAAGATCTTTTTTACCTATTCTAAGCTTGAAATAACAATGTTTTGCATAGAGTTTCGAGCACATGATGCACGATGAGGAGCCAGTGTTTCTATTCCGCGTGTGTGAAGGGGCAGCACACAGCTCGCTAGCTCATGCCGTGGCTTCAGTGCACGGAGTACCTGATTCCATCGTCTCTAGGGCCAAGGAGGTCATGGACTGCTTCGTGGTAACCGTTTAAACGTGCTTTATTTAAACTACCCTCAAAAATTGTGTTTTCAAATGTTGAGTTAAAATTTCTGAATACCTTATAGAGGCTTGAAAATGAGAAATGTTATGAAATAATAGTTATATAAAATAAGTAGTGAAATAGACTATGAAAAAACTAATGAATATTTTGTGTAATTTTGAGTTTGTTTTTCTTTACGATTCCATACCTTGATTATTATCTTAAACTTTTTCTACGAACATAATAACTTATCTAGTGTGCCCTTAGGGACGAGATAAGTTATTATGTTATATATTATGATACCTATTTTGTCAAAGTTTTATCTTTCGACTCATTTGTTTTTCCTAATTTAACGTATTTTTTTCTTAAATAATTGTAATATTTTTTACCTATTTTTCAGAAAAATACACTCCCTCCACCAAACAAGAAAATCCTATCAAAGCTAAGTGCATCCATGGACCAAACAAAGAAGGATCTACTGAGAGACGATATTTAATTTCAATAAAATATACACTCATTATAAACTAGATATACTTAGCGTTAGCAATAACAATATAAAAATTCAAAATATCAAAAAGAATATTATTATAACTACAATCTTCTTATAATTATTATATTAAAAGCTGGAATGCTTACAAATGCCATTTGTCCTTTCCACTTCAACTTTTTGAACAGCCATTTTTATGCTAAATTAGATATCATTTTGTGACTTTAACATCAAATTCAATTCGTGAACTGATTAAAATTTCATATTCTCAACACCCCTTTTTGCGTTTTTTTCTTATAATAAGACTGAGAAAAATATAGAAAAATATATCTATACTATATTTATTTTCAAACTAAATGTTGAGATATAATTTTATTTGATTTCATCAGAGCAAGGGAAAATTAAGAGATTTTAAAGAGGACGCAAAAAGGAGCGTTAGGAATATTTAATGTAACATACATTCTATTTATATAATTATAATAAATACCAATACATGGCTGATATGGCATTACAATATTGTGCTCTTATAATTTTTGTCATATTTTTGAAAAGAATATTCGTTGAGCCACTACACTACGTACACACAAATTAAATTGGTTCGAAATCAACAAATAATTCAGGTAGGTTCCGAAACTTCTAACTCTACATAAATAAGCTGATTTGATGTGGCACAATCAAATTTACAATTTTAAAACGGCGCGTCATGGGTCCTATTAAACAATTTCATATTTATGTAATCCACACTTCCACATTAGTAACAATGAGCCTACCGCTCGAACTTCACCACAATTTTACCTGTGGAGGCCGGTGAAATGATACAAGTTTACACGATGTTCCGTGTACAAATCTGTCAATGCAAAGGCCCATTATAAATGTGCGAAAAATTGTGTCAGACGGGCCTATCAGTTATTTACCAGGCTATTAGAGATTTTGCATCCCTGTGCGCTGGCAATAACACCAAAAATGCTCAAAATCCTTCGACTTTTGATTATAATTCTTTCGATGAACAAGCATACCTCCAGCAAAACATTCCGTCCACGTAGCGAGCGGTACGGTATTCTCATAGATGAACTTCATCAACAGCAGTAGGTAAGCCAAGGCAGCGTTACATGGATTTCATCATCAGCATTAGGTAAGCCAGGGCAGGGTTAGATGGGCTTCATCATCAGCGGTGCAGCGAGGGTAAGGTTACATGGCCTTCATCATCAGCGGTAGGTTATCCAGGGCAGGGTTAGATGGGCTTCATCATCAGCGGTGCAGCGAGGGTAAGGTTACATGGCCTTCATCATCAGCGGTAGGTTATCCAGGGCGTGGTTACATGGGCTTCATCATCAGCGGTGCAGCGAGGGTAAGGTTACATCGGCTTCATCATCAGCGGTAGGTTATCCAGGGCGTGGTTACATGGGCTTCATCATCAGCGGTGCAGCGAGGGTAAGGTTACATGGCCTTCATCATCAGCGGTAGGTTATCCAGGGCGTGGTTACATGGGTTTCATCATCAGCGGTGCAGCGAGGGTAAGGTTACATGGCCTTCATCATCAGCGGTAGGTTATCCAGGGCGTGGTTACATGGGCTTCATCATCAGCGGTGCAGCGAGGGTAAGGTTACATGGCCTTCATCATCAGCGGTAGGTTATCCAGGGCGTGGTTACATGGGCTTCATCATCAGCGGTGCAGCGAGGGTAAGGTTACATGGGCTTCATCATCAGCGGTAGACAAGCCAGGGCAGCGTTACATGGCCTTCATCATCAGCGGTAGGTTATCCAGGGCGTGGTTACATGGCCTTCATCATCAGCGGTATGTTATCCAGGGCGTGGTTACATGGGCTTCATCATCAGCGGTGCAGCGAGGGTAAGGTTACATGGCCTTCATCATCAGCGGTAGGTTATCCAGGGCGTGGTTACATGGGCTTCATCATCAGCGGTGCAGCGAGGGTAAGGTTACATGGCCTTCATCATCAGCGGTAGGTTATCCAGGGCGTGGTTACATGGGCTTCATCATCAGCGGTAGGTTATCCAGGGCGTGGTTACATGGGCTTCATCATCAGCGGTAGGTTATCCAGGGCGTGGTTACATGGGCTTCATCATCAGCGGTGCAGCGAGGGTAAGGTTACATGGGCTTCATCATCAGCGGTAGACAAGCCAGGGCAGCGTTACATGGCCTTCATCATCAGCGGTAGGTTATCCAGGGCGTGGTTACATGGCCTTCATCATCAGCGGTAGGTTATCCAGGGCGTGGTTACATGGGCTTCATCATCAGCGGTGCAGCGAGGGTAAGGTTACATGGGCTTCATCATCAGCGGTGCAGCGAGGGCGCGGTTACATGGACTTCATCTGCTGCATGAGATCGTCGAGCGAGAGCTCGGAGGCGGCCACCGCGCCGCCCGTGCTCGACTCCGGCGTACTCGACTCTGCCGGGAGACTGTACGCTACCTGAATCAACATTTACAACATTATAATGAGGGTTTTTTGAAAAAAAAACATCCACTAGGAGGCAGCACTGAGACATCAAGTCGACAACTGTCAAAAATGTCTGAGTACAACCTTTTTACAAGCTTTTATTTACTTTCACCTGTCTGTCTGTCTGTAATCAAATCTTACAAGTTTAATTTGATCTATTGAGCTGAAATTTTGCATGCATGTGTAAATCGGATGACAATGCAATATTATTATAACATGGAGCTGATAGGTGGCCATAGAAACTCCATTATAAAACGACGCAATCCCATCGAGTTTGGGCTCATTTGATTCGTCTTGACGAGTACTTGCTGCTAGAATAGAATAGAAAACTCTTTATTGTTCACACAAATACAACAATATAAACTTAGAACTAAGATTACACAGAAAGAAGTGTTACAATTGGCGGTCTTATCGCTAATAGCGATCTCTAGATAGCGATCTCTGCTAGATAGAGTAATTATAATAAAAGCTTGTTTTTAAAAAGATTTTGTAAAATTTCACTTGTTTACAGATTTTTTTTTTTTTTTTTTTTTTTTTTTTTATGTTATGAAGTAGAAGACGAGCAAGACGCTCTCCTGATGTTAAGAGATAACGGCTGCCCATAATCAGTACAGTGTTACCTAGGATTTCACAATTATGTGAAACTCTAGCAGCACTGCACCAACGCTTCTCACTCAAGAGTCATGAGATGTTAAGACTCTTTAGCCCAGTAATTTCACTAGCTACAGTGCCCTCCTACCGGAGCACAGTGATGCTAGTGAGATAGCTTCAAAATAGTAATATTATATTGATATAGGTCATAGGTAATTTACTTTTTTTTATCTGGGTGGCTGTCTGTCACCTCTTGTGACTCATGTCTTCACACCTAAATCACTTAACCGAACTAGATGAAATTTGGAATAGAAATAGTTCAAGTCCCGGAGTCCCGGGTAAAAAACACCGCGTGACGTTACCGGTAAATGCAAATTATATATTTCCTATATGAATAATATAATTTGCTATTTAAATTTAAATCGTTAAAACAAGAATATATATATTACAATTAGTTTTATAAGAAGTTTTTTGTCCCTCTGGTAAAGTTTGACAGTTTGCATGTACGTCACAATATTTTTAAGGTTATTTACCTGTACTCCATCGACCAGCTTTATATTGGAAGTTTGCTCTTCTTCTGGCGCGTTTTCATCCACTAAGCTTATACCTGAAAAAAATTAAGAAATTATCATGAAATGAAATTTAAAAAATGAAGCCTTGTATTTGAGTTTCAAATTTAGGTGTGGCCAACCTATATGTTGCAGTTTCAGGAGGCCAAGATTACAAGGCCTGCAACATTACAAGCCGGAGGCTCTATAGTGCTACCACGGGCACAAGCCGTAGGCCCTATAAAAATATACAGTAATTTGACTCACTAAAAGCGGTTGAACTCAAGGTCGCGCGAGTTTACAACGAGGTGGGTAGGGTTCGGTAGGGAGCGAGGTGCCGAATAGACGTTATTATTGTGAATTACATAAAATATCAAAAACAATTAAATACTTTGTGATATTTTTACTAATTCCCAACCATTATTCGGAAGCTTTATGCATAAAAACGTCTATTCGGCACCTCGCTTCTTGACCTCGCTTCTTTACTTGCTTCCCTGTCAACCGCGTTGCAAACTCGTGCGACCCTGAGTTCAACCGCTTCTAGGGAGTCAAATTACTGTATATCTCTTTACCGTGGTGATACTGACCCCATTCATTATCAGCATGTACGGGCGTGGTGTCCTCTAACACTTCAGTGGCGACCTCGACGACGGCCGGTCGGGCGTTGTACTCCGCCTGCCGCGCGCGACACTCCCGGTCGTCGCACTGAGGGTTCGGCTGCAACATAGCAAGGCGGGACGTATGACGTATAGCATGTTTCCAAGGGTCCATATTGGCTCGCATAAAATTTTGAGTCCTAATTTAATGTGGCATAACGTTTTTCAGCCTAAAACTCAAAACGCCTAACGTTTTTTGGCATAATTTTTTTGGCCTAAATTATCCACCCATAAATTTTTTAAGCATAATAATATGTACGCCTAAAATTGTTATAGTTTTAACGCATAAAATTTTTTACCATAATATTTTTCGGCATAATTTTATTCAGCCCTAATATTTTTCGACATAATAATATTCAGCCCTAATAATTTTCGGCATAATGATATATAATTTTATTTTACAATTTCGGGAAACTTACATCTACTTCTATAACTAGGGTACTTTTACATAGTATTAATGGATATTTACAAGATTCCACTTTAGGCAACAGAATAATGATTAGGACGGAAAACAAAAATCATGCAAAGTAAGATTTTAATATCTGGCCCTATTTTTTTAGCTAAGTGATATCTTGCCACAGTAATATATTACCATCAAAATCGTCAAAATATTATTAATACTAAAAGAAACGAATTATATATTGATTTCAATGTTCTAACCTAAAATCTAACCTATGCTTCTTGCGGTTGTTTAATTTTATCTCCTCTATAATCCTCTCTCTAAATTAAAAAGTGAGGGGTCATTTTTGGCACTTTGCTGACCGCTGCCGTGGCACTGTGGACACTGTTAAAACCTAACCTAACCTATTCGAGTCGACTTTGCGACAATCAATCTCTCTGGGTGCTATAAATTGCTTTCCTAAATGTCTCCATATACATATAATATTAGTTTTATGCCTTAATATAATTATGTGAAATTATGATTATGCCCAAAAAAGTTATGCGATAAATTTTCGGCCAAAATAAATTAGGACTAAGAAAATTATGCGTACTTATATTATGACACACAAATTTATGCTTTACAAATTTATGCTAGAAAATGTTAGGGCAACTGACAGTTATGACAAAAAATAATTATGTATCAAAATAATTATGGCAAATAATGATTAGGCTAAAAAAAGTTATGCGGAACATTTTCGGCCAAACAAAATTAGGCCAAAAACAATGATGCGTGCGAATACGCTCCCTGTTTCCAATAGCCGTTATATATATATTTTTTTTTAAAGTGATGAAGTACTCTCACGTCTGACCTTAATTTTGGGAGTTACATCGAATCTAAGGCTCAATTGGCTGCCAGGAAGCTGGGTATTTTGGCAAAGGTGAGGCAATACTTCACACCGGGACAGCTGCTAACGCTGTACCTACCAAGCACAAGTCCGGTCGTGTTTGGAGTAGGTACTGTTCTCATCTTTGGGATGGTACTGCCAAATACCAGCTTCAGACACTGGAGTCGATTGAGAGACGTGCCAAAAAGCTCGTAGGTGACCAAAAGCTCACGGAATCTCGGCTGCAGAGCCTTGAACACCGTAGAATGGTCGCCTCGTTATCGGTCTTCTATAGGATTCATTTTGGAGAGTGTGCGCAGGAATTACACGAACTAATTCCTCCAAGCCCATTCTACCGACGGACGTCGCGGCAGACGGCAAAGCGGCATCCTTACTTAGTGGCGTTACCTACTGCCCGCACCAAGCGTTTTGCTTCGTCGTTCTTAATGAGAACTGGTCGCGTTTGGAACACTTTGCCGTCATCCGTGTTTCCCGAGCGGTACAACTTGGGTATCTTCAAGGCACGAGTGAATAGGTACCTTTCTAGGCATCTTACGTGATCCATCGTCGACCGCATTTTCACTTTCCATCAGGTGGGATGTGGTCAAACGTAGGCCTATCTCGTATAAAAAAAAAAAGTAGAAGACGAGCAAGACGCTCTCCTGATGTTAAGAGATCGTCATTTTAAGAGGGACTGGGGGCCTGGTATATATGTTGCTCGTCATTTTAGGGGGGTTTTGCCATACGCGCCACGCTTGGCAGGCGGGTTGGCGCGCGCAGTTTTTTTTTTATTTAGTGTGGTTAGAAGCCGGAAGATGCTGCTGCCCATCTCCCGGTGTAATCCCTAAGCAGGCTCCTACTGCAACCACGGGACGATATGGTGGGGGACTATTCTAAGGCCGGTCACCCCACGGCCTTCCTCTTGAATCACTCTATCTATTAAAGAAACCGCATCAAAATCCGTTGCGTAGTTTTAAAGATCTGAGCATACATAGATACAGACAGACAGTGGAAAGGGACTTTGTTTTATATTATTATGTAGTGATATTTAAACTCCTAGATTTAGCCGGTCACTGTTGGTTAAACTTGTCTAATCATTCACCAGCGTAAAACCTGTCGTCTAGACAGTACCGGCGTTAGGGTAGGGCGCGGTTGGGCGACCGCCCAGGGCGCCAGATAAAAGGGGCGCCACAGGCTCTATTTTGGGGCGCCCGTAGCGCCCCATTCGTTCTGAAAAATTCAATATTTCTCGGTGCTCGTAGCGAGCTGCTCGCGCTTTTATAAGAACATTTACTTTCTTTGTCATTCAAAGCAAGCTAAATGCACATTATTCGTGCTGAACAATTCAAAATTTTCTCGGCGCTTTTATAAATGAAAACATTTAGTTTCTTTGCCATTAGAAGCAAGCTAAACGCACATCATTCGTGTTGAAAAAATCTAAATTTTCGCGGCGCTCGCAGCGAGCTGCTCGCGCTTTTATAAACAAGAATACTTATTTAGTTTCTTTACCACTGAATTTTTCGTTTTTAGTATGGGTTTGAATTGCTTTTTAGGGGGCGCCGTAGAAATCTCGCCCAGGGCGCTGGTAAAGTTAAAACCGGCCCTGCGTCTAGACAAAGATGACAGCGTCATGACTTATTTATGACTAGTCAGAAATCACCAAGGATTACATATTTGTAATAATATAATAATTATATATCATTTAGGATTAGCTGTAGAAGTTTAACCGGCTAACCCTAGGTGCAGCCACACGTCCGAATTTAATCGTAACATAATATTCAAAATTAAACAATTATATCTTATATTTTTTACTTATTACATAACAGACTGACGACTTACCAATATTTATTTAACCTTCTAATTTACCATTTACTCAGATAAAATCTTCAATGTCAGCAACTAATATGGTCTGAAGGCATAATGTTATGCAAATGATTAATAAGCTTACCTTTAAGGCCATCGTCGGGAAGAAATCTGTTAACGCACTGTAACCTAAATAGTGGGTTACATTTCCGAATCCTAATAGATATTTCAATGTGTTTTGAACTGAAACAAAAAACATAAATAAAAATATGATCATATAAAGAAAACAAAAGGATTTCATCAAGTCATTTAATTATACACATGTCAAGAAGTAAACCATTCTTCTTTTTTGAAGTCTATTAAAAAGCAGTTTTCAATGGTTTTTAATAAAACATTACCTAAGAATCCTGCAACAATGCCCATGGTGGTAGGAAGACTGGCCGCACACACTCCTTCCCGTTTTAAAGTTCGTTCATCAATTTTGGATGCAACTACTAAAGGAGGGGCGCACTGAAAATGATAATAAAATTATTGTCTAGCACAAAAAAAAACAGTTAATATTTATTAATCTTAATATAGAATAAAAAAAAATATTGATTGACTGATGACTGATTAAACTAGACACTTTGAGAAAATCCAAAAATGATACATTGTTGGCAATTAGAGGTGCCTCAGCTAGAAATCATCATTTTCATCATCATCATCTGAAAAGTTGCAACACCTTGCAATTTCGTGATTCTTCCATCTAGCAGAAACATTAAAATTGAAGCATCTAAATAATGTCAGTTTAGTACTCACAGCAAAACACGCAGTCTCCCCAGGAACAATAAACTGTATATGTCCGGACACCGCATTCTCACTGACGCCGGACTCAAACCATTTCTGATTGAGTTCATTGCAGGCTGTGTTGATCGCCATGCGTGCCTCGAAGTTGTCCACGCAACTGAGGACTAGGTCTACCGGGCCGTTTGTTAGGCTGCCTTTACTGGGAACAAATTTAAAAACATACTGGTTAAAAAACTGATACAACTGGGGCTTTACAACTTCAACTTTTGCACTACAAGCTCTTTAGCTCGATTTTGTTTGGAGGTATGATCATGTTCGGCAGAAAGCATGAAACTGAGCATGCATATAGCTTTATCGTTCTTTTTTTTGTGTTCCAATTTCATTAGCCATCAGCCTCCCGGCTATAATCAAATTTGTTGTCAGAATAATGATATATAATAATTATCATTCATATGAAGAAATTTTAGTAGAAACACCCCCATGACAATATTTCCACCCCTCCCACTCCCCACCTCCCACTTTTATGTCCCTATTTTTAGTTTTTTGAGTTTTTCTTGAAAACTATGAGAGCTGGAATAAAAAGTCAAGGATAAGTTTATTCTCCATAAAATTCTCTACAATATTGTCCTCTACAATATTGGTTCTAGGGCTCATTCCAAAATATGATTTATTATTATTAGTCCATTAACTAACCTGATAGTGTCGCAGAAGTTCTGAAAGTTGTCCACAGTGGTGATGTTGTAGTTGTGTGCCTCTATAGCCACGTCAGGGTTAATGTTCTGGAGTGTGTTGGCTGCTGCGGCCACCTTACTGAGCCCCGCTTGGTGCGGTTGGAAGAATAGCCTGTTCATGTTCGCCAGCTCTACTTTGTCATAGTCAAATAGAATTAGCTGGAAGAGAAAAATAATCCCAGTGAGTTTCGTGATAAGAGGCAATTTCTGAATGGGTGGTAGTGTTAAACAAAATTACTTTGTGAGAAATTACGCGCAAAAGATCTTTTGTAGCCTATTTAAATAAATGCTATTTGATTTGATTAGAGAAAGAAAAACCAGATGAGATAGGTATATGTATTTATGTCACAAGAAACTATTAAATTCAGTTAATATTATAATATATAATAATTAATCATGATGTTACCTTGCCAATCCCGCATCTCGTGAGCATCTCTGCAGTAACACTACCGACTCCACCGACGCCCACTACAGCTACAGACATCTCTCGGATCTTCTCGTAGTTGTCTACAATGCCCATCCTCTTCAAAGCCATGAGACGACTGAAATTACCAACACATATTAGTCACTTCACATCCAAACATATTGCTGTGAAATATGACTATTTACACTGAAAAATAGCACATTAAATGTTGTAAAACGTATGCATTATGAGTCACTTTAGAGTCTTGGTTGATCTAAATACTTGTAAAGTACGATAGAATTAGAAAAATACGCAAATACCTGTAAGGATTGGAGTCGACCACTTCGGACGACATAACTTCAATTTTCTCTCTCACAGGGCCCGCATTTCCCTGGACCTCGGCTAGTTTAGCTTCCAAATCCCGGATTTTCTTCTTCAGTTCCTCCACAGAAGCCATTTTCACTTAGTTTTTCACACTTTTACAATAAAACCAAAATTCAGTCAGCAAAATAGTAGAGCCAGCTGGAATATGAAATTTATGAAATCTGTCACCTATTTGTCAAGTTATAAGCTGTCAATGTCAAATCGAATTGACGTTACTGCCACGACGATTTTTTTTTTTTTTTTTTACTCCAACTCGGAGTAATATGGCTCGAACGTGCGATTGCCAATTTCAGGTCTTCATTTTTCTTCCTATCCTTCAGTGTTCCAATCTTCAATCTCTTCAATTCGAACAATTCTTTCTTGCATCTTCATACAGACGTCTTCAATATGGAGAGGAAGAGGTTCAGAGGAGGAAATAGATGCGACAGGAAGTGGATAGGACTTGTATTATAAAAAGCGGGAAACTTAAAATTAAACTGCCACGACGATTGGGTGCGTTCAAATTACAAATTTTAATCCCCATTTATTGAAAACAAATCATTTTAAAAGGTCAAATTGAGAAACCTCCTCTTTTATTTCGTTAATTCATTAATTAATCTCCACTGCATTATTTTCCATGAGGTATTATATAATAACTAATTATTTGAAAAACATTCGATAATATTTTTTGTTAGAAAATACAACGGTAGAGTGCTTTTCACGAAAGAGGTACCGCGGAAATTACCGGAACTAAATTAAATTTCAGCGATGATTACTGTAGGCAAGGGCGGATCCAGGATTTGATTCTGGGGGGGGCCAAGGTGCAGACAGGCAAAAATATTATATTTTTTACTACGAAAAGTGTGTGTTTAGCTCGCTCTTAAGAGTTAGAAAGTTAAAATATCCTTAATAATAAGTGCGCGAGCAGCTGGCTGCGAGCGCCGAGAAAAAAATTATAATCTTGATCATGAAATATGTACAAAATTCGTAATTCTACAATGCTTCTGGGGGGGCCTTGGCCCCCCTGCCCCCCCCCCCCCCCCCCTAAATCCGCCTATGACTGTAGGTACTACACGTCTAAAATTATTTAATTTGTTAAATAAAGTAAACACCTATTTAATTAAGATATTTAAAATGATAAATTAAGAGCAGTCAAAAATCTACAGCTATTGTTACTTAAAAACTTGCGATTGTAGCGCCCTGTATTCTAGACTACTTTTGTGAAAAGCACTCTAGTTTGACTAGTCAGCCCCTATAGAGAACCAACCGGAAATATTTGTTGATCGAAGAGTCAGCCATACACACTAACTAACCATCAAAGGCAGGTTCTCTCTAAAAAATATTTTCTCTATAACAAAAACTTTGTACGAGTTATAAATTATAACTAACGATAGATTAGATGAAATACGATTATTCGCTGCATTCTAGGTCCTCTATGACTTATTATTATGGATTCTAGATCATTAACCTTAGAATACGTCACCTCTACGAATTAACTTACGACACAATATTATTCTTATTTCTCTACCTGCTAACTGGATTCAAGAATTTAGGGTAAAAAGTCGAAGCTAGAATAAAATTACCATCGCATCGTATAGACAAGTATGAAAGGTTTAAGTAATAATGAAGTGTAAGTTTTCCTTACTCCGTTATCCTAAATCCTATTCCAGGTTCAGACAGTAGGTAATCGGTAAACATAGAATTTTCAAATAAAATATTCCGAAGTTTAAACCTTTGTTTGCTCTTTGTGAAATTGGCTAAAAACGTCGATGTTAAATTATAATAATTAGGAAGGATGGAGGGAGTTATCTTGCATTATTTGCTATTATATTTTTCCTCAAAATGTAAAAAACACTCACCTACACCTATAGCGCCTCTATCGGAATTTCCCCGCACTTCTGGATGAATGTCGATTGCTAAGAGTAAACAACTAATAAGCTCTAATAAGTGAATAATGCGCTTTTTTATGTAACTACGAGATTTTTTTATCATAACAAAAAGAGGAAAATAATTCTATGTTATGCTACCCAGTTCCTTTACTTATGTTGCGATTTCGATGTATTATAAATAACTACTTTATTTCTGTTATGATTTGTGATTCAATCATGTCATTTTCTATTTTACCTCCCCGTGCCATTTTTTAATATATAAAACTGGAAATACTTTTAAATTTATGCATAATATTGCACAGAAATTCTTTTGATGAATTTTCAAAAAGTTAATTCGAATTATGAATATTTCAAAATGTATTAAATAGCGAGAGAGCGTCCAGCGGAAGCTTAAATTTAATAAGTCTGTCTGCTTAAGCTTTAAGCTTTCTTAAAGCAAGCCTACAGACCCCCCGACTACACCGGCGCGGCGCTCTAACTAAGAGGATGAAAGGAGGGCAAACTTCCACCTCCTTGGCCCTGTTTATCTACGGTGGAGAGGTTCAGCAAGAGAGTTTACCCCTGACCCTCTCTGCAGCCTTCTTCTGCATCATTACACTTTCGAAGACGGAGACCACAGCTTAACAAAATCTCTCGCTGTCGACCATACCACTAACACTGACAGAGGGAGATAATTCAATATACATGCTGTAAGTGTGTACTTCTGCGATACACTACCGTCGATTATAATAATTATTGTGACTATGCATGGTGGCAAAAGGCTGATTGCGGAAACAAAATATAAACTACTCAGAATATGAAATTTAATAATTAGATGGCTTAGTATTTATTTATAATATTTAAATAATATTGTTGTTATGTATATCCTGAATGCATAATCATTCTTATATTCAAAGCATAATTTTTTGAATTATTATTTAAATTAGATCCATAATTTGGGCAAATGGTGGAACATTTTTGTGGCCAAGAAAACGGTGTCAAGACGTCTTGATTTGAGGTAGGTTGCGCCTGAAACATAAGAGCTAGATTATAATAGTTTAATCTATTTATTAACAACATTATTTATTTACCACATTTTTTTAAAAATGACTGAAATAATAATTACCTACCTATATTGTTTACCTAACTGATAAATTTAAGTGGCATTACAATTTTATTATAGGTGAAGACTGCATCAAGTGAGGTGTACTTTGGTTATAAATAAAAGTGTTTCCAGTATGATAATTTAAGAGTTTCTTATGGAAACTGACTTTAAATAAATAGTGACAACAAAATAAATACACCAAATATTAAGCACGGTAAAGAGATATTTCTCTAATAGCATAAATCATAAAAAATACAATTCAATTATTATTATTTAAAAACCCAGTACCTAATCGGTCGTTGACAAAAATGTAAGTTAATAATAAATAAATAAATAAATTTATTGACACAGAAATAAATAGGCACAGTTTACAAATCTTAATAGACTTACTTAGTATCATGCATTCATAAACATAAGAGGCTTTTAATTTAGTAACATGCTTAATATTGTAAACATTATAATGTAATATGTTGTGAACATTAGACTAATTGTTTCATTTGGACACACTATAGTTTAGGAGTGATGGTGGCCGTGCTAGTAATCAAACTGTGTTACAGCCACCATTTGCCCCCCGTTTGGCAAAAAGACACACAAGTTTAAATGACTATTACTACATCATTATGTAATTTGAAATTGTATAGATGAAAAAACTCGTATAAAATGAAATTGTATAGATAAAAAATAAAAATTCTTTTCTACAATAAATATAAGCTTTATTTAAAACAAAATTCTCGACTTTTATTTATTCTTGAAACCTTGATCAAAGATGCGGACTTGAATAGGATAATAAAAATTAATCAACTTTATTTTTTATTATCCTATTCAAGTTAGACTTAGTTAATTGATTGGATTAAAAAATATAGTGGCCTGAAACTATCTGCGTTAAGTGCATAAAACTAAGGTCAGAGTCTAAAGTCTTATAATTTGTTCAATCGCAAAAAGCTTCTCCGACATGTCTAACGTTTGAGACATCATACCTATCTGTCAAATATTTTTTTGCCCAGGCGCGATTAGTGCTTCGTGCAAAGTGCAACCTCATGATTTATAAAATGTTTAGAGATATATATTTTTAATTATAAAAAAATGTAAATTGTAATAAAAAATGTTAGATATAATGCAGAAATTAATACAGTGACGTCATCTAAGGAGCAATGACAGAGACAACTTTAAGATCCGCAGGTGAATTAAATATTATATAATAGTAGGTACGAGTACACTAAGTACCATATTGTAGTATTATATGTTTACTTTGTACTTCGTATGTGTGTAAAAATACGTCGCTTAAGGTAAGATGTGTGAATACTTCTTAGAAAAATTCATTAAAAGTGATTAGGCTTTAATTTAACCACGTAATAATAATATAGTACAAAGAAAATTGCTGCTTTCCATTTTAAGTGACTTAGGCTATACTACTACTAGAAATTGTCATATATGTACATCATTATATGGTCATGTCAGGTACCTAGTTTCAAATTGCAACAAAAAATCAACAAATTATTATCCATTTTAATTACATTAAAAACTCAAAGTAGGTAGTAGTAGTAGTGTGTAGTTCACACAATATAACTCTAATTTTAATCTATGGAACTACCAAGTTGCTCAATAGGTAATAAAAGCCCTATATGTTAAAATTGATGCAGCTATTCTGCTAAACCTTATTACTTATGTGTTAGGGTATATTTTAGCATAATATATTGTTAGTATGGTAGTCTAAACCATTTGATAGGCCGTGTATGTTAGTAGAAGCCGTCTAGCGCGAGTTACGGGCGTGTACCTCTCGGGCAAGCATTTTTTTAATCGCGGCTGCAACTTGATTTTTAATACGTTTTTCTAGTTTGTATTGATGTGATAAAGTTTTTTCGTGATTTGATATTCAGGTAAGTAAAAAATTATAACTGTTATAGTAATTTTATAATTACTTAAATCTCAATTTGGAATTTTGTATAAATTTTTTTTTATTTGTACTGAAACTGAATAAATTTGATAGCTAATAGCCTGGCGTTGAGTTAAATATTATTTTATAAAATAATATAAGCGATTTTATTAATTATTTTTAAAAATCTTTTTTATCACCTATTTAATTGGTTTGACCTAATAAGTCCACTCAAACTCAATTATTTGGGCGCACATTCATCTTATTACATACCTTCCCTAAATTAATTAGTAGAATAAAAGATGAATAATTAAAAAAAAAGTTATTTTGTACTTTCTTCCAAAAAAAATCAACTTGCCTAGAGTTCATTGCAAGTATTAAAAAAATCATTTTCGCGACTTACGTCATTTGCACTTTTGATAATCGATACGCAGTAACGTAAAAATAAGCAGGAAATAGTCAAATGCATATTATTGAATCTTGAATAGATCATAACAATTTAAATTACTATGGAGGCCTCGAACGAAAAAAAAATTATGATAATTAATTCGCCTCGTGTGCGAAATCTATGCAAATAAAAAAACATTTAAATGTCTCTGAACCATTCATGTTTATGAGTTAATAATAGGCACGTAGACATTATGAGTCAAAAATATTTTTATTCATACATTTTAAAAAGCATAACTTAATATAAAAAAATATGTGTGACTGAATTACCTACTTCCTCTATAATATTGAAATCTACAAATGAATTAGGTAGATAAATAAAAATAAACCGATTAAACTTTTAGTAATATAAGAGAGGACGAGACGTTTATTTTATTACCTGACAACCGCGCGACCGATTTCTATAAAATTTTGGCAAATTATTAATTTGACTTCTTTTTTACTTAGTTAAAATTATGTTTCTAATTCGTATATAAGTAACTTACGTATCCTAATTCTTATAAAAACTCATTTCATCTTAAATATATATAAAATGAAAGTGTTTGATTGACTGATTGGTTGATCTATCAACGCAGCCTAAACCGCTGGACGGATTGGGTTGAAATTTGGAACATAGAAAGGTATTTTATGACGTGGACCTCCGCTAAGAAAGGATTTTGCCATGCGGCCTACCTACCTATTATTTAAAAAAAATGTCTCAGTAAAAAAAAACTCTCAAATTATCACGAACCATCCAGCGCAGCGGTCAGGAAAAGCCGCAGAACTTATGCTAGCGAGCATTTCTTTATTAAGTAGGTATAATAGGCCTAATAATAAATTTTATGTTAATGGCGATAGGCTTTTATAAGTAAAGTTCCTACATATTATTTACATCTCATATATATTTAGGGCCAATTTATGCAAAATTCACGGAACAAATTAAAAAGAGGAATAGCTATGGAGGAAGAGGATAAATCGGTAACAGGTAGAGTAAAATAGAATTAAAAATAAAAAAAATACAAAGGAATTTGTCTGGAATAAATTAAAATTTTGAGTTTGAGCTATTAGGAAAACTTTTGCGAACGCGTTAGAAGTTCTTAAAAACCACCCAGGATATTTTGAAAAAAAAAAGCCAGGAAGGCAAATGGCAGGGGGCCAAGGCCCAAAAGCATTGTAGAGTTGCGAATTTTGGCGCTCGGAATAAGCAGATTGCACACACATTTCATGGTTAAGAATATAATTTTTTAACCATTTGTAGCGAGCAAAACACACACTTTTCGTAGTAAAAAATTATAATATTTTAGTTCTTCCCCCCAGAAAAAGTCCTAGATCCGCCATTGTATATTTATCGTCGTTAAACTTTAACCGATTCGTTGCGTATGACACGTTTCAGTGCCATCACTTTTTTGGAAATTACTTGAAATTACTACAAATTTTGAAAATACTGTTTTCTTTTCCGCATGCCAGAAGACACATGCGTATCATCTAATCGTATGGCGCTGGGCACTGAACAGTGTCACGTTATTTTTGTTCGACGCCACATTTAAAAGTTAGACGTCGCAACGAATCGCTTAAACTTAGGCGGTTCTTATACATAAA
Source organism: Hemithea aestivaria (assembly GCA_947507615.1). Taxonomy (NCBI): domain Eukaryota; kingdom Metazoa; phylum Arthropoda; class Insecta; order Lepidoptera; family Geometridae; genus Hemithea; species Hemithea aestivaria. Next base: position 19,082,904 of record OX382324.1, on the reverse strand, counting down.
TCGTATAATGACCGATCTAATCTTAAAGTTATCTGTGAAAAACTAAAGAATGAATATTTTTTTGAAATAAATAATTATTGTGTAATCATACTCGTAAAATGCTAATAAATAGTGGGCAACTAACGTTATTGCCTATGATAAAATATGCCGCGTCATTTAAATAGGTAATTTTCCATTAATTAAATTATACCTACCTGACATAGGTAGGTGAATATCGCATAAGTAGAGTAAGGCTTTGAAATAAATTATTTAAAACATTATTTTAGACAACGAGTCGGCAATGACTTTTTTCATAAAACGAAGTAAGAAGACGAGCAAGACGCTCTCCTGATGGTAAGAGATAACGCTGCCCATAATTAGTACAAGGCTACCCAGGATTTTCATTTTCATCTCAGCCGTAAGACGTCCACTGCTGAACATAGGCCTCCCCTTTGAACTTCCATATGTACCGGTTGGAAGCGACCTGCATCCAGCGCCTTCCGGCGACCTTTATAAGGTCGTCTGTCCACCTTGTGGGTGGACGTCCTATGCTGCGTTTGCTAGTCCGTGGTCTCCACTCGAGCACTTTTCGACCCCATCGGCCATCCGCTCTCCGCGCTATGTGGCCTACCCATTGCCACTTCAGCTTGCTAATCCGCTGGGCTATGTCGGTGACTTTAGTTCGCCTACGGATCTCTTCATTTCTGATTCGATCACGTAGAGAAACCCCGAGCATAGCCCTTTCCATAGCTCGTTGTGCAATAATAGTGAAGGACCACGTTTCGGTGCCGTAAGTCATCACCGGTAACACACATTGATTAAAGACTTTCGTCTTGAGGCACTGAGGTATGTCGGTCGAAAAGACGTACGAGGACGTAAGAGGATTTTACAAAGGTAAAATTCTGGGTGCACTGGGCCAACGCTTCTTACTTGAAAGTCATAAGATGTTAAGACTCTTCGGCCCAGTAATTTTACTAACTACAGTGCCCTCCTACCGAAGCACAGTAGACAGTAATGTTTGCACATCACTGCTCAGGCGGCGCTGCATCGGCAATACCACTTATGTTGCAGACGTATACGCAACGGTTTAGTATAGTTATAGAGAAACTTAATAAGTAGTTGAAGTCACTTCAGCTACACAACTAAAGCCCCATTTAAACCTGAGCTATTACAACGCTACACCTGCGGTAGCGAAACAAAAACTGCATAAAAATACCCAGCGGGGTTATTCCGGACCAAAATCGCCTCTCGTTTTGCTAACGTCCACTGTCAAATATTAACAAAATTTTGAAAAAAAATCTTGAAAATTCTTGCGATACTAGTACAAAATCGAATGCAACTTCAATTTTTTTTATTTAGCATCTTTTGGTCACTCAAAAGTGGCGTTTTTGAAAATAAAAATGTGTTTTATAGGTTATTTTTTGGTAACGTTTTGCTGCGCCGTCGTCTCATTTTTGTGCAGAATCTAGGCCCTGGCTAAGTTTGATAAGCAATTTGCATGCAGAATGCAGACAACTGCCCGATGCCCATGCTAGCAAATTAGCTATTGTTTCTGTTATTGTCTAGGATAATAAAAATTTAAAGCGATTTGAGCTGCGGTTTAGTCTATCCTATCATATTACGAAAGTTTATATTATGTAGACGTATTATAATTCTTTTCCATTACATTTGCATACCGGTTAAAAGCTCAGAAAAGCTTTTTATTATTTTTACTTAGATGTAAACCTTTTATTTTTAAAGTGCTGTTTAATGGTCACTTTGAAACTCTAGATAAGTTAAAAACCAAAAACCCCCAAAAATAATACCCAATAGGCCCTTTGGCATACCGTGCTACGGAGTACATAGCAGTGCTACGCTGTGCTACGCAATCAGGTGAATTTAAAAAAAACTCTACATGCATTGTGAATTTAAATCATCTTATTATTATTTATTCTATTAAAATATATTTAAAAAAACCGGTAAATGACGCAAAACTATAAGCAAATGCTAAAAAATAAAGAACTAAAATATTATGTTATTCTGGGAAATAACAAATTTTAAGTATAATGCCTGACCAAGTTTCCATTTTAAGGACACTATGTCAATGCCCCATTGGATATTAGATACACTTTTAGGTAATTATAAAAGAACCACGTGTTGAGGTCGAATAAATTTAAGCCCTGTTTTAATACGAGTAACTCAGGTCATTGCTCTAATGCTTAACACAAAAGAAAGAAAATGCATATATCCATTTAAGAGATCTCAAAAATAGCTTCGTGGTTATTATTCCCCTGCGATTACGAGAGGAAGTATAAATATTATTAGGTTTGAATTTCACAAAAAAATATTAGGGAATTCTCCCTAATCGTCCCAGAGACGTTCAAACACGTGAGAAATCGAAACATACATATTGAAGGTGCTGATTAATGAATGGTACTTTATACTTACTGTAAGCCCCGATAGTCTCCAACAAACCGTACTTAAATGAGCGTATTGAAAACACTTAAAACTACAACTCCTGCAAATTGATCAAAATTTAGCGGCCAAACTTATTGCCTGAAGATTAGAAAGAAAGAAATGTTGATCAGGGTTTTTCTTGTGCCCACAAAATGAAGGCCACTGATCGTCAGTTTGGTGGTGAAGGAACCCAACTAACTGGTCTAAAGAAGTGACGTCATTCCCAGGTGAAGATGCAGCGTGCCTCATCGAGCACGGAGCGTACGCCGCTCGTGCAGCCAACTTATGTGTTCGAGTCGAGCATATCCCGGGGGTACCAGAAACGATTGCGCACCTTTCAGTGTGCTATATGTGTTGCTATTATGTGAGTAACTAAAGCCGCGTCTCCAGCGCCTGTTTTGGGTCAAACATTCAACATGAACATGACCACATTCAAAAAATTCTCGGCGATTTTGATGAATATTGATATCATGTTCTATGTGCTTTCCATCGGATATGAAAAGCAAAAAACATTGTTGGAGAAAACAAGAAGTGTAGGTTGACAATGCTTTGTTAAAAATGTTGTAATGTTTGTGTTGAATGTTTGAACCAAAACAGGCGCAGGAGACGCGACTTAACGCGTGCACGAGTAGAGCACGGTGCGTACGTACCAGCCCTAATAAATCGCTTTAGTATAGAAACCACATTGGCAGACACACAAAAACAAAGAATATTTTTGACTGTCCTTAAAAAAATCTTCATGGTTTCTATCTTGATCAATGTGAACCACGTTGGTTTATATTGTTCATGAAATTCAGGGGAATCTCAAAGTTAAAGTCATTTAAAAGTCCCTTTACTTCCAGCGCCATCCTCGGCATTTCCCTCCTGGTGACCGTGTCCTACGACCTGGCGCAGAACTTCTGGGGCAATGATACAGACTCTGATGACGTCACCACTGTACCACCCCAGCCGGGACCGATCATCGTGAACAAGGCAGCGCCGAGGCTGTACGCCGTGTCTCCTGACTTCCAACCCTTCTTGAATGAGAAGTGGCCTTTGAAAGGTAAACTTCTTTCTAGCAATGATTGAGACCTGAATATTTTCCATTTTGCTCTTTATGTTTAGTTTTAGGTGTCTGTTTGTACTTCTATGAGAAATGATGTAAGTAAATAGGACATCATTCAAAATATCTAGGTAGAAACAATGTACAAGTATATAACAGGTATTATATCTTCAAAATCCTTATAGAGATATTTTTAATCACAACTATGTCGGTACTCATATATTTGCAATGACTTCTTTTATCTTCTCATTATTAAATAACAAGATTTTATTAAAGCTCCATTCATTTAATTATTACACACTTGAAATTCCGATAAACTCGTACCTACATACTGAACACTGCGGATTATTATTTTATTATCACAGATCAGAAAAAATTATCATCGCTGACCTTAGTCGTTGACATTCTTTGAATGAGGAATATTTAAAAAAAAATATCTTATGGCTTTGCACTTACTATTACTAAGTGTAGTATTTACTTAGGCATATCAATCCATTTTCTTATATCCCATAGAGAAACCCCAAGCACCATGGGTCGGCAAACCACCATCTCCGGAAGAAGTAGCCAAGGCAGTAACCAAGGGCAAAGCCGCCATGAAAGAGCTGCGCAAGACCGAAGCCCTACGGAAGCCCTTAGCAAGGGACACTCCGGCCGGGAAGGCTCAGCGGGCCGCCGCCACTGCTGACACGGTGAAACCACTCGCTGATGCTGCCTATGGAGTCGAACAGGCTACCAGGGAGCTGCTTAATGGGTAAGTGGAAATAGTACTTAATCATCCATTTACATCTAAAAATATAAAAAGAATTCTCAAAAAAACTGCGTGTAACTGTACTACACCTGTTACCGTAAGATATTAAGTTTCTTTAGTTGAAGAGTTTGAAGACTGTGTGTTTTGTTTAATTTCACTAAACAAAGATTCCAGGTATTATGAGCTCTATATACCAAGAAATGATTTAATGGCTATGTAGTGAACTAGCGAACTATAGGTAGGCTTCGAGTAGACGCTTCACCATGGGCGTAGCCATGGTCGGACAGAATGGGGCACTTGTCCCACCCTGGCTCTGACCTTTAAGGTTTTTTTTTATGTGAAGAAGTAAGAAGACGAGCTAGACGCTCTCCTGATGTTAAGAGATAATTATTATTAACCATAATTAGTACAGTGCTACCCAGAATTTCACAATGATGCACAATTCTAGGTGCACTACACCAACGCTTCTCACTCAAGAGTCATGAGATGTTAAGACTCTTAAGCCCAGTAATTTCACTAGCTACAGTGCCCTTCTACCGAAGCACAGTGATGTTTGCACATCACTGCTCAGGCGGTAGAATAACTGGCACTGTTGGGGTACCCACCTAGACGACCTCCTGCAAAGGAAGTCTACCGCGGGTAAAATATCCGTCTGTGTCATAGAAGGTGACTTTTAGAATGAAAATAAATACTAACTGGAACATACTGAAAGAAGAAATAAATAACTGGAGTTAGATATTATATGAATATGAACATATCACCGGTATCGTTGGTTTGCTATTATTTAAGACTGCTGCCCACCCTGAGTCCATGGCTGCCTACGCTCATGCGCTTCACTTGTTGTTTATTTATCACGTACACCTATTATTGCGTAACATAAGGCAAGAATGGAGAATGAATGATAACACATGCTGGTACATCACCCAAATAATATCAAGGAAAAACATTCAAACTCAAACTTAAAATTCATTTATTCAATTAGGCTGATTAACTTGAAATTTGATATACCTAGGAGCTTAGTAATATAGGCTACATTTTAAAGCTCCTCGTTTAGGGGTCGCGGACCGCGTATCAGGAGTGGAGCCTTAAGAGGTAAAACCGTGGGGTGATGCTAGTAGAAAAATATTTCATTCATAAAATACATTCATAATTTTGTATTTTGTATGTAATTTCATAATAATTTTATTTTTGACATTTTAATTTTCAAATTTATTTTGTATGACATTTTATAATAATTTTATTTTTGACATTTTAATTTCAAATTTTTTTATTTTAAATATTATGTAATTTAAATTCAATCGATATCATATTAATAACTTTATTTTTTTTTTTAAATGGATTGTTTTTCTAATGTATATGACTTGTGTATTTTGGTCGAAATAAATGAATTGAATTGAATTGAATTAAAAAATAATTCCAATAAAACAATCATTCATTATACTTATCTACCTACTGTATATTACTGATTCGGAGAAATTAAAATCAACCTTGAAAGCCTGCTATATACTAAGCTGCAGGATCTAGATATTATTTTTCAAACGAGAGTCTATTCAACTCAAAAATAACAAAAACATTTTCGACACGTGTAAGCTGGTACCTATTCTTATTGGCCTAATATTCTGAAGGTCGTCGAATTTAACGGCCCATCGAATAGTAGGCCTACGATGTTACAAAATTTTATAAATCAGGTTATTTAGATTATGGAAATTTACTAGTTTGAATGAGTGAGTTTTTTTTTTAACCTTTAACCGCATTCTCGCGTGAGGTTATGCGACTATGCCACCGTAGATGGTAGCAGACTAAAAATAAATTTAAAAAAAAAAGTATTTATTGCCATTTTTACAAGTACTTAATATATGATATGATTAAACCTTGTAATATACATATAATATAGGAAACTATACATACTAACTTAATTTAAATATATCCTTACCTTATACTATATTATCCTTACATTCCTTTTATTATACCTAGAAGGCCGGATAAATCCCTCCCGGCTTCACTGTACATCTTGCCAGAACACGGTTATACTCACCTACTGATTATTATCAGTATTTTTATGCATGAATTATACATATAAACCTTCCTATTGAATCACTCTATCTATTAAAGAAAACCACGTCAAAATCCGTTGCGTATTTTTAAAGAACCAAAAAAATCAAATTTAGGCAATACGGTGACCTTTAAACTATTAAATAGTCTAAAAAATGTAATATAGGAAAATACTAGTTCATTTACAGATCTAGTTTGGCTAAAATAAATATTTTAGTCGAAACACGGTAAACGATGTGCTCATAACAAAAAAAACTATTCATTCATTGATTTTCATTTGTCTTTAGAATAATATTGTAATGGCTTTTTCTAAAAAAAGCAACAAATAGAACTGAAATTTGCATTATTCCCAAGAAATACAGAGCTGGAGGTACATTTTGTTGTCCTACTCAGAATCTCAGTTTTATTGTTTGACCCAATTCACTTTTTAACCCCCGACGCAAAAACGACGGGGTGTTATAAGTTTGACGTGTCTGTCTGTCTGTCTGTCTGTCTGTGTGTGTGTGTGTGTATGTGTCTGTCTGTGGCATCGTAGCGCCCAAACGGATGAACGGATTTTGATTTAGTTTTTTTTGTTTGAAAGTAGAGTTAGTCGAGAGTGTTCTTAGCCATGTTTGGTGAAAATCGGTCCAAGATGGCCGCCGCTACAAAATGGCGGATTACTTTTTTCTTCCACGACCCCCTCAATATGGGTATCAAATGAAAGGGCTTAACGAGTAGATTACAGCCCACTATATAAAATTTAAAATCCAAGATGGCCGCCATCAAAAAATGGTGAATTACGTATTGCGTTGGGGGTTTTTTTTAATTTTTAATTTAATTCACTTGTGTATGAACTGAGTCAAACAGACAGGTACAAATTTGACTTTTATTAAATTCTGAAATATTTTGTTTTTCTCACTTTCGGCTGTGGCATAAAGCCATCCCGAAAAATTAGAGAAAAATAAGAGTTATTTTATAGTCGGGCCGGCCTAAAAGGCCACATTTGACAGATGTCAGTCATAGCAAACAAGTGTTGGGACATTGTTTGTTTATTTCGATTACAGGATATGAATCGATACGATCTTCAAACACGTTGGAATCGAATACATTTTTATGAAAACATTCATAAAGTCTAATTAATTTTAATTCTAATAGGTTTTTTTTGTAAACATGTAATGGCGTCATGGGCTAGTTTTGCCAGAAACATCTCACGAGTTATAAAAAAACCTGTAATAAAAAAATATGTTTATTCTCTATACATTACACAATTTTATTTTAATTACATTATATTTTACTATAATATAATCACAATATTAACAACATATTTTATTTTAATCGCAATATAGTTATTTATTTATGATCAAATTTTCAATCCAAGTTATAATTGCATTCGATTCTACATTTCAAATTTCGATTTCGCGATTTTATTGGGTAGCATCCTTATTGTTTTAAAAACAAAAACTGATTGACGTGACCTTGTATAGGGTGTCCTATTTATTCATCTAATGTTTTTAACCCCCAACGCAAGAAAGGTGGGGTGTTATAAGTTTGACGTGTTTGTTTGTCTGTCTATTTGTGTATCTGTCTGTGCCATCGTAGAATCGTAGCCGAACGGATTAATGAAGTTTGTTTATTTTTTCGTTTATAAGATTAATAATGTTACTCGGCAATGTTCTTAGCTATGTGTATAACATATTCTTTATAGTTTAAAAATAAACACAACAATGACTTGAAACAAAAATTGAGTATTTTTTATTTTTAGTTTTTTTTGGTTAAACATAATGCCACAAAAACCGTTGTTTTATATTAGAAATAAAATCTATACCATCGGCTTATCCGAAATTGACACAGAAATTTTTCTCGTGGCTCTACATGGTCTCCCAGAGTTGATTAAGTGAAGCAGGGTGGAGCGGCCCCTTTTACCCCCCTTCCTTACTGCCAGAAGGGGTACAAGGGGGGTTTTCCGATCTTAATCAGCTTATTTTGAGCAAATACACATTTGGTGGAAATCCGTCCAAGACGGCTACGGCCGCTACAAAATGGCCGATTACTTTTTTAATTACACATTTTGACACCGTTGAGGACTTTAATTTTTTTTAATAATGTGTGTGTGTGTGTGTGTGTGTGTGTGTGTGTGTGTGTGTGTGTGTGTGAGTATGTTTGTTCCTTCTTTACGTTTCTTCTGGTAGAAATTTCAGTTGTAGTTTTTGGTAGACTTTTTTATGGTAGAAAAATGCGTGAGCACCTGATGAAGGACATCGTAATTGTCCGAAACTCCGGATCGAGCCTAGCTCCGACCATTATTTCCGTGAGTTTTTAGTCGTTTTGTTTACATAGTAATATGTAGATATAACTCTCACGTTAGTTTTCAAAAATGCACAGTAGAAAAATCTACTCAGTAGTTTTTGGTAGAATTTTTAATGATAGAAAAATCTACCAAATGGTTGAAAATTTATAGTAGTTTTTGATAGATTTTTTATGATAAAAAATCAACTAAATGATAAAAAAACAATGGTAGATTTTGCTAGAAATTTCAATGGTAGTTTTTGGTAGAAAAATTTAATGGTAGTTTTGGCAGAAATTATGATATAAGAATTTGTTAATAAGTTAAATGGTAGGCAAAAAATCTACCAAATGGTAGAAATTTTAATGGTAATGCGTAAATTGTTAATTGTAAATTCGAGTATAGTGTTCAGTGTTCAGCTAAGTGTTGTCATATTATTTATTGTTCAGCTAAGTGTTGACATATATTATTTACAGAAAAAATAAGTAAAATTTTTAGATCATCCTGTAAGGGAATTTTGATGATGTGTCAAATGTGGCCTTTTAGGCCGGCCCGACTATAGTATTTCACTCATAATATAGGTATGTAGAGACGCCTTCGTGAATAATGCTGGCCACTAACACAGAGTGTAGCTCTCAAAGCTGTCACTCTAGCGGAGCATCGTGTCAATGGTGACGGGACGATTATTCTTGTTCGACTCGCTTGAACGTGATCTCGTCTGCGAACCATGTCTTCGATGAACCGCTATTTTACCAAGATTAAATGATTTGTGCTGCATTATAATTGTCGAGATATTATGTTGCTAAGCTGGATCTGAATTATAAGAGAATTGAATCAAGACTAGACTTTCTTCATTTGTTAGACAGCGATCCCTATACCCTACCACGCCCAGTGTGATGGAATCTGATGTAAACTCTGATGATGCCGGTCTTCCTGAGTTTACAGGTACATACCTAGTTGTTGGCCAATTAGGGCTGATGATGATGACAATGATTAAAATATAGCAGTGTGGGAATACATCATAATATATTGGATCGCAATCCAAGCGACCACTTCGTCTTTTTTTTTTAAAACTTGTTTATTTTTTTCGTTTCCTATATACTATTAATCATAATTATAATTTTTATTATTTATATACTCAGATAATAATGTATTTGTTGACCCAAAGATTTTATAATGTTTTCAATTTCCCACACTCTGCGAATTCATTACGATTTTATTAATATTTTATTTACAATAAATTATATATTATTGATGTGATTATTTTATTCAAAATATATATTATGATGTATTCCCACGCTGTTATATTTTAATCATTGTCATCATCATCAGCCCTAATTGGCCAACAACTAGGTACCTAATTTAAGAGTGAAATACTAAAATAACTCTTATTTTTCACTAATTTTTCGGGTAAAACTGGTAAGCACAGCAGGGATTAAACAAGATTGTATCGTATCATCTGCTAACAATCATAATATACTTATAACAAAAATTAGGTTTTGTCAAAAATATTAATTCCTGAAATGTAAAATCATTTTTAATGTTAGATACTTTATAGAGATAGGTACTTTAACTATATAAATATAATTCGAATAACTTAATGGTCTAATTAATAATCTAAAATAGATACTAATCTTCGTACTAGGCGGATGAATACTAGTTTTTGTATTATATATCTATTATTTATTTTTTTATATTATAAGGCCAGATAACTAGGTTTTGTTCGCTGATTTGCTTTTCTATTAGAGCTCACTTTTCTCGCTTTGTCCAATTAACAAGTGGCCGCAATATAATTTGTATGACTCGCGTATTACGTCCGATCCAAGTCCGAATACATCGGATACATTCGGTTCGGATACATTTATTGTATCCGAATTTTTTATCAATCTTCCGAACGGATTGTGTCATAAAATAGTGCGAAAAGCTATTTTAATTTGGTCAGTCATCCAAACGACACATTCAATCCGCTCAGCGGTTTCAGCTGTGCGGTGAGGATCAGTCAGTCTCCATATTTTACATAGGTATACAGTATACATACAGTAGGTACGTTACAAAGATATCATTAGAATTTTCAAAATTCAAAATTTATTTGAAATGATTTTATATGCCAAGTTGATTTATTGCCGCAAAACCGGTTCATTAAAAGTTTTCCAAAACACCTTGGTTTTTTGTAGAGTAAGATCCTCACTGAACATTACTTATTTTATTATACATAGATTTTATACCTTTTAAAACTTTCGTTCAATTATATGGCTAGTTGTTCATCAGTCATTTGATTGGATGCCGCTATTTAATGAATGGTCATATAAGTACATAGAATTGTTAGTTGAAAAGTGTTTCTTATTATTCTGTATATCTGGAAACGACTGTTTTTTTAAACCTTTCTATGTCTGTAATAGCATTTTATTGTTGTGGGGCTCTTAAACTATTCCATTCAGAGCAATAAAAATTAATGATAATAGAACTAATCGTAAACACGAAAACGTATAAAGTGGTTGGATAAGTATAGGTAGGTACTTAAGGGTAAAGCCCATTACACACGTCGCTATATAGCGCTATAAAGCATCTTATAGCGCGGCATAGCTTCAGTACAAATCGGCATCCGTCACACACGTAGCTATAAATGACATATAGCGCTATATCGCGCTATATTTTACAGTTGATGCGTAGAATCCGCCATTTTTCATTTTGACTAGGTGATAAAATGACTAAGCCGATTTGTATTACCGAGACAAAAAAAAACAAACTCCTATTACCTACGTGATATATTAAACTAAATAGTAGCAAATATTTAACCGCTGTGTAACAAATTAGAAAAAAATGTTTTTTATATATATTAAATATTTTCTTGTGTTTGCAGGTTTTTTTGTTAGCATTACGAAGCAAAGTAATATAATTTGTATTTTAAATTTCACCTCCTATTTACTTGTAATAGGAGCTCTTTTTATGCATAATGATTATTTGTCCGAATAACTTAGACCTTTGAATACCTTGCAGTAGACTTTCGCTTAACCGGCTAAGTCATGTTACAAAATGGCTACGCATTTTTTTTTATCTAGTTCATATGGGATTTGCCAAATTGTATGGTTTTACAGCAACATGTCTGTTGACAATGTCAAGTTTTGAGTTTATACAGGATGTGTAAAAAAAATCATGATTTTTTTCTCAAATTTATAAAAAATACATACCAGGAGGTTGCCATGGTTTTTTTTTTATAAAAGTGATTGTCAGTTAAATCTGTAATAATGCAAACACATTGTTTCAAGGGTTTTGTAGGTACCTCTAAAGAGAAAAAAAAAACAAACCATTATTTTATAGTTTGTCTAGACATTTTTACTAGGAAACTGAACGTTTGGAGTTCTTCTTGTCCTTGTCATATTGCCTATTACTGGGAGTCATGGCCCTCCTTTGGAGGATTTGATATCTGATGATAGATCGCTATCTGGGTTGGTTGGATGCGATTTTCATAGCCAGGAGCCAAAAGACAACAGGACAACAGCAACTTCAAGGGTGGTGCGGATCTGATCGGACCAACGCATCGGACTACGACCTGATTCCGCTTTCCTTTGATTTTCCGGATGACAATGAGCTTCTCTACCTATGCTATTTGGCCGATGTAGTCGAGAATCCTCTGATAAAGTCGGTCAAATCCAACATGAATTGATCTTATTTGATTAACGTAAGTCATACTTTTAGTAAACGATGTTAATTTAGAATAAAATTTTCTGGATTTTTTGACGAATTTTGATAAGTCATTTTTTTTAAGTTTACCAGGAGCAGATTTGAAGGAAACCAAAATCTAGGAAAAAAAGAAACATCCTTTATGTAGAAAACATTGTCAAATTCATTTGTTTAAGTAGTGTTGGGGAATCATTGGAACTATATGCAATCAAAGTGATTGAATCTCCGTTCCTACTCCTGGTACTCCTGGTACCTACTTCCTAAAAATATTAACAAGGAACTAGCTTTTAAATGATGAAAAGTGGTATGTACCTTTAACGAGTGTGCATTTATGAAAGTGCATAGGAAGGAGAAATAAAATAGACCCCGTTGTCGTGATTTTCTGTTTAGCAACAAAATCTCCAAAACCTGACGGTTGGTTAGTTTTGATTGGCTTGTTTATAAAAAAAAAACTCTTTTTTAAGACCAAACCACCTTAAAATCAAGAGAGAAGAGAGAAATAAAGCGAAAAATATATAAAGCGTTTTCTTTTAAGAATTCTCGGATGCTGCTTGCTAGCGCAAGCATAAACAATACAGTCCAATTTCTCGGATATAAAGATGTACAGTACAAGTCCTGCACAGATGCAATAGATATAAATAGCAGATAACCACAATGAAATAAATACGTCTAGTCTATTTTATAGGTTTTGATATAAAAATATTCGACTTATTAGTGCCTATTACTATTAATTATGTACAGAAAAGTAAGATAATAAGATTTCAGATTATTTCTCTTATTAATTTCGATTAGATAAAAATAAGTTGGTTAGTTTTATCACTAATTTATGACGATTTTTAAAAGCAGTTAATTATTGTATATATTAACATATGTATTTCTTTTAAACAACGGTTTTCAACTTATATCATTCATCGCAGGAGGCACAAAGTGGAAATTGTGCATACACTTATTAGGTAAGTAAGACTGGTGATAATGCTATATTTTGGTAAAATTGAATTGGTCCGATAATGAAGCCGTAAAGTAGCAACTGGAACTCCGTGAAGGTTATAGAACAGTTGAAGTATAGCTAACATATATTAAAAAACAATCTATAATACATAACATAAAAATAAGTATATAATTATTATTTTATGAGTAATTTTTACTTTACATTAATGAAACTTTAATAATAATCATTATTGTGTGGAATAAAAGAACAGATACCTAAACTATTAAAATACGTATTTATTCGTAATATATTATGTTAATAACATTTTTCCACACAAGTATTGGCAACTCCAAATTGCACTTGTCCGTTTTTATTTTTAAATAATTTTTTTTTTTATATACTTGTATTAATATACCTATTCTAAACGCTCTCAAAGAAATTGTTGACAAGTTATTCCAAATATTTGAGAACGTTTGTAAATATAAAAAGTAATGTTAATAAAGTCACTTGATTTGATTTCAATGATCGACTCAAGATTCAATCACAAAGAATGAACTATTAAAAAATATAGTTCCGATCAGTAACCTGGCCATCACTAAAAATAATATAGCAAGGCATAGCGAGGTATAGCAAGGCCTTGCTATGCGATGCTATATGGTACCAGGAGTCATATAGCAAGGTATAGTATAGCGTCGTGTGTAATGGGCTTGATATTTCGCGCCCGCGCCCGCGCGTTCAACGTGAACAAGCCCTTAGAACCTATCTCATTCCGTTATGACGGATGATGAACCGAATTCAGCCCCTCAAGCACAGACGCTGCGTAGACTTGTCTAGCTGTCAAGTCGACTGCTGTCATCTCATACATTCACAAATGTATAATGTATGGGATGATAGTTCTACTCTTGAAGTTTCGTCGGGTCATATGGGAATATGTCGTCATGCTACGGCCACTGATATTGCCTTTCGCCTTTAGACATACCTACTGTCCGAATCAGTATCCGCCATGACGAATCGGACTGCGCTGCGTTTTAAACGAGTACGAATGTTCTTATTTGGCACGCAATAAAGTATCATTCTATTCCATTAAATACTTCATATTTTTACATATTTAAAAATATTTTGTTATAACTAGGCTGATATTGTATTATTTTTTGAGAACTCGATGATTATCTTGCAATCAAAATGATTTGATTTTATCTATCTAAATATACTTACCTCCTCCACTCTATAAGAGAAATTTGTCTCAATTAATAATATTAATATCATCATTATCTTAACCTATAGTTGTTTACAGTTATCTAAAAGGAATGAGGATTGAATTGGTCAGTGGACCCCTTTGTCCTATTGGCTCCACTTTATGCTCGCTCAAGACTTCCGCCAGAGTTTGTGATCAATTGAACTATAGATCGTACTATGGCCAATAATATTATGAATTCTACTTTTATGTGAAGATTACATGTTTTTAATAAATGAAAATAAGTTTAACTGATGGGCTGATCAACAGTTGAAATGGATTGGTTTGAAATATTTGGCACAGAAGTTAATATTGATAACCACTAAAAAAGATTTCATAGTGCGAGAAAATTTTATATTAAGTATAAATATATTAGATACTTAATGGGATTAAGTATACTTAATCCCATCAAAAATATAAATGTGAAATGAGAGCCAAGTTCAGTATTATTAGAATTAATATAATATTATGTACCTAAGTACCTACCTACCTATGCCTTGGTAGTTGACTTCAACGATAAAAGAAACGATATCTAAATGGGTGCCAAGTTCAATGGTCGGTCCTCAAGTTTATTTAAAAAATAAACAAAAAAAAATTTATAACTTTTTTTTTTTAAATCTTTATTTAAATAGGGCTTTTTCGCCACAGCGAATATGTCACCCTGTACTTAATCTAATTAACAATATATTATAATCATTAATCAACCAACAAATTTGAATTATAACTAAACAATAAAAGTTATGAGATTTCTCCCCTTTTTTTAAGGCCAAATTGTACAATTTCTAATAATAATAACGAGTGTGTAGTAAATGGCAAACATAAATAGGTATTACACAATCCAATGGAACATTCGTTATCACTAAAGAGTGTGCGTCTAGGTACTTCGTTGAGGGCACATTCCATCAAGATATGGTACACGTCTTCCTCTCTATTGCAGGTATTGCACAATGGTGAACTTACTTTGTTCATTAGATATGCAAACTTATTTAATGGAATGTGTCCTGTACGAAGTTTGAGCATCAGTTTTAAGTCCTGCGTCTTAAAATTAGATGTATAACAACTTGATATAAAATTAGTTTTCTTATAACTCAAGATAATATTGAAGCCTAAGGTCTAACTTAATTCACAAGCCAATACATTTATTAGACACAAGCAGAGTTCAACCATTTTATAACTACGTCTATCATCCTACCAAATGTTCATTACATTTAAACAAACCCCCGTTCCAAACCTTCATTATCCGGACGGCGAAGGTTTGGAACTCTCTGCCAGCATCAGTGTTTCCTGTAAATTACAACTTAGGAGTTTTTAAATCGAGGGTTAATAGGTATTTACTAGGTCTGTGTGTAACATCTTCGACCGCGTCATCACTTACCAACAGGTGAGACTGTGGTCAAACGCAGCCCTATTCTCTATGAAAAAATAGGCCAAGCGCGAGTCGGGCCACGCACAATGTAGGGTTCCGTAGTTCTAGTAGATTGAATACACTGCACAACAGCATTTTGGATGATTGGGTTATGATACATGATATTAGTCCAATTTTTGACGACGATTTCAAATTTGTGACTGAAATTTCTGTATCAGCTCTAGTTAAAAAGATATGACACATATTATGTTGTTTTCGTAATAAAACGCTATAAATGTAGAGATGATCCTAATTAATTTAAGTTTAAGTTGAAAAACTCTTTATGTTATTTGATTTTCTTGCTGAAACTGAAGGCAGAGGGCTATTCTAAATGCTCTAACAATATTCAGACTACTTATCTATAATTTTATATTATTAATTATAAAGCAATATTTATTATGTAATTAAACCTTTAAATTCTTAATAATGAGACAATAATATTAATTATTATCAATGAAACCACGGATATTAGACGAATATTTTTTTATGAATCCTCTATTATAATCAATATCATATATCTTATACGTATCTAAATCAATTTTTTATATCACAACGAACAAGAACGAAACCTATACAAAGAACCTCAATCGCATACGAATTTTCGATAAGCTAATAGGACAGGTTGAAATAGTCCCATACAACCATGAACAATTCGCTTGCGCGACCTAATTTTACTACTAGCGCCATCTAGTTATGCATTAATAAACTATAGGCTAGGTTAGCTTTAGGTATTCTTATTTATTGAGTTGGAACAACAGGGTTGTTGACAAATTGTTTAGTCCATATTGTAGATTATTAAAAATTGTTAGACACGTATTTTTTTTTGTAAATTTGATAAAAAACAATGGCTTAGTCGTGACGTCAATATACCAGATTTTGTGCATTTTGTACCGGATGCGAAAACTTATAATCGTCGTTACTCAGCCACTTTTTATTTTATTCACAAACAAAAAAATACGTGTCTAATATTTTTTTATTATTTAAAACATGGACTAATTATATTTTGAATTTGCTGACCTTGCCAACATCTCTTTTTTTCAGCGCTGATTTTACCGAAAATAATAATTTTATCTTAACCGCTATAGTTTTCTAGTTTTCCTGGAAAGTTCATGGTTGAAAGCAAACCTCTGATTTTTTCAGAATTTTAAAGTTAGTAGTTCAGATTTTAGAGGGGGGGGGACGCTCAATTTTTTTTTTAAACTTGAATATCTTTCAAACAGAACATGAAATCGAAAAAGTTTCTTAGCAAAACGTCCTTCATTTTAAAATACCTATTCAACGATACCACACACGATGGTATCAGCCAGAAAAAAAAATCATCCCCATCTTACGTGTACGGGAGGTAGCCTAAATTAATTAATTAAAAATTATTTTTTGTCACCGTTCTCTTACCCTTATTATTACTTACCTGTATACAAAATTACACTTTTCTAGGACTTATAGTTTCTCCGCAATGCCGCGGACAGACAGACGGACGGACGGACGGACAGACAAAGCGAAACTATAAGGGTTCCTTGTTGACTACGGAACCCTAAAAAACCACATGCAATTTCATACTGGTCGAACACGGTAGAGTTCAACCATTTAAGAAATTGCAACTCCCATCCTACCAAAATGCTCCTAAATCTTGAACAAATCACATGCAATTTCATACTAGACGACCTTATAGGTACCAGTAGAGTTTAACCATTTTATATTAATTACAACTGCCATCCCAACAAAAAGATCTGAACTTTTAGACAAACCGCAGGCATTTCATACTGGTCGAAGACGGTAGAGTTCGGTCATTTTGCAAATGATTTTAACTTTTTGACGAACCGCATGCAATTTCATACTGATCAACCCTATAGCTATAGGTACCAGTAGAGTCAACCACTTTTTAATTACAACTGCCATCCCAACAAAAAGATCTTAACTTTTAGACAAACTACAGGCATTTCATACTGGTCGAAGTCAGTAGAGTTCTCGACCATTTATCTAATGACTAATGATCTTTTTAGACGAACCGCATCCAATTTCATAGATACTGGTCAACCCTATAGGTGGTACCCGTCGAGTCAACCATTTTATAATTACAACTGCCATGCTAACAAAAATATTTTAACTTTTAGACAAACCGCAGGCAATTTCATACTAGTCGAAGCCGGTAGAGCCGATCATTTTGCAAATGATCTTAACTTTTAGACGAATCACATGCAATTTCATACTGGTCAACCCTAGGACCACCTAGGGTACCAACCCGTAGAGTCAACCACTTTATAATAACAACTGCCATCCCAACAAAAAGATCTTAACTTTTAGACAAACCGCAGGCATTTCATACTGGTCGAAGTCGATAGAGTTCTCGACTATTTTGCTAATTATCTTTTTAGACGAACCGCATGCAGTTTCATACTGGTCAACCCCATAGGTACCAGTCGAGTCAACCATTTTATAATTACCTAAAACTGTCATGCTAGCAAAATATCTTAACTTTTAGACAAGCCGTCAGCAATTTCATACTGGTCGAAGACGGTAGAGTTCCATTTTGCAATAAATGATCTTAACTTTTAGACGAACCGCATGCAATTTCATACTGGTCAACCCTATAGGTAGAGGTACCAGTAGAGTCAACCATTTTATTATTACAACCGCCACCCTAACAAAATATCATAACTTATAGAAAAACCGCAGGCAATTTCTCGATCGAAGACGGTAGAGTTCGATTTTGCAATAAATGATCTTAACTTTTAGACGAACCGCATGCTATTTCATACTGGTCAACCCTATAGGTACCCGTAGAGTCAACCATTTTATAATTACAACTGCCACCCTAACAAAATATCTTAACTTTTAGACGAGCCGCATGCAATTTCATACTGGTCAACCCTATAGGTACCAGTAGAGTCAACTATTTTATAATTACAACTGCCATGCTAGCAAAATATCTTAACTTTTAGACGAGCCGCATGCAATTTCATGCTGGCCGACCCTATACTCGTAGCTACTCTGCAACAGTGATATTAGGTCGGCGTCCGCATACCCAGTACTTAGTGAACGAGCCAAATGAAACCCGATCCGAGTGACCGGTAGAAACCGCGACACACGATCGCGCTGGTTTGGCTTCACCCCGCTCGCGCTTGGCCGACCACGAATGTTCTAGTAGGCAATACTACCGAATATCTCCTTACACTGTTACTTATCGGATTTGGATCATGAAAGGAATGTCCTTCGTGGTTGGTCGTGTGAAATGGACTATATAGGCTGAGTCATTGACTTCAAAGGAAAATATTAATGCGAAAGTATGGATATGTGTGTGTTAGTAGTAGAGGATGTAGATGAAGCGATAGAGCTGAAATTTAACATATTTAGCTTAGACCCTGAAATAACACATAGAGGCATTTCAGAGGGTAAAACCGCTGCGTTGAGCACAGCTAGTAATGTTATTATTAGTGGCCCAAAACTGTTATTGACAAAATGTATGTAGGAACTAGGAACTGATTTTCTCAAGAATTTCTATAAGTCGTAGAACAAAATTTGCTATATTATAAATACTGGTACAATAAATTGTTTTCTTTAAAACATCCTTTATTAATACACGAATCTTATTATATTTGTAACAGGCCTTACCTCCAGAGTGCATGGAAAGGCAGGTACGTCCTCTGGTCCAATAAACTAAACACGTGTGTTGTCACATTCGCACCACCTTTCCTCCTCTGGGTAGCAGTGAATTGTTACCGTGATTATTCCACTCAGGGGAATCTTCGGAGTTTCTGCCTCAACTAGACAGTCCAGATTAAAAGCCCCCTCCACGATGTTGTCATTTAGATGGATAATTACGTAGATAGAACATTGCTTCATTCATTTTCTGATCCTCCACTTATTCCACAGCATTTCGATAGGCACGTAAAACTGTGGATCCCGGCTGGTTCCAATAATATACGTAATAGGCAGTCGTTAGGTCATATTGCAGGCCAGTCAGTATAATCTTGGCGACCTGAAACTGCAACTTATAGGTTAGCCACACAACCTGTCATTGTGTTTTTGAGTCTGAGTAGGATAAACTGTTCTGTTGGAGTATAAACTTCAATTATTATAGTATTGTCGCTCTTAATACACGGGCTAATCCTGGGTCTTTTTATAGGTGAACACAGGGACATAAAAGTCCAACGCGCAGAGACCCTTTTGAGCTTTTGTAATGCCTTCACTTAACTGAATAAACAATTTATTATATTATATTATATGTTTTTAATTTAAAATATTTTATTATTCTTCCAGCACGGACATCTCCCTTCGAGAAGGCGGTGCCGGCATCGGTCCCCCGACCAACGGCAGCTTCCCTGAACCGCCCTACTGCAAGCCTGCTCCTCCGTGCGAGCCTTCCAAGTACCGCTCGCAGGATGGTTCCTGCAACAACTTGGACAATCCAGTGCGCTGGGGCGTCTCCAACACGCCCTTCAGGAGGGTGCTTCCCGCTGATTATGGTGATGGTAAGTTACGGTCAGAATTACATGCACCAAAAATCCTAGCGACTTAGAGGATTGGTTAGAGGAGCAAGAAGATTGAGTAGAGTGACGAGTTAGGTGACCTATGTATGTCCAGCAGTGAACAAATTATGTAGGCTGATGTAGGCGGTAACCCAAATAAGACAACAAAGATCGCCAAACCAACATAGCCTGGTCAGACGATTTTGTTAAATATCTCTGGAAGAACTGAATGATTTCCGATATTGGCGAAGCTTTCTTCTAGATAAGAGTATTTTTTGACACTAGAATTCTAATAGTCCAGTAAGTAGGTACAGGATTTACAATGAATCTGCATAACCACTGGAGTTGCAGACGTCTAATAAGTAATAAGTACCTAATTATAGGCGATGGTAACCGTTCACCATCAGGCGGGCCCTCTGCTTGTGCGTCGGTGTCTAACATAACAAAAAACAAGTCACATTTAAAAAAACTTTTTTAAAACAAGCTTTTATTATTATTACCATCTAATAATTACGGAGTTCCTATGGCCATCTTCCAGCTCCATCACCAGATCAGCTCCAAGTCATAATAATATTGCATTGTCATCCGATTTATTCATGCACGCAATATTCCTGTGCCTGTGTTTCTGTGCTCAATAAATATATATTTATCTTTCTTTTCTTTCTTTCAAAATTTCAGCTCAATCGGAAACCAGAAAGTGGGTCAAATTTAACTTGCAAGATTTGATTACAGACAGACAGACAACAGACAGGTGAAAGTAAATAAAAGCTTGTAATAAAACTCGACTTGTTAACCTCCTCCATTTTTCGTCGGTTAAAAAATAAATAAAAGCAAAACAACAATCCTATTCAAACATTAGGTCTCAAGTAAACCGGTTTCATGTTAGAATGACTAATGACTGCAAATAGATTTCGATAACACAGCCTCAAGGATTCATTATGAATTTTACATTTTTTATAGCTAGAAAAATATAATTTTAAATTGTTTTTACCTATGCTTGAATGACAAAATCTAATTTACTAGAGAATTAGTTTACAAGAATAATAATACTATTATGCTTCTACAAGCAGGTAGACACAAAAATCTTCCACTTTCTACTTACATTTCGTGCCCCTTGGCTTACTTAATTCTTAAGGGTCGTCAATCTTACTGAAAAGTTTGCCTTATTTAAAGGCCAGTTCAAACCTGGGCGAAAACAAAACAGCATGGAAAACGCTGGGGTTTTCCATGCTGTTTTGTTTCGCTTTTGCGGCTCGGTAGCTTTGGGTTGATTAGGCTTTGACTTTAAATAGGCTTTAAACATGAGAATAAATGAACAACGATACCAAGACGCCGCGAATGTATAACGATTAAAAAAATGTTTATCAGAAGATGGAAACGCAGGAAGCAACTGGTTTGCCGTCAAAGAATCTACTTAGTAAGTACTATATGTGTATATTAAATGGATTTCTAGTTTGAAAAATCTAGGCGTAACATAATATTTTATAATTTTCGAATATTTATTTGAATATGTACCTACATAGGTTCAGATTTCGAAATAGGCTAATGTTGACCTTTAAAGTCTCTTCCTCGTCAGGCAGGTTTTTAGACGGAATATTTCTTATGAACCGGCTTACTAGTATTTTGTTAAGAATGTTTTTTTCGAAATCTTTTCATAGCTTTTTTAAAAATTATTTTAATAAGTTTTAACGGACATGACTAAGGTTACGATAATATGGTATCCAAACCAAGGACAAAGATCTCGAGGCGAATCACCAGCTCGATGGTCAGACGATATTGTCAAGTATGTCAGAAGTCGGAAGGAACTGGATGCGACTCAAGCAATACCAGAAGATGTATCTTGATCGTAGGACCGCACGAATACTTGCCTCTAGGCCCCGTAGAGCTTCCTAGGCCCCGAAGAGCTTCCTAGGCCCCGAAGAGCTTCCTAGGCCCCGAAGCGCTTCAACGTAATCGTAGATGTGCAGTTGTTTCGGGTCGCCCTCAATTTCTTTTATTTATGCCAAAGGAGGGCATGCTTCTCATTTTTTGGGCTGGCTCAGGACCTATTTAGGACCAATTATAATAATATTATTATAATTGGTCCTAAATAGGAATATAAATTAATTTAACCATCATAGCAATTTCGACTTCTCTAGAAGAAGAAGCTTAGTTCCTGGAGAAAATGCAGGTACCTACGATAAAAAACCAAATTATAAATTAGATCGCAAGGACTCAACTTGTTTGTTACTCTTCCATTAAATGTAAGATTTTTCCATTCACGAGTTCATATAATAGATAGGTAGGTAGGTACCTGGTACCTCTACCTATATTGTTTACTGGCGACCATTTAAAAGTGTAGAACCGGTTTACTGGCAAAATGTTATTGTTTACCTTATTATGAGCGGCCGCAGAGTTCAAGCATCCCACTTATTTAAGAGTCATTGAGAATTTTATTTTGACGAAAACAATGCGACGTCCTTTACAAACGTCTTTTTAAATATTTTCTGGTGGACAAAACCATTGCCGAGCGATCATTATGATTGTGTTCCGGGACGATGTTCAGTGACGAGGGATTTTCCCCGCCTTGGTTACTTGGCTATACCACTGGTGTTGCAGACGTCTTTTGGCGCTGATAAGCGGTCACCATAAGGAAGTCTGCTTGTGTCCAAAGCTACGCCGAACAAATGCAGGCTTGTTAGCGCTGTCCATCTGAACTTAATTTATTAGCGAAGGCCAACATAACCAAAGAGTGCGGAGCTAACGTTGTAATTCGTTGGCCGTCGTTTGCTTGGTATGTACAGTACCTATAGTGGAATAGATCAAAGAGACAGATGGCAAAATTCCTTATCTTCGTTTACCCATTCTTCCTCCAGGTATAAGCGCCCCTCGCGCCGGCACCAACGGCGTGCCTCTACCGAGCGCCCGTGACGTCAGTGTGACGGTACATCGGCCCAGCTACGCACACGACTCCTCCTTCACCGTGATGCTGGCTGTGTGGGGGCAGTTCGTGGACCACGATATCACTGCCACTGCACTTAGCAAAGGTTAGTTTAAGCTTCATAATAAGACAGGCGAGGACGTAAGCTTCAACGTAGTATGGAATTCAGGTATTAGTGGGTATCTCCGCTGTGTTCGGTGTCTCCGCAGCCCGGAATTAGGTATACGCTCAGCAGGAACCCACGTACGGTATAACACATATTTCCAGAGCAAAAAATACTTTCGTATTTTCTCTAAGACTCGGCAGTTCATCGAGCTACTCTAAAGATTCAGGAGCAGTGGTAAAGGTCCTACAAAACGGCCGACGATGAGTGCTTCTCTCTAGTTTGCCCCACCATCTTTGTTTAAGCCGCGACTCTCTGCTGTGCATAGACACTACGGACTAGGTTTTGAACTATAGAGTTCAAATCTAATTTCGTAGGTTAGGTATGCGGCAGAGTTTAATTCACCAATCTTACCGAATCCTGACCTGTAAATGTTCGTTCCAGGTCAGAACAGCACATCCCTATCATGCTGCGACCCGACGCAGCCTCCTCACCCTGAATGTTACCCCGTGGAGCTGGACGTGGAGGATCCCTTCTACGAGATCTACAACATCACTTGCATGGAGTTCGTCCGGTCTGCGCCCGCGCCCACTTGTTATTATGGTAAGGAATCTTTGTATTTAGCTAGAGCTTCCACAGTATATTGCTGATTAATGCAGAAACTATTCACTTTTACATGCAAAAAACCGGAACTTTTATAATGAACAGTAAACAATGAAACTCTAAAACTTTCCTTTTATACCTGCATAAGGCAGTTCTCTGCAAGATATCCCGATGTACAGTCACCTAAACAAATGTTTGAGTCAAAGAAATTAATAGCTGTTAATTATATAAAAAAGGCCTTAGCATCTTTGCAGACGATTAAAACAATGACTGTGAAGTGTCTAGTTGTGTTTAGTTTCTTATTAATGTGTGTTGCATTTTTTTGAGTGGCTGAACAAGCCAATCCGTGATAGACATGATCGTCCACATCTAGGACAGATGTGTGTTGCGACAGGTGGAGGGTTTTGGTCGCGGTTATGTCTTTTAGATCGTTTATTTGCTAGTGTATCGAACCAAGCCCTATCGTGGCACTTTTGCCCGTCTTTAAGACCGTTCCTCCACTCGATTCTATCTTCAGCGAGCTCTTCCCAGTTTTTGTGGTCTATTTTGAAGGTGTTCATATCTCGCTTGACACAATCTTTAAACCGGAGAAGAGGGCGTCCCACAGCCCGTTTAGCATGTGCTACGGCTCCCTATAGGATTTGTCGCGGTAAGCGAGAGGGTTCCATACGATGCACATGCCCTAACCATCGTAGACGCTTCTGTTTGTGGATAGCGCTGAAACTAGGCAGCTGTGCAATTTCTAGAACCCTCTCATTAGTAACCTTTTGTTGCCACGAAATACCTAAGATGTTTCTTAGACACCGCATGTGGAATGCGTTGAGCCGTCGCTCCTGCCTGGCGTAGGAAGTACAAGTCTCGGCCCCGTACAAGAGTATACTAAGAATGCAGGTCTGGTAGACTAGGACTTTGGTTTTATTTGTCAAGTGCTTATTGTCCCATACTCTTGTGCGGAGCTTTCCGAACATGGTAGCCGCCTTGCCGATACGGATGTCGATCTCTACGTCAAGTGAAAGATTGTTCGACACGGTCGACCCCAAGTAGCAGAATTTTTCGACAATTTCCAGAGGCGTATTGCCTAGCTGTTAATTATAACACTGATATTACTTCGCTCCAACTCTCCAACATTAAGTTCAGAAAAGGCTACCATAAAAAGTATAAAAATCTTTTGTCTTATCAAGACCTATTCTACATCTTCCAACTAACACGACTTTTCTTTCCCTGATATGTAGTTAAACATAATTTCCTCTTTCCAGGTCCTCGCGAACAAATGAACCAAGCAACAGCATTCATAGACGCGTCCACAGTGTACGGGTACAGCTTACAACGATCAGACAGGCTGCGGCTGGCGGTCGGAGGGCAGCTGAAGATGCTGAACATTGGAGCCCGGGAGCTCCTGCCGCCGTCCACCGACCCTGATGATGGATGCAACACTGTGGAGATGAATGCCAAGGGACGGTACTGCTTTGAATCAGGTACGACATTATATAGGTACTACCGATAGAAAGTTACTTCAGCAATCCCTGATGAAGGAGTTTGAAGCTAACCCTGATGATGGATGCAACACTGTGGAGATGAATGCCAAGGGACGGTACTGCTTTGAATCAGGTACGATATTATATGCTGAAGATAGAGAGTTACTTTAACAATCCCTGATGATGCGCCCCGATGGTGACCCTGATAATGGATGTAACACCATGGAGATGAATGCCAAGGGACGATACCACTTTGAATCAGGTACGATATCAGTCATCTCGCAACATCTAGCCGAATGCGAACCAAGTATTGTTTGGAGATGTGAACTGAACACTACAGTCAAGCAGTAAAGATAAGTATAATCTAGCAGTGTTGTTCTTAGTTTGCGAGGGTTGGTTTGTGCTAAGGATACTTGTGGAAGTACTAAAAAACAAATGATGAACTTCCAATAGGTATATTAAGATTCAGAATACGCAGTTCCTTACCAACAAGTGAAATTTTAAAAATACTTTTTAAAAACAAGCTTTATTTATTACTAGCTGACCCGCGCGCACTTCGTAGCGCGTGACAGTAAATTATTCATATATTAATGAATTTGATGCAGACCATTTAATTCGATTTCCAATTCCACGGAAAAGAGGGATTCAATTCACGGGTTTTCTGCGACTTAATGGGCGTAGAATTAGTAAAGGCTGGCAAACCTTGCCAATATGTAACTACGATCGAATCACCTACTATTCAAAATGTCTATTGGACGTTTCGCCTACGTTCATAATAACTATTGGTTGAAATCAATATTGGACGATTCGCCTACGGTTAACTCAGCTACGGTCGATTGAGCTATGGTTGATTAAACTATTGGACGATTTGCCTATTTTTGACCGAACTAACGGACGTTTCACGTATTTTTAGACCATGTTTCCGGCTGCTAGTCAGGTATGACAGCTAAAAAATACTTGTTTATAGTACAGAATTCAGAAACGTGTTGTTTTTGATACCTGAATGATTTCTATCTGTAGGTGCGCAGACAGCTTATTATGCCACTTTGCCATGATGAGGTAGATGAAAGAAGATGCCAAAATGCCTGAAGATGCCATGACACAGGATAAATAATTCAGTAATAAGAAAAATATCTGGCGCTTCGCCGGCCGCTGCCGCGGCACGCTCGCTTCGCTCGCTCGGCTCGCGCATTGTGGTCACTGTTCAAACCTAACCTAACCAACAGATTTCGGTTTGCCCTGAATACTGTACTAAAAACACGCGTAGCAAAGAATTTATAAACCGTAGGTGAGTCGTCCATAGTTGAATTAACCAATATATCAAATGAACATTGGCCGAATCGCCCATTAGTTCACATGCCCATAGTTTAATCAACCGCAGGCGAGTTGCACTGTAAGCGAGTCGTCCAATATGTGAAATGAACTTATGCGAATCGACCGTAGTTATATCGACCGTAGTTGAAACGACCGTAGGTATTATGAAACGTAACCCGTCCATGCGGGCAAAGCCATGAGAATAAGCTAGTGACTGATGTATCTGTATAACGTACAGCCTCAACCGCTAGCTGGATTGGGTTGAAATTTGGAACATAGAAAGGTTTCATGACGTAGACCACTGCTAACAGAAGCGGGTGCCACGCAGCGACGGGCGGACGTCGCGATAGTTTTTTGCAAGTATTTAGTGTAATTTACGTTATTTACTTTTGACGTATGTATACATAATATAATAAATTATATAAAATGGCAAAAAAATTGCATGCGATATTATGCTGTTTTTGAGGTAAGTTAGTAAGAAGTTATTTTTTTTATTTTTAAAAGTATTCTGCTGAAGTAAGAGTGCGAGTAAGAGACCGAGTAAGAGTCCAAGTAAGAGTCCAAGTGAGAAACTGAGTAAGAATTCGAGTAAGACTGCGTGTAAGTGTCCGAGTAAGAGTGCGAGTAATAGTCCGAGTAAGAGTGCGATTAAGATTCCGAGTAAGAGTCCGAGTAAGAGTGCGAGTAAGAGACCGAGTAAGAATGCGAGTAAGAATCTGAGTAAGAATTCGAGTAAGACTGCGAGTAAGAGTCCGAGTAAGAATGCGAATAAGAATCTGAGTAAGAATTCGAGTAAGACTGCGAGTAAGAGTCCGAGTAAGAGTGCGAGTAAGAGCCCGAGTAAGAGTTTGAGTAAGAGTGCGAGTAAGAGACCGAGTAAAAGTCCGAGTAAGAGTGCAAGTGAGAGACCAAGTAAGTGTGTGAGTAAGAGTCCAAGTCTTGTCTCTTGTCTTGTCTCTTGTCTTGTCTCTTGTCTTGTCTCTTGTCTTGTCTCTTGTCTTGTCTCTTGTCTTGTCTCTTGTCTTGTCTCTTGTCTTGTCTCTTGTCTTGTCTCTTGTCTTGTCTCTTGTCTTGTCTCTTGTCTTGTCTCTTGTCTTGTCTCTTGTCTTGTCTCTTGTCTTGTCTCTTGTCTTGTCTCTTGTCTTGTCTCTTGTCTTGTCTCTTGTCTTGTCTCTTGTCTTGTCTCTTGTCTTGTCTCTTGTCTTGTCTCTTGTCTTGTCTCTTGTCTTGTCTCTTGTCTTGTCTCTTGTCTTGTCTCTTGTCTTGTCTCTTGTCTTGTCTCTTGTCTTGTCTCTTGTCTTGTCTCTTGTCTTGTCTCT
Organism: Hemithea aestivaria; assembly: GCA_947507615.1. Taxonomy (NCBI): domain Eukaryota; kingdom Metazoa; phylum Arthropoda; class Insecta; order Lepidoptera; family Geometridae; genus Hemithea; species Hemithea aestivaria. Next base: position 19,054,933 of record OX382324.1, on the reverse strand, counting down.
TGTCTTGTCTCTTGTCTTGTCTCTTGTCTTGTCTCTTGTCTTGTCTCTTGTCTTGTCTCTTGTCTTGTCTCTTGTCTTGTCTTTTGTCTTGTTTTGTCTCTTGTCTTGGGTTTCAATATACGCCGCCACGACATGATAGGTAAGTAGGTAGGTATAGTAGGGATACTATGCTGGAATAAAACCTATTGTAGTTCCCAGATTAGGCTTCTTAATTATGAACCAACTTTAGTTTTAATCTACCTGTTATTATGTACCTACTTTTTATTGAATTGAAGAGTGATCAATCGTATTTATTTTTAACTCCCGACGCAAAGACGAAAGGGTGTGATAAGTTTGACGTGTCTGTCTCATAGATTCGATTTAGATTTTGTTTGAAAAGTAAGTTAGGCGGAAGTGTTCTTAGGTATTTTTAGTCATAGCCGCAAAAAACGCGGCTTCATCCCGCGTGTACTAAGTTTGATACAATACATTTTCAAATCTCATTCGACTGTTGCATTTTTGTAACGGACATTCAGTGGTTCCTAAGCGGACGTAGTAAGGTACATATAGGTAGGTAATATGAAATAGAAATAAAAGCTTGTAAAAAAAAAATCAATAAATGTACAAAAATAATATAATTAATTTATAATAATTCATCTAGATATTAGCTCAAGTAAGTAGATGATATGAAATAGGTAGGTACCTACTGTATACGGGCAGCGGCTGCCCGGCAGCCCTATGACTCGCGCATGTACCGCGAGACTGTAGGTATTTATGTTCAAAAATCACGCTCAGTCAAACTACTGTATATCTCTTTACCGTGCTACCACTGAGGTGTATACCTAAAAGCATAGGCGGATCCAGGATTTGGTTGGGCAAGGTGCAGACGGGCAAAAATATTATAATTTTTATTACGAAAAGTGTATGTTTAGCTCGCTCTGAGCGGTTAGGAAGTTTAAACATCCATTACAATAAGTGCGCGAGCAGCTAGCTGCGAGCGCCGAAAAAAAAATTTAATCTTTACCATGAAATATGTGCGAAATTCGTAACTCTACAATGCTTCTGGGGGTGCCTTGGCCCCCTGCCCCCCCCCTAAATCCGCCTACTCGCTCTGAGCAGTAAGAAAGCTTAAACATCCTTTATAATATGTACGCGAGCAGCTTGCTTAATGACTCGGGGGGGGGGGGGGGGGGGGGGCTTGGCGCCTTGCCCCCCCCCCCCCCTAAATCCGCCTATGATTATCTATAACACAGATAAAAGGTTCTATAATAATCATTGCAAAATTTTACTAACATTATAAACGTGAAAGTTTGTGTCTGGATGTATGCCTAAATGGGTGTGAACAGATTTTATGTCTGTGTGTCTCCGGATAACCAGTGATTTTTACAAAAGATCCCCCTAGATGGAGCGCCACAATCGCGTGATTTTAAGTTAAAATATCTACAGATTTTTAACAATTCATAATTTCTCATATTTAATTTCTCAATTAAATAGGTACATAATATTTAATTAATCTAACAATTAAAAAATATATAATAAATTAAGTATTCACAGTAATTATAAATCTATTATTTAGTTCCGCTAGGTTACGCGGGACTCTTTTCTAAAACTGTTTGCAGAATAAACGATATTTCTTTTTCTTAGGACATTAGTTCCGTTATTTTCCGTGGCGCTAGCTTGTATGAAAAATAATTTACTTTTACAATGAACTTTAAATGAATTTTTCTATTTATCTTCAGATGATTTTACATGTTTTAGAAATTAAAAATAAGCAGCAAAAAGATATTTATTACTGATATTTACACGCATCATGCGCACATTAGATTAGTTCCATTATTTTCCGCTGGCGCTGATTCATATGAGAAATAAGTTACATTTACTAATTTAAATGAATTCTAATTTGTTTCCTGATGATTTTACATGGTTTAGAAATTAAAAATAAGGTGCAAAATGATACCTACCTATGTACAGACCCTGGCTACTATATAGCATCAAAGTACTCGTCAAGACGAATCAAATGAGCCCAAACTCGATGGGGTTTTTTCTTTTAATCACGGAGTTCCTATGGCCACCTTCCAGCTCCGTCATCGGACCCTGGTTACTATATAGTATCAAAGTACTCGTCAAGACGAATCAAATGAGCCCAAACTCGATGAGGTTTTGTCTTTTGATTACGCGGTTCCTATGACTACCTTTCTTGTTTATTAGCATTTTATATGCGAATCTTTAGATTGATATAACTCTTTTATTTATGAACCGATTTGACTAAAACCAACACTAAGGTTCAAGTAGAGAAAACTGCAACGTATTAGTGAAAATTTTATTCAAATCGGTGGTGTTGTTTAACCACACCAGTGACACAAACTATTTACAAATTTAGCCCAAATTAAAGGTTTCGTTTACAAACACATCGATAGATGGCGTATTTTTAGTTTGTCGCAGTTTGTCGCACCATATTTTTTTGAATTGAGTTTACTTTATATTCTATTACTTTTATTTAGAATTTTTGATGTAAATTAGGGGCAATGTGTCCGATATAAATGATTATTATTTATCATTTTATGCATGGACATTTATCATTTTATTTTACGTTTCCCTTGGAAAAATTGACAAAATGTTTTACGAATTAGATCGCGCAAGCGACTTTTCGCGTCGTTTTGTTCATATGCGTATTTTCACGATTCATCTTAGTAAAGGATCACAATGAATGGGGAGAAATTTCCATTCTTATTATATGTATGGATTATTATCTTGCATCATAAAGTACTAGTCAAGACGAATCAAATGAGCCCAAACTCGATGGGGTTGCGTTGTTTTATGACAAAGTTCCTATGGCCACCTTCCAGCTCCATCATCAGATCAGCTCGATGTCATAAAAATATTGCATTGTCATCCGATTTACACACGCATGCAAATTTTCAGCTCAATTGGAAACCGGGAAGTGGGTCAAATTAAACTCGCAAGATTTGATTACAGACAGACAGACAGACAGACAGACAGACAGACAACAGACAGGTGAAAGTAATATAAAGCTTGTAAAAACATTCGCATTTGTATAATTATTTTTCAGGTACAGACAGCGAAAAGTAAGAACTAAACTTTACTTTTAATATAATTACTATATTATATTGCCTGTATGGTAAAGGATCTATTTTAGAAATTTACCATACCAGACCACCAACCGACTTATCTACCAGATTGAACCATTATTTTCATAATGACTCCTCATTCTTCCTCCTTCTATCTCTTCCTGTTCTTTTTATGTCTCATTTAAAGTCGTCGAATAAATGTTTTCTTTCTTTCTGTCATCCCAGGTGACGACCGAGCCAACGAGAACCTCCACCTAACAACGATGCATCTGATCTGGGCGCGGCAACACAACCGCGTGGCGGCGCTGCTGCGGGAGATGAACCCGCTGTGGAAAGACGAGACCATCTTCCAGGAGACGCGGAGAGTGCTCGGGGCGCAGATGCAACACATCACATATGCTGAGTTCCTGCCTGATATACTCGGTAACACTTATATGATTACATAACTCTTTATTGATACCACATCTATAGTAAACTGGCTTATGCTTGCGGCATTGCCCGCATGGCACAATCCTTTCTTAGCGGAGGTTTACGTCAAAAACCTATCTGTGTTCCAAATTTCAACCCAATCTGTCCAGCGGTTTAGGCTCTTGGTTGATAGATCAGGTCACTCTTTCTTTTAATTAGATTTTACAACCACAAAAATTTAAAACTGTGTACTAATTGGCGGTCTTCCAGACAACCGTGCAGGGAGAGGAAATATACATTACTGGAAGGGTGGTGGTCGTGGTTTCACAAAACTTATTATGTAGTCATTGGAAAAGTATGTTGATGTCACTAAAACTGTTAACAGTTTTTTATTGGGTAGCCCTTGACTACGATCTCTCGTGATGTTAGGCTACGATGTGGCCCTTGATAGAATCAAACTAAAACCCTGACTTCACAACATCATGCTGGAACACGATCATTGGGACCGCTTGGCGACACGCGATTTATTGGTCCACCATTACCAAAATACCATTACAAACTATAGCAGCAAAGCTTTTTGAAGTGAAAACTTCTTTAGCGGCGCTGAGCACTTTTTTTGTATGGGTAAAAACTTTCAAACTCGCGTCAGGGTCACGTGATGCTGATCGAAAAAGCGTAAGATCGAGGGGAAGGGAGAGGAACTAGTATCTCCCTCTCTTTCTACCGTGCTTGAGTGTGCTGCTCTGTGAATTTGGTTTAACTATGTCAAATGATCGCAATTTTAGCACAACGAAATACAAAACTACTATTGATGCGGTCTTTATTAGACACTTAAATAGGTTCGAATCAAAACTGTTTGTTTCTTACTTCAGTTATCATAAACCAATTGTATCAGTTGTAAAAATTTGCGATGATGATTCTGATAATAACGATGGTGTAAAAGTCGTCGAAATTATGGATGGAAGTTGATTTTTCTGAGAGATAAAATTTAATGTAATATATAAATAACGATATAATATTATAAATAACAGCATATAAATTATAAATTGTCATATTTGTGTACGATAGCGCAATAAATAAACATTGTATTCTACCTCATAAATGATAGTATTTTTATACTTATAATTAAACACAACGTTAATATTGAAGTTTTCACTTCTGCCGGCACTCCCGGAGTGCTACCTTTTTTTTTTTTTATGTGATGAAGTAGAAGACGAGCAAGACGCTCTCCTGATGTTAAGAGATAACGCTGCCTATAATACAGTGCTTCTTAGGATTTCACAATGATGAAATTCTAGAAGCACTGCACCAACGCTTCTTACTCAAGAGTCATAAGATATTAAGACTCTTTAGCCCAGTAATTTCACTAGCTGTATTAGTTCCACCTATTTAAACCTTCAACTTGACTTGAAATACTCTAACAAATCATTTGTCTCCAGGTAAAGACGTGATGTGGGCCCTGAACCTGACGTTAATGGACGACGGTCAAATGAACGTGTATGACCCCACCGTGGACCCTTCCGTCGCCAACCACTTCTCTGCTGCTGTGTTTAGATTCGCTCACACTTTGTTACCGGTAAGAACTATAGCTTTTATTTATTTACCACAATCTTAGTCAGGTGATAATTGCCTTTATGATATAGGCTGGCGATGGTGATATTGACAAACAATTAGGTGCCGTAGTCCGTAGTATTAGTGAGCTTCATATTTATAAAGATTTTGATGGCTTGCGTCTAATATACACTATTTTCCCTTTTCTCTGTGTATTTTCTGATTGGATGTTTCAATGTGGAACCATTGAAATATCATAGAGAGATCTTTGTCCTCCTCCTGTGATCTATGTTTGCCTCCTGGCAAACATTTTATAGCAATAACTAATTGTATTAGCTCAGTTAAATCATGGGCCAGCAGTTTTGAATAGACTTTAAATTATTTTATCTAAATCTTTGCCAATATCTCACTAAGATCCTTCCTCATGTCGTCTCCAGGGCCTAATGCACAGCGCGGACGTCCAGAACGGCACCGTGAGCTACATGCAGCTGCACCAGATGCTGTTCAACCCTTACGCGCTCTACACCGACCAGGGAACCAACGCGGCTGTGAGGTCTGCCATGGAGACCCTGGTCCGGACGGCTGACCTGCATGTTACTGATGAGGTGAGGAACTGAGGCCTTAGGGTCATGTTTATATACAGGATGATGGGGTTAGACCAAGGGAACCAAGGCTGCTGTAAGGTCGGCAATGGAGACCCTGGTCCGGACGGCTGACCTGCATGTTACTGATAAGGTGAGGAACTGAGGTCATCGGTCGTATTTATCCAGGATGATGAGGTATGGACAAGGGGACCAACGCAGCTGTGAAGCTCGCCATATTATATATCTTACTATGTTCCTACTATATATATTATGATCTACAATGCTTATTTGCATGGCACTACTGAGGTTCAGATGAGCATTTGCTATTAGCTAGAAAGCGTCACGAAGCTCCTGCATGCTCCTGAATTTATCTACAACCCTTTCGTCTTTTTTCTGTTTATAGGTTCCTCCCAAAGGACTCTGTAATTCGGCTCAATACGATCCACAAAAATTCTATACGCTGACGATTGTCCATCCCTTGGGGCATTCCGTATAAAATTATAATTAAATTCTTAAAAAAATGTCCTTCAGTTTCGTCGTGTCATCATTGCCGTATTACAACCACTATTTATTGTGATAATATTTAAGGAGCAATAATCCCTTCCAGCTAAGCAACCACCTGTTCGAGAACCCGACCACCAACATATCAGACGCGGCCCCTCCCGCCGCCGCCGGCCCGTGCGGCCTCGACCTCGTCTCCCTCAACATACAGCGCGGCAGGGATCACGGCCTCCCCGCCTACCCACTGTGGAGGGAACACTGTGGCCTCCCCCGCCCCAGGAACTTCACCGACCTGGCCGCTATCTTCGACGAGTCCTCGTTGACCAGGATCTGCAAGATTTACGAGTAAGGTTCAGCTATTTTAGAGATATGACTTCCTTCATTCACCAAACAGATCCAACGGAAGATCAGCACTGACTGGCTGTACCGGCTGCTGGCTAAACCGATTTTGATGAAACTTTTACACAGTGCCAGAAGTTGCACTAAACGTAAATGAAATAAAGAATGGCAAAAATCTGTCCAGAAGTTTCGGAGAAACGCCAGCACAGATATAATAGAATAGAAAACTCTTTATTGAAACACTACAAACATAAAGAAAACTTAGAACTATAACACAACCCAAATCACTCACGACATAAGTGTAACAATTGGCGGTCTTATCGCTAAAAGCGATCTCTTCCAGACAACCTTGCAGGGAGAGAAATAATGATATTTACATGGGTATAATATTTACGTGGGTGGTTTTATGGTAATATAAACATAAATAGGTAATGTTTCATTGAAAATTTGTTCATTTAGCTGGAAACCTTAAATATCCAACTGTTCCATTGATATACATATAACCGAAAACATATCATCGAATTGATACCCTCCTTTTCTCCCTAAAATGCAAAATCCTCATTAAACCATCAACTTACCCCAACTTTTTTGCGTCTCCAGTAACGTAGACGACATAGACCTGTACACGGGGGCGCTGGCGGAGGACCCCAAGGGTCGCCTGCTGGGCCCCACGCTCACCTGCCTCATCGCAGACCAGTTCCTACGACTCAAGATCGGGGACCGGTTCTGGTACGAGACTGATGATGAAACCATCGGATTCACTATTGGTAAGTTCATGGAATTAGGCGACACTTCGCGGAAATCCATGATAATGATAATAATTGGGGTTTATACTCCAATAGAACAGGTTGCCCTGCTTACACTGTCAGAGTCAAATCACAATTTATAGGTTGTATGGCCATATAGTTATATGTTGCAGTTTCAGGTCGCCGAGATTACTAAAGGGCCTGCAACATGACCTAACGACTGCCTCCTACATATCTTATAGGAAACAGCCGGGACACACAGTTTTACATGACATTATGATAATGACATTAAAATTTAAATAGGTAATTAAATTATTGTTTAGTTACATAAATCATCATAAATGGATGGTTGGTTGGAGAAGGAAGACTAAGAACTGATTTGAATGGAGTGCCATTATAAAAGGAAAGAGTGAGGAACTGATCTATCAACGCACAGCTTACATGATGCTTACATGATGAAAATCCCTTTCTTTTCTCTTTTTCCTTGCGAAGAAGGTTTAGCAAGTTTTAATTAGTCTAGTTTTCTTTAAAAAACTTGACTGATAAGTAGGAATTAGTGTTCACCTTGACTTTTCTTCCAGAACAACTGACAGAGATCCGCAAGACCACATTAGCTGGTGTGATCTGCGCCAACGAAGCGTTACTGGACCAAGCCCAGCCTCGAGTCATGGAAGCCGTGAGCGCCACCAACCCTCTGGTGGACTGCATCAAGCTGCCCCAACCTGACTTCAGCGTCTGGGCTGACCCGGCTGCGGCATTACCTGCTAAACCTGGTAGCAAAAAACCTGGTTTTAGTCCAAGTCAACCCGGTAAACCAGGTTTTAGCCCAAGTCAACCCGGTAAACCTGGTTTTAGCCCAAGTCAACCCGGAAATCCTAGCCAGCCAAGTCAACCCGCGAAACCTAACCAGCCAAGTCCTGGAAAACCAGGTTTTGGCCCAAGTAAGCCCGTAAAACCTAGTTTCACTCCAAGTCAGCCCGGAAAACCAGGTTCTACACCTAAGCCTAGTTACCCCTTGTTCCCCAGTAAGCCTAACTATCCAAGCAAGCCTGGCAAGCCAAAGGCAAAATCAACGTGAACTGAACATATCTGTTTAAAGCCTGATATTTTTATTATAGCAAATCACAGAGCTGCTAATTATTTTTTGTAGGCGCTACGGATCTGAAGACTTATTTAGGAACATAATATGTAGTTAATAATAATACTCTATTATAATAGCAATGTACAAAAATAAATAAGAACTTCTAAACAAATGTGACACTTCCCAGTTATCTGTTATTTCTGTTATCTATTTTCTGATGTGGTTAAATATTCGTAAACAACGTACCTATTCTTACCTCTTCTTAGATTTAAGATTTAAAAAAAAAACAGTCGTATTTTCACTGAAACGTTCAGAAACTATGAATAAACGATAAGTCCAGAAATCCATTAGATTTCTAGATTTCTAGACTTACCATTTATTCGTAGTTCGTTCTGGAATCCTTTAGATTTCTTGACCATAGATTTTGGAATTTGTCTACTGTGTTCGCTGCTGGACTTGGGTACATTTTGTTCCTTGTCGACTAAAAATGTCCAGACATTTTAGTCATTATTTTCTAGATGATAATATTATTACAGTACTAATAATATAAAGTAATAATATTACTTTATATTATTAAAACAACCAATTTAAAGTCTCCGCATACAGAGCGTCGAAAATCTGCCTGATGGATTTTGAGTTAAAAAATCGATGAAAATATGACGCCAAAATCAATTTAACTTGTTTTAATAATCATAATTAGTTACTTAAATTATAATTATTAGCAATAGAAATTGTACCGCCGTGCTCTTCGTACTCGCTTGCCGTAGTATTTAGTTGATTGATTTTTATTATTGTTGATTTATTGCTTTAATTGCTAAGGTAGAATATTGTTAAAATTTTTGTATACTTTTACCAAATTATGATGACTATAATAAAACTCGTATTGTGAGAGATATTTATGATTTTTCTTAAAAAAAATATTAGTCTTTTTTGTTTAGGACTTACAATATATTTTATCTAAACCTGTTACGTTATGCGCTACATAGTTTTCTTGTATTTTGTATTATACCTTATTTTAAGTTCTATTTTGTTCAGTCCCTTTGGGTTAATTTAGTGTTTCTTTAGTCCTTTGTTTTTTTATTTGTAAATAAATATTTACATACACGCAAAAATCTACATTTTTAAGTAGGTATTATTTTTTTGTGGTCACTGCACACGCGTAGCAATCTGAGCATTTACCTAGTTTACAATATTTTTTAATTTTGTTTATTTCAGTTAGTACAAAGTTTAATATATGTATATTACATCTTAAACAAACGGATACGATGCTTATTTAATTACTGGTACCCTCATTATTATTCACCGCAACGGGACAGTACTGAAGTGATAAAGTAAATTAATCTAAAATTACATACATACATAATACATAAGTCTGCGATAAGGTGCCTACACACTCAGAAAAATACCTATAAAAATCCTATCTGTATCACTTTTTATAAGGTATTTACGATTATTATAAGCATCGTAAATCGTATGCGAAGGATCTTAAACTTTATTGGCGTGACGTATGATTTGATATTAAAATTAATATAATAACATTGGTGTGAATTTGTGAATAAATTGTGTTAGAATAAGAACGATTTTTTTTTAAATATGTATTTGTCCGTAAAGATTGTTAATGAATATGCAAAATACTCATATCATTAAGTACCAATAAAATATAATAAGATAATGATTAAGTAACAGCCTATTGTACCTATCTTTGTATCGGCCGATTGATAACATTAAAACAACTGTTTTGTAAACTTAACAATGAATTTTATTACTTTCCTTACCAACTACACTAAAATCACTAACAGACGAAATCAGACACTTTTGTGTTACAGTTTTAAATCGACGACTTTTAAGCCGACTTCTTTGTATCCATGTGCGGACTACTTAGTTGACATGACACTTCATTTATTTAACTCTTGAGAAAAAACTAGGGAAATAACTGGGCTTAAGAGTCTTAACGTCTTATGACTCATGAGTAAGAAGCGTTAGTGCATTGCACCTAGAAATTTACATTATCGTGAAATCCTGGGTGGCACTGTTCACTGCAGCGTTATCTCTTACTATCAAAAATTAGTACTACATTCATTGCTAGCAATGGCAAATAAACAAACCATGAGACGTCATAATCTGCGAAAGCAGTCAACTTTTTACACACGACTCACGACCATCCAAAAAGCCATAAATCTAATTTATAGTGGGCCTATTAGAGCCAGTCTTCATGAGTCAACGCATTAGCCATATGTGTCTAATGTAGGAGGACGACGGCCTTGCCGCTTGCCACGCTCCATCCTATGATCCTTACAAATTTAACTTATCTACTGCTTTTGGAAAATACACCTTATGCACTAAACATAAAACTTATAAGAAATATTTACAAGCTTAAAAAATTAAACATCGCCAATAAATCTGCAATGATCTGTTAAAAAATCGAATTTCGAATCAAAGTATTAACTTTTTCTACTTATAAAATAGCCTATTGTTATAATAACAGTTTTTAAATAATTTGTCTTAAGGTTGGAGCAAAGAGGCCGGTGTAGACCTTGGATGTTCCCAGTTTGGTCCAGTGATGTCAACTCCATTGAGGATCAACGAAGCTTTGTTTTAAAGCTTTAGAATGATGCATTGTTAATTAATTCATAACCTTTTATTCAATATTTTTGCCCGTCTGCACCTTCTAACGCAGACACTAGCGCCGACGACCACTTAAATCTTTATTGATATTCAAGTCACAGAATATTACACACTGTGATTTACTAGTAGCTGTATCTAGGTATCCTAGGCGCTTGGCACGAGTTTAGGTTTCATAAAATCTAGACACAGTTGGAATGCTAAATTATCTTCCGTCGATTATGTCATGCCTCCCACGGAATTCGTCAAGTTTGGTTGATCAATATCAAGAATCAAGGACAATGCCAAGTGCAGGTAGATTATGGTAAATGGCAACATTTAACCTACATTCGAATTTAACGATCTTTGTTTTTTTACTATAGATTAGGGATGTGCAATGTTAAAAACTGCAACCAAAAATATTTTTACGGGTATTATTTTATGGAGGTTTTGGGCATTTATTATTAGCTAGCTTATTTTAATTGTCAAATATAAGTACTTAGGTAGGTACCTAATAATGTGAAGTAATTACATTTTAATGATATATATCAACACAAAATCATTATGTAAGGTACGTTCGGGTATTACCGGATGGATTTCTGACCAGTTGCAAGAGCCAGACAAAAAAATTATTTTCTCGACATTAGTTATAGTTAGATTATAGATATATGGCGCAAAATGTTAAGGGAAAAACATAGTTTATGCACGAATTTTGCTGGTTTTAATAACTCAGTGATTCCGACTGTGCACGTCTGCAAAGATTGGATATATTTTTTTATGCGCATGTTAAAAAAAAAGCATCAAGGGGTAAGTTCGGACATTGATTTAAAGTAGCTTCTAGAAGCTCCAAGCACTAGTGCTTGGAGAATAATGCCCATAATATAAATGCATTCGATCTTTCACATACTTAACATTAATATAGAAATTATTTATAAATTCCTACTCATATAGATGTTCTGATCAATTGTTTTTGTTTTTGGTCCTGAGCGTCCGATGTTACCCAGGATACAATAAATAGATAATTTTATGATTCTCAAACTTTTTTCTAACGCACGGGAAAGATCGGATGTTCGCACTATTTACCAAGGTGACGTAAAATTCCACCGCGGCGGGGTCCTTCTTTACTCACAGCTCCGCCGCAATGGCGTCCCGTATCCCGGCAACGGGTGTTCCTACTTTATAACATTGCCAAAACGAAAAAGTTTTACAATCACTTTCCATTATTAAAGTAGGTAAAGATCGGATGAAACTATCCGATCTTCACTTGTAGCGGTGGGAATTTCGCATCACTAAAAAGAGCAGACCGATTTGCTCTTTTCGATTCAAAGAATGAAATCATTCTTTTTATTCTTTTATTCTTTTCGTTCAATGCGATCTTTAGCAAATCAGCAATGTTTAACTCTTTTCGCTCGCGACTCGCGAGTCTCAATTTGAGACGTGCGAGCGAAATCTCAAAGCGATCTTGGCGGTTTTATAAGAGTGATAGATTACTAAATTAAATTGAGTTGATTTTATGTTAATTCAATAACTTTAAATGCACGATTTGTAAATATTAAAAGAAACTGTTTGTTTTATTCAGGTTTATATACGCAATGTATTTTGTATTTTTCCTTCAAACGAAAGGAATGAAAAGATCGCATTGAACTACTGAACGCCGACGCGAACGAAAGAATAAGTGACGTGCAAGCAAGGACTTCGTTCTTTCCAATCATTCACTCGCGAGTAACCCAAGGCTATTCACTTGAAAGGGGGAACACCGGATCTTTGTTTACATAAACTTTAGGATAATATAGGTCAGTTATAGTAAAATAACAGACCATAAAACGGGGTATTTTAACCCAATAATAACAAAAGACGGTTTTTATTTGCCATAAACACAAATAAAAGTTTAAGGGGCAAGAACGGATGGCCATAAAAATTGAAAAATTACGTTTTTATTTTCAGTGGCGCGTAAAAAATGTCTGCCTTGTTGTAGCGACTAGCGACAACTATCGGTCGAGGCAGAGTGAAATGGCCCTGTGTAAAATGTTGCCAGCTTTAGAAAATATACTCAAATTCATTTTAAATTCAATTCATACGGTCTTAACCCATCCGATCTTACCCGAACATACCTTACCTACTTAATAGAGGTACATATTTTCAGTTTTGCTAATAATAACTGGTTTGAGTAAATGTTTTTCCCTTAAAGCCCCTATCTTTATTTCGAATAATTAATTATAATTAAAAATTATCTCCGTTTAAAAAGTTTTTAATAAAGAGCTTACGTTTAGTAGGTATTCAGTTTTCACCTTGGCATTGGCTTTTATTGCCAGTTGGCAACGCATCCAAACCAACAGTAGGTGTGATTATAAAATCATGTGTGGGTTCGAGAAAATGGCGCTAAAGTTCCAATTAATTCAAAACACAGAATAATAGATAAAAGAGATTATTTACTTTATTATTAAACATGGCACAAAGCCATTTCTTATCGGGTATTTTTCTCGTTGATAATTTATTATCTTTGTGAAAGCCGATGATTATTCTGAATTCTAAACTGTGACGCTGACAACCCGTCCAATTTAAAAATACTTAACTACATGTTTACTATCCACAAACGGCGATGACTTTTAATTCGGTTGGTTATATTGTACAAAGCAGGAAAGAGCAATCGCGTGGCACGCCTCGAGAATCACGTTTTATACACACGTGACTGTCAATAGCACGTGTCGATTATTGTAATGTGTGACCATGTAACAAATGTTACCGTTGATCGGGGTAACTTTAGAATGTTCTAGATTATAAACGATATTTTCAGAATGTAACGATGAAGGTAATTTGACGCGTTTTTTTTATGCAGTATTTGGCACGCACATGGTAAACGCGTGGCGTAAAACGTGTGAAAAACAATTTATTTAGCTCATCACATCAGACGTCCATTGTATTCAAATCGTGCGAATTTTACGACTGCTCGTATTCGACTGCACTTGTCTAGATTTAACTTTAATCATCCTACAGCGAGTAAATTTTAGTAAGTATCTATATAAAGGCAGGATTTACTTTCCATTTGCGTGTTTCGCTTAAATGCTAAGGTAACTTAGTTCATGAACATGGCAACATCGCACTACGCAATCAAATACTGGTTCAGACTATGCGCGATACTGTGGCACAGTCTCGTTTCTCCTATAGAGCTCGCTCGATGTTTCTCAGTCTCTCTAGATTGTTCGATCGAAGACTTTTATCGTACTTGCACTGCACTTAAAAATAGACCCAGTTATCTATAACCTACGTATTATAAGAAAATATTTTTATTATATAAGTAGGCTATTTGAGTAAGTATTTAATATTAATTTGCAAACATCATTGTTGTATAAAGAAATTAAAAAAATTGATGCACAATGCACTTTTGAGATTGCATGAATATGCAATGAATAATATTTGCCAGTACAAAGCTTGCTAGCCTTGTTGTCTCGTTAGCTAATCTACGAAAACATCCAGCAGGGTGATTCACTTATCCGATACCGAAACCGAACCGAGTGCGCTACCGAAAGGAAAAGGAACCGATCGAAAAGTCAATTCCGTTTTACAAAACCGACTGGAAAGTATCTTCGTAAATCTTCGGGATCTACCGAGTAAGGAACCACCTACACGTTAGTTGGACAGTAAAATAGAGCATAAATTACAGATCTAACTGTTTACGAAGATAGTTTCATTTTGGTGGTTTATTGTAGTAAAAATATTTACCCATATAATCTGTTGAAAAGTTAATATGCATAAATTTAGCTAGCACACTTCGTAAACATTTCCCATATATGCCTCCAGTGATGAGTGATGTAACTTGAGTTTTAGCCTTTTTGAGATTTTTACATTTAAATAATGAGAAACAAAATAACGTTTTTTTTCGTCTTACTCACGTTCTTCTATGTTCTATAGTTTGGGAGATAATTTTGTGAAAAGTGATACAAGTGCACTATTTTTGCAATAACAAAGTGGTAATGAATATATTTCAAGTTATATCTCCGATTTCATCTACTCAAATATAATCAGTATTTTGTGGTTGGTGGTACAATTGTGATTATAATCATTTTCACATAAAAACACCTTTTTTTTCTTGAATTTCATTATACGTTACTGATATATTACTTTTCACGATTTTTTACAATATTTGCCATTTAAATTATATCTAAAAATACATAGATTATTTTTTTAAATGTAAGCAAAAAAAGTACTTTGTGTTATAGTGAGCTTTGAAGTCTTAATGCCAATCAATATCAGGCCTAATAAAACCTTAAAACCTTAATGGCTAATGTGTAATGGGGCAATTTTCATCTTAAGTCCAAAATTAGGGACATATTCTTTAAAAAAGTTTAACAGTAAACCTATAAATCGAACATTTATTCAACAAATATTTATAAAGAAATTCATTCGTATTTATTTTCATATTTATGTACCATTAATTTATATTATATAGTATGTATTAAATTAATTTTCAACTGAGTTTTAGTAATAACTCTGCCTACCATCTAATCTCCTTTCTTTTTTATTATATTATTTTAATGTAATGTTACTCGCACACCTCATTAAATGCAGTCTGTGCCTATAAATGTAATGACACTTAGCATGTATTATATAAAAATGTGTGTAATTGTTAGTAAAGGTGTACATTATGTTGGCATGCTTTAATAAATAAATAAATAAACAACTTGCTTAATATTGAGATATCTGCAAACTTGGACAATATTACTAACAACATAACAAATAGGTAAATGATTTTTTTAAAATAAATGATAATATCAAGATGGTTTTTAGGGTTCCGTAGTCAAATGACAAAAAACGGAACCCTTATATATTCGTCATGTCTGTCTGTCCGTCCGGATGACACAGCCACTTTTTTCCGAAACTATAAGAACTATGCTGTTGAAACTTGGTAAGTAGATGTATTTGGTGAATCGCGTTAAGATTTTCACACTAAAATAGAAAAAAAAAACATTACACTTTTGGGGCTCCCCATACTTAGAAGTGAAAAAAAAATTACTTGTATTAATATTTACATTGTTGATGATTATTGATTGGATAAAATTATCGTTGGTGCGGATACAACTCACTGGTTTTTCATAAATTACTTAAATAATGAAATAATTTTAAGAAAAACTGTAATGCGGAATGATAAAAACTCTTTTAAGTAAAAGTTTAAGTAAAAGCTAATGTAGCACACATAGTTCGTACACGAGATTTTTTTGAATCTTGTTTTTCTCTCCTGGGAAAGGGCGATTTTCGACTTATATCACTCATGACAGGAGCCCCAGTCATTCACTGTCAAGCATCAATCATCTTTGTCAACTCAAATTATAATTTGTCTATGTCAATCATCATTGTTTTCAATCGACGGATTTTTATTTGCTATTTTATCTAAATTTTAAAATTATGAATAAAGTTACTTTTCCTACAATTCCTTCCTGTTCATATTATCCGTAATGAGTATTAATTTGATTTAAAATTGTTCGTATTCTCAGAGCACACGAGTAACCACTATTGTGTCGGTATATTACTTGTGAGATACCTAAATTGTTTTTTCATGCGATGGCCAAGTCGTTCTATTAATATAAAACATAAAAGATTTGATCGATTTGGTAATACATGGATCTCACAACTTTTACGGTAGATGAACTGCGAGCTGCGACACTTGGTCTTTTTACAGTTATGGTTTGAAGGCACATTTCTTTCGTTATTGTATAATTGAAAAAGCACGAGAAGATAATGGTTTTATACAAGTTTTTCACTTAATTTTCACACTTTACTTTCATGTGTCCGTCTGTCTGTCTGAGCTGAAATATTGCATGAATAATAATGAAAGCTTGTTTTAAAAAGTTTTTTTAAATTTACTTGCTAATAATTTTAGTTACTTTAATTAGATGTGATGCGTAAGCATTTAGTTCCATATTTGTATTGTAGGTATATTTTACAGCGCTATCGTTTTAGGATTAGTTATGTAAAAGTAATGTTTAGTTTGATATATAAAATAAATTTAGTTCTCATTTACTACGTTTTTGCACAGAAGATCCATTGGAAGCTTCTTTGGAGCGGCAAGCTGCTGCTCTCGAAAGAGTGGCAGATGGTGAGCAGAACCTTTCCAAGGCCATCACCGAGGGGTGCAATAATCTATCAACAAATCTAGCAAATGCGCTAGGGAATATATCAAGAACTATTAAAAAGTACGCGACTTATCAAGAAGAGGCTTTAAAATGAAAATTGGTACAGCTTACATTTTGATCATTAAGCTGTTTGTAAATGTCTTAAATTAGATTAATATTCATTGTCTCAGTTCAGTGCCTTAAAGAGCACCTCAAATAAGCCAATAAAACCTCAGTATAATTCTTAGCCTTTTATTTTTACTGCAACAAAATGCAAGTAGGTACCTAATTTTTACTGAGTTTTAAAACTACTACTTATACGCACGCAAAGTAACAATACTTAACATGTTTGATGCACTAACCTACATTATGTTATGCCCGGGTCTAAGCTACCTCTATACTCTATACTAAATTTCAATTGAACGGATGACCATCCGTTCAAGTGTGAAAGAGCAACAAAAATACATTATACATACATTCTTTAAAACTTTAGCGTTTGTAATATTAGTAGAATATTATATCGTATACAACCCTGCAGATAATTTATAATAATCTATTAATTATGGCTACTCGGGCCTGTAATCCTCTTTATAATAGGGAATTATTTTCTTGGCTTTCCATAGGTTCTGCGATCGAGTCATCACTGCTGGTATCATATTCGCAGTTAGGCCATTTTTTAAGCACATATTGTGTAGGACAATAATATGCACAATACAATATGCCATGCATTGTGTTGCACATGCAATAACAATTCTTCCACATTTTTCTGGTGCATACTCCAGCACGGGACTTTTGTTTAGGCATCTAAAACGGCTCTTTAAAACTCCAAAGCAGTCAACTGAGTTGCAAGCCTGAAAGCAAAGTACTAATTTAATGTAAAATGTAAACTAATAAAACAAAAAAATATATATAATCGTACGTATAGCCCTAATATCGGCTAACGTCTCTTGCGTGCTTGAGCCTCCGGGTCTGAGTAGATCCGACAGTAAGAGGCCGAAAGAGCTGACTCTGGTGCCTTGGAAGAACGGGAAGTGCTTAGTGTGGGACGCTACTTGTGCCTGCACTGTCGCCGCCAGCCACTTGACGTACCATCCACTCACCGTCAGCAGCCGCGGAAGACGCCACTTTGAAGAAGAGGCTTATGTACGCCATGGCATTTCGTCCACGTTGCCGTAGAGACCATGGGAAGTTGGGGCAGTGAAGCGCGCGGTTTCGTTAAGGAGATCGGTCTGAGGATCTCAGAAAAGAGCGGTGACTCCCTCTCCGGCTCACTGATCTTTATTTCCATTTTACTGTTAAATTCAGGTATTGAAGTAGATAAAAATCATATTTACGTTTATTTATATTAAATGTAAATATGAAAGCAAGAATGACAGGATTTCGGTATCGAATCAAGTGAATCTATCAAAATGACTCTTCCGAAACGAAAAGGCACCGATCGTAACGTCAAATGCAATTCACAAAACCGATTGGTAAGGATCATCGGCAATCTTCGGGTCCTACCGAGTAAGGCACCACTTACACGGCATTTCGGCAGTAAAATTGTGATATAAAGAGGTAATATTATTTTAATGACATATCAGTGCCATTGATTGTCAGTACGAATAATAAATGTCAGTTTCAGCCAATTTTATTGGAAATTTTAGAATGTACAATTTATTAAAGAAATTTAGATTTTTTAAGGGAAAAAGAGCAGTAGAGTAATAATTGAATTGGAACATCCTAATCTTGCAAGGGGCCGAGGTTTCGGACTCTAACATGACGTGTAAAAGAAAGTTGGACGACTAGTAGAGAAATAAAATACGTCTTGTTAATATTTTGATTCCTTGGAGTGTTGATGTGAGATGCTGCCTGTGTTAAAACATACAAGCGTCCGCTCATTTACCAAAAGCATCAAAGGTGACCGACACAGCCGCAGAGGACGAGGAAATGATTCTAGCAGAAGACGAGTGTTTGACTCTTGGGAATGGACGCATTTATTTTATAAAGGCTGTTATCCGTTCAAGCATCAAGATCCGTTGCAGTATTTTTAAAATTTATGTATTCATAGGGACAAACAGACAAGTGACAACACAAACAACTTTGTTTTATACCTACTGTGTATGTGTTATGTTAATGTGCCCCTTTAATAACTCAAGTTTTTTACTTTAAATTATTCAATTAGGTAAACCTACTTATTTATAATGTATCCCTTAAATTTAATTAAAAATAATATAATGATAATGAACACTCTTTATTTGCTGTTGTTATTTATTGTTGTCCTTCATTTGTACTTATAGTACGTACGTACTGTTAACTGTTACAATTATCTTACTAATATTATTATAAATGTGAAAGTTTGTAAAAATGTAAGGTTGTATAGATGTGTGTTTGTTACACTTTCACGCCTAAACGGCTGGAACAATTGAGCTAAAATTTGTTACAGTATAGACCCTGGAATAACACATAGGCTACTGAAAAGCGAGCAAAACCACTGGGCGCAGCTAGTGTGTGTATGTATATGTAATACGCATTTTGCGGCTAGCCAGACGGCAGATTGTCCGGCTGTCCGTGGGACTTGGGACACGGTTGTAAAATTGCGGCTAGCCGGACGCGTAGGTACTGTGTAGGATATCGCAGCATCCGGCTGTACGACGTCCGCACTACCGTGCGAACAAAGACTGCGGTTTTTTACATTGGTCCGCACTGCGGTCAACTGCAAAGTGCGTATTTAATTTTACACGACATTTAAAAGTTAAATATGCTTTTAACTCATTATAATAGTAATTGAAGTATAGTACGATATTTTTAATTTATCACACATATTAAAACCGCATTAAATAAGCGAGAATAGCATCAAAATATGTATTTTTTAAGTATAAAACTTTGATTCGAAAGCATTCCGCGGATCAATTTGTGCCGGAAGAAAATATGCCATTGCACCGATTTTTACGTCATAAATCCTCGACTCGGTTTCAAATACGGATAAGTGAATAGCCATCATATCGAGATGACGAGATACGTCATTTCATTTCGACGTTTTAAATTGGCACGGCGCGAACCGCGAATCGGTTCCCAACCGAATACTTTATATTCGGAAGCGAATAAGCGTCGGAAGAAAGTCTGTCATTGTACTGATTTAGTCAATGTCAAAAACCATCGACTCGGTATAAAATTCGCATAAGTGAATAGCCATCGTACCGATTTGCACGTCACTTCATACATTTATAGCGTATCAAATCGGTTCGGTCTCGGTTCGGTCTCGGCTCGGTTCCCTGACGGATACTTGAATAGCTCAAAATCGGGAGCCGTTGTTAAGTTCCTTAACCATCGGTTCGGTTCCCAAATACGGATAAGTGAATAACCCTGCTGAACATCTGTACATCAGTGTTATCTCTTTACTCAATCATCGCGATATTATTTTAACCTTGAAAGTAATATTTACCGTTGTAATATCTCTCATGTTTTACGATATTTTTGAATTTTTTTACGGGTAGGTATTATATACTATGGATTACTGTTTAAAAAGACGCAAAATTAATATCAATTTTATTGATTATATTTATTTATATTTATTGTGTATTAAAAATATTCAAATACTTACCATACAAAACAGCAATAAATATAATTATTATTCTGTATATTTAAGAACCACCTACTTATTGTTTTATCCCGATTTTTAATAGTTCTCTGCATTTGAGCATAGGAGCAGTGGTTTATTAAAAACAAAATATTTTTTTGCGTTTTAAGGGTAAGTCGGAAATTTTTGACCTGACATATATCCAGTATTGCCAAGTCCACGTCCCTATTTCCGGTGACAATCCGGATATCCGCAAGATGCAAGGTTCTCGGGAGCCCATTCTCTTTTGTATGACAAAGAAAATTCTCCGAATGTTTAACACCAGTGATTTTCTTTGTATTGTTAATGTAGTTAATATTTATTTATTCTTTTAATATTGGAACACTTTGCACTAGTTACCGGGATTCCCGCATATTTAAAACTAAAATATTATTCCGCACTTTTGTAAATACCTACACTGCTAAAAAAATACAAAAGAATGATAACATTACATTGTTTCATTAAAGAGTTCTTTCCATTCAATACTTGGAAATTATCTAACAATCAATAGATATTGATGAAACACAAAGACATGGCAAATACAGAACATCTTGACCCCATTTATTTAGAAGTCTGATGACGAACGGACGAATGACCGCCAGACCCCATTGCATATCCGCACACAGGAAAATCTACGTATCGAGTCGAGGGATGCGGGACGGCAGATAGAGTTCCACTCTTAAAATTTCAGGTCGGCAATATAGGCGTCAGGAAAATTTTGTCTGGTTGGCAGGTGCAATTTAAAAATTAAAACCTCTAGCTTTTTAAGTTGGTAGGTATATGATGAAAATATATTGAGAACGCTGAAATATATGAACATTCAGGCTGAAGTTTGCAATATAGGTAACCTACTTTTAGTCAAATCTATCTATGGACGTTTTCGTAGAATGATTCGGGGGAAAAGTAATAACCGAATTCGCCCTGTCTTACTGTCTTCCGCCATGATGCACTCGGATCGGATTCAGACTTGCGGACGTATTATTGCGCAAGCACTCAAGTGAAGAAAGATCGATCCCTGTAGGTACTAGGCTAGGTATAATATATTTACCGATCTTTGTTAATTCAAAAATTCACTTGATCATGTTGGTTTGTATTTTATTTTTCTATATGAATGTTAATGAAAACCCGCAATAATGTGGGGTTTAAATACCTATCAAATTAACCAGTCTAGACTACAGGTTAGTCTATGCACATTGAAGGCGCCACTAACCAGAGACTTCTAATAATAAGTGTCCATTAGTAAGTATAGCCTCTATGCTATATGGTGTAGAGTGGGAAACGGGAAGGTACTGAGTACTGCGCGATGTAAACAATGACTAAATCTATTCCTGGCACGAAATATGACGTGCCTATTATCTATCTATATTGGCGCTATAAAGCGATGTTATTGGCGCTTAGAATAGTCTACACATGTTTATAATAGTGATCAGCCCTCTTGTAAAAATTAAAAATAGTCTTTTAAAGTTTCCTTTTAAAAAATTAGACCTAATTTCCTAATTCTAATACGAATTATAACGGTTAACACTACGAGGGAATCCGTAAAATGACTGCGAGTCTGGTGTCTGGTGTACCTATCCGTAGAATATGGTAAGATAGTAGGTAGTATTCCTGATAAAGTAGTTTTTGTACTAAAACATTGAGGCTATTTCGGTCTGTCATTTGACGGATTCGGATTTGGATGAAATGCGGAATGGCTTTTAGCCACACTGGCCCACACGTCACACGACGTTGTGGGGTGTCGTGGTATGTGCCAGAATCATATTAATGTCGGTTTCATACATTTGGTATGATCAAAAACACGTTATTATTTTGATGTGACATCACCAGACTTCATCAGCGGGGTTCTACTCTACTTCTAGTCCACGTTCTATTTTGCCATCGAATCTAAGGCACGCGATTCTAACACACCCGTGCTACTTTACAAATTAATGTCGTGAGTCGACCTCATTACTTAGCCACCTGAAACTACGATCATTTAATAGGTACCTAGGTACCTAGGTAGATACATCACTGTGGACTGTGGATCTATACACTTACGTTGCCGAAGAAGAGCGAGATGAATACCTACTTCGGCGTGTCAGCAGTCAGCAGCCACGATATTATGGCCACGGTAAAAAAAATAGCTTCCCTACCGTTTTAAGACGCTCCCACAGGAACATCCCCAGGATTTTAGTTGGTAGATCCCACCGCACCGTGCCTTCATGCTTTGGGCGAGGAAGTCCCACATACCACCCTGCGTCCCGCGGTAATGGAATGTTTTACCACCTAAGCAAAATGCAGCCATTTAAGTCAAATTGTTTGAATTATTCTACTAAATCCTACTGTTAAATTCAAACTTGAATAGATGAAATCTGTAGATATAGTTAGCGTTAAAATAATCTTGCATTTCTCCAGAGGCGCGCGCGGGGGCGGTAGTGTCGTATTTTTGCCCGGTGACGTCAGAGATCGGCCTCCTCTGGCACATGTGGCGGCCATAACACTCGCGAATGTTAAATCGCTCGACGCCATACTAACACCCAATAATAACATAAAACTGCATTAATATTGAATCTTTTACTGGGTTTTCGTAAACAAAAACAAGAGGACAATGACATTGTATTTGGCGCCAAATAAAACATATATTATTATGCAGTTTAGTCTGAAATATGCAGTATTGAAAACACTAATTTACTAGAGATGCGAAAATAATAATACTTAGATATTTTATGATCTATTGATTTCATAACTCAAATTAAATTCCAAATACCCAATAACCAAATCTAATTCAAGAATATGTAACAAGCGACTAAAACTAGCGGTAGACATGCGATCGATATTGTAGTAGGTCGCTGAGTCAATGGCCTGAGACCTCCACGCGGCCAGAAAACAAGGTTCCCCGTGGCAGACGGTCTACAGCTGTTGGTAATTGTCATATGGTTATGGCAACCCGTATTATTTGCTGATTTTTATGCGTAGGCTTCACTTATAAAGATTTTTGGGCGTTTCTGGGTGAAACCGGTCATTCCCGCTCGTCCCACTGCCACAGCCCACATTGAAATTTTATGAATAATGGGTTTTTTACACGACTTGCGCAGATGGCATGAGTGACTTTCGAGGAGTTATCTTCATGCAAGTCTTAACGAACCCAATGCCCTGTCAGTGCATTTAACACATTGACTGTGGCGGCGTTTTATAGAACTATCCCAGATGCCTGAAATTAATTTTGTATGGAAAAATCCTTTGACAAAATAAGTTTGTTTTTTAGCACTCGTTTTCCGACCTCAAAAACACAGCTGTTGAGTTTTCAGCAATGTGTTAAGAGACTTCATAAACAGAGTAACCAACTTTCAAAAGAGAATAATAATTATAAAATACCTGCTATCAGTGAACTGGAATCCTGCTATGCACAATTTACACATTTCAACCCAATAATCTTGAACTTTAGGAGTAAAGGCACTAAATCTTGTTTATCATCAGTAAACAGCCCTATCAAAAATCTAGATCAAGTAGAACTTTTTCGTTTAATACTAGGCTAACGGTAAGCTGCATCTAGGCCACCTATTTTTAATTCCTTTGACCTAGATGTGCCAAACATAATCTAAAAATAGGATAGTAAATAAAAATACTATTTTTGCTATAGTGTTTGTTTATTAGTCATTTTTTTAACAGCAATTATAAGTGATAAGTAATCTTCACTTCATGCACAAATTAAACTAATTAATAACTAAACATAATTTACAAGCATCACTATCAGTCGCACAATTTAGCAACATATTGGCACTCGCCAAACTGTCACCTAAAACTTATAATTACTGTTTATTTACAGTAAAAAATATTTACAACTTATTCAAATAAAATGAACGCAGTCACTTCACAACCAACGTGCCGTCATACTACAACGTATGAGGCCGTAACATAACTCACTTTCGTACATTCGTAACCGAGGCAGCAACACAAATGAGTAAGTTTCACAAAGTTGAGCATATAAATAGCCAAATTCTTCCCTCCTTGACTCAACTAATCTGCCGGCCAAGTCGGGGCCCAAACAGACTGAGATATACACTAAAACTGTCCTATTGAGATCTCTGTAATACTTCAGTTCGGTAAAGTGTCCATCAGTATTTCCTTCACTCCAGAAGACAAGCGATCGGGGAACTTGATGTCGAAGGCTACGAGTAAGTCTCCTTTCCTCGTGGGCTCCTTGGGGAAGGGCAGGCCGTATCCTGGGAACCTCTTCACCGTGTGAGGCTTGACCACCTCTCCTTGCAGGTTCACCGTCAGCTTGTCTCCAGACATGGTGGGTACTTCAATAATGGTGCCACAGAGTGCCTGCAACAAAATAAAACATCTGTTAGTTATGATGATCAATGGTTTTATCATGTGACTCATAATTCATGGCTATTAGCAACTTTATGTCAAGGGACACAAAGGCTACGGTTATGATCTAGACAGGTACCATGCCAATAACCCATAACTGAATTTTAAATATGTGACTAACAACCAGTTTTGGAAACAGTAATAAATTTAAACCTGAATTTATAAATGCAAGTTTGAGAGACTGGATTCAATATATGTATAAGGAATCTTTCTGGAACTGTAAATCAAGTAGGTTTCAAGTGAGGAAGTGCTAAGTTATTACTAACGCTCAATTCATTCAAAACTTCTACAATATTCTACATAACTGGTTAGGTAGGTACACATAAAACATTGTTTCATTTAGTCTAGATAATTCCAGAAGTGTATGTTTACCAACTGAATATTGAATGAAATAGTAATTAATTATGATTGCTTACCTGTTTGAGTGAAACTTTGGCAGTATATCTGACATCACTGCCCTCCCTCTTGAACAAGGGATGTGACTTGTCCCTGATGATGAACACAATGTCTGCGGGGATCTTGTTCCTCCCCTGGTCGCCTTCTTTCTGGAATGTGATCTTGGTGCCGGCCTTCCATCCAGGTTTCACATGAATAGTCAACACTTTGTCCTCTTTCTTTGACGTGCCGTCAGGTTGTACGACGCGTCGCGAGATCTTCATCTTCTTGACGCATCCTCGCGCGATGTCCTCGAGGGACACGTAGAGATCGTGCTCAATAGGCGGGTCCTGGGTCTTCTCCTTTCTGTTGGGCGAGCCGTGGAAGTTGAAGCTGTGGCTGCGGAAGGCGCCGCCCGGCCCGCCCGGCGCGCGCGTGCCCATGCCCATGTTAGCGAAGGGATCCATGTCCACGTCCATGTTTCGGTCGAAGAACATATTGTTGCCGCCGCCGCCGCCGTTCAGGTCGAAGAACGCCTGGAACGGCGACGCGGAGCCGAAGAACTGCGCGAAGGTGGCCCGCGGGTCTCCGTGGAACGTGTAGGAGAACGACTGGCCCACTCCGGGCCCGTTCTGTCCACCGACTCCGCCCTTCAGACCTTCCTCGCCGTGCGCGTCGTAGATCTCCCTCTTCTTCTTGTCTGACAGAACCTCGTACGCCTCCGCCACTTCCTTGAACCTCTCCTCGGCGCCCGGAGCCTTGTTCTTGTCCGGATGGTATTTGAGTGCCAACTTACGGTACGCTTTCTTTATCTCGTCGTCGGCGGCGCCTTTGGAGATCCCCAATATTTTGTAGTAATCTTTCCCCATTTTGCCTTATTACCTGCAACAATAAAAGGATTCATGTTAGTCTGCGGACGCCTGCCACCTTTTTTGGCGATAGAGTGCGCCCGTTCGCGCACCGAGAAATAGATTTTTCTCAAATTAAATTACATAAACTGACTAAAATAACAATGCAGAACGATAAATAAATATTCAGGAAATACTTACTAGTAGTAGAAGCTTCAACAAATGATCCAATGAGTGCAAATATGTGATATATTTGAAAATTCACACACCACAAAACAACACTTCACAATCAGCAACTTCACAAATGAATGAAACGCAGCGCGGCCGTCGCGCCAAAATATATACATTTAAACGTCTAGAACATTCCAGGGCCTTCACCCGTCAACAAAAAGAGATGAAAGATAATTTACGCATGCCTGAAATGTGCAAGTTAGAAAGAGATACATATAATTTTATCTGTTCAAATTTCCAGAAATAATAGCTGTACGTCATTCTCCAACCTTCGATAAGGCTGTTTACAGATGAGTCGATTTTGCGCGTTTATGGTATAAACTTTTGTACATAGTATTTTATAATCATGATAATGGGGTTTATTTTACAAAGTATAGCTAACTTACTATTTGATTACAGTGTAGTGTTTAAATTGGACAAATTTAAAAAGATGGTCCTACTAATATTAATAAAGGTCAAAATATGGATGTATGATGTATGTATTTGTTATCTCTTCTCGGTCATAGAGTTGACAGTTGAACAGATGAACTAGGTAGGTATAATTAATATTTTGCATTTTTTATTCATATTTCAATAGTAATGCCAGCGCCAGCTAAATTAAGTTACAAACTGGCACTGCATTAGATGTAATTAGGTGAACTAAGTAGGTATCTAACTATTGAGGAGCTTGTTGAAAAAATAAGCAACAATGAATGGTAAAGCCGCGTCTCCAGCTCCTTTCTTGGTCTACAGTCTACACTCTCAACAAAAACACGTCAACACACAGCAAAATTCCCCTACACAAAAAAATAATGTCTATGCTTCAAGCGTCAACAAATGTTTTTGCTTCCCATCGGCTATGGAAAGCAAAAACATTTGTTGAATCTTACCACCGGGCTCAGCTAGTAAATAAATAAATGAAAAAACAAAGCAAAAACATTTGTTGCAGCTTGAAGCATAGACATTTTTTTTTTGTGTAGGGGAATTTTGCTGTGTGTTGACGTGTTTTTGTTGAGAGTGTAGACCAAAAAAGGAGCTGGAGACGCGGCTTAAGACTACACGCTTGGACAAATTAGGTAGGTATATGGACGAAACGTATAAAATAATTATTTTATTGTTTGTCGTTTGTGTACCTACCATATACTAGAGAGATATATACCGCGCTTAGGTCATTTTTTGTATGAAAACAAAGTCACCAAAACATGGCTTTTGGCTAGATTTGATTGGCTCGTTCAAGGTCACGTCACAGTTTAGGTAATAGTAAGAGGCATAATATGACATTCTAGTGATGTGGTAAAGTCGCTTTATCGATATCGATAAGAAAATATAAGTTACTGTTATTCTTAAGTTTAATGAGAAAATTCGTTGTATTGTATACGAGAGATATTTTAATATAACTTCAAATATTGTTTTATTATAGCTTAAATGTTTTCTCATCTCTATTAACTCCTACAGTACCCGAATAAACATTTTATGGGGTTTCACTAAAATATGAATGGGTCCATCGTTCGCATAAAATTTTTAGTCCTAATTTAATGTAGCATAACATTTTTCAACCTAAGCTTCAAAACCTCTAAAGGTTTTAGGCATAATTTTTTAGCCAAAATTTTTTTCCCATACTATTTTAATAATATGTACGCCTAAAATTATGTATAAATATTATTATGCCAAATTATGATTAGGCTAAAAAATATGCGAGACATTTTGGGCCAAACAAAATTAGGAAAAAAAATTATGCGTGCGAATACGCACTACGCACCCAATAAGAATAAACAATAAATGTTAGATAGCGAATTATTTTTTTTAAATTAGTGACAAATTTAGCATTATGTAATTTAAAATACATAGTTTCAGCTTCGTTACACTTCTCATATTATAAAAGCACCATAATTACCATTCATGAATTGGATACCAGCAACCCTGTATAATATTATGCCCTGATAATTTTGGTACTTTTATATACACAATACCTACCTACTTCAAAAATCTCAATAACATTTTTGTCGATAAAATTTGTGGTGTAAATTTAAATGTGTCTTATCACTAGTTCATCCGTACGTTAGAGAGAACGAGATAATGTTATACAAATTTACCAAGAAAGAATGAGACGAAAAGAGACTTGGCCATTTTTATATCACATTTTATGTTAAACATTTTTCAATGATTAATATCGGAATAATAACTTGTCTGTGCAATAAGATATCGTCTTTTGCGTAACTGGATGTAGCGCTAGTCTTTCCGCGCCATTTTGTTGAACAATACGGCATTTTTAATAATTATTTTTCATTAAGTATGTGAATGTCACGCTGTCAATGTCGGCCGTGGAATGAATACGAAAAAGAGGCGGAGCTACGAGGTTATGTTGATTCCGGCATATGACTTGGCGACTGTTACCTCATTTTAGCTTCCAGCTCTAGCTTTATGATCTGTGGTACCTACAGACGTCAAACAATAATGCTATTTTACAGACGATGTATGTGTTTTTTTGTTAAAACTAATTAGTAAAGAAGCGCACAGGGCTTACTGGCTGAACCTCATATCAGTTGAATGAAACTCGTGGCATATTATAATTAGAGTCCGACCGAAACTGGTTTTACGGCCGAAACCGAAACCGAATGTTCGGCTGAGGCTTTAGTTTCGGCCGAAACCGAAACCGAAACTCACGTGGTCAAGTAAAAAAATCTTTAAAATACTGAAATTTGGTGCATTTTACCCATTATTCTGCATTAATTAGGACGTAAAATGGAAGCACAGCATAATATTAAGTTTGTTCCATCAGTTGTAATATAAAACGCTTGATAAATATCTCAACTGGAAAGCTCATATTGACAAGGTTTGCAACAAATTAAATAGTTATGTTGACGTCCTCTACAAATTACGAAACACATCAAATCTAGCTACAATACCAAAAGCCTACCATGGCTACGTAGCTTCTGTATTAAGCTATGGACTCGTACTTTGGGGCAATTCGACGGATAAGCAGAGAGCCTTCTTGGCTCAGAAAAAGTGTGTGAGAGCAATAGCCGGAATACCACCATGGGAATCGTGCAAGCCACTCTTCAAAAAGTATCGATTACTAACTCTACCTAGTATGTATATTCTGGAAACAGCTAAATTCGTGAAATTAAATCCTAATTTATTTACTAGAGCAAAGGATATTTTCCCCAGAAATACCAGAAACCGAAATAGAATTGTATCGTCATATACAGCCAAAACAAAATTGATGTCAAACAGTTGCCATGCAATGTGTGGCAAAGTTTACAATGCTATCCCAAGAGACATACAAGAGTTACCTACCAATAGATTCACTCGGAAGCTCAGGTCGTGGCTCATAGATAAATGTTATTACTCTATCTCAGATTTAGTAAAATAATTTTATGTAGGTAATGTAGGCAACTCTTATCACTTATTGACATGTATTCTTTTATTTTTTCCTGAATTATAATTATTTAATAAGGTTTATAAATTATGAGAAGATTTGCATGCCACAATGTGGCTAAATGTTATTGTACTTTTATAATAACACTAACATCTGTTATAACACTTTAAGCAAATAAATGAATTATGAATTATTAAAAATTACAGCAATAATATATTAATTTTTTAGGCTTCCGTGGTCAACAAGGAAGCCTTATAGTTTCGCTTTGTCTGTCCGTCCGTCTGTCCGCGGCTTTACGGAGAAACTATAAGTCCTAGAAAACTCTAATTATGCACAGAGGAGGGCAATGATTAGGGTCAGAGAACGGTTACAAAAATAAATCTAAATCAATTAATTTAGGGTACCTACCTCCCAAACTTGTAAAATGGGGATGATATTTTTTCTGGCTGATCCCATCATTTGGGGTATTGTTGAATTGGTATTTTAATGAAGGACATATATCTAAGGAAATTTTTCGATTTAATGATCCATTTGAAAGATATTCAAGTTTAATTTTTTTTTGGGCGTCCCCTCTCCCTCTAAAATCTAAACTACTGGCTTTCAAACACTTAAAAATCACGAATATGGTTTCAATCATAAACTTTTCAGGAAAACCATAGCAGTTAAGATAGTTTTATAAGTTTTAAAGATATCGTTGATGAAAATTAAGGCAGTAGATATAAGATTTGCCAGTTCTACGGAAGCCTATGTTGCGCGTAGTCTGAATATTATTTAAATTAAGTTCTTATAGCAAAACGTTTATAAGTTATCAATTATAATCAAAAAACTGATTGTTACTGTTCCATTAACCCCTTGATCCAGGAAAAACTTCCAGTTCAAATCAAAATTGACATCTATTATTTCTAGCTTCTTTAAAATGAGGTTCAAATTCGCATGCGCAGGTGCGGCTCGATTGAGCCGCTCGGGGACATACGGGTAAAATACTAAGTATTAGTATTTTGAAATCTTACTAATTAATACTTTGGTTTGTACCTATTTGTACTTAGAAGAATCATCAATCTCTTTTAGGTACCTCTATATAAAAATAATAATTACTAGAATTGCTATTACACGCTTAGTTCCAGTCTCAACAAAGATAATATTATCAAATCACACATTTAAAATTAACAAACCTATATTACAACTAGTAGTTCGCCTCGAACTGGGACCTCGCAGACTCAATTTCATTAAACATTTTAAAACCTTACATTTTTAGGTACCTATACCTATCTAATGATAAAAATATAATGTACCTACAACGTGTATACATTTATGGAAACTTTAAGACTTTAACTTTAATAATACCAAAATTCAAAGTAATTGAAACTCAAAATACCTACGTAACGGAAATGTTTCAAAATGATCTTTTTAATGTAGTGTAATTGGTATAAACCGTTCTATTGAAGTATAAATAAATAAATAAAAAAAAAAAAAAAATTAATCACTGTTCTATTGTTGTGATCAAAATTTCAATAATAATAATATAATAGAGCGATATAATATTATTAAAGGTTATGCGTATTCACTTGATTAATAAAATTATAGAATAAACGAATACATTTACTTTAGGCTTTAGGCGCTAGCATTCAATTTTGTAGAGTTAGTACCTACATAGTCCAGACAGACGAATGAAATGTAGTAAACGTGAAACGTAGTTGTAGCTCTTGTATAGGAAAAAAAATACAACCACTGCATTAGAAAATCGGCCTTTTGCCGCCTTTTTTTGTTCAAAAAATGTCAGCAAAATTTGAGGTCACTGGGTCACCCATCTAAAGACGTACGCGCATAACATTGCTTCACTTCGATGATTACGTACTTTTATATAAAGCCATTTTTTTAACATAAAATCTAATATGAATTAATAACATAGTCATCAGAAGTCATTTTAATAGTCCTCAGATTTTTTCCTGAACTACTAAGTAGGTATATATATTCAAAATCTGCCAAACTTCATAAACGGCAACTACCCTATGAATTTCGATTTATTTGGAGGATCGAAATGTACGTTTTTGGAGCATAAAAAGAAAAAAGAACGAGCGGTAGCGTCTTAAAATATATCTAAATAATTGTAAAATTTACTTATAAAAGTGGAGCAATGTAGCCTTGAATAAAAATTTTGAGTAAGATTTAACAAAGTACCTACATATATCATTAAAGTATATATTATATTACCTACTTATCATTAAAGTAAATATTATATCATATGGAAAGTACTACAAAGCATACCTAAATTTAAGGCAAATAATATTGAACTCTCGGATGCTTGGATATTACTATAGCTATTATTATGTTAATACAAAATAGGTAAACTAAGTGCCTACTTCCACTTTATGAACTTTATGAACCTATCCTGCACTCTGCGGTCATTTAAATTCATATTATTATATGTCAGTTCTCATGTTAACATTGTAATTTAATAATCTCTATAGCTCTACAACCCTTGCAGCGATTTGGCTCATATTTGGACTTGAGGATTATTTTAGTTTGTACTACTTGTTTGCAAAGTTCTATAAAGATTGGATTAACGGTAACGTTGTAATCAAGCAATCTCTATAACTCTAAAACTCTTCGACCGATTTGGCTCATGTTCGAACTTCTATTGTTTCATACTACGTATTTGCAAAGTTTCATAAAGATTGGACAATCCCTTTTCGAGTTATCGCGTAACAAACATACATACACTTTTGATGATATATTTATGTCGGTTATGAAAAATGTCTACATATCAGAAAAAAAATTATCAGCGCACCAGTTTTGGTATTATCGTCAGACCTATCGTAAAAACTTTATGTCACCTATACTTTGCAACTCTGGAGCCTATTTGGCTATTTTTTTTTACTAAAATCATTCAATTACCCTTCTTAAATTGTGTGCAAAGTTTCATTTAATTTGGATTAACCGTTTTTGAGTAAATGTCGATCGAACTCAATCACCAGAGGTCAACCGTTAAACTGGTCGAAACGCAGGCTTTTCGCGGCTTTCGAATCTAAGACCTCGCTTCGCTCGGTCGATTATTAGTCGTCCGCCAAAGCGTTGTCGCGAGAAACGAAGCTAGGCGAGCGTGCACGACAACTTCCGAAGGGAGTTTCGGTTTCGGCAAAAGTTTCGGCCAATTTTGGCCGAAACCGAAACTTTCACCGAAACTCGATTTTTGGCCGAAACTCGGCCGAAACCGAAATTTCGGTCGGACACTAATTATAATCGATTAATGCCGAAAAAAATACGCTACGTCTGACATCACCCTTAAATTACTTAGTGCGTTTTCTTTGTTCTGGAGAAAAATAGTTCGTTATTAGTTCTCGTTAGTCAATTTAGTATTTTTTTTGACAGCAAAATATTTACTGTCATTGTAACTCTAAATAATTGTCAATGTCAGTTTTAGTAGGATTTTTTTTAATTGGATTTTCGATAAGCCGAAGTAATTTTTTTCAAAACAAAATAGAATATTTCTGGGATTTATTCTAGAAATAGGCGGAAAGTTATTTAATTAACGGAGGATAATAAATAAGCATTAGTGAAAATGCTAAGTTCTTTTCAACTTGTTTATTCAACGAACTAATCTCAAAAACAAGGCGTGCCGGCATCCTTTGTAGTCGATATCGAAGTATTTCTCGTAGAAGTCTTGAACGAGCTCCTCTACCTGCGAACAAGCGGAAATTATGTCGAATATTGATGATATTTTGCAAACTAAGTGTGATGTCTGTGCGGAGATTGCTCACGAGCCCTACATAGAATGTTGTGAATGTGACGCCAACTTGTGTACAAAATGTTTTGTATCGGGTCAAGAGGTAGGCGCACACAAAAACGACCACAAATACGCAGTGAGGCGCAACGATTTTTCACTATTTAGCAACTGCAATTGGTCAGCCAAGGAAGAATGTAAGCTTTTATCTGCCCTCTCCACATATGGCTACGGGAATTGGGAAGAGATCTCCAAGATGGTGCACACGCGCAACAAACTCGAGTGTCAGGAACATTACAAAAAGTACTACATAGAAAATGTTCAGTACAAAGAGTTGGAATTGCTGCCAGAGACTGAACAATCTCTATTTCCTAAGATAGTTACTCCATATTTGTATAACAGTGAAGTTAGTACAAATCCTCCGCGTAACAATGGAGGAGATCAACACCTGGCTGGTTACAATGCATACAGATCTGAATTTGAGCTGAGTTACGATCATAACGCTGAGAGTTTGTTCAACTTTGAAGACGGATACTCAGATGATGAAAATGATGAATGTATGGACTCACTCAAAGTCTCTCTAGTCAGTGCTTTAAACACAAGACTGAAGGAACGTAAAAGGAGGTACAAGATCTTGCAGGAACACGGTCTCATAATGCCGAATAAACTTGCTTCATGGATACAGAAATTTGACTTAACTTTAACCAGACACAAAGCTGAAAGACTTCTTTCATTTATGCAGTTTATGACGGGCATGCAGTTTGATGCATTCATGGAGTCACTGCATTTAGAAGCGGAGTTAATGCAAAGAATCACAAGACTGTGCGAGTACCGTAAAAATGGCATCAAGACTTTGTACTCTGCTAAAATCTACAAACAGCTCAAAAAGGAGAATGACATTGCAGTTAAAGAGCAAAAGTATGCTACAAATGTCATGATGAAGAAGTTTGACAGTCAGTCACCTGTCAAACACGTTCAACTATTCGGTAAAACTACGAATGCAATGCTGAAGTACAAACGAACTTCTATGCCTTTAGATATACTTGACCTACCTGGGTACAACAAACTATCTGATTCGGAAAAGGTCCTGTGCTCTAACTTACGACTGGTGCCCGAGAATTACTTAGATATTAAGGAACAGCTGATAGCTATGAACAGTAAGATGGGATTTCTTCGTTTGCTAGACGCAAGGAGAATTGTCAAAATAGATGTGAATAAAACAAGGAAGATCTACGATTATCTCATCTATGAAGGGTTTATTACAAAGCCAATATAATTTTGTGACAAGTTAATGTTTTTCATTGATTCTTACCTTGAAACCAAACTTCTGGTAGAGGAATATAGCTGGGTTGGTCGGTGATACATGCAGTGTCACATCTTGGCCTGTGCATGTCTAAAAATAAAAGTTTTTACTTATTGGCAGGATACATAAAAAGTATTTTAGCAGGTTGCGTTTTAAGTTGTTCTGGTTGGGTTAAAACATTATCTCATAAAAAAAAAAGTGTGTGCGTGTAACCTTTACGCGCGATTGAAGTAAAACTTCAATTTAATATCCCGTGAACATTCACGAATTTTACTCGACACTGGCAAAATGCACATGTTGCCATATTATTAAAAAAAAAAAATACGTTACTTCCGTCAGAAAAAAAAAAAAGTAAGCGTTACTTCTGTCAGAAAAAAAAATCTGAGTTACTCCCTAGTCGCGCCTAAAGAAGTTTTACTTCAAAAATATGAATAGAAAAAGAGGAGCAAGACTCTACTGATGTTAAGACATTGAGATAGAGCTGCCCATAACTAGTACTGTGCTACCCAGGATTTTATAATGTTTATGTTTGTACTATTACATGGTGAGTATGTGAATAACTGACAGTAATAAATGTGAGGTTTTTATCACTAAAATATATAGTAACATTATTATTATGGATCAGCTTGTATCGTTCCACTGCAGGGCAAAGGTCTCCCTTCTCTCTTATTCCACGGTTTCCTCTGGGTGGTGAAAATCTTACTAACATTATAAACGTGAAAGTTTGTAAGAATGTATGGATGTATATTTGTCACAATCACACCTAAATGGGTGGACAAATTGAGCTGAAATTTGGCGATAGCCTAAACCCTGGAATAACACATAGCCAAATAGTATAGCGGGTAAAACCGCTGGGCACAGCTAGTAAATAAATATTATTATCGCAAGTAGACTTCCTTTGCAGGAGGTCGACTAGGTGGGTGTACCCCAACAGTGCCAGTTATTCTACCGCCTGTGCATTGTTTGCAAAAATTACTGTGCTTCGGTAGGAGGGGACTGTAGCTAGTGAAATTACTGGGCTGAAGAGTCTTAACATCTTATGACTCAGGTAAGAAGTGTTGGCGCAGTGTACGGGGTACTAATGTGCTAATTATGGGCAGCGTTATCTCTTTCCATCAGGGGAGCGTCTTGCTCGTCTTCTTACTTCGTTGTATAATAATATCATACCTGTAACAAATGATAGAGCATAAAGGAAGCGATGCCAGCTCGCCTCCACTCGGGGCGCGTGAGCACGAAGGAGATGTAGGCCTCGTTGTGAGCCACGTCCGGCACCAGGAACGCACACCCCACCGCCAGCCGCTTGTACGTCACCACACAACTGTGCTCCGGGTACTGGAGCGCCTCCGTCACTGGTGGGGGGTTACAGAGGAACAATACAATACAAGTCCATCTACATATCTACTCAGTACTCAGGCAGCCAGCCGCTTGTACGTCACCACGCAACTGTGCTCCGGGTACTGGAGCGCCTCCGTCACTGGTGGGGGGTTACAGGGGAACAATACAATACAAGTCCATCTACATATCTACTCAGTACTCAGGCAGCCAGCCGCTTGTACGTCACCACGCAACTGTGCTCCGGGTACTGGAGCGCCTCCGTCACTGGTGGGGGGTTACAGAGGAACAATACAATACAAGTCCATCTACATATCTACTCAGTACTCAGGCAGCCAGCCGCTTGTACGTCACCACGCAACTGTGCTCCGGGTACTGGAGCGCCTCCGTCACTGGTGGGGGGTTACAGAGGAACAATACAATACAAGTCCATCTACATATCTACTCAGTACTCAGGCAGCCAGCCGCTTGTACGTCACCACGCAACTGTGCTCCGGGTACTGGAGCGCCTCCGTCACTGGTGGGGGGTTACAGAGGAACAATACAATACAAGTCCATCTACATATCTACTCAGTACTCAGGCAGCCAGCCGCTTGTACGTCACCACGCAACTGTGCTCCGGGTACTGGAGCGCCTCCGTCACTGGTGGGGGGTTACAGGGGAACAATACAATACAACTCCATCTACATATCTACTCAGTACTCAGGCAGCCAGCCGCTTGTACGTCACCACGCAACTGTGCTCCGGGTACTGGAGCGCCTCCGTCACTGGTGGGGGGTTACAGGGGAACAATACAATACAACTCCATCTACATATCTACTCAGTACTCAGACAGCCAGCCGCTTGTACGTCACCACGCAACTGTGCTCCGGGTACTGGAGCGCCTCCGTCACTGGTGGGGGGTTACAGGGGAACAATACAATACAAGTCCATCTACATATCTACTCAGTACTCAGGCAGCCAGCCGCTTGTATGTCACCACGCAGCTGTGCTCCGGGTACTGGAGCGCCTCCGTCACTGGTGGGGGGTTACAGGGGAACAATACAATACAAGTCCATCTACATATCTACTCAGTACTCAGGCAGCCAGCCGCTTGTACGTCACCACGCAACTGTGCTCCGGGTACTGGAGCGCCTCCGTCACTGGTGGGGGGTTACAGAGGAACAATACAATACAAGTCCATCTACATATCTACTCAGTACTCAGGCAGCCAGCCGCTTGTACGTCACCACGCAACTGTGCTCCGGGTACTGGAGCGCCTCCGTCACTGGTGGGGGGTTACAGAGGAACAATACAATACAAGTCCATCTACATATCTACTCAGTACTCAGGCAGCCAGCCGCTTGTACGTCACCACGCAACTGTGCTCCGGGTACTGGAGCGCCTCCGTCACTGGTGGGGGGTTACAGAGGAACAATACAATACAAGTCCATCTACATATCTACTCAGTACTCAGGCAGCCAGCCGCTTGTACGTCACCACGCAACTGTGCTCCGGGTACTGGAGCGCCTCCGTCACTGGTGGGGGGTTACAGGGGAACAATACAATACAAGTCCATCTACATATTTACTCAGTACTCAGGCAGCCAGCCGCTTGTACGTCACCACACAACTGTGCTCCGGGTACTGGAGGGCCTCCGTCACTGGTGGGGGGTTACAGGGGAACAATACAATACAAGTCCATCTACATATCTACTCAGGCAGCCAGCCGCTTGTACGTCACCACACAACTGTGCTCTGGGTACTGGAGCGCTTCCGTCACTGGTGGGGGGTTACAGGGGAACAATACAATACAAGTCCATCTACATATCTACTCAGTACTCAGGCAGCCAGCCGCTTGTACGTCACCACACAACTGTGCTCCGGGTACTGGAGCGCCTCCGTCACTGGTGGGGGGTTACAGGGGAACAATACAATACAAGTCCATCTACATATCTACTCAGTACTCAGGCAGCCAGCCGCTTGTACGTCACCACACAACTGTGCTCCGGGTACTGGAGCGCCTCCGTCACTGGTGGGGGGTTACAGGGGAACAATACAATACAAGTCCATCTACATATCTACTCAGTACTCAGGCAGCCAGCCGCTTGTACGTCACCACACAACTGTGCTCCGGGTACTGGAGCGCTTCCGTCACTGGTGGGGGGTTACAGGGGAACAATACAATACAAGTCCATCTACATATCTACTCAGGCAGCCAGCCGCTTGTACGTCACCACACAACTGTGCTCCGGGTACTGGAGGGCCTCCGTAAATTGTCAATTTCTCACTGCAATACATAGCTTTGAGTGGATTTCTTTGGTCTGGAGTAGTAAGTAAGTCGGTGTACATACAGTCGATCCCGGGCCAGAAGTACTGTGCACACAGTGAGTTGAGCGCGGGGATGTGTTGCGGCCGCACGTACGAGTAGTCGATGCTGCCTCGGGCCGGGGGCTCGTAGCCGGGGATGTGGCTGGGGAACAATAATCTTCATTACAAACAATGAACACTGGATATTTTCATACATTACTAGTGGACTCGCACGCACTTTTCAGCGGCTGACAGAAAATTATGTAGTATCAGTGTTTCTCGACTATAATTATATCTAAGTAAGAAAACCTCTTGTTGTGGCCCTCACGACACAGACTCACGTCTAGTGTGAGGACCACAGTAAACACAATGTTGTATGTGCAAAATTATGTCAAATAAACATTTTTCATTTTCAAGTATAAATCTACTACGTAGACTAAACCTAGTGGGCTTGATAAATACCTAGCTGGTCATAATGACTGGTGATGGTAGGATTTAGGTCTTTAGCAGTATTAAAAAGTATTTATAACTAGTACCTATGCGTCCTCGTCATGAGTTCATCAGTGAGCCGCAGCCAAGTGGGGCTGGAGTGGGGGTCCCTGCGGATGTAGGGCTTCAGGGGGGCTCCACTCTTGGCGGAGCGGAACACGCTCGCCTCTGTCGCCGGGACCAGCATCGTGCCCGAGCTGCTGGGACATATCGTACCGCACAGATTGTCCATTATGTACTGGGAAAAAAAAAATTAAAACAATATATAAGCGCTTCCACACTTTGTATACCCCACCCAAATCTGTCCACAGTACACACACATTTTGTATCACATTTTGAGACGTAATTTACGCAACATTACCTACATCCATGCAAGAAAATTATAGAACGTCAACGGATGCGACTTTTTAAAAATTTCAATGTAATTTCCAATGGCTATTAGTATAACGCTTACCGATTTCTGGAATCTGTCGAGGACTCTCTCTGCGTTGACTGAGTTGACTATTGCATCTTCTGTGACGTACCCTCCTAATAACTTCACGGTTCTGAAATATAACAATAAATTATTATTTTTTATATTATTAAATAACAATAAAACTAGGTACAGAACTAGAGAGTATTAGAATGTTCTAGAGAGTACTAGAATGTTCCAGATAGTAATAGAATGTTCTAGAGAGTACTAGAATGTTTCAGAGTATACTAGTGTTCAAGACAGTACTAGAATGTTCCAGAGAGTACTAGAATGTTCCAGATAGTAATTTAATGTTCCAGGGAGTACTAGAATGTTCAAGACAGTACTAGAATGTTCCATAGAGTACAAGAATGTTCAATACAGTACTAGAATGTTCCAGAGAGTACTAGAATGTTCCAGAGAGTACTAGAATGTTCAAGACAGTACTAGAATTTTCCAGAGAGTGCTAGAATGTTCAAGACAGTACTAGAATGTTCCAGATAGTACTAGAATGTTCAAGACAGTACAAGAATGTTCTCTACAGCACTAGAATGTTCTAGAGAGTACTAGAATATTCCAGAGACTAGAAGACTAGAATCTTCTAGGAAGTACGTAAATGTCATAGAGAGTACTACAATGTTCTATACACTACTAGAATGTTCTAGAGAGAACTAGAATGTGCTAGTTAGTGTTTGAATGTTCTAGACAGTACTAGAATGTTCTAGAGAGAACTAGAATGTGCTAGTTAGTGTTTGAATGTTCTAGACAGTACTAGAATGTTCCAAAGAGTACTGGAATGTTCTAGAGTACTCGAATTTTCTAGCGAGTACTAGATTGTTTTAGGGAGTACTAGAAAGCACTATGCAGTTCTAGAAAAAATATTAAGCACAAATGAGCAAATTCTAATTGTAATAATTCTCAATTTCTAGATAATACCGTAAATTTTGGAAGGTTCACGAATATTCTTAATTTTATAATTATAATGTTTATTTAGGTATGTATTAAAAAAAAAACTAGATTACCATTTCTTAAGAATTCTAGAATATTCTAGAAAGTCAATCGCACCTTTAATATAAAAAATATAGTTTAAAAATTCGTTAAAAAAATCTAGAGAGATCTAGAATGATCCGGAAAGAAGAAAGTGTTCTAGAAACTTTTAGAAAATTCTCCATTTTACTTACTTATCCAAATCGAATATCGGCAAATGTTTATGCCGTTTCAACCGTCTCAACGCCAATTTAGCTTTCAATCTGTACAAATATGATTTCTTGTTTAAATCTTTGACTTTTGGTATCATTCCTTCAATTTTCTTCAAGAAATGGACCTCTTCATACTCTGTCATTGGAACTAATTCTTCTTTAGGTATTTCATTTTCTATAGTTTTATTATTATCTTTATTTTCTTCCCAAGGGTAATCTATGGAGTTTAGTTCAGTGGAGAATAAGTTTTCTCGTTTTGTGTATGGTTTTTCTTCTATTTTCTTGATTTTCGTGTGTTTTTCTTGGTCTGAGGAGCGCGAGTCTGAGTCGTAGAGCATCGAATGTTGAAGGGAGTGGATACTTGATGTGTCACTCTGGAAATAATATATTTTTAAGTTGCTATATTTAAATAATTAATACAATAAAATATTTAAGGGGGTATTCTAGTGTAGAAGCACGAATTTGAGGTGTTTTTTTCGGGTGCTATAAATAAAAAACAAAAAATATTTTTACTATAAATTTTTTTTATCAGGCGTTTATTAATGTTTTGAGAATACAAAAAAAAAATAAAAAAAGTCAAAAAATAAAAAAGTTATATGGTGTTGAAGTGGGGGGGTGCAAAAAAAAAAATAGCGCGCCAATCTTGACATGATTGCGAGCTTTATAATGATCTGAAACAAAAAAATAAAAAAGATTATTAATTTATATAAATGCTGCTATCGTACTTACTAAGAAAAGTGGAAAAAAAATTTTTTTTTGCTAAATTACGGCTGTCCGAAAAAATGATTTTTTTTTAAAAAATTTTTGGACTTTTCTGTATTTTTTAAAAATAATACAAATTTTTTTTCCACTTTTTCTTAGTTAGTACGATAGCAGCATTTATATAAATTAATAATCTTTTTTATTTTTTTGTTTCAGATCATTATAAAGCTCGCAATCATGTCAAGATTGGCGCGCTATTTTTTTTGCACCCCCCCACTTCAATACCATAATATAACTTTTTCAGTTTTTTATTTTTTGACTTTTTTTTTGTATTCTCAAAACATTAATGAACGCCTGATAAAAAAATGGATGATAAAAATATTTTTTGTTTTATAGCACCCGAACAAAACACCTCAAATTCGTGCTTCTACACTAGAATACCCCCTTAAGACAATATTTTAATAATAAAGGTTTTTTAACGTTATTATTTTCGACATTCATTATTTTGATTTGAAATGTTTAAACTAATTTAAAGATTCAAAAAAATGTTAATAATAATCATCACTTTAGAAAGGCTCCCTCCCCTTTCTATATTTTGCAAGTTTAAAAAGACTATGTTTGTGACTGAGCTTGCAAAATTTCAATTACTTATTATTTTGTTGAAAATATAATATTATCGTTCTGTTAAGTACTTTTTTTAATATGTTGATGAAAATAATAGCTACTTTTACTTGGTTTGGATGAATTGTGTGTAGCAATATGCGTGCTAGGGGAGTGGATGCAGATATGACGGATGATAGAGTAGAATGGAGGAGTAAAACATGTTGTGCCGACCCTACCTAGTGTGGGATAAGGGCAGGATGATGATGATGTTAGAAAATACTTAACGAGTCTGTAGGTTACAAAAATCCTAGCAGATTTTTAATTACAAAATAAATTTTTAGTTAACATTAAGGTGTACCTAATTGGTAATTATAAGTAACCTGTAAGGGCAAAATGTTCCTCTCGTGCTGTGCATAGTCGAATGTCTTCAGCTCAGTGAGTTCGTGCCCCATCTCCACAAATGATATCTCTGTTCCCGTCAGGATTTGGAAAGAATCTTCAAATGAGGATTCTTCTATTAGTTCATTTCTGAAAAAAATATTAAAATGAAAGTTAATTATTAAAAATAAATGAATTAAAGTTATAAAGGTATTTAATATTAATAAAAACGATGTAAACCGTAAAACTCGGGGCATTTGGCCATATTTTTTACTACTCCGGAAAAATGCATTACATACGCAACGTCGCCCTGCGCCTGTGCAATGCGGTATGTCCCACTAAAAACCTGGGGGTGTTCCTGCGGGACGTCATAATACCGGTGCTGGGGGTACAGCGATGTACTTGTCCGCAACATATCTTTTGTACCTTTTTTTTGACCCAGGAAAAATGCGTTACGCATCATCACCCCACGCCGGGGGGCGCGGGGCGGTATGTGGGACTCCCCCGCCAGAGATGGGAGCGGCGGGGATACCCACTAAAAAACCTGGGGGTGTTCCTGCGGGACGCCATAATGCCAAGGCAACGGGTACGCCGAAGCACTCATCCGCGGCCATTTTATATTTTCGCAACCACACTATATATCTTTTGTACCTACCTGAACTAAAGTTTTTTTTATGATGGTTAACCGTTACAGTGGCCTATAGAGGTAGATGGAAACGGTTACACTCACCTGCCACCGTCAGAATCCAAGTGGTCATAGTAGGAGGTCCCGGAGACGACACTGTCCACGGACTCCACACGTCTCTTCTTGTACGGCACCACTTCTATGTCTTGGCTCTCTTCCAACTCCAGGTTTAGGAAGTCTTTGTATCCTGGAAATTAAGTTATTTATTCATTTTTGCATTATGATAATGATGCCAGCCAAGTAGTGTAGGTGTCCTCTGGGCACCTACACCACTTGGCTGGCTCATTAAACCTGACGAGGTTGGCGTCTCCCCAGTCAGAAACAGCCTTCAACGTCAAGTTTAAACGAGCGATCATGGACTCCCGAAGTGACTGAATTTGTGCACTACTGGCTCTTGCATTGGACATGTATCTGAGTTTGTTTTGATTGATTGATTGTGAGGATCGTGCGGTGAAACGTGCGTATCTCGGACGAGCGACAGGCAGGCGGCCGGTTGGACGTCCGCGATATCGCTGGAAGGATGAAGTGGAATGGGATCTGGAAGCGCTCCAAGCTCAGTCATGGCAAGAAGTAGCCCAGAATCGGGAAGAGTGGCGTGGTCTTGTATCGGAGGCCAAGACTCAGTTTGGGTCGCTGCGCCGTAGTAAGTAAGTATTGTAAGATTAATCTGAATAAAGGCTTATTTTATTTTATTATGATAAGCGGCGAGATGGTAGCAGACTAAATCTAGACAGCGGGGTAAATACCTCCCTGGCTTTACTGAACATCAAGCCAGAACATGGTTATACAGTATAGTCTGGGATTCGAACTTAGTGACCCAAAATCACACCACATTACGCCATTGCCACCACTGCTTCAAAAATCTACTCCATTCGAAGCATCATTATGTTGAAAGCATTTTTAGTTAGAATTTACAGTGAGACATCTGGATCTGACTGATC
Source organism: Hemithea aestivaria (assembly GCA_947507615.1). Lineage (NCBI taxonomy): Eukaryota > Metazoa > Arthropoda > Insecta > Lepidoptera > Geometridae > Hemithea > Hemithea aestivaria. The sequence continues at coordinate 19,011,089 of OX382324.1, read as the reverse complement.
CTGGCAGGGTCGCCATATATAGAGATCGGCGTGGAGAGAAATGAAATGCCGTTTAAACACTGATTGATTTATTGTTATTCAATAGATTATATTATTATTAAGGCTTACATATATGGTTACATACTTAACTACTACAGTATATTTTGGACTCAAGCACATTACAGTGTAGGACATGAAAAATGTAGGACAGAGAATGTCTTAGGGGCTGCGCAGACGACAGACTATCCATGACGCACTTTTTAGTCTGTGAAAATAGAACCTATGCAATTATATGCAGTAACGCGCCGGAATTTTGCGTCATGGATAGTCTGTCGTCTGCGCAGCCCCTTAAGAGTAATGGGACATATTGCTTAGCAGCAGACTCTTATTGTTAGATAATAAAAAAATATCATTTGGCTTACCCATTTCAGTAATTTTTGTAACAAAGTGATTTCTATCCAATGACATGTTCCTGGGACGATTTTTAGGTTTATCTCGAGCCAGCTCTTGGACTAGAACATTAAAGTATTTATAGTATTTTACACAACATAATTTGATATGCTGTTAGGAAAAAAATAACTCAATGTGTCATACGATTTCTTCATGCACGCCAAATTTCGGCTCAATCGGAAACCGGGAAGTGGGTCAAATTAAACTTACAAGATTTGATTACAGACCGACAGACAGACAACAGACAGGTGAAAGTAAAGAAAAGCTAGTAAAAAAACGCATTTTTTTAATATATCAAACTGAAAACACTTTTCAAATCTGTGCAATAATATTATCCAGGGCTGGTCTTGAGGAATTTTCAATATAATTTGTTACATAGGTGTTTAAAAATAACCCTATTTTTTTACAAGCTTTTATTTACTTTCACTTGTCTGTTGTCTGTCTGTCTATACTTAATCAAATCTTGCAAGTTCAATTTGACCCACTTCCCGGTTTCCAATGAGCTGAAATTTTGCATGCATGCAAAAATCGGATGACAATGCAATCTAATATATAAAATTCTCGTGTCACAGTTTTTGTTGCCATACTCCTCCGAAACGGCTTGACCGATTTTGATGAAATTTTTTGTGTTTATCCGGTATCTATGAGAATCGGCCAACATCTATTTTTCATCCCCCTAAATGTTAGGGGTAGTCCACCCCTAATTTTATTTTTTTATTTTTTAGACAAAATTTTTAATTTGTATTTTTTTTTTGATACAAAATACAAAAATACATATAATCCTCAATTTTCACCCTTCTACGATCAACCCTTATTTTTTAATAGCCATTTTAGTAATTTAATCATTTTTCCTCTCCGGTCGAAAACTGATCAATCGTCATTTAATTAGTTATTTATTATTAAAATCTATGAGAATCGGCCAACATCTATTTTTCATCCCCTTAAATGTTAGGGGTAGTCCACCCCTAAAATTTTTTTTTTGACAAAATTTTTAATTTCTATTTTTTTTTGATACAACATACAAAAATACATACAATCGTCAATTTTCACCCTTCTACGATCAACCCTTATTTTTTAATAGCCATTTTAGTAATTTAATCATTTTTCCTCTCCGGTCGAAAACTGATCAATCGTCATTTAATTAGTTATTTATTATTAAATTATTATTTATTATTATTTATTTATATTTTTTATTTATTATTATTTATTTATAATTTATTATTTATTATTATTTATTTATAATTTATTATTTATTTATTTATAATTTATTTATATGGCAAAACAACGTTTGCCGGGTAAGCTAGTATTATTATAACATGGAGCTGATCTGATGATGGAGCGGGAAGGTGGCTATAGGAACTCCGTAATTAAATGACGTAACCCCATCGAGTTCGGACTCATTTGATTCGTCTTGACGAGTACTTTATGGAAATAATAATAAAAGCTTGTTTTTAAAAAGTTTTTTTTAAATTTTACTTGTTTTTATTTACCAATATGTGAAGCGACAGCGGGCGAGAAGTTATGCAGCAGTCTCCACCATCCAGCCTCGCCTAGAGCTGTCAGCCCCGACTTGAATAATATCTTGTTGTAGACGGACAGGACACCTGCTATTGTACCTATCCAGTTCTTCTTCTGTTTGCTGAAATATAGGCAGTTTATGCTAGAAGTATTCAATGGAATCAGGTGTTACTTTTTTTTTTTTTTATGTGGAGAAGTAAGAAGACGAGCAAGACGCTCTCCTGATGTTAAGAGATAACGCTGCCCATAATCAGTACAGTGCTACCCAGAATTTCACAATGATGTGCAATTCTAGGTGCACTGCACCAACGCTTTACTTAAGAGTCATAACATGTTCAGACTCTTTAGCCCAGTAATTTCACTAGCTACAGTGCCCTCCTACCGGAGCACAGTAATGTTTGCACAATACTGCTCAGACGGTAGAATAACTGGCACTGTTGGGGTACCCACCTAGACGACCTCCTGCAAAGGAAGTCTACCCCCGGTGATTTGTGAAATTTGAAGCGGAATTAACACCAAATATTATAATCTTACTAATATTATAAACGTGAAAGTTTGTAAGGATGGATGTCTGGATGTGTTAGTTACTCTTTCACGCCTAAACGGGTAGACCGATTGAGCTAAAATGTTGTATAGGGATAGCTTAGACCCTGGAATAACACATAGGCTACATAAGTACTGCGGGTAAAACCACTGGGCGCAGCTAGTAGCTAATAAATTTGCTACAAGAAACCGGAGGATACTATTAGTGTTGTGTGTCGTGACAACCCTGAGAACAATTTTGATCAAGTGAGGGTAGATGTAAATCTATCGTCTCGAGCGCTGTAGGATGATCGTCCCTGCAGTATTCTCGTGACCACGATACATGCAACTGTATCGAAACATCGACGTTAGTTTTATAATGTTTTTGTAAAACTAGCATTAAATACCAACGCGATAAGTCCCGAGTTATATAATTAATATGAATTTAAATCGCGGAAGTCTAAAATGTTATAGTTTTATACAAGTTGCAATTTACCATATAATAGAAGCAGTTGGTGTGTCTATGGAAACTCAATACCCAAGGGCCAAGGGTGGAAAAAAACCTGAAAATCTTATTTTCATTTTCAAAATTCTATGTTATTGATTGTTTTTGCCCATTTTCAGTTTCTGTTTTGCTTTCCACTAATATTTTACAAATTATTTTGTGGCAAATGCCTTTATTGAGAGAAAAAGGAACAATACTACTGCAATAAAGAAAAAGTTGAGAAAGAACACCCAATTTTCCCTCTGCATATAACATATTAGTAATTTATTGTAAATTTCTCTGTCTACCTTCTGTGCGCAGTTTGTTATTATAGTATACTAATATACATAGTTTATTTATTAGTACCTTGATGCTTGAAATTATATAACGTTCATAAAACATACATGTCCTGGACTACAACCCAAGAGTTAAAAAGTGCGACGTCCAAAGAAACATTTAAGAGAAAGGTACGTGACCACTACATTAAAAAAGTTCACAAATAGAGTTGCTGGTTGCAAATAGATTTTGCTATTGTTCCTACTTAGCTTTTATCCGTCCTAAATGTTCAGGCTAATTATTATTATATTTATAGTATAATCTTATTTATCCTGCTCATTTCCGATTTGCTTTTATTTATTTATCTAAGTATAATATTATTATAGTATGTATTATTTATTTATTTAATTTAATTACTGTCTACGTAGTCTTTTATTTAGTATTTATATTTGTGTATTTTATTGCATGTAAGTATACCTTTAATATGTACTTATTAGTTTGGTAGTTTTAATGTTTAGTTTTAGTTTTTTCTTAATAACTGTCCTTGATATTGTCTGCACTCCTCCATTATCCATGTAAATTTTCTCCAGGAACAGGTCAACTGGTAGAAAATGCTACTTTAGCATTAAGTTAGTCCTAGCGTTGTGCTGAATAATAAAATAAAAAAAAAACCCAGGTCAGAATATCTTGTTGAAGTGAAACTTCTTTATCGGCGTTGGAAAAAATTTACCGTCACATTTTTCAGTTACGCGCCATCTTTTGTTTCTTGCCCTTACCACGGTTGGTTCAGATGAAGAGTACTTTCACTTTCTCCAATGAACATGAATTTAAAAAATTTATAAATTTAAATTAATTAAAGAAGTTTCACTTCTTACGTGTGTAAAATAGTACACGCACACATTTTTTTTTATGTAAGTTTTTATTGGTTGTAATCTGTTTGTGTGATAAATAAATAAATAAAATAAAAATAAATCTACAGTGAAAAGTATTCGTAACCACTGTCAGATAGCAGCACAGAATGTTGGTAGAATTGTATAATAAAATTATTACACTTACTTGGAGACCCCAAACAGTGCCTGCCAGTATCGATCAATGAATGAGCAGATGTGGGTCTTGTAATGGAAGTACCCATGGTGGCCGATCCCATATGACTGAGTGCACAGGTGGTTTAGCGTCAGGTAGATCACATTCACCCTGGAAGATATTATAGTCATGTATTTATGGTGTAGAATTTATGTTTATTTTGATCAAAATAGAATATTACAATACTCATTACTTATGAGAGACTAGTCCGATAATAATGTCCAAAAGAAAATTTTTCTTATGGGTATTAAAGTAAGTTTTTATAAAGAAAAACAACATTGGAATGTGTTGTGCAGTAGGAAAAAAATATAAGATTTATCCACAACTCTATTAAATAAAAATATTTAATTTTGCCTGAGTATAAAACATTTGAGTCAACTTTTTATAGTTTAAAAGCCAATGAATACTTACCAAGGGAATTTATACCGCACAAACGCTTCTTTCCTATCAGGGGAGCAGTCTTCACAAGTGAATTCGAAGAATACATCGCCTGTAAAGTCGCCGGGAGTGCCGGGCCGCCGGAGGCAGGTTATATGAACGAAGCACATACAACTATCGCAAACCAGCCCCGGGTGGCTTTGCTTGTCCTCCGCCTCATTGCAATACTTGCATGTTGTGCTCATTATGATAAAATTACATTCAAACTAGATAGTTAATGTTTGTTTTGTTTATTTGCAATTTTTCGCAAGCCGATAAACTCAAACTTAACCTCAAAATACAACTGTCATTACTGTCAACTGTCAAGTTACACAGTACAATAATAAAGCCAGATACCTCGCTTCGAAAATTGACATCATACAGAATACGTTTTTATGTGAGTGAGATGGTCTCAACTGTCAACCAATATTATAGTCTTCACGTCACGTCAATCACGTGCACCATACTACTTCCTTGCACTTAACAGTTTAAGGAACATTATTTTCTTACGGATTAGTATCAATTGAATTTGGCTTCATTTTTGTTATTTACACGATATCTGTTTTTATTACACACTTGTAATCTGACACTGACAACTAACTACTACTGTCAAAAAATGTTTTTTTTTTTTATAAAACGCTGAAAGTTAAATAAACTTGCCAAAAGTTAATGGATGTAAGTTTGTTTTTGGAATTATTGCTCTACTCTTGTGTTAATGAGACTCAAGCAGGTAGATTTTTCTATGAAACCAAATAAAACACACATAACTAAACTAAAACTTTATTAAACGCTAACACAATAATCACTAATTCCAAGTCTTGTGACTGAGCGTCTTGATTTTGGCAGAGAACTCTCGGATCCATTTTTCGATGTGCTGTTTGTGGGTAGCCCGGGCCATGGTGACGGTGATGGGGTCGGCAGAGTTGCTCGCCATCAGGTCGAGGTGGTGCGCCGCGTTGGCTATCAGCACTGCTTGCACTGTCTCACTCACGCTGTTTAGGATACCACCTGTAATATTATGTTTTAGAGTATGCATAAAGAAGTCTATATGATAGCCGTGATGTTAAGCGACGATGCAGCCTTAGATAGTAGCAGATTAAACCTAGAAGGCGGGATAAATCCCTCCCTTGCTCTACTGAACATCATGTCAGAACACGGCCCACCATTGACCAACCATTGAACGTGTAGCGATCATTATGACAAGCGATCATTATGGCACGATGTTCAGGGATAGGGATTCATCCTACCCGTAGATTTAGTCTGCTATCTTAGGGTGGTTCGTCGCTTAAGATCACGCGAGATCGTGGTCAAAGGCTAATCTAAATAAAAGCAAATAAATAGTAGATGATAAGTTTACCAGCAGTCCAAGGGTCCAGCATCCCATTGCTGAACACAATATTGGAGGCGGCCTGCAGCAAGGCCCCGCCGTAGTTAAGCCTGGCGTCATCCTCCCGAGGGTACACGTGGAACCGCTTGTGGCACTCCGCCACGAACTGCGTGTAGTTCCACGGACTAGGCTCGAACATGTCTGATACTCCAGTTGAACATATCGGCATTATCATTTCTGTACAGGCCTGAGGAGAAATATTACAAAGTCTCCATTATCTACTGACTTAGAAATACCCGTTCAATGAAATGACCTAAAAATCTAAAAAAAAAGCGGCCATGTGCGAGTCGGACTCGCACTATATCGTGTCTATATCTAGGTATAAGTAAGTACCTATCTATTGTTTAAAAATTCTTATTATTAAATAACTTATGCTCGCGGCTTTGCCCGCGTGACGAAATTCTTTCTTAGCGGTTTTCTACGCCTAAAACGATGTAGGTTTTATATGCCAAATTTCAGCTCAATCCGTCTAGCGGTTTCGGCTGTGCGTTGATAGATCAGTCAGTCAGTCACACTTTCCTTTTATATATTTAGATTAATAATACCCATTCAATCTTATTGATTTTTATTGTAATATTACCTATTGTCACCTATTTCCGCAAAGTAGCGTCTTGTTCCATTAATTACCTACTTATATCTATAAAAATCAGGAAGAATTAGGATTCACTAGGTATATAATTACTAAAATGATGTTTACCTGATAGTCCCACCCGCTGGCGTTCAGATTGCCATAGTTGTCTCCAGCCCTGTAGTCCACACACTCGTTGTTCTTGTGATTGTAGTTTGTAAAGATTTCAACAATCTTGCCAATTCCCTGCAAGATAAAACAAAAACATGATGACTATTCCGGAGAAATAATTCTTCTATCCGTTTCTTGGCAAAGTTTTTTTTTTAATAATTTTTAAGGTAGGTAAGTAGATGTACAAAACACTTGTATAATGTACACTTGTAATATGTGATATAGGTATTTTAAAGGGTGTTTATAATATGGAGTCGTTTTCGTTCAACAAAATCTATTTTATTTATATTATGTTCACCAAGGACCAAGGTATAAATTCTTTGATGTACACTTCATTCTTCACTAAAGATCATAAGCCTCTGCCGTTGTCAACTTTCAACTATCTGCGATGCGATATACAATGGGTCATCAGTCCACTACTCACTATATGGGACACTCATGTATGATATACGATAGTAGGTAGGTATCTATTTTTTTACCCAAAAACCCTTACCTCCAACAATTTAACTCCATCCAAGCTCTTATCAAGGTACTGGCAGACGACCCTCACAGGATACGCCGGCAAGGGCATCAGGAAGTCGCTGCTGAAGGGATAGTTCACCATCGCTATGGTGGTGTACATGGAGCTTAGGAAATCGACCAGATTGTCAGCGTCTGAGGTGTTGTGGACACCGTCGCACAACCGCCAGTTCTGCTTGAACCAGGCGGTGGAGTTGGCTGTGGTTGTGAAGTTTCTGGAAATTAACGTCAGTTTCGGTAAGAAAAGACTGCTTCAGTTCATTGAGAATGGTATGTAGAGTGTAGAGTGTGTACTTACTTAAGTTTATAGCAAAGGTATTTTTTTTTTCATTTGTAGTACAAATACGAGACAAGATCCAAGATCGATGCTCGTCTGATGGCAAGCGATAACGCTAACCCTAGCAGTTGTACTGTTACCTCGGGTATTCAATAAATAGGTACGCTAAGCTAAGCGCGTCATCTAGAAACGTAAGATGTAGGGTCGATTTAGGCCAGTCATTTCCCTGGCCTCTCCTTTAAACTACCTATATGATGGGAAGTCGTTACCGCCGTCTATGGATACGTGCCTAGTGTTGCCTAGTTTTAGACTCTGTTCACTTGTAGAGATAAAAGGTTTCTTACCTGATAACTTGCCAAGACTTCCTAATATTGTCGCTGCATTTCTGATCGGCCTGCGTGAAGCTAGACGTGACGATCCTGTTGAACGTGCTGCACGGTATCATGCTCGGGTACATGTGGATAGGAGCTGATGCTGCGATGGCTCCTGCCACCAGGTGAGGGTACTTCATGCGGAAGTATGCTGCTAACATACCGCCGTACGAACCTGGTGAAGATGAACTAATTATTACGCAACTCATAATTTTCTGCTTTCTTGCAAAAATATGGTCTCACTGCTAGGTGTTATAATCATCAATGTCAGCCTATAGAATAGCACGGTTAGGCATTATTATATCTTCATTGTCAGCCCATGTTATGGTCCATTATTAGGCAGATAACCTTCTATCCCTCTCTCTCTCATTCATCCATTTTTATTCTGGACTACACAGTCATTTCAACTCGAGCAGCAAACTTTTATATGCCGTTATGAACCATCTGGGGTGAACAAAATCTGGCAAGGTTTGTCCCGGCGCAGAATTTGGCAATATGGACATGTAGGTAATGCTCGCGTTCCTCCATCTAATAAGGTGGTCCTTGATTAACTCACCTCCAAAAGCTATAACGGGGTATTTAGGTATGACACTGCCTCCTTGGAGATGGTTGACGAGGTCGGCATAATCAGCCAGAGCTTGAGACGAGGTTAAATATCCAATGTGCTCGTTGTCCAGAGATCTGTCGCCAAACGGCTGAGATGCGCCGTAATACCTGTAGCCATAATGGAACACTATGAAAAAATATCGTCGATTCTATAAAATGGTCGAATTAGTGTTCAAATAATTGACCCTTGTTGACTTTATTAATCGGGAATCGGGACTAATAACAGCAATAATCAAACTAACTTTTGCGAGTGCAAGTTGACCCTATCCGCAGTCAAAATTCAAGTTAAGCCACCTCACAGCTCAATAGTATAAGTAGCTATGTTTTGTTTAAGACATACAAACAAACATTCGTGTTACGAGCGGTTTTCGTCACCTAGGCCAGATATCTTGGTTTTGGTTTGTACCTGTGTTCAGCAAACACCAGCTTAGCTTTGTACTCATCAGCGATGTCCCACATGAATCCTGTGTGATTGGCAAACAGTTCTATCTGACCCTGAAAATTTTGAATTACATTTTTAGCAGTTTGATTAAGATTTTTTGTCGTTAAGATGTTAATTTGCAGTGGTCAATACTCATCGTTTGGTTTTTTATAACTATTTCAAAATACAACAAGCTTGATTTTTTTTATTATTATTCAGCCAGTATCAAAAGTCCCATTTCTCTTTGCACCCCTTTTTTGTGTATCGGCTAATCGATGAGGTAGGTGTCAAGTTCATTTCTCCACCGGGTTTTAGACCTGTTGTGTCGTCGTTTTCGCATAGGCGGTTTCTACTAAGTGGTACCCCAAGGCCCAAACCCACATTTCCTCCGACACGCTGCATATTATTGTTTATTAATTGAATAATCCAGAAACCAGATCAACCGATACCTAGATGAACAACATCAAGAGACTGGCGGGAAAAGGATGAAGCTGCACGAAACAGGGGAGAATACCATAATTAAAAGAGGTCTATGCCCAGCAGTGGACAATATTATTGAGGGCTCATGATGATGAGATGAATTATTATACCTAGTCAGGTCATAAATTCTGTCACATGTTTAATATAAAATTATTGGAACAAGTTTATTTATTATGTAACCATTTATATACCAAAATGAACTTAACAAAACATAGATTCTTATGACAATAAAGTTTATTCAAAATGACCTCCGTGATTTTGAATACAGGCCTTCAATCTGCGCGGCCAGTCGTCTATCGCAGCACGAACGAGGTCCATGTCAATATCGGCTGCTGCCTTAATCAAGGATGTCTTGAGTGACTCCAAATTGGGATGAGGCTTTGAGCACGCCTTTTCCTCCAAGTGTTGCCATATCTTGTAATCTAACGGACTCAAATCTGGACTGGAGGAGGGCCAGTCTTCGTGCCGGATGAAGTCGATTTCACGCGCCGCCAGCCAGTCTTGTGTGCTCTTCGCTCTATGAGCTGGCGCCGAATCTTGTTGGAATACCCAGTGCCTGTTATTGAACATGGTATGAGAAACAGGTTCCACAAGGTTCGTCAGGACTGTATTTTGATACACAACTGCATTCGTTTTTACACCTTTCTCACAAAAATGTACTTCTGTTAAGCCCCAATAAGAAACTCCCAACCATACCATGAGCGAGGATGGAAAATGACCTCGTTGGACACGCGGAATACGGTTGCTCGCTTCTTCACTACTGTGTGCGTACACCTTATCATTTTGTTTGTTGTAGCTCTCTTCTACGGTAAAAATTTTTTCATCCGAAAAAAGAATTTCTCGATATTTTTTTCTCGCGTACCACTTCAACAAAGCGCGGCATCTCTTCAGTCTCAGGTCCATTAAACGAGCATTTAAACGATGTCCTGTTTTTCTTCGATATGCCCGAAGCCCTAAGTCTTCATTTAACACCCTTTTCACCGTGGTTCTGCTTAACCCCATCTGAAGGGCCAACAGTTTCTGCTTACGTTTGGGATTTCTTTGAATTCGCGCCTTCACAGCTTTTATCACTGCTGGAGTCCTAACAGACCGAGGGCGACCACTTCTTGACCTGTCATCTACACTAGAGTCTTCATTGTATCGTTTGATGGTACGATAAACGAATCTTTTGGTTATATTCAAATTTTTCAGTATGTCAAAAATTTGAATTGGTGCGTAACCGCAACGATGCAACGCAATAAAGCCCATTTCACACGTCGCTATATAGCGCTATATGGGTCAACGCTCACTACACCCACCCGGGACCCACTCAGCACCGCCTCGCCTCGCGCGGTTAGTATTCTTTATATGGATTTGTATGAGCTAACGCTCACTACATCAACTCCGGAACGCCGCCGCATCGCCTCGGCCGCGAGGCGTCCGCGCGCGGACGGCGGGTGGGCCACTCGCGGCTCGCATGCTTGCCTTGCGTCGGTCCCGAGTTGATGAGCAGGGTCGGATTGAGAGCATCACAAAATTATTGTCTTGGAAATGAAAATTATACAATTTTTCCAATATTATACTACGATTTCTTTTTTTTGCATTTTTTAGAATAGAAAAAAATGCGTGAAATATTTCTATGATTTTATTAAATTATACGTACAAAAACAAGCCTACGAAACAAAACACAACAAAATGTTTTTTTTGCCATGGGAAAAAGCAGGATAAAGGTAAACTAAATTATTAACATTTTTTTTTTTTTTTATACGAGATAGGCCTACGTTTGACCATATCCCACCTGATGGAAAGTGAACATGCGGTCGACGATGGATCACGTAAGATGCATTTACTTCATCTTACTAATATTATAAAAGCGAAGTTTGTGTGTATGTGTGTGTGAGTGTGTGTGTTTGTTACTTTTTCACGCTTAAACGGATGGACCGATTGACTTAAAATTTGGTATGAAGATAGCTGAGACTCTGGAATAACACATAGGCTACTTTTTATCCTGATAAATGAAACAATTTCTGTAAAAAATCAAATATATATTTAAAAAAATGACAGTTCTGAAATTTGACAATTAATTGTCATTTTGACATTTGCGATTTTCCATTGTTTTTGAAAAAATTGACAATTAATACATAAAATAAGAATAGACATTTAATTGTCATTTTGACGTATTCGATTGTCTTTTTTTTTTTTAGAAATTTGACATATTCGTTTTTCAATATTTTTTTGAGAAATTTGACATTTGAGATTTTTAATTTTTTTTCGCGAAATTTGACATATTCGATTTTCATTTTTTTTTTGAGAAATTCGACATTAGATTTTTAATTTTTTTTAGAGAAATTTGACATATTCGATTTTTAATTTTAGAAAAATGCTGGCAATTTTAATGATAGTTTATGGTAGATTTTTTTTAATGAGTGCTTCATTTGTAGTTTATCAAATGGGCTTACTATGGGTGCTTCATTTGTGGTTTATCCAATGGGCTTACTATGAGTGCTTCAATTGCGGATTATCAAATGGGCTCACTATGAGTGCTTCATTTGTAGTTTATCAAATGGGCTTACTAAGGGTGTTTCATTTATGGTTTATCAAATGGGCTTACTATGGGTGCTTCATTTGAAAACTAAATGGATTTACTATGAGTGCTTCATTTGTGGTTTATCAAATGGGCTTACTATGGGTGCTTCATTTAAAAACTAAATGGGCTTACTATGAGTGCTTAATTTGTGGTTTATCAAATGGGCTTACTATGGGTGCTTCATTTAAAAACTAAATGGGCTTACTATGAGTGCTTAATTTGTGGTTTATCAAATGGGCTTACTATGGGTCCTTCATTTGAAAACTAAATGGGCTTACTATGAGTGCTTCATTTGTGGTTTCTCGAATGGGCTTACTATGGGTGCTTCATTTGTGGTTTATCAAATGGGCTTACTATGGGTGCTTCATTTGAATACTAAATGGGCTTACTATGAGTGCTTCATTTGTGGTTTATCGAATGGGCTAACTATGGGTGCTTCATTTAAAAAACTAAATGGGCTTACTATGAGTGCTTAATTTGTGGTTTATCAAATGGGCTTACTATGGGTGCTTCATTTAAAAACTAAATGGGCTTACTATGAGTGCTTAATTTGTGGTTTATCAAATGGGCTTACTATGGGTCCTTCATTTGAAAACTAAATGGGCTTACTATGAGTGCTTCATTTGTGGTTTCTCGAATGGGCTTACTATGGGTGCTTCATTTGTGGTTTATCAAATGGGTTTACTATGGGTGCTTCATTTGAATACTAAATGGGCTTACTATGAGTGCTTCATTTGTGGTTTATCGAATGAGCTAACTATGGGTGCTTCATTTAAAAAACTAAATAGGCTTACTATGAGTGCTTCATTTGTGGTTTCTCAAATGGGCTTACTATGAGTGCTTTATTTGTGGTTTATCGAATGGGCTAACTATGGGTGCTTCATTTAAAAAACTAAATGGGCTTACTATAAGTGCTTCATTTGTGGTTTCTCAAATGGGCTTACTATCGGTGCTTCATTTGAATACTAAATGGGCTTACTATGAGTGCTTCATTTGTGGTTTATCAAATGGGCTTACTATGAGTGCTTTATTTGTGGTTTATCAAATGGGCTAACTATGGGTGCTTCATTTAAAAAACTAATTTGGCTTACTATGAGTGCTTCATTTGTGGTTTCTCAAATGGGCTATGGGTGCTTCATTTAAAAAACTAAATGGGCTTACTATAAGTGCTTCATTTGTGGTTTCTCAAATAGGCTTACTATGGGTGCTTCATTTGTGCTTTATCAAATGGGCTTACTATGGGTGCTTCTTTTGAAAACTAATTGGGCTTACTATGGGTGCTTCATTTGTAGTTTATCTAATGGGCTTACTATGAGTGCATTATTTGAAAACTAAATGGGCTTACTATTAGTGCTTTATTTGTGGTTTATCAAATGGGCTTACTATAAGTGCATTATTTGAAAACTAAATGGGCTTACTATGAGTGCATTATTTGAAAACTAAATGGGCTTACTATGAGTGCTTTATTTGTGGTTTATCAAATGGGCTTACTATGAGTGCTTCATTTGAAAACTAAATGGGCTTACTATGAGTGCTTTATTTGTGGTTTATCAAATGGGCTTACTATGAGTGCATTATTTGAAAACTAAATGGGCTTACTATGAGTGCTTTATTTGTGGTTTATCAAATGGGTTTACTATAAGTGCATTATTTGAAAACTAAATGGGCTTACTATGAGTGCTTCATTTGTATTTTATCAAATGGGCTTACTATGGGTGCTTCATTTGTGGTTTATCAAATGGGCTTACTATGGGTGCTTCTTTTGAAAACTAAATGTGCTTACTTTGGGTGCTTCTTTTGAAAACTAAATGGGCTTCCTATGGGTGCTTCATTTAAAAACTATATGGGCTGAAGCACCCATAGTAAGCCCATTTGATAAACCACAAATGAAGCACCCATAGTAAGCCCATTTGATAAACCACAAATGAAGCACTCATAGTAAGCCCATTTAGTATTCAAATGAAGCACCCATAGTAAGCCCATTTGATAAACCACAAATGAAGCACCCATAGTAAGCCCATTTGAGAAACCACAAATGAAGCACTCATAGTAAGCCCATTTAGTTTTTAAATGAAGCACCCATAGTAAGCCCATTTGATAAACCACAAATGAAGCACTCATTGTAAGCCCATTTAGTTTTAAATAAAGCACCCATAGTAAGCCCATTTGATAAACCACAAATTAAGCACTCATAGTAAGCCCATTTGATAAACCACAAATGAAGCAGTCATAGTCGACTACCCTCGGACGCCGTTTAAACAACATCAGTTAATAAGTGCTGCAATTATTTTTTTATAAAATCTAATGTTTTTATAAAGTATTCCCAGTGTAGTGCTATCATAAACTGTGTATAAACTGTTTGGCCATATAGTGAAGTAATTTTTTTTATCAAAAATCAGTGCATTAAAGTGATAATAACGATATTTTACTCGTTCATCAAGTTTGCCGAAGCTTTGTGTTAAAACGCGTAAGCGCCACGATATTCACGGCGCTTACGACCTTCTTGCCGCAAGGTTTCCGTTCGCCTGTGAAGGGAATTTGTTACTGTGCGGCAGGGCATTAGTTGCTGTGCGTTCATTCGAAGGGCATTTCTTACTGTGCGACTGGGCATTTTTTGCTGTGCGCACAATGAATAAACAGAAATGTGCCGGGTGTCTTACTGAGGTAAAAGGAATATCATTTTTGAATTGCAAACATTGCCCTGATAAGTACCATTATACGTGTATGAACATAACCAAGTAACAATTCAACAATTTCACAAGGCAATTTAAAGAGTCTTGGACCTGCAAGTGTAAATTGCCGAAAGGTGACAACTCTAATACACCTATCCGCGCCTCCGTGTCACACTCGCTTAACATCGCATCGTCTTCAAAGGATTCGCCGCTTCAGTACGACAACGTGACACTGAGGTCTAAGCCTCGTTGTTCCGGTGGCTGTGCGTCGCCTGACGTCATTCGTGAGATAATAAGAGAAGAACTAGATAGGAAACTCAACTCCGAAATACAGGCCATTACTGCAAGATTGACAAAGGTAGACGAGTCGTTCGCTTATTTTAACGCCGAGTATGAGACTCTGAGTCGTGAAAGTGCGTCTCAGAAAGCCACCATAACACAGCTGCGAACTGAAAACGAGGTGCTAAGGGCCGCCACCAAGGACCTTTCACATCGTCGCGTCTGCATCAGGTTGAACAGCAGTCACGGTCTAACAACATAGAAATTCAGTGCGTACCCGAACATAAGACGGAAAATATTTACAGCACAGTGCAGCAGCTGAGTAAAGTGATCAAATGCCCCGTAGCTGACGCTGATATCCAGTATTGCGCTCGAATTGCCAAATTGGATAACAAAAGCCCTCGTCCTCGATCGATTTTGGTCAAGTTCAGCAGCCGGCGTCTTCGTGACAGTTTTCTCGCGGACGTAGCGAAATTTAACAAGAATAATCCTAGCGAAAAGTTGAATAGCAGTCACCTAGGAATTGGAGGTACAAAGAAGAGCCCTGTCTTCGTAGCTGAGCATTTGGCGCCGGAAATAAAAGCGCTTCATGCAGCTACCCGTCACGCTGCAAAACAGCTTAAATATAATAAATACGACACGGCTGTACTCACGTTGTCTATTTGCTGAGATACGTCTCAACCACGGTTTCGGACAATTACGATGTCCTTCATCAGGAGTTCACGCCTGCAGTAACCGACGCTAACTGAGCCGTGTCGTATTTATAATATGGATAACACTCACGGTAGTTTCCAAAATCGTATAGCTTAAATATAAATTTGTCTGGGTACGCGACGGAAGGGTGTTTGTCCGGAAATCAGAAAGTTCGTCTTATATTCACGTGAAAGACACTGAATCATTAAAAAAACTTAGTTAGTGCCTAGTTTATAGATTAAATAATTGTAATAATTTTATTTTAACGTTAATATCGTAAACTAGATTTTGTATATTTTCAAATTTTATGTCTAAATTGAATAACCTTAACGTATATTATCAGAATGTCAGAGGATTAAGAACGAAAACAAATGATTTCTTTAACAATGTTGTGTGTTGCAATCATGATTTAATAATACTTACCGAGACAAGGCTAAATAAAAGTATTTCAGATTCAAAGTTGTTTGATGACAGATATGTTGTTTTCCGGAGAGATCGTGAAACGAGCGGTTTTCATAATTCTAAGAACGGGGGAGGCGTTCTTATTGCTGTGTCGAAAAGATTTAGCCCTGCAATGCTTTGAATCTAAATGCGAAGACTTCTGGATTGAATTTGATATTCGCGATAGTAAAGGTCATCAGGATAGACTTCTTCTTTGTGTAGTCTATCTCCCTCCGCCAATTAAGCAACACATCCTTGCTGAGTTTATCGAAAATACTAATCGCGTTATTGAACACAGTAGGACTCATAATGTTTGCCTCGTAGGAGATTTTAATTTAAGCTCGATTGTATGGAATTTCGATGCTAACAACAACAATACGCAAGATATGGGAAATATCAGCGGCTTGTTTGCTTCTATGCTTAAGAGCCTGTAACGGACCCAAGAGCAAATATGTGATTTTCAAACATGGATTATTTTGAAAATACTTATTTAAGAACGGTACTTTTACTCACAACTTTTAAAAGAACTTGTAATCTAATCAATTAATTCAGAAAAACCTTTTTAGTTTTGACCGTTTTTAAATTACGTCAAGGTAAATGGATAAAGGTTTTATAGATTTACTTCTGAAGCAATGTTTGGACATGGGTATATCCAAATATACATGTCTTTATTAGAATCTAAAAAATTACTATTACTGAAAAGATCCTAAACTAGTATATGTGTTAAGGAAAAGTTTGAATTATAGGTATTTCTTATTAAAATAAAATCATAAAGATGTGAAATTATCACGAAATTACTGTTTACAAAACATTTTTTTTTATACATGACTCTTTTATATTTACTCAAAATAATTACTTACCATTAAATAATAACATTTTTTTGATCCAATCGTATTTTTAAATTTACTTAAAATGTAATATTTATATTTTTGCCGAATTTTTCAAAATCACTATAAAACGAGGCCCGCGTCGGTTCTCGCATTACTTGGGCCTGAGCCCTCTCAGAGAGTGGACGTATCGCTCCGCGCTCCAAATTATTCTCGTCGCTAACCCACACATATAGTGCGATTATAGTTGGACCGCAAAAATTGATACTCTATATAATAATAACGGAATTTTTTTTTTTGGTCACATAATGTTATAGTACTATTTTGCTGATATTAAAGTCCGTTTTATTACAAGCTTTTATTTACTTTCACCTGTCTGTTGTCTGTCTGTCCGTCTGTCTGTCTGTAATCAAATTTTGCAACTTTAATTTAACCCACTTCCCGGTGTCCGATTAAGCTGAAATTTTGTATGCATGTATAAATCAAATGACAATGCAATATTTTGACATGGAGCTGATCTGATGATGGAACTGGAAGATGGCCATAGGATCTCCGTAATTAATGACGCAACCCCATCGAGTTTGGGCTCAAACGATTCGCCTTGACAAGTACTTTATGATGCTGGGTAGTAATAATAATAAAAGCTTGTTTTTAAAAAGTTTTATTTAAAATTTCACTTGTTTTACTTACATCTGTCTGTTGTCTGTCTATCTATAATCAAATCTTGCAAGTTCAATTTGATCCACTTCCCGGATTCTGATTGAGCTGAAATTTTGCATGCATATTTGAATCGGATGACAATGCAATATTATTATGATATGGAGCTGATCTGATGATGGAGCTGAAAGGTGGACATAGGAATTCCGTAATTAAACGACGCAATTACATCGAGTTTGGGCTCATTTGATTCGTATTGACGAGTACTTTGATACTATATAATAACCTAGACACAGAGACAGACAAACAGACACGTCAAACTTATAACACCTTGTCGTTTTTGCGTCGGGGGTTAAACAAGTGTTTGACGCAAAAACGACGGGGTGTTATAAGTATAACACCCCGTCGTTTTTGCGTCGGGGGTTAAAAACTTATAACACCCCGTCGTTTTTGCGTCGGGGATTAAAAACTTATAACCCCCCGTCATTTTTGCGTCGGGGGTTAAACACTTATAACACCCCGTCGTTTGGATCATTCCCACTAGTTCCCCTTTTAGTTCCCTAGTGGATCTAGTAGGAACTTTTTTCTCAGTAGTTCCCCTTTTTTGAAAAGGGGATCTAGTGGTAATGATCACTTCTCAGTAGTTCCCCCTTTTTGGAACGAAGTTCCTTATCGCGCGTTATGAGGGGGAGAAGGGAGGGGGAGGGGAAGGGTGAAGGGGAGAGGAAGGGTGAAGGGGAGGGGAAGGGGAGAAGGGAGGGGGAGGGGGAAAGTGGAGGGGGAAGGGGTAAGGGAAGGGAAGGGGGGAAGGGGAGGGGGAAAGGGAGGGGAAGGGGCGAAGGGGGAAGTGGAGGGGGAAGGGTAGGGGCGAAGGGGGAAGTGGAGGGGGAAGGGAGAGGGAGGGGTGGGTATAGGGGGAGAAGGGGGGAAGGGGAGGGGGAATGGGGAAAGGGAGGGGGAGGGGCGAAGGGGGAAGTGGAGGGGGAAGGGGAGGGGTGAAGGGGGAAGGGAGGAATGGATAGGGAGGGTAGGGGGAGAAGGGAGGGGTGGGAGGGAGAAGGGAGGGGTGGGGGAGAAGGGAGGGGGTAGGGGAAGAAGGGAGGGGTGGGAGGGAGAAGGGAGGGGGAGGGGGAAAGTGGTAAGGGGAAGGGGAGGGGGAATGGGGAAAGGGAGGGGGAGGGGCGAAGGGGGAAGTGGAGGGGGAAAGGGAGGGGTGAAGGGGGAAGGGAGGAATGGAGAGGGAGGGTAGGGGGAGAAGGGAGGGGTGGGAGGGAGAAGGGAGGGGTGGGGGAGAAGGGAGGGGGAAGGGAAGGGGAGGGGGTAGAGAAGAAGGGAGGGGTGGGAGGGAGAAGGGAGGGGTGGGAGGGAGAAGGGAGGGGTGGGGGGAGAAGGGGGGAGGGGAGGGGGAGGGGCGGGGAGAGTGGGAAGGGGAGGGAGAGGGGGGGAAGGTGGGAGGGGGAAGGGGAGGGGTGAGGGGGAGGAGAAGGGTTAGGGGGAGAAGGGACGGTGGGTGGAGGAAGGGAGAAGTGAGGGGGAAGGGGAGGAGGGAAGGGGAGGGGGAAGGGGGAGAAGGGAAGGGGAGGGGGAAGGGGGAGAAGGGAGGGGTGGGGGAGAAGGGAGGGGGAAGGGATAGAAGAGAGGGGGAGGGATGAGGGGGGAGGAGAAGGGAGGGGGTTACATATTTTGAAAGCGCTGCGTTGAGGTTTTTTTTTAATTTTTAATTTAATACACTTGTTGCTATAGTAAGCTAGCTGTGCGGCGTGCGCATGTTTCTCTGTTTGTCTCTCTCTCTCTCTCTCTTATAGAAAGCAAGCCAGATATTTTCATTTCTATTTCGCATTGAACAGTGTGGTGTCGCGACGATAATTTTTGTTGAGTGTATACAGGTTTTTTGTAAATAATAAATCGTGGGAACCTCGTTCCATCCGGGTGTCCCTTGACACCTCTCAAGTTTTTTAAAAATGTATGTGTTCTCCTATCTACTACAATATGTATCAGACGCACTGTTACCCGCGGCACAGTTATTGCCGATAAAACTTGATTATAATAAGTTTGGCCAAGTGGGGTAACGGCGAAGATTTTTGCCAAGTGGGATCGATGGCGAAGATAAGTACATGATAAGTACGCTGTCATGGAAGAGTCTTTCTGAGATATTGACATATCAAGTTTGACAGCTGTCATCTGAAATGTAGATTTCCTCAAGATCTTTCATTTCTTCCATGACAGCGTACTTATCATGTACTTATCTTGGCCATCGACCCCACTTGGCAAAAATCTTCGCCGTTATCACACTTGGCCAAAATCTACGCCGTAACCCCACTTGGCCAAAATTATTATAATCAAGTTTTATCGGCAATAACTGTGCCGCGGGTAACAGCGCGGGTCGCAGCTAGTATAATAATAAAAAACTTGAGAGGTGTCAAGAGACACCCAGATGGAACGAAGTTCCCACGATTTACATGATTTATTATTTACAAAAAACCTGTATACACTCAAAATAATCGTCGCGACACCACACTGTTCAATGCGAAATAGAAATGAAAATATCTGGCTTGCTTTCTATAAGAGATAGAGAGAGAGAGAGAGAGAGACAGAGAAACGCACGCCGCACAGCTAGCTTACTATAGCAACAAGTGAATTAAATTAAAAATTTAAAAACAACCCCCAACGCAGCGCTTTCAAAATATGTAATTAGCGGTTTTTTGGTGGCGGCCATCTTAAATTTTAAATTTATCATAGTGCGTTGTATTCTACTAGTTAAGCCCCCCATCCCCCTCCCCATCCCTCATTCCCCTCCCCCTCACATCCCCCCATCATCCCCCATCCGCCCTCATCCCTCCTATTCCCCCCTTCATCCCCATCCCCTTCCCTCACCCCTCCCCATTTCCCTCACCCCTCCCCTTTCCCTCCCCTCCCCCTTCTCCCCTCCC
This sequence comes from Hemithea aestivaria, assembly GCA_947507615.1. Taxonomy (NCBI): domain Eukaryota; kingdom Metazoa; phylum Arthropoda; class Insecta; order Lepidoptera; family Geometridae; genus Hemithea; species Hemithea aestivaria. Next base: position 18,990,495 of record OX382324.1, on the reverse strand, counting down.
CTCCCATTCCCTCCCCTTCACCCTCCAATTCCCCCTCTCCCTTCCCCCTCACCATACCTCCTCCCCTCTCCCTTTCCCCTTCCCCCTCCCACTTTACCCCTCCCCACCCTTTCCCCTGCCCCCCTCACTCCCCCCTTCCCCCTCACCTCCCTCCCTCCCCCTACCCCTTCACCCCTCCGCCTCTCTTCCCCCTGCCCCCTCCCCTCCCCCTCCCCCCTTTTCAAAAAAAGGGGAACTACTGAGAAAAGAAGTTCCCACTAGATCCACTAGGGAACTCTCTTACGCATCGCAGGGAACTTCTAGATAACATGTTTCTGTATAAGGTTGTGAATGGTATTATGACTACACCCGAGCTACTCTCGGAGTTATATATATCTGCACCAAGAATATTGCCCAGAGCCTCAAGGTTCAATCTGTTCCATGTCTCAGGCTCTAATTCCAATCTTGGCCATAACGCACCGATTGTTAGACTTGTACGGCAATATAACAAAATTTCTAAAGCATCTGATATTGACATATTTTCTGATAAAATGCACGTCTTTAAGAGACATATTATAGTAAACAATTAATTTTCTTTTCTTGTCTGATTTTATTGTGTAATCTTTTATGTATGTATTTCTTAATCATTTTAATTTGGGTTTGTCGGATTTATTTTTATTTGCATATTATTTTATTTTTGTAATGCATGATTCTGCAAACAAATTGCCTAAAATTATGCAACTGATAATTTTTTTTGATTATTTTTTAATTGTAATAATTTTTTAATTTGACTTTTGAATAATTGATGTTGTTTAAATACTTTTTTAAAATGCATGCGGTCTTCAATTTTAATTATTGCGGCATTTAAAATGATCTTTTTTATTGAAATAATTTTATGGATATTAATGTATACAATGTAATGTAGTGTACGCAATGTAATTGATCTGAATAAATAAATAAATAAATAAACCACAAATGAAGCACCCATAGTAAGCCCATTTGATAAACTACCAATGAAGCACTCATAGTGAGCCCATTTAGTTTTCAAATAAAGCACCCTTTCTATGGAGAAAGCCCATTTGATAATCCACAATTGAAGCACTCATAGTAAGCCCATTGGATAAACCACAAATGAAGCACTCATAAAAAAAAATCTACCATAAACTATCATTAAAATTTCCAGCATTTTTCTAAAATTAAAAATCGAATATGTCAAATATAATAGTTTTAGACTGGCAGTTTCATTACGTTTGGGTGCTCTTTGTACAGCGCCCCATACATGCCAATGCGGTGAACAAGTGGACCGCACCGGCCACCATGGGCTCTCCTGCGCGAGGAGCGCCGGCCGCATACCGCGTCACGCCGGTCTGAATGACATCATACGTCGGGCCCTCGTAAGTGCCGGCGTCCCGTCAACCTTGGAGCCTAACGGTTTGTTGCGGGACGACGGCAAGAGGCCCGACGGCATGACTCTCATTCCCTGGAAGCTGGGAAGGCCCTTGGTTTGGGACGCTACGTGTGTCGATACTTTGGCCCCTTCCCATCTTCCAGGGACAATGTCACAGGCCGGTGCTGCAGCCGACAAGGCTGAAAACCTCAAACGGCGTAAGTATGTGAACCTAGATAGGGCTTACATATTTTTGCCGTTTGGGGTTGAAACCTTGGGTCCATGGGGGCCGGCTGCTTGGGAGCTGTACAAAGACCTCGCTAAACGTTTGGTGGAGGCTTCAGGTGACAAGAATGCTGGCTTATATTTTGCTCAAAAAATAAGTTTATGTATTCAGCGGGGCAATGCCGCCAGCATTCTTGCCACCTTTCCCTCCTCCACCTGTTTATTAGATTAAGTTTTGTAGTTAAGTATTAGTTTTTAAGTATTTAGTTTTTAAGTTTTTACCTTTTAAGATTTTATGGTTAAATAAATAAATTGAATATGTCAAATTTCTCTAAAAATAATTAAAAATCTCATGTCGCATTTCTCAAAAAAAAAAAAATTAAAATCGAATATGTCAAATTTCTCTAAAAAAAATTAAAAATCTCATGTCGAATTTCTCAAAGAAAAATGAAAAACGAATATGTCAAATTATAAAAAAAAAATGACAATCGAATATGTCAAAATGACAATTAATTGTCAATTTTTTCAAAAACAATGGAAAATCGCAAATGTCAAAATGACAATCAATTGTAAAATTTCAGAACTGTCATTTTTTTAATATATATTTGATTTTTACAGAAACTGTTTCATTTATCAGGATAAAATGTAGCCTATGTGTTATTCCAGAGTCTCAGCTATCTTCATACCAAATTTTAAGTCAATCGGTTCATCCGTTTAAGCGTGAAAAAGTAAAAAACATACACACACACTCGCACACATACACACAAACTTTCGCTTTTATAATATTAGTAAGATTATGTACTTAGTAATAGTTTTTTATCAGGCGTTAATTTCTCACTTACGAAATATTAAATTTAATTACGATTTTTTTCTTATAACGAAAGTTTTATTTAAGTTACGCAATTTGCCATGAAAAAAAGCAGGATAAAGGTAAATTAAATTGATAAATTATTATTTACTTCATGTCTAATATTATTTTCAATAGTTAGATTAAGTTAATATTAAAAATTAAGTTAATTATAAATTCAACTATTTATTAAACCTTTAAAAGGTTTTATTGTGGAATTAAATTCATGGATTCGTCCACTCGTTGGTCACGCGGCGTTCACGGGTTGACCGCGCGGCGTTCGTGGGTTATAACGCGGCGTCCACCCGGCGTCAACGCGGCGTCCACCCGAGGCGAGGCGGTGCTGAGTGGGTCCCGGGTGGGTGTAGTGAGCGTTGACCCTATAGCTTCACATAGCGCGGCATAGCTTCAGTACAAATCGGCATCCGTCACACACGTAGCTATAAATGACATATAGCGCTATATCGCGCTATAATTTACAGTTGATGCGTAGAATCCGCCATTTTTCATTTTGACTAGGTGATAAAATGACTAAGCCGTTTTGTATTACGGAGACAAAAGAAAACAAACTTATATTACCTACGCGATATATTAAACTAAATAGTAGCAAATGCTTAACCGCTGTGTAACAAATTAGAAAAAAATGTTTTTTATTTTTATTAAATATTTTGTTGTGTTTACAGTTCTTTGTGTTAGTATTTCGAAACAAATTAATTTAATTTGTATTTTAAATTTCACCTCCTATTTACTTGTAATAGATGCTCATATTATGCATAATGATTATTTGTCCGAATAACTGAAAGCTTTGAATACCTTGCAGTAGACTTTCGCTTAACCGGCTAAGTCATGCTACAAAATGGCTACGCATTTTATCTAGTTCAAATGGAATTTTCCAAATTGTATGGTTTTACAGCAACATGGCTGTTGACAATGTCAATTTTGAGTCTTATACAGGACGTGTGAAAAAATTCATGATTTTTTTTTCACATTTTTAAAAAGTACGTACCAGGAGTTTGCCATGGTTTTTTTTTACAAAAGTGATTGTCAGTTAAAACTGTAATAATGCAAACACATTGTTTCAAGGGTTTTGTAGGTACCTCTAAAGAAAAAAAAAACAAATCATTATTTTTAGTTTTTTTTCGACATTTATGCTCGGAAATGGATCGTTTGGAGTTCTTCTCCTTGTCCTTGTCATATTCTCTATTACTGGGAGTCATGAGCCCTCCTTTGTAGGATTCGATTTCTGATGATGGAGTGCTATCTGGGTTGGTTGGATGCGATTTTCATGGCCAGAAGCCACGAGACAACAGGACAACAGCAACAGCGTCATCTTAGTCGAGCATGGGGCAGGCTGAAAATCAGCGCTGTGCAGGACCTCCCTGCCCAGCATTATGCTTCCATTTATCAGTATAGGTACCTATTGTTTATGTTGTTTTATTATCTTCTGTTCGTATCTCATACTAACATGTCACTATATTTATGTGTATAATTTTTCATGTATGTACTTTTTGGAACTGATAATAAATATATTTTTATCTTATCTTATCTTAACAGGAACTTCGAGGGTGGTGCGAATCTGATCTGACCAGCACATCGGACCGCCTTGGGACCGCTTTCCTTTGATTTTGCCCGAAACAATGACCATCTCTAGATTTCCATCCATGCCATTTGGCCAAAGTACTCGAGAATTCTCTGATAAAGTCGGTCAAATCTAACTCAAATCGATCTTATTCGATGAACTCTCATACTTTTAGTAAACGATGATAATTTCGAATAAAGTTTTCTGGATTTCTTGACGTAGTTTGAATCGTCATTTTTTTTTAATTATACCAGGAGCAGACTGGAACGAAACCAAAATCAAGGAAAAAAGAAACATCCTTTATGTAGAAAAAATTGTCAAATTCATTTGTTTAAGTAGTGTTGGGGAATCATTGTGGAACTATATGCAATCAAGTGATTGAATCTCCTTTCCTACTTCTGGTACTCCTGGTACCTACTTCCTAAAAAATATTAACTAGCTTTTAACTGATGAAAAGTGGTCTGTTAAGCACAAACGTGCGTGCATATATGAAAGTGCATAAAATAGACCCCGCATAGGAAAAAAAAAACTGTTGTGTCCTTTTTGAAGACTGAACCACGTTAATATTAAGAGAGAAGAGAGATAGAGAGGAGCAGCGGTTACAGATTTCCAATTTAAACGCCGTATTTTTCCCCTTAAGGGCAGATTTCTGGAATAATAATATTTTATACGTAATTTTATACGCAACATGTTGATAACATTTTTTCATACAAGTATGTGGCAAGTCCAACTTGCACTTGTTTGTTTTTATTTTGAAATAATATAAATTTTCTTTATTTTTGTATTAATAAACCTATTCTAAATGCACTCAAAGCATTTATTGACAAGTTATTCCAAATATTTGAGTGCGTTTGTAAAGAGGAAAAAAGTAGTCATTAATATCACTTGATTTGTGAAAAAAGGAATGTTAATGTCACTTGATTTTATTTCAAAGATCGACTCAAGATTCAATCACAAAGAATGAACTATTAAAAAATATAGTTCCGATCAGTAACCCGGCCATCACTAAAAATAATATAGCACGGCATAGCGAGGTATAGCAAGGCCTTGCGATACGATACTATATGGTACCAGGAGTCACATAGCAAGATATAGTATAGCGCCGTGTGTAATGGGCTTAACTGCAACACGGTCTTCTTTAAGCGTCCACTCCATATTTAAAAATGAGTAAAATTCTAAAAAGTATACATTTTTATTTTCATGAACAATTCGAAATTCGAATTCAATAAACTTTTTTGTGGCCAGCATTCTAAAAGAAAAGTTTTTACTGTGTGACAATACTTATGACCTGACTAGGTATTTGGATCCCTATATTATGTTACTAGCTTATGCTCGCGGCTTTGCCCGCGTGGCCTCCTTTCTTAGCGGAGGTAATAAAACCTATCTATATTCCAAATTTCAAGCGAATCCGTTCAGCGCAGCGCAGCGGTTTGAGCTGTGCGTTGATAGATCAGTCAGTCAGTCAATCAGTCACTCCTTTCTTTTAGTATTGTATATATTATTTAGAAGATAATTTCTAGATTTTGGTAACTTTGAAACTATATGTACCTAGGTACATTATCATGAGCACATTATGTATTATCTTCGTTGTACCCGTAAATAAATTGACAATGCACACATACATACAGATGTAATATATTTGTACACTTTATTAGACCTTTGTGTATTTTATTATAGTGTTTATCCTTGCTTCGGAATATATAAAGCAATTTTTCCGTTTTCCTGTCTGACGTCATTGACGACATAGGTACACCTCTATACCTATCTACCTAGATTATAATATTTCATGAGTAGGAAAGTACCTCTACGAGAAGAAGGGCAAGATTCATTTTCACTAACCAATGTGGGTTCCTTACACCTTTAATTAAACAAGAGAAAGAAGTGAAATTTTAAAAAACATTTTTAAAAACAAGCTTTTATTATTATTACCATCTAGTACTCGTCAAGACGAATCAAACGAGCCCAAACTCGATGGAGTTGCGTCGTTTAATTACGGAGTTCCTATGGCCACCTTCGAGTTCCATCATCAGATCAGCTCGATGTCATAAAAATATTACATTGTCATCCGATTTATACAGGCATGCAAAATTTCAGCTCAATCGTAAACCGGGAAGTGGATCAAATTTTACTTGCAAGATTTGATTACAGACAGACAAACAGATACCTAAGTGAAAGTCAATAAAAGCTTGTAAAATATAAGTCTGTATAATTACTTATTAAGTGACGAGGCACTAGAAGCTCTCGCCACGAGGCTTGGCGAATAACAATGGGAAGACAAGGAGACACGGGCGTACCGTCCTCACTCCTCACTAAATCGCGTAGGCTCATGGAGAGTGTGGATCGGGCATAAAATGTGGTAAATTCCGCTATATATTTTACCATAAATTCCCTTCCAACCAGGTTGTCTGTAAGAGATTGCTTTATGCGATAAGACCGCCGATTGTTTACCTCTAGTTTTATGTTAGTCATATTATGTTCATAACTTTTTCTTGTATTTTGGTATGCAATAAAGTATCATTCTATTCTATTCTATTCTATTCTATTCTATTCTATTCTATTCTATTCTATTCTAAATTCCCTTTTAGCCCAGTCAATGAGTGCTCAAAAAGGGTATGTGGATCGAAAAGTCGAAAGCAGAAAAACTAACTTAGTAACTTTGTTTGGACTAGTTAGGAGATAAACATACTAAAAGTCCCCACCCCTCCGACGTGAGCCCAAGGGGGGGGAGGCTGAAGAAGGTCCCATTTTCAGGTTTTTTGCTTATATGTCAAAAACTATGCATTGTACGATATTTTGTTGTACTACATTATTAAACCTCATAAAATTTTCTACAACTTCGGCATTGACACTTTTCATCTATCACCAATCGTTGTCCAGCTATGAACTTCCAAACATGGTCTATTTTGAAAACGCTTAAATTAGTTTTCCATACAAAGTCGGTAAAAAAATCTTACAAATAAAATTTTACCAACTTCTGGTTGTCGTATCATAATGAAACTTTGCTAATGTCTAGAAATCTGATGACAGTTTAATAATCTGGTACCACTGAGCTGATCTGATGATGGAGCCAGGAGGTGTCTAATAAAACTCTTCAATGGCTATTAGTAAACCCGTCGAGTTTGGGCACATTACATTCGAATCGATGAGACTTTTTCATAACACTTGCTGTCGAGGGTCTGATAATGGACCAGGAGGTGCCTACGTCAATATTAGACGTGAGTTTTGCCGTTTTTGTTTTTAGTTATGGAGAACACTCACGATAGTTTTAAAAATCGTATGCTAAGTTTCAATTTATTCATGGGTGTACCAATCACTTGCATGGACAACATTTTTATGCATTGTATTTTAGTTATTTAAATCAAAGCTATCTTTTCGAAACGCCAAAATGTGCGAAATAAAGATGTAGTATTTAATTTTATACATTATACCTAAACTTTCCAGAATTTCACCAAAAAGGGATATTTTCGTCACCAGCGTGGCATCACCTTCATAGCGTTTTTTACCATGAAGGTGATTTTTGAGCCACGAAAGTGATTTTTGTATTGTTTTCTTTTGAAAGGGCCTTTTAACCTACTTAAAAGTACTGTATATCTGTTATGTTAGGGTTTTAATACATACAAACCAAATTTCTGACTAATAAAAAAGTAAAGTGAATGGTAAAGTAATATCTCAAATTACGCATATTTTCTATTGTAGTGAGGTTTGTTTTTACGTAAAATGTCGTTTTATTGTACATATTTTTTTTTTTTTTTTATTTATTTATTAGATGCACATAACAAATTACAATCAGTTTTAACAATAGTGATATCTTAAACAAAACTTAGTTCTAGATTGTAATTCAAGAGACTGTACATTCAGAAAAACTAATTTATATAATATCGAGCGGACATTAGAACTTATATCTAACAAAATACATACATGTAATTATATAAAATAAACATATACATACACACACTATAATACATAACAATTAAGGGAAAATATACTATAACATGTTTAATATTTGTATAATATCTAATCTATAAAGTTTAAAAGCATAATATAGAGTAAAAACGGCATTACAAGTTATGATCTGAAACTCTAGTGGTGGAATGGAGGGCATCCTTTAAGGTAAGTTTGAAATTATATAAACTGGAATTGAAAATATCTAATTTTGTGTTTGCGTTGTTACAAGCCAAGTCGTTGTATTGTCTAGCCATTCTAACTAAGGGATTAAAATATGATATATTGTTTTTATAAATTTGCAGGGAAAAAAGATGAGTTGAGTTTGATCTTCTAGCACTATATTTAGTATTTATTGTAATTTGAGAAAGTAAATCCGGAGAGTTAATCATCGCGTGAACTATTTTATAAAGATAGATGAAGTCAGAGTATTTACGACGGACTTCTAGGGACTCTACTTTAAATTTTGACAATCTATCCTCATAATTCAGTTTCGGACGCCCCAACTGCTGTCGATAGCATAAAATCCTCAAAAACTTTTTTTGTATCCTCTCAATTTTATTAATATGAATCTTGTAATTAGGAGACCAGATTGGGCTTCCGTATTCTAATAAACTTCTTACTAAAGTGTTAAAGAGGTATAAAACACTACGAACCTGTTTAAAACTTTTTGTTGATCTTAAAACGAAACCTAGGAGTTGATTAGCTTTAGAAATTATATGATTGTAATGAAAACGGAATGAAAGTTTGTCGTCAAAAATAATTCCTAGGTCTTTGGCAATGCATGAGCGGTTCAGAACCTCTCCTTCGATTTCGTAGTCATATGTGTATTTTAACCGCTTGTTTGTAAAAGATATTATAAAACATTTGCTAATATTGAGTGACATGTAATTAACTTTACACCAGTCAGACACAGTATTTAAATCATTTTGTAGAGCTTGACAGTCGGATGAGTTTGTGACTATATTGAATATTTTGAGATCGTCTGCATATAATAGGCAGTGACAAGAAAGACACTCTATGAGATCGTTTATAAAAATAATGAAAAGAAGAGGACCCAAGTGGGATCCTTGAGGCACTCCAGATGATACAACTACTGGTGAAGATACATAACCCTTTAGTGCCACCAATTGAGTTCTATTCTCGAGATACGAACAAATCCAACGAAAAAGACTACCGTGAACGCCATACGAAGCAAGTTTATTACATAGAAGTCTGTGGTTAACTTTATCGAATGCTTTCGAAAAGTCGGTATATAAAGAGTCTACCTGGCCTCCCACTGCAAAGCTTTTACACAGATAGTTCTTGTATTCTAAGAGATTAGTGACCGTAGATTTGTTTTTTACAAAGCCATGTTGCTTATCAGATAGAATCGGCTTCACATGATTGTATAAGTAGGTGTATATTAGCGATTCAAATAGTTTGGCAAAACATGACAGGATACTTATTGGTCTATAATTCTCGCATTTAGATTTATCGCCATTTTTAAAGATAGGTATAATGTGTGCTATCTTCCAACGCTTAGGGAAAATTCCAGTAGAAAGTGATTTATTGAATAAAATACACAATGGAACAACCAATTCACTTCCGCAAGCCTTGACAAAAGATGAAGGAATCAAGTCAGGGCCAGGACCTTTGTTCAAAGAAAGTTGTTTGATTTTATGTAGAATGTCCTGTTCAGTAAGTGTTACCGTTGACAGTGAACCCGTAATGTTGTTATCAATTAAGTCACGATATGTCGTGTTACGTTCGATCAAAAGGGATGAACTTGTTGGGCTATCAGATACATAAACAGAACTAAAGTATAACGAGAACAGTTCGCAGATTCCATGCCCACTAGACGAGGAGACATCTCCAAATTTCATAACTTGAGGCGTTGAAACGCGGCCCTTTCTGTTATTTACAAAGCTCCAGAAAAGTTTTATGTTCTGATCGACAGAATCTTCGATTGTGGCGAGATATTTTCTATAGCATTGGTCAGCTAATACCTGAAATCTGCTACGGAGTAATGAAAATGTGTCATAATCCCTCGGGTTACCATATTTTTTATAAAGTTTGTGGAATTTGTTTTTCTCCTCATTACACTTAATTAATGATTTTGTATACCAAGTAGGATAATTTTGAGATTGGACATGTGTTTTTGGCGTATTTCTGGTAATTATATTGAATAATCTTTCATAGAAAATATCAATACACTCGTCAATATTCGTAGAAGACAGATCTTTGTGCCAATCGATCTCCCTAATTTCACATTTAATATTGTGATAATTACACTTAAAGAAGTTTAATCTCTTATTGTTACATTTACTGAGGCCTTTGGATTGAATACTAATTATTGATAATTCAACGAGAAGAGCAGGATGGTGCAAGTCCAAGGCACTAAGTGGAAGCGTTTCGCAAACTGATATATTTTCAATATTAGACAATACCAAATCCAGCAGGCGATCATTTGTATTTTTAATGTTATTAAACTGCTTCAGTGCACATAACGACATAAGTTCGTTCAAGAGTAACAGTTTTCTATTATGGGACGGTTCTAGAGATATATTACTAAAGTTAGGAGCATTAAAATCACCTATGATCATAAAATTATCGTCAGGACATTCATTGAGTATGATTCTTTGACAATTAATATAAAAATCTTCCAATTTGTTAACGTTAAGGTCAGGCGGCAAGTAACAAACGCAAATATGTAAGTTAGGAATATTAATCTTATTAGAGACTATAGTGATCCAGATGTCCTCCATATCACTGTCCCATGATGCCTGTCTAATAATATGATATTTCTTATGTGTAGCGACGAGTACACCTCCACCCTCACGTTTAGATGAAGAAGTATCCTCTCTATCTCTTCTAAAAACATTGTAGCGAGTATCAAAAAACTCACCATCAAAAACACCCTTGTTTAGATTAGTTTCAGTTAAACAAATAACTTCATAACTATTATTTAAAACATTTAAGTAAAATTCAGTCAATTTGCTTCGAAATCTATTAACATTTTGATAATAGACTCTATCCATTGTTAAACATTTTCATAAAAGCCATATAATAAAATATATAAATTAAAAACAAAATAAAAATAATAATAATATAAAAAAATATAATATCAATGTAATTTATTCAGCGTGTCATTATTTTTTACGTGGATCGCGGGGTTCTTCTCGTCCTTGCGAATGTATATTTGACCAAAGCGCACCCATACAAATTTGTAATTTTTGTCTCTGCAGAATTTACGCGCTGTTCTGTGTAGCTCCTTTGTCTCGGGAGACAGATGCTCAGAAATATAAATTCTGCGTGTTTCTCCAGTAAAGCCAATATGCGTTGAGGCAAGTTTGTCATTGGGATGTGCCTTGTTGTATCGAGTTACAGCTGAAATCAAGAGATCGCGAAGTCTCTGCGACGATAGCGTAACCAGAATGTTACGCGGGCGTTTTGAAGAGGTATCCATCTTAGCGACCCGTCTGCATGCCCCAATATCACCATCCGGGATCACAACTTGTAAGCATTCACAAAGCTTTTTAAATAAAATCATCAGGTTTTCATTTTTGCTTTCGGGAACTTCATGGATCTCCACATTAAGGTTGCGGGACACCTTCTCCATTGTAGACATTCTCGTTTCAAGCTTAGATAATGAATTTTTAGATTGAGCAAGTTCAGTTTCGAGTCGGGTAATCCGAGAATCCTTCTCGTGAATTTCCGATTTCAGATCTTTTTGTTCAGCGGACAAAAAATCCGTCGTAGATATTTGGTAGATTTATTCTTTGAAAAGGGTTTTACTTGAAAAAGTTGTAAAGAAATAATGACTGAATCACTTTCGTGGCGTCGAAAATTCCAAAACAGCTTTTCTTCGAAATGAAACGTACGATTTAAATCATTTATATAAAAGTTTACTCGTGTTATCCAGCTCTATACAATATTATACATAAACATTACAAATAAGCAATAAATAAGAATTGCCATGAAGGTGACGATGAGAATCGATTCCATGAGAATGAGCCATATAATAACATGTACCGTTAGTTATAGAAGTTACTGAGTGTTAACCGTAGTATAAGATAACTAAATTGATTGTTTTTCTTTGTTTCTTTGAGCGTTATTACTGATAGGTTTGCTTGTCTATTGATATAGATGAAAGATTGACCCTTGTATATTGTATGTACCTATGCCTATTTATTGTAGTCCGTGTCCTCGCCCCCGACTCTACCTTTTTTGTGGAAAATAGTATTCTAAATACAAAGAATGTTCGGGAAGACGCGATGTTTTCGACATCCAGGTTGAGTAGAGGGCAAGGGCATGACTAAAAATACGGAGTTAAATCTTAGTTAGTAATTAGCATTTCAAAATTCTTCTGATCTGTGATTTCAAACCTGAAGTGGTATCATAGGAATACTTAAAATACGGGGATGAATAAAATTTTTCCTTTTCCTCAAGTATCGTAACCGCTTGGCTTGGGCTAATTAAATGGCGCATAACTAAATAATTACAATGTTTTCCTATCTTAGCTCTCTACATAATAATACAGATGCACATTTTAGTAGAGAGCAACAAGAATAATTTTCTGTTAGACGTGATGAAGTGTGCGCGGGTCAATTAATCCATCCATACATATAATAAGAATGGAAATTTCTCCCCATTCATTGTGATCCTTTACTAAGGTGAACTGTGAAAATACGCATATGAACAAAACGACGCGAAAAAGTCGCTTGCGCGATCTAGATCGTAAAACATTTTGTCAATTTTTCCTAGGGAAACGTAAAATAAAATAATAAAATAAATAATAATCATTTATATCGGACACATCGCCCCTAATTTACATCAAAATTTTGAAGTAAAAGTAATAGAATATAAAGTAAATTCAATTCAAAAAAATCAAAAAGCAAAAAGTGCGACAAACTAAAAATACGCCATCTATCGATATGCCTGTAAACGAAAGTAGACCTTTAGTTTAATTTGGGCTAAATTTGTAAATAGTTTGTGTCACTGGTGAGGTGAAACAACACCACCGATTTGAATAAAATTTTCACTAATACGTTGCAGTTTTCTCTACTTGAACCTTAGTGTTGGTTTTAGTCAAATCGGTTTTTAAATAAAAGAGTTATATCAATCTAAAGATTTACTTATCTTATTATATAAAATCGTTCGTACACTTTCGTGCTATCAACGCACAGCCCAAACGGCTGGACGGATCGAGCTGAAATTTGGACAGCGTATTTTTTGGAAAACTTCATCGTGCAATAAGAAGCGATTTTGCGAAATTCCCCCGGGAACGGGAATTATTCCCGAAAAACGTTTGTATGCAAATCCGTAACCGCTGAACCGATTGAGCTGAAATTTCGTGAAATGATTGTTGGGATTGTGTTAGAAACTTTGAATACTTTTTATGTCAGAAATTTACTTTTAAGGGGGGTAAAGGGGGGGTCGAAGTTTGTATGGGAAATTTAGAACCGCTGATCCTATTGAGCTAAAATTTGGCACAAAGGTAGTTTGAGTTGTAAAAAATGATATGGGATACTTTTTATTCCAGAAATCAACCTCTAAGGCGGGATAAAGGAGGTCAAAGTTTGAATGAAAAATCAGTAACTAATGACCCCATTAAGCTAAAATTTGGTTTAGATATAGCTTGAGCCTCTAAAAAGGATATGGGACAGTTTTTAACCCTGAAATTGGCCTTAGAGTGGAAGTCAAATTTTGTATAGGAAATCAGTAACCTATTTGATATGGATGTATGTAGTTAGACTCCAAAAAGGACATTTATTTATTGATTTTGAATAGTTTTTAACGCTCAAAAACATATTTTATAAAGAACACATACAAAATACAAACTCTTTTCCGATGTGCCACTATTTTACCCATTATGAAACTAGATGGCGCTGTTCGTCGTTAAAACTCGCAAGCGATTTGTTGGACATGAGTACCTTTTTAAACGACTTATGAAACCAAACCTTTTTGCTATTATGTAGTATTATTTATTAGTATTATGTTTAGTTGTGCATGCTGTGGCATCCTATAATTGTAGGATCACACAGACTAAAGACATAATAGCCTTAAGACTTTTAATTGTAATGTGTTTCCTGCGTTGGATGTCCTTAAATAAATAAATTATGCCAAAGGGCGGTCAACAATCCATGTCGTTATTCCTGAATCCTAGAGTTTTACAGACTGCGAGTCAAAAATTTAACACTTAATAATTACTATAAAATTAATGTAACTTTAAAATACCTGATATTAATTATTTTATTACATACCATATACCATATTTGTTGAATAATTTTATAAATAACTAGCTGACCCGGCAAACGTTGTTTTGCCATATAAATAATTAATAGGAATGATTAAAAGTTAATATGAGAGTTACACTGAGATAGCAAAATAATAATTGTTTTATTATAAATATATAATTTTATTATAAATCCGATTCTCACAGATACCGGATAAGCACAAAAAATTTCATCAAAATCGGTCAAGCCGTTTCGGAGGAGTATGGCAACGAAAACTGTGACACGAGAATTTTATATATTAGATATATTATATATATTCACTTTAAAGTTCCATCACATAATCAGAAAAATCATTGTCCTTAATTTTATGTTGAGTTTGTCTAATTGAATTATTATTATTTTATTAACTTTATGTGAGTAAATTCGTTTGCATGCCTTTTTTAATAAAAGTCTTCGGAAGTTCTAAAGTTATTTTTTTTGTTGAGGTGGTTTTTAGGGTTCCGTAGCCAAATGGCAAAAACGGAACCCTTATGGATTCGTCATGTCTGTCCGTCCGTCCATCCGTCCATGTGTCACAGCCACTTTTTTCCGAAACTATTAGAACTATACGATTGAAACTTGGTAAGTAGATGTATTCGGTGAACCGCATTAAGTTTTTCACACAAAAATAGAAAAAAAATATTTTTTGGGCTCCCCATAGAACTAAAACTCATTTTATTCATCAAACCCATACGTTTTAGGTATCTACGGATTACGGATAGGTCTTCAATTATTGAGGTTTCTAATATCATTTTTTATTATTTTAAACGGTTTTATTTAGCTCACTCCGTTTGTTTTATTATTTTTTATTCTTGGGTCAAATTTAGTAAAAAAAAATCGCAAATTTGAAATTTCGCCCTCTTCCTGTCAACCGATTCAAATGAAATTTGGTGTACGCCTTTGGTTCTGGTGACAATATAATTATGTATATTTAAAATTATTTTAAATCCAAGATGGCCGCCGCTACAAAAAAGCGGATTACATTTTTTTTTCCAATCAATATGGGTATCAAATGAAAGGACTTGATAACTAGAATACAGTGCACTATACAAAATAAAAATCAAAGATGGCACTCGCTACAAAATGGCGGATAACCAATTTTTTTAATCTCATCAATATGGGTATCAAATGAATGGGGTTGACATGTTGAATACAGTGTACTAAAAAGCTGAAAAATAAAATCGTGAGGCACGTTAAATATCTAAATTCTAAATCCCTAATATGAACATTTAAACTGAAAATTGTAGAAAATAAAATTGTTCTTTACTTTTTGTGATTTTGTTGTTAATTGGAGACTCTTAAAAGGCCTGGAATAGCTTTTATTACAGAAACCAAGCTTAAAGGGAGAAAGGGGGATCGGTGTTTTTATGGGAAATTAGTACCCGCAGCTCTAATTTTGCAGAAATTCGAAATAGATACAGCTTGAGCCAAAAGAAAGGACATAATTGAGATAGTCCCTTAGTCTTAGTTCCTTAAGTCAACAATGCATATAGGTGAAAGGGCCTTTCACCTTCCCTCACTTTTAAGGTCAGAGTTTTATGGGCATACCTACAGGAACCACGGAATCGATTTGAGTCTCGGGAATGATAGTATGAGGCATGAGGAACCGATTTAGCTTAAATTCCCAATATAGATAGTTAAAAGGAAAACAAATAGTTTTATGGAATAAGGAATTCTGGAAAAAGGAATCAATAGCCGCTAAATTGATTTAGCTGTAATTTTGTATTAAAATATTTTGAATTCCAGGAAAGTAACACAGGATTGTTTCCTGTGGTAGCGAAAAAAAACTGCATAGAAATACTTGGCTCGATTTTCTTCGCTATCCAGAGCGGGAGGAAATATAACTATGTATACTAATTCAACGCCGCGGGGATGGAAATCAAATCAATTTCGAAATAGCTGCAACAAAATGAAATTTAGAACCGTTGACTCTATCTATTACGCTAAAATTTGATACAACCTTTAGTTTGAGTCATAAAAAATGATACGAGACACTTTTTATCCCAGAAATCAACCTTTAAGGGGAGGAAAGGGGGGGATGCAGTTTGTGTAGGAAATCGGTAGCCGCTTCTTCGTTTTAGCTAAAATTTGGTCAACGTATTCTTAATATAACGTAGGCGACCAATAAGGAGGGATTTTGTGAAATTCCCAGGAGAACGGGAATTATTTCCGAAAAACGTTTGCATGGAAAGTTATTGAATAGTTTTTATGTCAGAAATTAACTATTAGGGAGAATCAGTATTACAGGCAGGAGGAAGGAGAGTCAGAGTTTTAATGGGAATTCAGGAATCACAGAATTGATTTGAGTCGTGAGAAAGATAGTGTGAGAAATTGGTAACCAATAATTATAATTTAACTTAGGTTTAGGTACATTACAGTAGAGATAAGTTTAAGGGTTACCGGGAAAGGACCACAAATAGTTCTAATTCCTGAAAAGAGGCGTGAAAATTTGTGAAGACAATCAACAACCGTTAAACCGAGATAGTTTGACCTCCGGGAAAGGACACAGGACTGGTTCCTGCGATAGCAAAACAAAACTTCATAGATATACCCAGTCCGATATTATTCACTACCCACTGGGTTAAAACTATTTTACGCTCACAAAATCGCGGAGATGGAAATACAATCCTAAATGGCAGCACCAAACTTTCGCTTTATTGACTGTCACGCGCAACGAAGTGCGCGCGGGTCAGCTAGTATCTAAATAAAAATAAAATAACGGATGTTTTCATGAAAACGTTTATTATCAATAAATTATTTAAATAATACAATTTCAAACTTCATGTTTTATAGTGAATAATAATTCCTTGAAAAGTGCATTTAAGTACATAAATCAATAATTAATTATTTTTTATAATATAATATCCACAAGTACTAAAATTACACCTCCCACAAAGTATTTCATCCCCCCCGGCCTTTCATTTAAAAGTCATTGAACTAAATTACAAGAATAAATTTAATACTAATTAAAGTTTAAAACTTCATAAATGGTACAATCATTTACAGAAAATGAGTGCTTTTGTGCGTATCTAATAACAAAGTCATATTAAATTACAAAACTACTTCATGATATTTAGGTAGGTACCTATACAAAATGTAGTCCCCATTCGTAAATGTAGACTCACCGTAACACTCTGTGCACTCATCGTAATCCCCAAATAATATTAATTAATTTCCCCAAATAAAATTAATATTGATTAGGTATTATAATATTATACCCAGATGCCAGATATAGATGTGTTATTGATGTAGATATTCAAAAGTGTTACAAAAAGATGTAGCAATACCATATGTGCTTTACCCATCCGTCAAAATATAGCGACAAAAATTCTGTTTATTAAACAGGTTTTATATTATGGTAGGCTTCGGCCGTGGCTTTACTACCCGCCACCCACTTGACAATACCGTGTCGCAAAGCGGTCATTAAGGTCATGTTCCGCCATGATGTTCAGGAGCATTTGTCCCGCCTTCTAGGTTAAGTCATCACGGCCGCATAGTCACTTAAAAAACATCACACGAGGCCGTAGTCAAAGGCTAACCTAAAGTGAATATAAAAAGCAGGAATTTCGTTATTTTTACGGTTTCGTACCTCTAAAAGAAAAAAACGAAACCCTTATAAGATCACTCGTGCGTCCGTCTGTCTGTCTGTAAAGACCCTTTAACTCCAGAACGCGTAGAGTTATCGAGTTGATAATTATAATTGTAATTGGGTTTATACTCCAGCAGAACAGGTTACCCTACTTACACTGTCAGAGTCAAATCACAATTTATAGGTTGTGTGGCCAACCTATATGTTACAGTTTCAGATCGCCAAGATTCCTACAAGGCCTGCACTATGTTTAACGTGCCTTCCGAAACACGGTTTGATTTTTTTTCCTACCAGCATCAGCAGTTACTTTAAAAGGTAATGGGTACAGCTACATCTTTGTGCGTCATCTAGTCAATGGTCTACATCCACCAGTCCAATCACCTCCATATCCTGCAAGTATTGTCTTTGGAAGCTGTCACTATCGCGTCTCCCGCGTAGGAATATGCGCACGAGAATATCTCGCCTTGATGCCCTGATAGTACCTGATGAGGAGAACAAAATACCAATTTATAGGATCAATTTTATAGAAACAACATAAGAAGACAAATAAATAGTGGTTCTATGGCAAAACAATTACTATTACATCCCTGGATGGAAAGATCAGAAACCAGCTTGAACCAGATTGCCAGAACATTTACAAAACATTAGAAAAATATTAAAGATCCTTTTATCAGATTTTACGACATTTTTTCAAGCAATCACTCCTACTGCTTCTACTGTTTTTTTAACGACACACAACATTTAAAATAATATAGTCTGTCATCTATGAAGATAGTTGGAAATGAATAGTGCAACAAACTTAATTTAGGAGCAAGTTGTCTTGCCTTAAGAATCAGCAGTTTAATAAAACCTATGATTTGCTAAATCTCTGTGTTAAAGACCAATAATAACGGCTAGAATACTCACCTGGATACAGTTCCCAGTGTTAGTGTTCCAGACCCTGGCACTTCTATCAGCTGATGCTGTGAGCAGACTGCCGCCCGCTGGACTGAAGCAAACCTGAACATTGCTCACATTAGACCTACTCAAATGGGACGACACCGAATCTATGACAATCACAAAATTCAGTCTTGAAGACAACGTCACGAGTCCCTAAAGTGGTGTCTGTCATCCAAATAGTGGGGGACTTTAGTGCAAAACCTGTTTTTTTCTTGCAGAAGCATGAAACTTGGCACATTGATTCCTTATGTCAAAATAAGCTGATTTCGATCGGTAGCCTAATGGAAGGGGCCCTCTGGTAGTGGGGAGGGGGGGTGGAGGGTGCGCTCCACCCGGTTTTGTTTTAAAAATTCTGGAAGACCACGCATAGCTAATAGGTCAAGTTTGGTATCAATTTCGGATAAATCGAGGACGTAGATTTCATTTCTAGTATAAAAAAATGACATTTGTGATGATTTGTTTAACAAAAAAATTAAAAATTAGAATTACGTAACTTCGTTTTTATTGTTCAAATTACTGTAAATTCAAAAATACTAGTTTTTTTAATAAACAAAAAATATGTTAATAAAATCTAGTTTATGTAGATTAAAAAATATATAATTTTATATTACTTTTCTTAATAACAAACCGCATAAAAAAAATCTTTTGCCGTCCTGGGCCGCAATTTTCTTTTAACCGCCATGAAAAGGGTTGTTAGTAAAAAACTTACTATTTCATGCTGAAGTTTAAAACTTGCCACAATTACAATTCCTTACGTTAAAATAAGCCGTTTAGAATCAGTAGCCGTCGGTAACCAGCCGTCTGACAGCGGGGAGGGGGGGTGAAAGGGGCGCACCACCCAGCTTCACTTAAAAAAATCTGGAAGACCACGTATAGCTAATACGTCATGTTTGGTATCGATTTCGAATAAATCAAGAAGGTAGATTTCATTTCTGATAATAAAAAACGCATTTTATGGGTTTTTAACCAAATTATAACACAAAATTAGTTCTTAGTTTTTTTTATTTAGAGGCACTTTAATTCTAAATTATAGTAATATTTTGTGATAAACATAAATATTTTTCAAAAGTTTATTTCAAGTAGATTAAATAAAATAGAACTTTTATATTATTTTTATAAACATTTACTCGTACAATTTTTTTTAAGACACTAGAGTCGCTATTTTCTTCTCACCGCTCGCGCTGCGCTGCGTTGTAAACCCCCATCAACTGTATAATACGACTATGTACATTCATTTAACATGTTATTGATATAAGAACTTGATATTGTCAAACATAAAATTCAGAAAAATCCTATGGCACATCATAATTTACTCTCCCTGAGACAAACTTTTAAAAAATAGGTGCGATAAAACGCGATCAAATCGCGGAACGGAAACTGCTAAACATTGTTATGAATCAAACTGTTTCAACAAAATGTAATCTAGCAAAATTATAAATACTCCAGGCTTAAAGCTTTTTTATATCAGTATGTTACATTCCAAGACTGATTCTTCCAAAGATAATATTGTTATTATAGCTCATTACATTTTAAGACCGTCTTCATGCAGTTTTGCATCAATCTCAGCAATCCGCCCTTTATTTATAAATTAAATCAGTTTCGTGCATAATATACTCGCCACCAAAACGGTGTTAGATGAATAAGGTGTCCCTTTGTTTGCTTATTGCTTCTAAAACCAAGCAGGAGGCTGGAAAATAGCAAGACTCGTATCCTTCGACTAGCATAAAAGTACCGCACACAAACTTAACTCTACCTATATGGTTTTGATATGATGTTTTGCGGTCAATGAAACTGCAGATCAAGCAGTAATTACTACTCGACAATCAATAACTATGTAGGAAACACCTTATCACAAAAAAAAACACTATTTGGAAAATATACTTCTACTTCCATGATATGTCTGTATACCAGCATTTGTTATACGCATTTTACAAGGAACTTTGTTTGAGAGAGGCTAGGCATAATTTCTTGGTTAAGTCTAACCCATCCTCTCTTTTGGTTTAGGAAGCAAGAAGCAGACCATTCCTTTGTCTGAAAACCTTTCAGTTGTCAGAATATTGTGCATGGGACTGATTAAATAAATAAATGCAAGGCTTATCATAATTCGTCATAAAATGTTTTAAACTATATTATTATTATTATATTATATATGGAGCATCCGTCTTGGAAAACAATATAACGATATAAATAAGCTGTAGGTAGGTGCCAGTAGTATTTATAATTTTGCCACATTACATTTAATTGACAATAGATGCATAACTTTGGTTAGCCGTTTATTATTAAAGAGATACGACTTTCGGGCCTATTTTTTAAAAGTTTGTCTCAGGGAGAGTAAATTATGATGTGCCATAGGATTTTTCTGAATTTTATGTTTGACAATATCAAGTTCTTATATCAATAACATGTTAAATGAATGTACATAGTCGTATTTTACAGTTGATTGGGGTTTACAACGCAGCGCAGCGGTGAGAAGAAAATAGCGACTCTAGTGTCTTAAAAAAAATTGTACGAGTAAATGTTTATAAAAATAATATAAAAGTTCTATTTTATTTAATCTACTTGAAATAAACTTTTGAAAAATATTTATGTTTATCACAAAATATTACTATAATTTAGAATTAAAGTGCCTCTAAATAAAAAAAACTAAGAACTAATTTTGTGTTATAATTTGGTTAAAAACCCATAAAATTCGTTTTTTATTATCAGAAATGAAATCTACGTTCTTGATTTATTCGAAATCGATACCAAACATGACGTATTAGCTATACGTGGTCTTCCAGATTTTTTTAAGTGAAGCTGGGCGGTGCGCCCCTTTCACCCCCCCTCCCCGCTGTCAGAAGGCTGGTTACCGACGGCTACTGATTCTAAACGGCTTATTTTAACATAAGGAATTGTAATTGTGGCAAGTTTTAAACTTCAGCATGAAATAGTAAGTTTTTTACTAACAACCCTTTTCATGGCGGTTAAAAGAAAATTGCGGCCCGGGACAGCAAAAGATTTTTTTATGCGGTTTGTTATTAAGAAAAGTAATATAAAATTATATATTTTTTAATCTAAATAAACTAGACTTTATTAACATATTTTTTGTTTATTAAAAAAACTAGTATTTTTGAATTTACAGTAATTTGAACAATAAAAACGAAGTTACGTAATTCTAATTTTTAATTTTTTTGTTAAACAAATCATCACAAATGTAATTTTTTTATTCCAGAAATGAAATCTACGTCCTCGATTTATCCGAAATTGATACCAAACTTGACCTATTAGCTATGTGTGGTCTCCCAGAATTGTTAAAATGAAGCCGGGTGGAGCGCCCCTTCCAATCCCCCTCCTCGCTGCCAGAGAGGGTGCTACCGAGGGCTACCGATTGAAATCAGCCTATTTTTACATTAGAAATCAATGTGCCAAGTTTCATGCTTCTGCATGAAAAAAACAGGTTTGACCCATTTTTGTCGCTTAGTGACTCCACTAAAAGTGGAGGGTGGCCTTATTCAAATAAGACAACTACAAGTTATTCCAAAGAAAGATGGCTCTTCTTACTAAGCATAGACCAAGGGTAGCAGATAGATGCATCAATAGAGAAAACAAGCGATGATTAAGTTCATCAAAATTCAAAACTTACCGACTTGGCGTAGAATTGTCATCATTTATTTATTTATCATGGTGAAGTTATTGGTAGGTACCTTAAATTCTGATTTAAAGGTATAACTTTCACATGCGACTACAAACCTTAGAGACTTCCTCGCGATGACCTTTCATAACAGCAAGCTCCTTGAAGTCAGCCTTCACGTCGTACACTCGTGCGGAACAGTCGCTAGAGGAGGTCGCCATGCGATTCCCTGCCCAGTCGAAACATATGTCTAGGACCTAGAGGAGAATTCAAACATAATAATTTATCGACAGCAACATAAAAGAAAGATTACTCTTTCTTACATACTAGTATCATATGATATTGTCGAAAGAAAGAATGAGTTTAGCATGAGTGGGTCCGGTTGGCTCAGATGACGCTGGTATTCCGCTGATAATAATGTAGTTGTAGTATATTGTTGTGTGTGCTCGACCTAATTCAATTTAGACCATTTCAAATTAAGTTGGTAAAATCTGACTTCTATTTAAATCTAGAAGATATGTCTAAAGTATAGCCTGGTAAATATCAAATCCCAATCAGGCTCAGCAAGGTTATCTACTTATTTGTCTGGGAACCGAACCGAAGACCGAATTGTCAAAAATGTATGAAATGACGTAATAGGTCGTTTCATAAATTTTTGACAATTTGGTCTTCGGTTTAGTTCCCTGACAAATAAGTGAATAGCCCTGCAGTTCTATTTGTTCTCTGTCAGCCTCACCTCATCAGTGTGTGAGGCGACAGTAGCCAGGCAGGCGGTGTTCCTCGCGTCCCAGAGCTTGGCGCTGCCGTCCAGGGACGAGGAGCCCACGAGCGAGCTGTCCCAGTTCAACTGCACGTTGGATATCTCGCCCGAGTGACCTTCCAAGACTGCCACTCGACTGAAATATTGGGAAGTTTCAAAATGGGTTGATCGACTTTCCTATTGTTATGGAATAAATCAAATGCCAATTACTCTCAGCCATTTGTGATGGCATTTTTAATAAAACATTCTAAAGGCGAACAGGACATGCTCTCATTATTTATAATATAAACTTTAAAAAAAAAACCACCAAGATCTACTTTTGTTTTGCTCGCTAAATTTCAGTAGGCGTTAAATTTAAATTGCGAATAAATATTGAAGGTTCAAGTCATCTTTTTCTGGAGCCTCTAAGATAAATCAAAAGACACAACTTATAAAACGTAAACTTACTCTTTAACCCTAGTGTCCCACATAGATATAGTCCCATCGAAGGAGCCAGTGATGAGACGCTGTCCTTCATTCGGGTCGAACTGTAGTGCTATCACCTCGCCGGTATGGCCCACGTATGTAAGCAATTCTGTACCTGTGAAAATACAATAGGATGGATTGGACTAAAACTTCTCGTTATAATTAGACCAGAATACAAAATTCAACCCGATAACTCTTCACGTTCTGGAGTAAAAGGGGTCTTGACAAAAGAACGATTAGGTACCGTTATAGGATCACCTATAAGGGTTTCGTTTTTTTTCTTTAGAGGTACGAAAGCGTAAAAATGGGAATGTTTGGTAGAGTTCTTAGAAACTGTAAAGTTAAAGGCCTTTCTAATGTTGATAAATCTTACCAGTCCTCACATCATACAGCTTGGCAGTATGATCCATTGACCCGGTAGCAGCGTAGTCATGTTTAGGGCTGAACTGGGCGGCGACCACCTCCCCTGTGTGACCCCATAATGTCGCCAGACACTCCCCTGTCGCCGGGTCCCATAGCTTGGCTGACTTGTCGAACGAGCCGGTTACTACTCTGTCGCTAGTTCAATACAAAAGAGAAATATTTTTTTTGGCAGGGTGCTCCAGATTTTAAGGGCTACCCCCAGAATCCTCGAATTTAAAATGGGTTTTTCGCGTTAAACGATTTGGGCAAACGTAATTAGCTAAACAAAATACGAGGTTAACAAATAAGTGCGTTTTTTTTTAAACGGTTATGTAGATACCTTATAAGTACCAATATAAAATCTGTATTTATTCTAATACTGGCTACGCTTGAATTAAATAAATTGTAGGGGACCACCAACCATTCCCAGATATTATGGTCAAAATAAAATATAGAACTTACCAGGTGGGAAAGTTGAAGACAACCGAGTACACGACATTCTGATGTCCAGCGAGAGTCTGCAGTTCTTTGCCGCTGTCTACGTCCCATACCTTGCAAGTTCTGTCGTAACTGCCAGACAGACATCTGCACCAACATTAGAACAAAGTTTTATTTTATATTCTAAGACTTTTAATAATAATTTTCTAAGTATTTCTGTGTCGAATATTGACGTTTTGGCAAAACCTCATTGTATATGTCCAAACCAGATAAAAGTATCAATGTAATGAGTTATAATAGTGCAAGGGATACAAGGAATACAAGGGTATAAGTATAATACTACCAACAAAGATACAGAGACTGAAAACATAGAGTCATTGAAAACTTAGTGAGGTTTACTAATAAGCACTCAAGACCTATTCACTCGCGCCTTGAAGATTCCCAAGTTGTACGTACCTATCGCTCGGGAAACACGGCTGTGTTCCAAACTCAACAAGAACTGGCGTTCCTATTTCGTAAGATGTGTCTCATAAGTGTAAACTAAAATAAAAGAAATAATATACCTGTTCCCAGTCTTATCAAAAGCCACGTTAGTGAGAGGCAGGACATGCGTGTGCAAAGTCTTGTAGATGTAGAACCGTTTGCCGGCCGGTCCCTCGTGCTCTATACGCTTCTTCAACGTGTCCAGGCATTGTTCCAGCTGGTCTCTCACGTCGTCGGTGATAAGCACCTCCTTGTTGTACAGCTCATTGGCTATTTGCTTTATGTCGGAACTGAAAAAGAATTTCACATTGATGTAAAATTTTAGGTGCACTGTACCACAGTAAAGAGATATATGTACAGTAATTTGACTCCCTTGATTGCTTTTTTCGAATTTACCTTTTAGCTTTTTATAGTGAACGCACATCTTTCCGCATCGACCACGCCGAACGAACCGATTTTGAATTCTTTACTTATAATGAAATGTCATGAAACCTTGCACACTTGCTGGAATCGAATCGACCGAATCGGAAGCAGACTTCCTATAAAAAATTCTTTCGGTCGAGGCAGAGATAGATGTGCGACCATTATTAAACTGCTGGTTTTATTAACCCCTGGAATATCTTACTTGCAGTCAAGATCCAATAAGTCAATGTCTTTATTCTTCACAACACCCTTCTGCAAGTATTCTAGCATCAAGCCCGGGGGGTGGTACCGAAGGTGGAATTTCAGTAACTTCATCTCTTACTAAACTATTTATTTTTTAACAACACATTTTACTATTTTTGTAAATTTTCAAAAAGGCTGTTGACAGATCAGATGTCAATAAATACGGTTGCCATGGATATTTTATCAATTTTATTGTTTAATCGAAAGGAGGCTTGAACATTAAGTTCTTATAGCTCTACAAGTACTTTTTTAGCGCTGGTGCAGTGCGTCTATAATAATTATTTTATATCATTGGGAAATACTGGGTATTTGTACTGTTCTAATTACGAGTAGTTTACGAGTTCTGATTACGTGATATACGTACCATCAGGAGAGCGTCTTTCTCGTCTTCTTACTTTCATATATAAAAAAAAAACTTCTCAGTGGGTATAAACGCTGTACAAAAAAAATAATCCCCCGCAGCACTGCTACCACGGAATGAGAGAAAATTACCTACGATATTAAAAGACTTAGGTATTATAAACCGCCATATAACATCCACTTACAATCAAAGTAGTCGTATATCTTGTTCACGCCACTAAAGCAATGAAATTAACGGCAAATGAACGAGTTCCTCACTAGATTATAATTTAATGTATTTTCACAACATCGCCTATAATTTCCACCGCAGGCGTCAATTGTGCAACCCCATCACTTCCTCTTGGTCAATATCCTAAGGAAAGAATAAGTAAACGGATGATTTGTATGAAACAATATTGAGCACACGTGACTGCGTTTAATTCTTTTAAACGCGATGCGTTTTATGATGGCTGCGTTAGATTAGCATCTCAATCCAAGTGCCAATCGCTTATGGCTAGTAATGTATAGAGGGATGGCAGTCGTTGTAGAAAAACAAAAGATAACTACAGCTGTTATTACAGCATACAATACTACGTACAGTATGTTGGTACTTGGTACGTAAGTAACCTATAGGTACAGTATTTATAAGTAGGACCTATACAGTATTTATATGTAGGTAGTTTTAGAGCTATAATTAACATTATATGTACGTCTGTCTATTTATATGTAGGTACGACGAGCTGCGTTGTCCCCAGCTGTTTACCCGCTGTACTGTAGTCTATGTGTTATTCCA
This sequence comes from Hemithea aestivaria, assembly GCA_947507615.1. Classification (NCBI taxonomy): domain Eukaryota; kingdom Metazoa; phylum Arthropoda; class Insecta; order Lepidoptera; family Geometridae; genus Hemithea; species Hemithea aestivaria. The sequence goes on along the minus strand of OX382324.1, from coordinate 18,963,795 downwards.
GGGTCTACGCTCTCTCTACCAAATTTCAGCTCAATCAATCCGTTTAGGCGTGAAAGAGTGAAAAACATACATCCAGACACCCTTTTTACAGACTTGCACATTTATAATATTATTAGGATAGTACGATTGTGTCCGAAAAGTTTTCTTTATTCAATTCGTTAGACATTGCCGTCTTCCGTGTTTCCCGAGCGATAGCACTTGGGCATCTTCTAGCGACGAGTGAATAGGTCCTTTCTAAGCATCTGCATTTTCCACCAGGTGGGATGTGATCAAACGTAAGCCTATTTAGTATATTAAAAAAATATATTATTACGAACCAGACTCTACCAAGGATACTAATTAAGTATAGTATCATTAAATATATGATATTAACTAAGTATAATATTATTATGTTAGTTCCCACGAATGCTGGATGGAGCCTCGGCGCGGCACCTTGAGGCTGCGCGCTGGAGATTAGCCAGGAGCGAACAAAGGCAGTGTGTGCTCATATCTATGCCGACCGTGAACCAGGCCCGTACTCAGGACTAGACATCCATACTACATTATAATATATTTAAATAAATAAATAGTTATAAATGCCTATGTGTGTCTATCTGTTACCTCTTCGCAACATAATCGGGATCCACAGACACACACACACACACACACACACATCATGTCTTCCGAAAGACTGAAAGACCGAAAGACTACAGCGACCGAAAGACTGTAGCAGCGTCCAAATAAAATTTTGCAGCACGCTGAATGCTTGCAATAATGTCATAATATGGCGCGGGGAATAAAAATAGCTTTATATACATTTTCGACACTATACAAATACTTCTGAACGATAAAAAGCATTCTATAAAAATAATATTTAAAATTTACTCTCTAATTAGATGAAATTCTCTTTTGAAATTAACCCTTTTAGAATATACGAGCGATCAATTCGGTAAATCCATCTCTAAAGATATAAAATTCCATTTCGTACCACGTGTTCATCGTAGTCAAACGAGCATGTGCAAATTCTCGCAAAAGGTTGTATTGGCCCAGATAAAGGCCGGTTCTGCCACCTAGTATCTTACATAATACTTACGTTACCTGAGTCCGCCCCTCTCTTTCATTCATACACGTGTGAAAGACCGCGGCAGATGAGAGCTTTTCACTCCTTTATGGGACACATTAGCGTTTTCTTAGTGAAAATGTACCACGGGGTTAGATAAACTTTGCCTGGATATTTTGAATTTCGCTTTGATCTCAGGTGAGTAACTGTGGGCTTGGGTCGTATAATAAATATAGCTATAACACTTTTTCAACCCACTGCTGGGCATATTATCTCCTTACTCTTATGGCATTCTCTTTTGTTCTGTTTCTGGACATCATAAATCACATAGCAATCTATATTATGTTGTACTTAGTTTCATATCGTTAAGATTCCAACAAGGCCTGCAACATGACATTAATACTTCCAGAGAATACAAACAATTAGGTACTATGTACGTGCTACCACCTTAAAAGTTTAAATTATAACCCACAGTTTAACTTGTCTTCCGATGTTAAACTGTGGGTTATAATAATTTATAATCATGATGGTGTCCATGTCTATAGGAATATTTTGTCACGCACTGAAATTTGAACAACCCATCTGAACCTAGGATTTATGGATTAATGCCAAACATTAATACGGACTATGACCCACGGACGTAATAATTTTATTTATTTTTATTCGGAAAACAGTGTGATTCAGTAGGTAAAATATATAAATTTCTAGTTACCATTTACAAGTTTTTTTATAATAATATCATCATTAGCCCATGTTTGTCCACTGCTGGACATAGACCTCCCCGCAGGCACGCCACTCAATTCGGTCGGTCCGTCTTTCTTGCTCCACCCACCCCCAGCGACCCTCCGGATATCATCGCCCTATCTCGCCCTATTTTATAATATAGGTATACTTTGATAAGTCTCCTCTATAAGGCCCTCGTGATATGCGGTAAACTCATGGACACGCACCATAAAAGTTGCGGTCAAGGCGGTCAGACGCCATAGACCATAAAAGAACAGGTTGTTGGAAAAAGTAGACTTCACATACTTAATTATTATGCTTAGGAACTTGGCTCATTTTAAGTACCCATTTATTTTATTTTATTACAAGTGAATTTTATTTATTTTTAAACTGTTGCTATTAATATAGGTAGGTAGATACCTACTACCTAACCAATTCATACTTGCTAAAATTATTAACGTGAAAGTTTGTAAGAATGTATGTATGAAGAATAATAGGTACATGGATGTGTGGATGTATGTTTGCTACAGCTCTTTCACCCCTAAACGGGTGGACCGATTGAGCTGAAATTTGGTATAGAGATAGCTTAGATCCTGGAATAACACATAGGCTATAGAATAGCGTAGTAGAATAGTATGATTATACTTATCTGTTTCATTTACTTTTTTTAATAAACCATCAGATGAGGTTTTTATATTTCTTGTTTCTTTTCTATTTTTAATCATTATACTTATTCTTATAATAATAATAATTTTAGAATAGAAAAACACTCATTAGGTACATTTTTAGATAATAAGAAAAGCTCGCCTCAAAGCGTCATTTTTGCGGTATTTCCAGTAGGGTTACCACTTACCATAATTATTTAATCCATAAAAATTATTATATTCAAATCTTAATAGGATTATGCGTATTTAAGTTTTATTATTTTTTTATAATTAAGAAGTGAAAGTTTGTATTTATATTATGTTTGTTAATATTTCATGCCTAAACTATGAATACATTGTACTGAAATTAGTTATGATGGTTGCTTACACCCTTGAATAGCACGGGGTAGTTTTTGTGTAAAACCGCAGAACGCAAAGAATAAACGTTAGAAAAAGCTTCTAAAATATCCTACAATATATTTAATAATGAACAGAGTCGTCAGAGCACACAATCATCAGCATTCTCACAGACTCATAGGCTTCATTAAACTTCAAGCACCACAGCACACCACTACAACTGATTATGGACATCAGACGCCATCTTTATTCAGTCGACCGTGCTATTACACTACTGCGCTAGTATTTATAATACTTATATAGACTATGGCTTTGGCCTATTTTTACAAAACGTAATTACAAAGCGTAAGTTTTGTAATAAATGTGTTGTATATTTTAATAAGTTGTCTTTTAATTATTAAGCTTTGTAGTTGTAAGTTAACCTGGTCAACTGGTAGATAATGCTAATGTAGGAAATTACATAGTATGCTATTAAAATGGCTACAATATTATTTGGTTATTGGTTGGCGGCAAAAAGAGATTGCCTGAGTCTGTCCAAGATTTTTACAAGGCCTATATATTTTTTTAATTTTTTTAAATAATTGTGATTTAACGCTGACATGTAAGTATTCCGCCAATGTACGTACGACGTACCTACTCCATTTTGCTGAAACACAAAACCTAAAATATTTTTGCGCCTCCTACATAACCTCACTACTGCTTATCTTACAAAAGACTTTCGAAAATGTTTTTTTAATATTTATTTAAAAACAAATAAGTTTATTTTTAGAGGAGATTTCCTGCCAAATTTGGCCATAACTCCACGACCAGCTGATTTTTTTAAATAAGTGGCAGCCCTACATATCCGGTCGGACAGGTTGCAGCACGGTCCTTGACCGGGCGCAGTCTCAGCCGCGTCAGGTGCGCAGGCGCACGTTACCTGCCTTCCATTCGCAACACGATTACGAACTTTTACTTTCTTGATCGTTGCGTCAGCGTTCCGTAATCGTTGATCTCTTTTTGTGTTGTGCTAGTGATGTGTGTTTCTTTTTTGTGTTAAAAAGTAAGTGGCAACCCTCGTTATTTTTTTTATTTACCTATTTTGTTTATTTTTCAGTGTCTGTCGCTAATAATTGTGATAGTCATAAGTCTTGCAAATTTTGTCCACTAGGTATCATGGTTTTTTTACGATTTGGCACATGAATATTAAGATCTGATGATAGAGCACGCATAACAGTAGTAGTTATTTTTTAAAGGCTTTGTAATAGTCGTAGTAAAGTTTAAAGTACAGTAGAAGTTTTAATTACGAGTCGTGCCCATTGATGTTAGAAAATAGGTACAGTTTAAAAGGTTTGTTGAAATTTGAAAATAGTTAATTCGCACTTTATTGAACGACGATCTAGAATCTTAGCAAAAAGGACAAATTTGCAATGAATTCACTTGTATGGTATCAAGGCATCAATACATTGCATCCACACGAATCGCGCGATTTTAACTCGCGCGTGACCTATTAAATCGCAAATGGCAAACACACAAAAGTGTGAGACCACATCCCGTAATAATGGCAATTAAAAGCTATATAATATGTATCTAAATAAGTATAAAAAAATCCTAGACGACGTTTTTGGTAGGCACGTTATAGTATAAACGGTATAGGTATATTTTATTTATTATGTTTCTCTACCCACGTAGATAGTTTTTTTTATATAATATCACGTAACCGCACAGGTGACAGAGCTTTGAAGGTTATATTCGCATTATATTATGAGAAAACCGGTTTTATCTACCAAAAACAATAGGTATAAACATCGTTAGTTAACAAAGTCTCTAAGTAATGTAACGTCGCAATTAAAATGTTGCATCTTGGTAATGAATGGAATTGTTATGAATTATGTAATACAATAAGTATTTAGTGATTTAGGTTTTCCTGGAATTAAAAATCTATTAAAGTGGTTTAACCTAACCACTTTTAATTTTAAGAAACTAATCTAAAAAGAAATGAAATAAAATTCGCAAAGGATATAGATTAAAGAAAATAAATAGTTAATTAAAGAAGTTGTAGACAGTTAATTTTTAAATTTCGATATTTTGTTTTTAACTTCAATCTCGACTAACTGTGCGCCCATGGATAGTATAGATTTATAATTTTTTAGTACATACCTACTTATTATAGGGGCCTCAGATTTTGGAATGATTGAAAATAGTAAAATAGGTAGTGCTTATTTAAAAGGGTATACAAGTTTGCTAGTTGCTGCAAAAAAATAAAGGAATTGAAGAGAAATTGATAAGCTTTTGGAGAAGGCCACTTACACATTTCCTATTTAACAAAAAAACATCCTCCATTTTATTATGAACGATGATAAACGGCTAAATTTATGTCAAAGCGACTTGTCGCTTTCAAGTCGTTCGCAGTCTCATGGAAAAAAAATTACGACAGCAACATGACAGCAATGCCAAAACAATTCGGGTACAGAATCCACATCCTGAGCTATTTCCCCTATTAATAGATGTAGAGATACATAATCACTACATAGTAGGTATAAAATAAAGTTGCTTCCCGCGGCTGTCTGTCTCTATGTAGGTGCTTATATCCTTAAAACCACGCAACGGATTTTGATGCGGTTTTTATTAATGGATAGAGTGATTCAAGATGAAGGTTTATATGAAAAGAACACTGATAATTTTCTATTAAGCGCTACGAAGTGCGCGCGGATGCACTAGTATAGTATATTATGTAAATATACTGAGCGTTGCTAGTGTATCGGAATGATAATGAGCTATAAATGATGCTCTCATTTCCCCAACACACTCATTGAGAGAAAGTTCATTTGGCTGCAAACAAATAATTAAAAACCGGTTGATCGATTTCGTATTGCATGCCAAGGTCACAAAATGACGAGGACAGTTCTCGACGTTAGAGTCATTGGGTCGGATGTCTGATTTTTCGGCTATAGATTTCGGACCATATAGGTCAAACCACAGATCAGAAGAATACTAGGTCAAAGATAAGGTCCGATATCAATTGTTGAAGGAATCGGATATCCAACCTTATGGCTCTAACGTCGAACAGTTAATGAGTACGTTTGTACAAAATCGCGACCGGTGGTAGTAGACCAAACCTAGAAGGTGGATAAATCCATCCTTGACTTCCGTTAGCATCGAGGCCTGAACTAATGACCACTTGGCGATATGGTTTTGTCAAATTGCTATTGCTTCAAAATGTCTATGAAACTTGACAGTAAATAAAATAAACTAAATCATCAACATCAGCCCATGTTCGTCCACACATAGGCCTTCCCCCATGGCACGCCACTCAACTCTGTCCTCCGTCTTTCTTCTCCACCCACCCCCAGCGATTCTCCGGATATCATCGCCCCATCTCGCCCATGGGCGCCCTACACTACGTTTACCGAGACGTGGTCTCCACTCGAGAACTCGTCTGCCCCAATGGTTATCGGTTCTACGGCAAATGTGACCAGCCCATTGCCACTTCAGTTTGCTAATCCTTTCTGCTATGTCGGTGACACTGGTTCTCTGTCGGAAATAAACGACACAATCATATAAACTAACAAAGGTGGGTACTTAAACTCACGAGGTCAGACAGAATATGATATGCGAATAAAGAAAATACGTGTTATCATTTAAATCTGTATTAATTATTATTATCTAGAAATAAGATACATATAATGAGGTCGTATTTGATGCGATAAGATAGATACATAATAATCATTGTTTCAACATTATAATAAACTAACACGGGAATACATTTACCTAGAAAAAGGTATCTTTTCAAACTATTGTGATGTAGGCAGATAGTGCGCTTAAAAGAATCGAAAAAATTCCTTCATTATTCGCGCTTCAGAACTATTTAATAACATTATGAAAACAGACCTTTATAGTGATATTGATCTTTTTACTAGTAGTTAGTAAATTACTTGCTAAAAAACTGTGTACTCTAAAACAAACCTTGTAGCACTCAAATGTTTGATTATGTTTGTACGTACTACAACAATTCTGTATACCTATTTAAAATGATAACATCTCATAAATTTTTACCTATATTCATAGCACTATTTGCATATATGTTATCACTTTGTTTCTATATGTGGAAGCTTGTCATTGGCTCTTCGTTTCCATTTTTTGTTGCTATTAGAACATATTATAGCTGTAAGCCTCCCAAATATGTAAAAATAAAATAAATAAATAAAAGAAACTGAAGCCATGTAGCAGCTGCACTAAAGAATACGTTTTTTCGAAAATTGCAGAGCCAATGCCTAAGTCCTTAGTATAATGGTGCCTTTGTACTACTTGTATTGACTACTTTTGTAATTAGGCGCCGGGCTTTTCTGAAGGAGTATGTTACGAAGTATGGTAAAATAATATAAGTAGGTTTATTGAGCCGTTTATGTCCCCCTGCTGAGTAAAAACATTACTTTCCATTGCATTACTTTACATTTCAGTCCTGTTTAGATTTTGCTGCACTTTAGTATTAAACTTAACTAGCCTTCAGTTTCGATGTGAGGTGTCCGCAGTAATTATTATAACAGTCCTACGTGATTAAGTACATGAATACCTAGAGCCTAGGTAATTATTTGTTTTGCGATACAAATCATATCTATCGTAGAAAATTATGTTTAACTATTGTGTTTATGTCTGTCATAATATTATGTATTTTATATGGGGAATTTTATGATTTTGATAAAAAATCATAGCCAATGTTATTATTTTATCTATGCGAATTGTTAAAGTATGTAATTATACAAGGTTGTTATACATATAGTACAGAGGGGTTTTCCGCTACTCGTATGTAATGTAGATAGGATTGTTTAAAAATTAAATCCTAAGGCATTTGAAGGCGCGTAAATGCGTACATGCAAACAAAAGATATAGCTAATTAATATCATCTTAATTACAACTGTGTCATAACGCCTGTGTTCCGACATGATGTTCGGTAAAGCCAGGGAGAGATTTGTCCCGCCTTCTAGGTTTTGCCTGCTACCATCTACGGCCGCATCGTCGCTTAAGATCAGGCGAGATAAAAAATCAAAGGCTAACCTATAACGAATAAAAAAAATGTATAAAGATAGCTTAGACTCTGGAATAACACATAGGCTACTTGTACAGCGGGTAAAACAGCTGGGCGCAGCTTGAACTAAATAAATATCTCGTCATTATATTGTGGCATAGAGTTAATAAAATGCATAGAGTAGACAGGAGCATGCATATTTCATAGCAGAGACGCGGCGCGTAATACGAGCAAGCTAATAAGAAAGGTGAGAGGTGCTGGGTTCTAAAACTAATTTTATGCACGGATTTTTGTGTCATCTAGCTTTTATTCAGCATTGGCAATTCCAATTTTATTTCTATGTAAACAGGTCTCTATTACATTGTTGTTTTCTATATACCTGTAGTATCTCTACTCCAGTTCCAAGCAAGCAAGCAAGGCTTACAAAAATTGTAAGCCTTGCTAGCTTGCGAATTAATCCTTTTATCTTACTCAATAATTATTAGCATAATAATTGTTATCTTACTAATATTACAAACGTGAAAGTTTGTAAGAATGTATGGATGTCTGGATGATACTCTTTGCTCTTTCACGCCTAAACGGGTGAACAGATTAAATTAAAATTTGGTATAGAGATAGCTTAGACCCTGGAATAACACATAGGCTACATCGGGTAAAACCGCTGGGCGCAGCTAGTATCTCATACATAAAAGAAAATCTATTGTAATTCAGCTCGTCAAAGATCACATAACCCTATAATCTAAAGCAGAAGGCACACAGTTGACGAGATACTCACAGCGTCGGAAAATTATATTTTCACCGCTAGGGTTAGGTACCTAGTATCGAGTTACTCATCTATGTAATTAGCTGCCACTTAGTCTTTGACGGGTAACGGGAGGGCAGGCAGATGACATGACTGTTACTGAAAACTGTAAGTTATTGTAATAGTAATTTTTAAATCATCATTAAACGTAAATTACGCAGTTCCCAACGAATTAATAATAAGTCGGGGAAAGTAACTGCGATCCATATAAGACATATAAGAAATGTTGCCGGAGAAGGTGGTAGCTTAAAATGTTATAATTTCGGGCTTCAGTCTGTTTTTTACCTTTCAAGTGAAAACGTCAAATCTGTGTGAGAATATTTTCGTTTTATGTCTTATTGATCATACCAGGATGTGTTATGATATGGTGCAGGAGCCACACATAACTGAAGTGTGTTAAGGGATCACTTTTTGCTGTTAAATAAGCGCAAAAATATGAAAATTGAAAATATAATATTGTTACATAAATGTTCAAAAACTTCATTAACCCTTAAAACTTGTCAAAATGGATAATTGTCAAAATCAAAATGGAGTGTTGACAAATTCAGAGCATGCGTACTACAGTTCCCAATGAAAATGCCGCACAATTTATTTTTTAACGAATCAAGACCATATTTTGATAAGATTCGTTTTTTAAATTTAAGTCACGTGATTTCTCGATGAGCCACTTTTTCGGCGGAATTTGTTAGCAATTACATACACCTGGCAGTTCCTTTAAGATAAAAGATAAACAAGCGCCATCATCTACTGTTTATGGTGCAGCATTATATGTATTAATTTTTAAGTTTTTTTGTACACGTATGTGTATGTGTTTGCTACCCCTTTACGCCTAAACGGCTGAACTGATTTAGCTGAAATTTGGTCTATATGTAGGTAGTTTTGACCCAGGAAAAATAAAGGGTGATTTTTCAATGGATACATCTAGTTTTTAATGAAAACAGTCTGTTGCAGATTCAATTATGCCTATTCCATTTCAAATGAAGCGTGCCTGGGAACTACGTTTCTAATCCGGGGAACCCAGCTAGATTTGCTAATCTAATCGATCAACTGTCCCACTACGAATACAAAGCCTAACATGTTGCGACTTCACCACGTGAAGTTCTAATAAATGTAGATTTTTAACTAGTTTAGGAAGTCGGGATAAATATTAATTACTTGTACCTACCTAAGAAATATTTGTAGAGTAACTTGACTTTTATATAGGTATTTATTGCTTTTATTTACTTTTTTGTTTGCTACTAGGTCGTGGACGTTTGTAAGAGCACAATGACATTTGGAGTAGCTACAAATTGTATGCAATGACAGCGCCAGTAACAAGATTAGCGCAGAGTGGCGTTGATAATAATATGTCAGATTACTCTTGACAGTGGGACGGGAGTTGCTACTCTTATGTCAATGTCAGAGTGTGCTCGGGCCGTAGAGAGTCTAGGAAATGACTGAAAATATGCGTCAATACATTGAAACTATATAACTTCAATAGAGATGAACGGTGTGTTACCACCGAATGTAAAGGTACACCTATAAAGCTATAATACATGTGACCTCATTCCCATGCAGTATTGTCGCATTGTAGCCGGCTCCATAGCTTACATGGGAACTGCAGTTTCTCTAGCGATGATGTTTCTCTAATATCTTCGTGGAAATTGCTATTATGGAGAGATATGATGGCTCTCTCCCCCTCTCTCTGTTCCCGAGACGCTGGAGACCGTGACAGGTGGACGCGCATCGCGAGGGCTGTTTTAGCCAATAATGAAAATGCAGCATCATCAACCTCGACCACTCTGCCAAGAGTGAACGACTAAGGAGGGGATGATGACTCTATTCAAGAGTACAATTTTTTTTTAAATTATTAATTTTATACACTAGTGACTGGTGGCTATTGATTGGTAGTATAGGCTTCGGCCGTAGCTAGTCATCGCCCACTGGACAAAACCGTGTGACGTTCAGTAAAGAGATTTATTCCGCCTTTTAGGTTTATTCTACTACCATCTATCGCCGCGTCGTTGCTTAACATCACTCAAGATCGTGGTCAAAAGCTAACCTATAATGGTTTTTTTTATTAGGTATGAAAAAAAAGCCAAGCGTTAATCGGGCAAAATAATAGAATAATTTTTTATATTTTACTTGTACATCACTAAATAAAATAAATATCTTTATTGGACATAAATTTGTTATTTTCATTGGTGACTCCATAGGCTCCTGAACTAGTTAAGTACTGTGTGTCGTCATTACTAAAATTATATTGTTTATTCTTTAGAAACCAGCAATGTCGCAGGGGCTGGGCTGTGATAACAAGGCGTTCGAGGGCGCTGACGACGGCTTCCAGACCATCGACCTCCGGACGGTGAGGCGGAAGGAACCTAATGGCACATACGTCACTACTAGGGTAAGCTATTACCTTAGCTTCTTATTTTTATGCATTTACTAGATACGCCCAGCGGTTTTACCTGTGTACTGTAAACCTAAATGTTATGTAGTTTATGTGTCATTCCAGCTATCTCTATACCAAATTTCAGCTCAATCGGTCCAACCGTGTTGGCGTGAAGAAGTAACAAACATACACACTCACTCAGAAAACTTTCACATGTCACAGGCTTCCCTGAACAATATGCCGAAACAGGGTCACAATGACCGCTTGGTGACAGTTTTGTCCAGTGGGTGGTAAGTGGTAACTCACCACGGCTGAACCACCAATATAGAGTAGTATTTTTATTGTAGAAAAAATATTGTCACATATTATTACAAAACTGTACGAGCGTTCAAAGCGAACGTCTTAACACGTAAAGTGAGCGCACCTCCTTTCTCGATTTCCCTCCAAAGGCCATAAATATGGCGCGAATTTAATTTTGTTCCAAATTCAAATTAAAGTCACGTCAAGTTGGCAGCACGTGCGCAGTACTACGTGCGGAATACAGATTAAAAATAAGAGTATCCCTCCTTGGGAAATGGAGCTCGAAGAATTAGGTAATCGCTAATGAACACGAATTCAATTTATCCTGCCTTACTTCCTGATAAGTGGGTCCTGTTTGAACTTGGACCTTTTTAAAGACAAAGTGCAAAAAGAAATAAACCTTTGTTGGAACGAGGCTCACGTATTTTGGGTAATTCGTGAACAGTCCTGTTAGATTTTATACTATACACCGTCCCTATATTATGTTAATAGTTAATACCTGTACAAATAAAGACGTAAAATTTCAAGGGAACTAAAAAATCGATATTCCATTTTCAGGTAAAATTGAGGAGGTCTTTGCCCAGCAGCGGGACAGCATAGACTAATTTTAAAAAAATCTGGTTTTCGTTATTTTTATAGGTATCAAACTTAACAATGACTTTATAATTAGTTCACATCCCAAGCAGCTTAAAAGTATTTAAGTTTCCTCGAAAACTACTAGATATTATAACATCGTATACATTTAGCTGTATTTAATTCCTTGTTAACTACAAGCTATATTAAACAAGCCGTACATTAGCTGTTTACTGTTTACGTCTCTTTGTATAGGTACTTCAAGCTGTTTAATATGCGCCTATTATAATACACCTTCTTTTTTTAAATTGTCTAGTCCTGTAGGCTGTAATATCATACCCAGCATCCCTATATTGGAATATGATACAGGAAGGCAGTCACTGCCCTCAGTTACCCGCGAGATCTCGCGCCGGTCGGAGGTGTTTGGTTGTCTTTTGTTCATCGAACGCGCGAAACTTTTACGACATCGCATCGCGATCTTTTTAGAAATATGTTTTGAATTTGAAGCGATAGGTGATCAACATGAGCGAATGCCCTAAAATGGTAGGTGATAACTGCTTTTAGTAAAATTATTTATTTATAAAGTAGTTTTTTAAAATACTTTTATATTTTCGTAATTTACCTCTACAGTGAAAGCTTCGGAGAATTATTTTATGCACGGTTTAATATTTTCTCTTTCATTAATATTAAAAAAACGCATATTTTACCACTTTCCCCGAAGGTTTTGCTTATATGCATAAAAATAGGTGTAATCTTAATTTAAAATATAAAATCAGTCTACTAATATGATATGTTTGGCTAGAGTCATAGTATGACGTTTTTTCCGCCTACCCGCGTTTACTGGTCTACGCTACATTATCTATTTGGTTTCTTGTGTAATTTAAATAATTTGTAAGCACTTTGCGTGTGCCGAACGGAGTCTATTTGCTATTTTTATGACCATTTATCTCATATTACTTTACTAAGGATGCAATAGATAATATTGTATAGATTCATGGGCGGATCCAGGATTTATTTCTGGGGTTGCAAGGTGCAGACGGGCAAAAATATTATAATTAACTCGCTCTGAACAGTTAGAAAATTCAAATATCCATAATAATAAGTCCGCAAGCTGCTTGCTGCGGGCGCCGAAAAGAAAAATATAATCTTGACCATGATGTTGGGTCCATGTGGCAAAATTTATAATTCGTTTATTTTTATTGCAAATTACTCTACTGATGATGCAATAGAGAATTGTAATTTATTTATGGATTTCTTTAACTAATAAATACATTATTTTTTCATCACGATTCCACAACTGTTTATGGCACAATTGTTGTTTATCAACAACCATGCAATAATTCACTGAAAACATTGTATATCGATTTATCAGTAAAAATGAACCACATCGAGTCGTGGTCACGTGATCGGATCACGGAACCGATGCCCTTCACCTTGGTCTTATCATAATAATATTATAGCTATACGATGTTGTGGATATTGCATTGATACAACATCATTATGTGGATTTTATGCAGTCTAAGATATTGACACAGTCACAAATGATAGATAAAGTCTAGTTTCCTTTTTTTTATATACAACGAAGTAAGAAGACGAGCAAGACGCTCTCCTGATTACCATCAGGAGAGATAACGCTGCCCATAATTAGTACAGTGCTACCCAGTGAATTTTACAAAGATTAAATTCTGAGTGCACTGCACCAACGCTTCTTACTTTTTTTTAATAAATAAAAATGTTAAGACTCTTCAGTCCAGTAATTTCACTAGCTACAGTGCCCTTCTGCACAAACATTACTGTGCTTGTGTAGAAGGGCACTGGCAAGGGTGAGGTTTTGTAGCGTCCGTGGCCCAGTGGCCGGAGGTCCTGGGTTCAAATTTCAGTGTGGCAAAGATTTTCGCCTGGACGCTACCGTGTTTCGGAAGGCACGTAAAACTGTGGGTCCCGGTTGTTTCCTATAATATATGTAAGAGGCAGTCGTTAGGTCATGTTGCAGGCCCTGTAGTAATCTCGGCGACTTGAAACTGCAACATATAGGTTCGCCACACAACCTATAAATTGTGATTTGACTCTGACAGTGTAAGTAGGGAAACCTGTTCTGTTGGAGTATAAACCCCAATTATTATTATTATTTTATTCGGTAAACATCACTGCTCAGGCGGTAGAATTACTGGCACTGTTGGGGTACCCACCTAGTCGACCTCCTGCAAAAGAAATCTACCCCCTGTAAAAAAACCTGAGCGACATTCGCTATCGCCTGCATTAGCGAAACAAAACTCCATAGAAATATACCCAGCGCGATATTTTTCGCCAACCAGAGCGGTAGCGAATATTACCCAGGTATAAACAGGCCTTTATCATTTAAAAATCAATCATCATTTGTATTTCGTCAACTTACGATGTGGTATCTCAACTCAAAAAGCTTAATTTTACAAATACAACTTGGGGCTTTCTCGGGTCCTAACTCTTTGAGTCACATTGTCATTGTAAAGTGGGAATATTTTATAGACTTCCTATGTGATCCCTATTAAAACTCTACATAATAATAAGATTTCGTTGAATTATATTATGTGTATAAGAAGTAGGTACTATATATAAGTTCCTGAATTACATTACCTTGGGTCTTTGCGTGTCTCGTAATGTGAGACCTAAAAATACAGGATCTTGACCTTTGAGTTTGTATCGAGATTTTCCAAAGTTTTCTTTGTTTATTTCTTTTGTTGGATTTAACACGCCAACGTTACATTACTAAAATAACCCAATAAATGGGTGCTGGTTCTGGGTGACAGAATTTAATGTTTCCCTCAATTCCAGGCAGGGGATTGACTTATAATTTACCCTGGTGGCAATGATATTATATGCCGTCAATATAGAGGGAAATATGTTGTTTTAGACATACGTATAAGTATTATTGCCATCCAACGTGGCAATGCTGCCAGCATTCTGGCTACGCTGTCGTCTGACAGTGTTTTGGGGCGTTTTGATTTTTTTGTGTTAATACAATAGTGTTCTTTAACTGTTCTGGCATAATATCTCGTGTAGCTGTAGTATAATAATCTTTCCTTGTTTTTTCTAAACCTTTATCTATATTTTGGACTTATTTGATCTGGAAATTCAAAATAATTTCAATCAATTGCATCTCCACAAATAATATAGATCTGTTTGACGGGTTACATATACTAATACTTATTAATTTTAAGTTTTAGACAAATTAGATCCAATTTGATTATTTTATTCGTATTTTGAATTTATATTTGAAACTTTTTTTGACAATACGTATGCCCTAGAAATTTAAATATTTTGCACGACATATTGTCAGATACAGTAGAACTACATCTTTATTTATTGAACGACAATCTTTAAGAACTATTTTTAGTAGCTGGTTTTATGCAAATAAATTATTATTTATTTACTTATAGGTACTACATAAGTTGACTTTAAGTATTCCTACTTCTTTTTGTGACGTCCTATTACTCTCATA
This sequence comes from Hemithea aestivaria, assembly GCA_947507615.1. Lineage (NCBI taxonomy): Eukaryota > Metazoa > Arthropoda > Insecta > Lepidoptera > Geometridae > Hemithea > Hemithea aestivaria. The sequence continues at coordinate 18,948,503 of OX382324.1, read as the reverse complement.
TTTGCCTACCAGGCTACCACCAACTGATCGTATTATAAAGCCGAAACGCCAACAAAGAGCAGGATATCAGCTCTTACCATTGTATGACCATCATATGACCATTGTATGGCGTGTATGGCTTAATGGATGTCGCATGGACGTGCTACACTCAATACAGAACTGATTTGACCCTTGATGAATAAATGGGGTTTGGTAGCTATGGGGACACGTGTGGTCTTTGAACATTTAGGGTTTCATTGTTTTGAATAGGTTTAATAAGAAGTAGATTCGCACGTGGGCGTAAGTTTATTTGCGAGTCCCAAATTTTTGGAACTCTAGCTCTGCAATAACTACAAAATTTTAAAGTAACAAAATCCTTTTTTAGCAGATCTCTTATTCTTATTAAACATATCTGTGTTATTAATTTTATATCCTAATCCATTCAGTAGTTTGAGTTGTTTGATAAAGCAGTGCGTCACACTTTCCTTTACTTACAAGAAGTGTTTTTATTTTTTACTCTGCATGACTACGGAAGAAGTCAATCAAGAACTAAAAAGTTGATAAGTTCGACGACATTAAAGTTAATTATATGGTAAACTATAGATAATTTAGTGAATCGTGGGCTTAGTGGGTCAACCACGCCACGGCTATTGGACTGTTTGAATCAATAATACACACTGTTTCGATCAGGATTGACAAAAATAGAAGAAATTTGGGCCAGTTCTAAATTGCACGTCTTACTCCTTAATATTAGAATATTTTGTTGGGCGAAAAAGTGTAATTAAAAACTAAGTATAAATTAACGCACTTTTTTAAATGAAAATTTGCACTGCAAGCAAATATTTGAACGAGGTGAAGTTAGTAATGCCAAATCTTACTAATATTATAAAACGTTAAAGTTTGTAAGAATGTATATGGATGTCTGGATGTATGTTTGTTACTCTCACGCCTAAACGGGTGGACCGATTGAGCCGAAATTTGGTATAGAGATAGCTTAGACCCTGGAATAACACATAGGCAACCAACGCATAAAACCCCTGGGCGCAGCTAGTTAAAATATAAACGATCTTTGCCTCAATAGGTAGGTAATATCAATTGTATTTAGTAAGGACATTATTTTCCTTTTTGGTCTTTAAGTAATCCTAACATCTAAATGTTTATATTTCACAGCGTTTTAAAAACTATAGAATCCTAGAATTCTTCACATGATACATCATAATATTATTTGTTTTTTCTCCGACTGAATTCCTTGAGTCACATCCGCCATACAAAATTATAAGGAGTAGTATGATTCAGGAATCTCTCCAGAAACGCCCACGTGGGTTATCTTCCTATCATGCTTAATGTGGCTTTAAATCTTCAATATTGGGACAATTGATTAATCGCTACTTTAGTACCAATTCTGTAAGTTGGTAAATACAAGTACAGTAATAAAAATAAGTATCTCAACATTAAGTAGGTTTCTTAATGCAGGAAATCTATAATTTGTGATGATAGCGGACAAGCGCCATATTCTTACTCCTACTTGTGTTACGACCTACGTGTTTATGAATTTGCGGCAAATTCGGCTTTTCTGTACAAGGTTGTTAGACCTTGGTCTTAGGTCGAAATACAAGGCGCCCCGCCCATATACCTAGATTCTCGTACATACGAGTATAAGCATCTTGCAAAATTTCTATTCAACCGCGATCTATTTTAATTAAACTAACTATATGGCGCAGCGACCCAAACTGAGTCTTGGCCTCCGACACAAGAAGACGCCGCTCCTGCCTGTCCTGCGCTGTCCCTTCCAAGACTGGGCTTAGAGTGCTCTCAGGTCCTTCAGCACTTTATCTTTCCAGCGCGATCTATTTTATAAAAATGAATTCACAATTAAGAAGATCTACAAATTAAACACATAATATATATTTTAAGAAAATCTCTATAAAGTTTCTTGTCCGCTCTTCTTATAGAGATGTTTTCCGAATAGACGGTAGAGTCTTAAAATAGAACAAATTAAATTACTTTGTAAAAAAACTAGTTTTCTAGAATATCATACTATGCTCATTACATGCTAAAAACATATAAAGGTAGTTTTGTGGGTTTCGAAAAGGGGATCATTGGAAGATAATAAGTAATTATACTAGTTTTTGACACAGCCTTAAATGTTAAATTTCACATTAAAACAATTATGATTGTTTCCAGACGGAACCCGAGGCAGATTCCTCGTCTCAGCACAGCGAGGGGCGCAGCCTGCGATGTGGCTGGGGTATGTTCAGGCCACAGTGTCTCCAGCGGTTCCGGACCGCCAAGTGGGCGCTGTTCTGCTTATGCTGGGCGGGGGCTATCCAGGGTGAGTTGACTACTGACTATAATTAATTTTACCATTTATGGTTTTAGCGGTGTGTGTAAATTAAAAAAAAAGTAAATTCTACAAATTTATATTACTTACTACAGAAATAAGGCGTTCCTTTTAAAATAAATAAATAGGCCAAGCGCGAGTCGGGCCACGCACAATGTAGGGTTCCGTAGTTCTAGTAGATTGAATACACTGCACAACAGCATTTTGGATGATTTTTGACGACGATTTCAAATTTGTGACTGAAATTTCTGTACCAGCTCTAGTTAAAAAGATATGACACATATTATGTTGTTTTCGTAATAAAACGCTATAAATGTAGAGATCATCATCATCATCATCTCAGCCGTAAGACGTCCACTGCTGAACATAGGCCTCCCCTTTGGACTTCCATATGTACCGGTTGGAAGCGACCTGCATCCAGCGTCTTCCGGCGACCGACATAAGGTCGTCTGTCCACCTTGTGGGTGGTCAATGTAGAGATGATCCTAATTAATTTAAGTTTAAGTTGAAAAACTCTTTATGTTATTTGATTTTCTTGCTGAAACTGAAGGCAGAGCTATTCTAAATGCTATTCTTATTCTAAGGGCTATTCTAAATGCTCTAACAATATTCAGCCATCATATGTGCGTTCCAGAAGCCTTGATAGCGTTACTTCATCGAACAAAAGTTCGGGTGGAATTGCTTGCCCAATTCTTCACTTAGTACCCCAAGATTGTCATGAATATAGTCTAGGTGGTCGTGGAGAGAGTGTAACTTGATGGTTATGTCACATTCGAGCCTTTGAAAGTCACGCATTAGTTTTTGGACGTGTTGAGAAAAGTCCAAATAATTCTTACTTTACAAAAAAAAAATATAACCACCATTGGCCTAAAACAAAGTAAACCATTTTTAAATGAACACATTATGAGCCAGTTATGTTCCGCATACTTAATTTTTAATAAAATCAAAACAATCGACGACCTCTGTGGTGCGGTGGGCTAATACCCGCTTGCAACGCAGAAGGTTGCGGGTTCGATTCCCGCACGAGGCAAGTATTTGTGTGATCACATTTGTTTCTGGTCTGGGTGGTTTTCAATATCTATTATAAGTATGTATTTACAAAAGAAAAAGTATATAAGTATTATATCCGTTATCCTAATCACCATAATACAAGCATTAAGTTGCTTAGTATGGGGTTAGGTGGCGCTGTGTGAATTGTCCTGAAATATTTATTTATTTATTTTATTTTATAGTTTTATGTTTACACTAAGCAAAAATAAGTCATCGTGATGGTTCTCGAGTCCTTTCCACATTATAGCGGTTTCGTACCAAAATCTATTTATTTTCTAATTTGTCCACAAACGTAGATACTCAACACACGTTTTGCATAACTTTTGGGGAATCCAAGGCTTGTCGTTAATTTCCAGGGAGTATCCAAAGTAATTTTTGTAAGCCTAAATTATGAACGTTGTCACATTCAAACGGAATTCTTTGAGCATAATATTCTCCGCAAATTAAAAAAAATATATCCGGATCATTCACACAAGTAGCCTTGACCATGCTATATCAAATTATAATAAAAAAACTTAAGTTAGAAATTATGAGCTAAGTAACACTGTAATATGGTGATTTATTTGTGATAGCTATAACTCGTAAACAATACAACCATGAATCAATTCGCTTGCGCGATCTAATTTTACTACTAGCGCCATCTAGTTATGCATTAATAAACTATAGGCTAGGTTAGCTTTAGGTATTCTTATTTTGCTGATTTTACCGAAACTAATAATTTTATCTTAACCGCTATAGTTTTCCTGGAAAGTTCATGGTTGAAAGCATATCTCTGATTTTTTTCAGAATTTTAAAGCTAGTAGTTCAGATTTTAGAGGGAGGGGGACGCTCAATTTTTTTTTTAAAACTTGAATATCTTTCAAACAGAACATGAAATCGAAAAAGTTTCTTAGCAAACCGTCCTTCATTTTAAAATACCTATTCAACGATACCCCACACGATGGTATCAGCCAGAAAAAAAAAAATCATCCCCATCTTACGTGTACGGGAGGTAGCCTAAATTAATTAATTAAAAATTATTTTTTGTCACCGTTCTCTTACCCTTATTATTACTTACCTGTATACAAAATTACACTTTTCTAGGACTTATAGTTTCTCCGCAATGCCGCGGACAGACAGACGGACGGACGGACGGACGGACAAAGCGAAACTATAAGGGTTCCTTGTTGACTACGGAACCCTAAAAAACAGGTAACTTATAATTTTTTTGCAAATTTATATTTCCGAGTTCCTCATAATGTGCGAGCGAAAGTATTGTGCGAGTGAAGAGTTTTTTAACCCTCAGATAAAAATAATATGACCAAGAATAACTTACCTCTACTTATTTTTATTTAAAAATTTTACTACAAATTAAAATTGTAGTAGCCGTTTGGAACAAAACAATTTGCCCCAGATTGAGAATAATCTAGGAAGTAATTATGCAGATGCGTAGAAAGTATACAATAATGGCGGGATGCAGATCGGCGCACTTTCCACCTCAATTGGTTCACATGAAACATGCGCCTGCGCAGCCGTGGATAATTGATTGCCATTTTGTTAGTTATCTTCCATTAAAAATCATTTATTTATGATCATTAAGCCGATGTCACACAGAGGCCGCAACAGGGCGGAGTTTTTGTAATATTCGAATTTGTACGCATAAAGTATGACATAGAGGTATGTCTGGTAACCAATTAACCAAGTGCGACCCATATTATTAATAAAAAAATAAAACCCCTTTTAGTATAAAAAAAAAAAACAGGACTGTGCAAATTGGACTAGCCCAACTAGGTATTGGACTAGGTTTTGTACAAAACTAGTTAAACGAGTAAAGGATCTTGACAGACAGACCGACAGACGGACAAACGAGTGATATTATAAGGCTACCTTTGTCCTTTAGAGGTACGAAACGCCAAAAAGACATGAAATCACCCATATTTCACACGTTTATTTAATTTTTTTGACTACCAAGAAAAACATGAAATTGAAATAAATCAACATGAAAACCCAAGTCATAATCTCATTAAGCTCGCCCACCGACTTTCCCCTGAACTCTCTGAACTCCATTACCTACCCCCGAACAGGAAGGGTTCATCTAATTATTTTATTATTTTTTAAATAACAACAGGGAGCAAATTTACACAGTCATCCGTTTGGAAAATTAAATTCGTTGGCAAACAACGGTTATTATGAAAAATATTTGTAAGTATTTGAAAAAAAATGTGTACCTACTGTCGTTATAAAACAATAATTTGAAAATAGTCACAGTCAAGAATTTTAATAGGCCGGCTCCACTTGCGACATAGGTACTCTGCGTCGCTGTGTCAAAATCTCAAACAAAATGTTAAAAAGAACTCTTGGAATCAGAACACTTGAAGAATTTGACACTACGCGCTAACATTTTCGCGAAGAGCACCGGCTTTAAAAGACAAACAAACAAAAACACGCCCTACGAAGAAAGCTATTTTTACTAAAAGTTCCTTCACATTTTTAATAGAAACTTATATTTTCCTTCCTGTGCAAGACACCGCAAGATTAGGCGACCAGTCCATTCGCCCAAGATTTCATATCTCTAATATTCAATTGACTTTTCAAGTAAACTGGTGCCACTAGAGATGTGCCAAGACGATTTAGTCCCGTTTCGTAGGGATGAGTCGCGCTATCGCGATCCAAGTTCCCGCGGGAAATTACGCGCAGGACACCGAGTTGGCTGTCCGCACTCCGCACTATATTTTAGTGGTTTCTACTTGTAATGGAAATGTTTATCTTGAAGATTCACTGGCTATATATTTCCTTGTAACATTTAAAAAACTGTTTGCTGAATACTTTTGAGAAATGTTTGCTATTTTTCTAAACAATGAATAGATTTAAAATGAATAGATTTTTCCTGCGTTTGGTAAAATAGTACCAACTTATAATGGTCTCTCCCCTTTCTAGATATTTATAAGCTACCTGGACTTCAATTAGTAATAGGTGCTTAAAACTCTGCCTATATAAACCAAATAGAACGTGTTTTATTGAGACTACGTATCTATTCCAACAAACAAAACAACATAATAATATTAATCATGTTACTCATTTCCGTAAGCGATGATTCGATGCGACTACACCGAAAAATTAAAACTACAAAAATCAATCTGTTATTTTTTTTTCAAACATTCCAAAACTTCGCACAGTTTCTCCATTCAGCCGAAAAGTTGTAACCATCGCCCGCGGCGCTCATTACTGGGCGTAAAGGCGCTCACATCCGTTTTATAAACAAAGGTAGCCGTGGAACTGGTGGAACCCATTACGGTGTACCGTGCAGAAATGCGATACCGTCACTGATCATATAATAACATTAGATTGGTATTGGTATGACTAAGCGCCATACGTTTGTAAAAATGTACTGGGATGGCTTCCGTGGAAAACAAATGAAAACTGCTGTCATTTCAGTAAATTTTTTTGGACACCAGCGCTTGGGGCTTATCTTATATGGCAGAGGTGTATGTAGGCTAGGGTGTTACAAATAATACAAATACAATATTAAAAGTAGCCTTTCTTATATTCTAGCTAAATTTCAGCCCGATAACAAATAGGTACATACGTCTTCACATAAATACTATTAGCAAGATTGTATGTAAAAACTTTAAGCACGTGTTACATTTCGAAGCTAGTAGCCGTCACTCTCCCTTATACATTCTAAGGACTCTGCTATACAGTATAACATTATAGCCTGGGAGTGCTCTCTGGAGTTAGAGACAAGCTGGAAGAGATACTGCTTTTGGGTTGTTTTTAGTAAAATCATCTCACTCTGATACTGAAATATCATTTTCAGTATGTTAATAATTATAATTTTAACTATTCTCAAAGTTTATATTTATTAGGTCTCAAAGTTTATTTATATATTAATTGCTTAGCAAATTATTTATTAGTAGATTATGCTTGCGGCTTTATTGAAAAAAATATTAGGGGTAATGCTGCAGCTTACAAGCCAATTTATGCTTCGATCGCAGACTGACATATTCAATATTCATATCCCTAGGGATATAATCATATTAATAACGCCTTTAACGCAGGGGGCCAAGCCCCAGAAAAAGCCCAGAGAAGCATTGTAGAGTTACGAATTTTACACATATTTCATGGTCAAGATTATAATTTTTTCTCGGCGCTCGCAGTAAGCTCGCGCACTAATTATTATGGATATTTGAATGTTTTAACTGTCCAGAGCAAGCTATAAACACACACTTTTCGTAGTAAAAATTATAATATTTTTGCCCGTCTGCACTTGGCCCCCCCAGAAAAAAATCCTGGATCCGCCCTTGGATGTCTATATCAGAAATATCCTAGTAAAAATAAAAACTAACTGAAAAAAAATGTGCCATCCAGTAGCCAATATCCGGCGTAAAAGTTGGCTCCGTCATAAATCTGCATTAAGTTTTGCCGGACCGCGCGCGAGGAGTTATGGCTTCTAACAGGTGTACGGTGCCGCCTATGTTTTTAATAACGAAATATGCGCCGGTGATATATTTACCACTGTTATTTATGCTAATTTCATGGAAATGTAAGAAAATATGCCGCAAACGTAAGGAGTTAAACTGTTCAATGTTTCGTTTGTAATATTAATATTTTTTAGAAAAGTAGATGAACGAGACAGATTTGAAACTCACTTCATGACTAGCAATGGAGTTGGATCATTATAGTTATATCATCATCATTAACTTTCAATTTTCCCACTGTTACCAAGTTTTAGATATGTATAGGTCATATACAAGAGAGATATATACCGCGCTTAGGTCATTTTTTGTATGAAAACAAAGTCACCAAAACATGGTGGGGTGCGGGGGATGAGTGGCTAGATTTGATTGGCTCGTTCAAGGTGACGTCACAGTTACGCCACAGATTAGGTAATAGTTAGAGGCATAACATGACTTTCTAGTGATGTGGTAAAGTCGCTATATCGTATCGATAAGAAAATATAAGTTACTGTTATTCTTAAGTTTAATGAGAAAGTTCGTTGTATTGTATACGAGAGATATTTTAATATAACTTCAATTATTGTTTTATTATAGCTTAAATGTTTTCTCATCTCTATTACCTCCCAAAGTACCCGAATAAACATTTTATATGGTTTCACTAAAATATAAATAGGTCCATCGCTCGCATAAATTTTTTTGTCCTAATTTCAATAAATAATGCGTGCGAATACGCACCCTATAAGAATAAACAATAAATGTTAGATAGCGAATTATTTGTTTTTAAATTAGTGACAAATTTAACATTATGTATTTTAAAAGCTTCGTTACACTTCTCTTATTATAAGCTTCATAATAACCATTCATGAATTAAATACCAGTAACCCTGTATAATATTAAACCCCGATAATTGTGGTACCTTAATATACCTAATACCTACCTACTTCAAAAATTTCAATAACATTTTTGTCGATAAAATTTGTGGTGTAAATTTAAATTTGTGTCTTATCACTAGTTTATCCGGGCGTAAGAGAGAACGAGATAATGTTATACAAATTTACCAAGAAAGAATGAGACGAAAAGAAACTTGGCCATTTTTATATTGCATTTTATTTTAAACATTTTTAATGATTATTATCGGAATAATAACTTGCCTGTGTAATAAGATTTCGTGTTTTGCGTAACTGAATGTAGCGCTAGTCTTTCCGCGCCTTTTTATTGAACAATACGGCATTTTTATTAATTATTTTTCATTAAGTATGTGAATGTCACGCTGTCAATGTCGGCCGTGGAATGAACACAAAAAAGAGGCGGAGCTACGAGCTTATGTTGATTCAGGCATATGACTTGGCGACTGTTACCTCATTTTAGCTTCCATCTCTAGCTTTATGATCTGTGGTATAGGTATAAGAAGTACCTACACTGCTAATTTATATTTGATGAAATTAAATTTAAAATAAACAAAGGGTAGTCATGTTGCAGTAAATTTCAAGTACCTCAAAGAATTCCTGCGCTAAAAGAAAATAAATATATAATATTACTAGCTGCGCCCAGCGGTTTTACCCGCTTTACTGTAGCCTATGTGTTATTCCAGGGTCTAAGCTATCTCTTTATCAAATATCAGCTCCAGTGGCGGCGCTAGACCAAACGTGGGCGTCGGCGAAATTAGGTTCGCGAGGCCCCCTTTTTCGGCAAGCATTTTTTTCAAACTGAGAAGGGACACATTTAAGCCAATTCATACAATTTTGAATACTTTACACCTTTTTTACACTAAACGACGCGTTAGATTCATCTTTGTAAATTAACGGCATAAACTCACTTGTATTTACTTCATCTTCGTGCCTTACGCCTCACTCCGAGCGATGATATATTTTTTAAATTCTGTCTACACATGTGAGTATGAAAGGTATGCGTTTATCTCACTCCGAGTGGTAACAAAAGCATTATTATCTGTAGGAGCGCGAGCAGCTCGCTGCGAGCGCCGAGAAATCTAGCATTTTTCAGTACGAATGCTGAGCGTTTAGCTAGCTGCTCTGAGTGGCAAGGAAACTAAATATTATATTCTTATGTATAAAAGCGCGAGCAGCTCGCTGCGAGCGCCGAGAAAATTTTGAATTTTTCAGCACGAATAATGTGCGTTGAGCTTGCTCCGAGTGGCTAGGAAACTAAATATTCTTATCTATAAAAGTGCGAGCAGCTCGTTGCTAGCCCCGAGAAAAATTTGAATGTTTTAGTACGAATAATGTACGCTAAGCTTGCTCCGAGTGGCTAGGAAACTAAATATTCTTATCTATAAAAGTGCGAGCAGCTCGTTGATAGCCCCGAGGAAATTTTGAATTTTTCAGTACGAATAATGTGCTCTTAGCTTGCTCCGAGTGGCTAGGAATCTAAGGGCTTGTTCACGTTTGAACGCGCGGGCGCGGGCGCGGGCGCGACAGACTTTGCTTGCACCGCACGTGCGTTCGACGTGAACACTTTCATAGCACGTCGTATGTTTGATATTTCGCGCCCGCGCCCGCGCGTTCACGTAAACAAGCCCTAAATATTATATTCTTATTATAAAGCGCGAGCTGCTCGTTGCGAGCGCCGAGAAAATTTTGAATTTTTCAGTACGAATAATGTACGCTTAGCTTGGTCCGAGTGGCTAGGAATCTCAATATATTCTTATGTATAAAAGGGCGAGCAGCTCGTTGCGAGCGCCAAGAATATTTTGAATTTTTCTGCACGAATTATGTGCATTTGCTTGCTTCGAGTGGCAAGGAAATTGAATTAAAATTAAATATTCTATCTATAGTCGGGCCGGCCTAAAAGGCCACATTTGACAGATGTCAGTCATAGCAAACAAGTGTTGGGACATTGTTTATTTCGATTACAGGATATGAATCGATACGATCTTCAAACACGTTGGAATCGAATACAGTTTTATGAAAACATTCATAAAGTCTAATTAATTTTAATTCTAATAGGTTTTTTTTGTAAACATGTAATGGCGTCATGGGCTAGTTTTGCCAGAAACATCTCACGAGTTATAAAAAAACCTGTAATAAAAAAATATGTTTATTCTCTATACATTACACAATTTTATTTTAATTACATTATATTTTACAATAATATAATCACAATATTAACAACATATTTTATTTTAATCGCAATATAGTTATTTATTTATGATCAAATATTCAATCCAAGTTATAATTGCATTCGATTCTACATTTTAAATTTCGATTTCGCGATTTTATTGGGTAGCATCCTTATTGTTTTAAAAACAAAAACTGATTGACGTGACCTTGTATAGGGTGTCCTATTTATTCATCTAATGTTTTTAACCCCCAACGCAAGAAAGGTGGGGTGTTATAAGTTTGACGTGTTTGTTTGTCTGACTGTTTGTGTATCTGTCTGTGCCATCGTGCGTGCGTGCGTGCGTGCGTGCGTGCGTGCGTGTGTGTATGTTTGTTCCTTCTTTACGTTTCTTCTGGTAGAAATTTCAATTGTAGTTTTTGGTAGACTTTTTTATGGTAGAAAAATGCGTGAGCTAATGATGAAGGACATCGTAATTGTCCGAAACTCAGGATCAAGCCTAGCTCCGACCATTATTTCCGTGAGTTTTTAGTCGTTTTGTTTACATAGTAATATGGATTACTCTCACGTTAGTTTTCAAAAATGCACAGTAGAAAAATCTACTTAGTAGTTTTTGGTAGAATTTTTAATGATAGAAATATCTACCAAATGGTAGAAAATTAATAGTAGTTTTTGATAGATTTTTTATGGTAAAAAATCAACTAAATGATAAAAAAAGAATAGTAGATTTTGCTAGAAATTTCAATGGAAGTTTTTGGTAGAATAATTTAATGGTAGTTTTGGCAGAAATTATGATATAAGAATTTGGTAATAAGTTAAATGGTAGGCAAAAAATCTACCAAATGGTAGAAATTTTAATGGTAATGCGTAAATTGTTAATTGTAAATTCGAGTATAGTGTTCAGTGTTCAGCTAAGTGTTGTCATATTATTTATTGTTCAGCTAAGTGTTGACATATATTATTTACAGAAAAAAATAAGTAAAATTTTTAGATCACCCTGTAAAGGAATTTTGATGATGTGTCAAATGTGGCCTTTTAGGCCGGCCCGACTATAGTAAGAGCGCAAACAGAGAAAAGGTTGTATTTTTGAATGCGAAAGTTGTACGTTTAACTTGTTCTAAGAGTCACGAGATTACAATAATTTTGCAAGCAGTTAGCTGCGAGCGCCGAGAATATTTAAAAAAGAGTTTGCTAGCCGCTGATTTTGACAAGAAAAAAAATTAAGCCACATTAAATACCTACTTAATTTTCATGGCCCCCATGCCCGCGAGGCCCTGGATCAGCGCCTGATTTTAACATAGAGTTAGTAGTACCTTTATATAGTTCGAAAGGCTGTATGTCGCTGTTTTCGCGTTCCTGAAATATAAGTCCTACCTAAATCATTATAATACTTGTAAAGGTCTTCTTTTGATGCATTTTGCGAGGCCCCCTCAAGCGCGAGGCCGTCGGCGGTCGCCGACGTCGCTGACGCCTAGCGCCGCTACTGATCAGCTCAATCGGTCCCCACATTTAGACGTGAAAGAGTAACAAGCATACATCCAGACATCCTGACATCCATACATTCTTCCAAACTTTTACGTTAATATTAGTAAGATGTAGGAATAAAAAAATAAGAAGGGCGTAATCATACATAAAATCTATAGCAATCCCTTTTGACATAATATTTTTTATTTAAATTTATAGTAAAAGCTTCTGTTTTCACACTGACTGAAAACCGGAATTAAAAATCCATTTCCAATAATAGAGCTGCGCTTTAATATCCCAGTGCAGTATTTTTCATCATTAATTTAAAACGCGGCGGCACCGAGCGGGGTTGGAGTCAGCCGCTACAAATCATAGGCTTATAAAATTTAACGCGCTCTGCTGGCAATACCTGCCTACCGCCGACCGCCTGATGCCTACTCTATTGAACCGGAAGGAATGATGGAGTGTCCGGACATTTTTTAATCAATGTAATTTAAATTTGTATAAATTCACATGAATTAAAATATATGTATAATTAACCTGACTTCAATCTCACTTTGAATTATTTGCGAGAGCGAGGCGGACGTTTCAATTCGATATTTGAAAACTGCTTGAATAATATTAATAAAATTTAAATGGGTCTTGGGAAAAACTTTACAACAAAAAAGTGATTTCCCAATAATTATTTAAAATAATTGTGAATCTTAGTGGGAAATTACGCTTTATGACGTTTTTGGCTTTATGACGTAGAACAACTTCTACATAAAATAATTTCTTAGAAGGAGCAAAGTCACTGGCGTAAACTAAGAAGTAAAGTATATTTTAGTGAAGTGAAATATATATATTTTAATTTTACTAAACAAATAATAAATCAAACTGATGTTACAGACATTCATTAATTATAACCAAGTCATTCAGATAAGTTGTATCTCTTAGTATTTTAATTAATAATATAGATAATGTAAACATGATTCATTAATGAATAAATTATAATAATATTTTTATAGATTGTCGTTTTTACCATACCGTAGTTTTTGATAATATACTCGTTATTAAAATAATGTAAGTAATTGTGATGTATAGGCATACAGAAAAATTTCAATGCATTTTATAAGTGAACACATATTATTATTCATATTATACTCTTCTTAATGTAGTCAAATTCTATTTTAAGAAACAAAGTTTCATGAACCTACTAATCTTGCTATGTCGCAATGACATTAATTTTCCCTCCGGCCAAAATGTATCCGGCAAATTTTTATCAAATCACTTCGCATCCCTAACCAAAACAGATAGCCACGAGCGAGGCGGTGCGAGGGGGCGAATCACCATTCATTCTCTCATAACGAGATTATGGAATAAGCAGTTTATATTTTAATTTCTTACTTAATTGGTGTGTGGGATGCTAGAATTATGGAGATTAAGGAACTAACGACTAGAATGGTTGAGCTTCTAGTGATAATTATAATTATTGTCTCTATTAAAATGTGCGATATTGGATGCGTAGGTAGGTATCTAAAGACATTGTTCAGAAAAGATATGAATTCATCGCGAATTGATTCTCGCAAATTTACTCGCACTCGCATATTTTTTTTATTCTTTTGTACCATTATTGATGTGAATTTTTACTACACTATAAAAAATAATTTGCAAAACTCCACAAAAAAATCGTTTGCGCGACTTAGGACCCAGAAGGTAAATTTTGAATGTTTTTCACGATTTGGACACAGATTGATCGATTAAACTGAAATTTGGTATATGGTATGTACATCCCTCTAATAACACATATATATATTACCACACTTTAGGGGGTAAAACCGCTGGTCGCAGCTAGTACCCAACTAGGTACTTATTCCAATAATTTTAATATCCTACTTACCGTTCCCGTTTCATTAAGCACTAAAGAGATCATTACCGTGTATAGAGATCTAGTAATTGAGTTATTGGTAGTGTAGGAGAGCAGGACGGTACGAGTGCTTGAGAATCCAATAACTCTTGTACTCCACTCGTGTGTGAACTCATTCAGGTAGAGTAAACTACGAGTAAGTAGAACATAATAAAATTTCATGTCTAGTCTATTGTAAAATTGAAAATGTCATTGAAATATTGTATAGATTTATTGGTTTCTTGTTTAAGTTCGTGAAACCAGCGGCCTTCCAGTGTTGTATATTTCCTCGCCCTGCACGGTTGTCTGGAAGAGATCGCTTTGAGCGACAAGACCGCCAATTGAAACACCTTTAGTTTTAATTGTTGTATTTGTAAAAAATACTTTATATGAGGATCAATATGGAGTTTCTTATCTTATAGATACACTTTTAGTAGAATATAATATGAATTGTTAATAAGGATGAAAAGTCACGATTATGGTTATGGTTACGATTATGGTTTACTATCTGTGCCCAGCGGTTTTACACTCTATACCTATGTGTTATTCCAGGGTCTAAGCTATCTCTATACCAAATTTCAGCTCAATCGGTCCACCCGTTTAGGCGTGAAGAAGTAACAAACATACACACTCACAAATTTTCGCATTTATAGGACTATTACTATTTTCGCATGTATAATAAGATATTATGATAGTAACAAAATATATCTTTATCGTTTTTTTTATTATATTGATGATATTACATTTATGATACCTATTGGTGTGATTAAATTTACCTACTCAAAATTTCCTTATTCAGGTAAATAATTGCCATCAACGCCATCCAACGTGGCAATGCTGATAGCATTTCGGGCATGCCTTTAATAATAGTGGTTTAGAAAAAAAATACACGCCAAAAATCTAAGTGCTCCAACACTTAGATTTTTGGCGTGTATTTTTTTTGCTTTTTCTCAATAAAGGCATTTGCCACGTAGAAAAACAAATATAGCAAAATCTATTTAAAAACTAAATAACTTTAAAAGCTAAAGAGTAAATAATGCCCGTTAAGTTACTAAGAAAAACTTTACTACTGTTCTAAGTTATTAAATAGAAAAAGTGTAGCACCCTCAAGTTAAATGAGGCGAGCGCACCTGTTGTGCTTAGTTGGCTAAGTTATAACTTACTTTGCTTAAGTGGTCTTGTTCAGCGGGTAAACAGTGCATTTTTATTTAGTTTTTTTCCAGAAGTTAAATTTAAATTAGTTGGGGTAAATTAAGTGTTCTTCATTCTTTATTTAATTCTGCACTATAGGTACCTAATTTTCAGATAGTATCAAAATGTATTATATCCGACAAAAACGGCTCCAAGGTAATTCACACGTTGTAATTCATAACTTGAATGCTCGAGATCGTGAACCGGTTGCGATAAAATTAAACTTAAAGTTAAACAATAAAGGATTTTATAAATCAGTTTAGGCGTCTTAGATTGTTTTTTAGAATTTGACGAGCTTGACAGGATTGGCCTGAAATAACAACTGACAAAGAGGAGTGGATAGAGAAAAGAAAGACTTTGTTTTACAGTGAGAATATGGGTTAAATACATATAAATATAATATTAAATCCCTATTTTATACAAAGGTTAACGAATATGTACTAAGGACCTTGAATCGTGTCTGGCATTCTAACTTTTTTTATTCTTTCTCTCAACAAAATATACCGTCAAAATAAAAATTCAATTAAGAGTCCACCTCCTAAGTGTGCGGAAATTTAATCAACTGGCACCTTTAATGGAAACCTGTAAAAATGGGATGGATCTATTAAGGCAACATAATTTTATCAATATTTTTTGTGTGATGATGGCTGATGAAAGACAAGAACTAGTGAATTTAAAAATATTAGAATACTAGCTGCGCTCAGCGGTTTTACCCGCTTTACTGTAGCCTATGTGTTATTCCAGACCCTTAGCTATCTCAATACCAAATTTCAGCTCAATCGGTCCACCAGTTTAGGCGTGAAAGAGTAACAAACATACATCCAGACATCTTTTTTTAATAAAATAATAATATTAGTAAGATTAAAAACATATTTATCCGATTTCATATGCGCTTTCATAAGTACATTACATACCTATACATATAATTTTGTAGGTTTTATATGTTGATTCGTTGCGAAACAAATCGATTTTAAGCCAATTAAAAACTAAGATAAGTATATAGGTAGCACAAAGAACTTAATTTTATGCTACCTACAGCCTATAACCATTTAACTTAGTATTTCTAACATAAGTAAAAACACATGTATGTAAGATGACTCAGGGTAGGTCTACGAATAAATTTTGTTATTTATTCGGATGGGTAGGAATCTATTGAAAATATTAAAAATCATTTTATTAAGACTTTTTTTCTCACAAATTTATACACATGAACGTACATTTAACGATTTCTAGTGTAAAATTGCATAATTATTTACACTAGGCCCTTACTGACCGTAACTGACGAAAACAAGGAATTCAATTAAAGTCCTTCAATATTAAGGGCGGCATACTCGGAGACTCGGAACGGAGATTAGCATGCAAGTGTGAGTTGACAAAGAACTTAGCTTAAATAATGCAAGACAATCTGAACTTGGCTCAATTTACACACGGTAATTAGTTTGGCACCTCTGGCTATGAGGGTTACCGTCCTTTTAAACTTTACTTGTAATGTTTATTTTAATATTTTAATTTTAGTTTTTTAACTTGAGGTATCTAATACTTTTAAAATTTGTAAGTTATTAAGTATCAAACTGACTGATTTTTAGTTACATAGCAAATAATACAAGTAGTTTAGTTGTGCATGCTGTGGCACCCTATAAGTGCAGGAGCACACACGTTGTGATCTCTTAGTTTTAAGTTTGAATATTTAAGTGTATCCTGTGTTGGGTGTCCTAAATAAATAAATAAATAAATAAATTAGTTAAACATGCAAAATGTGTAGGATTACATTCTTATTCGTAGGACAATAATAATAAAACTAGGAAATGACATTGTATCAATAAATCTGCATCTAGATAATAATAACCTTATAATTATTTTATTTTTACAATAACAGGAAAACTTACAGCTTATATGAAATTTTAACTGCTTCCAAAGCTTTTATCCTCTGTAAAATATAGGTAGATAGGTATCTACTTTTTTTGGATTTAAAGCTACAAAACAAACAGCTCAATTCGTTCAGTAGTTTTTTTGTTGCCGACGTGACATGTTGTCAATTAGGTAGGGTAAACCCCTCCCTACATAATAATAATATCGGTGGCTCGGTGTAATGGACAAAGCTCCTAATAATTAATTAAAAAAGTTCCTCGTGTCAGAGGTTGACAACCTGCGGTTAGCGGTTTAGAGAGACGGGGATTATGAACATTTTAATTTCCTTTTTGAACTTTTTTCATAAATTCGGAAGCGATATTGTTCATGATATAAAAGTTGCTAGGTTTGACACATTGTTCCACTCGCTTTTTTTTAACGGAAGTTAAGTATTGTTATACTCGTACTACTACTAATATACCTATTCAATAAAAATATCATTCCCATAATATTACCTGAATGGGAGGTATCCTTAATTTTTTTATATTTCCGTTTTCTTATAATGAATATAATTATTATCTGTGCAATAAATAAAATTGCTCTCTAGGTCCTCCTTATTGACTACGGAAGCCTAAAAAAGGCTACTTTCAGTGGTTAAAACCGCTACTACATAATCATTCCTAATTATTCCCAAAATTCATCGTTACTTAACTCCAACTTAGTTCGGCAAGTAATACAAGTTGCAGTTAAGTGAAATCGAGACCAATTCATCATACGACAGGTGTTCGAGGTAATGTGCCGGTTAGTTGCACCAAGTTGGGGATAAGTTACGCGGTAACTTGGGCTACAACTTAGTTGTGGTGCATAAGTGGACGATATGAGAGTTTTGGTTTATTTCCCTAATTCGTTGGTTTTGGTATGGCTTAGAAATAGGAGGTTCTCGATTGACGATGTTTTGTTTGGTGATTGAAGTGAATAGAAATTATTTGCATCAATACATTTTATTGATACAATTTACCAGAACTTAGAACTAAATACAATTTGTAACGTAAACAGTGTAACAATTGGCGGTCTTATCGCTAATTAAGTTAGCCCAATTATTACTGGGCTTGGCGAGATTAAACTAATAATCAAAAACTATTCTCAAAGTGACAGTCACAGGGCAGTGGCGCGCTTTGTATATTGTATTTCAAATCACTCGGAGGTACTGTGTCTGCTTTGGGCAGAAAAAAAATCGTTATAAAATTAAACGTCCTTTCTTAAAATTGCAACCAACCCAAAAGTAACATACTTTTGCGCTAGTGAAACCGCAGGGGTTGGGGTGCCAAGGTGAAGATAGGCAAAAATATAATAAAATATTATAATGTTTACTACGAAAAGTGTGTGTTTAGCTCGCTGTGAACAGTAAGAAAGTTCAAATAACCTTAATAATAAGTGCCGAGAAAAAAATATAATCTTGACCATGAAATATGTGCAAAATTCGTAACTCTATTACAATGTTTCTGGAGGGGGGCCTTTGCCCCCTGAAAATCCACCTATGGGTATACCTACCTAACTTTGATAAAAAGCAATTGTTTTTGTGTTTGTATTCTTATTTGTCTCATGAAGGACTTCTAACCATAGTAAGGGGAGACTCGGGTAAAAGAGATAACTGTGGAAAAAATTATAAAAATAATAGTTCAATGGTCATGTTTCAAGGGCGATGTTTATTTGTTTTCATTAACATCGTAAAAATATCGTTAAATCCTGTCGCAATAAAACTGTTGTAGAAAAATTGTTGACAGATAAAAGGAATTCATTTACAGTAGGTAGGTATTTTTTTATATTGCTTTTGTAGTCAGTGTAAATTTTATCGCAATCGTTCAAGCTTTATTAAGTTACTAGATGTGCCCATCGGTTTTACCCGCTGTCCTATAGCCTATGTGTTATTCCAGAGTCTAAGCTATCTCTATACCAAATTTCAGGTCAATCGGTCCAACCGTGTAGGCGTGGAAGAATGAATGAATCGTTTATTTGTATAAATACAGGTATTAATAAGGTCTTAAAAATATAGTATAACATAGTTCATTCCGTATTTGACATGATGTAATGTCGTGCAAATATTTAATAATAACATTGTTCTTGGCATGCATTTGAATAATTTTCCATTACATTAAAATTCATAAATAATTAAAACAAAGTCTATTCAAATTTACATTTAAAATATTCATCTAATGAGTAAAAACATCTGTCACATAGCCATTGATATGTTTTATTATAAAATTCATTTTTGTTTAATTGATTATATTCCATAGGAAGTTTATTATAAATTTTTGTCGCCATTTTGTAACAATTTCTTTTGCACATTTCTAACCTGTACCTAGGCTCTATCAACGTTTTCTGAACTACTTTTCTTTTGGTACTTGCTAAGTGGTCTTTTATAAATAAATTTGGATTGTTTCGCACGAATTTTAACATTTCAAAAATATAGAGACATGGTAAAGGGAGTAGAGCATGTTTTTTGAAAATTGGTCTGCATGAGTCAGTCCATTTAAGGCTAAATATAGATCTAATGCACTTTTTTTGTGCTACGAAAGCTCTTTGTAGGTCCGTCGAATTTCCCCACATTATAACGCCATATCTCAAAACGGAGCACGAGTAACAAACATACATCCAGACATCCATTCTTACAAACTTTCACATTTATAATATTGGTAAGATTAATTAAAACGTGCGTCTCGCTCTCGCTTATTAGAAGCATAGAGTCGATTTAATATTTTTTTAATTCGCCCGTGCCTGTGTAAGATAACGGAACCAAAATTCTGACAAAAAAATCTACTGCTAAGTATAGTTATTTTTAGAAACTACGAAGTATAATTTAATTCATTGCAAAATGTAACCTTCCTATTTCCTTCCATGATGCGATACGAGTGTAAGTGTTGTAAGTGCAAAGTAAACATCCAATCAGGTGTTATTTGCCTGCAATCAGCCTCTTCCGTCTTGCAGGTACATATATATACATATTATGTCTAACGACGTGGATTGAGTTAGGGTCGGTGTTACAACAGCACAACTTGTATGAAAGGTACAAGTAAATGTGGCGGTCTTAGTTGTTAAAGATATTTTATCGGTTCCAATCATCCAAATAAATCGATCATTTCGGATAAGCAAACGCAATTAAATTTAATGCAATCGAATTAAATCGAATTAATAATAATAAATAATAAAAATATATTTATTCAAGTAATAGTAAGATAATGGTAACATTAAAATACGAAAAACAAAGATTTCTTAACTAAATAACAGATTACCTATGTTGTCCACTAGCCCCACACTTATTGAGAATTGATTGAAAATGATAAAAATATCAGTGTAAGAAATTCTATTCTATTCTGTGCAAACTTTCGTATTCATTAATATTGGTGACAGGAAACTTTATTTCAATGCAAATTATTATTTATTACACTCATGGAAAGTAGGTAGAGGTTAATCAGTCAGCAGTGATCAATGACATTAAGAATTCAATAATCTCTTTTAACATTCACTCATAAAATTTGTAAATATTTGTCAAAATTAATCGAATTCAAAGTTTTTCCTCTCTCCTTGACCCCAAACTGTGCACAAACACACTGCGAAAGCCGCCAATTATAAAAGACTTGGACAAAGAAATTGATGTTGTTTTTGTGTAATTACGAATCGGTCGACTTCTTATTTTTTTTCCTGTTTGACATATTATAAAAAAAATGTCTATCCCTTCTAATAGGTATGGCGTGTAGGATTCCACAGTAATATCAAGATATAACATCTACTTTTCAGAATGTATGGGATGACAGCAGTTAGTAGTCGAAACATTACTACAAGATCCCGTTCGCCATACTAGAAGGTTACCTCTACTAATCTAACCAATCGAGAATCAACTGTTGCATAATATCGAAGACAGAATATAGCTGGTGTACCATGTATTCTTAGCTACATTGGAATTAAGCAATTTGAATTCCAGATTCGAATCTGGCTAATTTGCTCCCGGAGAAAAACGGCAAGTGCCTTGTATGGGACGCAACTTGCGTTAGCACCGTTGCCTCTAGTCACCTGGGTCGATCCGTCTTGGCGGCAGCGTCTGCTGCGGAGGATGCGGCTTCCAAAACACGTTTTAAAATACGCTTCTATAGAGGGGCCAAATTATTTTGTACCAATTGTCGTTGAGACCATGGGCAGCTGGTGCGCAGAGGCCAAAAAACTTATTGACGAGCTAGGGCACAGGATCCAAATTAAAAGTGGAGATAGTCGCCAGGGTCGTTCCTGGTGCAAAGAATGTCCGTCGCCATACAACGTGGAAACGCAGCAAGTGTTATGGGCACCTTTCCATCAGGAACGGCTCGGAGCGGTCTTTTTGACAATTTATAATTTTAAATTTACGATATATATGTTTAAAATACTTATTACTACAATTATATTATTATATTAATAAATATAGGTGGTATTTGCTCCCGATCCATAAAAATACTTGTACACTTGTGGATTTATAAAACGGACCAACGATCTTCAAAGGTAGGTAGCAAGTAAGTAAGTAGCTAACTCGCGTTCAGTCACCGTGAACTCGCTAGCTCCCTCATGAGAACTCTCCTTAAATTTTCTGTTTAATGGCTTTTTATTTACTGCAGTTCATATCGTACTCGGCTTAACTTTGTACGTTTAACCTCAAGCATCCTCGAGAAACAGAAAATAAAAGGGCTGGTAACATGTGCAAAAGTTGTGAAAATTCCTAATTTTCCTTGTGGTTTACCGAAAAAGGTTACTTGAAAATAGGAGGAAAAATTAAACACATAAAGTTTAAACTAGAAATGGGTCGGCCAATAATAGCTTCTTATACGAGTAGCTAACAAACTACCCAGGGGAAAGGGTTTATGTGGAGCAGATATGATTCTGAATAACTAATCACTGAGTTCAAATCTCGGTCTCACACTATTTAGTAGTTAATCCACTCGTTACACTTGTAGTAGGCTTCAACCCTGGTTAGGTAGTAATTTACCTGGCCTACTTGATTGAACTTGCTAAACTACTGGTTTTGCAAATAGCGTTTTTCCTACAGAACAAGCAACAAATAAATGCATATTATGTTTTTTTGCCCGCTGTTCTCTCTTTTTGTCGCTTTAATAATGCACTAGAATTACACGTGATTATGATGAATTAAGACAAAATGATTTTGCTGCAACAATGTGTTCAATGTCATATGTCCAATGAACAGGGCTCTTTCTTCGCCCGCTCTACCCTTCAGTAGTTTAAACCTTAAATTTAACTTTAATTGTGCAAAATATCTTTTACAACACTTGAACGGGACAAAATACATTAAAATTCCAACAGATATTTGCATACAACTTTCTACATTTGAACTTTGTCAATGGGACAGGCGTGATTTTGGCTTAACATTAAAACTGGTTTCTGACAGAATTTACTGTTAACCTTTTAACCATAGTCTTGTAAATGTTACAATGTTTGGACATTTTCTTAACATTGGTTTATGGTGTTTAATTTTGGCTACCTTAACCACTAAACTCATTGACCTCAACGCAATATATTTATAGGTGGTATAGGTTGACCAGGTCACCGGTTGTGTGTTGTGTAGTTGAGCATGTGTATTAAGATTAACCTGTTCTGTTGGAGAATAAACCTCAGTTATTGCTTTATTAAATTGAGTAAAAAAACTACTTCCTCAAACGTAAGAATTATGATTAGGTACCTACGTGACAAGTCGTCTGCATACCTACTACCTACATAAAATCATCGTAACTGATCTATGAAAGCACAGCTCAAAACGCTCATCAGATAAAGTTGAAATTTGGTACAGAGATAAATATTGAAAAAGGCTTTCCCAACGAGAACAAATACGCAAAATATGAGCTTTTTGGTTATAATTTATAATAGCAATTTTTTGGCGCTGTCATAAAACTATACAACAAATCTAACCTAATTGAATATTATAATATATGCTATCATGGTAGAGCAGCTATGGACTATTAAATTTACATTTTCAGCACTGGATATAAATTCTACAAACCTATCTAAATGTATGATTTAAAAATAATTTTGATGTACGTAATATTACCATTAGAATTAGACATTATCATAACATAATAACTATACTATCTGATATAAAAAATCAGTAACCGTAACAAAACAATCATCCATAATCTACGTACATACTTAGCTTCCTACATATATCTGTTTACCAACATAACTCTCGATAAATTTTAATAAAGGTTTTATTTCAAAGTGTAATTTTAGATTCTGGGGGTATATAACTTACCTCAACCTGCTCTCTGAGCAAATTTCTAATTTACTATTGACTGGAGTTTTATTTTTAATTATTTTTTCTTCGTTAACCTTGCTATACAACATATTTTTAACTTTTATTCATCATCTTGAACCTGCAAAATGTACCTTATGTACCTATGTATATCTAGGTACAAGCTGCGCGCAGCGGTTACCCGCTGTACTAGTAGGCTATACCTAAGTGTTATTCCAGGTCTTAGTCTAATCTCTATACCAAATATCAGCACAAACATAAGCTAGTTTTACGAAAAAATCATTAAAATGCTCTAAATATCTCGGTTACAAATAAAAATACGTGATACATACAACTAAATGGCTACAGAGGCTATCAGTGGCAGATACAAACCCACAAAACTATTATCACCAAGAGAAATGAGTGTACACGCCACAAATCCGTTGGCATTACTTACCTACATCGTCCCGGGACATCCACATTGTTTCCCGGCTTCCCGGAATTCCCGGGGGCTTGTGCAATCCCGCTAATGCCCGACATTAGTTTGGATTCCGGGACTTTTCTCTGTAAGTAAAGTATTTAATAACCGCGACCACGGGGGAGAATTGGATGGCTAGAGGTAATGAAAAAATATTACAAGTATTATAGCACAATGGCATTCCCAATTGACTTTTTTTTTCCATAAAGTAGTTTTAAAAATAAATGACGCGTATGTTTTTTTTGTAAAAAAACATGTAAGATTATTATTTGTATGTCAACCTTTAGGTATCTCAGGCCAATAGTGTCCCGGTCCTTTGGTAGGCGTGCGTGGAGCCGAAGCCAACACGTAGAGGCCCCTTTGACAATTTTCTCTAGTAATGTGACAATAGCATAAGACATAAGATTTGTTTATTGCCATAAGTATTTTACAGGTTTTACAGTAGTGCTTATAAACAGATAATATATTAAAATGCTAAACAATTTGCCGTTGAGACCCAAACCGAAGTAATAGTTTCTATTCTTTGCCCAAACTAAGCTCTAGGCTTGTATCTTGAGCCTCAGGAGTGATAAACAAGGTCAGTTTGATAATATGTTGTAAATAACACGATTAAAGTTGATGGACATGGCAATAATAATGGAATTAAGTGTAATTACTTAGTTTAAAAACATAATTATGGGTTTCAAAAATTACTAAATATGAGAATAAAAATATGCGTAGTAAAGAGCAATGCTAGCACAGTATACAAAATTTAATATAATGAGTAAACAATTGGAAAGATAATAATAGCAATAGGTAATTATTATTATTGTGATTTATTTCAATGGGTTATTGCCGCTTCGACTATTGCTGATCTATTGTGATATCCACTTAGGCGATTTTCACACTGCCCCGCATGATGCAGCGTAGCGCGTGGATGCGTGTTCTTCCGTTGCTTGTAAGTATCTCCGTTTGTATGGAAAACACGCACAGTCTAACACACTGAAAAAGCATCCACGCGCGTTCATGCGGATCACGCGCATACACGCGGAGAAACATGCACCCCCGCGCGT
This sequence comes from Hemithea aestivaria, assembly GCA_947507615.1. Taxonomy (NCBI): domain Eukaryota; kingdom Metazoa; phylum Arthropoda; class Insecta; order Lepidoptera; family Geometridae; genus Hemithea; species Hemithea aestivaria. Next base: position 18,923,442 of record OX382324.1, on the reverse strand, counting down.
AGGTGCGGGGCGAGACGCAAGGTATGGCACACCGAATCCCAGCCAAATCCAGTTTTGATTGAAGAAATGAGAGCCGCCGTGCGTGAATCTACAAAACGCACCTACGCGCGTGAGTGCGCAAAAAACCCGCACGATGATGCAGATCTGCACTCCCGCAGGAACGCGCGTGGGTGCGTCGACACGCAATATGCAGCATGATGCGGGGCAGTGTGAAAATCGCCTTAGCTATAGTTCACTCCCTAAACCCGTAGCTTCTAAGAACTTCTAGATCATCAAGGGATGTTTTTTTTGTATTTTATCTGGAAGCGTCATTTGAGTATGTGAGATACAATGCAATACCCAAAATTTATAAGCGTAATATCTCACCTATTTTATTTTATTATCATAATACACGTATCTAATACTAGCTTATGCTCGCGGCTTTTCCCGCGTTTCAAAATCCTTTCTTAGCGGAGGTCTACGTCAAAAACCTACCTATATTCCAAATTTTAACCGTATTCGTCCAGTGGCTTGGGCTGTGCGTTGATAGATCAGTCAGTCAGGCAGTCAATCTTTCTTTTTTACAAGATTTTATTTACTTTCACTTGTCTGTTGTCTGTCTGTCTGTCTGTAATCAAATCTTGCAAGTTTAATTTGACCCACTTCCCGGTATCCGATTGCGCTGAAATTTTGCATGAATGCATAAATTGGATGACAACGCAATATTATTATGATGTGGAGCTGATCTGATGATGGAGCTGGAAGGTGGCCATAGGAACTCCGTAATTAAACAAGTGAAATTTTAAAAATACTTTTTAAAAACAAGCTTTAATTATCATTATCATCTTGCATCATATAGTACTCGTCAAGACGAATCAAATGAGCCCAAACTCGATGGGGTTGCGTTGTTTAATGACATAGTTCCTATAGCCCCCTTCCAGCTCCATCATCAGATCAGCTCCATGTCATAATAATATTGCATTGTCATCCGATTTACACACGCATGCAAATTTTCAGCTCAATTGGAAACCGGGAAGTGGGTCAAATCAAACTTGCAAGATTTGATTACAGACAGACCGACAGACAGACAGACAGACAGACAGACAGACAGACAGACAGACAACAGACAGGTGAAAGTAATATAAAGCTTGTAAAAACGCAAAGTTCGAGCTCATTTAATTCGTCTTGATGAGTATTTTGGTGCTGGATGGTAATATTAATAAAAACTTGTTTTTTAAAGATTTTTTTAAATTTCACTTGTTATATATTTAGATTTATCAATTATCAAAATTACAGACTGACCATATTACAAAAATGCGATTAAATAAATTGATCCAGAGCGTGCTTTATTATTGTGAGAGGGACGAATTAAGACCCCTGTTTTTCCCTTGCAGACGATATCTGAATGTGTAAGCACCTAATTAACAGCGTGACGTCATCGTTTTGCATATAATTAATCATTACGACAACACCACTCAGTAATTTAGCTATACATCTCAAAATCTAGGGAAATTGCCAGATAAGGTTAAGATTATAGTGAGAGAAATAGCTGAATCATTATGAACATATGTTTTTTTTAGTACAAGTCATCACATGGATACCTCCTTATTATGATAATTCACATGTAAAAGAAACATTGAAAATTATTGTCCATAAAATAGTATGACTAACGGCACCTTTTTGTAGGTAAAATCGAAACGATGCGAAACAGGACTAACCCGTAATTCTTATAGTTACTCAGAAAAGGCATCAAAGTTCAAGTTATATTATGGGACTATCAGAGCCCACAAATATATTTAAGAGAAATACGAGTACATACTAATTCATAATAATATGAAGTTGTAGCGTCCGTGGCCCAGTGGTCATACGTCCGGCTTTTAATCCGGAGTTCAAACCCTGGGTTCAAATCTCAGTGTGTGGCAAAAAGTTCGCCTGGACGCTACCGTGTTTCGGAAGGCACGCAAAACTGTGGGTCCCGGCTGTTTCCTATAAGATATGTAGGAGGCAGTCGTTAGGTCATGTTTCAGGCCCTGTAGTAATCTCGGCGACCTGAAACTGCAACATATAGGTTCACCACACAACCTATAAATTGTGATTTGACTCTGACAGTGTAAGTAGGGTAACCTGTTCTGTTGGAGTATAAACCCCAATTATTATTATTATTATGAAGCTCCGTATATATTTTTGGTAAATAAATCATTAAGTATTATTTTCCTTTACTTTATTGAAATTTGTTAAAAAACAAAATGGAAACCAAAATCAAGCAATTTTACTTGATAAATACTGGTATAATTATTTTAGCAGTCATTTCGATTGCAACTGGCAAAACTTGTTTTTGTTTGCGAATGATTATGCCGTTCACCTTACTCTACAAACATTTGATGTTATAAAACAGTTGTTTGTTTCGTACCACTGCACTGTTGATCAAATATTGTCTTACACTGTTGTTTATGCTTAGCGAAGTCGGGTTTTAATAGGCATTTAGTACTTAGTACTTACTTTATGGAGAGATTACAAGACTTGTTGGAGAATATATCCTATTAATATTATTAACGCGAAAGTTTGTAAGAATTAAGAATATATGGATTTATAGATGTATGTCTGTTACTCTTTCACGTCTAAACGGGTGAACCGATTGAGCTAAAATTTGGTATAGAGATAGCTTAGAACCTGGAATAACATATTTAGTCTATTGCTGTACAGCGGGTTAAACCTAACCAAATATATATTATGTAGGTAATAATTATTATCAATATTGTAGGCTCTCTCACTCTCACACACTTTTAGATTACCATCAATATATATTATTATTTAGTTTAATAATTTCTTGTACTATTTTTCTTTCTGATGAATATGTATGATATATTTTTACATATTTCAAATAAAATGCATTTATTTAATTTTGCTACTATGTATTTTATTACTATATTTTTTTACAAAGTTTACTTAATAAATTAAGTAGATATTTAATTTTTTTTTGTTATTTGGTATATGAATCCTTATTTAAGTAGGTCCTTCCTCCCAGTGTATGCCAACCCCAATATTTGGTAGTAAATAATATTTAGGCGCGTACGTGACGAGGCATCCAGGCGCGGTGTTTTGGCCCTTTGTTTGAGCCTCCTACCGATAAACGATACGCCAATTGTGCGTAATGGAAACACACACTGTTAGAAGATAGACACCGCACGTCAAAAACAATTTCCATTTTCCTTTTTTTCTTTCGCTCATTTGGTCCAACACTGGCACAACTCAAAAGTGAGCTTTTCATTATTACTTCCTAAAATTAGTACCTAGAGTTTAAATTATTTGTGAAGGAAAACTTACGGTCTATGTTAAGCCAGTGTTTTATTAAGTGCGTATTGTGTAAAAAATATTGAAAGCCTAGCTTGGGATCTAAATGACCGTTACGACTATACCAGGTAGAAGGACCACAATTTTGCGCGCTTTCCGAAACACGGTAATTTCAGGTGAAAATCTGTAACTCTGAATTAATTATTATTTCATTAAAAAGCACTTTTGATATTTTGTTACTGACACTATTTAATTTTTTTTGACATAGGTAGGTATCTGCCATTAATATATGGTATGTGTATGTAACGTACTGCCTCGGAATCACGTTACGTGAGGGAGCGAATATTAGGCGATAATTCTATCGGTGGGGGTTTCAACTGAATTATGGACTTGATTTCATTTAGGATCTGCACTTTGGTGTAATTTCACGTTAATTAGAAGCCTTTAAAGGAAGTATATGTAGGTTACTTTTATAAATGTAATATTATTATCTTCCACATTTTATACCCTATACCTTATTATTATTCGTAGCCTGGACGAGATGACTTAGGTCGATAATGCTGTTCAATTTGGAATATTTATTTAATGTTATACACATTTATTTATGATACACATAATTAATTGGTTGGGGTTCTTCGTTCTTACTGTGCTTCGGTAGGAGGGCACTGTAGCTAGTGAAATTACTGGGCTGAGGAGTCTTAACATCTTATGACTCTCAAGTAGGAAGCGTTGGGGCAGTGCACTGGGTAGCACTGTACTAATTATGGGCAGCGTTATCTCTTACCATCAGGAGAGTGTCTTGCTCGTCTTCTTACTTCGTTGTATATAAAAAAAAAAGAGTAATCGGTGAACAGCAGTCGAAAATAAAACAATTCCAACGAATTGTATAAGCCTATCCTCACATTGAAATAGGTTAAAACCATAAAGAAAAGATTTGATAATACTTTATTGTACACCACATAAAAATAAAAATATATTCCTTTTACAAAAGTAATATTAATAAATCTTTCATACGTATAAACTACAATATTAATAAAAATAAATTCATTAATAGTCCATTAAATCCGGTTAAAATACCGTCAATCACAATTCACAGTCGCAAATATAACGGGAACGATGCATGCCATTCTATATCCGGAATCCGGAGATGTCCGGCGTCCGGTCACTTGTTACTCTACACTATTCTGTGGTCCGATGCACGTTATAACTAGGGGCATTACTTACATAGATTGAAATCATGTATTTATTTTAAATCCGAATAAAATTAATGTTTAATATGAATAAATTTTAATTCAAATAAAACTTTCTGTTTATGGACGGCTTAGTATCTAAAAAAAGTAAAAGCGAGAAATATATTTATAATTTTAAATCACTGTGCTACATACAGCTATTTTGGCTATGTACTGTGTATTAGATAATATTATGCTTTTTATATAGTGAAATACAATTTTATTTTTTTCATCAACACGTTTTTGTTAAAAAATATCATGCTAATAATATAAAAATAAAAATCTCCTGTCAGTTTTCTCATCTAATGAATGCGATAGCCTAAAAGATACCTGCAAAGACAGAAGCTTTACAGCGTTTATAGTTTAGCGCAGAAACACTACCTAGTTATAGACTTATTAAACCACAGGACCGCTTCACATTCTGGTTGGATATTTTTGAAGCGAGCCTATTCCAGTTCGACGTGTTGTAGATTGATGTCAGTTGTTTGATCAACTGATAGAATTTCTGTATTTTCAATTTTCATTCTGTCGGAGATTTCTAGGATGAAATTTTGATTGAATACTTCCCTAGCAAAACTAAAAAAGATTTAGAAATTGCTTCATAACTTTACTCTCAAATTTCCCCATGCTTCTTATGTACATAGAAAACAAATAAATTTTAATTTGGTGTAGGCAAAGGTAAATTTTCAAATATTAGAAAACCACTGAAATGTGCGTACGCTTAGCTGTGTGCTGTGTGTGTGTGTGTGTGTACGCTAGTCACCTATACTTTGTTTCAAAAACAAAGATAATTTTTGCAGGGTTCAAAGGATCAATATCTAAATAAATTCGCTATATATCGGATATTTATCATAATATATCATAATACATATCGGATATAACAATTTTTGTGAATGATATTTATTTTCATTGATTTATAACCTTCGAACCCTGCAAAAATTATATCATCTTTGTTTTTGAACCGTTTTTTTATAAAAAATATATCCCGGATGTTGAGATAGTTTTCAGATATTCATTTCTGTTCTCTTTGTCCTTAGGTATGGTGGTGAACGGTTTCGTGAACGTGGTGATCACAACCATAGAGAAGAGGTTTGGACTGCGCTCCATGCAAACCGGCGTCATCGCAGGCGGGTATGTTCTATCATCTATCATAGACAAACTGTATTCTTTTGAATCTAACCAAAGAAAATTACTCACTTGGTTCTTTCAAACCTCATAGTACAACTGCACGATACTGTCTTGCATATAATTAGCTCTAATAAGTTTAAATACTAAGTATTAGGTAGGTGTCATTAAGCGGATAGCGGAATTAACTGGCGTGACGCAAAATTTTACTCGGACAATTGGTCATATCTTCCTATTATTTTAGTATTGCCAAGCATCATCTTACAAGATCAGTGGGTTAGCATATTATGTTATGTACTTATTATTGTGGGCCATACTAGGCTTTAATGGCTGTCATATAATTTGTAATCACATAATAGTGCTAATCTTCTTCTTCCTGCCCTTATCCCACACTAGGTAGGGTCGGCACAACACGTTTTTCTCTTCCATTCTGCTCTATCATCCGTCATATCTGCATCCACTCCCTCATCATCATCAGCCTATGTTCGTCCACTGCTGGACATAGGCCTCCCCCATGGCACGCCACTCAACTCGGTCTTCCGTCTTTCCTCTCCACCCACCCCCAGCGACCCTCCGAATATTATCGCCCCATCTCGCCCATGGGCGCCCTACACTACGTTTACCGAGACGTGGTCTCCACTCGAGAACTCGTCTACCCCAACGGTTATCGGTTCTACGGCAAATGTGACCAGCCCATTGCCACTTCAGCACACTCCCCTAGCACGCATATCCACTTTCACACAGTTCATCCAAAAGTGCTAGTACCCTGGGTGGCACTGTGTCTGATGTGGGCAATCGTGATGGTTAACTTATACCATTGAACATCTGATTTGCTCGTATTATACTTAATTAAATCAAAGGCGGTTATTTCAATCTAGAGCTAATTTCAAGCTTTTTAGTCTTAACAACTAAGCAATAAATTATAATTTTACCTTGGTCCAGATACGACATGGCATCATTCGCATGCCTAGCTCCAGTGACATACCTGGGCGGTCGCGGCAGTGCATCCAAGCCGCGCTGGCTCGGCTGGGGCGTGCTGCTCATGGGCACTGGGTCGCTGCTCTTCGCATTACCGCACTTCTTAGTCACGCCTTATCGAATACCCAGCGAGGAGACCGATGATCTGTGTCGAGCTAACCGGACAGTAAGTGTAGATTATATTATTATGATCATAAGTAAGCAGCAAAAAGCTAGGCTAAGAAGTGCTGCTCATGGGCACTGGGTCGCTGCTCTTCGCATTACCACTACACTTCCTAGACGCGCCTTATAGAATACGTTCTAGGCACCAAGTGTCTACACAAATCACCATCGATTTTAATATCTTAATTAAGCTGAAATGTGAAGAGGAACGTTTCTGATGACATTGGAAACTTAGCTTTACAACTTTTCATCCACGTCAAAAATACGACAAGATAAGATGGAATGATTTAATGCTACAGGACACTAAGTCATTTTACAAGGATGTGGTTAATGACAAAGTGAAAGACATTTTAAATTTGGACTGACAAACCCTGAAAGTCTATAGTGCTTACCTACTATTCAGTTTTTAGTTTTTTTACTTTTGTTCTGGCGCTTCACTTGCCGCAAATGTTTACCAAAGACCTTTTTCGAATTTTTACATTTGAGAACTAGCTATGTCCAGTGGTTTTATTACCTGTTGAAAAGCTATGGCTATGTTCCAAGGTCTGATACCAAATTGCAGCCGGCCCAGTCCTTTAAGAACGAGAGAGAGACAATAAACAAACATATCCACTCGAATTTATAATAAGTATTTGCAGGATTAGCATTTTTTACGTTTGAGCCAAGTGGGACTCCTCTCTAAGAGTACACGCTTTAAATGTTTCAAATTTGAATATTTTTGTGACAAAAAATGCGAGGGATATTTCCCTAGTACCTAACATACTTTGACAAATTATGTCCATACGTTTAATTTCAAACAAGAGCACCCCAACTTTTCCGCTCAAAAAACGAATTTCGAGTTTCGCATACTTCCGAGTTCCTGCAACGGAGCATTAAATTGTTTGAGTCTCATTTCAACAATCCCCTACACTTTGGAAATAAAAAGCTACTCGTTTAACGTGTGGTTCATTTTCAATTTTGCCTTGCCTTTTCATTTGTAGGAGTAAGCAAGACATTTTCTGAATAATTTTCTAAATATCAAAAGGTTTAACTGTCCGAGGATAGGTTATCTATTAGTGTATTGTGTGCGATAACCAGCTTTTTTAGGTGTCTTTTTCATGTGTTCTCTTGTCAGAGGCAAATTTAATTTTATAAATTTCTTTTGCCATGATAATATGTCCGGGGGGCTTGGGTTCATATCTCATTGTGTGTATAGAAAGAATATTTTTGCCTGGTTCGGTTAGAAGCGTTGTTAAGACTTTTGGCGATCATAAACTGCCACATAGATTGCCTTAGACTCATTATAATTTTCTCTTCTTTAACTTATATATATATAATTTAACTCTAAAGTTACTATGTAATTTTTTACGTAGATAAGTCCACATTTTACGTTTTTATTCAATGTTTGCAACAAACTCTATAAAACAAGCCGTGCACAGAAAAGTATTTAAAACCCAGGAAGCGGAATGAGGTCGGCTGCAACTAAGCTACTGTCGATACTGAATGTACAGCCACAATAACACTGGATCAATGCCTGAATAGAATGGAGCGGCCATTGATGCGTCCTATGTGGTCACTCGACCTTCGGATTGGATTCTAACAATATACTTATTTATTGTACTGACTATAAAATAACTAAGCAGGAACTACCTATTGTAAATTCAGAGTACAAAAAGTAAAAACTCTTCATTTGCCTAAATGTTATCGATAACTTCACCTTAAATACACAGTTCTCTAATTATAAATGACATATTAAAGTCCTGAACGTCATGTAAGTATGTAGACCTCCTAGATTGACCCATGGTTTGTAAAATTTGTTTGAAATAAAGGATTTTATTATTATTATTATTTAGGTAGTACCTAGGTACTTACATTTGTTTCGTTAAGAAATGTAAAAATACATAAACACCGATATGACTTTTGTTTATGAGGACGCAAAAAAAATATATAACTCTTATTAGAAAAAAATAATTACCAATATTTTATTCAGCACATTTTTTATCAGTTATTGTTTCATAAAAAATAAAGGATAAGTAAACCTTGGTTTAAATAAGTAAACCTTATATAAATTGCCCCGCGTTCGCTACCTACAATGCATGTCAAGATGCGTACAAACAAATAATAATTCGAAGATTACAAAAAAAAACTGCCCGAATTCCAGATCGTAATCTCTTTCTCGCGCATCCGCTCTCTGTGTGATGTCTTCTTTTCGGTAGCTAAAACAGTGGATATTTCCTCGATGCTAAAACATAACTTAAACAACAAAACAGTAAAAGTCACGTCTACTTTGAAACCGAATGTTCTCAAAAATATTAAACAAGAGTTTCGCTGTTTTGTTGTTTGGGTCATGGGGTACACTCATGGTAGTTTAGATAAAAAATAGGATTTTTCAGTGTATCTTATGTTGCAGATATCGTCAAGCTGCGGCGAGGCCGGGTCGCAAGGGGAAGGCGGCGCCTGGGCGGTGGCCATCTTCGTATTCGCTCAGCTGTTGCACGGCGCTGGAGCCACGCCACTCTTCACGCTCGGAGTCACTTATATCGACGAGAATGTCTCTAAGAAAATGTCTTCGGTTTACTTGGGTGAGTTGAATAACGAGTACCTACTTAGAAGTTTATTAAAAAAGATAGGGCTTTTTAGGGTTTCGTTCCTCTCAAGGAAAAAACGAAAGCCTTATAGGATCACTCGTTTGTCCGTTTGTCTGCCTATCCTTTTTACTCAGTACTGGGTGGACTAACGTATCGAGTTGAAATGTATACCATCATCATTGTATCAATGTATCATTTTTGATAGGTACTCAGGTCTGTTACAGTCCCTTGGAGAGATGAAAAAAAGTAGGTAGGTACTTACATACTTTAAGAAAGAATAGAAACTATCACATTGTAAAGTCTTTAAAATTATCTGTAGTTTCATGAAATTCTCCGAAATTTTAGCTCTTGTCCATAGATATCAATACATTGTGTATGGCAGGGCAGGTGAATTTACAAAATGGATGTAACGAATAGACAAAACACTTTATAAGCTCTACCATAATTTAATGTTCTTTTACATTACCTCATAACACCGTACATGTCTAAGCTCTCTCTATACTGTGGTTTCAGAACATTATGTTATAAAAGTACATGCCTGTTACTGTAACATATGAAACCACTCAGCGATATGGCCGTACCTTTATAATGGCCACAGATACTTAGGTACTTACATCTAAGTGCTCACGGCTAATGTCAGGCATAAAAATAATCATAGTTGTGGTTGTGTGATGTTAGAGAGACGTGGAATACATGTGCGCAGTTTAATCTCATGATTCTTTCTTTTTGCATGGACTCTATATAAGAGATCTGCTTTAGTTTGATAACGATGCGACGGAATAAAAAAATGCAAGAATGAGCCTCTGTGCGACTCTTTTGCTCACACGATTTGACGAACTATGAAACATAAATTTGTAAAATAAACATTTTAAAATAAAATGTTGGTCATACACGTAAAACTACTACTGGATACTTTATATTTTTTTATTATTTTTAAAAGTGGCAAACCTTGCAGAAATATTAGCGACCTAAATCTGCATCAACCTATAATTGTGATTTTACTCTGTCAGTGTAAGTAGGGTAACCTGCTCTGTCGGAGTGAGTATAATGTACCTATAAAAACTCCAATTATGAGAAATTATTATTATACTTACGTTATATGCAAAAAAATACTTTGAAAAGGAATCGGTTGATCAGTGAATTATTCTTAACAATTACAACCCCCGACAGAAATCACCGCGCTAACGCAGTCCATAGCACATTCTTTTGAGTTCCATTCCCAGCCAAAAAGCTGTAGGTACTTCACCATTCCATATCACTTGCATTGACACTCGATACGTACTTCTACGACTTTCACACTTCACGACCGTGCCACATTAGGGCCTTTGTACACTGGTAGCGTAGCGTGTGCTACGCGGTGTAGACGCTACGTAATGCTACGAATGAAATAGTTTTTTAAAGCTACCAAATTGCTTGACAGTTCGGCATATAGGTACCTACTTTTATCATAGTTAGATCATAATTCTACTTGCAAGAAGAAACATTATCCTATTGCGGTTATAAATAAGTCAAAGGTTATTACGATAAATATTATTTCATTAAATTTATTAAAAGAAAGAAAATTTATTTTCCTTACACTTTTTCATAGCTCCTGATCAAAACTGCTGAAATAATTGCCAAAATAAGGTGGCAAGTCCACGAATAATACATATATTATGTACTATGTCCTGAAATATATATTATTATTTTATTATTTATGTACCGATCTCTATGTGATGAGAGATTAACAGGTAATATAATAATACTATCTACATTTACTAATAGGTATATTATTATCCTAACTAATAAACTCTATAATAAACCAAATAATGCTCTACAAAAAGAATAATAACCCTACACCTTTCACTCCCAAGAACAACAAATCTCCCCCAGTGCACGCTACCTCAACATGTAAGTCGTTGCTTTTAGTTGAGAAAACAGTGGAACCGTGGAGTGGCTACACACGTTCAGTATGTAATCGAGCACTACGCCGCGTGTGTAATGCGCCTAAAGTGGGGTGTGAGTGGCCTGATGTGTTTGAGCTTTTGTTTTGATGGTTCTGGTTCGATCTGAAGATCGTGTGATATAATATTTAGGTTCTACTAATATTATTAAAGGTGAAAGTTTATGAATAAGTAAGCGTTTAACCGCTGAACTGATTGCGATTAAACTAATTATATAACTAGAACACCTGCGACTTTATTCTCGATATTTTTATAAGTGACAAGATGCTGATGAGGTGATTGATGGCAGGCATCAAGATTAACCGCATAGACACTGCCACCCAAAAAAAATGAAATGAAAAAAAATGTTTAAAAATTCAAAATGCGGCTACATTACGCTTAACACCCTAATATTATGGGATAAATTATTGAATATCGTCATGCCTAGTAATTTTGATGGTAAAATTTTACTTCAGTCTTCCTAGCGGTAATGTACAGTAATGACTTAACATTATAGTGCATGACTCATGACGGATGGCGGTATCTGCAAAAGAGGCCTCTACCATCCCTAAGGTTTTTTTTTACGCGGTCAGCTTAGTAAATGTTATACTTAATTATGTTTTCAGGCGTGTACTACACCATGGCGGTGGTGGGTCCAGCGATGGGTTACGTCATCGGCGGACAAATGCTCACCATCTATACGGACTTCGTATCTGTTGATGCTGGCGCGTGAGTATCATTTATAATTACAGTACCATTTTATAATTGCATCTTTCACACACAAACAAAATGCTCCATCTCTGAGAAAACAATGTCAAACTTAAAACTTTGGTCTCACAAGCCGTGCTTTAATTTAATGTTTTTAGATACAAGTCGTGTAAAAATAATTAAATCACATTTTATTTCGTAACTTTAAAACCACCACCTGTTATTTCCCTAATTCGTTCCCTGAACCGCCTGAAAAATATAGATGTAGGTACCTACTCTTAAAAAAGATTTTCCAAATCGCATCAGTTCAGTGGTTTTTGCGTGAAAGAACAACAACCATACATAGGTACCAGGTACATACCTATATAATATTATTTTAATCACATAATATTTTCAGCTTTATAATGTTTTTAAAGTAGTGAGGAAAAGTGTTTATATGACGAAAAGTGCATCATATAAAACCTCTTTCGAGTTTCAGACGCATTTCCCGCGCTTTTCTTTTTTTAATATTTAATCTCGGCGTCGACACATGGCTTCATTCAGCTCGTGGCTCTCGCTTTCATCGTATTGTGAAGCTCAGGTACTCGGCAACTTTGCAGCCAAATTAATTCCGTTTTGTAGTTGGGCGGTTTCACCGAAATATGATTTTCCGCGAGTTTTGAACGACCTCCTTGATGGGGCTTCGCGTTTCATTTCCAAAATTAAAATAGGGTGCTTAAGTAACTGAGCCTGACGAAATTGAACTTTTACAGTTAAAATTAGAAATTAAATGAATAGGTCTTCTCCTAAGTTATTTATAAATTATTAAACAATACGAATATAAAGTATTCTATTTCAGAAAAAGGTTTAAATTTGGTCGGTAGTTACATTTTTTATGTTCACTGGATTCTCGAAGACGGCTGAACTGATTTGGAAAATTTACATTTTTAATAACTTATACATAGCTCTATATTAGTGGAAGATTGTCCTGGTATGGACATATTATGCGGAGGGATGAAAATCATGTGACCAAAAAGTCCATGAATATGGTGATAGGTGGTAATCCGGGAAGGGGTCGCCCGAAAAAGGTTTGGATGAACTGTGTGAAAGAGGATATGCGTGCTAGGGGAGTGGATGAAGATAATATGACGGATGATAGAGCAGAATGGAGGAGAAAAACGTGTTGTGCCGACCCTACCTAGTGTGGGATAAGGGCAGGAAGAAGACATAGCTCTATATTATTATTAAACATTTTTTTTTTGTCGGGAACGCCATGTTCATAAGGCTCCTCGTTTTTGGCGCAAATATCGTAGTCGTAATATTAGTGGTGGAATATTGCAATTTAAGTGTTCTTGAATGTGAATTTCCACCCGTTTACAGGAGGTAGCTGACGTAATTACGAGTAGGTAAACGAGCTGTTTTAAGCTCATTCTGACTCTGACTATGATCTGACTATTCACTTTTAATTACTTGATATTTGATAATTGTTATACATGACGCTGGCAAAAACACGAACATTTGGGCCATAGAAAGAAAGAAAAAAGCTTTTATGGCAAATTACAATTTGGTTAGAGTATAAGTATAGTAACACTTAATAAATACATTTGCCGTCAAAAGGGAAAGGGGGAAAAACTTACGCTGGTCTTCCGCTAGCACCATAGCTTCCAAAATCGTATAATAGGTACCTCTATAGTGTTCTAAATATCAAATTAGATACAGTAACCCCATCCCTAGTTCGTAGTCCATCTAACCACTCGGTGTCCAGCGGTCCGTGAGCACCACATCGTTCGATTGTTAAGCAAACGTTACAATTACCATAAGAAAACACTCCCAGGCCCATCCGCCCCCAATGTTTGCTTAGAGAAACGCTCCGCTTACTGCTCACAATTTAAAATTTGCTATTTTGAAAACAAGCTGAGTTTAGAGCGCTGTTGTCTTGAGAAAAAAGGAATTTGTAAATGTGAGATTTTGTTCCTGTTAAAAAGTACAAAAAAACTTCTAACAATCACAAAATTGAAAGAAAAGAAAGAAAGAAAAAAATGTTTATTCGAGCATTAACAATGATTACATTAAAAACTAAAAAAATAATAATATAGATCTTATGTACTATAAGAACAATACATAACTCCACTATGGTATCATTAAATCAAATAAACAACAAAAAACAAATTAAACAGGTATACGGGAAAGGACGTATTATATTTGCACGTGTTTAGGCGCGAAGAAAATTCGTAGCGCTATAGTATAAAGTGCGTAGCGAGTGCGTAGAGCTATTTCTTGAGTAGCAAATGCGTAGCATTACTGTGTAAGGGCGTAGCGCATCCGTAGCGCTATTACGCAAGTGCGTAGCAAAGTTGTAGCGCTACTACGTAAGTGCGTAGCAAATTCGGAACACTACGTTTACTGTGTACGTACGTGGCGCATCCGTAGCGCTATTACAAAAGTGCGTAGGAAATTCGTAGCGCTACTACTAAAGTGCGTAGCGACTCCGAAAATCCCAAAAAGGTCACCTGTTTTTAGAGTGGTTTTCTGCCAATCCCATGTATGTAAAGTTAAAATAATATTGTATTTAGTCCTTGATCTAACAATCCCCTGGTTTGTTCCAGCTTAGGCATAACTCCACTGAGCTCGGTGTGGATCGGGGCGTGGTGGGTCGGCTTCATACTCTCCGCTGTGCTGTGCCTACTCATTGCCATGCCGCTGATGGCCTTCCCTCATGAACTGCCAGGTATACCTACATTAGGTTTAAATATCTTTATTATTAACAAAGGCAAATTTGCCTATACGTGATAACATACTTGGTATAACATTGATAATTATTATCTTTGTTCGTCGTCACAAACATCGGGGTAAATAAAACTTAAATAATAAAATAATTCATTATTAGTTTAACTGTTTTTAACCCGCATGTGAGTGATACTTTTTTAGGAGTGACGAGATACCATGAAATGCCCGGGCATTGCGACTTTTATACATTTTTTGTGTAGGTATTTTATATATTTGTAAGGATAAATCGATGAGAATGACTCGTTATTTTTTTATTATATGATCACAATTGATTTAGTAGATATTTTAATCTAAATATATAAAAGGAAAGAGTGACTGAGCGCTGAACGGATTCGTTTGAAATTTGGAACACAGATAGGTTTTACGATGTAGAACCTAGGCTATCTGTGTTCCAAAATGTATACGTACAATACTCTAACAAATAAATGCTTTTTGATTTTGATTTGACCTTCGCTAAGAAAAGATTTTACCACGCGAGCAAAGCTGCGAGCACAAGCTAGTCTGTGATATAATGATAATTATTTCATCATCAAGGGCTGCATTCGTCCACTGCTAAACATAGGCCTTCTCCAGTGCACGCCACTCAACTTCTTCCACCCACCCCTGCGACCCTCCAGACATCATCGCCCAATCTCTTTAAAATAATAATAATTGTTTAGGTCATAAATTATAGAATCTATTTTGTATAATTATGGTGGGTAGATTTTTTGTAGCAAAAATGTCCACATATTATGAGCATGCAAATCGAGTCAAGGTGGCAGGACACAAGACCATACGTGTAGCGGTAGATCAAAATTGGATGTCCATTATATGCAAATGGCGTTTATTACTAGATTCAAGGCCTGAAAGGCTATTTTCCTCTAGAATAAACTAATTGGTACTCACATAGGTCGCCTGAGACATAGAATGCATAATTTTATCACATAGATACCCCTGGTATTGCAGATATCCATAGGCGACGGTAGCCACTTACCATCAGGTGGGCCGTCTGCTTGTTTGCCTACGCGTCTTATTTTTAAATTTATCTTGAGATAAGTAAAAACTGCATTTTTCTTGGAATAAATGGGGACTTCGTGGACCTACGAAGATAAAATAATATCGTAATTAGTGGAATTAGGCTTTACTTTGCGGAAATCTATGATAAATTATATTATTTAAATATTAATATTTAGTGTTAATTCACCTCTAATTTGTGAGTCTAACTTAAGAGCGCTTAGTCCGCGGGACGCTTTCTCGCTCGCACTATTTGACACATTTTGAAATATAAATTCATTGAATTAACTTTTTTAAAATTCCTCAAGAGGGCCGCTGCCCAATATTATTTCACACATTTTAAAAGTATTTTCAGTGTTATATGTTAAAAAATGGCATGAGAAGCAATTTAATATATTTTTTTTAAATCTCATCTTTCTTTCTCATTAACTCATAAAATATTTCCCTTTCCACATTCAGGTGCAGAAGAAATCCGCGCCTCCAAAGTGTCCGAAGCTCACGAATCAGCGTCAAAGTGTGCAGCTTTCAGCGCTTTACACGAGCTGCCCAAAGCGGCTGCAGCGCTGCTGAGAAACCCGACGTTTTTGTTCTTGAATCTGGCGGGGGCTAGTGAGGGCATGTTGATATCAGGGTTCGCAGCATTCTTGCCCAAGTTGATTGAGAATCAGTTTGCTGTGAGCGCGTCTCAAGCCGCTTTATTATTGGGTAAGTTGTATGACCTACTACTTAATGTTCTTTGACCTTAGAATTATTAGACATATCAGCTAAGCCACACGCCTACCCTTGATTCAGGCTATATTGATATTTACCTACTTCAATACTTCTTTTCTTAATAGATTTTCCAACTTTTAATAATTTATATACCTACCTGCCTGGGGAATATGTTTCAATTATCAATAGAAACGGGTAATGGCTGGTTTTCTCTATTTAGTAAGAATGTTCGTTAAATTAATTGGGCTCAATTTCTTAAGTAGGTATCTTTAACTAAATGTAATTATCATCGTTTGGGATAAAATTCCCTCCTACAACTTCTTAATCACATTTCCAGGTGTAATAACAGTGCCAGCGGGCGGTGGAGGCACGTTCCTCGGCGGGTGGCTGGTGAAGCGGTGGCAGCTCGCGTGCGCGGGCATCATCAAGCTGTGCGTCGCGGCCACGCTCGTCGCCGCCGCCTTCACCTTTAGCTTCGTCCTCAACTGTGACGATTACCCCTTCGCCGGTGTCACTGTGCCGTATGCTAGCCCTTCAGTGCCGGGGTACGTTGAATTATAGACTCTTCCGTCCGTGAAAGTAACTCTGTGACAAGAACGGGAAAGAAACTGAAGAGTTTCCTGAGACTGAGAAGTTTCAATGGATCTTTCAAAAGCGTTCGATGATGATATTACACGATTTAAAAGCGTTTAAATTGTTTAATGGTTAGTTTATACAAAAAATTGTTAAGACAATCATAAATAATGTTACACACATAAAATAAAACAGAATTTGAGACCTAATACAGGTAATAACTATTGCATAAAGTTATTGTAGTAAAGGGGTGCACTGCAAGGAGCAATTTTAGGGTCCACTCTATTTATAATGTTTCCTAAAAGTTTTGGAAATGGAAATTAAATGGGTTATTTATTGATTAAACAATAACAGCACTCTGCAGAAGTGCTAGCAAATTGAGTGCGTTGTATCTCACCCATTTTTTTTATCAAATATACGTGTCAAATTTTTAATAATCTACTTGTACAAAACTTTTAGTCTACATCCCTATTGTGTTGTTACAGTCGCGACATCCTAACAGCGGTATGCAACGTGGAGTGTGCGTGCGCCGGCGCAGCGTACGCGCCCGTGTGCGGCGCCGACGGCTCCGTCTACTACTCGCCCTGCCACGCCGGCTGCTCCAAGCGAGCTCTGGCCGGAAACGCTCAGCTGTTCCACGACTGTGCCTGTGTCCTTACTAACGGGAGTCTACCAGGATATCACGTGGATGGAGGTGAGTAGAGCTATTGTTGCTGTGTCATGCAGGATGCTCCAAGCAAACGCTCGCAGGAAATGCTCAGCTGTCCAAGACTGTGCCTCATATAATGTGGATGGAGGCATGTATCCTCTTGTCGAGCCGATAACTTATATTATGACACTATTAACACTACATCTGCTCTGGTGTATAGAAGAACTTTACTTTGAAATCGCCACATAAGAGTTAAAGAGACTTTGTTTTACCTTGTAATTTTTTCTATATACTGGGTAATCTCCAAGTATTTTAAAATGGACCACTTCAAGGCGTAGTTACGGGCACTTGCCCGCTCTATCCTTGATCCTTTCTGGTCCGTCTCTCTCTCTCTTCTAGGAGAAATGGTTTTAATCGTTAAGGCAGCCGCGTGAACTATCCTAACATTCATAACAAGTTCCAAAACGTGTGTGCTCGAAAAGTAACAATAGTAGCAATAAAGTGTTTATCTATTTACATAATATTATTATTTCAGATACTAACAATTCGACGTTCCAATACGAAGCCATCAATAGTATCTGCAGCACCGACTGCCCTTATCTCTGGCTGTTCGTGGGACTCTCATTCGGGGTCATGTTGTTCACTTTCCTCGCCACCATGCCTGCGCTATCCGCTACGTTGAGGTAAATAGGTCTATTTTAAGCTAAAAGGTGGCTATTGAATACATTAATTGTACTTCTCATAGTCCTGATAAATTTTAATCTTAGCCATAAATGTCAAAAGAATTACCTACATTACCAACTTAATATTAGTTATTAGTTTAGGACATGTAATTTTTCGTATAAAATAACGTGTGCACATAGAATCCAGTGGCATTCTCTAATCAGAAGCCATTGGCTCCTAACGTTTTATTGTTAATGCCAGAACTATCAATGACAAAAAGTAGAGGCCCAAGAATGGGTCCATATTGGCTCGCATAAAATTTTTAGTCCTAATTTAATGTGGCATAACGTTTTTCAGCCTAAACATCAAAACGCCTAAAGTTTTTAGGCATAACTTTTTTGGCCTAAATTTTTCTCCCATAATATTTTTAAGCATAATAATATTTACGCATAAAATTGTTACGCATATTGTTTTAACGCCTAAAATATCTTACCATAATTTTCAGCCCTAATAATTTTCAGTATAATGATATATCCAGCCCTAATTTTTTAGCAAAGTGATATCTTGTCATAATACTATTACCAGGATTGTAATCGGCAAAATATTATTAATACTAAAAGAAACGAATAATTAATTTCAATGTTCTAACTTAAAACCTAACCTAGCCTTCTCGCGGTTTTTTTTATAGAACGAAGTAAGAATTCGGGGAAGATGCTCTCCCGATGGTAAGAGATAACGCTGCTCATAATTAGTACAGTGCTACCCAGTAGTGCACTGCGTCATCGCTTCTTCTTCTTCTTAGTCGTTTACTTCACAAAGTGAAGGTCGCTTCTTACTTGAGAGTAATAAGATGTTAAGACTCTTCAGCCTAGTAACTTCACTAGCTACTGTGCGGTTGTTTCATTTTAATCTCCTCTATACCCTACCCTCTCTCTGAATTAGAAAGTGGATGGTCATTTTTGGCACTTTGTTGACCGCTGCCGTGGCACTGTGGACATTGTTCAAACCTAACCTAACCTAAATTATCCGAGTCGGTTTTGTAACAGTCAGTCTTACTGGGTGCCACAAACTACTTTCCTAAATAATTTTATTAACTTACAATATTAGTTGTATGCCTTAATATAGTTATGTAAAATTATGATTATGCCCGAGAAAGTTATGCGAAACATTTTCGGACAAATTAAACTAGGACTAACAAAATTATGCGTACTTATATTATGACATACAAATTTATGCTTTACAAATATATGCTAAAAAACGTTAGGGCAACTGACAGTTATGGCAAGACATAAGTATGTCTAGATATAATTATGCCCAATTATGATTAGGCTAAAAAAAGTTATGCGAAACATTTTCGGCGAAACAAAATTAGGACAAAAAAAATTATGCGTGCGAATACGCTCCCCCCAAGAATGTCACCTTGAGAGACACCACAATTGTTTGTGGTGGAAGTCATAAAAAATCTACCAAATCTTTTACTACACCTAAGTTTCCTCTTTAATATACTACTTTAGGCACTAAAACAACAAGATTTTAAATAGAAACATTTAAATTGTGATAATTCTACTATAATTGTGACATTTTCCTAATCAGATGCGTCCGCGAAGACCAGAGATCCTTCGCGCTGGGTATCCAATGGATAAAGGTGCGGTTGTTGGGCACGATCCCGGCGCCGCTACTGTTCGGGTTCCTCATCGACTTGTCCTGTTCCCTGTGGTCGCGATCCTGCGACAAGACTGGCGCTTGTTTGCAGTATGATAATTATAATATGAGCAGGTATGTAAATTGAAAATTTCATTACTAACTCAAACTCGAAACATTCACTATAAGAACATTTAGAACAACTTTTCATGTATTTCATGAAAATAATTGAGTACAGCCAAGTCGAGGACATGACTAAACGCACAGGTGCTATACTTTTCCTGTAGTCAAACTGACATCGGCAAGATATCGGCCGACTATTGACCTGATTTTCGGACATCTTTCCATCACAGTCATAAAATTTAAATTTAATACAGGTACATATTTACTGTCAAAAAAAAATCAACCACATCACACCTGCTGCGAAATAAGCAGAGATCAAATTAGGTTTTAGTTAATAAAATAACTATCTCACCTTTCTTATTACAGGTACATGCTTGCCCTAGCATTAGTGGGCAAACTATGCTCTCTACTATTCTTCTTCCTAGCGTGGTGGTTCTACAGACCACCAGGAAGCAAGAACTCCAACGCAGTGGTTCCTTCAATAGATTTAGTCGTCAATGAGAAAATCAATGGGAACGTCCCGGTCAATGGGAATGTACCGGGCAATGGGAATATACCGGGCAATGGGAATGCACCAATTAATGGGAAACCGGGCAATGGGAATTTGCCTAATGGTATAGAAAAAGGTAGCAACGGGTATTGTAATGCGGCTTTAGAATGCAGTGATCATCTGTAAGACAATTTTGGATTAGATGTGCTACTTGTAAGATATTGTATGGAATAATTGTATAAGTAATTTTGAGATTGAATGTTAGACCAATTTAATAGTAATAGATTGACTAGTAACCTCAAATAATAATACAGAATATGATTTAATAATTTCCTACTCTGTACGAAAATTATTGAAATTTGCAATTTGAGACAAGTAAAAGCAAATTATTTGATTTGGATTACTAATATTTTTTGTCAGTAAACAAAATTGGACGTCAAATGCAAAAAAAAGATGCATAAGAAAAGATGATAAGTTAAATGAATATTATTTAAATACATTCCAATAAAAATGTAAATGTTGTAAAATATCTGTGATGTAGTAGTGTTAGGGAAATAATTGTGTACTGCCACAATAATACAATAATAATTATTATTATAGTATTTTGAGCACCTACAATTTGGGACTTTATTATAAGATTCTACAATAATGTTACAATTTACAATCACAATTATTATAAAATTGTAATTGTAATTCCAACAACATTAATTGTAATTCCAATAATATTAATTGTAATTCCAATAATATTACTTGTATTTCCAATAATATTAATTGTAATTCAATAATATTAATTGTTATTCCATTAATATTAATTGTAATTCCAATATTACTAATTGTAATTCCAATAACGTTGACTGTAATTCCAATTATATAAATTGTAACAATAATTATTTATTTAAGTACAATTGAAGGCACAATTTTCAATGTTTTGTATAAAATTTTACACTTTGACGTTTCCATCACGGTTTTTAAGGTAATGGTTGTAATGTAAATAGTAATTTATTTGTTGAATTTGCAAGAACAATATTTGTTAATGTGTATTTTGTTTGAAGACTGATTGTTTAGTAGTTATTTAATGAAAATGATTTTAATTGTGCAAGTGTTATTGTCATTTGAGATACCTGTAATTTGGATGTACATTGTTTAAACTGGGGTACATCTTACTGATATTATCAACATGAAAGTGTAAATGTATGGATGTCTGAATGTATGTTCGTTACTATTTCACACCTAAACGGGTGGATCGATTGAGCTGAAATTTGGTAAAGAGATAGCTGAGACCCTTGAATAACACATAGGCTACAGTACAGCGGATAAAACCGCTGGGCGTAGCTAGTAAGTAATAATTTATTTATCATTTTTTATGGGCAGGTTAAAATATGTGAAAAAACCTCTTCCATTTCGTTATGTCGCCGTTGAAATTTTTGTATGGGACAAGTTTTTTTTTTTGCGTTATACCAGAAGTTGATGTCTTGTTGATGTAAAGTTTGTGTGACAATATTTTTGTTATGTTTTTTGGAACCTATAATATGAACGTTCTAAAAAAATCGCAGATCTTTTCTATTTTCTTTTTGTAGAAACAAAAATTATGTTGTAAACAATTAATATATGTAACTGTAATAGGTATTATAGTTATTGTAATAAGTAATTTTGAACTTGTACAATTTTACACTTATTGTAATAAAATGTTTGAAACTGTCTTTGTTTTAAAATAATAAAAAGAACCTGATATTAAAATGCAATAATATATTCAACATTACATTACAACTTAACAAATGCAATTATTTAATATTTAATTATTAGTGTATATTATCCATAATCCATTTATGATACCCCATCTTTAACGTTAGCAGAGACAGTTCAGAATGAACTGATTTCAAGACTCATCTTTGTAAATAAACGGCATAAACTCACTTGTATTTACTTCCTCTTCATGCCGATGGTACAGGATCGAAACGGTCAGCACGAAGCCGAAGTAAATACAAGTGAGTTTATGCCGTTTAATACAAAGGCGAATCTAAGTACTCACGAATCAGTTAGTGTAAAAATAATTTCAAGACATTTAAACATAATATCATGAAGTCAACTTTTTTGGGCCACACTTGAAATTGAATTACAAACTTATAGCCCCTCTTACCAAATGCTAAATTATTATGCCTGTGACTATTAATAACAATGTAGGGATGAGAGAAAGTGGAAAAACAAACAACTGTATTTTTTTCCTTGTCCTTGGGCCTGCTGGGTCGGAAAGTTTTGGTTGCTTGGACGGTTGTAAAATTGTGTGCGTGAACCTAATTGGAGCGGTCCATTTGCAAGAGGCCTGTACCGTATCTTCCCTTTTTATTTAAATCTTAGTGATAGCCTCAAGAATTTGATGTTTGGTAAGAGGAGGCAGATAAGATAGCCTTCCTTGAAACCATCTGTAGATTTATTATAAGCGCAATTGACTTTTTTTATAATAATAAAATCTTTTCTGCACCTTCAAGATAAAATAAGTGCTAATTAGAAGAATTTTACTCCCTGGCTGTCGTTGAACTCCATCAGTTCACATTTTCCTTTAGCTTCTAGTGATTTCAGCGCTTTTAGTAGTATACTCATGTCTAGTCCATGGAACTCTGAAATGAGAAAGATTGTTCATTAAAATGGATTATGGGCTTAACACATTCGGTGCCACCGACTCGCCATGCGAGTTCACGTTCATTTTGTTCGCGAGTCGGTGGCACCGCCACTTTTGCATGGGTACGTGAAAATAACTAGAACAGTCTTTAGTGAACTAGTTTATTTTAAAATACACGGAGAATAACGTAAACAGCTAACATGCAACTTATTGTACAACTATCTCGAAATATACGCTAGGCGGTTGTCTCGCTTGCACTGTGTGACATATTGAGTGACAGGCTGAGTGTGCAGAATGTATTATGTACATATGGTTGTTAACTAAAATAATTAACAATAATATAACTTTCATATTTCGTCAAAATAATAATCTAAATATTCTATCATCACTAATATTAGGTTTACCTTTATTTAAAAAAAAAAAATTAAAAAAATAGCCTAGTTTTTTCAGGGTTTACTCTATCTACAAATTAAAGCTAAATCTGTTCATAAAATTGAAGAAAAATTATAAGAATATTGTACAAACCTTCATCCACAGTAGTCTCTCCCTCCCTCAACTCAAAAAGGGTACAAACTGAGTTATTCAATCCATTAACGCTAGCCCAATTGTATACCATATTGCCCCATTCATCTAAAGAATGCCAATACACCTCCCAGAGCATTTTACTCTTGTCCATCGGCACAGCACAACCATTCTTAGCCATTTCCTCCAATACAGTGATCACAGCTTCTTGAGACAGTTTCCGGTTAATAGAAGTATTGTTGAAGAGAGGTAGGTTCTGTGCTTCTCGTACGTCCAGTGTAGATAGTTTGTTGGCCTTGAAATAGTCTGTGATGAGCTGTCTCCATGCTTCCAGTTGTTTTGCTCTGGTTTCCGTTTGGGGCTGGATTCTGAAAGGATATTATTAATGTTTAGGAATTGGGATGAATTTACATAGGGTCAAAGTGGGTAAATGTAAACAGTTTTGAAAAAAATTGGAAGTAGCAGTACTTTCATCATCGTGTAAAAAAATTGTGACGACTTATTACAGTATTTCTTTTTTTTAGGGACTCAGAGTGAAGTAACATGCGAAGTTATATATAACATAACCTTCTATCACATTTATTTTGTTTTTTATTTCAAGTTTACATTTACCCCAACGCAAAATTTCAAAAACTACCATTTTGGGGTAATTGTAAACGCGCAATTCTTAACTGTTACTACATAGCACAGAAGAAAAGATTATTTAGTGCAAGGTTTGATCTCTCTAATGAGTATATTATGGTAAAAAGTCCTTATCTATAACAGGAGGTAAATTATTTATTTTGGGGGAAATGTAAACATAATGATATTTCCTTACATAATTATAACTAATAAAAGGAGGTACATGTAAACAGCCTCTGTAAGTACATTAATAACTCAATAACTTTTGAAAACATTAAGAAATACTACTACTGAACAAATTATACTACTACTGGACATAAATATGTACATAAACTCTTAATTTCATCTTATTCTAACCTAAACCTGGTCTTAGTTGCATGAATTCCCTTTGTTATTTATAATTTCTTCACTCTCCTTATCAGTTTTATCATTTATTCTCTGAAGCATTTTCCCTTTTTTCATCCTGATGCAAGTAAGAGATTTTATCTACTCTTGAAATATTTTTTCCTACTCAGAATTTAATATAACCGTAGTAGGAAATACATAAAACTCGCAGGCTTCTTGAAATGCATTTTTTTATAAATCATATCATCTATATCTTCCGGAAAGCAACGTAGTAGTTTTTACTTTCATACATTTGCCCTCCGCATATGATTTCAGCCTTGAAATGAAATGTTTACAATCACCCCCTCATTATCACTAAACATATTGAAAGCAAAAAGTATTGTGTTCTCAATTACCTCACTCGTTTACATTTACCCCAAATTATGTTTACATTTTACCCAAGGCTCTAAATTTTGAGGTAATTGTAAACGCAGATTTATAAAATTGCAGATAGCATATAGAGAGAAAACAACATCTAAAATGTGCCACTTAATTCAATTTCATCTCTCTAGCTAATAAACATTATAGCTTGCCTCAATAGTTTTCGAATTAAAGTAAGTACTGTTCACCACTTGAAAACTGTATTTTAATGGATTTTGCCGGAAAATAATAAACACATCAAAATAATATTTTTTGACATCCAACACTTAAATATTAAAATGCATTTCTTAGATAAAATACTATTAATGTATTCTGATGCACTCAGAATCCTATAAAAGTAAAAATGAAGAAATTATGGCTAGTGTTACCATTTACCTCTGTTTACATTTACCCACTTTGACCCTACTTATAAATAGCTGTAAATAGATTTTATTAACTTATCGCTTTTTATTGCAAAAACTTTAGTAATAATTGTGCTCAATTTTGGTTTGATATTTTGGAATGTGTTCCAGTTCCAATGAAGAATTTCAATTAATTTTTGATTATACAGCTATACAGTGATCATTAAATAAAATATTTAATATTCACTTATTATTTAAATTGGAGTCGTTTGAAATAGGTATTCAAATACTTTCCTCTGATTTATTTGAACAAAAAAACCTTGAAGGGAATAATTATGATGTTTATGCCATTTCTTGTCTTCAATACTTACATATTTTAATCATCTCTACTCTGATGCTTTTTGTAAGCTTCTATAGCTACTCTCTCAGTATTATTTCTTTTGATCAAGGATGTAACAGTTTTTGGCTCTAAATCTGTCAGTGACACCCTATAAGGTATGATTTTGTCCCCGATTTGTATATATTTATGTCCTGTGATGTATTTAGATGAAAAACATATCATGATAGAGCAATCTTTAGCTACTGCTGATATTAAACCGATGTTTACCGGATCTACACATTTCATAAAAGATTTTCTCTCAGATGACAGTTTTAAGTCTAATTTCTCAGTGTATATTTGAGTTATTAAATCTTTTAAATAACTTTTATTCTGTTCTATTCTTATTTTTGTTGATATATTGTCTGTTTCGGACAATTTTTGTATTTGCAGAAGTTTGTAAAGGAAAGAGTTGTGTGGTAGTTCTGAGGTTTCATAACAAGTTTGGTTGTTAGTTTGTTGATCAGAAATTTCTTGTGTTTTTGTTAGAGTCATTGTCTCTGTATCATCATTTAATAGTATCTCTGCTAAGAAATCAATAAATGTATTAGTATCCTCAAAAATCTCCATGTTTTTGATAATGTTATTGAATTCAAGAGGTTGTGACTCTTCATTGTAGATAATCTTCCCATTTGTAAATATTTTAAAATTGTTTTGTGGATTTTTTGCAAGGTTCACTATAGCTTGTTTCATTCTTCCTCTATTACCTGAGAATAAGTCTAGGGGGCAGTAATCACTTTTTTCTTGAATCTGATTTTGTTCAAGCTTCAAATGCTGCTTTAGACAATAATAACATTTGCCAACACCTGCCAAATTTGACGATATGAAGCCTTCCTTAGGTTTTATCTCAACACAATAGTTGTTTTCACATTTAGGACTGAGTATAGCGAGATTCTGAGTTTTTATTGCAAATGTACTCAATTTAGATTTCCTCCTTCTGTTTTCAGGTCGTAAATCATGTAAAAGTTTACCTAGATCTGTTAAATCCTCTTGTGTTATTGTAATTACCTCTTGTGTATAGTAAGCACCGCCAGAAAGTAAAGGAACCATGATGAGATTCACAAAATGTGCAGAATTCTGAACGATATCTTTATTTGCAGGATTTTCATCCTCTTTGATAAGTCTCAGCACGAATTCTGTCCCTTCTAGCTGAAGGACGATGTGGACGTTCCCTTCGTTGATGTAATTCCATCGATAGCCCATTATTTCCATGTTGTATGTAAACAAACACAAGAAACTGGAAAGGTATGAACTTGTAAGAAAGTAATTTACTTACGTAAAAAAGGGCGGGAAGTTATACTGCCAAGGCCACGTTATTTCTGCCATTATGAAGCTATGTGTATTTTAATCAGCGAGGTAGCCTTTTCATAGGTATTTTATTTAGAAATAAATATAAATTCACCAAATCCAACATGAATACAAACAGCTGATGTCATTCATTCTAATGACAGCTGACAGCTAGTTGACATAAATTGAATGAACTAATCACTTTTGCCACAGATGCAAAAATATTTTTTACTGGCAGCATTTTTAACCCCCGACGCAAAAACGACGGGGTGTTATAAGTTTGACGTGTCTGTCTGTCTGTCTGTGTGTGTGTGTGTGTGTGTGTGTGTGTGTGTGTATGTGTCTGTCTGTGGCATCGTAGCGCCCAAACGGATGAACGGATTTTGATTTAGTTTTTTTTGTTTGAAAGTAGAGTTAGTCGAGAGTGTTCTTAGCCATGTTTGGTGAAAATCGGTCCAAGATGGCCGCCGCTACAACATGGCGGATTACTTTTTTCTTCCACGACCCCCTCAATATGGGTATCAAATGAAAGGGCTTAACGAGTAGATTACACCCCACTATATAAAATTTAAAATCCAAGATGGCCGCCATCAAAAAATGGTGAATTACGTATTGCGTTGGGGGTTTTTTTAAATTTTTAATTTAATTCACTTGTTAAATGAATATTCCAATTAATTTAAAAAAAACATATTGACTAACTTCAGGCCGGTCTTATTAATTTTTTTATCTGTCCTCATATTAGTGCTGTCAATGTCATTGTCAACAGTTCATTTGACAGTTGACAGCAACAATCGAAATATTTGCGTGTTTTGTTGTCGCAAATTTTATCAATTTTATTAGTTTTATTTGTTGCTATGTTATAATTGCTGTCGTTTTAATTATAATTTAAGGTTGAACAATGATTACGCTTAATAGGAAATTGAAGAAAGAGTGTACAGAACCAAATAATGGCATCATTCCTGAACCTGTGCGGAGGATATCAATCCGGGATAAATTGTTGATAAAAGAAGTTCAGGAGATGAATGAGAACCTTCCTATCACTTGTAGTATACATTTTGAAGATCCCAATGTGTTAAGTGAGTTTATATTGACTGTGGCACCTGATGAAGGGTACTGGCAAGGTGGAAAGTTCAAGTTTAGTGTATTTGTGACTGAAGACTACAATATGGCAGTAAGTTTTATTTTTTTCATATTTGCATCTATTTACTTATTGATTTTCTTTTTAATTTATGTATACATATCACACACAGTCTTCAAGTCACAAACTGGGCAGACTGTACTTTGATTAGCCAGTACAAAATTAAACACTTAAAATGTATGTATAACAAATATGTGCATATGATTGACCTTACAGAGGACATAAATTCTACTATCAAAACAGTATTTTGAACCGAAAACTATTTTAAAGTTTTTTTCTATTCTTAGAATTGAGCTATCTTAGTTTTTCAGTTCAACAAATCGTCGCCGTAGAGCGAGAATTCACTAACTTGAATAAGTGGCTTTTGTTTTTTTGTTGTCATTGAAATGCCCATTTTTTTCTCTACATTTCTGTATTTGCCGTTTTTTAATAGGTATTTTAGTTTTTAAGTTATAGAGATTGAAAAATCATCTATTTTGAATATTGAATGTAAAAATAAAATTAAAAATAATTTAGTTTATGTAGTTACTTTATCTTTTTTCACTTTAAAACAACTGTAAATTAACATGAGTTAATGATTTTTTCTATCTATTTAAAGAAAGCTTCTGGAACCTGGTGTTACGTTTACAACTAACTAATGTAAATTAGTTAATTTCAAAATTGATTGTTTGGTATAGTTTATGAAAGCGAAAATTAACTAAGATGAGATCATAACTTTTCGATCTCTGTTTTAATACGATTTAAATAATATAAATTAAAAAAAAAGTAACGAAATCAATGTAGGGTTTTTTTTATGGTAAAAATATAACACAACGTTTAAAGGCTAAACTAATTAAATTGATTTCATTAATATTTCATAGAACCCAAGGAAGCGTCTTTGTAACTTAGGTACATTACAGATGGCAACACAAGCAAGTTAGTTATTTATATTTTTGCGGGGGGTGGTCGCGGGGAAGATGGTGAACATTCAAGCTCTCAGTCGCTGCGTTTACGTCAATAATTGCGCACGCGTTTTGTTTTGGAAAATTATTTTCTACGAAACCCAGTGAAATGGTTGTGTAAACTGTTAAAAATGAGTTGTGCAAAGTACATCCTTGATTTATTAGATCGCAACGAAAAGGCAGTTTCAGAGGTAAGTGCAATTTTTTAGATCCTACTAGGTATACCTAAATGCGAAAATTGTTTCTGAATGTATGTTGCTCTTATACGTAAAAACAGCTGAACCGATAGTATTACTCAGTTTGTAAACAGCTAGAGACCTGGAATAATAATATCTAACTATTTTGATATTTCCGTGGAATTTGAGGACACACAGGGTTTCCATTAATGTTTACTGGTTTTAATACAAAGTAGGCATACTGAGTAGGTCTAAATTCAATGTAAGTAGGTATACTCATATTACAAGTATCAAATTATTCAATAACTTTGTCGGCAAATAATTTAATCTTATGTATTTTATAGGAGAGTCCCCACAGATGACTTCACGATCTATAGGTAAAGAAAGCAATAATTATTTAAATGTTATTTTGGGTGATTTGGCTTGCATTATAATTTATTGCTATTGTATGTACTTATGTGTGTGTGTGTAACAAGTATGTACTAAAGATGAAAAACCACAAAGCCGTAGGATCGCGCGGGAAAGCGGGACGAAATTGATGTAGGTAATGATCGAATTCGTGCGCACTCTAAACGCGGTAAGAACAAAACAAAGATCGCGACCGCTTTTCCGTGCAATCCCGCGTCTGTGTGACGTCAGCTTATTAAGGAAATTACTATGTATAGTGATACATGCGCTGGTCAAAACCGTAACCAGTTCATAACTGCCTATTTAGTGCATCTCATACAACAGCCTGATAACCAGCTTGAAATAATTGAACAAAAATATCTCGAGAGCGGCCATACGCACATGGAAGTCGATTCGATGCACAGCGCCATTGAACGAGAGCAAAGGAACACTCCAGTTTATTCCATGATAGACTGGAAGTCTATAATGTGTCGTGCTCGATCGAAAAGAAACAAAAGCATAGCTTCACCGTACATTGTAAAAGAATTGACATACAATGAGATGCTGGACGTAAGATCGCTAAATGAAAGATTTATGAAAAATATTACTAAAGACAAAGAAGGCAAAAAGGTTCAATGGCTCAAAATAAAGTGTCTTCGCTTTGAAAGACATTGTCCTGGTCAAGTAAAGTTTAGATATTCACATGATGGTCCATATTCAGAGTTCGATATATTTAGACAGCAAACAATATCTACACCTGTAACTAGGAAACGAAAAAAGTGCGATGAACTAATAATGAATACAGAAAATGAGACTGAAAGAAAAATAGAAGCATGGAAAAAATACGAAGTACCGAAGGCATATTCTTCTGCCCTCCCTATATCAGAGGCGAAAAAGAAAGACCTATTGAATCTTTGTGCAAAAGGCGTTTTTCCCCAAGAGCTTCATCCTTGGTTTTCATCTCTGCCAACGAGTAAAGATGTAATAGACAGGAACCTCGAACCAGATGTTACAGAAGATATAGAAGA
This sequence comes from Hemithea aestivaria, assembly GCA_947507615.1. Classification (NCBI taxonomy): domain Eukaryota; kingdom Metazoa; phylum Arthropoda; class Insecta; order Lepidoptera; family Geometridae; genus Hemithea; species Hemithea aestivaria. The sequence goes on along the minus strand of OX382324.1, from coordinate 18,892,673 downwards.
AGCAGATTAAGTTTCAGTATTTTACTTATAAAATTATGTTTGTAATTCAATTAATCGTTTTGATTCTGTTTCTGGATTATTTAATTGTGTTTTTAGATTATTATTTCATTGTGTTTTTTTATGACTCTTTTGATGATTATGCATGTTATAACAATTCTGATTGATCGTAGGTATTTGATACTAGTATTAAAAATATTTTCTAGCAAAATTGACGTTTTATTTTAGAATTATAAACACAAAACATAAAAATAAGTAGTTTTCCTATTTCATTTTTTTTATTGATAACTGGTAAAATTTTAACTAAATTAGGTTATTTTTGTTTAAAACTTCTTTAATGATGATATAAAAGTCACTAACATCGTATTTAAATTAACGAATTCATAGAAAAGTTCGTAGTTTGTAAAGTAAAATTAACTAGTTGTTTTATTCGCTTATATTTCAAAATCTGAAACATTTTATTATAAATATATTAATTCCTTATAAACTTGAATATAATACCCTTTAAATAAAGTCACATTTATGAAAATATGTCATGTGAATCAAAAGTTATAATTTTTTTAATTTTCAAAAACTTTGAACGCCGATATCTCAAAACTATGTTTTTGAAGTAAGTGAATTCTCGCTCTACGGCGACGAAATTTAAAAACTGCAAATGCTCTTTGTTCTTTTAATAGTGAATGCTGAAGTCTATTAGCACCATTGTAATGTAAAGAATTTCTCTTCCCTTTTTTTTTCTTTTTAATAATATGGCAACATGTGCATTTTGCCAGTGTCGAGTAAAATTCGTGAATGTTCACGGAATATTAAATTATGGTCTCCACTTTCGTGTTTTGCCAGTGTCAAGTTAAATGTTATTTTTTAAGTAATAAGTTAGTTAGTCAGGTCCAATAATTGTGGATGGAGTGAAAAATTACCAGTGCTTCTATGATTTTCTGACAGAAAATCAGGCAGCTAATACTTTTAGCATAAAAATGATGAGTGGTGAGACGGTAAAAATTAATGCTGCTAATGGTGATACTTACCGCGCATTAACAAAAACCCTCGCCGAAAATCAATGTCTATGGCACTCTTACGAAAACAAACAAGAGAGGCCAATAAGAGTAATGGCGAAAAAATTGCCATCGACATGCAAGCCAGAGCGAATTGTAGATGACTTGAAATCCAAGGGCTATAAAATAATCGAAGCGGTGAATAAACTGAGTTGGAAAACCAAAGAACCGCTCAACATGTTTATGATCACCTTCGATAATAACGAAGACATAAACAAAATTTACAGTATTAAAAACATCTTAGGCTGTATTGTAGAAATGCAGCCGCTGAGAACTACCAAATTAATTCCACAATGTAAAAAATGCCAGTCTTATGGGCATAAGTACCTAAAAATACTGCTCTAAGGAGCCAAGATGTGTAAAATGCACAGGAAAGCATTACACTAAAGAATGTAAAAAACCTAAGGAAGAAAAACCAAAGTGCGTCCACTGCGGAGCCCCACATCCTGCAAACTATAGGGGTTGCGTAGTAGCTAAAGAAATTCAGCAACTTCGTAACAAAAATACCAAAAAGGTTGCTATGGTACGACAGAATAATGCTGCGCGAGATAAACAAAAGATTGCCAAAATGCCCGAAATACGTCCTACAAAAACAAATACACCGCACACAAATGCCTCTAGTGAATCCTATGCCCATGCTGCGAAAAGTAAAATGAACTTGCCACAAGTCTCACTTAATGAACAAAAGTTAGACAACATTTTAAAAGCCATGCTCTCATTTGATGAAAGATTAAAAAAGATTGAAAATAGCACTTAAGGAGCTAATTCCAAGCTAAAAAAATGATTAACACAATCAAGATCATGGCATGGAATTCAAATGGGTTACTTAAACATCATAACGAACTGCAAGTAATCCTAGATATAGAAAATGTTGATGTGTGTTTAATATCTGAAACACATTTCACAAAACAATCATTTATTAAATTTAAGGGTTACAAAATCTACAACGCTCTACATCCTGATAATACTACAAGAGGTGGTAGTGCAGTCATCGTTAAAGAAAGCCTTGCACACTATGAAGACGCTAAATATGAAGAACACGAGATTCAGGCTGTGTCCATCACTGTCCAAACTAAGACGTATCCACTGACAATTGCAGCAATTTACTGCCCACCAAGGTATGCCATTAAAAAAGATCAATATGTAATATTTCTAAAGAGTCTTGGCCATAGATTTGTTCTTGGAGGAGATTTCAATGCTAAAAATACGTATTGGGGCTCCAGACTAACTACTACGAAAGGAAGAGAACTGCTGAAAGCAATCAGAGAATTGAAATGTGATCCTGTATCAACTGGCATGCCAACTTACTGGCCGACAGATACCAATAAAATTCCTGATCTTATTGACTTCTACATTGTCAAAAACCTATCAAACACTTATATAAAAACATATCAAAGCAGTGATATGAACTCAGACCATTCTCCAATATATCTAGAAATAAGCGAAAACGCCTTACTAAAAGAAAATACCGTTACTCTCACTAATAAGCTAACAGACTGGGAAAGTTTTAAGATTGATTTAGAAAACCTTATTGATCTAAAAGTCCCACTTAAAACTCCAGAACAATTAAATTTTGAACTTGACAATTTTGTAAAAATCATTCAAGAAACAGCCTGGCAAAACACACCGACTCTTAATAGCACCCAAACAAAGGGAAACACGTACCCGAAAGATATCATTAAACAGATCTCGCAAAAAAGGAAACAAAGATATACTTGGCACCAATCACGGTGTCCAGAAGACAAAAGAATATTAAACAATTTAACAAAGAAATTAAATCGTAAAATTAAGAAATTCACAGATGACTGCACCAATAAAGGTCTTCGAAAATTGACCAATGACCGTTCTACTGACTATTCACTATGGAAGGTGACTAAGAGACTCAAGAAACCGACTGACCAAATCCCACCAATTAAGTGTCAAAATGGGAAGTGGGCAGTAAATAATGAACAGAAAGCAAAAAGATTTGCAGAGCGATTGCAGAAACGATCTTTCAACCAAATGAGAGCAATTCTAATGATTATTTAACTACCAACTATAATGTTCAGCCTACAACTGAAAATCACATAAAGCTTACTACGCCAAGAGAAGTGATAAGAGAAATAAAACAGAGTATTAACCCGAGAAAAGCCCCTGGATATGACCTAATATCAGGTGATTTATTACGAAACCTTCCTAAGAAGGGAGTGGTCAAACTCACAACTTTAATTAACGCAGCGCTGAGATTAAAGTATGTACCAGATTTGTGGAAAGTTGCTGAGGTAAAAATGATTGCAAAACCCGGAAAACCACTGCATGAGAGCACTTCATATCGACCTATTTCACTTCTTCCTGTGATGTCAAAACTATTTGAAAAATTACTTCTTAAACGGCTTAGACCTATTCTTGATAGTAAAAACCTAATCCCTGAGCACCAATTTGGGTTTAGAGAAAAGCACTCAACTATAGATCAAGTGCATAGAATTACTACCGTGATAGAAAAATCATTAGAAGATAAAAAAGTTTGTTGTACTGTATTCTTAGATGTGGCACAAGCATTTGACAAAGTTTGGCACGATGGCCTCGTACATAAACTCAGAATGAGCCTGCCAAAAGAATTTGCAGATATTCTTGAGTCGTATATATCAAACAGATACTTCAGAATAAGGCAAGAAGATGCTTATTCAGAACTAAAAGAAATCAAAGCTGGGGTACCTCAAGGAAGTGTACTAGGTCCGGTCCTGTACCTATTATACACACGTGATATCCCAGAATTAGAAGAGAATACTATGGCAACTTTTGCAGATGACACTGCTGTTATGGGCATAGGTAGTACTCATAGAGAGGCAGTGAATAAAGTGCAAAACGCTATTGATGAAATTTATAAATGGACAAAAAAATGGAGGATAAAACTTAATGAATCCAAATCAATTCATATAGACTTCAGCAACAAGAAAAGTCAATATGTTCCAATTTATATCAATAAACAACAAGTCCCCTACGAAAACACGGCGAAATATCTGGGTATGACGCTTGACACGAAGCTGCGCTGGAAAGCTCATGTCAAGAAGAAAAGAGAAGAGCTTGAGCTGAAGTATAGAAGGCTGCATTGGATGCTTGGAAGACACTCAAAGCTTTCAATACAGAACAAAATACTGCTTTACAAACAAGTCCAGTGTGGGCTTATGGTAGTCAGCTGTGGGGCTGCACCAAACAGACTAACGTGGAAGTTATACAACGGTTCCAGAATAAAGTACTAAGGGAAATAGTTAATGCACCCTGGTATATACGAAACAACGAACTACATCGGGACCTTAATATAGAGTTCGTTGATCAGATCATTCAGAAATACGCAGAAGCACACCAAAAACGGCTTCACCAACATATAAATGTCAAAGCAATCCAGCTGCTCGACACCACTGACTTAAAAAGAAGACTCAAACGAACGAAACCGTTCGAGTTAGTATAGTGTAGTGTAATAGTGAATAGTGCAAAGTAGTGAAAGTGCTACATATGCATTGTGCATAAAGAACACATGAACAAAGTGGCTTCCCCTTAATAGAGACAATAAGAAAAGTGTTAATGGACACATTCTTAGTTTTAGTCTACCTAGCAATTTAAGTTAAATGTAAATTACCTATTAGCCTAAGTCATAGGCTAAATTGTAATATAAACAGAGAACAACAAAAATAATAATACATATTATTTGTTGGGCTCTAATAAAAAAAAAAAAAAGTTAGTCAGGTCAGAGTCAGAGTGAGCTTAATAGCTCGTCTAGTCACGTGAGTCTTCCAGTAAAATGGGTGGAATTTTACTGAAAGTTCGGAGGAGTTTTGGAGGGGGCACCAAAATTCATATTTCAGCACCATATCACTTGCCTACATCTGTGCACATTCAAAAACACTTAACACGCAATATTCCACCATTATTACACGCTAACAATCAAATTCTACACGATTATTAAGCAAAAGACGTGGAGCTAATGATATGATCAAGGCTTGCCGCCAAAACTCCTTCTCTTCCCTTTATATTGTGACGGCTAGTCAGCACAGTGGGTTTACCCACTGTTCTGTAACTTATGTGTTATTCCAGGGTCTAAGGTCTCTCTCACTAAGCTCTCAATCTCTATATTAGATTTCAGCTCTATCGGCCCACCTATTTAGGTGAAGAAGTAACAAACATTATATACACACACACCCACAAACTTTCGCGTTTATGATGTTAGTGTGATGGGATTTAAAAAATGTCCACTTTATTTTCCAGCCTCCCCGAGTAAAATGTTTAACACGTCTCTGGCATCCGAACATCAACAATGATGGAGACATCTGCCTCTCACTGCTTAGACAGACCTCCATAGACGAGCACGGCTGGGCGCCCACTAGAAGACTTAAAGATGTTGTTTGGGGACTTAACTCTTTATTTACTGTAAGTTTTGTAATATAAATAATTCAATAAAATGGATTAATTTCACTATTATTCATCTTTAATATAAAAAGGTACTTAATTTCAATGGTAGAAAATTGGTAGAAATTTTAATTGTAGAAATTGGGAAAAATTTTAATGGTAGAAATTGAAATGATAGAAAATAAAATAAATTAGACTGTTCCATTTGCTCATTTATTGCCACTAAGGCAGAACAAAGTTTGCTGGGTCAACTAGTATTTCAATAAAATGAAGTAAAGCATGTTATTATTCATCTTTAATATAAAAATGTACTAATTATGATTGAGCTAGCTGACTGTGCAACATCATCTATGTCTGTGTCTGTTAAAATTACTTTTTTTTGTTATAATCATACAATCATACACATAATTTTTTATAAAACTTGGCAAGCACAAGTTCACTAACCAAACTTTTTGAAAACAAATAGAAATCTAAAGAAGACAAATAGAAGTCCTGTTCCATTCCCAGGTTGTCTGTAAGAAATTGCCTAGTGTGATAAGACCACCGATTGTTGTTAGTATTTAGATATATGTATAGCTCAGTAAGTTTCTTTGTAATTATCTGGTATGCAATAAAGTACTATTCTATTCTAAAGATTTGGCATTAAATTTGATTAATGCCTTCATAATTTATTGAATCGATTCTAACCAGGCCCCAAGATTATCATAATATAAATCTTCACTATCTTATATTATTTTTGCATATGTTTCAGGATCTATTAAACTTCGAAGACCCCCTAAACATAGAAGCAGCTGAAATGTACAACAAAAACAAGACAGACTTCCAGACGAAAGTACAGGAATATATAGCTAAAAACAAAAGATGAAACTAGTTTAAAAAGTTACTTAGTTTCATATTTTGGTAGGGCGGTAACATGAATTCATAACATTTACTGTTTGATGATTGAATTTGATAACTCATTTTTAGCTGAATGTTTATAAATATTTTAATTATTATAATAATAGAGATGCTTTATTTTTTTATTATTTACTTTTATATAATTGTCAAGAATTACCAAAATAGGGGTCAAAAATGTCCTAATAATATGAATTAATGTGAAAGTATATATCTTATTTATATTAATGTGAAAGTTTGTAAGAATGGATGTCTGGATGTATGTTTGTTACTCTTTCACGCCTAAACGGGTGGACCGATTGAGCTAACATTTGGTATACAGATAGCTTAGACCCTAGAATAACACATAGGCTATAGAAAAGCGGGTAAAACCGCTGGGCGCAGCTAGTATTATTATATAAATGTGTTTGTTAATTTGTTGTGCCAAAAAATCTCAAACACTTAAAGTTGGATTTGTAGCAGTTGAAACCATGCTAATAGTTTTAAAAAAGTCATCACAAGTTAAAATGTTTAGTAACTAAACTTATGATATTAATAATTATAATAAATAAATAAATATTTCAGGACGTTTCACACAGCGCCATGTAACCCCAAGCTAAGTTAATTAATGCTTGTGTTATGGTGGTTAGTGGTTAGATAACGGATACCCTAAATGCAAATCAATTTTCAGAGTATTTTTGCAATGAAGTTTTTGTTGTGTAGCTTAGCTTTAATTGGTCAAATTGAATCATACAAACATTTAGCTAAATAAATATGTAATCTTTTACTCCAAATTAGTGATATATAATATAATTATCATGACAAAAAATGCTGGCATATCTATTAAAATATGTATCATAAAACTTTAATATGAATTAACAATTTGACTTATGTTTGATCTCCGACGAGAGAGGTTCGTCCAGTTTTTAAATGCATTTGTCACCATTTAAATATTACTGAAATTTTGTGGAACGACACGCAATTTAAAACTGGACGATCTTGAGTATTGTTTATTTTTAGACAGTATAATATTTGTACAGGCCAGTTTAACACATAGTCTCATTTTATAATTATGTAATTAGATAATTTTGATGAATTTGTATTTAAAAAATATACTATTGAGTAGTATGACTGTTTGTTTGGAATCCTTAGTAATATAAAAAATATTTTATATTATTATATAGAATAATTATTATTAACAGAGGTCAAAAAAAGTTGTCCATAATGTACCTAGATTAATAAATATGCGCAATAGGCCAAGCGCTATTCGGACTACGCGCAATATAGGCTACCGTAGTACTGGAAAATCAAATATTTACTGCCTTAACTTTCATCAAGGATATTAAAACTATTAAAGCTATCTTAACATGCTAAATTCTAGGATTTGTAGTTTCTCCATTTCATGGACGGACGGACATACAAAGCGAAACTATAAGGCTTACTTGTTGACTACAGAAGCCTAAAAATATTTGACACGTATTTTTATAGGTTTTATAATGAAAGTATACACTAAACTTGCTTCGTAGGAGTGATGACGTCGCTTGTGGGTACTCGAGTTGATACAAAATGTACCCACAAGTGGCGTCACGCGTCCTCACCAAAAAACTTATAAGAGTTAGTCTCAAGTTATAAGGGGTAGTCTCAGCCATTTTTTATTTTATTCACAAACAAAAAAATACGTAGGTGTTGTATATTTTTTTATTATTAAAATCCGGACTAATTATATTTTTTTTGACCTTGTCTGCACCGCTGTTATTGCGATGGTTGAAATTTGAACGGTAGAAAATCATTTGGTAGAGAGTGGGATAGAAGAAATTGGAATCATAGGAAATTAGATGAAAGAAACTCAGTTAACTTGGGCAGCGTGGCCACTAAAGTTATAGATTTTCTACGAATGACTGGTTAAAACCAGAAGACTAAAGCCTTAAAATACTAGGCGCCCAGGAATATAAAGAGATATTGGCACTAATATTATATTGCTACCTCTTTATTATTTCGTTATTAATTATTAACTTATTTTGCTTTAAAATTACTGATTTGTAAAGTTCTAGGCGACGTGGAATTAGAGCGAGACATAGCTTGCGACTGGACTTAAGGTGAACGCACATCTATACGAGCCGAATGCGCCGAACAAATCGAATTTCAGATTTTGTATAAGAAATCTTCCAATTCGGACTATTCGAGGCGGATAAGTGTGAGAGATTCCATGAGAATTCATATTCAAAATTCGATTCATTCGCCGCGTTCGACTCGGATAGATGTGCGTTCAAATTTAACAGGACAAAAGGGGAAGAGATCGCTATTTTTAAATTGATATAAATAAAACTACAATAATAAAAATAATGCTCTTTATTTAGGTTGTTAATACTGGAGCATCGGGTTACCAATTAGTATAAATAAATAGTAAAAAATTGTATACAATAAATAGCTTAACAGTAACAATGAGTAACAAGATTTCATGACTAGTATCGGGTAATGTACATGTATGGATGAAGATGAACTTTGGCAAGAAGTTTTGTATGGAATTCTTGGTTAATCATACATTTTGAACGATTCTATATAGTAGAGTAGAATTTTTTATAGTATAGTTGCTCTATTCGAGGAGAACAATTTCACATTACTTATAAAATCCATTTTTAATACCCAATAACATACTTATTCGGTTAAAATATAGTTTTATAACAGACACAATCTCTAATTTTACAGCTATAATCATTTTTACTCATCTTTGCAACTCTAACAGATGGCGCTAAATCGGAATATTTCAACTACCCTCAAAATTTCTACTAGCACAAAGATATCTTTAGTTTGGTTTTCCTTTCGAGCAATTAAAACTACCCACATTTTGTATTAGGTTTAAGTTTGACTGTTTTAAGTTTTCATTTGTAAATATCAAATAACATGCTCATCTTTTTATTTATTCATTATAAGAGTTGGTCTTTGACTACGATCTCGCGTGATAAGCGACGAACCGGCCGTAGATGGGAGCAAACGAAACCATAGAACCCTCCCTCATCTATCACAATTAGGATTAATATTATGAAATGTATGATGAACCAAGAGGCGTGTGATGTATGAATGATGTAACGTGTGGACAACATTCAGCGGTCGGCAGAGAAAGTGGTGAGCAGTTCGTCCTGTATGCTGTTGGAGCGTGCGAGCTGACGCGGCGCCGCGCTCCACGCGCCCGTCGTGTCCGCTTGTGAGGCTTCGGAGGCCTTGCGCTCGTGGTACTCTGTGCTGAATTCCTGGAAGGAAATATATGAGGTTAAATAAACAACAGCTGCTGTTTATAATAGGATTACGGACCTAGTGCTTTTCACGAAAGAAGTCCTTTTGCGGGGCGCCACTATCGCATGCAAAGTTAAAATACCTATAATTTTTTAACGCCTCATAATTTCTCATATTTAATATCTTAATTAAATAGGAATTTATTTTATCTAACAAATAAAAATTATTTAGGATATAAAGTCCAGTAATAATCGATAAAATTAAATTTAGTTCCGCTAAATTCCGCGGGACCCTTTCGTGAAAAGGACTCTACCTTATTAAGTATGTAGGCAATCGTTAAGTAAGTCATGTTACATGTTGCAGGCCGCGTAGAGACATGACCGCGTGGCGACATACATGTGAATTCAATCGTACAACATATAGGTTGGCCACACAACCTACAAAATTATTATTGTCATTTATCACTGACAGGGTAAAAAGATTACCTACCTAACGTGTTCTGTTGCAGTATGATCTTTGGAGGTTTATTTAGTACTTTTTATTGGTAAGTCGGAATGCGTGAGCTAACCAGTAACCTGTTCTTATAATAGCCCCCACCAATAATAATAGTATAGCCCCCAATAATAACGGTATAGCCCCCAATAATAAAACTATATCCCCAATAATAACAGTAGGTATAGCCCTCAATAATAACAGTATAGCCCCCAATAATAACACTATATCCCCAATAATAACAGTAGGTATAGCCCTCAATAATAACAGTATAGCCCCCAATAATAACACTATATCCCCAATAATAACAGTAGGTATAGCCCTCAATAATAACAGTATAGCCCCCAATAATAACACTATATCCCCAATAATAACAGTAGGTATAGCCCTCAATAATAACGGTATAGCCCCCAATAATAACACTATATCCCCAATAATAACAGTAGGTATAGCCCTCAATAATAACAGTATAGCCCCCAATAATAACACTATATCCCCAATAATAACAGTAGGTATAGCCCTCAATAATAACAGTATAGCCCCCAATAATAACACTATATCCCCAATAATAACAGTAGGTATAGCCCTCAATAATAACGGTATAGCCCCCAATAATAACACTATATCCCCAATAATAACAGTAGGTATAGCCCTCAATAATAACAGTATAGCCCCCAATAATAACACTATATCCCCAATAATAACAGTAGGTATAGCCCTCAATAATAACAGTATAGCCCCCAATAATAACACTATATCCCCAATAATAACAGTAGGTATAGCCCTCAATAATAACAGTATAGCCCCCAATAATAACACTATATCCCCAATAATAACAGTAGGTATAGCCCTCAATAATAACGGTATAGCCCCCAATAATAACACTATATCCCCAATAATAACAGTAGGTATAGCCCTCAATAATAACAGTATAGCCCCCAATAATAACACTATATCCCCAATAATAACAGTAGGTATAGCCCTCAATAATAACAGTATAGCCCCCAATAATGACAATAGTTTACCTTTAGTCTGGTCCCTAGGAAGACGGCCCTCTCCCGCTTCTTGTTCATGAAGTCAGAGTGCGTGAGCCAGCGATGTTCGTAGCACTCCTCCGCCGAGGGACGCTTCAGGGGGACTCGCTTGAACAGGAACATTAGGAAACGGGTCGCTTCCTGCAAATGTAATACCTTACTTTAGAAATAGTGCCAGTTATTCTACCGCCTGACCAGTAGTGTGCAAACATTGCTGTGCTTCGGTAGGAGGGCACTGTAGCTAGTGAATTTACTGGGCAAACAGTCTTAACATCTTATGACTCTCAAGTAAGAAGCATTGGCGCAGTGCACTGGGTAGTACTGTAGTAATAGGGACAGCGTTATCTCTTACCATCAGGAGAGCGTCTTGCTCGTTTTCTTATTTTGTTGTATAAAAAAACTAACATAAGAAAAATAACTGGGCATGTACTAGAGGTTTTAAGAAATCATGAAAAAAAGTTCACGTAGTCCGAATGATCGAACTATGTGGTCAAGCGACGTGGCCTGAATCTACATATACATATATTACTCGTAAGGAAAAAAAAGGTAGCACTCCGGGAGTGCCGGCAGAAGTGAAAACTTCAATATTAAAGTTGTGTTTAATTAAAAGTATAAAAATACTATCATTTATGAGGTAGAATACAATGTTTATTTATTGCGCTATCGTACACAAATATTACAATTTATATGTTGTTATTTATAATATTATATCGTTATTTATATATAACATTAAATTTGATCTCTCATAAAAATCAACTTCCATCCATAATTTCGACGACTTTTACACCATCGTTATTATCAGAATCATCATCGCAAATTTTTACAACTGATACAATTGGTTTATGATAACTGAAGTAAGAAACAAACAGTTTTGATTCGAACCTATTTAAGTGTCTAATAAAAAAAATATAAAATATAAACACACACACACTCACACACATACACACAAACTTTCGCTTTTATAATATTAATAAGATAAATATAAAATATAATCTAAGCCCCCTGTGCCGCCTAAACAGAGCCGCACACTCAGGCACGGTAGAAAGAGTGGGAGATACTAGTTCCTCTCCCTTCCCCTCTATCTTACGCTTTTTCGATCAGCATCACGTGACCCTGACGCGAGTTTGAAAGTTTTTACCCATACAAAAAAGTGCTCAGCGCCGCTAAAGAAGTTTTCACTTCAAAAAATCTCATGAATCACACTTGTAATAATTATTGATATTAAATTGAATAAACGCGACGTACTCATTTAAATCTATCGAACTAATTTTGATAAAAACTTGCAAAATTGGACTAACTGTAATAGTCAAAATTAGGTTAATTGTTTTGGATGTATAATAAGAGTACAAACATTTCTGATTCAAACCTCAATAGAATAAACCCATAAATTTCTTTCAATTCCAAGAACATTACCTATACATATGTGTCACCGGAAAATAACAAGATTCGTAAGTTTATAGGAAATTTATAAACCGGTGACATATCAAACTGATATTTTAAAGTCAGCTAGTTATTGAAAGAAGCTCACCTGAGTGATCTCCTTGTAGAGATGTTCGAACCTGTACCGTACATAGACGATGTTCTGCTTGGTCTCCTGTGCGTCGGTGCCGCGGAAGGGGGACACGCCCGACAACATTATGTAGGCGAGCACTCCCACCGACCAGATGTCGGTCTGAGGATACGCTGGCTCGTCCGAGATTATCTCCGGCGCTGGAAGGGAAATTACGAATAGAATGAGCCATTTATATACCTAAACAAGTGCAATTAAAAAAAAACTTAAAAATAAGCTTTTATTATTACCATCTATCACCAAAGTACTCGTCAATACAAATCAAATGACACTGACGCAGAAAAAAGAAAGAAACTAAAATATAGACAACGAAGTCTTCAAAATGAGATATATAGTGATGCTGATTATCCATGCTTTTCTTTAAATAATTCGCAAGATCCTAAAAATTATACATAACTTTATTTTTATTCTGTAACGGAGACCATAATGTCACGATTTTGATTTTGTAATTCAATCTCAGTTAGAACGTCTACCGAAAAACCTTTGAAAGATCACTATAGTCGGGCCGGCCTAAAAGGCCACATTTGACACATCATCAAAATTCCCTTACAGGGTGATCTAAAAATTTTACTTATTTTTTCTGTAAATAATATATGTCAACACTTAGCTGAACAATAAATAATATGACAACACTTAGCTGAACACTGAACACTATACTCGAATTTACAATTAACAATTTACGCATTACCATTAAAATTTCTACCATTTGGTAGATTTTTTGCCTACCATTTAACTTATTACCAAATTCTTATATCATAATTTCTGCCAAAACTACCATTAAATTTTTCTACCAAAAACTACCATTGAAATTTCTAGCAAAATCTACCATTCTTTTTTTATCATTTAGTGGATTTTTTACCATAAAAAATCTATCAAAAACTACTATTAATTTTCTACCATTTGGTAGATTTTTCTATCATTAAAAATTCTACCAAAAACTACTAAGTAGATTTTTCTACTGTGCATTTTTGAAAACTAACGTGAGAGTTATCCATTATCCATATTACTATGTAAACAAAACGACTAAAAACTCACGGAAATAATGGTCGGAGCTAGGCTCGATCCTGAGTTTCGGACAATTATGATGTCCTTCATCAGGAGCTCACGCATTTTTCTACCATAAAAAAGTCTACCAAAAACTACAATTGAAATTTCTACCAGAAGAAACGTAAAGAAGGAACAAACATACTCACACACACACACACATTATTAAAAAAAATTAAAGTCCTCAACGGTGTCAATTTCGGATAAGCCGATGGTATAGATTTTATTTCTAATATAAAACAACGGTTTTTGTGGCATTATGTTTAACCAAAAAAAACTAAAAATAAAAAATACTCAATTTTTGTTTCAAGTCATTGTTGTGTTTATTTTTAAACTATAAAGAATATGTTATACACATAGCTTAGAACATTGCCGAGTAATATTATTAATCTTATAAACGAAAAAATAAACAAACTTCATTAATCCGTTCGGCTACGATGGCACAGACAGATACACAAACAGACAGACAAACAAACACGTCAAACTTATAACACCCCACCTTTCTTGCGTTGGGGGTTAAAAACATTAGATGAATAAATAGGACACCCTATACAAGGTCACGTCAATCAGTTTTTGTTTTTAAAACAATAAGGATGCTACCCAATAAAATCGCGAAATCGAAATTTGAAATGTAGAATCGAATGCAATTATAACTTAGATTGAATATTTGATCATAAATAAATAACTATATTGCGATTAAAATAAAATATGTTGTTAATATTGTGATTATATTATAGTAAAATATAATGTAATTAAAATAAAATTGTGTAATGTATAGAGAATAAACATATTTTTTTATTACAGGTTTTTTTTATAACTCGTGAGATGTTTCTGGCAAAACTAGCCCATGACGCCATTACATGTTTACAAAAAAAAACCTATTAGAATTAAAATTAATTAGACTTTATGAATGTTTTCATAAAACTATATTCGATTCCAACGTGTTTGAAGATCGTATCGATTCATATCCTGTAATCGAAATAAACAATGTCCCAACACTTGTTTGCTATGACTGACATCTGTCAAATGTGGCCTTTTAGGCCGGCCCGACTATACCTAGTATTAAACAAAGTCGCTTCCCCTTGTCTGCCCTCATGTATGCTTAGTTATTTTAAACTACTCAACGGATTTTGATGCGGTTTTTTTATTAGATAGTGTTTCAAGAGGAATGTTTATTTATTTATTTATTTATTTAATAAGTATTTCGACATCACATGTATTACAGAATTTTCAAGTAGCATATTAACATTGTGTATAGTATCTGATACATATGACAATTTAGAAATACATAACATTACCAAAAGATTTATAGGAAAATTAATTAAAACTAATTAAATCTAATTTTAGACAAAAATGAAATCTAATATATAAAATTCTCGTGTCACAGTTTTCGTTGCCATACTCCTCCGAAACGGCTTGACCGATTTTGATGAAATTTTTTGTGCTTATCCGGTATCTATGAGAATCGGCCAACATCTATTTTTCATCCCCCTAAATGTTAGGGGTAGTCCACCCCTAAATTTTTTATTTTATTTTTTAAACAAAATTTTTAATTTCTATTTTTTTATGATACAACATACAAAAATACAAACAATCCTCAATTTTCACCCTTCTACGATCAACCCTTATTTTTTAATAGCCATTTTAGTAATTTAATCATTTTTCCTCTCCGGTCGAAAACTGATCAATCGTCATTTAATTAGTTATCCCCACCAGATGTCTACAGGTGTCACTTCTGACCCAGTAAACAGCACGGAGTAGGGATGAGAACGAAGCCGGTCTCCTTTCTTTCTCACTCCCTACACAGTTGTCGGCCATCATTATTGTTTATGCATCAATTAACTTTTAATCATTCCTATTAATTATTTATATGGCAAAACAACGTTTGCCGGGTCAGCTAATTCTATTATAATATTAAAGATATTTAAACATAAATCAAATTCTACACAAACAAAAATTAAATTCTCTCAGACAATATAAGAAAAACATTTAAATATAAAATAAATTGTAAAATAAATATATAATATATATAAATAACATATAATTCTGGGTTTATAAGTTAAGTGACTATCTATTTGTGAGATTTCATGATTTTTATTGTATTGTTCTTAAATTTGTTCAGAGTATTGTTAAAAATATCCATATCTATGTCCATGTCTTGTGCTTGCCTAACTAGTTGGTTATATTCTTTGCATAGCCATACGAGTACCTACATATACATGCATTTTACGCGATACGATGTTTGCCACTACTAAGATATAAATCTTAGAAGGAAAATTCATACATACCTTTGTATTCCAATTCTCCAACTTGTTGTGGCATAATAGTTCCAAGTTTGGTCACTTTATGTGCTGATCCGAAGTCGACCAATTTCACTTGGATAGACCTCACCGAGGCCATTACTACGTTGTCTGGCTGAAGGTCCAAGTGGCAATAACCTCGCCAATGTAAGTACTGGAGACCGTCCAAAATCTGTGTGACGATTGTGGCTACCATTTGTTCAGTGTAATCGTGACGACTGGATAGATATGTCAATATATCAGCTCCTTGAAGTTTCTCCATGACTAATGTGGAAACAGGGCTTCCGGGCACTTGATACGCGGCTACAAGGTTCGATATCCTCTCGTGTCTCAGCCTTCTTAAGCATTCGAATTCCCTTTGTACTTGAACTTCGGTTTCCGGACGGTTTTCTAATAGTTTCGCTACAACCACACTGTCAGAGTTTTTGTCAACTCCTTTGACTACAATCGAGAACTTTCCGCGCCACAACTCTGAGATGAAGCTGTATCTGTCCTGGAAGTTTGTCGAGTCCCAATCGATGGGGCTGTTTTCCGTGGCGTAGTTCAATTTGGGACGTTCCTCGTCTAAGACAACCTGTTGCCCAGACTCCGTGATCTGTTGGAGGTGTTTCATGGCCTTGGTGATTTCAACTCTAGCTGCGCCGAGGGTTTTAGTCTTGATCAGGTTTGTGGGTATTCCTTTATCGCTCCAGCCTATCCTGTTGCGAGAGGAGAGTCGGAATTGATAGCTAGTGTCGGGTTGGAGATGGCGGACGAGGAAGAATTCGTGGTCTATGTTATCAGCTGCGTCTTTCCACTCGATGCTGTCTCCTTCTTTGTACTGAAGGCTGTAGCACACTACTGGGGAGTTGCCGTCGTATTTGGGTTGTTTCCATCGGAGCAAGACTTCCGTGTCGGAGATGTCGGTGGCAGTTGGGCTGTCAGGTGCGTCAGGGTTGGTCGCTTCAACGATGCGAGCTCTGGCTACAGTTTGGCCGACTTTGTTCCTCGCAACAACCTTGTAGAAGCCTATGTCGTGATGCATCGCTGGATCGAACTTGAGTGTGGAACGGCCGTCTTCGTCGACTTCTGTGGAATAGAAAAAGATAGATGTTTATTATCCTCAACTAAGCACAAAATATAATTTCAGAAGTAAGAAAGACACAATATGAGCCATCTTTGAGGGATGTTACTTAGATGGCGCAGAATGAAACTGAATCCTAAAGCTTTGACATAACGAAGGTGAGACCTAGCATTCCAGTTCTGATAGTGTCAAAATATTCATCACGCTATTCAAAGTAAAAAAAGACATACCTACCTAAATAAATCTCTCAAAATTGTGGACATACGTCACTTACCAATCTTGATGCGTTGTCCTTCAGCAATAACCATATCATTCTTGAACCACTGTATAACAGGAGTGGGGTCACCAACGGCGAAGCAGGACAGCTGCGCCGGTTCTCCCTCTCTAATCGGCAGGATCTGAGGCTTCTCCCTGAAGAAGGGGATCTGTCCGTCCTTCTTGGACTCCATGAAGGCCTGAGCTTCGGCGTAGGAGTCTAGTCTGGTGCCTAGCTCGTGACGTAGGCGACGGATGGTGTAGCTCTCGGTTCCGTAGTTGTTGATGCGCTCGCGCCGCTCGTCGTCGATCTCCTCGTCCATGATGTCGGTGAAACGACGACGCTCGCGGATGATCGGTGTCTGAAATGAAATGAAAATGTTTATTTGCTTGTGAGTGTGTGCCGTGTGCAACCTGGTGTTTGAATAAGAAAAGTCGAGAACATGTAGTCGTTTAAAAGACATCCAAAAAGTAGGTAATGAAAAAGTGGTTTCAAGTGTCAAGTCAAGCTAGGAGTAAGGTCGGGTGTCAGGGTCAGGTTGGCCGTCAGATCAGTTTTCAGATCAGGTGTCAGGTCGGGTGTCGGATCTGGTGTCAGGTCACGTGTCACACTCACCCTGGGATCGTAGGTGTCGAGTACGTTGAGGCTGTATCCAGGCGAGCGGCCGCACGGAGCTGCGTGTCGGATCTGGTGTCAGGTTGTGTGTCAGGTCACGTGTCACACTCACCCTGGGATCGTAGGTGTCGAGTACGTTGAGGCTGTATCCAGGCGAGCGGCCGCACGGAGCTGCGTGTCGGATCAGGTGTCAGGTCACGTGTCACACTCACCCTGGGATCGTAGGTGTCGAGTACGTTGAGGCTGTATCCAGGCGAGCGGCCGCACGGAGCTGCGTGTCGGATCAGGTGTCAGGTCACGTGTCACACTCACCCTGGGATCGTAGGTGTCGAGTACGTTGAGGCTGTATCCAGGCGAGCGGCCGCACGGAGCTGCGTGTCGGATCAGGTGTCAGGTCACGTGTGACACTCACCCTAGGATCGTAGGTGTCGAGTACGTTGAGGCTGTATCCAGGCGAGCGGCCGCACGCCACCTTCATATACTCGCGCAGTCGCACCGGGAACTGCGTGTCCCGCAGCTGCAGCAGGTACGTGTCCGGACCGTTCTGGTAGCTACAGACACACACATACAACTCGTCATCTATCTAACGAGGTAGATCGAGGATGTTGGAGTAAGTGGACGGCTTCCAGTGACCCGTCGAAGGTATCGTTGATATTATCGAGAATGATCTGAAGCCGTTTTGCCTAATATATTCCTATCTTACTAATATTATAAACGTAAAAGTTTGGGATGTCTGGATGTTTGTTACTCTTTCACGCCTAAACGGGTGGACCGATTGAGCTGAAATTTGGTATAGAGATCGCTCGCATTGGCTTAGAGATAACGTAGACCCTGGAACACCACATAGGCTACAACGGGCAAAACCGCTGGGTGCAGCTAGTATATTAAGGCACTGGAGGGGATATAAGCTCGGACCAAAATAAAATATTCTTAGACATCACCGCGAAGCTTTTTTTGTATATTGTAGTATTTCTATTCCAAGAAATTCTTAACTAGGTAACGAGTTTATGAGAAACCAATGTTTGGAAACTAAAGGCCTATTGGCTTCTTCATACCCACTACGATTGATGACAACTTCAATGCAATTTTGTCCCTGGATTCTAGTATTTTTCATGTCGTTGGGGACTAGCCAATAGGCCCTCAGGTCAAATTAGGGAATTTTGTTGCCAACAACACAAGCGTCCTTTAGAGGTCAAAACCCACTTTGATTTGAGGAGCTCAGTAAAAACACGGTAAAGAGATATACAGTAATTTGACTCCCTAGAAGCGGTTGAATTCAAGGTTGCGCGAGTTGCAACGCGGTCGACAGGGATCGGCAAGAAGCGAGGAGCCGAATAGACGTTTTTATGCAGTAAGCTTCCGAATAATGGTTGTGAATTAGTAAAAATATCACAAAGTATTTAATTCTTTTTGATTAGTAATTCACAATAATAACGCCTATTCGGCACCTCGCTGCTTACCGAACCCTACAAACCTCGTTGTGAACTCGTGCGACCTTGAGTTCAACCTTTTCTAGGGAGTCAAATTACTGTATATCTCTTTACCGTGGTAAAAATAACGTTCTGCTGTCATATCCATATTCTAATACTGGTATAGAAGTAGATACTCACTGGCTCTCAGACTTGGCGGAGACCTCCCAGTCGGGGTGCTCCCATTGCTTGAACTTCAGGTCAAACGGAGCTCCCTTGCGGTCGTGGCCGTCGCGGTCAGGGGTTCCTGTAATTAGCAAAACTAACTGTACTGGTTTTGTAAACTAACATAATAAAATTTCGCGATAAGTCTCTTCTAAATTTTCACAACAACCGACAGGGTCCCCAAATGACCTTGTAAAATGTAATGTAATCTGTAAGACCCTTTTTTAAGAAATTTATGTGGAAAGCGCATAAAGTATTTGAATCTGAATCTGAAGTGCCGTTTAATAAAATTAACATGAATTAGCATGTAATCTGTGTATGGACTGACTGCTGCTCACAAATTCTGACAAAATATTTTCTGGTCATCCATTTTTGTTTGATTTTAAGATGAGGACCGAAATAGCGACTGAGTTGTGTCGCTAAACATCAGGCAAATGTCATACTTTTCTCATTCATTTCATAAAATGTGTTTTTTTTTCATAACTACCATTGAAGACGATAGTTCAGATCATATTCTAGTCAGAGTTTTCTCCTTAAAAGTTTTCTTTTTAAATGGGTTTTTAAAGTGAACCTTTAAAATGATTTTTCCTGAAAAATGTGACAGAATTTAGGGGCCAAGGAAAGCGGGCATTATTGGCAAAATATCTAACAAACCAGCATCCAGGTTAAAATGAAGACTTGAAGGAAAGAAATACCATATTATGATAGATTAAGTGGACTTCTTACCTTCAGGGGTGTAAGACTCTCCAGGTGGGTACACCATCTTGGAAGGATGCTCGAAGGCTCCGGAGAGCGGCCGGCGACGGAACCACGTGCTGCATTGCGCGTTGCTTGTCCAATCTCTGTAAATAACATTTCCTTTTATTAGTTTTCAATTTTTTTTTGTTTGGCTTTGTAATGTTTCTAGCCAAAATCAATGTTTGGGAAATCAAAATCATAAAAATACGGGAATAGAAACGGAACAAATTTTAATATTGAAACGTTTTTATTAGTTCGACACCACTGACCCGACCGCCGACCGACCCGTGACCGCCGGCCGGCCGTTCGACCGCCTGAGCAGTAATGTGCAAACATTGCTGTGCTCCGGTAGGAGGGCACTGTAGCTAGTGAAATTACTGGGCTAAAGAGTCTTAACATCCTATGACTCTTGAGTAAGAAGCGTTGGTGCAGTGCTCCTAAAATTTCACATAATTGTGAAATCCTAGGTAACACTGTACTGATTATGGGCAGCCGTTATCTCTTAACATCAGGAGAGCGTCTTGCTCGTCTTCTACTTCTACACATTAAAAAAAAAAAAAAAAAACCACTGAATAATAAAGGCCTGCTCAAAGCTGGACCCTCGCTCTGGGTAGCAGAAAATATCGCTCTAAGTATTCCTGTGCTATGAATCTAGACCAAACCACTGGATCGAGCTCCATGAACCGAAAATTCTTTCTACAGCAGGATATTATTACCAAAGAAAGAATGGTTCGTGAATCGATTGAAATTAAAAAAAAAACCCTATTTTCAATCGAGATGGTTGTTTCAAAACATTTTCAAAATGTCATCTACGTGGAATCCGGTTATAAGAAGGTGTTCGCGCCCTAACGTAATTCGAAAAGCGGAGAATCCTCTATAATGTTGTGGTCGTGATAACCCTGAGAGAACACTTTTCTCATGGGATATGATACAGTGATACAGCTGATGAAAACTTCCAAAATGCATTACTTACTTCAATACACCCGCTACAGTTTGCGGCAAACACGTGATCGTACTGAATATGTTTAAGAACCACTTGTAAACTGTTTTTATAATACCCGACATTTTATTAATATGTTTTAACCAAATTTATAAATCTACACCGTTTCGTAATAGGCACTGAAGATCGAATAGGAAGTTCGGAAGTAGATGGTAGTTAATGATCGATTGAATCATTGATCTAATATTATGTGGATAGATACCTATTTTTTTTTATGTAAGACACCGACACACACGGCAGACGGCACTGATCTGTAATCGGTGATAGTCGCCTATATATGTCTGCAACACGAGTGGTGTGCAGAACCAGTGGTAGCCCGTGTTACGGCAAGACTACTTAGTGAAGTCAAGAAGGGATTTACCCCATCTACTTGATAGCCAACGCGTCAGCAATGACTAAAACCGTGCCGACAATATGACCGTGACAGGTGTTGTAACCTCAATGGGCGTTCAATACACGGGCCTTCTGCTTGTGTGTTTCTTAAAAACTAACTTGAAGAAAACTCTTATTGAGTATCGTCATAGTAGTGGGGTCGGCCATTTTTACCGCCTTCAATAATTCCAATTTTATTTACCTTTTTTTTCAAGCAAAAATTTCTTGTCAAACTGCTGCTCTATTTAGCTGAGTTTTATTCAGTACACCACGCTATCCAGTGCTACATTAATCAACGGTGTAGTACTAATTAGAGGTGCAAGTGCATTGGACATCAGCCAATGATGTCAATCTTCCAACGCCCATGTCATATCACGCATTCGATCCTGTCTCTATTGTAATATATGACAATGATCACAATCGACAGTGATATTTCATATATTAATACAAATTTAAACTTTATTTCAAAGGAATTAGAACGATATTGTGATTTTTATATAAGCGAGGACAAAATAAGAATTCTTTTATTAGTTCTGACATAATAATGTGCGAAGTGAATCATATATTGGTCTATAATAGGATGCAGTCGAGGACATATTTTTAGAATTTTTCTATGATAATGAGAGTGACAAGGCGAACAAATCGGGTACGTGACGGTAAGCTTCATAATTGTACATGGCCTATATAAAACACAGTGTCACTCAGTGTTTCAAAATCCTACGCGGCACTACACTGCGCTTGTCACCCTGAGATAGGTACCAGTTAATAATAATGATATAATATTTGTCTTTTTCATAAAAACTTTGTTTCCGACCCTCGTTTAGGTTATAATTTTGTCAATACCATTTTTCAGACCCTTTCACAAATGTAGATGTTAAGAACCAGTGTTACCTGTAGAGATTATCGTTTTTTAGTTAGAGGGCAGTTTTGACGGCCAAACGTTGCCAGTTGAAACCAGCTATAAGAACCGTTACCTGTAGAGATTATAGTAGTTCCTCAGGGTATCGGTGGATATCTGGTACTCCTCCTGGTAGATCCTGTCGGCGAGGGTGAGCCAGGGGTGGGAGAGGGCAGCGTTGACGTCCATACGCTCGTGCCAGTTGTAGACCAGCAGCTTCGAGATGAAGTCGCGGCATTCTGAACTGAGGCGGGACCACCACACCTAGAAGAAAAATACAAAGGTTTTTTTTGACAATGACGAGGAAGTCAGGTGTCTGATGGTGAACATTACGATTGTCAATATCGGCAATTATGCCACCCAGTGTTTTGTAATACAATATTGCGTGCGGAACTTATCGGACATTATGCCACCCAGTGTTTTGTAATACAATATTGCTTGCGGAACTGAGCGTGTTATCCGATTTCATTAAATTTTATATCTTTTATAAATCCTTTGATGTAATATCGGCCAGATCGCATTAGAAATGAATTGACTCGCTAGAACTATAGTTAGCTTTTGGAACGAAGTTCCTTATCGCGCGTTGTGAAACTGACGGAACGGGGACTAGACGGAAAAAAATCTTAACAAAAGTTGTCGACACTATTTTCTATCCACTCAAACGTCCCGACCTCTATAGCGGCCCGAAAAAAAGTTGAGTTAAACGTTACAGCCGCTAGAGCGGTCTTAGAGACTTTTTGACGTGACTGTCTGTCTGTCTGTCTGTGTGTGTGGAGGGGGGGAGGGGGAGCGGGAGGGGAGAGGGGAAGGGGGGAAGGGGGTGGGGGAGAGGAAGGGGAAGGGAAGGAGAGGGGGAGGGGAAGGAGGGGGAGAGGGAGGGGAAGGGGAGGGGAACTTCGTTCCATCCGGGTGTCCCTTGACACCTCTCAAGTTTTTTTATTAGATTTCTTGCCTTATTTCAGATCTCACTTCATCTCACAGATGTTACTATCATCAGCGATGATGTAATTAGCAAACAAATGGAGCAAATTACAGCAAATGTTACCTCATCGTGCCACTCCCAGCGTCCGTCCTTGATCCTGGTGAGAGTCTCCCTGTCGTTGATCGCGCGGAAGGGCGAGTGTCCGGACAGCAGGATGTACGTGATGATGCCCAGACTCCACATGTCCGCGCCGAATGATACGCCTTCACCGTTCGCCACCTGATAATGACACACACTTACAATATCTTCTCAACTTTAGTGAGGATAGAAATAATGCTAAAACCAGACAATATTAGTCTGCCTAAGAAAAAAACAAACAAATGTAGGAGGAGATTCAGTGGCACCCTTGCAATTTCATAACAATCGCTTGGGAAATGAAAAAGCGACAGTTCAGATTTTATATAAAAAAATATTAGATTCGTTTGTATTATAATAATTAATTTATTAAACCTGTATTGTCCCCCTGTAGCGCAAAAGCCTCAGTTCTCTCCCTCCTCTCCAAAAAATCCGGAAAAGGGCTTGGTTGTTTTTTTCTTTTTTATATATTCACCTTCCTTCTTTTACATTACCGCAATAAATGTGGCAAACTTTATTTCTTTAGCAAGAGTGAAAGTAATTAAAAAAAAAAAAAAAATATTGCAATGCAAAAACATTCAAATTATTTTTTACTCCATAATATTTCCCTAATAAACATTTAAAACGCTTCTAAAGTACATACCTCAGGCGCAACAAACTCTGGCATGCCGTAGTCCAAAGCGGCATGTTTGTTGAACTGGATGCGACGCGACAGACCGAAGTCGCAGAGCTTCAACTCGTCGCTACCAGCGTGGGATAGGAGCAGCTCGCCGATCTAAACAGAAATTAAATTAGGAACCTTGAACAAACCTTTAAAATTTCAACCTCGGTAAAACAGAGATTCAAAAATGTATAGAGAAAAAAAGTTGTAGTCTGCCGTCATAAAAACGTCAATTGTTACACTGTTTATATTACAAATTGTATCTATTTAGTTTTAAATTCTTGTAAGTTGTATCAATGAAGTGTTATATAATCTAAACTAATCTAATTAACTCACCGTAAGCCCCAAATGCGCGACATTATTATCGTGCATGTACTTGAGTCCGCGTAGAACTTGGCGAATGTATCCGGCGATCTCTCTCTCCGTGTATTGCTGGGACCTCAACAACCTATCTCTCACTAGCTCGCCACCTGAAATATACGAGTATATTAATAAATATTGCTGGAGATTTAACACAGCGTCATCTTACCACAAGCAAAACAATATGAAGAATGTCTCGTGGAACTGAATTTAACATCACTTGAAGAACGCAGACAAAGGGGTGACCTCATCGAAACTTATAAGATCTTAAGCGGACACCATGATGTCAATCATATTGAAAAACTTTATGCAATGAACGCGAACACAATACTACGAGGACACTCTAAGAAACTTATGAACTTACACACGAGCAACCCAGGCAAACACTTTTTACCAAACCGTGTCACTAAACAGTAGAACAATTTGCCCGAAACAGTTATTAATGCAACATCAGTGAATAATTTTAAAAATAGACTTGAAAAACATTTAAAAAAACAATAAACACAAGTGCAGTGATATGCACGCATCAGCTCACAGAGCTGCTTGTGCATTATTAAATAATAATAATAATAATAGGATGATAAGGACAAAAAATAATAATGAAGTCCGTAGGTAAAAGTAAAAATAAATTTGCAACATATTATTTTGTTTCTGAATAATATAAGTTTTCGGACGTGGTCGCGTCACGTCACTAACTGGATTGAAAAAAAAATATGTCGGGAGATTAGATTAGTTATTTAGTTTAGACGCCATATAGTTAAATTCGGTGGACTAGAGACGGAAGTGGCGCCGTTTCTTGTGTAACGTAGGCAACATCGCTGCTTCGTGATTGGTCGACATGTAACGGGGAGTGACGGGAAGTGACGTTATCCAATGAGAGTTGAGTCGAGTTGCACGTTCGTCCGCTAGGGGCGCTGTAGAGAGCGAGCGGTAGGGCTGATAAATAGTTATAGTGTTTGACGACCTCTGTGGCGCGGTGGGCTAATACCCGCCTGCAACGCAGAAGGTTGCGGGTTCGATTCCCGCATGGGACAAATGTTTGTGAGATCCACAGATATTTGTTCCTGGTCTGGGTGGCTTTCAATATCTATTATAAGTATGTATTTACAAAAGGAAAGTATATAAGTATTATATCCGTTATCCTAACCACCATAACACAAGCATTAAGTTGCTTAGCTTGGGGTTACGTGGCGTTGTGTGTAATGTCCTAAAATATTTATTTAATTTAATTTAATTAATACTCGTATAATTAAATTGTTACCTGCAGCAAGTTCAGTGACCAGAGCGAGCGTGTGTTCGTGTTCGAAGGCGTCATGCAGACGAACAAGATGGCGGTCGTTGAGGATGTTCATGATGTCCAGCTCGTTCTTCATGAACGGCTTCAAGGATGAGTCGCCGTGCATTATCTTCGCTGCGTAGTTGCGACCTGGACAAAAACATCTTAATTAAATTACTTTTTTTTTGTAGGCTTTTTGAATTTATTTCATTGATCTAAGTAGTTTATCAGTTCGTTTTGAGGTATAACGACGGCTAAAGAAGTTAAAGAAGGAATTAGTCTATTTAGGCTTCATACAAATCTAGACTTTTTAAGTAAGATTCCATTTCATAATTTTAACACATTTTCAAGGTATAAAGAACAAAAATCAAAATAGAATATACGATCTAACGGAGTAAATTTATTCGTAGAATAAGAAACTAGTGTCAAGTTTGTTTTCGACGATTTTTCAAGACGGTTTTAAGACCTTGTTCGAATCTTAACGTACATAATAGTCCTAACGATCAAATTGGAAGCTTGGACTTTAACAGAAACCGTGTGTAAGAAAGTTGAAGCTTTGAAAATGTGGATTTACTTGAATGTTAAGGATGTTGTGGAGAGACAAAATACGAAATGAACGAGTGTTACATAGAATGGTAAAAAAATTGAGGTTCTCAACACCATAAACAGGCGTAGAGTACTTAGGACACATTAATGATCCAAATATGAGCTAAACAACTCATAATACAGGGAAAGATACAGGGTAAAAGAAGTCCAAGAATAAAAAGAATATCTTGGCTTAAAAATCTGCACCAATGGTACTGCAAGAGCACGCGTTTCCATATTAAGAGCTGCTGTGTCGAGGATTCAAATTGCCATGATGATCGCCAGCCTTCGTTAGAAGAAGAAGGAGAACGATCAAATCTTAACAATGAAGTTACCCTTAACCTTTACCAAAATGAATAATATATCATTATTAGTTTAGTGTTTAGTCAGTCGGCAATAGTATAATCTCACCCGTGAGTCTTTCGGCAGCATGGTAGACGACCCCCTGCACGCCGCGGCCGAGCTCGTCCCCGAGGTCGTAGAAGTCCCCGAACGGCGCTCCGCGGGGCTTCACACGCGGGGGGTGCTCGCGGATCCTACGTTATACACAATATTGA
Organism: Hemithea aestivaria; assembly: GCA_947507615.1. Lineage (NCBI taxonomy): Eukaryota > Metazoa > Arthropoda > Insecta > Lepidoptera > Geometridae > Hemithea > Hemithea aestivaria. Next base: position 18,865,625 of record OX382324.1, on the reverse strand, counting down.
ACAACACACTTAAATACACAGTTAATACAAAAGATGGAGGACTATTTTTCAAACAAAAAGTGTCTAGCGGTCATTATTCATTAAAGCCAACACGGCAACGTGCGAGGGACGTGGCAGTCCGTCCACTACTCCAGCAGTGGACGGACAGAGAGCACGGGTCTGTCACCTTCCGGCTCGTGCAGGTGCGCCCCCCGCACGGATGCTTCGGAAAGCACTTGCACCACTAGGCCGGCAGGGAACCGACCCCTGCGCCCCACTACTGTGGTAGCGACCTGGATACGCAGCACACACTGAAGGAGTGCCCAGCTTGGGTCAGTGAGCGCCGTACCCTCGTCGCTGTTATGGGAGACGAACTCTCGTTATCAACTATGAAGAGCCACGGTAAAACCCGCACTGCGCAGGCAATACCATTTGTGAAACAGATGTTTTAAGGCGCCTGTAACCGCTTACCGTCAAACGGACCGCTATAATGTGTGTCAGTCTAAAAAAAAAACAGGCATACCTATAAGAGTATTCATGTTCGCTCTCCTCCACATGAAGCATGGCGGAGGAACTGACGGAGCCCGCCACGTTGCGGGCTGAGATGGAGTAGAGACCCTCATCCTTGAGGATTGCATCTTGGATGACCAGGATACAGGTGTCCGGCTCTATGAATTGCATCTGTTAGGAGGAATTTATGATTAGTTCAATAGGATGAATTTGGGGTCAACCCTACTGTTCTAGGGTTGGTTTTGATATCAAAATAGCAAAAATATTCAAGTATATTGCTTATTATCTTTTGTAACATAAGCATTTGATGATAAACATGGAGACGATTAACAGCCAAAATAATAAAGAGATAAATCTCTTGATTAAAGTACACTATGGCAATTTAAATACTCAAGTAAAACCTTCAGCTTTGGGTTACTATAATTGTCAGGCCAAATTAATTCATCTAAGACCTTTGTGAGTTTTTGTACTAATTCTATTTATCGAATCACCTATGTAATTGGAGCTTCAGCTTAAATCCAGAAATATTAGTATGATTCCGATGGATTTCTCTAATAAGCTGATAAAATTTTATGATCAAACCAACCTTGATCCTGGAGCTAGCAGCCAAGGGTTGCCAATCCTTGTACGACTTGATGTCAGGATACGGGACTCCAGTCACCCTGGCTTCAATCCTGGCGGTCTTCCTCTGCAGCACGACGGTTTCCTCCTAATGAAGGCGATGTACTCCTAATATGATGTCATACCTTGATTCTGGAGCTAGCAGCCAACGGTTGCCAGTCCTTGTACCACTTGATGTCAGGATACGGGACTCCAGTCACCCTGGCTTCAATCCTGACGGTCTTCCTCTGCAGCACGACGGTTTCCTCCGGCCTCCTGATGAAGGCGGGGTACTCGGCCAGTTCTAGCCGGACTCGTTGCCGAGCCTGGCCGTGCTCGTTGGTAGCCACTGCTTCGTACCAGCCGGCGTCGCGTTCTAACATTCTGGAGAGAGTAGAAGAAATTAGGCTTGGATTTTGACTAACGTGAGTAAATAAGTCATATTATAGGCAAAAGATTTGTAATTTTTTTTAACCATTATTTCCTGACATTATGAAGATAAAGAGGTACATGTGCACACACTTGTGATACGACTGGATTCAAAATTATTTTATTTTAAGACTACCACCCACTCGCAGTTAAGTACACTACTGTGAAAGTCAAATCAAAATTTATGTATTCAAATGGGCTACAATGAAGCACTTTTGCAAGTCAATTTTACAATTATTTAGTTAGGAGAAGAACGGGCAAATAAAACACATAAAGTGTTTACATGTTTGGCTTCGTTACATTTATTTGCATGAGAGGCACCAATTAGTTTGTTAGGCAGAAATTTCCAAGAACCTTTGTCTTCTAGTCTTGCGCCTTGTATCAGGAAGCTCTCAGTAGGCAACAAATTAAACTTACTTATGTACTTAGTTATTTATTTAAAAACACACCAATAGAACGGTTCATATCAATTGCGCTACAAAAGTCAAAGAATATTATTATTAAAATTTAACGACTCTAAATATAAACACAGAATACAACACAGAATATATTATACAAATTAAACTTACTTGTTAATAAACAGCGTGGCCTGTCCATTCCTAGTATACGACCAGTCGTATCGTCCCCCGATCTCAATGGGCTCGTCGTTGAAGAAGTACGTCATCTTAGGCTTAGGGTAGCCGTACACGAACCAGAACAGGTTCGCGTTGTGTCCTTTAACGCCGTACTGTGAGTCGTGCTCTTGGCGGAGGAAGCGAGGGGCTTGCGCTTGGCCGTCGTGGGGGGGACGCTCTATGTCGAAGTCCTGGGAGAAATAGTTATAGTTTAGTATTATTACGATAAGATTTATCACCGTACTCAACTGTATTTCGGTAGAAAGACTATGAGCCTAACGAATACCTGGGACCTAGGGTAACACTAACACTGTAATGAGTAGGCTTCGCTTAATTGCTTGACATCAGGCGAGCAACGGGTTCGTCTCGTTCATCTATCTCCTGCGATTGCTCTCATCTTGTTTGACCGTTCCTACTGATGTTATAATTATGAAGATCGATATTGTTTGGGCCTATCTAGTTGGAATACACTATTTATCGTACGATAAATCGTGTATAAACTAACTAGTGTAGGTTTTAACGTACTGTCGAAACTTGACCTGACCCATGCTGTATTTTCAGAGGCAAAATAAACAGTGAATTTCAGTTCTCTGCGTCTTCTGCGCAGTTGCATTAGGTGAATTATCGCTAACAGCGTTGATGAGTATGTTGCAATTTTTTCAACATACCTATTGGTAGATATAGCATAAAACTATCATACAGTTTTCTTACCTTAGGGAAGTAGGGCGAAGTCTCCGGCCTGAAGTCGATCCCCGGTTCCAAATACGGCACAAACTTGGGTGGGTCGGGGTCGAGTTTAGCGCGGTGTGTGACGGCGTGCGGCGAGGGGTCACTGACGCCGTATTTGTTCTCGACGCGGATGCGGAACTTGTAGTCGCGGAATGGCTCGAGGTTGCGGATGTCGCACGCGCAGGAACGAAGGTTGGTGCGGGCTGTGAACCACTCGCCTTCGGGGAGTTCGCACATTTCCACCTGGGAGAGAGGTTTTCAAAATAAGTACTTGCTAATTTTAAGTTCTTCTATATTGTATCAATAAAGTATTATCACTGTTTACTTTAATAGAAATTGATGCCGTAGGAAGTCATTTTCAGTACGATTTTTTCTATGAAAGAAAATGTTTTAATATTTTCACTGATCAGTAATAATTGAAGAACTTTCTTTCAAGAGGAATGAAGGCCATTTTAAGATACCCATACCTAATGATGACTAAATTTCAACACTACACACTCCAGGAACACTGAGATAACCAGAGAAATCACTGCTACCATCTGCACTTTTTTTTTAAATTTTCCCAATAAAGATTTTATTTACTTTATCTAAAGTACATTATGATTGATTAAAAAGACACAACCGGTTTACACGTATATAAATATGTTTGAAACCTTACCTGGTAAGTAACCGGGAACCTCGGTCCATGCGGTATGGACGGCTTCCAAGAGAGAGTGAGATGTCGGTCCGCCATCCGCGAGATGATGGGCTTGTCTGCCAGCGGCATGGGGATGCCTGTCTTCTTCATCTTGTCGAAGTCAGAGTATTGGTCCGCTATGGGACGCTTGCTCGTGTGAGGTTCTAGAGCTGGGAAAGGAATAGATGGTTATTTACTGTTTTGGAAACCAAAGGATCCAATGGGAGGTAACTAAAACTGTTCTGCAGTTATGGCAAGTGTTAGAAGAGCTGCAGTTAAGGCTATCTATGTATATGGGCGAAGATTTGATGATAAAAGATAAAGATAAAAGATAAAAATATATTTATTATCAGTTCTAAAAAGTACATACATGAAAAATTATACACATAAATATAGTGACATTTAGATACAAACAGAAGATAATAAAACAACATAAACAATTTCAACACAAGGGATGCAATTCATTATGGCAGAGTTATACTTCGCTTATCATTTCGACAGCACTCTCCACATCAACGGAGAAGCAGCGTAAACGTTTATTTATGTTACCATTATTTTACGCTCAAACCAGTCAAATAAGCTTTTTAAAATTCGGCGTGAAAGTAAAATTTATAACAGTTTGGAATAAAGGTTTTGAACTATCTACCTACCAGTCTCAATAATCCATGAATTATAACTTGGGCATCACCAAGTCGAGGGTAAATAGTTTTTTAATAGACTTTTGTCTTTTGCAACTTGTTTGTAGCAACATATTCGATCACATACCACCCAAATGAGCTGCATTTGACATAATTTAATAATTACACCATTAAAAATAAACGATCCTTTAACAGATAAAATTAAATCAAACCATTTACCAGTTAATATTATATTATGTGCTAATACTTACTATCATAAGTGAGGGCAGCGGAACAGTCAGCCTCTCCATGAGGGTTGTATATCCGGCAGCGATAAGTCCCCACATCCGAGGGGTCGATGCCGGAGATGGTGAGCCGGAGGAGGCCGGTGGACTCTGCGTCCATTCGGATGCGGGAGCTCGGGAATAACTTCACGTCGTTGTGGAACCTGGACACAGAAACAATTAGAATTATTCTTCATCAATATCGAACAATATGTGAGTATTTAACTTCATTTTAATTCCAGAAGAAGATTTTCTTTTAATAGGGTTTATACTCCAACAGAACAGATTACCCTATTTACACTGTTAGAGTCAAAATAGTCACAATTATGCTGTGCGGCCAACTATTATGTTGCTGTTTTAGGTCGCTGAGATTACTACAAGACCTGCAACATGACTTTATTAACTTCCCCTACATAAAAATATTATTAACTTTTAAGAAACACACACCACACAGTTTTACGTGCCGTCCGAAACACAGTAGCGTCCAGGCGGAAATTTTCGTCACACTGAGATTTGAACCCCGATTAATATAACTATCGTGATTTTTTTTTCAAAATCCACGATAACTATTTAAAAATCTGCTCAACGCTATATTTGTGCCATAACTACCTACCTACACGAGTAATAAATTAATTTTAAGTTGTTTTTATTTAAATTATACTCGTAAGTTATAGCTTTTCACACGTGTTGATATATTTTGAAGTGTTTGTAAGTAATGAAACTAAAATAACTAAGTAATATAGACCATTCGACGTCAGGCTCGGGCGTGCCGGTGGCGCAGGCGGTGAACTTGGCGCTCATGCCGCGGAACACCTCGATGTCGCCGATCTTCTTCAGGAATGACGGCGGCTCCACCTTTTGCGACCTGCCACTGCAAATAAAAAAAACAAAAATAGATATTAATTGGGGTTTAAATTTTGAATGGCAAAAAAATATTATAATTGTGTAAAAAATATTATAAACTATCGTGTTGTATTGACTGATATCATCATCATCTTAGGCAGGTATTTAGTTAATTGTAATGCAATACAAGTCATACGAATAGTCGCAATCATCTCCTTCAGATATTTTTATGTACAAAGTCAAATGTATCGATTTTTGATCTATACGAAAAGTATTTAAACAAAACTTATTCTATTTGTACACAATTGAAAATTCTGGAGCAAGTTCCCCACCAGAAAAGATCTGAGTTCTGATTCTATTAGACTAATATATATGTAAATACTCACATCTTATCAACAACATCAAGCGCGGCCTCACACGAAGCCTCCCCCTCCTTGTTCCTGGCGACACACTTGTACGTCCCAGCGTCACTCTCCGACAGATCCCTGACGTACAGACAGCACGCGTCGCCATCGCGTTTGATGTTATACTTGTCGCTGTTCTGTATGGGAGCACCGTTCTTGTACCACGTTATATCTGGGCGGGGCAGGCCGAACACGCGAGCGGGGAATTTGGCGTCGAATTTCGGAAGCTGGAAAGATAAAATTGATTATACAAGTTGCTGGAATCAAATTTCAGTCAAATTGCTAAGAAAAGAACGACAAATATTGAAAAATGTTTTTTTTTTAAACTAAATAGGCCTACGTTTGACCACATCCCACCTGATGGAAAGTGAAAATGCGGTCGACGATGGATCACGTAAGATGCCTAAAAAGGTTCACATTCACTCGTGCCTTGAAGATACCCAAGTTGTACCGCTCGGGAAACACGGATTTCTCATTTAAAACGATGAAGCAATACGTGGAGGTGTTTCTTAAATTGTGCTTTAAGATAATAAAATAAATATTAGGTTTAATATTTATTTAGGAATTATGTTATCACTTCTTCAGAATTTGGGTTAAAACTGACTTCAATTCAGAATTTGGGGGAAAACTGACTTCATCAATTTGTTATTAAAAAAGATCGATATTTCTGACCTAAAAGTAGCAAGATTTCCAGTTCTCAACAAGCCTTTGATTTCGATTCCTTGCGTAATACCTGTTGTAAATCCGTGAATTTCTGCGCGAACGTGGGCGCCTGGTACACCTTACGCACGTTGATCTTGCCTTCGGAAGAGTCCTCGCCTAAAGGATTGACTAGCTTCACTCCGTACGTGCCTGAATCGGGGACTTCTGCAGGGTTGATCTCTAGGCCCACCTGTGTTTAAAATGTTCATAAAATAATAGGTTTAGATCGTTTACGCAGAAATTATTTTATCACTCATTTAATAAATATTTCATATTTCAATAGAACTTATAAAAAAGTTCAAACATACACACGTATAAAATAATAAAATTATTATTGTAAATTGGTGAAGATTTCTAAAATCATGTAATTTTGCAATCAAAAAATTCGAATTTATAATTAACAGCAGTAATACTTAAGCTAAGCTTTACAAATATCTTCTAACCTACCCCAAGAAATATATAAACAACAAAATTAAGGCGAAATATTATGTTCTTTTTCTGATATTATTTAAAGATAATCTTGAAATTTTAAATTCCAAATTTTAGTAACGACTAGGTTTTGAATCCAAAGAAACCTCACCCTCTTTCCATCACAAGTGATCAGCACCCTTTCACTGGGCTTCAAGGGTGCTCCATCCTTAGTCCAAGTGACCTCAGGTACAGGGTTGCCCACAAACGGAGCAGACAGTATGAGCGGCTGGCCCTCGTCAGCTGTCATGTCTCTGAGACCATGGATCAGTTGGGGACGCTCTTGAGGAGTTGAGTCGTCTTGACGGCCTGGGGAATGGAGGTTTAAAATTATAAAATAATATTTATCGGGGTTTGGGGTTTATACTCCAACAGAACAGGGTACTTACACTGTCAGAGTCAAATCAAGATTTATATGTTGTGTGGCTAACCTATACGTTGCATCTATTTGTTGTAGGTCGGTAAAGTAAGTTTTTGGTGATGTTGATTCGTTTTGATATTTATTATTTTTGTTTAGCCTATTTCTTTCAGAGTTTCAAAACTTTTTTAGAGCGAGAGAGAAACTTTTTCTTCAACAAAGGATCTTTTAATAATGTTTTTATTAAAAAAATCAAGGTCATTCTCGATATAAATGGATCCGTAATTGCTGTATGTATAGATGGGGTAAGTATCACAATTTTCTTAACTTCTATCTAACATATATAAAGCGAAAAGCGTAATTTATTGACTGCTTATTGTTCCATAAACGCACAGCTTAATGATGTGGACATCCGTTAGGTAAGGTTTTCCCAACATTTTTGCAACGAATTCTGTTCCTACATTTTTCTACAAATTCAAATACTTACTAGCAACATTAAGATCAGCCTTGCTCTGGCTCTCTCCCTTATCATTAACAGCGATGACGGCATACTGTCCCGCGTCAGCCGCAGCCGCCTTGTCTATGAGGAGTGCGTGGGTGCCGTCCGGTTGTGACACCAACTTTATGTGTTGCCCGTCTGGGATGATTTCCTTGCCGTTGTGCGTCCTGAAAAGGAACAAGTGAAAAAATGTTAAACCCACTCTATACTAGCTATCAATAATATTCGATGGCATACATTTATTAAAATTCGTAACTTGAAAATTTATCGATCTTGATAACATTTAGATGGAACTGGAATACTCTTAAATAGAAATAAGTCAAAAATAATTTTCCAAATCAACCACCAAAAAATATTAAGGTTGTGACTTTGAAAAAAAAAAAACATTTAGAAGTACCTACAGATTTCAAGGGATTGTAAACCTTTTCTTTTTAAGGTCGTTTAACGATCACTCCCAGTGGTATCAACCAAAAAATGATAAATTATTAAACTTTAGAAGGACATAGAAAGTTAACCTTACCATTTGATGGTAGGTGGTGGATGACCAAGAACCTTGACCTCCATCCTGGCGGGGAACCCTTCGATGACCTTGGTTGGTTGCAGCTCAGCGATGAACGCTGGCTTACGCTCCTTCTGCTGGACTTCCGCTTTGGCTTTGGACGCGACCTGGAAAAAGGCAGATTTTATATGAAAGAAATAAAAAAAAATATAAATGAAAAGAAAATATGAAAGGAAATAATAATTAAGTAGATTCGTGAGTTGGATTTAGATTTCAAACAGGACGACATAATATAAAAGAAAATTTTACTTCGTATTCTAAATGGACTTTAATAATTATATCTTTGTGTACAGGAAATTGTTTTGTTTGGTACAGTTTCGTAACAACTTATAAAGGCATTATACAATAAGTATTTTGTGGCAAATACGACGAATAAAATACGAGTAAAATAGAATAAATCTATCGACCAATGAGTAATTTTAGAAAACAAGTCGAAATGTTCTTCAGAATCCATTTCTAGGAAAATATAGGTATTTGTGATAGGTTTCATTATTATTACTATCTAGCACCAAAATACTCGTCAAGACGAATCAAATGAGCCCAAACTCGATGGGGTTGCGTCGTTTAATTACGAAGTTCCTATGGCCACCTTCCAGTTCCATCAGATAAGCTCGATGGTATAATAATATTGCATTTTCATCCGATTTCTACATAGGTACATGCTAAATTTTCAGACAACAGACAGGCGACAGGTGAAAGTAAATAAAAGCTTGTAAAAAGCGTTATTTTATGAACTCACCTCTCCAAGTTTATTAGTAACAGTGAGGGAATAAACTCCCGCATCCTCAGGTTTACAGTTCTCTATAGACAGTCCGATGACACCGCCGGGCTGGTTGATGAAGTTGACGGCCTGTGACGGCCTGAGTGGGATGCCGTCCTTGAACCATTTGACCTCAGGCAGGGGGAACGCCATGACCTTGGCTTCCAGCTTGAGGGGCTGCCCGATGATGGCCTTCGTGTCTTCCAGCTCCTTGCTGAATGAGGGTCTTCGTGGAGTTGCTAGAAAAATAAAAGAACATGTACTATCAATTCCAATGTGG